>OX439006.1:16748978-19223978 GCA_949316495.1 Amphiduros pacificus
ATGCACATCTTTGATTTTTTTGGAGGCTGTAGTGATCATCACGTATTCTTGAAAAATTCAAAACCAATATTTGGCCCCTTTTTGACGTTACAGTTGATCACCGGCACGTCAGAAATCGCTCAGCTCGCTCCGAAAAATTGTTTGAAGGTGTATCTCACCCCAATGCACATCTTTGATTTTTTTGGAGGCTGTAGTGATCAGCATGTATTCTTGAAAAATTCAAAACTAATATTTGGCCCCTGTCTGACGCTGCCGTTGATCATCGACACGTCACAAATCGATTGGGTGGCTCTGAAATTTTTTTTAAGGTGTATCTCACCCCAATGCACATCTTTGAATTTTTTGGAGGCTGTAGTGATCAGCATGTATTCTTGAAAAATTCAAAACCAATATTTGGCCCCTTTCTGACGTTACCGTTGATCATCGGCACGTCACAAATCGCTCAGCTCGCTCAGAAAAATTGTTTTAAGGTGTATCTCACCCCGTTGCACATTTTTGATTTTTTTTGGAGGCTGTAGTGATCATCACGTATTCTTGAAAAATTCAAAACTAATATTTGGCCCCTATCTGACGCTGCCGTTGATCATCGACACGTCACAAATCGATTGGGTGGCTCTGAAATTTTTTTTAAAGGTGTATCTCACCCCAATGCACATCTTTGAATTTTTTGGAGGCTGTAGTGATCAGCATGTATTCTTGAAAAATTCAAAACCAATATTTGGCCCCTTTCTGACGTTACCGTTGATCATCGGCACGTCACAAATCGATTGGGTGGCTCTGAAATTTTTTTTAAGGTGTATCTCACCCCAATGCACATCTTTGAATTTTTTGGAGGCTGTAGTGATCAGCATGTATTCTTGAAAAATTCAAAACCAATATTTGGCCCCTTTCTGACGTTACCGTTGATCATCGGCACGTCACAAATCGCTCAGCTCGCTCAGAAAAATTGTTTGAAGGTGTATCTCACCCCAATGCACATCTTTGATTTTTTTGGAGGCTGTAGTGATCATCACGTATTCTTGAAAAATTCAAAACCAATATTTGGCCCCTTTCTGACGTTACCGTTGATCACCGGCACGTCAGAAATCGCTCAGCTCGCTCAGAAAAATTGTTTGAAGGTGTATCTCACCCCAATGCACATCTTTGATTTTTTTGGAGGCTGTAGTGATCATCACGTATTCTTGAAAAATTCAAAACCAATATTTGGCCCCTTTCTGACGTTACCGTTGATCATCGGCACGTCACAAATCGATTGGGTGGCTCTGAAATTTTTTTTTAAGGTGTATCTCACCCCAATGCACATCTTTGATTTTTTTGGAGACTGTAGTGATCATCACGTATTCTTGAAGAATTCAAAACCAACATTTGGCCCCTTTCTGACGTTACAGTTGATCACCGGCACGTCAGAAATCGCTCAGCTCGCTCCGAAAAATTGTTTGAAGGTGTATCTCACCCCAATGCACATCTTCGATTTTTTTGGAGGCTGTAGTGATCAGCATGTATTCTTGAAAAATTCAAAACCAATATTTGGCCCCAGTCTGACGCTGCCGTTGATCATCGACACGTCACAAATCGATTGGGTGGCTCTGAAATTTTTTTTTAAGGTGTATCTCACCCCAATGCACATCTTTGATTTTTTTGGAGGCTGTAGTGATCAGCATGTATTCTTGAAAAATTCAAAACTAATATTTGGCCCCTGTCTGACGCTGCCGTTGATCACCGGCACGTCAGAAATCGCTCAGCTCGCTCCGAAAAATTGTTTGAAGGTGTATCTCACCCCAATGCACACCTTTGATTTTTTTGGAGGCTGTAGTGATCAGCATGTATTCTTGAAAAATTCAAAACCAATAATTGGCCCCAGTCTGACGCTGCCGTTGATCATCGACACGTCACAAATCGATTGGGTGGCTCTGAAATTTTTTTTTAAGGTGTATCTCACCCCAATGCACATCTTTGATTTTTTTGGAGGCTGTAGTGATCAGCATGTATTCTTGAAAAATTCAAAACTAATATTTGGCCCCTGTCTGACGCTGCCGTTGATCATCGGCACGTCACAAATCGATTGGGTGGCTCTGATATTTTTTTTAAGGTGTATCTCACCCCAATGCACATCTTTGAATTTTTTGGAGGCTGTAGTGATCAGCATGTATTCTTGAAAAATTCAAAACCAATATTTGGCCCCTTTCTGACGTTACCGTTGATCATCGGCACGTCACAAATCGATTGGGTGGCTCTGAAATTTTTTTAAAGGTGTATCTCACCCCAATGCACATCTTTGATTTTTTTGGAGGCTGTAGTGACCAGCATGTATTCTTGAAAAATGCAAAACTAATATTTGGCCCCTTTCTGACGCTACCGTTGATCATCGGCACGTCAGAAATCGCTCAGCTCGCTCCGAAAAATTGTTTGAAGGTGTATCTCACCCCAATGCACACCTTTTATTTTTTTGGAGGCTGTAGTGATCAGCATGTATTCTTGAAAAATTCAAAACTAATATTTGGCCCCTGTCTGACGCTGCCGTTGATCATCGGCACGTCACAAATCAATTGGGTGGCTCTGAAATTTTATTTTAAGGTGTATCTCACCCCAATGCACATCTTTGATTTTTTTGGAGGCTGTAGTGATCAGCATGTATTCTTGAAAAATTCAAAACTAATATTTGGCCCCTGTCTGACGCTGCCGTTGATCATCGGCACGTCACAAATCAATTGGGTGGCTCTGAAATTTTATTTTAAGGTGTATCTCACCCCAATGCACATCTTTGAATTTTTTGGAGGCTGTAGTATTCAGCATGTATTCTTGAAAAATTCAAAACCAATATTTGGCCCCTTTCTGACGTTACCGTTGATCATCGGCACGTCACAAATCGCTCAGCTCGCTCAGAAAAATTGTTTGAAGGTGTATCTCACCCCAATGCACATCTTTGAATTTTTTGGAGGCTGTAGTGATCAGCATGTATTCTTGAAAAATTCAAAACTAATATTTGGCCCCTGTCTGACGCTGCCGTTGATCATCGGCACGTCACAAATCAATTGGGTGGCTCTGAAATTTTATTTTAAGGTGTATCTCACCCCAATGCACATCTTTGATTTTTTTGGAGGCTGTAGTGATCAGCATGTATTCTTGAAAAATTCAAAACTAATATTTGGCCCCTGTGTGACGCTGCCGTTGATCATCGGCACGTCACAAATCGATTGGGTGGCTCTGAAATTTTTGTTTAAGGTGTATCTCACCCCAATGCACATCTTTGAATTTTTTGGAGGCTGTAGTGATCAGCATGTATTCTTGAAAAATTCAAAACCAATATTTGGCCCCTTTCTGACGTTACCGTTGATCATCGGCACATCACAAATCGCTCAGCTCGCTCCGAAAAATTGTTTTAAGGTGTATCTCACCCCGTTGCACATTTTTGATTTTTTTTGGAGGCTGTAGTGATCATCACGTATTCTTGAAAAATTCAAAACTAATATTTGGCCCCTGTCTGACGCTGCCGTTGATCATCGACACGTCACAAATCGATTGGGTGGCTCTGAAATTTTTTTTAAGGTGTATCTCACCCCAATGCACATCTTTGATTTTTTTGGAGGCTGTAGTGATCAGCATGTATTCTTGAAAAATTCAAAACCAATATTTGGCCCCTTTCTGACGTTACCGTTGATCATCGGCACGTCACAAATCGCTCAGCTCGCTCAGAAAAATTGTTTGAAGGTGTATCTCACCCCAATGCACATCTTTGATTTTTTTGGAGGCTGTAGTGATCATCACGTATTCTTGAAAAATTCAAAACCAATATTTGGCCCCTTTCTGACGTTACCGTTGATCACCGGCACGTCAGAAATCGCTCAGCTCGCTCCGAAAAATTGTTTGAAGGTGTATCTCACCCCAATGCACACCTTTGATTTTTTTGGAGGCTGTAGTGATCATCACGTATTCTTGAAAAATTCAAAACCAATATTTGGCCCCTTTCTGACGTTACCGTTGATCATCGGCACATCACTAATCAATTGGGTGGCTCTGAAATTTTATTTTAAGGTGTATCTCACCCCAATGCACATCTTTGATTTTTTTGGAGGCTGTAGTGATCAGCATGTATTCTTGAAAAATTCAAAACTAATATTTGGCCCCTGTCTGACGCTGCCGTTGATCATCGGCACGTCACAAATCGATTGGGTGGCTCTGATATTTTTTTTAAGGTGTATCTCACCCCAATGCACATCTTTGAATTTTTTGGAGGCTGTAGTGATCAGCATGTATTCTTGAAAAATTCAAAACCAATATTTGGCCCCTTTCTGACGTTACCGTTGATCATCGGCACGTCACAAATCGCTCAGCTCGCTCAGAAAAATTGTTTGAAGGTGTATCTCACCCCAATGCACATCTTTGAATTTTTTGGAGGCTGTAGTGATCAGCATGTATTCTTGAAAAATTCAAAACTAATATTTGGCCCCTGTCTGACGCTGCCGTTGATCATCGGCACGTCACAAATCAATTGGGTGGCTCTGAAATTTTATTTTAAGGTGTATCTCACCCCAATGCACATCTTTGAATTTTTTGGAGGCTTTAGTGATCAGCATGTATTCTTGAAAAATTCAAAACCAATATTTGGCCCCTTTCTGACGTTACCGTTGATCATCGGCACGTCACAAATCGCTCAGCTCGCTCAGAAAAATTGTTTGAAGGTGTATCTCACCCCAATGCACATCTTTGAATTTTTTGGAGGCTGTAGTGATCATCACGTATTCTTGAAAAATTCAAAACCAATATTTGGCCCCTTTCTGACGTTACCGTTGATCATCGGCACGTCACAAATCGATTGGGTGGCTCTGAAATTTTTTTTTAAGGTGTATCTCACCCCAATGCACATCTTTGATTTTTTTGGAGGCTGTAGTGATCATCACGTATTCTTGAAGAATTCAAAACCAATATTTGGCCCCTTTCTGACGTTACAGTTGATCACCGGCACGTCAGAAATCGCTCAGCTCGCTCCGAAAAATTGTTTGAAGGTGTATCTCACCCCAATGCACATCTTCGATTTTTTTGGAGGCTGTAGTGATCAGCATGTATTCTTGAAAAATTCAAAACCAATATTTGGCCCCAGTCTGACGCTGCCGTTGATCATCGACACGTCACAAATCGATTGGGTGGCTCTGAAATTTTTTTTTAAGGTGTATCTCACCCCAATGCACATCTTTGATTTTTTTGGAGGCTGTAGTGATCAGCATGTATTCTTGAAAAATTCAAAACTAATATTTGGCCCCTGTCTGACGCTGCCGTTGATCACCGGCACGTCAGAAATCGCTCAGCTCGCTCCGAAAAATTGTTTGAAGGTGTATCTCACCCCAATGCACACCTTTGATTTTTTTGGAGGCTGTAGTGATCATCACGTATTCTTGAAAAATTCAAAACCAATATTTGGCCCCTTTCTGACGTTACCGTTGATCATCGGCACGTCACAAATCGATTGGGTGGCTCTGAAATTTTTGTTTAAGGTGTATCTCACCCCAATGCACATCTTTGATTTTTTTGGAGGCTGTAGTGATCAGCATGTATTCTTGAAAAATTCAAAACTAATATTTGGCCCCTGTCTGACGCTGCCGTTGATCATCGGCACGTCACAAATCGATTGGGTGGCTCTGAAATTTTTTTTAAGGTGTATCTCACCCCAATGCACATCTTTGAATTTTTTGGAGGCTGTAGTGATCAGCATGTATTCTTGAAAAATTCAAAACCAATATTTGGCCCCTTTCTGACGTTACCGTTGATCATCGGCACGTCACAAATCGATTGGGTGGCTCTGAAATTTTTTTTAAGGTGTATCTCACCCCAATGCACATCTTTGATTTTTTTGGAGGCTGTAGTGACCAGCATGTATTCTTGAAAAATTCAAAACTAATATTTGGCCCCTTTCTGACGCTACCGTTGATCATCGGCACGTCAGAAATCGCTCAGCTCGCTCCGAAAAATTGTTTGAAGGTGTATCTCACCCCAATGCACATCTTTGAATTTTTTGGAGGCTGTAGTGATCAGCATGTATTCTTGAAAAATTCAAAACTAATATTTGGCCCCTGTCTGACGCTGCCGTTGATCATCGGCACGTCACAAATCAATTGGGTGGCTCTGAAATTTTATTTTAAGGTGTATCTCACCCCAATGCACATCTTTGATTTTTTTGGAGGCTGTAGTGATCAGCATGTATTCTTGAAAAATTCAAAACTAATATTTGGCCCCTGTCTGACGCTGCCGTTGATCATCGGCACGTCACAAATCAATTGGGTGGCTCTGAAATTTTATTTTAAGGTGTATCTCACCCCAATGCACATCTTTGAATTTTTTGGAGGCTGTAGTATTCAGCATGTATTCTTGAAAAATTCAAAACCAATATTTGGCCCCTTTCTGACGTTACCGTTGATCATCGGCACGTCACAAATCGCTCAGCTCGCTCAGAAAAATTGTTTGAAGGTGTATCTCACCCCAATGCACATCTTTGAATTTTTTGGAGGCTGTAGTGATCAGCATGTATTCTTGAAAAATTCAAAACTAATATTTGGCCCCTGTCTGACGCTGCCGTTGATCATCGGCACGTCACAAATCAATTGGGTGGCTCTGAAATTTTATTTTAAGGTGTATCTCACCCCAATGCACATCTTTGATTTTTTTGGAGGCTGTAGTGATCAGCATGTATTCTTGAAAAATTCAAAACTAATATTTGGCCCCTGTGTGACGCTGCCGTTGATCATCGGCACGTCACAAATCGATTGGGTGGCTCTGAAATTTTTGTTTAAGGTGTATCTCACCCCAATGCACATCTTTGAATTTTTTGGAGGCTGTAGTGATCAGCATGTATTCTTGAAAAATTCAAAACCAATATTTGGCCCCTTTCTGACGTTACCGTTGATCATCGGCACATCACAAATCGCTCAGCTCGCTCCGAAAAATTGTTTTAAGGTGTATCTCACCCCGTTGCACATTTTTGATTTTTTTTGGAGGCTGTAGTGATCATCACGTATTCTTGAAAAATTCAAAACTAATATTTGGCCCCTGTCTGACGCTGCCGTTGATCATCGACACGTCACAAATCGATTGGGTGGCTCTGAAATTTTTTTTAAGGTGTATCTCACCCCAATGCACATCTTTGATTTTTTTGGAGGCTGTAGTGATCAGCATGTATTCTTGAAAAATTCAAAACCAATATTTGGCCCCTTTCTGACGTTACCGTTGATCATCGGCACGTCACAAATCGCTCAGCTCGCTCAGAAAAATTGTTTGAAGGTGTATCTCACCCCAATGCACATCTTTGATTTTTTTGGAGGCTGTAGTGATCATCACGTATTCTTGAAAAATTCAAAACCAATATTTGGCCCCTTTCTGACGTTACCGTTGATCACCGGCACGTCAGAAATCGCTCAGCTCGCTCCGAAAAATTGTTTGAAGGTGTATCTCACCCCAATGCACACCTTTGATTTTTTTGGAGGCTGTAGTGATCATCACGTATTCTTGAAAAATTCAAAACCAATATTTGGCCCCTTTCTGACGTTACCGTTGATCATCGGCACATCACTAATCAATTGGGTGGCTCTGAAATTTTATTTTAAGGTGTATCTCACCCCAATGCACATCTTTGATTTTTTTGGAGGCTGTAGTGATCAGCATGTATTCTTGAAAAATTCAAAACTAATATTTGGCCCCTGTCTGACGCTGCCGTTGATCATCGGCACGTCACAAATCGATTGGGTGGCTCTGATATTTTTTTTAAGGTGTATCTCACCCCAATGCACATCTTTGAATTTTTTGGAGGCTGTAGTGATCAGCATGTATTCTTGAAAAATTCAAAACCAATATTTGGCCCCTTTCTGACGTTACCGTTGATCATCGGCACGTCACAAATCGCTCAGCTCGCTCAGAAAAATTGTTTGAAGGTGTATCTCACCCCAATGCACATCTTTGAATTTTTTGGAGGCTGTAGTGATCATCACGTATTCTTGAAAAATTCAAAACCAATATTTGGCCCCTTTCTGACGTTACCGTTGATCATCGGCACGTCACAAATCGATTGGGTGGCTCTGAAATTTTTTTTTAAGGTGTATCTCACCCCAATGCACATCTTTGATTTTTTTGGAGGCTGTAGTGATCATCACGTATTCTTGAAGAATTCAAAACCAATATTTGGCCCCTTTCTGACGTTACAGTTGATCACCGGCACGTCAGAAATCGCTCAGCTCGCTCCGAAAAATTGTTTGAAGGTGTATCTCACCCCAATGCACATCTTCGATTTTTTTGGAGGCTGTAGTGATCAGCATGTATTCTTGAAAAATTCAAAACCAATATTTGGCCCCAGTCTGACGCTGCCGTTGATCATCGACACGTCACAAATCGATTGGGTGGCTCTGAAATTTTTTTTTAAGGTGTATCTCACCCCAATGCACATCTTTGATTTTTTTGGAGGCTGTAGTGATCAGCATGTATTCTTGAAAAATTCAAAACTAATATTTGGCCCCTGTCTGACGCTGCCGTTGATCACCGGCACGTCAGAAATCGCTCAGCTCGCTCCGAAAAATTGTTTGAAGGTGTATCTCACCCCAATGCACACCTTTGATTTTTTTGGAGGCTGTAGTGATCATCACGTATTCTTGAAAAATTCAAAACCAATATTTGGCCCCTTTCTGACGTTACCGTTGATCATCGGCACGTCACAAATCGATTGGGTGGCTCTGAAATTTTTGTTTAAGGTGTATCTCACCCCAATGCACATCTTTGATTTTTTTGGAGGCTGTAGTGATCAGCATGTATTCTTGAAAAATTCAAAACTAATATTTGGCCCCTGTCTGACGCTGCCGTTGATCATCGGCACGTCACAAATCGATTGGGTGGCTCTGAAATTTTTTTTAAGGTGTATCTCACCCCAATGCACATCTTTGAATTTTTTGGAGGCTGTAGTGATCAGCATGTATTCTTGAAAAATTCAAAACCAATATTTGGCCCCTTTCTGACGTTACCGTTGATCATCGGCACGTCACAAATCGATTGGGTGGCTCTGAAATTTTTTTTAAGGTGTATCTCACCCCAATGCACATCTTTGATTTTTTTGGAGGCTGTAGTGACCAGCATGTATTCTTGAAAAATTCAAAACTAATATTTGGCCCCTTTCTGACGCTACCGTTGATCATCGGCACGTCAGAAATCGCTCAGCTCGCTCCGAAAAATTGTTTGAAGGTGTATCTCACCCCAATGCACATCTTTGAATTTTTTGGAGGCTGTAGTGATCAGCATGTATTCTTGAAAAATTCAAAACTAATATTTGGCCCCTGTCTGACGCTGCCGTTGATCATCGGCACGTCACAAATCAATTGGGTGGCTCTGAAATTTTATTTTAAGGTGTATCTCACCCCAATGCACATCTTTGATTTTTTTGGAGGCTGTAGTGATCAGCATGTATTCTTGAAAAATTCAAAACTAATATTTGGCCCCTGTCTGACGCTGCCGTTGATCATCGGCACGTCACAAATCAATTGGGTGGCTCTGAAATTTTATTTTAAGGTGTATCTCACCCCAATGCACATCTTTGAATTTTTTGGAGGCTGTAGTATTCAGCATGTATTCTTGAAAAATTCAAAACCAATATTTGGCCCCTTTCTGACGTTACCGTTGATCATCGGCACGTCACAAATCGCTCAGCTCGCTCAGAAAAATTGTTTGAAGGTGTATCTCACCCCAATGCACATCTTTGAATTTTTTGGAGGCTGTAGTGATCAGCATGTATTCTTGAAAAATTCAAAACTAATATTTGGCCCCTGTCTGACGCTGCCGTTGATCATCGGCACGTCACAAATCAATTGGGTGGCTCTGAAATTTTATTTTAAGGTGTATCTCACCCCAATGCACATCTTTGATTTTTTTGGAGGCTGTAGTGATCAGCATGTATTCTTGAAAAATTCAAAACTAATATTTGGCCCCTGTGTGACGCTGCCGTTGATCATCGGCACGTCACAAATCGATTGGGTGGCTCTGAAATTTTTGTTTAAGGTGTATCTCACCCCAATGCACATCTTTGAATTTTTTGGAGGCTGTAGTGATCAGCATGTATTCTTGAAAAATTCAAAACCAATATTTGGCCCCTTTCTGACGTTACCGTTGATCATCGGCACATCACAAATCGCTCAGCTCGCTCCGAAAAATTGTTTTAAGGTGTATCTCACCCCGTTGCACATTTTTGATTTTTTTTGGAGGCTGTAGTGATCATCACGTATTCTTGAAAAATTCAAAACTAATATTTGGCCCCTGTCTGACGCTGCCGTTGATCATCGACACGTCACAAATCGATTGGGTGGCTCTGAAATTTTTTTTAAGGTGTATCTCACCCCAATGCACATCTTTGATTTTTTTGGAGGCTGTAGTGATCAGCATGTATTCTTGAAAAATTCAAAACCAATATTTGGCCCCTTTCTGACGTTACCGTTGATCACCGGCACGTCAGAAATCGCTCAGCTCGCTCCGAAAAATTGTTTGAAGGTGTATCTCACCCCAATGCACACCTTTGATTTTTTTGGAGGCTGTAGTGATCATCACGTATTCTTGAAAAATTCAAAACCAATATTTGGCCCCTTTCTGACGTTACCGTTGATCATCGGCACATCACTAATCAATTGGGTGGCTCTGAAATTTTATTTTAAGGTGTATCTCACCCCAATGCACATCTTTGATTTTTTTGGAGGCTGTAGTGATCAGCATGTATTCTTGAAAAATTCAAAACTAATATTTGGCCCCTGTCTGACGCTGCCGTTGATCATCGGCACGTCACAAATCGATTGGGTGGCTCTGATATTTTTTTTAAGGTGTATCTCACCCCAATGCACATCTTTGAATTTTTTGGAGGCTGTAGTGATCAGCATGTATTCTTGAAAAATTCAAAACCAATATTTGGCCCCTTTCTGACGTTACCGTTGATCATCGGCACGTCACAAATCGCTCAGCTCGCTCAGAAAAATTGTTTGAAGGTGTATCTCACCCCAATGCACATCTTTGAATTTTTTGGAGGCTGTAGTGATCAGCATGTATTCTTGAAAAATTCAAAACTAATATTTGGCCCCTGTCTGACGCTGCCGTTGATCATCGGCACGTCACAAATCAATTGGGTGGCTCTGAAATTTTATTTTAAGGTGTATCTCACCCCAATGCACATCTTTGAATTTTTTGGAGGCTTTAGTGATCAGCATGTATTCTTGAAAAATTCAAAACCAATATTTGGCCCCTTTCTGACGTTACCGTTGATCATCGGCACGTCACAAATCGCTCAGCTCGCTCAGAAAAATTGTTTGAAGGTGTATCTCACCCCAATGCACATCTTTGAATTTTTTGGAGGCTGTAGTGATCATCACGTATTCTTGAAAAATTCAAAACCAATATTTGGCCCCTTTCTGACGTTACCGTTGATCATCGGCACGTCACAAATCGATTGGGTGGCTCTGAAATTTTTTTTTAAGGTGTATCTCACCCCAATGCACATCTTTGATTTTTTTGGAGGCTGTAGTGATCATCACGTATTCTTGAAGAATTCAAAACCAATATTTGGCCCCTTTCTGACGTTACAGTTGATCACCGGCACGTCAGAAATCGCTCAGCTCGCTCCGAAAAATTGTTTGAAGGTGTATCTCACCCCAATGCACATCTTCGATTTTTTTGGAGGCTGTAGTGATCAGCATGTATTCTTGAAAAATTCAAAACCAATATTTGGCCCCAGTCTGACGCTGCCGTTGATCATCGACACGTCACAAATCGATTGGGTGGCTCTGAAATTTTTTTTTAAGGTGTATCTCACCCCAATGCACATCTTTGATTTTTTTGGAGGCTGTAGTGATCAGCATGTATTCTTGAAAAATTCAAAACTAATATTTGGCCCCTGTCTGACGCTGCCGTTGATCACCGGCACGTCAGAAATCGCTCAGCTCGCTCCGAAAAATTGTTTGAAGGTGTATCTCACCCCAATGCACACCTTTGATTTTTTTGGAGGCTGTAGTGATCATCACGTATTCTTGAAAAATTCAAAACCAATATTTGGCCCCTTTCTGACGTTACCGTTGATCATCGGCACGTCACAAATCGATTGGGTGGCTCTGAAATTTTTGTTTAAGGTGTATCTCACCCCAATGCACATCTTTGATTTTTTTGGAGGCTGTAGTGATCAGCATGTATTCTTGAAAAATTCAAAACTAATATTTGGCCCCTGTCTGACGCTGCCGTTGATCATCGGCACGTCACAAATCGATTGGGTGGCTCTGAAATTTTTTTTAAGGTGTATCTCACCCCAATGCACATCTTTGAATTTTTTGGAGGCTGTAGTGATCAGCATGTATTCTTGAAAAATTCAAAACCAATATTTGGCCCCTTTCTGACGTTACCGTTGATCATCGGCACGTCACAAATCGATTGGGTGGCTCTGAAATTTTTTTTAAGGTGTATCTCACCCCAATGCACATCTTTGATTTTTTTGGAGGCTGTAGTGACCAGCATGTATTCTTGAAAAATTCAAAACTAATATTTGGCCCCTTTCTGACGCTACCGTTGATCATCGGCACGTCAGAAATCGCTCAGCTCGCTCCGAAAAATTGTTTGAAGGTGTATCTCACCCCAATGCACATCTTTGAATTTTTTGGAGGCTGTAGTGATCAGCATGTATTCTTGAAAAATTCAAAACTAATATTTGGCCCCTGTCTGACGCTGCCGTTGATCATCGGCACGTCACAAATCAATTGGGTGGCTCTGAAATTTTATTTTAAGGTATATCTCACCCCAATGCACATCTTTGAATTTTTTGGAGGCTTTAGTGATCAGCATGTATTCTTGAAAAATTCAAAACCAATATTTGGCCCCTGTCTGACGTTACCGTTGATCATCGGCACGTCACAAATCGCTCAGCTCGCTCAGAAAAATTGTTTGAAGGTGTATCTCACCCCAATGCACATCTTTGAATTTTTTGGAGGCTGTAGTGATCAGCATGTATTCTTGAAAAATTCAAAACTAATATTTGGCCCCTGTCTGACGCTGCCGTTGATCATCGGCACGTCACAAATCAATTGGGTGGCTCTGAAATTTTATTTTAAGGTGTATCTCACCCCAATGCACATCTTTGATTTTTTTGGAGGCTGTAGTGATCAGCATGTATTCTTGAAAAATTCAAAACCAATATTTGGCCCCTTTCTGACGTTACCGTTGATCATCGGCACGTCACAAATCGCTCAGCTCGCTCCGAAAAATTGTTTTAAGGTGTATCTCACCCCGTTGCACATCTTTGATTTTTTTGGAGGCTGTAGTGATCATCACGTATTCTTGAAAAATTCAAAACTAATATTTGGCCCCTGTCTGACGCTGCCGTTGATCATCGGCACGTCACAAATCGATTGGGTGGCTCTGAAATTTTTTTTTAAGGTGTATCTCACCCCAATGCACATCTTTGAATTTTTTGGAGGCTGTAGTGATCAGCATGTATTCTTGAAAAATTCAAAACTAATATTTGGCCCCTGTCTGACGCTGCCGTTGATCACCGGCACGTCAGAAATCGCTCAGCTCGCTCCGAAAAATTGTTTGAAGGTGTATCTCACCCCAATGCACATCTTTGATTTTTTTGGAGGCTGTAGTGATCAGCATGTATTCTTGAAAAATTCAAAACCAATATTTGGCCCCTTTCTGACGTTACCGTTGATCATCGGCACGTCACAAATCGCTCAGCTCGCTCCGAAAAATTGTTTTAAGGTGTATCTCACCCCGTTGCACATCTTTGATTTTTTTGGAGGCTGTAGTGATCATCACGTATTCTTGAAAAATTCAAAACTAATATTTGGCCCCTGTCTGACGCTGCCGTTGATCATCGGCACGTCACAAATCGATTGGGTGGCTCTGAAATTTTTTTTTAAGGTGTATCTCACCCCAATGCACATCTTTGAATTTTTTGGAGGCTGTAGTGATCATCACGTATTCTTGAAAAATTCAAAACCAATATTTGGCCCCTTTCTGACGTTACCGTTGATCATCGGCACGTCACAAATCGCTCAGCTCGCTCAGAAAAATTGTTTGAAGGTGTATCTCACCCCAATGCACATCTTTGATTTTTTTGGAGGCTGTAGTGATCATCACGTATTCTTGAAAAATTCAAAACCAATATTTGGCCCCTTTCTGACGTTACCGTTGATCACCGGCACGTCAGAAATCGCTCAGCTCGCTCCGAAAAATTGTTTGAAGGTGTATCTCACCCCAATGCACACCTTTGATTTTTTTGGAGGCTGTAGTGATCATTACGTATTCTTGAAAAATTCAAAACCAATATTTGGCCCCTTTCTGACGTTACCGTTGATCATCGGCACGTCACAAATCGATTGGGTGGCTCTGAAATTTTTTTTTAAGGTGTATCTCACCCCAATGCACATCTTTGATTTTTTTGGAGGCTGTAGTGATCATCACGTATTCTTGAAAAATTCAAAACCAATATTTGGCCCCTTTCTGACGTTACAGTTGATCACCGGCACGTCAGAAATCGCTCAGCTCGCTCCGAAAAATTGTTTGAAGGTGTATCTCACCCCAATGCACATCTTTGATTTTTTTGGAGGCTGTAGTGATCAGCATGTATTCTTGAAAAATTCAAAACTAATATTTGGCCCCTGTCTGACGCTGCCGTTGATCATCGACACGTCACAAATCGATTGGGTGGCTCTGAAATTTTTTTTAAGGTGTATCTCACCCCAATGCACATCTTTGAATTTTTTGGAGGCTGTAGTGATCAGCATGTATTCTTGAAAAATTCAAAACCAATATTTGGCCCCTTTCTGACGTTACCGTTGATCATCGGCACGTCACAAATCGCTCAGCTCGCTCAGAAAAATTGTTTTAAGGTGTATCTCACCCCGTTGCACATTTTTGATTTTTTTTGGAGGCTGTAGTGATCATCACGTATTCTTGAAAAATTCAAAACTAATATTTGGCCCCTATCTGACGCTGCCGTTGATCATCGACACGTCACAAATCGATTGGGTGGCTCTGAAATTTTTTTTAAAGGTGTATCTCACCCCAATGCACATCTTTGAATTTTTTGGAGGCTGTAGTGATCAGCATGTATTCTTGAAAAATTCAAAACCAATATTTGGCCCCTTTCTGACGTTACCGTTGATCATCGGCACGTCACAAATCGATTGGGTGGCTCTGAAATTTTTTTTAAGGTGTATCTCACCCCAATGCACATCTTTGAATTTTTTGGAGGCTGTAGTGATCAGCATGTATTCTTGAAAAATTCAAAACCAATATTTGGCCCCTTTCTGACGTTACCGTTGATCATCGGCACGTCACAAATCGCTCAGCTCGCTCCGAAAAATTGTTTGAAGGTGTATCTCACCCCAATGCACATCTTTGATTTTTTTGGAGGCTGTAGTGATCATCACGTATTCTTGAAAAATTCAAAACCAATATTTGGCCCCTTTCTGACGTTACCGTTGATCACCGGCACGTCAGAAATCGCTCAGCTCGCTCCGAAAAATTGTTTGAAGGTGTATCTCACCCCAATGCACACCTTTGATTTTTTTGGAGGCTGTAGTGATCATCACGTATTCTTGAAAAATTCAAAACCAATATTTGGCCCCTTTCTGACGTTACCGTTGATCATCGGCACGTCACAAATCGATTGGGTGGCTCTGAAATTTTTTTTTAAGGTGTATCTCACCCCAATGCACATCTTTGATTTTTTTGGAGGCTGTAGTGATCATCACGTATTCTTGAAGAATTCAAAACCAACATTTGGCCCCTTTCTGACGTTACAGTTGATCACCGGCACGTCAGAAATCGCTCAGCTCGCTCCGAAAAATTGTTTGAAGGTGTATCTCACCCCAATGCACATCTTCGATTTTTTTGGAGGCTGTAGTGATCAGCATGTATTCTTGAAAAATTCAAAACCAATATTTGGCCCCAGTCTGACGCTGCCGTTGATCATCGACACGTCACAAATCGATTGGGTGGCTCTGAAATTTTTTTTTAAGGTGTATCTCACCCCAATGCACATCTTTGATTTTTTTGGAGGCTGTAGTGATCAGCATGTATTCTTGAAAAATTCAAAACTAATATTTGGCCCCTGTCTGACGCTGCCGTTGATCACCGGCACGTCAGAAATCGCTCAGCTCGCTCCGAAAAATTGTTTGAAGGTGTATCTCACCCCAATGCACACCTTTGATTTTTTTGGAGGCTGTAGTGATCAGCATGTATTCTTGAAAAATTCAAAACCAATAATTGGCCCCAGTCTGACGCTGCCGTTGATCATCGACACGTCACAAATCGATTGGGTGGCTCTGAAATTTTTTTTTAAGGTGTATCTCACCCCAATGCACATCTTTGATTTTTTTGGAGGCTGTAGTGATCAGCATGTATTCTTGAAAAATTCAAAACTAATATTTGGCCCCTGTCTGACGCTGCCGTTGATCATCGGCACGTCACAAATCGATTGGGTGGCTCTGATATTTTTTTTAAGGTGTATCTCACCCCAATGCACATCTTTGAATTTTTTGGAGGCTGTAGTGATCAGCATGTATTCTTGAAAAATTCAAAACCAATATTTGGCCCCTTTCTGACGTTACCGTTGATCATCGGCACGTCACAAATCGATTGGGTGGCTCTGAAATTTTTTTAAAGGTGTATCTCACCCCAATGCACATCTTTGATTTTTTTGGAGGCTGTAGTGACCAGCATGTATTCTTGAAAAATGCAAAACTAATATTTGGCCCCTTTCTGACGCTACCGTTGATCATCGGCACGTCAGAAATCGCTCAGCTCGCTCCGAAAAATTGTTTGAAGGTGTATCTCACCCCAATGCACACCTTTTATTTTTTTGGAGGCTGTAGTGATCAGCATGTATTCTTGAAAAATTCAAAACTAATATTTGGCCCCTGTCTGACGCTGCCGTTGATCATCGGCACGTCACAAATCAATTGGGTGGCTCTGAAATTTTATTTTAAGGTGTATCTCACCCCAATGCACATCTTTGATTTTTTTGGAGGCTGTAGTGATCAGCATGTATTCTTGAAAAATTCAAAACTAATATTTGGCCCCTGTCTGACGCTGCCGTTGATCATCGGCACGTCACAAATCAATTGGGTGGCTCTGAAATTTTATTTTAAGGTGTATCTCACCCCAATGCACATCTTTGAATTTTTTGGAGGCTGTAGTATTCAGCATGTATTCTTGAAAAATTCAAAACCAATATTTGGCCCCTTTCTGACGTTACCGTTGATCATCGGCACGTCACAAATCGCTCAGCTCGCTCAGAAAAATTGTTTGAAGGTGTATCTCACCCCAATGCACATCTTTGAATTTTTTGGAGGCTGTAGTGATCAGCATGTATTCTTGAAAAATTCAAAACTAATATTTGGCCCCTGTCTGACGCTGCCGTTGATCATCGGCACGTCACAAATCAATTGGGTGGCTCTGAAATTTTATTTTAAGATGTATCTCACCCCAATGCACATCTTTGATTTTTTTGGAGGCTGTAGTGATCAGCATGTATTCTTGAAAAATTCAAAACTAATATTTGGCCCCTGTGTGACGCTGCCGTTGATCATCGGCACGTCACAAATCGATTGGGTGGCTCTGAAATTTTTGTTTAAGGTGTATCTCACCCCAATGCACATCTTTGAATTTTTTGGAGGCTGTAGTGATCAGCATGTATTCTTGAAAAATTCAAAACCAATATTTGGCCCCTTTCTGACGTTACCGTTGATCATCGGCACATCACAAATCGCTCAGCTCGCTCCGAAAAATTGTTTTAAGGTGTATCTCACCCCGTTGCACATTTTTGATTTTTTTTGGAGGCTGTAGTGATCATCACGTATTCTTGAAAAATTCAAAACTAATATTTGGCCCCTGTCTGACGCTGCCGTTGATCATCGACACGTCACAAATCGATTGGGTGGCTCTGAAATTTTTTTTAAGGTGTATCTCACCCCAATGCACATCTTTGATTTTTTTGGAGGCTGTAGTGATCAGCATGTATTCTTGAAAAATTCAAAACCAATATTTGGCCCCTTTCTGACGTTACCGTTGATCATCGGCACGTCACAAATCGCTCAGCTCGCTCAGAAAAATTGTTTGAAGGTGTATCTCACCCCAATGCACATCTTTGATTTTTTTGGAGGCTGTAGTGATCATCACGTATTCTTGAAAAATTCAAAACCAATATTTGGCCCCTTTCTGACGTTACCGTTGATCACCGGCACGTCAGAAATCGCTCAGCTCGCTCCGAAAAATTGTTTGAAGGTGTATCTCACCCCAATGCACACCTTTGATTTTTTTGGAGGCTATAGTGATCATCACGTATTCTTGAAAAATTCAAAACCAATATTTGGCCCCTTTCTGACGTTACCGTTGATCATCGGCACATCACTAATCAATTGGGTGGCTCTGAAATTTTATTTTAAGGTGTATCTCACCCCAATGCACATCTTTGATTTTTTTGGAGGCTGTAGTGATCAGCATGTATTCTTGAAAAATTCAAAACTAATATTTGGCCCCTGTCTGACGCTGCCGTTGATCATCGGCACGTCACAAATCGATTGGGTGGCTCTGATATTTTTTTTAAGGTGTATCTCACCCCAATGCACATCTTTGAATTTTTTGGAGGCTGTAGTGATCAGCATGTATTCTTGAAAAATTCAAAACCAATATTTGGCCCCTTTCTGACGTTACCGTTGATCATCGGCACGTCACAAATCGCTCAGCTCGCTCAGAAAAATTGTTTGAAGGTGTATCTCACCCCAATGCACATCTTTGAATTTTTTGGAGGCTGTAGTGATCAGCATGTATTCTTGAAAAATTCAAAACTAATATTTGGCCCCTGTCTGACGCTGCCGTTGATCATCGGCACGTCACAAATCAATTGGGTGGCTCTGAAATTTTATTTTAAGGTGTATCTCACCCCAATGCACATCTTTGAATTTTTTGGAGGCTTTAGTGATCAGCATGTATTCTTGAAAAATTCAAAACCAATATTTGGCCCCTTTCTGACGTTACCGTTGATCATCGGCACGTCACAAATCGCTCAGCTCGCTCAGAAAAATTGTTTGAAGGTGTATCTCACCCCAATGCACATCTTTGAATTTTTTGGAGGCTGTAGTGATCATCACGTATTCTTGAAAAATTCAAAACTAATATTTGGCCCCTGTCTGACGCTGCCGTTGATCATCGGCACGTCACAAATCAATTGGGTGGCTCTGAAATTTTATTTTAAGGTGTATCTCACCCCAATGCACATCTTTGATTTTTTTGGAGGCTGTAGTGATCAGCATGTATTCTTGAAAAATTCAAAACCAATATTTGGCCCCTTTCTGACGTTACCGTTGATCATCGGCACGTCACAAATCGCTCAGCTCGCTCCGAAAAATTGTTTTAAGGTGTATCTCACCCCGTTGCACATCTTTGATTTTTTTGGAGGCTGTAGTGATCATCACGTATTTTTGAAAAATTCAAAACTAATATTTGGCCCCTGTCTGGCGCTGCCGTTGATCATCGGCACGTCACAAATCGATTGGGTGGCTCTGATATTTTTTTTTAAGGTGTATCTCACCCCAATGCACATCTTTGAATTTTTTGGAGGCTGTAGTGATCAGCATGTATTCTTGAAAAATTCAAAACCAATATTTGGCCCCTTTCTGACGTTACCGTTGATCATCGGCACGTCACAAATCGCTCAGCTCGCTCAGAAAAATTGTTTGAAGGTGTATCTCACCCCAATGCACATCTTTGATTTTTTTGGAGGCTGTAGTGATCATCACGTATTCTTGAAAAATTCAAAACCAATATTTGGCCCCTTTCTGACGTTACCGTTGATCACCGGAACGTCAGAAATCGCTCAGCTCGCTCCGAAAAATTGTTTGAAGGTGTATCTCACCCCAATGCACATCTTTGATTTTTTTGGAGGCTGTAGTGATCAGCATGTATTCTTGAAAAATTCAAAACTAATATTTGGCCCCTGTCTGACGCTGCCGTTGATCATCGACACGTCACAAATCGATTGGGTGGCTCTGAAATTTTTTTTAAGGTGTATCTCACCCCAATGCACATCTTTGAATTTTTTGGAGGCTGTAGTGATCAGCATGTATTCTTGAAAAATTCAAAACCAATATTTGGCCCCTTTCTGACGTTACCGTTGATCACCGGCACGTCAGAAATCGCTCAGCTCGCTCCGAAAAATTGTTTGAAGGTGTATCTCACCCCAATGCACATCTTTATTTTTTTTGGAGGCTGTAGTGATCAGCATGTATTCTTGAAAAATTCAAAACCAATATTTGGCCCCTTTCTGACGTTACCGTTGATCATCGGCACGTCACAAATCGCTCAGCTCGCTCCGAAAAATTGTTTTAAGGTGTATCTCACCCCGTTGCACATCTTTGATTTTTTTGGAGGCTGTAGTGATCAGCATGTATTCTTGAAAAATTCAAAACCAATATTTGGCCCCTTTCTGACGTTACCGTTGATCACCGGCACGTCAGAAATCGCTCAGCTCGCTCAGAAAAATTGTTTGAAGGTGTATCTCACCCCAATGCACATCTTTGAATTTTTTGGAGGCTGTAGTGATCAGCATGTATTCTTGAAAAATTCAAAACTAATATTTGGCCCCTGTCTGACGCTGCCGTTGATCATCGGCACGTCACAAATCAATTGGGTGGCTCTGAAATTTTATTTTAAGGTGTATCTCACCCCAATGCACATCTTTGAATTTTTTGGAGGCTTTAGTGATCAGCATGTATTCTTGAAAAATTCAAAACCAATATTTGGCCCCTTTCTGACGTTACCGTTGATCATCGGCACGTCACAAATCGCTCAGCTCGCTCAGAAAAATTGTTTGAAGGTGTATCTCACCCCAATGCACATCTTTGAATTTTTTGGAGGCTGTAGTGATCATCACGTATTCTTGAAAAATTCAAAACTAATATTTGGCCCCTGTCTGACGCTGCCGTTGATCATCGGCACGTCACAAATCAATTGGGTGGCTCTGAAATTTTATTTTAAGGTGTATCTCACCCCAATGCACATCTTTGATTTTTTTGGAGGCTGTAGTGATCAGCATGTATTCTTGAAAAATTCAAAACTAATATTTGGCCCCTGTGTGACGCTGCCGTTGATCATCGGCACGTCACAAATCGATTGGGTGGCTCTGAAATTTTTGTTTAAGGTGTATCTCACCCCAATGCACATCTTTGAATTTTTTGGAGGCTGTAGTGATCAGCATGTATTCTTGAAAAATTCAAAACCAATATTTGGCCCCTTTCTGACGTTACCGTTGATCATCGGCACGTCACAAATCGCTCAGCTCGCTCCGAAAAATTGTTTGAAGGTGTATCTCACCCCAATGCACATCTTTGATTTTTTGGAGGCTGTAGTGATCATCACGTATTCTTGAAAAATTCAAAACTAATATTTGGCCCCTGTCTGACGCCGCCGTTGATCATCGGCACGTCACAAATCGATTGGGTGGCTCTGATATTTTTTTTTAAGGTGTATCTCACCCCAATGCACATCTTTGAATTTTTTGGAGGCTGTAGTGATCAGCATGTATTCTTGAAAAATTCAAAACCAATATTTGGCCCCTTTCTGACGTTACCGTTGATCATCGGCACGTCACAAATCGCTCAGCTCGCTCAGAAAAATTGTTTGAAGGTGTATCTCACCCCAATGCACATCTTTGATTTTTTTGGAGGCTGTAGTGATCATCACGTATTCTTGAAAAATTCAAAACCAATATTTGGCCCCTTTCTGACGTTACCGTTGATCACCGGCACGTCAGAAATCGCTCAGCTCGCTCCGAAAAATTGTTTGAAGGTGTATCTCACCCCAATGCACACCTTTGATTTTTTTGGAGGCTGTAGTGATCATCACGTATTCTTGAAAAATTCAAAACCAATATTTGGCCCCTTTCTGACGTTACCGTTGATCATCGGCACGTCACAAATCGATTGGGTGGCTCTGAAATTTTTTTTTAAGGTGTATCTCACCCCAATGCACATCTTTGATTTTTTTGGAGGCTGTAGTGATCATCACGTATTCTTGAAAAATTCAAAACCAATATTTGGCCCCTTTCTGACGTTACAGTTGATCACCGGCACGTCAGAAATCGCTCAGCTTGCTCCGAAAAATTGTTTGAAGGTGTATCTCACCCCAATGCACATCTTTGATTTTTTTGGAGGCTGTAGTGATCAGCATGTATTCTTGAAAAATTCAAAACCAATATTTGGCCCCTTTCTGACGTTACCGTTGATCATCGGCACGTCACAAATCGCTCAGCTCGCTCCGAAAAATTGTTTTAAGGTGTATCTCACCCCGTTGCACATCTTTGATTTTTTTGGAGGCTGTAGTGATCAGCATGTATTCTTGAAAAATTCAAAACCAATATTTGACCCCTTTCTGACGTTACCGTTGATCACCGGCACGTCAGAAATCGCTCAGCTCGCTCCGAAAAATTGTTTGAAGGTGTATCTCACCCCAATGCACATCTTTGATTTTTTGGAGGCTGTAGTGATCATCACGTATTCTTGAAAAATTCAAAACTAATATTTGGCCCCTGTCTGACGCTGCCGTTGATCATCGGCACGTCACAAATCGATTGGGTGGCTCTGATATTTTTTTTTAAGGTGTATCTCACCCCAATGCACATCTTTGAATTTTTTGGAGGCTGTAGTGATCAGCATGTATTCTTGAAAAATTCAAAACCAATATTTGGCCCCTTTCTGACGTTACCGTTGATCATCGGCACGTCACAAATCGCTCAGCTCGCTCAGAAAAATTGTTTGAAGGTGTATCTCACCCCAATGCACATCTTTGATTTTTTTGGAGGCTGTAGTGATCATCACGTATTCTTGAAAAATTCAAAACCAATATTTGGCCCCTTTCTGACGTTACCGTTGATCACCGGCACGTCAGAAATCGCTCAGCTCGCTCCGAAAAATTGTTTGAAGGTGTATCTCACCCCAATGCACATCTTTGATTTTTTTGGAGGCTGTAGTGATCAGCATGTATTCTTGAAAAATTCAAAACTAATATTTGGCCCCTGTCTGACGCTGCCGTTGATCATCGACACGTCACAAATCGATTGGGTGGCTCTGAAATTTTTTTTAAGGTGTATCTCACCCCAATGCACATCTTTGAATTTTTTGGAGGCTGTAGTGATCAGCATGTATTCTTGAAAAATTCAAAACCAATATTTGGCCCCTTTCTGACGCTACCGTTGATCACCGGCACGTCAGAAATCGCTCAGCTCGCTCCGAAAAATTGTTTGAAGGTGTATCTCACCCCAATGCACATCTTTGATTTTTTTGGAGGCTGTAGTGATCAGCATGTATTCTTGAAAAATTCAAAACCAATATTTGGCCCCTTTCTGACGTTACCGTTGATCATCGGCACGTCACAAATCGCTCAGCTCGCTCCGAAAAATTGTTTTAAGGTGTATCTCACCCCGTTGCACATCTTTGATTTTTTTGGAGGCTGTAGTGATCAGCATGTATTCTTGAAAAATTCAAAACCAATATTTGGCCCCTTTCTGACGTTACCGTTGATCACCGGCACGTCACAAATCGCTCAGCTCGCTCAGAAAAATTGTTTGAAGGTGTATCTCACCCCAATGCACATCTTTGAATTTTTTGGAGGCTGTAGTGATCAGCATGTATTCTTGAAAAATTCAAAACTAATATTTGGCCCCTGTCTGACGCTGCCGTTGATCATCGGCACGTCACAAATCAATTGGGTGGCTCTGAAATTTTATTTTAAGGTGTATCTCACCCCAATGCACATCTTTGAATTTTTTGGAGGCTTTAGTGATCAGCATGTATTCTTGAAAAATTCAAAACCAATATTTGGCCCCTTTCTGACGTTACCGTTGATCATCGGCACGTCACAAATCGCTCAGCTCGCTCAGAAAAATTGTTTGAAGGTGTATCTCACCCCAATGCACATCTTTGAATTTTTTGGAGGCTGTAGTGATCATCACGTATTCTTGAAAAATTCAAAACTAATATTTGGCCCCTGTCTGACGCTGCCGTTGATCATCGGCACGTCACAAATCAATTGGGTGGCTCTGAAATTTTATTTTAAGGTGTATCTCACCCCAATGCACATCTTTGATTTTTTTGGAGGCTGTAGTGATCAGCATGTATTCTTGAAAAATTCAAAACTAATATTTGGCCCCTGTGTGACGCTGCCGTTGATCATCGGCACGTCACAAATCGATTGGGTGGCTCTGAAATTTTTGTTTAAGGTGTATCTCACCCCAATGCACATCTTTGAATTTTTTGGAGGCTGTAGTGATCAGCATGTATTCTTGAAAAATTCAAAACCAATATTTGGCCCCTTTCTGACGTTACCGTTGATCATCGGCACGTCACAAATCGCTCAGCTCGCTCCGAAAAATTGTTTGAAGGTGTATCTCACCCCAATGCACATCTTTGATTTTTTGGAGGCTGTAGTGATCATCACGTATTCTTGAAAAATTCAAAACTAATATTTGGCCCCTGTCTGACGCCGCCGTTGATCATCGGCACGTCACAAATCGATTGGGTGGCTCTGATATTTTTTTTTAAGGTGTATCTCACCCCAATGCACATCTTTGAATTTTTTGGAGGCTGTAGTGATCAGCATGTATTCTTGAAAAATTCAAAACCAATATTTGGCCCCTTTCTGACGTTACCGTTGATCATCGGCACGTCACAAATCGCTCAGCTCGCTCAGAAAAATTGTTTGAAGGTGTATCTCACCCCAATGCACATCTTTGATTTTTTTGGAGGCTGTAGTGATCATCACGTATTCTTGAAAAATTCAAAACCAATATTTGGCCCCTTTCTGACGTTACCGTTGATCACCGGCACGTCAGAAATCGCTCAGCTCGCTCCGAAAAATTGTTTGAAGGTGTATCTCACCCCAATGCACACCTTTGATTTTTTTGGAGGCTGTAGTGATCATCACGTATTCTTGAAAAATTCAAAACCAATATTTGGCCCCTTTCTGACGTTACCGTTGATCATCGGCACGTCACAAATCGATTGGGTGGCTCTGAAATTTTTTTTTAAGGTGTATCTCACCCCAATGCACATCTTTGATTTTTTTGGAGGCTGTAGTGATCATCACGTATTCTTGAAAAATTCAAAACCAATATTTGGCCCCTTTCTGACGTTACAGTTGATCACCGGCACGTCAGAAATCGCTCAGCTTGCTCCGAAAAATTGTTTGAAGGTGTATCTCACCCCAATGCACATCTTTGATTTTTTTGGAGGCTGTAGTGATCAGCATGTATTCTTGAAAAATTCAAAACCAATATTTGGCCCCTTTCTGACGTTACCGTTGATCATCGGCACGTCACAAATCGCTCAGCTCGCTCCGAAAAATTGTTTTAAGGTGTATCTCACCCCGTTGCACATCTTTGATTTTTTTGGAGGCTGTAGTGATCAGCATGTATTCTTGAAAAATTCAAAACCAATATTTGGCCCCTTTCTGACGTTACCGTTGATCACCGGCACGTCAGAAATCGCTCAGCTCGCTCCGAAAAATTGTTTGAAGGTGTATCTCACCCCAATGCACATCTTTGATTTTTTGGAGGCTGTAGTGATCATCACGTATTCTTGAAAAATTCAAAACTAATATTTGGCCCCTGTCTGACGCTGCCGTTGATCATCGGCACGTCACAAATCGATTGGGTGGCTCTGAAATTTTATTTTAAGGTGTATCTCACCCCAATGCACATCTTTGAATTTTTTGGAGGCTGTAGTGATCAGCATGTATTCTTGAAAAATTCAAAACCAATATTTGGCCCCTTTCTGACGTTACCGTTGATCATCGGCACGTCACAAATCGCTCAGCTCGCTCAGAAAAATTGTTTGAAGTTGTATCTCACCCCAATGCACATCTTTGATTTTTTTGGAGGCTGTAGTGATCATCACGTATTCTTGAAAAATTCAAAACCAATATTTGGCCCCTTTCTGACGTTACCGTTGATCACCGGCACGTCAGAAATCGCTCAGCTCGCTCCGAAAAATTGTTTGAAGGTGTATCTCACCCCAATGCACACCTTTGATTTTTTTGGAGGCTGTAGTGATCATCACGTATTCTTGAAAAATTCAAAACCAATATTTGGCCCCTTTCTGACGTTACCGTTGATCATCGGCACGTCACAAATCAATTGGGTGGCTCTGAAATTTTTTTTTAAGGTGTATCTCACCCCAATGCACATCTTTGATTTTTTTGGAGGCTGTAGTGATCATCACGTATTCTTGAAAAATTCAAAACCAATATTTGGCCCCTTTCTGACGTTACCGTTGATCATCGGCACGTCACAAATCGCTCAGCTCGCTCAGAAAAATTGTTTGAAGGTGTATCTCACCCCAATGCACATCTTTGATTTTTTTGGAGGCTGTAGTGATCAGCATGTATTCTTGAAAAATTCAAAACTAATATTTGGCCCCTGTCTGACGCTGCCGTTGATCATCGACACGTCACAAATCGATTGGGTGGCTCTGAAATTTTTTTTAAGGTGTATCTCACCCCAATGCACATCTTTGAATTTTTTGGAGGCTGTAGTGATCAGCATGTATTCTTGAAAAATTCAAAACCAATATTTGGCCCCTTTCTGACGCTACCGTTGATCACCGGCACGTCAGAAATCGCTCAGCTCGCTCCGAAAAATTGTTTGAAGGTGTATCTCACCCCAATGCACATCTTTGATTTTTTTGGAGGCTGTAGTGATCAGCATGTATTCTTGAAAAATTCAAAACCAATATTTGGCCCCTTTCTGACGTTACCGTTGATCATCGGCACGTCACAAATCGCTCAGCTCGCTCCGAAAAATTGTTTTAAGGTGTATCTCACCCCGTTGCACATCTTTGATTTTTTTGGAGGCTGTAGTGATCAGCATGTATTCTTGAAAAATTCAAAACCAATATTTGGCCCCTTTCTGACGTTACCGTTGATCACCGGCACGTCAGAAATCGCTCAGCTCGCTCCGAAAAATTGTTTGAAGGTGTATCTCACCCCAATGCACATCTTTGATTTTTTGGAGGCTGTAGTGATCATCACGTATTCTTGAAAAATTCAAAACTAATATTTGGCCCCTGTCTGACGCTGCCGTTGATCATCGGCACGTCACAAATCGATTGGGTGGCTCTGATATTTTTTTTTAAGGTGTATCTCACCCCAATGCACATCTTTGAATTTTTTGGAGGCTGTAGTGATCAGCATGTATTCTTGAAAAATTCAAAACCAATATTTGGCCCCTTTCTGACGTTACCGTTGATCATCGGCACGTCACAAATCGCTCAGCTCGCTCAGAAAAATTGTTTGAAGGTGTATCTCACCCCAATGCACATCTTTGATTTTTTTGGAGGCTGTAGTGATCATCACGTATTCTTGAAAAATTCAAAACCAATATTTGGCCCCTTTCTGACGTTACCGTTGATCACCGGCACGTCAGAAATCGCTCAGCTCGCTCCGAAAAATTGTTTGAAGGTGTATCTCACCCCAATGCACATCTTTGATTTTTTTGGAGGCTGTAGTGATCATCACGTATTCTTGAAAAATTCAAAACCAATATTTGGCCCCTTTCTGACGTTACAGTTGATCACCGGCACGTCAGAAATCGCTCAGCTCGCTCCGAAAAATTGTTTGAAGGTGTATCTCACCCCAATGCACATCTTTGATTTTTTTGGAGGCTGTAGTGATCAGCATGTATTCTTGAAAAATTCAAAACTAATATTTGGCCCCTGTCTGACGCTGCCGTTGATCATCGACACGTCACAAATCGATTGGGTGGCTCTGAAATTTTTTTTAAGGTGTATCTCACCCCAATGCACATCTTTGAATTTTTTGGAGGCTGTAGTGATCAGCATGTATTCTTGAAAAATTCAAAACCAATATTTGGCCCCTTTCTGACGTTACCGTTGATCATCGGCACGTCACAAATCGATTGGGTGGCTCTGAAATTTTTTTTAAGGTGTATCTCACCCCAATGCACATCTTTGATTTTTTTGGAGGCTGTAGTGATCAGCATGTATTCTTGAAAAATTCAAAACTAATATTTGGCCCCTGTCTGACGCTGCCGTTGATCATCGGCACGTCACAAATCGATTGGGTGGCTCTGATATTTTTTTTTAAGGTGTATCTCACCCCAATGCACATCTTTGAATTTTTTGGAGGCTGTAGTGATCAGCATGTATTCTTGAAAAATTCAAAACCAATATTTGGCCCCTTTCTGACGTTACCGTTGATCATCGGCACGTCACAAATCGCTCAGCTCGCTCAGAAAAATTGTTTGAAGGTGTATCTCACCCCAATGCACATCTTTGATTTTTTTGGAGGCTGTAGTGATCATCACGTATTCTTGAAAAATTCAAAACCAATATTTGGCCCCTTTCTGACGTTACCGTTGATCACCGGCGCGTCAGAAATCGCTCAGCTCGCTCCGAAAAATTGTTTGAAGGTGTATCTCACCCCAATGCACACCTTTGATTTTTTTGGAGGCTGTAGTGATCATCACGTATTCTTGAAAAATTCAAAACCAATATTTGGCCCCTTTCTGACGTTACCGTTGATCATCGGCACGTCACAAATCGATTGGGTGGCTCTGAAATTTTTTTTTAAGGTGTATCTCACCCCAATGCACATCTTTGATTTTTTTGGAGGCTGTAGTGATCATCACGTATTCTTGAAAAATTCAAAACCAATATTTGGCCCCTTTCTGACGTTACAGTTGATCACCGGCACGTCAGAAATCGCTCAGCTCGCTCCGAAAAATTGTTTGAAGGTGTATCTCACCCCAATGCACATCTTTGATTTTTTTGGAGGCTGTAGTGATCAGCATGTATTCTTGAAAAATTCAAAACTAATATTTGGCCCCTGTCTGACGCTGCCGTTGATCATCGACACGTCACAAATCGATTGGGTGGCTCTGAAATTTTTTTTAAGGTGTATCTCACCCCAATGCACATCTTTGAATTTTTTGGAGGCTGTAGTGATCAGCATGTATTCTTGAAAAATTCAAAACCAATATTTGGCCCCTTTCTGACGTTACCGTTGATCATCGGCACGTCACAAATCGATTGGGTGGCTCTGAAATTTTTTTTAAGGTGTATCTCACCCCAATGCACATCTTTGATTTTTTTGGAGGCTGTAGTGACCAGCATGTATTCTTGAAAAATTCAAAACCAATATTTGGCCCCTTTCTGACGCTACCGTTGATCACCGGCACGTCAGAAATCGCTCAGCTCGCTCCAAAAAATTGTTTGAAGGTGTATCTCACCCCAATGCACACCTTTGATTTTTTTGGAGACTGTAGTGATCAGCATGTATTCTTGAAAAATTCAAAACTAATATTTGGCCCCTGTCTGACGCTGCCGTTGATCATCGGCACGTCACAAATCAATTGGGTGGCTCTGAAATTTTATTTTAAGGTGTATCTCACCCCAATGCACATCTTTGATTTTTTTGGAGGCTGTAGTGATCAGCATGTATTCTTGAAAAATTCAAAACTAATATTTGGCCCCTGTCTGACGCTGCCGTTGATCATCGGCACGTCACAAATCGATTGGGTGGCTCTGATATTTTTTTTTAAGGTGTATCTCACCCCAATGCACATCTTTGAATTTTTTGGAGGCTGTAGTGATCAGCATGTATTCTTGAAAAATTCAAAACTAATATTTGGCCCCTGTCTGACGCTGCCGTTGATCATCGGCACGTCACAAATCAATTGGGTGGCTCTGAAATTTTATTTTAAGGTGTATCTCACCCCAATGCACATCTTTGATTTTTTTGGAGGCTGTAGTGATCAGCATGTATTCTTGAAAAATTCAAAACTAATATTTGGCCCCTGTCTGACGCTGCCGTTGATCATCGGCACGTCACAAATCGATTGGGTGGCTCTGAAATTTTTGTTTAAGGTGTATCTCACCCCAATGCACATCTTTGAATTTTTTGGAGGCTGTAGTGATCAGCATGTATTCTTGAAAAATTCAAAACCAATATTTGGCCCCTTTCTGACGTTACCGTTGATCATCGGCACATCACAAATCGCTCAGCTCGCTCCGAAAAATTGTTTTAAGGTGTATCTCACCCCGTTGCACATTTTTGATTTTTTTTGGAGGCTGTAGTGATCATCACGTATTCTTGAAAAATTCAAAACTAATATTTGGCCCCTGTCTGACGCTGCCGTTGATCATCGACACATCACAAATCGATTGGGTGGCTCTGAAATTTTTTTTTAAGGTGTATCTCACCCCAATGCACATCTTTGAATTTTTTGGAGGCTGTAGTGATCAGCATGTATTCTTGAAAAATTCAAAACCAAAATTTGGCCCCTTTCTGACGTTACCGTTGATCATCGGCACGTCACAAATCGATTGGGTGGCTCTGAAATTTTTTTTAAGGTGTATCTCACCCCAATGCACATCTTTGATTTTTTTGGAGGCTGTAGTGATCAGCATGTATTCTTGAAAAATTCAAAACTAATATTTGGCCCCTGTGTGACGCTGCCGTTGATCATCGGCACGTCACAAATCGATTGGGTGGCTCTGAAATTTTTGTTTAAGGTGTATCTCACCCCAATGCACATCTTTGAATTTTTTGGAGGCTGTAGTGATCAGCATGTATTCTTGAAAAATTCAAAACCAATATTTGGCCCCTTTCTGACGTTACCGTTGATCATCGGCACATCACAAATCGCTCAGCTCGCTCCGAAAAATTGTTTTAAGGTGTATCTCACCCCGTTGCACATTTTTGATTTTTTTTGGAGGCTGTAGTGATCATCACGTATTCTTGAAAAATTCAAAACTAATATTTGGCCCCTGTCTGACGCTGCCGTTGATCATCGACACATCACAAATCGATTGGGTGGCTCTGAAATTTTTTTTTAAGGTGTATCTCACCCCAATGCACATCTTTGAATTTTTTGGAGGCTGTAGTGATCAGCATGTATTCTTGAAAAATTCAAAACCAAAATTTGGCCCCTTTCTGACGTTACCGTTGATCATCGGCACGTCACAAATCGATTGGGTGGCTCTGAAATTTTTTTTAAGGTGTATCTCACCCCAATGCACATCTTTGATTTTTTTGGAGGCTGTAGTGATCAGCATGTATTCTTGAAAAATTCAAAACCAATATTTGGCCCCTTTCTGACGCTACCGTTGATCACCGGCACGTCAGAAATCGCTTAGCTCGCTCCGAAAAATTGTTTGAAGGTGTATCTCACCCCAATGCACACCTTTGATTTTTTTGGAGGCTGTAGTGATCAGCATGTATTCTTGAAAAATTCAAAACTAATATTTGGCCCCTGTCTGACGCTGCCGTTGATCATCGGCACGTCACAAATCAATTGGGTGGCTCTGAAATTTTATTTTAAGGTGTATCTCACCCCAATGCACATCTTTGATTTTTTTGGAGGCTGTAGTGATCAGCATGTATTCTTGAAAAATTCAAAACTAATATTTGGCCCCTGTCTGACGCTGCCGTTGATCATCGGCACGTCACAAATCGATTGGGTGGCTCTGATATTTTTTTTAAGGTGTATCTCACCCCAATGCACATCTTTGAATTTTTTGGAGGCTGTAGTGATCAGCATGTATTCTTGAAAAATTCAAAACCAATATTTGGCCCCTTTCTGACGTTACCGTTGATCATCGGCACGTCACAAATCGCTCAGCTCGCTCAGAAAAATTGTTTGAAGGTGTATCTCACCCCAATGCACATCTTTGATTTTTTTGGAGGCTGTAGTGATCAGCATGTATTCTTGAAAAATTCAAAACTAATATTTGGCCCCTTTCTGACGCTGCCGTTGATCATCGGCACGTCACAAATCAATTGGGTGGCTCTGAAATTTTATTTTAAGGTGTATCTCACCCCAATGCACATCTTTGATTTTTTTGGAGGCTGTAGTGATCAGCATGTATTCTTGAAAAATTCAAAACTAATATTTGGCCCCTGTGTGACGCTGCTGTTGATCATCGGCACGTCACAAATCGATTGGGTGGCTCTGAAATTTTTGTTTAAGGTGTATCTCACCCCAATGCACATCTTTGAATTTTTTGGAGGCTGTAGTGATCAGCATGTATTCTTGAAAAATTCAAAACCAATATTTGGCCCCTTTCTGACGTTACCGTTGATCATCGGCACGTCACAAATCGATTGGGTGGCTCTGATATTTTTTTTAAGGTGTATCTCACCCCAATGCACATCTTTGAATTTTTTGGAGGCTGTAGTGATCAGCATGTATTCTTGAAAAATTCAAAACCAATATTTGGCCCCTTTCTGACGCTACCGTTGATCACCGGCACGTCAGAAATCGCTCAGCTCGCTCCAAAAAATTGTTTGAAGGTGTATCTCACCCCAATGCACACCTTTGATTTTTTTGGAGACTGTAGTGATCAGCATGTATTCTTGAAAAATTCAAAACTAATATTTGGCCCCTGTCTGACGCTGCCGTTGATCATCGGCACGTCACAAATCAATTGGGTGGCTCTGAAATTTTATTTTAAGGTGTATCTCACCCCAATGCACATCTTTGATTTTTTTGGAGGCTGTAGTGATCAGCATGTATTCTTGAAAAATTCAAAACTAATATTTGGCCCCTGTCTGACGCTGCCGTTGATCATCGGCACGTCACAAATCGATTGGGTGGCTCTGATATTTTTTTTTAAGGTGTATCTCACCCCAATGCACATCTTTGAATTTTTTGGAGGCTGTAGTGATCAGCATGTATTCTTGAAAAATTCAAAACTAATATTTGGCCCCTGTCTGACGCTGCCGTTGATCATCGGCACGTCACAAATCAATTGGGTGGCTCTGAAATTTTATTTTAAGGTGTATCTCACCCCAATGCACATCTTTGATTTTTTTGGAGGCTGTAGTGATCAGCATGTATTCTTGAAAAATTCAAAACTAATATTTGGCCCCTGTGTGACGCTGCCGTTGATCATCGGCACGTCACAAATCGATTGGGTGGCTCTGAAATTTTTGTTTAAGGTGTATCTCACCCCAATGCACATCTTTGAATTTTTTGGAGGCTGTAGTGATCAGCATGTATTCTTGAAAAATTCAAAACCAATATTTGGCCCCTTTCTGACGTTACCGTTGATCATCGGCACATCACAAATCGCTCAGCTCGCTCCGAAAAATTGTTTTAAGGTGTATCTCACCCCGTTGCACATTTTTGATTTTTTTTGGAGGCTGTAGTGATCATCACGTATTCTTGAAAAATTCAAAACTAATATTTGGCCCCTGTCTGACGCTGCCGTTGATCATCGACACATCACAAATCGATTGGGTGGCTCTGAAATTTTTTTTTAAGGTGTATCTCACCCCAATGCACATCTTTGAATTTTTTGGAGGCTGTAGTGATCAGCATGTATTCTTGAAAAATTCAAAACCAAAATTTGGCCCCTTTCTGACGTTACCGTTGATCATCGGCACGTCACAAATCGATTGGGTGGCTCTGAAATTTTTTTTAAGGTGTATCTCACCCCAATGCACATCTTTGATTTTTTTGGAGGCTGTAGTGATCAGCATGTATTCTTGAAAAATTCAAAACCAATATTTGGCCCCTGTGTGACGCTGCCGTTGATCATCGGCACGTCACAAATCGATTGGGTGGCTCTGAAATTTTTGTTTAAGGTGTATCTCACCCCAATGCACATCTTTGAATTTTTTGGAGGCTGTAGTGATCAGCATGTATTCTTGAAAAATTCAAAACCAATATTTGGCCACTTTCTGACGTTACCGTTGATCATCGGCACATCACAAATCGCTCAGCTCGCTCCGAAAAATTGTTTTAAGGTGTATCTCACCCCGTTGCACATTTTTGATTTTTTTTGGAGGCTGTAGTGATCATCACGTATTCTTGAAAAATTCAAAACTAATATTTGGCCCCTGTCTGACGCTGCCGTTGATCATCGACACATCACAAATCGATTGGGTGGCTCTGAATTTTTTTTTTAAGGTGTATCTCACCCCAATGCACATCTTTGAATTTTTTGGAGGCTGTAGTGATCAGCATGTATTCTTGAAAAATTCAAAACCAAAATTTGGCCCCTTTCTGACGTTACCGTTGATCATCGGCACGTCACAAATCGATTGGGTGGCTCTGAAATTTTTTTTAAGGTGTATCTCACCCCAATGCACATCTTTGATTTTTTTGGAGGCTGTAGTGATCAGCATGTATTCTTGAAAAATTCAAAACCAATATTTGGCCCCTTTCTGACGCTACCGTTGATCACCGGCACGTCAGAAATCGCTTAGCTCGCTCCGAAAAATTGTTTGAAGGTGTATCTCACCCCAATGCACACCTTTGATTTTTTTGGAGGCTGTAGTGATCAGCATGTATTCTTGAAAAATTCAAAACTAATATTTGGCCCCTGTCTGACGCAGCCGTTGATCATCGGCACGTCACAAATCAATTGGGTGGCTCTGAAATTTTATTTTAAGGTGTATCTCACCCCAATGCACATCTTTGATTTTTTTGGAGGCTGTAGTGATCAGCATGTATTCTTGAAAAATTCAAAACTAATATTTGGCCCCTGTCTGACGCTGCCGTTGATCATCGGCACGTCACAAATCGATTGGGTGGCTCTGATATTTTTTTTAAGGTGTATCTCACCCCAATGCACATCTTTGAATTTTTTGGAGGCTGTAGTGATCAGCATGTATTCTTGAAAAATTCAAAACCAATATTTGGCCCCTTTCTGACGTTACCGTTGATCATCGGCACGTCACAAATCGCTCAGCTCGCTCAGAAAAATTGTTTGAAGGTGTATCTCACCCCAATGCACATCTTTGATTTTTTTGGAGGCTGTAGTGATCAGCATGTATTCTTGAAAAATTCAAAACTAATATTTGGCCCCTTTCTGACGCTGCCGTTGATCATCGGCACGTCACAAATCAATTGGGTGGCTCTGAAATTTTATTTTAAGGTGTATCTCACCCCAATGCACATCTTTGATTTTTTTGGAGGCTGTAGTGATCAGCATGTATTCTTGAAAAATTCAAAACTAATATTTGGCCCCTGTGTGACGCTGCTGTTGATCATCGGCACGTCACAAATCGATTGGGTGGCTCTGAAATTTTTGTTTAAGGTGTATCTCACCCCAATGCACATCTTTGAATTTTTTGGAGGCTGTAGTGATCAGCATGTATTCTTGAAAAATTCAAAACCAATATTTGGCCCCTTTCTGACGTTACCGTTGATCATCGGCACGTCACAAATCGATTGGGTGGCTCTGATATTTTTTTTAAGGTGTATCTCACCCCAATGCACATCTTTGAATTTTTTGGAGGCTGTAGTGATCAGCATGTATTCTTGAAAAATTCAAAACCAATATTTGGCCCCTTTCTGACGTTACCGTTGATCATCGGCACGTCACAAATCGCTCAACTCGCTCAGAAAAATTGTTTGAAGGTGTATCTCACCCCAATGCACATCTTTGAATTTTTTGGAGGCTGTAGTGATCAGCATGTATTCTTGAAAAATTCAAAACTAATATTTGGCCCCTGTCTGACGCTGCTGTTGATCATCGGCACGTCACAAATCAATTGGGTGGCTCTGAAATTTTATTTCAAGGTGTATCTCACCCCAATGCACATCTTTGATTTTTTTGGAGGCTGTAGTGATCAGCATGTATTCTTGAAAAATTCAAAACTAATATTTGGCCCCTGTGTGACGCTGCTGTTGATCATCGGCACGTCACAAATCGATTGGGTGGCTCTGAAATTTTTGTTTAAGGTGTATCTCACCCCAATGCACATCTTTGAATTTTTTGGAGGCTGTAGTGATCAGCATGTATTCTTGAAAAATTCAAAACCAATATTTGGCCCCTTTCTGACGTTACCGTTGATCATCGGCACATCACAAATCGCTCAGCTCGCTCCGAAAAATTGTTTTAAGGTGTATCTCACCCCGTTGCACATTTTTGATTTTTTTTGGAGGCTGTAGTGATCATCACGTATTCTTGAAAAATTCAAAACTAATATTTGGCCCCTGTCTGACGCTGCCGTTGATCATCGACACGTCACAAATCGATTGGGTGGCTCTGAAATTTTTTTTAAAGGTGTATCTCACCCCAATGCACATCTTTGAATTTTTTGGAGGCTGTAGTGATCAGCATGTATTCTTGAAAAATTCAAAACCAATATTTGGCCCCTTTCTGACGTTACCGTTGATCATCGGCACGTCACAAATCGATTGGGTGGCTCTGAAATTTTTTTTAAGGTGTATCTCACCCCAATGCACATCTTTGAATTTTTTGGAGGCTGTAGTGATCAGCATGTATTCTTGAAAAATTCAAAACCAATATTTGGCCCCTTTCTGACGTTACCGTTGATCATCGGCACGTCACAAATCGATTGGGTGGCTCTGAAATTTTTTTTAAGGTGTATCTCACCCCAATGCACATCTTTGAATTTTTTGGAGGCTGTAGTGATCAGCATGTATTCTTGAAAAATTCAAAACCAAAATTTGGCCCCTTTCTGACGTTACCGTTGATCATCGGCACGTCACAAATCGATTGGGTGGCTCTGAAATTTTTTTTAAGGTGTATCTCACCCCAATGCACATCTTTGATTTTTTTGGAGGCTGTAGTGATCATCACGTATTCTTGAAAAATTCAAAACCAATATTTGGCCCCTTTCTGACGTTACCGTTGATCACCGGCGCGTCAGAAATCGCTCAGCTCGCTCCGAAAAATTGTTTGAAGGTGTATCTCACCCCAATGCACACCTTTGATTTTTTTGGAGGCTGTAGTGATCATCACGTATTCTTGAAAAATTCAAAACCAATATTTGGCCCCTTTCTGACGTTACCGTTGATCATCGGCACGTCACAAATCGATTGGGTGGCTCTGAAATTTTTTTTTAAGGTGTATCTCACCCCAATGCACATCTTTGATTTTTTTGGAGGCTGTAGTGATCATCACGTATTCTTGAAAAATTCAAAACCAATATTTGGCCCCTTTCTGACGTTACAGTTGATCACCGGCACGTCAGAAATCGCTCAGCTCGCTCCGAAAAATTGTTTGAAGGTGTATCTCACCCCAATGCACATCTTTGATTTTTTTGGAGGCTGTAGTGATCAGCATGTATTCTTGAAAAATTCAAAACTAATATTTGGCCCCTGTCTGACGCTGCCGTTGATCATCGACACGTCACAAATCGATTGGGTGGCTCTGAAATTTTTTTTAAGGTGTATCTCACCCCAATGCACATCTTTGAATTTTTTGGAGGCTGTAGTGATCAGCATGTATTCTTGAAAAATTCAAAACCAATATTTGGCCCCTTTCTGACGTTACCGTTGATCATCGGCACGTCACAAATCGATTGGGTGGCTCTGAAATTTTTTTTAAGGTGTATCTCACCCCAATGCACATCTTTGATTTTTTTGGAGGCTGTAGTGACCAGCATGTATTCTTGAAAAATTCAAAACCAATATTTGGCCCCTTTCTGACGCTACCGTTGATCACCGGCACGTCAGAAATCGCTCAGCTCGCTCCAAAAAATTGTTTGAAGGTGTATCTCACCCCAATGCACACCTTTGATTTTTTTGGAGACTGTAGTGATCAGCATGTATTCTTGAAAAATTCAAAACTAATATTTGGCCCCTGTCTGACGCTGCCGTTGATCATCGGCACGTCACAAATCAATTGGGTGGCTCTGAAATTTTATTTTAAGGTGTATCTCACCCCAATGCACATCTTTGATTTTTTTGGAGGCTGTAGTGATCAGCATGTATTCTTGAAAAATTCAAAACTAATATTTGGCCCCTGTCTGACGCTGCCGTTGATCATCGGCACGTCACAAATCGATTGGGTGGCTCTGATATTTTTTTTTAAGGTGTATCTCACCCCAATGCACATCTTTGAATTTTTTGGAGGCTGTAGTGATCAGCATGTATTCTTGAAAAATTCAAAACTAATATTTGGCCCCTGTCTGACGCTGCCGTTGATCATCGGCACGTCACAAATCAATTGGGTGGCTCTGAAATTTTATTTGAAGGTGTATCTCACCCCAATGCACATCTTTGATTTTTTTGGAGGCTGTAGTGATCAGCATGTATTCTTGAAAAATTCAAAACTAATATTTGGCCCCTGTCTGACGCTGCCGTTGATCATCGGCACGTCACAAATCGATTGGGTGGCTCTGATATTTTTTTTAAGGTGTATCTCACCCCAATGCACATCTTTGAATTTTTTGGAGGCTGTAGTGATCAGCATGTATTCTTGAAAAATTCAAAACCAATATTTGGCCCCTTTCTGACGTTACCGTTGATCATCGGCACGTCACAAATCGCTCAGCTCGCTCAGAAAAATTGTTTGAAGGTGTATCTCACCCCAATGCACATCTTTGATTTTTTTGGAGGCTGTAGTGATCAGCATGTATTCTTGAAAAATTCAAAACTAATATTTGGCCCCTTTCTGACGCTGCCGTTGATCATCGGCACGTCACAAATCAATTGGGTGGCTCTGAAATTTTATTTTAAGGTGTATCTCACCCCAATGCACATCTTTGATTTTTTTGGAGGCTGTAGTGATCAGCATGTATTCTTGAAAAATTCAAAACTAATATTTGGCCCCTGTGTGACGCTGCTGTTGATCATCGGCACGTCACAAATCGATTGGGTGGCTCTGAAATTTTTGTTTAAGGTGTATCTCACCCCAATGCACATCTTTGAATTTTTTGGAGGCTGTAGTGATCAGCATGTATTCTTGAAAAATTCAAAACCAATATTTGGCCCCTTTCTGACGTTACCGTTGATCATCGGCACGTCACAAATCGATTGGGTGGCTCTGATATTTTTTTTAAGGTGTATCTCACCCCAATGCACATCTTTGAATTTTTTGGAGGCTGTAGTGATCAGCATGTATTCTTGAAAAATTCAAAACCAATATTTGGCCCCTTTCTGACGTTACCGTTGATCATCGGCACGTCACAAATCGCTCAACTCGCTCAGAAAAATTGTTTGAAGGTGTATCTCACCCCAATGCACATCTTTGAATTTTTTGGAGGCTGTAGTGATCAGCATGTATTCTTGAAAAATTCAAAACTAATATTTGGCCCCTGTCTGACGCTGCTGTTGATCATCGGCACGTCACAAATCAATTGGGTGGCTCTGAAATTTTATTTCAAGGTGTATCTCACCCCAATGCACATCTTTGATTTTTTTGGAGGCTGTAGTGATCAGCATGTATTCTTGAAAAATTCAAAACTAATATTTGGCCCCTGTGTGACGCTGCTGTTGATCATCGGCACGTCACAAATCGATTGGGTGGCTCTGAAATTTTTGTTTAAGGTGTATCTCACCCCAATGCACATCTTTGAATTTTTTGGAGGCTGTAGTGATCAGCATGTATTCTTGAAAAATTCAAAACCAATATTTGGCCCCTTTCTGACGTTACCGTTGATCATCGGCACATCACAAATCGCTCAGCTCGCTCCGAAAAATTGTTTTAAGGTGTATCTCACCCCGTTGCACATTTTTGATTTTTTTTGGAGGCTGTAGTGATCATCACGTATTCTTGAAAAATTCAAAACTAATATTTGGCCCCTGTCTGACGCTGCCGTTGATCATCGACACGTCACAAATCGATTGGGTGGCTCTGAAATTTTTTTTAAAGGTGTATCTCACCCCAATGCACATCTTTGAATTTTTTGGAGGCTGTAGTGATCAGCATGTATTCTTGAAAAATTCAAAACCAATATTTGGCCCCTTTCTGACGTTACCGTTGATCATCGGCACGTCACAAATCGATTGGGTGGCTCTGAAATTTTTTTTAAGGTGTATCTCACCCCAATGCACATCTTTGAATTTTTTGGAGGCTGTAGTGATCAGCATGTATTCTTGAAAAATTCAAAACCAATATTTGGCCCCTTTCTGACGTTACCGTTGATCATCGGCACGTCACAAATCGATTGGGTGGCTCTGAAATTTTTTTTAAGGTGTATCTCACCCCAATGCACATCTTTGAATTTTTTGGAGGCTGTAGTGATCAGCATGTATTCTTGAAAAATTCAAAACCAAAATTTGGCCCCTTTCTGACGTTACCGTTGATCATCGGCACGTCACAAATCGATTGGGTGGCTCTGAAATTTTTTTTAAGGTGTATCTCACCCCAATGCACATCTTTGATTTTTTTGGAGGCTGTAGTGATCATCACGTATTCTTGAAAAATTCAAAACCAATATTTGGCCCCTTTCTGACGTTACCGTTGATCACCGGCGCGTCAGAAATCGCTCAGCTCGCTCCGAAAAATTGTTTGAAGGTGTATCTCACCCCAATGCACACCTTTGATTTTTTTGGAGGCTGTAGTGATCATCACGTATTCTTGAAAAATTCAAAACCAATATTTGGCCCCTTTCTGACGTTACCGTTGATCATCGGCACGTCACAAATCGATTGGGTGGCTCTGAAATTTTTTTTTAAGGTGTATCTCACCCCAATGCACATCTTTGATTTATTTGGAGGCTGTAGTGATCATCACGTATTCTTGAAAAATTCAAAACCAATATTTGGCCCCTTTCTGACGTTACAGTTGATCACCGGCACGTCAGAAATCGCTCAGCTCGCTCCGAAAAATTGTTTGAAGGTGTATCTCACCCCAATGCACATCTTTGATTTTTTTGGAGGCTGTAGTGATCAGCATGTATTCTTGAAAAATTCAAAACTAATATTTGGCCCCTGTCTGACGCTGCCGTTGATCATCGACACGTCACAAATCGATTGGGTGGCTCTGAAATTTTTTTTAAGGTGTATCTCACCCCAATGCACATCTTTGAATTTTTTGGAGGCTGTAGTGATCAGCATGTATTCTTGAAAAATTCAAAACCAATATTTGGCCCCTTTCTGACGTTACCGTTGATCATCGGCACGTCACAAATCGATTGGGTGGCTCTGAAATTTTTTTTAAGGTGTATCTCACCCCAATGCACATCTTTGATTTTTTTGGAGGCTGTAGTGACCAGCATGTATTCTTGAAAAATTCAAAACCAATATTTGGCCCCTTTCTGACGCTACCGTTGATCACCGGCACGTCAGAAATCGCTCAGCTCGCTCCAAAAAATTGTTTGAAGGTGTATCTCACCCCAATGCACACCTTTGATTTTTTTGGAGACTGTAGTGATCAGCATGTATTCTTGAAAAATTCAAAACTAATATTTGGCCCCTGTCTGACGCTGCCGTTGATCATCGGCACGTCACAAATCAATTGGGTGGCTCTGAAATTTTATTTTAAGGTGTATCTCACCCCAATGCACATCTTTGATTTTTTTGGAGGCTGTAGTGATCAGCATGTATTCTTGAAAAATTCAAAACTAATATTTGGCCCCTGTCTGACGCTGCCGTTGATCATCGGCACGTCACAAATCGATTGGGTGGCTCTGATATTTTTTTTTAAGGTGTATCTCGCCCCAATGCACATCTTTGAATTTTTTGGAGGCTGTAGTGATCAGCATGTATTCTTGAAAAATTCAAAACTAATATTTGGCCCCTGTCTGACGCTGCCGTTGATCATCGGCACGTCACAAATCAATTGGGTGGCTCTGAAATTTTATTTTAAGGTGTATCTCACCCCAATGCACATCTTTGATTTTTTTGGAGGCTGTAGTGATCAGCATGTATTCTTGAAAAATTCAAAACTAATATTTGGCCCCTGTGTGACGCTGCCGTTGATCATCGGCACGTCACAAATCGATTGGGTGGCTCTGAAATTTTTGTTTAAGGTGTATCTCACCCCAATGCACATCTTTGAATTTTTTGGAGGCTGTAGTGATCAGCATGTATTCTTGAAAAATTCAAAACCAATATTTGGCCCCTTTCTGACGTTACCGTTGATCATCGGCACATCACAAATCGCTCAGCTCGCTCCGAAAAATTGTTTTAAGGTGTATCTCACCCCGTTGCACATTTTTGATTTTTTTTGGAGGCTGTAGTGATCATCACGTATTCTTGAAAAATTCAAAACTAATATTTGGCCCCTGTCTGACGCTGCCGTTGATCATCGACACATCACAAATCGATTGGGTGGCTCTGAAATTTTTTTTTAAGGTGTATCTCACCCCAATGCACATCTTTGAATTTTTTGGAGGCTGTAGTGATCAGCATGTATTCTTGAAAAATTCAAAACCAAAATTTGGCCCCTTTCTGACGTTACCGTTGATCATCGGCACGTCACAAATCGATTGGGTGGCTCTGAAATTTTTTTTAAGGTGTATCTCACCCCAATGCACATCTTTGATTTTTTTGGAGGCTGTAGTGATCAGCATGTATTCTTGAAAAATTCAAAACCAATATTTGGCCCCTGTGTGACGCTGCCGTTGATCATCGGCACGTCACAAATCGATTGGGTGGCTCTGAAATTTTTGTTTAAGGTGTATCTCACCCCAATGCACATCTTTGAATTTTTTGGAGGCTGTAGTGATCAGCATGTATTCTTGAAAAATTCAAAACCAATATTTGGCCACTTTCTGACGTTACCGTTGATCATCGGCACATCACAAATCGCTCAGCTCGCTCCGAAAAATTGTTTTAAGGTGTATCTCACCCCGTTGCACATTTTTGATTTTTTTTGGAGGCTGTAGTGATCATCACGTATTCTTGAAAAATTCAAAACTAATATTTGGCCCCTGTCTGACGCTGCCGTTGATCATCGACACATCACAAATCGATTGGGTGGCTCTGAATTTTTTTTTTAAGGTGTATCTCACCCCAATGCACATCTTTGAATTTTTTGGAGGCTGTAGTGATCAGCATGTATTCTTGAAAAATTCAAAACCAAAATTTGGCCCCTTTCTGACGTTACCGTTGATCATCGGCACGTCACAAATCGATTGGGTGGCTCTGAAATTTTTTTTAAGGTGTATCTCACCCCAATGCACATCTTTGATTTTTTTGGAGGCTGTAGTGATCAGCATGTATTCTTGAAAAATTCAAAACCAATATTTGGCCCCTTTCTGACGCTACCGTTGATCACCGGCACGTCAGAAATCGCTTAGCTCGCTCCGAAAAATTGTTTGAAGGTGTATCTCACCCCAATGCACACCTTTGATTTTTTTGGAGGCTGTAGTGATCAGCATGTATTCTTGAAAAATTCAAAACTAATATTTGGCCCCTGTCTGACGCTGCCGTTGATCATCGGCACGTCACAAATCAATTGGGTGGCTCTGAAATTTTATTTTAAGGTGTATCTCACCCCAATGCACATCTTTGATTTTTTTGGAGGCTGTAGTGATCAGCATGTATTCTTGAAAAATTCAAAACTAATATTTGGCCCCTGTCTGACGCTGCCGTTGATCATCGGCACGTCACAAATCGATTGGGTGGCTCTGATATTTTTTTTAAGGTGTATCTCACCCCAATGCACATCTTTGAATTTTTTGGAGGCTGTAGTGATCAGCATGTATTCTTGAAAAATTCAAAACCAATATTTGGCCCCTTTCTGACGTTACCGTTGATCATCGGCACGTCACAAATCGCTCAGCTCGCTCAGAAAAATTGTTTGAAGGTGTATCTCACCCCAATGCACATCTTTGATTTTTTTGGAGGCTGTAGTGATCAGCATGTATTCTTGAAAAATTCAAAACTAATATTTGGCCCCTTTCTGACGCTGCCGTTGATCATCGGCACGTCACAAATCAATTGGGTGGCTCTGAAATTTTATTTTAAGGTGTATCTCACCCCAATGCACATCTTTGATTTTTTTGGAGGCTGTAGTGATCAGCATGTATTCTTGAAAAATTCAAAACTAATATTTGGCCCCTGTGTGACGCTGCTGTTGATCATCGGCACGTCACAAATCGATTGGGTGGCTCTGAAATTTTTGTTTAAGGTGTATCTCACCCCAATGCACATCTTTGAATTTTTTGGAGGCTGTAGTGATCAGCATGTATTCTTGAAAAATTCAAAACCAATATTTGGCCCCTTTCTGACGTTACCGTTGATCATCGGCACGTCACAAATCGATTGGGTGGCTCTGATATTTTTTTTAAGGTGTATCTCACCCCAATGCACATCTTTGAATTTTTTGGAGGCTGTAGTGATCAGCATGTATTCTTGAAAAATTCAAAACCAATATTTGGCCCCTTTCTGACGTTACCGTTGATCATCGGCACGTCACAAATCGCTCAACTCGCTCAGAAAAATTGTTTGAAGGTGTATCTCACCCCAATGCACATCTTTGAATTTTTTGGAGGCTGTAGTGATCAGCATGTATTCTTGAAAAATTCAAAACTAATATTTGGCCCCTGTCTGACGCTGCTGTTGATCATCGGCACGTCACAAATCAATTGGGTGGCTCTGAAATTTTATTTCAAGGTGTATCTCACCCCAATGCACATCTTTGATTTTTTTGGAGGCTGTAGTGATCAGCATGTATTCTTGAAAAATTCAAAACTAATATTTGGCCCCTGTGTGACGCTGCTGTTGATCATCGGCACGTCACAAATCGATTGGGTGGCTCTGAAATTTTTGTTTAAGGTGTATCTCACCCCAATGCACATCTTTGAATTTTTTGGAGGCTGTAGTGATCAGCATGTATTCTTGAAAAATTCAAAACCAATATTTGGCCCCTTTCTGACGTTACCGTTGATCATCGGCACATCACAAATCGCTCAGCTCGCTCCGAAAAATTGTTTTAAGGTGTATCTCACCCCGTTGCACATTTTTGATTTTTTTTGGAGGCTGTAGTGATCATCACGTATTCTTGAAAAATTCAAAACTAATATTTGGCCCCTGTCTGACGCTGCCGTTGATCATCGACACGTCACAAATCGATTGGGTGGCTCTGAAATTTTTTTTAAAGGTGTATCTCACCCCAATGCACATCTTTGAATTTTTTGGAGGCTGTAGTGATCAGCATGTATTCTTGAAAAATTCAAAACCAATATTTGGCCCCTTTCTGACGTTACCGTTGATCATCGGCACGTCACAAATCGATTGGGTGGCTCTGAAATTTTTTTTAAGGTGTATCTCACCCCAATGCACATCTTTGAATTTTTTGGAGGCTGTAGTGATCAGCATGTATTCTTGAAAAATTCAAAACCAATATTTGGCCCCTTTCTGACGTTACCGTTGATCATCGGCACGTCACAAATCGATTGGGTGGCTCTGAAATTTTTTTTAAGGTGTATCTCACCCCAATGCACATCTTTGAATTTTTTGGAGGCTGTAGTGATCAGCATGTATTCTTGAAAAATTCAAAACCAATATTTGGCCCCTTTCTGACGTTACCGTTGATCATCGGCACGTCACAAATCGCTCAGCTCGCTCAGAAAAATTGTTTGAAGGTGTATCTCACCCCAATGCACATCTTTGATTTTTTTGGAGGCTGTAGTGATCATCACGTATTCTTGAAAAATTCAAAACCAATATTTGGCCCCTTTCTGACGTTAGCGTTGATCACCGGCACGTCAGAAATCGCTCAGCTCGCTCCGAAAAATTGTTTGAAGGTGTATCTCACCCCAATGCACATCTTTGAATTTTTTGGAGGCTGTAGTGATCAGCATGTATTCTTGAAAAATTCAAAACCAATATTTGGCCCCTTTCTGACGTTACCGTTGATCATCGGCACGTCACAAATCGATTGGGTGGCTCTGAAATTTTTTTTTAAGGTGTATCTCACCCCAATGCACATCTTTGATTTTTTTGGAGGCTGTAGTGATCATCACGTATTCTTGAAAAATTCAAAACCAATATTTGGCCCCTTTCTGACGTTACCGTTGATCACCGGCACGTCAGAAATCGCTCAGCTCGCTCCGAAAAATTGTTTGAAGGTGTATCTCACCCCAATGCACACCTTTGATTTTTTTTGGAGGCTGTAGTGATCATCACGTATTCTTGAAAAATTCAAAACCAATATTTGGCCCCTTTCTGACGTTACCGTTGATCATCGGCACGTCACAAATCGATTGGGTGGCTCTGAAATTTTTGTTTAAGGTGTATCTCACCCCAATGCACATCTTTGATTTTTTTGGAGGCTGTAGTGATCATCACGTATTCTTGAAAAATTCAAAACCAATATTTGGCCCCTTTCTGACGTTACAGTTGATCACCGGCACGTCAGAAATCGCTCAGCTCGCTCCGAAAAATTGTTTGAAGGTGTATCTCACCCCAATGCACATCTTTGATTTTTTTGGAGGCTGTAGTGATCAGCATGTATTCTTGAAAAATTCAAAACCAATATTTGGCCCCAGTCTGACGCTGCCGTTGATCATCGACACGTCACAAATCGATTGGGTGGCTCTGAAATTTTTTTTTAAGGTGTATCTCACCCCAATGCACATCTTTGATTTTTTTGGAGGCTGTAGTGATCAGCATGTATTCTTGAAAAATTCAAAACTAATATTTGGCCCCTGTCTGACGCTGCCGTTGATCATCGGCACGTCACAAATCGATTGGGTGGCTCTGATATTTTTTTTAAGGTGTATCTCACCCCAATGCACATCTTTGAATTTTTTGGAGGCTGTAGTGATCAGCATGTATTCTTGAAAAATTCAAAACCAATATTTGGCCCCTTTCTGACGTTACCGTTGATCATCGGCACGTCACAAATCGCTCAGCTCGCTCAGAAAAATTGTTTGAAGGTGTATCTCACCCCAATGCACATCTTTGAATTTTTTGGAGGCTGTAGTGATCAGCATGTATTCTTGAAAAATTCAAAACTAATATTTGGCCCCTGTCTGACGCTGCTGTTGATCATCGGCACGTCACAAATCAATTGGGTGGCTCTGAAATTTTATTTCAAGGTGTATCTCACCCCAATGCACATCTTTGATTTTTTTGGAGGCTGTAGTGATCAGCATGTATTCTTGAAAAATTCAAAACTAATATTTGGCCCCTGTGTGACGCTGCTGTTGATCATCGGCACGTCACAAATCGATTGGGTGGCTCTGAAATTTTTGTTTAAGGTGTATCTCACCCCAATGCACATCTTTGAATTTTTTGGAGGCTGTAGTGATCAGCATGTATTCTTGAAAAATTCAAAACCAATATTTGGCCCCTTTCTGACGTTACCGTTGATCATCGGCACATCACAAATCGCTCAGCTCGCTCCGAAAAATTGTTTTAAGGTGTATCTCACCCCGTTGCACATTTTTGATTTTTTTTGGAGGCTGTAGTGATCATCACGTATTCTTGAAAAATTCAAAACTAATATTTGGCCCCTGTCTGACGCTGCCGTTGATCATCGACACGTCACAAATCGATTGGGTGGCTCTGAAATTTTTTTTAAAGGTGTATCTCACCCCAATGCACATCTTTGAATTTTTTGGAGGCTGTAGTGATCAGCATGTATTCTTGAAAAATTCAAAACCAATATTTGGCCCCTTTCTGACGTTACCGTTGATCATCGGCACGTCACAAATCGCTCAGCTCGCTCAGAAAAATTGTTTGAAGGTGTATCTCACCCCAATGCACATCTTTGATTTTTTTGGAGGCTGTAGTGATCAGCATGTATTCTTGAAAAATTCAAAACCAATATTTGGCCCCAGTCTGACGCTGCCGTTGATCATCGACACGTCACAAATCGATTGGGTGGCTCTGAAATTTTTTTTTAAGGTGTATCTCACCCCAATGCACATCTTTGATTTTTTTGGAGGCTGTAGTGATCAGCATGTATTCTTGAAAAATTCAAAACTAATATTTGGCCCCTGTCTGACGCTGCCGTTGATCACCGGCACGTCAGAAATCGCTCAGCTCGCTCCGAAAAATTGTTTGAAGGTGTATCTCACCCCAATGCACACCTTTGATTTTTTTGGAGGCTGTAGTGATCATCACGTATTCTTGAAAAATTCAAAACCAATATTTGGCCCCTTTCTGACGTTACCGTTGATCATCGGCACGTCACAAATCGATTGGGTGGCTCTGAAATTTTTGTTTAAGGTGTATCTCACCCCAATGCACATCTTTGATTTTTTTGGAGGCTGTAGTGATCATCACGTATTCTTGAAAAATTCAAAACCAATATTTGGCCCCTTTCTGACGTTACAGTTGATCACCGGCACGTCAGAAATCGCTCAGTTCGCTCCGAAAAATTGTTTGAAGGTGTATCTCACCCCAATGCACATTTTTGATTTTTTTGGAGGCTGTAGTGATCAGCATGTATTCTTGAAAAATTCAAAACCAATATTTGGCCCCTGTGTGACGCTGCCGTTGATCATCGGCACGTCACAAATCGATTGGGTGGCTCTGAAATTTTTGTTTAAGGTGTATCTCACCCCAATGCACATCTTTGAATTTTTTGGAGGCTGTAGTGATCAGCATGTATTCTTGAAAAATTCAAAACTAATATTTGGCCCCTGTCTGACGCTGCCGTTGATCACCGGCACGTCAGAAATCGCTCAGCTCGCTCCGAAAAATTGTTTGAAGGTGTATCTCACCCCAATGCACACCTTTGATTTTTTTGGAGGCTGTAGTGATCATCACGTATTCTTGAAAAATTCAAAACCAATATTTGGCCCCTTTCTGACGTTACCGTTGATCATCGGCACGTCACAAATCGATTGGGTGGCTCTGAAATTTTTGTTTAAGGTGTATCTCACCCCAATGCACATCTTTGATTTTTTTGGAGGCTGTAGTGATCATCACGTATTCTTGAAAAATTCAAAACCAATATTTGGCCCCTTTCTGACGTTACAGTTGATCACCGGCACGTCAGAAATCGCTCAGTTCGCTCCGAAAAATTGTTTGAAGGTGTATCTCACCCCAATGCACATTTTGGATTTTTTTGGAGGCTGTAGTGATCAGCATGTATTCTTGAAAAATTCAAAACCAATATTTGGCCCCTGTGTGACGCTGCCGTTGATCATCGGCACGTCACAAATCGATTGGGTGGCTCTGAAATTTTTGTTTAAGGTGTATCTCACCCCAATGCACATCTTTGAATTTTTTGGAGGCTGTAGTGATCATCACGTATTCTTGAAAAATTCAAAACCAATATTTGGCCCCTTTCTGACGTTACCGTTGATCACCGGCGCGTCAGAAATCGCTCAGCTCGCTCCGAAAAATTGTTTGAAGGTGTATCTCACCCCAATGCACACCTTTGATTTTTTTGGAGGCTGTAGTGATCATCACGTATTCTTGAAAAATTCAAAACCAATATTTGGCCCCTTTCTGACGTTACCGTTGATCATCGGCACGTCACAAATCGATTGGGTGGCTCTGAAATTTTTTTTTAAGGTGTATCTCACCCCAATGCACATCTTTGATTTTTTTGGAGGCTGTAGTGATCATCACGTATTCTTGAAAAATTCAAAACCAATATTTGGCCCCTTTCTGACGTTACAGTTGATCACCGGCACGTCAGAAATCGCTCAGCTCGCTCCGAAAAATTGTTTGAAGGTGTATCTCACCCCAATGCACATCTTTGATTTTTTTGGAGGCTGTAGTGATCAGCATGTATTCTTGAAAAATTCAAAACTAATATTTGGCCCCTGTCTGACGCTGCCGTTGATCATCGACACGTCACAAATCGATTGGGTGGCTCTGAAATTTTTTTTAAGGTGTATCTCACCCCAATGCACATCTTTGAATTTTTTGGAGGCTGTAGTGATCAGCATGTATTCTTGAAAAATTCAAAACCAATATTTGGCCCCTTTCTGACGTTACCGTTGATCATCGGCACGTCACAAATCGATTGGGTGGCTCTGAAATTTTTTTTAAGGTGTATCTCACCCCAATGCACATCTTTGATTTTTTTGGAGGCTGTAGTGATCATCACGTATTCTTGAAAAATTCAAAACCAATATTTGGCCCCTTTCTGACGTTACCGTTGATCACCGGCACGTCAGAAATCGCTCAGCTCGCTCCGAAAAATTGTTTGAAGGTGTATCTCACCCCAATGCACACCTTTGATTTTTTTTGGAGGCTGTAGTGATCATCACGTATTCTTGAAAAATTCAAAACCAATATTTGGCCCCTTTCTGACGTTACCGTTGATCATCGGCACGTCACAAATCGATTGGGTGGCTCTGAAATTTTTGTTTAAGGTGTATCTCACCCCAATGCACATCTTTGATTTTTTTGGAGGCTGTAGTGATCATCACGTATTCTTGAAAAATTCAAAACCAATATTTGGCCCCTTTCTGACGTTACAGTTGATCACCGGCACGTCAGAAATCGCTCAGCTCGCTCCGAAAAATTGTTTGAAGGTGTATCTCACCCCAATGCACATCTTTGATTTTTTTGGAGGCTGTAGTGATCAGCATGTATTCTTGAAAAATTCAAAACCAATATTTGGCCCCAGTCTGACGCTGCCGTTGATCATCGACACGTCACAAATCGATTGGGTGGCTCTGAAATTTTTTTTTAAGGTGTATCTCACCCCAATGCACATCTTTGATTTTTTTGGAGGCTGTAGTGATCAGCATGTATTCTTGAAAAATTCAAAACTAATATTTGGCCCCTGTCTGACGCTGCCGTTGATCATCGGCACGTCACAAATCGATTGGGTGGCTCTGATATTTTTTTTAAGGTGTATCTCACCCCAATGCACATCTTTGAATTTTTTGGAGGCTGTAGTGATCAGCATGTATTCTTGAAAAATTCAAAACCAATATTTGGCCCCTTTCTGACGTTACCGTTGATCATCGGCACGTCACAAATCGCTCAGCTCGCTCAGAAAAATTGTTTGAAGGTGTATCTCACCCCAATGCACATCTTTGAATTTTTTGGAGGCTGTAGTGATCAGCATGTATTCTTGAAAAATTCAAAACTAATATTTGGCCGTTGTCTGACGCTGCTGTTGATCATCGGCACGTCACAAATCAATTGGGTGGCTCTGAAATTTTATTTCAAGGTGTATCTCACCCCAATGCACATCTTTGATTTTTTTGGAGGCTGTAGTGATCAGCATGTATTCTTGAAAAATTCAAAACTAATATTTGGCCCCTGTGTGACGCTGCTGTTGATCATCGGCACGTCACAAATCGATTGGGTGGCTCTGAAATTTTTGTTTAAGGTGTATCTCACCCCAATGCACATCTTTGAATTTTTTGGAGGCTGTAGTGATCAGCATGTATTCTTGAAAAATTCAAAACCAATATTTGGCCCCTTTCTGACGTTACCGTTGATCATCGGCACATCACAAATCGCTCAGCTCGCTCCGAAAAATTGTTTTAAGGTGTATCTCACCCCGTTGCACATTTTTGATTTTTTTTGGAGGCTGTAGTGATCATCACGTATTCTTGAAAAATTCAAAACTAATATTTGGCCCCTGTCTGACGCTGCCGTTGATCATCGACACGTCACAAATCGATTGGGTGGCTCTGAAATTTTTTTTAAAGGTGTATCTCACCCCAATGCACATCTTTGAATTTTTTGGAGGCTGTAGTGATCAGCATGTATTCTTGAAAAATTCAAAACCAATATTTGGCCCCTTTCTGACGTTACCGTTGATCATCGGCACGTCACAAATCGCTCAGCTCGCTCAGAAAAATTGTTTGAAGGTGTATCTCACCCCAATGCACATCTTTGATTTTTTTGGAGGCTGTAGTGATCATCACGTATTCTTGAAAAATTCAAAACCAATATTTGGCCCCTTTCTGACGTTACCGTTGATCACCGGCACGTCAGAAATCGCTCAGCTCGCTCCGAAAAATTGTTTGAAGGTGTATCTCACCCCAATGCACACCTTTGATTTTTTTGGAGGCTGTAGTGATCATCACGTATTCTTGAAAAATTCAAAACCAATATTTGGCCCCTTTCTGACGTTACCGTTGATCATCGGCACGTCACAAATCGATTGGGTGGCTCTGAAATTTTTTTTAAGGTGTATCTCACCCTAATGCACATCTTTGATTTTTTTGGAGGCTGTAGTGATCATCACGTATTCTTGAAGAATTCAAAACCAATATTTGGCCCCTTTCTGACGTTACAGTTGATCACCGGCACGTCAGAAATCGCTCAGCTCGCTCCGAAAAATTGTTTGAAGGTGTATCTCACCCCAATGCACATCTTTGATTTTTTTGGAGGCTGTAGTGATCAGCATGTATTCTTGAAAAATTCAAAACCAATATTTGGCCCCAGTCTGACGCTGCCGTTGATCATCGACACGTCACAAATCGATTGGGTGGCTCTGAAATTTTTTTTTAAGGTGTATCTCACCCCAATGCACATCTTTGATTTTTTTGGAGGCTGTAGTGATCAGCATGTATTCTTGAAAAATTCAAAACTAATATTTGGCCCCTGTCTGACGCTGCCGTTGATCACCGGCACGTCAGAAATCGCTCAGCTCGCTCCGAAAAATTGTTTGAAGGTGTATCTCACCCCAATGCACACCTTTGATTTTTTTGGAGGCTGTAGTGATCATCACGTATTCTTGAAAAATTCAAAACCAATATTTGGCCCCTTTCTGACGTTACCGTTGATCATCGGCACGTCACAAATCGATTGGGTGGCTCTGAAATTTTTGTTTAAGGTGTATCTCACCCCAATGCACATCTTTGATTTTTTTGGAGGCTGTAGTGATCATCACGTATTCTTGAAAAATTCAAAACCAATATTTGGCCCCTTTCTGACGTTACAGTTGATCACCGGCACGTCAGAAATCGCTCAGTTCGCTCCGAAAAATTGTTTGAAGGTGTATCTCACCCCAATGCACATCTTGGATTTTTTTGGAGGCTGTAGTGATCAGCATGTATTCTTGAAAAATTCAAAACCAATATTTGGCCCCTGTGTGACGCTGCCGTTGATCATCGGCACGTCACAAATCGATTGGGTGGCTCTGAAATTTTTGTTTAAGGTGTATCTCACCCCAATGCACATCTTTGAATTTTTTGGAGGCTGTAGTGATCAGCATGTATTCTTGAAAAATTCAAAACCAATATTTGGCCCCTTTCTGACGTTACCTTTGATCATCGGCACATCACAAATCGCTCAGCTCGCTCCGAAAAATTGTTTTAAGGTGTATCTCACCCCGTTGCACATTTTTGATTTTTTTTGGAGGCTGTAGTGATCATCACGTATTCTTGAAAAATTCAAAACTAATATTTGGCCCCTGTCTGACGCTGCCGTTGATCATCGACACATCACAAATCGATTGGGTGGCTCTGAAATTTTTTTTTAAGGTGTATCTCACCCCAATGCACATCTTTGAATTTTTTGGAGGCTGTAGTGATCAGCATGTATTCTTGAAAAATTCAAAACTAATATTTGGCCCCTGTGTGACGCTGCTGTTGATCATCGGCACGTCACAAATCGATTGGGTGGCTCTGAAATTTTTGTTTAAGGTGTATCTCACCCCAATGCACATCTTTGAATTTTTTGGAGGCTGTAGTGATCAGCATGTATTCTTGAAAAATTCAAAACCAATATTTGGCCCCTTTCTGACGTTACCGTTGATCATCGGCACATCACAAATCGCTCAGCTCGCTCCGAAAAATTGTTTTAAGGTGTGTCTCACCCCGTTGCACATTTTTGATTTTTTTTGGAGGCTGTAGTGATCATCACGTATTCTTGAAAAATTCAAAACTAATATTTGGCCCCTGTCTGACGCTGCCGTTGATCATCGACACGTCACAAATCGATTGGGTGGCTCTGAAATTTTTTTTAAAGGTGTATCTCACCCCAATGCACATCTTTGAATTTTTTGGAGGCTGTAGTGATCAGCATGTATTCTTGAAAAATTCAAAACCAATATTTGGCCCCTTTCTGACGTTACCGTTGATCATCGGCACGTCACAAATCGATTGGGTGGCTCTGAAATTTTTTTTAAGGTGTATCTCACCCCAATGCACATCTTTGAATTTTTTGGAGGCTGTAGTGATCAGCATGTATTCTTGAAAAATTCAAAACCAATATTTGGCCCCTTTCTGACGTTACCGTTGATCATCGGCACGTCACAAATCGCTCAGCTCGCTCAGAAAAATTGTTTGAAGGTGTATCTCACCCCAATGCACATCTTTGATTTTTTTGGAGGCTGTAGTGATCATCACGTATTCTTGAAAAATTCAAAACCAATATTTGGCCCCTTTCTGACGTTACCGTTGATCACCGGCACGTCAGAAATCGCTCAGCTCGCTCCGAAAAATTGTTTGAAGGTGTATCTCACCCCAATGCACACCTTTGATTTTTTTGGAGGCTGTAGTGATCATCACGTATTCTTGAAAAATTCAAAACCAATATTTGGCCCCTTTCTGACGTTACCGTTGATCATCGACACGTCACAAATCAATTGGGTGGCTCTGAAATTTTTTTTTAAGGTGTATCTCACCCCAATGCACATCTTTGATTTTTTTGGAGGCTGTAGTGATCAGCATGTATTCTTGAAAAATTCAAAACTAATATTTGGCCCCTGTCTGACGCTGCCGTTGATCACCGGCACGTCAGAAATCGCTCAGCTCGCTCCGAAAAATTGTTTGAAGGTGTATCTCACCCCAATGCACACCTTTGATTTTTTTGGAGGCTGTAGTGATCATCACGTATTCTTGAAAAATTCAAAACCAATATTTGGCCCCTTTCTGACGTTACCGTTGATCATCGGCACGTCACAAATCGATTGGGTGGCTCTGAAATTTTTGTTTAAGGTGTATCTCACCCCAATGCACATCTTTGATTTTTTTGGAGGCTGTAGTGATCATCACGTATTCTTGAAAAATTCAAAACCAATATTTGGCCCCTTTCTGACGTTACAGTTGATCACCGGCACGTCAGAAATCGCTCAGTTCGCTCCGAAAAATTGTTTGAAGGTGTATCTCACCCCAATGCACATCTTGGATTTTTTTGGAGGCTGTAGTGATCAGCATGTATTCTTGAAAAATTCAAAACCAATATTTGGCCCCTGTGTGACGCTGCCGTTGATCATCGGCACGTCACAAATCGATTGGGTGGCTCTGAAATTTTTGTTTAAGGTGTATCTCACCCCAATGCACATCTTTGAATTTTTTGGAGGCTGTAGTGATCAGCATGTATTCTTGAAAAATTCAAAACCAATATTTGGCCCCTTTCTGACGTTACCGTTGATCATCGGCACATCACAAATCGCTCAGCTCGCTCCGAAAAATTGTTTTAAGGTGTATCTCACCCCGTTGCACATTTTTGATTTTTTTTGGAGGCTGTTGTGATCATCACGTATTCTTGAAAAATTCAAAACTAATATTTGGCCCCTGTCTGACGCTGCCGTTGATCATCGACACATCACAAATCGATTGGGTGGCTCTGAAATTTTTTTTTAAGGTGTATCTCACCCCAATGCACATCTTTGAATTTTTTGGAGGCTGTAGTGATCAGCATGTATTCTTGAAAAATTCAAAACCAAAATTTGGCCCCTTTCTGACGCTACCGTTGATCACCGGCACGTCAGAAATCGCTTAGCTCGCTCCGAAAAATTGTTTGAAGGTGTATCTCACCCCAATGCACACCTTTGATTTTTTTGGAGGCTGTAGTGATCAGCATGTATTCTTGAAAAATTCAAAACTAATATTTGGCCCCTGTCTGACGCTGCCGTTGATCATCGGCACGTCACAAATCAATTGGGTGGCTCTGAAATTTTATTTTAAGGTGTATCTCACCCCAATGCACATCTTTGATTTTTTTGGAGGCTGTAGTGATCAGCATGTATTCTTGAAAAATTCAAAACTAATATTTGGCCCCTGTCTGACGCTGCCGTTGATCATCGGCACGTCACAAATCGATTGGGTGGCTCTGATATTTTTTTTAAGGTGTATCTCACCCCAATGCACATCTTTGAATTTTTTGGAGGCTGTAGTGATCAGCATGTATTCTTGAAAAATTCAAAACCAATATTTGGCCCCTTTCTGACGTTACCGTTGATCATCGGCACGTCACAAATCGCTCAGCTCGCTCAGAAAAATTGTTTGAAGGTGTATCTCACCCCAATGCACATCTTTGATTTTTTTGGAGGCTGTAGTGATCAGCATGTATTCTTGAAAAATTCAAAACTAATATTTGGCCCCTGTCTGACGCTGCTGTTGATCATCGGCACGTCACAAATCAATTGGGTGACTCTGAAATTTTATTTTAAGGTGTATCTCACCCCAATGCACATCTTTGATTTTTTTGGAGGCTGTAGTGATCAGCATGTATTCTTGAAAAATTCAAAACTAATATTTGGCCCCTGTGTGACGCTGCTGTTGATCATCGGCACGTCACAAATCGATTGGGTGGCTCTGAAATTTTTGTTTAAGGTGTATCTCACCCCAATGCACATCTTTGAATTTTTTGGAGGCTGTAGTGATCAGCATGTATTCTTGAAAAATTCAAAACCAATATTTGGCCCCTTTCTGACGCTACCGTTGATCATCGGCACATCACAAATCGCTCAGCTCGCTCCGAAAAATTGTTTTAAGGTGTATCTCACCCCGTTGCACATTTTTGATTTTTTTTGGAGGCTGTAGTGATCATCACGTATTCTTGAAAAATTCAAAACTAATATTTGGCCCCTGTCTGACGCTGCCGTTGATCATCGACACGTCACAAATCGATTGGGTGGCTCTGAAATTTTTTTTAAGGTGTATCTCACCCCAATGCACATCTTTGAATTTTTTGGAGGCTGTAGTGATCAGCATGTATTCTTGAAAAATTCAAAACCAATATTTGGCCCCTTTCTGACGTTACCGTTGATCATCGGCACGTCACAAATCGATTGGGTGGCTCTGAAATTTTTTTTAAGGTGTATCTCACCCCAATGCACATCTTTGAATTTTTTGGAGGCTGTAGTGATCAGCATGTATTCTTGAAAAATTCAAAACCAATATTTGGCCCCTTTCTGACGTTACCGTTGATCATCGGCACGTCACAAATCGCTCAGCTCGCTCAGAAAAATTGTTTGAAGGTGTATCTCACCCCAATGCACATCTTTGATTTTTTTGGAGGCTGTAGTGATCATCACGTATTCTTGAAAAATTCAAAACCAATATTTGGCCCCTTTCTGACGTTACCGTTGATCATCGGCACGTCACAAATCGATTGGGTGGCTCTGAAATTTTTTTTTAAGGTGTATCTCACCCCAATGCACATCTTTGATTTTTTTGGAGGCTGTAGTGATCATCACGTATTCTTGAAGAATTCAAAACCAATATTTGGCCCCTTTCTGACGTTACAGTTGATCACCGGCACGTCAGAAATCGCTCAGCTCGCTCCGAAAAATTGTTTGAAGGTGTATCTCACCCCAATGCACATCTTTGATTTTTTTGGAGGCTGTAGTGATCAGCATGTATTCTTGAAAAATTCAAAACTAATATTTGGCCCCTGTCTGACGCTGCCGTTGATCATCGACACGTCACAAATCGATTGGGTGGCTCTGAACTTTTTTTTTAAGGTGTATCTCACCCCAATGCACATCTTTGAATTTTTTGGAGGCTGTAGTGATCAGCATGTATTCTTGAAAAATTCAAAACCAATATTTGGCCCCTTTCTGACGTTACCGTTGATCATCGGCACGTCACAAATCGATTGGGTGGCTCTGAAATTTTTGTTAAGGTGTATCTCACCCCAATGCACATCTTTGATTTTTTTGGAGGCTGTAGTGATCATCACGTATTCTTGAAAAATTCAAAACCAATATTTGGCCCCTTTCTGACGTTACCGTTGATCACCGGCACGTCAGAAATCGCTCAGCTCGCTCCGAAAAATTGTTTGAAGGTGTATCTCACCCCAATGCACACCTTTGATTTTTTTTGGAGGCTGTAGTGATCATCACGTATTCTTGAAAAATTCAAAACCAATATTTGGCCCCTTTCTGACGTTACCGTTGATCATCGGCACGTCACAAATCGATTGGGTGGCTCTGAAATTTTTGTTTAAGGTGTATCTCACCCCAATGCACATCTTTGATTTTTTTGGAGGCTGTAGTGATCATCACGTATTCTTGAAAAATTCAAAACCAATATTTGGCCCCTTTCTGACGTTACAGTTGATCACCGGCACGTCAGAAATCGCTCAGCTCGCTCCGAAAAATTGTTTGAAGGTGTATCTCACCCCAATGCACATCTTTGATTTTTTTGGAGGCTGTAGTGATCAGCATGTATTCTTGAAAAATTCAAAACCAATATTTGGCCCCAGTCTGACGCTGCCGTTGATCATCGACACGTCACAAATCGATTGGGTGGCTCTGAAATTTTTTTTAAGGTGTATCTCACCCCAATGCACATCTTTGAATTTTTTGGAGGCTGTAGTGATCAGCATGTATTCTTGAAAAATTCAAAACCAATATTTGGCCCCTTTCTGACGTTACCGTTGATCATCGGCACGTCACAAATCGATTGGGTGGCTCTGAAATTTTTTTTAAGGTGTATCTCACCCCAATGCACATCTTTGAATTTTTTGGAGGCTGTAGTGATCAGCATGTATTCTTGAAAAATTCAAAACCAATATTTGGCCCCTTTCTGACGTTACCGTTGATCATCGGCACGTCACAAATCGCTCAGCTCGCTCAGAAAAATTGTTTGAAGGTGTATCTCACCCCAATGCACATCTTTGATTTTTTTGGAGGCTGTAGTGATCATCACGTATTCTTGAAAAATTCAAAACCAATATTTGGCCCCTTTCTGACGTTACCGTTGATCATCGGCACGTCACAAATCGATTGGGTGGCTCTGAAATTTTTTTTTAAGGTGTATCTCACCCCAATGCACATCTTTGATTTTTTTGGAGGCTGTAGTGATCATCACGTATTCTTGAAGAATTCAAAACCAATATTTGGCCCCTTTCTGACGTTACAGTTGATCACCGGCACGTCAGAAATCGCTCAGCTCGCTCCGAAAAATTGTTTGAAGGTGTATCTCACCCCAATGCACATCTTTGATTTTTTTGGAGGCTGTAGTGATCAGCATGTATTCTTGAAAAATTCAAAACTAATATTTGGCCCCTGTCTGACGCTGCCGTTGATCATCGACACGTCACAAATCGATTGGGTGGCTCTGAACTTTTTTTTTAAGGTGTATCTCACCCCAATGCACATCTTTGAATTTTTTGGAGGCTGTAGTGATCAGCATGTATTCTTGAAAAATTCAAAACCAATATTTGGCCCCTTTCTGACGTTACCGTTGATCATCGGCACGTCACAAATCGATTGGGTGGCTCTGAAATTTTTGTTAAGGTGTATCTCACCCCAATGCACATCTTTGATTTTTTTGGAGGCTGTAGTGATCATCACGTATTCTTGAAAAATTCAAAACCAATATTTGGCCCCTTTCTGACGTTACCGTTGATCACCGGCACGTCAGAAATCGCTCAGCTCGCTCCGAAAAATTGTTTGAAGGTGTATCTCACCCCAATGCACACCTTTGATTTTTTTTGGAGGCTGTAGTGATCATCACGTATTCTTGAAAAATTCAAAACCAATATTTGGCCCCTTTCTGACGTTACCGTTGATCATCGGCACGTCACAAATCGATTGGGTGGCTCTGAAATTTTTGTTTAAGGTGTATCTCACCCCAATGCACATCTTTGATTTTTTTGGAGGCTGTAGTGATCATCACGTATTCTTGAAAAATTCAAAACCAATATTTGGCCCCTTTCTGACGTTACAGTTGATCACCGGCACGTCAGAAATCGCTCAGCTCGCTCCGAAAAATTGTTTGAAGGTGTATCTCACCCCAATGCACATCTTTGATTTTTTTGGAGGCTGTAGTGATCAGCATGTATTCTTGAAAAATTCAAAACCAATATTTGGCCCCAGTCTGACGCTGCCGTTGATCATCGACACGTCACAAATCGATTGGGTGGCTCTGAAATTTTTTTTTAAGGTGTATCTCACCCCAATGCACATCTTTGATTTTTTTGGAGGCTGTAGTGATCAGCATGTATTCTTGAAAAATTCAAAACTAATATTTGGCCCCTGTCTGACGCTGCCGTTGATCATCGGCACGTCACAAATCGATTGGGTGGCTCTGATATTTTTTTTAAGGTGTATCTCACCCCAATGCACATCTTTGAATTTTTTTTGGAGGCTGTAGTGATCAGCATGTATTCTTGAAAAATTCAAAACCAATATTTGGCCCCAGTCTGACGCTGCCGTTGATCATCGACACGTCACAAATCGATTGGGTGGCTCTGAAATTTTTTTTTAAGGTGTATCTCACCCCAATGCACATCTTTGATTTTTTTGGAGGCTGTAGTGATCAGCATGTATTCTTGAAAAATTCAAAACTAATATTTGGCCCCTGTCTGACGCTGCCGTTGATCATCGGCACGTCACAAATCGATTGGGTGGCTCTGATATTTTTTTTAAAGGTGTATCTCACCCCAATGCACATCTTTGAATTTTTTTTGGAGGCTGTAGTGATCAGCATGTATTCTTGAAAAATTCAAAACCAATATTTGGCCCCTTTCTGACGTTACCGTTGATCATCGGCGCGTCACAAATCGCTCAGCTCGCTCAGAAAAATTGTTTGAAGGTGTATCTCACCCCAATGCACATCTTTGATTTTTTTGGAGGCTGTAGTGATCAGCATGTATTCTTGAAAAATTCAAAACTAATATTTGGCCCCTGTCTGACGCTGCTGTTGATCATCGGCACGTCACAAATCAATTGGGTGGCTCTGAAATTTTATTTTAAGGTGTATCTCACCCCAATGCACATCTTTGATATTTTTGGAGGCTGTAGTGATCAGCATGTATTCTTGAAAAATTCAAAACTAATATTTGGCCCCTGTGTGACGCTGCTGTTGATCATCGGCACGTCACAAATCGATTGGGTGGCTCTGAAATTTTTGTTTAAGGTGTATCTCACCCCAATGCACATCTTTGAATTTTTTGGAGGCTGTAGTGATCAGCATGTATTCTTGAAAAATTCAAAACCAATATTTGGCCCCTTTCTGACGCTACCGTTGATCATCGGCACATCACAAATCGCTCAGCTCGCTCCGAAAAATTGTTTTAAGGTGTATCTCACCCCGTTGCACATTTTTGATTTTTTTTGGAGGCTGTAGTGATCATCACGTATTCTTGAAAAATTCAAAACTAATATTTGGCCCCTGTCTGACGCTGCCGTTGATCATCGACACGTCACAAATCGATTGGGTGGCTCTGAAATTTTTTTTTAAGGTGTATCTCACCCCAATGCACATCTTTGAATTTTTTGGAGGCTGTAGTGATCAGCATGTATTCTTGAAAAATTCAAAACCAATATTTGGCCCCTTTCTGACGTTACCGTTGATCATCGGCACGTCACAAATCGATTGGGTGGCTCTGAAATTTTTTTTAAGGTGTATCTCACCCCAATGCACATCTTTGAATTTTTTGGAGGCTGTAGTGATCAGCATGTATTCTTGAAAAATTCAAAACCAATATTTGGCCCCTTTCTGACGTTACCGTTGATCATCGGCACGTCACAAATCGCTCAGCTCGCTCAGAAAAATTGTTTGAAGGTGTATCTCACCCCAATGCACATCTTTGATTTTTTTGGAGGCTGTAGTGATCATCACGTATTCTTGAAAAATTCAAAACCAATATTTGGCCCCTTTCTGACGTTACCGTTGATCATCGGCACGTCACAAATCGATTGGGTGGCTCTGAAATTTTTTTTTAAGGTGTATCTCACCCCAATGCACATCTTTGATTTTTTTGGAGGCTGTAGTGATCATCACGTATTCTTGAAGAATTCAAAACCAATATTTGGCCCCTTTCTGACGTTACAGTTGATCACCGGCACGTCAGAAATCGCTCAGCTCGCTCCGAAAAATTGTTTGAAGGTGTATCTCACCCCAATGCACATCTTTGATTTTTTTGGAGGCTGTAGTGATCAGCATGTATTCTTGAAAAATTCAAAACTAATATTTGGCCCCTGTCTGACGCTGCCGTTGATCATCGACACGTCACAAATCGATTGGGTGGCTCTGAAATTTTTGTTTAAGGTGTATCTCACGCCAATGCACATCTTTGAATTTTTTGGAGGCTGTAGTGATCAGCATGTATTCTTGAAAAATTCAAAACCAATATTTGGCCCCTTTCTGACGTTACCGTTGATCATCGGCACGTCACAAATCGATTGGGTGGCTCTGAAATTTTTTTTAAGGTGTATCTCACCCCAATGCACATCTTTGATTTTTTTGGAGGCTGTAGTGATCATCACGTATTCTTGAAAAATTCAAAACCAATATTTGGCCCCTTTCTGACGTTACCGTTGATCACCGGCACGTCAGAAATCGCTCAGCTCGCTCCGAAAAATTGTTTGAAGGTGTATCTCACCCCAATGCACACCTTTGATTTTTTTTGGAGGCTGTAGTGATCATCACGTATTCTTGAAAAATTCAAAACCAATATTTGGCCCCTTTCTGACGTTACCGTTGATCATCGGCACGTCACAAATCGATTGGGTGGCTCTGAAATTTTTGTTTAAGGTGTATCTCACCCCAATGCACATCTTTGATTTTTTTGGAGGCTGTAGTGATCATCACGTATTCTTGAAAAATTCAAAACCAATATTTGGCCCCTTTCTGACGTTACAGTTGATCACCGGCACGTCAGAAATCGCTCAGCTCGCTCCGAAAAATTGTTTGAAGGTGTATCTCACCCCAATGCACATCTTTGATTTTTTTGGAGGCTGTAGTGATCAGCATGTATTCTTGAAAAATTCAAAACCAATATTTGGCCCCAGTCTGACGCTGCCGTTGATCATCGACACGTCACAAATCGATTGGGTGGCTCTGAAATTTTTTTTTAAGGTGTATCTCACCCCAATGCACATCTTTGATTTTTTTGGAGGCTGTAGTGATCAGCATGTATTCTTGAAAAATTCAAAACTAATATTTGGCCCCTGTCTGACGCTGCCGTTGATCATCGGCACGTCACAAATCGATTGGGTGGCTCTGATATTTTTTTTAAGGTGTATCTCACCCCAATGCACATCTTTGAATTTTTTGGAGGCTGTAGTGATCAGCATGTATTCTTGAAAAATTCAAAACCAATATTTGGCCCCTTTCTGACGTTACCGTTGATCATCGGCACGTCACAAATCGCTCAGCTCGCTCAGAAAAATTGTTTGAAGGTGTATCTCACCCCAATGCACATCTTTGAATTTTTTGGAGGCTGTAGTGATCAGCATGTATTCTTGAAAAATTCAAAACTAATATTTGGCCCCTGTCTGACGCTGCTGTTGATCATCGGCACGTCACAAATCAATTGGGTGGCTCTGAAATTTTATTTCAAGGTGTATCTCACCCCAATGCACATCTTTGATTTTTTTGGAGGCTGTAGTGATCAGCATGTATTCTTGAAAAATTCAAAACTAATATTTGGCCCCTGTGTGACGCTGCTGTTGATCATCGGCACGTCACAAATCGATTGGGTGGCTCTGAAATTTTTGTTTAAGGTGTATCTCACCCCAATGCACATCTTTGATTTTTTTGGAGGCTGTAGTGATCAGCATGTATTCTTGAAAAATTCAAAACTAATATTTGGCCCCTGTCTGACGCTGCCGTTGATCACCGGCACGTCAGAAATCGCTCAGCTCGCTCCGAAAAATTGTTTGAAGGTGTATCTCACCCCAATGCACACCTTTGATTTTTTTGGAGGCTGTAGTGATCATCACGTATTCTTGAAAAATTCAAAACCAATATTTGGCCCCTTTCTGACGTTACCGTTGATCATCGGCACGTCACAAATCGATTGGGTGGCTCTGAAATTTTTGTTTAAGGTGTATCTCACCCCAATGCACATCTTTGATTTTTTTGGAGGCTGTAGTGATCATCACGTATTCTTGAAAAATTCAAAACCAATATTTGGCCCCTTTCTGACGTTACAGTTGATCACCGGCACGTCAGAAATCGCTCAGTTCGCTCCGAAAAATTGTTTGAAGGTGTATCTCACCCCAATGCACATCTTGGATTTTTTTGGAGGCTGTAGTGATCAGCATGTATTCTTGAAAAATTCAAAACCAATATTTGGCCCCTGTGTGACGCTGCCGTTGATCATCGGCACGTCACAAATCGATTGGGTGGCTCTGAAATTTTTGTTTAAGGTGTATCTCACCCCAATGCACATCTTTGAATTTTTTGGAGGCTGTAGTGATCAGCATGTATTCTTGAAAAATTCAAAACCAATATTTGGCCCCTTTCTGACGTTACCGTTGATCATCGGCACATCACAAATCGCTCAGCTCGCTCCGAAAAATTGTTTTAAGGTGTATCTCACCCCGTTGCACATTTTTGATTTTTTTTGGAGGCTGTAGTGATCATCACGTATTCTTGAAAAATTCAAAACTAATATTTGGCCCCTGTCTGACGCTGCCGTTGATCATCGACACATCACAAATCGATTGGGTGGCTCTGAAATTTTTTTTTAAGGTGTATCTCACCCCAATGCACATCTTTGAATTTTTTGGAGGCTGTAGTGATCAGCATGTATTCTTGAAAAATTCAAAACCAAAATTTGGCCCCTTTCTGACGTTACCGTTGATCATCGGCACGTCACAAATCGATTGGGTGGCTCTGAAATTTTTTTTAAGGTGTATCTCACCCCAATGCACATCTTTGATTTTTTTGGAGGCTGTAGTGATCAGCATGTATTCTTGAAAAATTCAAAACCAATATTTGGCCCCTTTCTGACGCTACCGTTGATCACCGGCACGTCAGAAATCGCTTAGCTCGCTCCGAAAAATTGTTTGAAGGTGTATCTCACCCCAATGCACACCTTTGATTTTTTTGGAGGCTGTAGTGATCAGCATGTATTCTTGAAAAATTCAAAACTAATATTTGGCCCCTGTCTGACGCTGCCGTTGATCATCGGCACGTCACAAATCAATTGGGTGGCTCTGAAATTTTATTTTAAGGTGTATCTCACCCCAATGCACATCTTTGATTTTTTTGGAGGCTGTAGTGATCAGCATGTATTCTTGAAAAATTCAAAACTAATATTTGGCCCCTGTCTGACGCTGCCGTTGATCATCGGCACGTCACAAATCGATTGGGTGGCTCTGAAATTTTTTTTAAGGTGTATCTCACCCCAATGCACATCTTTGAATTTTTTGGAGGCTGTAGTGATCAGCATGTATTCTTGAAAAATTCAAAACCAATATTTGGCCCCTTTCTGACGTTACCGTTGATCATCGGCACGTCACAAATCGCTCAGCTCGCTCAGAAAAATTGTTTGAAGGTGTATCTCACCCCAATGCACATCTTTGATTTTTTTGGAGGCTGTAGTGATCAGCATGTATTCTTGAAAAATTCAAAACTAATATTTGGCCCCTGTCTGACGCTGCTGTTGATCATCGGCACGTCACAAATCAATTGGGTGGCTCTGAAATTTTATTTTAAGGTGTATCTCACCCCAATGCACATCTTTGATTTTTTTGGAGGCTGTAGTGATCAGCATGTATTCTTGAAAAATTCAAAACTAATATTTGGCCCCTGTGTGACGCTGCTGTTGATCATCGGCACGTCACAAATCGATTGGGTGGCTCTGAAATTTTTGTTTAAGGTGTATCTCACCCCAATGCACATCTTTGAATTTTTTGGAGGCTGTAGTGATCAGCATGTATTCTTGAAAAATTCAAAACCAATATTTGGCCCCTTTCTGACGCTACCGTTGATCATCGGCACATCACAAATCGCTCAGCTCGCTCCGAAAAATTGTTTTAAGGTGTATCTCACCCCGTTGCACATTTTTGATTTTTTTTGGAGGCTGTAGTGATCATCACGTATTCTTGAAAAATTCAAAACTAATATTTGGCCCCTGTCTGACGCTGCCGTTGATCATCGACACGTCACAAATCGATTGGGTGGCTCTGAAATTTTTTTTTAAGGTGTATCTCACCCCAATGCACATCTTTGAATTTTTTGGAGGCTGTAGTGATCAGCATGTATTCTTGAAAAATTCAAAACCAATATTTGGCCCCTTTCTGACGTTACCGTTGATCATCGGCACGTCACAAATCGATTGGGTGGCTCTGAAATTTTTTTTAAGGTGTATCTCACCCCAATGCACATCTTTGAATTTTTTGGAGGCTGTAGTGATCAGCATGTATTCTTGAAAAATTCAAAACCAATATTTGGCCCCTTTCTGACGTTACCGTTGATCATCGGCACGTCACAAATCGATTGGGTGGCTCTGAAATTTTTTTTTAAGGTGTATCTCACCCCAATGCACATCTTTGATTTTTTTGGAGGCTGTAGTGATCATCACGTATTCTTGAAGAATTCAAAACCAATATTTGGCCCCTTTCTGACGTTACAGTTGATCACCGGCACGTCAGAAATCGCTCAGCTCGCTCCGAAAAATTGTTTGAAGGTGTATCTCACCCCAATGCACATCATTGATTTTTTTGGAGGCTGTAGTGATCAGCATGTATTCTTGAAAAATTCAAAACTAATATTTGGCCCCTGTCTGACGCTGCCGTTGATCATCGACACGTCACAAATCGATTGGGTGGCTCTGAAATTTTTTTTTAAGGTGTATCTCACCCCAATGCACATCTTTGAATTTTTTGGAGGCTGTAGTGATCAGCATGTATTCTTGAAAAATTCAAAACCAATATTTGGCCCCTTTCTGACGTTACCGTTGATCATCGGCACGTCACAAATCGATTGGGTGGCTCTGAAATTTTTTTTAAGGTGTATCTCACCCCAATGCACATCTTTGATTTTTTTGGAGGCTGTAGTGATCATCACGTATTCTTGAAAAATTCAAAACCAATATTTGGCCCCTTTCTGACGTTACCGTTGATCACCGGCACGTCAGAAATCGCTCAGCTCGCTCCGAAAAATTGTTTGAAGGTGTATCTCACCCCAATGCACACCTTTGATTTTTTTTGGAGGCTGTAGTGATCATCACGTATTCTTGAAAAATTCAAAACCAATATTTGGCCCCTTTCTGACGTTACCGTTGATCATCGGCACGTCACAAATCGATTGGGTGGCTCTGAAATTTTTGTTTAAGGTGTATCTCACCCCAATGCACATCTTTGATTTTTTTGGAGGCTGTAGTGATCATCACGTATTCTTGAAAAATTCAAAACCAATATTTGGCCCCTTTCTGACGTTACAGTTGATCACCGGCACGTCAGAAATCGCTCAGCTCGCTCCGAAAAATTGTTTGAAGGTGTATCTCACCCCAATGCACATCTTTGATTTTTTTGGAGGCTGTAGTGATCAGCATGTATTCTTGAAAAATTCAAAACCAATATTTGGCCCCAGTCTGACGCTGCCGTTGATCATCGACACGTCACAAATCGATTGGGTGGCTCTGAAATTTTTTTTTAAGGTGTATCTCACCCCAATGCACATCTTTGATTTTTTTGGAGGCTGTAGTGATCAGCATGTATTCTTGAAAAATTCAAAACTAATATTTGGCCCCTGTCTGACGCTGCCGTTGATCATCGGCACGTCACAAATCGATTGGGTGGCTCTGATATTTTTTTTAAGGTGTATCTCACCCCAATGCACATCTTTGAATTTTTTGGAGGCTGTAGTGATCAGCATGTATTCTTGAAAAATTCAAAACCAATATTTGGCCCCTTTCTGACGTTACCGTTGATCATCGGCACGTCACAAATCGCTCAGCTCGCTCAGAAAAATTGTTTGAAGGTGTATCTCACCCCAATGCACATCTTTGAATTTTTTGGAGGCTGTAGTGATCAGCATGTATTCTTGAAAAATTCAAAACTAATATTTGGCCCCTGTCTGACGCTGCTGTTGATCATCGGCACGTCACAAATCGATTGGGTGGCTCTGAAATTTTATTTCAAGGTGTATCTCACCCCAATGCACATCTTTGATTTTTTTGGAGGCTGTAGTGATCAGCATGTATTCTTGAAAAATTCAAAACTAATATTTGGCCCCTGTGTGACGCTGCTGTTGATCATCGGCACGTCACAAATCGATTGGGTGGCTCTGAAATTTTTGTTTAAGGTGTATCTCACCCCAATGCACATCTTTGAATTTTTTGGAGGCTGTAGTGATCAGCATGTATTCTTGAAAAATTCAAAACCAATATTTGGCCCCTTTCTGACGTTACCGTTGATCATCGGCACATCACAAATCGCTCAGCTCGCTCCGAAAAATTGTTTTAAGGTGTATCTCACCCCGTTGCACATTTTTGATTTTTTTTGGAGGCTGTAGTGATCATCACGTATTCTTGAAAAATTCAAAACTAATATTTGGCCCCTGTCTGACGCTGCCGTTGATCATCGACACGTCACAAATCGATTGGGTGGCTCTGAAATTTTTTTTAAAGGTGTATCTCACCCCAATGCACATCTTTGAATTTTTTGGAGGCTGTAGTGATCAGCATGTATTCTTGAAAAATTCAAAACCAATATTTGGCCCCTTTCTGACGTTACCGTTGATCATCGGCACGTCACAAATCGCTCAGCTCGCTCAGAAAAATTGTTTGAAGGTGTATCTCACCCCAATGCACATCTTTGATTTTTTTGGAGGCTGTAGTGATCAGCATGTATTCTTGAAAAATTCAAAACTAATATTTGGCCCCTGTCTGACGCTGCCGTTGATCATCGGCACGTCACAAATCAATTGGGTGGCTCTGAAATTTTATTTTAAGGTGTATCTCACCCCAATGCACATCTTTGATTTTTTTGGAGGCTGTAGTGATCAGCATGTATTCTTGAAAAATTCAAAACTAATATTTGGCCCCTGTCTGACGCTGCTGTTGATCATCGGCACGTCACAAATCGATTGGGTGGCTCTGAAATTTTTGTTTAAGGTGTATCTCACCCCAATGCACATCTTTGAATTTTTTGGAGGCTGTAGTGATCAGCATGTATTCTTAAAAATTCAAAACCAATATTTGGCCCCTTTCTGACGCTACCGTTGATCATCGGCACATCACAAATCGCTCAGCTCGCTCCGAAAAATTGTTTTAAGGTGTATCTCACCCCGTTGCACATTTTTGATTTTTTTTGGAGGCTGTAGTGATCATCACGTATTCTTGAAAAATTCAAAATTAATATTTGGCCCCTGTCTGACGCTGCCGTTGATCATCGACGCGTCACAAATCGATTGGGTGGCTCTGAAATTTTTTTTTAAGGTGTATCTCACCCCAATGCACATCTTTGAATTTTTTGGAGGCTGTAGTGATCAGCATGTATTCTTGAAAAATTCAAAACCAATATTTGGCCCCTTTCTGACGTTACCGTTGATCATCGGCACGTCACAAATCGATTGGGTGGCTCTGAAATTTTTTTTAAGGTGTATCTCACCCCAATGCACATCTTTGAATTTTTTGGAGGCTGTAGTGATCAGCATGTATTCTTGAAAAATTCAAAACCAATATTTGGCCCCTTTCTGACGTTACCGTTGATCATCGGCACGTCACAAATCGCTCAGCTCGCTCAGAAAAATTGTTTGAAGGTGTATCTCACCCCAATGCACATCTTTGATTTTTTTTGGAGGCTGTAGTGATCATCACGTATTCTTGAAAAATTCAAAACCAATATTTGGCCCCTTTCTGACGTTACCGTTGATCATCGGCACGTCACAAATCGATTGGGTGGCTCTGAAATTTTTTTTTAAGGTGTATCTCACCCCAATGCACATCTTTGATTTTTTTGGAGGCTGTAGTGATCATCACGTATTCTTGAAGAATTCAAAACCAATATTTGGCCCCTTTCTGACGTTACAGTTGATCACCGGCACGTCAGAAATCGCTCAGCTCGCTCCGAAAAATTGTTTGAAGGTGTATCTCACCCCAATGCACATCTTCGATTTTTTTGGAGGCTGTAGTGATCAGCATGTATTCTTGAAAAATTCAAAACTAATATTTGGCCCCTGTCTGACGCTGCCGTTGATCATCGACACGTCACAAATCGATTGGGTGGCTCTGAAATTTTTTTTTAAGGTGTATCTCACCCCAATGCACATCTTTGAATTTTTTGGAGGCTGTAGTGATCAGCATGTATTCTTGAAAAATTCAAAACCAATATTTGGCCCCTTTCTGACGTTACCGTTGATCATCGGCACGTCACAAATCGATTGGGTGGCTCTGAAATTTTTTTTAAGGTGTATCTCACCCCAATGCACATCTTTGATTTTTTTGGAGGCTGTAGTGATCATCACGTATTCTTGAAAAATTCAAAACCAATATTTGGCCCCTTTCTGACGTTACCGTTGATCACCAGCACGTCAGAAATCGCTCAGCTCGCTCCGAAAAATTGTTTGAAGGTGTATCTCACCCCAATGCACACCTTTGATTATTTTTGGAGGCTGTAGTGATCATCACGTATTCTTGAAAAATTCAAAACCAATATTTGGCCCCTTTCTGACGTTACCGTTGATCATCTGCACGTCACAAATCGATTGGGTGGCTCTGAAATTTTTGTTTAAGGTGTATCTCACCCCAATGCACATCTTTGATTTTTTTGGAGGCTGTAGTGATCATCACGTATTCTTGAAAAATTCAAAACCAATATTTGGCCCCTTTCTGACGTTACAGTTGATCACCGGCACGTCAGAAATCGCTCAGCTTGCTCCGAAAAATTGTTTGAAGGTGTATCTCACCCCAATGCACATCTTTGATTTTTTTGGAGGCTGTAGTGATCAGCATGTATTCTTGAAAAATTCAAAACCAATATTTGGCCCCAGTCTGACGCTGCCGTTGATCATCGACACGTCACAAATCGATTGGGTGGCTCTGAAATTTTTTTTTAAGGTGTATCTCACCCCAATGCACATCTTTGATTTTTTTGGAGGCTGTAGTGATCAGCATGTATTCTTGAAAAATTCAAAACTAATATTTGGCCCCTGTCTGACGCTGCCGTTGATCATCGGCACGTCACAAATCGATTGGGTGGCTCTGATATTTTTTTTAAGGTGTATCTCACCCCAATGCACATCTTTGATTTTTTTGGAGGCTGTAGTGATCAGCATGTATTCTTGAAAAATTCAAAACTAATATTTGGCCCCTGTGTGACGCTGCTGTTGATCATCGGCACGTCACAAATCGATTGGGTGGCTCTAAAATTTGGGTTTAAGGTGTATCTCACCCCAATGCACATCTTTGAATTTTTTGGAGGCTGTAGTGATCAGCATGTATTCTTGAAAAATTCAAAACCAATATTTGGCCCCTTTCTGACGTTACCGTTGATCATCGGCACATCACAAATCGCTCAGCTCGCTCCGAAAAATTGTTTTAAGGTGTATCTCACCCCGTTGCACATTTTTGATTTTTTTTGGAGGCTGTAGTGATCATCACGTATTCTTGAAAAATTCAAAACTAATATTTGGCCCCTGTCTGACGCTGCCGTTGATCATCGACACGTCACAAATCGATTGGGTGGCTCTGAAATTTTTTTTTAAGGTGTATCTCACCCCAATGCACATCTTTGAATTTTTTGGAGGCTGTAGTGATCAGCATGTATTCTTGAAAAATTCAAAACCAATATTTGGCCCCTTTCTGACGTTACCGTTGATCATCGGCACGTCACAAATCGCTCAGCTTGCTCAGAAAAATTGTTTGAAGGTGTATCTCACCCCAATGCACATCTTTGATTTTTTTGGAGGCTGTAGTGATCATCACGTATTCTTGAAAAATTCAAAACCAATATTTGGCCCCTTTCTGACGTTACCGTTGATCACCGGCACGTCAGAAATCGCTCAGCTCGCTCCGAAAAATTGTTTGAAGGTGTATCTCACCCCAATGCACACCTTTGATTTTTTTGGAGGCTGTAGTGATCATCACGTATTCTTGAAAAATTCAAAACCAATATTTGGCCCCTTTCTGACGTTACCGTTGATCATCGGCACGTCACAAATCGATTGGGTGGCTCTGAAATTTTTTTTTAAGGTGTATCTCACCCCAATGCACATCTTTGATTTTTTTGGAGGCTGTAGTGACCAGCATGTATTCTTGAAAAATTCAAAACTAATATTTGGCCCCTTTCTGACGCTACCGTTGATCATCGGCACGTCAGAAATCGCTCAGCTCGCTCCGAAAAATTGTTTGAAGGTGTATCTCACCCCAATGCACACCTTTGATTTTTTTGGAGGCTGTAGTGATCAGCATGTATTCTTGAAAAATTCAAAACTAATATTTGGCCCCTGTCTGACGCTGCCGTTGATCATCGACACGTCACAAATCGATTGGGTGGCTCTGAAATTTTTTTTTAAGGTGTATCTCACCCCAATGCACATCTTTGATTTTTTTGGAGGCTGTAGTGATCAGCATGTATTCTTGAAAAATTCAAAACTAATATTTGGCCCCTGTCTGACGCTGCCGTTGATCATCGGCACGTCACAAATCGATTGGGTGGCTCTGATATTTTTTTTAAGGTGTATCTCACCCCAATGCACATCTTTGAATTTTTTGGAGGCTGTAGTGATCAGCATGTATTCTTGAAAAATTCAAAACCAATATTTGGCCCCTTTCTGACGTTACCGTTGATCATCGGCACGTCACAAATCGCTCAGCTCGCTCAGAAAAATTGTTTGAAGGTGTATCTCACCCCAATGCACATCTTTGAATTTTTTGGAGGCTGTAGTGATCAGCATGTATTCTTGAAAAATTCAAAACTAATATTTGGCCCCTGTCTGACGCTGCTGTTGATCATCGGCACGTCACAAATCAATTGGGTGGCTCTGAAATTTTATTTCAAGGTGTATCTCACCCCAATGCACATCTTTGATTTTTTTGGAGGCTGTAGTGATCAGCATGTATTCTTGAAAAATTCAAAACTAATATTTGGCCCCTGTGTGACGCTGCTGTTGATCATCGGCACGTCACAAATCAATTGGGTGGCTCTGAAATTTTTGTTAAAGGTGTATCTCACCCCAATGCACATCTTTGATTTTTTTGGAGGCTGTAGTGATCAGCATGTATTCTTGAAAAATTCAAAACTAATATTTGGCCCCTGTCTGACGCTGCCGTTGATCACCGGCACGTCAGAAATCGCTCAGCTCGCTCCGAAAAATTGTTTGAAGGTGTATCTCACCCCAATGCACACCTTTGATTTTTTTGGAGGCTGTAGTGATCATCACGTATTCTTGAAAAATTCAAAACCAATATTTGGCCCCTTTCTGACGTTACCGTTGATCATCGGCACGTCACAAATCGATTGGGTGGCTCTGAAATTTTTGTTTAAGGTGTATCTCACCCCAATGCACATCTTTGATTTTTTTGGAGGCTGTAGTGATCATCACGTATTCTTGAAAAATTCAAAACCAATATTTGGCCCCTTTCTGACGTTACAGTTGATCACCGGCACGTCAGAAATCGCTCAGTTCGCTCCGAAAAATTGTTTGAAGGTGTATCTCACCCCAATGCACATCTTGGATTTTTTTGGAGGCTGTAGTGATCAGCATGTATTCTTGAAAAATTCAAAACCAATATTTGGCCCCTGTGTGACGCTGCCGTTGATCATCGGCACGTCACAAATCGATTGGGTGGCTCTGAAATTTTTGTTTAAGGTGTATCTCACCCCAATGCACATCTTTGAATTTTTTGGAGGCTGTAGTGATCAGCATGTATTCTTGAAAAATTCAAAACCAATATTTGGCCCCTTTCTGACGTTACCGTTGATCATCGGCACATCACAAATCGCTCAGCTCGCTCCGAAAAATTGTTTTAAGGTGTATCTCACCCCGTTGCACATTTTTGATTTTTTTTGGAGGCTGTAGTGATCATCACGTATTCTTGAAAAATTCAAAACTAATATTTGGCCCCTGTCTGACGCTGCCGTTGATCATCGACACATCACAAATCGATTGGGTGGCTCTGAAATTTTTTTTTAAGGTGTATCTCACCCCAATGCACATCTTTGAATTTTTTGGAGGCTGTAGTGATCAGCATGTATTCTTGAAAAATTCAAAACCAAAATTTGGCCCCTTTCTGACGTTACCGTTGATCATCGGCACGTCACAAATCGATTGGGTGGCTCTGAAATTTTTTTTAAGGTGTATCTCACCCCAATGCACATCTTTGATTTTTTTGGAGGCTGTAGTGATCAGCATGTATTCTTGAAAAATTCAAAACCAATATTTGGCCCCTTTCTGACGCTACCGTTGATCACCGGCACGTCAGAAATCGCTTAGCTCGCTCCGAAAAATTGTTTGAAGGTGTATCTCACCCCAATGCACACCTTTGATTTTTTTGGAGGCTGTAGTGATCAGCATGTATTCTTGAAAAATTCAAAACTAATATTTGGCCCCTGTCTGACGCTGCCGTTGATCATCGGCACGTCACAAATCAATTGGGTGGCTCTGAAATTTTATTTTAAGGTGTATCTCACCCCAATGCACATCTTTGATTTTTTTGGAGGCTGTAGTGATCAGCATGTATTCTTGAAAAATTCAAAACTAATATTTGGCCCCTGTCTGACGCTGCCGTTGATCATCGGCACGTCACAAATCGATTGGGTGGCTCTGATATTTTTTTTAAGGTGTATCTCACCCCAATGCACATCTTTGAATTTTTTGGAGGCTGTAGTGATCAGCATGTATTCTTGAAAAATTCAAAACCAATATTTGGCCCCTTTCTGACGTTACCGTTGATCATCGGCACGTCACAAATCGCTCAGCTCGCTCAGAAAAATTGTTTGAAGGTGTATCTCACCCCAATGCACATCTTTGATTTTTTTGGAGGCTGTAGTGATCAGCATGTATTCTTGAAAAATTCAAAACTAATATTTGGCCCCTGTGTGACGCTGCTGTTGATCATCGGCACGTCACAAATCAATTGGGTGGCTCTGAAATTTTATTTTAAGGTGTATCTCACCCCAATGCACATCTTTGATTTTTTTGGAGGCTGTAGTGATCAGCATGTATTCTTGAAAAATTCAAAACTAATATTTGGCCCCTGTCTGACGCTGCTGTTGATCATCGGCACGTCACAAATCGATTGGGTGGCTCTGAAATTTTATTTCAAGGTGTATCTCACCCCAATGCACATCTTTGATTTTTTTGGAGGCTGTAGTGATCAGCATGTATTCTTGAAAAATTCAAAACTAATATTTGGCCCCTGTGTGACGCTGCTGTTGATCATCGGCACGTCACAAATCGATTGGGTGGCTCTGAAATTTTTGTTTAAGGTGTATCTCACCCCAATGCACATCTTTGAATTTTTTGGAGGCTGTAGTGATCAGCATGTATTCTTGAAAAATTCAAAACCAATATTTGGCCCCTTTCTGACGTTACCGTTGATCATCGGCACATCACAAATCGCTCAGCTCGCTCCGAAAAATTGTTTTAAGGTGTATCTCACCCCGTTGCACATTTTTGATTTTTTTTGGAGGCTGTAGTGATCATCACGTATTCTTGAAAAATTCAAAACTAATATTTGGCCCCTGTCTGACGCTGCCGTTGATCATCGACACGTCACAAATCGATTGGGTGGCTCTGAAATTTTTTTTAAAGGTGTATCTCACCCCAATGCACATCTTTGAATTTTTTGGAGGCTGTAGTGATCAGCATGTATTCTTGAAAAATTCAAAACCAATATTTGGCCCCTTTCTGACGTTACCGTTGATCATCGGCACGTCACAAATCGCTCAGCTCGCTCAGAAAAATTGTTTGAAGGTGTATCTCACCCCAATGCACATCTTTGATTTTTTTGGAGGCTGTAGTGATCAGCATGTATTCTTGAAAAATTCAAAACTAATATTTGGCCCCTGTCTGACGCTGCCGTTGATCATCGGCACGTCACAAATCAATTGGGTGGCTCTGAAATTTTATTTTAAGGTGTATCTCACCCCAATGCACATCTTTGATTTTTTTGGAGGCTGTAGTGATCAGCATGTATTCTTGAAAAATTCAAAACTAATATTTGGCCCCTGTCTGACGCTGCTGTTGATCATCGGCACGTCACAAATCGATTGGGTGGCTCTGAAATTTTTGTTTAAGGTGTATCTCACCCCAATGCACATCTTTGAATTTTTTGGAGGCTGTAGTGATCAGCATGTATTCTTGAAAAATTCAAAACCAATATTTGGCCCCTTTCTGACGCTACCGTTGATCATCGGCACATCACAAATCGCTCAGCTCGCTCCGAAAAATTGTTTTAAGGTGTATCTCACCCCGTTGCACATTTTTGATTTTTTTTGGAGGCTGTAGTGATCATCACGTATTCTTGAAAAATTCAAAATTAATATTTGGCCCCTGTCTGACGCTGCCGTTGATCATCGACACGTCACAAATCGATTGGGTGGCTCTGAAATTTTTTTTTAAGGTGTATCTCACCCCAATGCACATCTTTGAATTTTTTGGAGGCTGTAGTGATCAGCATGTATTCTTGAAAAATTCAAAACCAATATTTGGCCCCTTTCTGACGTTACCGTTGATCATCGGCACGTCACAAATCGATTGGGTGGCTCTGAAATTTTTTTTAAGGTGTATCTCACCCCAATGCACATCTTTGAATTTTTTGGAGGCTGTAGTGATCAGCATGTATTCTTGAAAAATTCAAAACCAATATTTGGCCCCTTTCTGACGTTACCGTTGATCATCGGCACGTCACAAATCGCTCAGCTCGCTCAGAAAAATTGTTTGAAGGTGTATCTCACCCCAATGCACATCTTTGATTTTTTTGGAGGCTGTAGTGATCATCACGTATTCTTGAAAAATTCAAAACCAATATTTGGCCCCTTTCTAACGTTACCGTTGATCATCGGCACGTCACAAATCGATTGGGTGGCTCTGAAATTTTTTTTTAAGGTGTATCTCACCCCAATGCACATCTTTGATTTTTTTGGAGGCTGTAGTGATCATCACGTATTCTTGAAGAATTCAAAACCAATATTTGGCCCCTTTCTGACGTTACAGTTGATCACCGGCACGTCAGAAATCGCTCAGCTCGCTCCGAAAAATTGTTTGAAGGTGTATCTCACCCCAATGCACATCTTTGATTTTTTTGGAGGCTGTAGTGATCAGCATGTATTCTTGAAAAATTCAAAACTAATATTTGGCCCCTGTCTGACGCTGCCGTTGATCATCGACACGTCACAAATCGATTGGGTGGCTCTGAAATTTTTTTTTAAGGTGTATCTCACCCCAATGCACATCTTTGAATTTTTTGGAGGCTGTAGTGATCAGCATGTATTCTTGAAAAATTCAAAACCAATATTTGGCCCCTTTCTGACGTTACCGTTGATCATCGGCACGTCACAAATCGATTGGGTGGCTCTGAAATTTTTTTTAAGGTGTATCTCACCCCAATGCACATCTTTGATTTTTTTGGAGGCTGTAGTGATCATCACGTATTCTTGAAAAATTCAAAACCAATATTTGGCCCCTTTCTGACGTTACCGTTGATCACCGGCACGTCAGAAATCGCTCAGCTCGCTCCGAAAAATTGTTTGAAGGTGTATCTCACCCCAATGCACACCTTTGATTATTTTTGGAGGCTGTAGTGATCATCACGTATTCTTGAAAAATTCAAAACCAATATTTGGCCCCTTTCTGACGTTACCGTTGATCATCTGCACGTCACAAATCGATTGGGTGGCTCTGAAATTTTTGTTTAAGGTGTATCTCACCCCAATGCACATCTTTGATTTTTTTGGAGGCTGTAGTGATCATCACGTATTCTTGAAAAATTCAAAACCAATATTTGGCCCCTTTCTGACGTTACCGTTGATCACCGGCACGTCAGAAATCGCTCAGCTCGCTCCAAAAAATTGTTTGAAGGTGTATCTCACCCCAATGCACACCTTTGATTATTTTTGGAGGCTGTAGTGATCATCACGTATTCTTGAAAAATTCAAAACCAATATTTGGCCCCTTTCTGACGTTACCGTTGATCATCTGCACGTCACAAATCGATTGGGTGGCTCTGAAATTTTTGTTTAAGGTGTATCTCACCCCAATGCACATCTTTGATTTTTTTGGAGGCTGTAGTGATCATCACGTATTCTTGAAAAATTCAAAACCAATATTTGGCCCCTTTCTGACGTTACAGTTGATCACCGGCACGTCAGAAATCGCTCAGCTTGCTCCGAAAAATTGTTTGAAGGTGTATCTCACCCCAATGCACATCTTTGATTTTTTTGGAGGCTGTAGTGATCAGCATGTATTCTTGAAAAATTCAAAACCAATATTTGGCCCCAGTCTGACGCTGCCGTTGATCATCGACACGTCACAAATCGATTGGGTGGCTCTGAAATTTTTTTTTAAGGTGTATCTCACCCCAATGCACATCTTTGATTTTTTTGGAGGCTGTAGTGATCAGCATGTATTCTTGAAAAATTCAAAACCAATATTTGGCCCCTTTCTGACGTTACCGTTGATCATCGGCACATCACAAATCGCTCAGCTCGCTCCGAAAAATTGTTTTAAGGTGTATCTCACCCCGTTGCACATTTTTGATTTTTTTTGGAGGCTGTAGTGATCATCACGTATTCTTGAAAAATTCAAAACTAATATTTGGCCCCTGTCTGACGCTGCCGTTGATCATCGACACGTCACAAATCGATTGGGTGGCTCTGAAATTTTTTTTAAAGGTGTATCTCACCCCAATGCACATCTTTGAATTTTTTGGAGGCTGTAGTGATCAGCATGTATTCTTGAAAAATTCAAAACCAATATTTGGCCCCTTTCTGACGTTACCGTTGATCATCGGCACGTCACAAATCGCTCAGCTTGCTCAGAGAAATTGTTTGAAGGTGTATCTCACCCCAATGCACATCTTTGATTTTTTTGGAGGCTGTAGTGATCATCACGTATTCTTGAAAAATTCAAAACCAATATTTGGCCCCTTTCTGACGTTACCGTTGATCACCGGCACGTCAGAAATCGCTCAGCTCGCTCCGAAAAATTGTTTGAAGGTGTATCTCACCCCAATGCACACCTTTGATTTTTTTGGAGGCTGTAGTGATCATCACGTATTCTTGAAAAATTCAAAACCAATATTTGGCCCCTTTCTGACGTTACCGTTGATCATCGGCACGTCACAAATCGATTGGGTGGCTCTGAAATTTTTTTTTAAGGTGTATCTCACCCCAATGCACATCTTTGATTTTTTTGGAGGCTGTAGTGACCAGCATGTATTCTTGAAAAATTCAAAACTAATATTTGGCCCCTTTCTGACGCTACCGTTGATCATCGGCACGTCAGAAATCGCTCAGCTCGCTCCGAAAATTTGTTTGAAGGTGTATCTCACCCCAATGCACACCTTTGATTTTTTTGGAGGCTGTAGTGATCAGCATGTATTCTTGAAAAATTCAAAACTAATATTTGGCCCCTGTCTGACGCTGCCGTTGATCATCGACACGTCACAAATCGATTGGGTGGCTCTGAAATTTTTTTTTAAGGTGTATCTCACCCCAATGCACATCTTTGATTTTTTTGGAGGCTGTAGTGATCAGCATGTATTCTTGAAAAATTCAAAACTAATATTTGGCCCCTGTCTGACGCTGCCGTTGATCATCGGCACGTCACAAATCGATTGGGTGGCTCTGATATTTTTTTTAAGGTGTATCTCACCCCAATGCACATCTTTGAATTTTTTGGAGGCTGTAGTGATCAGCATGTATTCTTGAAAAATTCAAAACCAATATTTGGCCCCTTTCTGACGTTACCGTTGATCATCGGCACGTCACAAATCGCTCAGCTCGCTCAGAAAAATTGTTTGAAGGTGTATCTCACCCCAATGCACATCTTTGAATTTTTTGGAGGCTGTAGTGATCAGCATGTATTCTTGAAAAATTCAAAACTAATATTTGGCCCCTGTCTGACGCTGCTGTTGATCATCGGCACGTCACAAATCAATTGGGTGGCTCTGAAATTTTATTTCAAGGTGTATCTCACCCCAATGCACATCTTTGATTTTTTTGGAGGCTGTAGTGATCAGCATGTATTCTTGAAAAATTCAAAACTAATATTTGGCCCCTGTGTGACGCTGCTGTTGATCATCGGCACGTCACAAATCAATTGGGTGGCTCTGAAATTTTTGTTTAAGGTGTATCTCACCCCAATGCACATCTTTGATTTTTTTGGAGGCTGTAGTGATCAGCATGTATTCTTGAAAAATTCAAAACCAATATTTGGCCCCTGTCTGACGCTGCCGTTGATCATCGGCACATCACAAATCGCTCAGCTCGCTCCGAAAAATTGTTTTAAGGTGTATCTCACCCCGTTGCACATTTTTGATTTTTTTTGGAGGCTGTAGTGATCATCACGTATTCTTGAAAAATTCAAAACTAATATTTGGCCCCTGTCTGACGCTGCCGTTGATCATCGACACGTCACAAATCGATTGGGTGGCTCTGAAATTTTTTTTAAAGGTGTATCTCACCCCAATGCACATCTTTGAATTTTTTGGAGGCTGTAGTGATCAGCATGTATTCTTGAAAAATTCAAAACCAATATTTGGCCCCTTTCTGACGTTACCGTTGATCATCGGCACGTCACAAATCGCTCAGCTTGCTCAGAAAAATTGTTTGAAGGTGTATCTCACCCCAATGCACATCTTTGATTTTTTTGGAGGCTGTAGTGATCATCACGTATTCTTGAAAAATTCAAAACCAATATTTGGCCCCTTTCTGACGTTACCGTTGATCACCGGCACGTCAGAAATCGCTCAGCTCGCTCCGAAAAATTGTTTGAAGGTGTATCTCACCCCAATGCACACCTTTGATTTTTTTGGAGGCTGTAGTGATCATCACGTATTCTTGAAAAATTCAAAACCAATATTTGGCCCCTTTCTGACGTTACCGTTGATCATCGGCACGTCACAAATCGATTGGGTGGCTCTGAAATTTTTTTTTAAGGTGTATCTCACCCCAATGCACATCTTTGATTTTTTTGGAGGCTGTAGTGACCAGCATGTATTCTTGAAAAATTCAAAACTAATATTTGGCCCCTTTCTGACGCTACCGTTGATCATCGGCACGTCAGAAATCGCTCAGCTCGCTCCGAAAAATTGTTTGAAGGTGTATCTCACCCCAATGCACACCTTTGATTTTTTTGGAGGCTGTAGTGATCAGCATGTATTCTTGAAAAATTCAAAACTAATATTTGGCCCCTGTCTGACGCTGCCGTTGATCATCGACACGTCACAAATCGATTGGGTGGCTCTGAAATTTTTTTTTAAGGTGTATCTCACCCCAATGCACATCTTTGATTTTTTTGGAGGCTGTAGTGATCAGCATGTATTCTTGAAAAATTCAAAACTAATATTTGGCCCCTGTCTGACGCTGCCGTTGATCATCGGCACGTCACAAATCGATTGGGTGGCTCTGATATTTTTTTTAAGGTGTATCTCACCCCAATGCACATCTTTGAATTTTTTGGAGGCTGTAGTGATCAGCATGTATTCTTGAAAAATTCAAAACCAATATTTGGCCCCTTTCTGACGTTACCGTTGATCATCGGCACGTCACAAATCGCTCAGCTCGCTCAGAAAAATTGTTTGAAGGTGTATCTCACCCCAATGCACATCTTTGAATTTTTTGGAGGCTGTAGTGATCAGCATGTATTCTTGAAAAATTCAAAACTAATATTTGGCCCCTGTCTGACGCTGCTGTTGATCATCGGCACGTCACAAATCAATTGGGTGGCTCTGAAATTTTATTTCAAGGTGTATCTCACCCCAATGCACATCTTTGATTTTTTTGGAGGCTGTAGTGATCAGCATGTATTCTTGAAAAATTCAAAACCAATATTTGGCCCCTGTCTGACGCTGCCGTTGATCACCGGCACGTCAGAAATCGCTCAGCTCGCTCCGAAAAATTGTTTGAAGGTGTATCTCACCCCAATGCACACCTTTGATTTTTTTGGAGGCTGTAGTGATCATCACGTATTCTTGAAAAATTCAAAACCAATATTTGGCCCCTTTCTGACGTTACCGTTGATCATCGGCACGTCACAAATCGATTGGGTGGCTCTGAAATTTTTGTTTAAGGTGTATCTCACCCCAATGCACATCTTTGATTTTTTTGGAGGCTGTAGTGATCATCACGTATTCTTGAAAAATTCAAAACCAATATTTGGCCCCTTTCTGACGTTACAGTTGATCACCGGCACGTCAGAAATCGCTCAGTTCGCTCCGAAAAATTGTTTGAAGGTGTATCTCACCCCAATGCACATCTTGGATTTTTTTGGAGGCTGTAGTGATCAGCATGTATTCTTGAAAAATTCAAAACCAATATTTGGCCCCTGTGTGACGCTGCCGTTGATCATCGGCACGTCACAAATCGATTGGGTGGCTCTGAAATTTTTGTTTAAGGTGTATCTCACCCCAATGCACATCTTTGAATTTTTTGGAGGCTGTAGTGATCAGCATGTATTCTTGAAAAATTCAAAACCAATATTTGGCCCCTTTCTGACGTTACCGTTGATCATCGGCACATCACAAATCGCTCAGCTCGCTCCGAAAAATTGTTTTAAGGTGTATCTCACCCCGTTGCACATTTTTGATTTTTTTTGGAGGCTGTAGTGATCATCACGTATTCTTGAAAAATTCAAAACTAATATTTGGCCCCTGTCTGACGCTGCCGTTGATCATCGACACATCACAAATCGATTGGGTGGCTCTGAAATTTTTTTTTAAGGTGTATCTCACCCCAATGCACATCTTTGAATTTTTTGGAGGCTGTAGTGATCAGCATGTATTCTTGAAAAATTCAAAACCAAAATTTGGCCCCTTTCTGACGTTACCGTTGATCATCGGCACGTCACAAATCGATTGGGTGGCTCTGAAATTTTTTTTAAGGTGTATCTCACCCCAATGCACATCTTTGATTTTTTTGGAGGCTGTAGTGATCAGCATGTATTCTTGAAAAATTCAAAACCAATATTTGGCCCCTTTCTGACGCTACCGTTGATCACCGGCACGTCAGAAATCGCTTAGCTCGCTCCGAAAAATTGTTTGAAGGTGTATCTCACCCCAATGCACACCTTTGATTTTTTTGGAGGCTGTAGTGATCAGCATGTATTCTTGAAAAATTCAAAACTAATATTTGGCCCCTGTCTGACGCTGCCGTTGATCATCGGCACGTCACAAATCAATTGGGTGGCTCTGAAATTTTATTTTAAGGTGTATCTCACCCCAATGCACATCTTTGATTTTTTTGGAGGCTGTAGTGATCAGCATGTATTCTTGAAAAATTCAAAACTAATATTTGGCCCCTGTCTGACGCTGCCGTTGATCATCGGCACGTCACAAATCGATTGGGTGGCTCTGATATTTTTTTTAAGGTGTATCTCACCCCAATGCACATCTTTGAATTTTTTGGAGGCTGTAGTGATCAGCATGTATTCTTGAAAAATTCAAAACCAATATTTGGCCCCTTTCTGACGTTACCGTTGATCATCGGCACGTCACAAATCGCTCAGCTCGCTCAGAAAAATTGTTTGAAGGTGTATCTCACCCCAATGCACATCTTTGATTTTTTTGGAGGCTGTAGTGATCAGCATGTATTCTTGAAAAATTCAAAACTAATATTTGGCCCCTGTGTGACGCTGCTGTTGATCATCGGCACGTCACAAATCAATTGGGTGGCTCTGAAATTTTATTTTAAGGTGTATCTCACCCCAATGCACATCTTTGATTTTTTTGGAGGCTGTAGTGATCAGCATGTATTCTTGAAAAATTCAAAACTAATATTTGGCCCCTGTGTGACGCTGCTGTTGATCATCGGCACGTCACAAATCGATTGGGTGGCTCTGAAATTTTTGTTTAAGGTGTATCTCACCCCAATGCACATCTTTGAATTTTTTGGAGGCTGTAGTGATCAGCATGTATTCTTGAAAAATTCAAAACCAATATTTGGCCCCTTTCTGACGCTACCGTTGATCATCGGCACATCACAAATCGCTCAGCTCGCTCCGAAAAATTGTTTTAAGGTGTATCTCACCCCGTTGCACATTTTTGATTTTTTTTGGAGGCTGTAGTGATCATCACGTATTCTTGAAAAATTCAAAACTAATATTTGGCCCCTGTCTGACGCTGCCGTTGATCATCGACACGTCACAAATCGATTGGGTGGCTCTGAAATTTTTTTTTAAGGTGTATCTCACCCCAATGCACATCTTTGAATTTTTTGGAGGCTGTAGTGATCAGCATGTATTCTTGAAAAATTCAAAACCAATATTTGGCCCCTTTCTGACGTTACCGTTGATCATCGGCACGTCACAAATCGATTGGGTGGCTCTGAAATTTTTTTTAAGGTGTATCTCACCCCAATGCACATCTTTGAATTTTTTGGAGGCTGTAGTGATCAGCATGTATTCTTGAAAAATTCAAAACCAATATTTGGCCCCTTTCTGACGTTACCGTTGATCATCGGCACGTCACAAATCGCTCAGCTCGCTCAGAAAAATTGTTTGAAGGTGTATCTCACCCCAATGCACATCTTTGATTTTTTTGGAGGCTGTAGTGATCATCACGTATTCTTGAAAAATTCAAAACCAATATTTGGCCCCTTTCTGACGTTACCGTTGATCATCGGCACGTCACAAATCGATTGGGTGGCTCTGAAATTTTTTTTTAAGGTGTATCTCACCCCAATGCACATCTTTGATTTTTTTGGAGGCTGTAGTGATCATCACGTATTCTTGAAGAATTCAAAACCAATATTTGGCCCCTTTCTGACGTTACAGTTGATCACCGGCACGTCAGAAATCGCTCAGCTCGCTCCGAAAAATTGTTTGAAGGTGTATCTCACCCCAATGCACATCATTGATTTTTTTGGAGGCTGTAGTGATCAGCATGTATTCTTGAAAAATTCAAAACTAATATTTGGCCCCTGTCTGACGCTGCCGTTGATCATCGACACGTCACAAATCGATTGGGTGGCTCTGAAATTTTTTTTTAAGGTGTATCTCACCCCAATGCACATCTTTGAATTTTTTGGAGGCTGTAGTGATCAGCATGTATTCTTGAAAAATTCAAAACCAATATTTGGCCCCTTTCTGACGTTACCGTTGATCATCGGCACGTCACAAATCGATTGGGTGGCTCTGAAATTTTTTTTAAGGTGTATCTCACCCCAATGCACATCTTTGATTTTTTTGGAGGCTGTAGTGATCATCACGTATTCTTGAAAAATTCAAAACCAATATTTGGCCCCTTTCTGACGTTACCGTTGATCACCGGCACGTCAGAAATCGCTCAGCTCGCTCAGAAAAATTGTTTGAAGGTGTATCTCACCCCAATGCACACCTTTGATTTTTTTTGGAGGCTGTAGTGATCATCACGTATTCTTGAAAAATTCAAAACCAATATTTGGCCCCTTTCTGACGTTACCGTTGATCATCGGCACGTCACAAATCGATTGGGTGGCTCTGAAATTTTTGTTTAAGGTGTATCTCACCCCAATGCACATCTTTGATTTTTTTGGAGGCTGTAGTGATCATCACGTATTCTTGAAAAATTCAAAACCAATATTTGGCCCCTTTCTGACGTTACAGTTGATCACCGGCACGTCAGAAATCGCTCAGCTCGCTCCGAAAAATTGTTTGAAGGTGTATCTCACCCCAATGCACATCTTTGATTTTTTTGGAGGCTGTAGTGATCAGCATGTATTCTTGAAAAATTCAAAACCAATATTTGGCCCCAGTCTGACGCTGCCGTTGATCATCGACACGTCACAAATCGATTGGGTGGCTCTGAAATTTTTTTTAAGGTGTATCTCACCCCAATGCACATCTTTGATTTTTTTGGAGGCTGTAGTGATCAGCATGTATTCTTGAAAAATTCAAAACTAATATTTGGCCCCTGTCTGACGCTGCCGTTGATCATCGGCACGTCACAAATCGATTGGGTGGCTCTGATATTTTTTTTAAGGTGTATCTCACCCCAATGCACATCTTTGAATTTTTTGGAGGCTGTAGTGATCAGCATGTATTCTTGAAAAATTCAAAACCAATATTTGGCCCCTTTCTGACGTTACCGTTGATCATCGGCACGTCACAAATCGCTCAGCTCGCTCAGAAAAATTGTTTGAAGGTGTATCTCACCCCAATGCACATCTTTGAATTTTTTGGAGGCTGTAGTGATCAGCATGTATTCTTGAAAAATTCAAAACTAATATTTGGCCCCTGTCTGACGCTGCTGTTGATCATCGGCACGTCACAAATCAATTGGGTGGCTCTGAAATTTTATTTCAAGGTGTATCTCACCCCAATGCACATCTTTGATTTTTTTGGAGGCTGTAGTGATCAGCATGTATTCTTGAAAAATTCAAAACTAATATTTGGCCCCTGTGTGACGCTGCTGTTGATCATCGGCACGTCACAAATCGATTGGGTGGCTCTGAAATTTTTGTTTAAGGTGTATCTCACCCCAATGCACATCTTTGAATTTTTTGGAGGCTGTAGTGATCAGCATGTATTCTTGAAAAATTCAAAACCAATATTTGGCCCCTTTCTGACGTTACCGTTGATCATCGGCACATCACAAATCGCTCAGCTCGCTCCGAAAAATTGTTTTAAGGTGTATCTCACCCCGTTGCACATTTTTGATTTTTTTTGGAGGCTGTAGTGATCATCACGTATTCTTGAAAAATTCAAAACTAATATTTGGCCCCTGTCTGACGCTGCCGTTGATCATCGACACGTCACAAATCGATTGGGTGGCTCTGAAATTTTTTTTAAAGGTGTATCTCACCCCAATGCACATCTTTGAATTTTTTGGAGGCTGTAGTGATCAGCATGTATTCTTGAAAAATTCAAAACCAATATTTGGCCCCTTTCTGACGTTACCGTTGATCATCGGCACGTCACAAATCGCTCAGCTCGCTCAGAAAAATTGTTTGAAGGTGTATCTCACCCCAATGCACATCTTTGATTTTTTTGGAGGCTGTAGTGATCATCACGTATTCTTGAAAAATTCAAAACCAATATTTGGCCCCTTTCTGACGTTACCGTTGATCACCGGCACGTCAGAAATCGCTCAGCTCGCTCCGAAAAATTGTTTGAAGGTGTATCTCACCCCAATGCACACCTTTGATTTTTTTGGAGGCTGTAGTGATCATCACGTATTCTTGAAAAATTCAAAACCAATATTTGGCCCCTTTCTGACGTTACCGTTGATCATCGGCACGTCACAAATCGATTGGGTGGCTCTGAAATTTTTTTTTAAGGTTGTAGTGATCAGCATGTATTCTTGAAAAATTCAAAACCAATATTTGGCCCCTTTCTGACGTTACCGTTGATCATCGGCACGTCACAAATCGATTGGGTGGCTCTGAAATTTTTTTTAAGGTGTATCTCACCCCAATGCACATCTTTGATTTTTTTGGAGGCTGTAGTGATCATCACGTATTCTTGAAAAATTCAAAACCAATATTTGGCCCCTTTCTGACGTTACCGTTGATCACCGGCACGTCAGAAATCGCTCAGCTCGCTCCGAAAAATTGTTTGAAGGTGTATCTCACCCCAATGCACACCTTTGATTATTTTTGGAGGCTGTAGTGATCATCACGTATTCTTGAAAAATTCAAAACCAATATTTGGCCCCTTTCTGACGTTACCGTTGATCATCTGCACGTCACAAATCGATTGGGTGGCTCTGAAATTTTTGTTTAAGGTGTATCTCACCCCAATGCACATCTTTGATTTTTTTGGAGGCTGTAGTGATCATCACGTATTCTTGAAAAATTCAAAACCAATATTTGGCCCCTTTCTGACGTTACAGTTGATCACCGGCACGTCAGAAATCGCTCAGCTTGCTCCGAAAAATTGTTTGAAGGTGTATCTCACCCCAATGCACATCTTTGATTTTTTTGGAGGCTGTAGTGATCAGCATGTATTCTTGAAAAATTCAAAACCAATATTTGGCCCCAGTCTGACGCTGCCGTTGATCATCGACACGTCACAAATCGATTGGGTGGCTCTGAAATTTTTTTTTAAGGTGTATCTCACCCCAATGCACATCTTTGATTTTTTTGGAGGCTGTAGTGATCAGCATGTATTCTTGAAAAATTCAAAACTAATATTTGGCCCCTGTCTGACGCTGCCGTTGATCATCGGCACGTCACAAATCGATTGGGTGGCTCTGATATTTTTTTTAAGGTGTATCTCACCCCAATGCACATCTTTGATTTTTTTGGAGGCTGTAGTGATCAGCATGTATTCTTGAAAAATTCAAAACTAATATTTGGCCCCTGTGTGACGCTGCTGTTGATCATCGGCACGTCACAAATCGATTGGGTGGCTCTGAAATTTTTGTTTAAGGTGTATCTCACCCCAATGCACATCTTTGAATTTTTTGGAGGCTGTAGTGATCAGCATGTATTCTTGAAAAATTCAAAACCAATATTTGGCCCCTTTCTGACGTTACCGTTGATCATCGGCACATCACAAATCGCTCAGCTCGCTCCGAAAAATTGTTTTAAGGTGTATCTCACCCCGTTGCACATTTTTGATTTTTTTTGGAGGCTGTAGTGATCATCACGTATTCTTGAAAAATTCAAAACTAATATTTGGCCCCTGTCTGACGCTGCCGTTGATCATCGACACGTCACAAATCGATTGGGTGGCTCTGAAATTTTTTTTAAAGGTGTATCTCACCCCAATGCACATCTTTGAATTTTTTGGAGGCTGTAGTGATCAGCATGTATTCTTGAAAAATTCAAAACCAATATTTGGCCCCTTTCTGACGTTACCGTTGATCATCGGCACGTCACAAATCGCTCAGCTTGCTCAGAAAAATTGTTTGAAGGTGTATCTCACCCCAATGCACATCTTTGATTTTTTTGGAGGCTGTAGTGATCATCACGTATTCTTGAAAAATTCAAAACCAATATTTGGCCCCTTTCTGACGTTACCGTTGATCACCAGCACGTCAGAAATCGCTCAGCTCGCTCCGAAAAATTGTTTGAAGGTGTATCTCACCCCAATGCACACCTTTGATTTTTTTGGAGGCTGTAGTGATCATCACGTATTCTTGAAAAATTCAAAACCAATATTTGGCCCCTTTCTGACGTTACCGTTGATCATCGGCACGTCACAAATCGATTGGGTGGCTCTGAAATTTTTTTTTAAGGTGTATCTCACCCCAATGCACATCTTTGATTTTTTTGGAGGCTGTAGTGACCAGCATGTATTCTTGAAAAATTCAAAACTAATATTTGGCCCCTTTCTGACGCTACCGTTGATCATCGGCACGTCAGAAATCGCTCAGCTCGCTCCGAAAAATTGTTTGAAGGTGTATCTCACCCCAATGCACACCTTTGATTTTTTTGGAGGCTGTAGTGATCAGCATGTATTCTTGAAAAATTCAAAACTAATATTTGGCCCCTGTCTGACGCTGCCGTTGATCATCGGCACGTCACAAATCAATTGGGTGGCTCTGAAATTTTATTTTAAGGTGTATCTCACCCCAATGCACATCTTTGATTTTTTTGGAGGCTGTAGTGATCAGCATGTATTCTTGAAAAATTCAAAACTAATATTTGGCCCCTGTCTGACGCTGCCGTTGATCATCGGCACGTCACAAATCGATTGGGTGGCTCTGATATTTTTTTTTAAGGTGTATCTCACCCCAATGCACATCTTTGAATTTTTTGGAGGCTGTAGTGATCAGCATGTATTCTTGAAAAATTCAAAACTAATATTTGGCCCCTGTCTGACGCTGCCGTTGATCATCGGCACGTCACAAATCGATTGGGTGGCTCTGATATTTTTTTTTAAGGTGTATCTCACCCCAATGCACATCTTTGAATTTTTTGGAGGCTGTAGTGATCAGCATGTATTCTTGAAAAATTCAAAACTAATATTTGGCCCCTTTCTGACGTTACCGTTGATCATCGGCACATCACAAATCGCTCAGCTCGCTCCGAAAAATTGTTTTAAGGTGTATCTCACCCCGTTGCACATCTTTGATTTTTTTGGAGGCTGTAGTGATCATCACGTATTCTTGAAAAATTCAAAACTAATATTTGGCCCCTGTCTGACGCTGCCGTTGATCATCGACACGTCACAAATCGATTGGGTGGCTCTGAAATTTTTTTTTAAGGTGTATCTCACCCCAATGCACATCTTTGAATTTTTTGGAGGCTGTAGTGATCAGCATGTATTCTTGAAAAATTCAAAACCAATATTTGGCCCCTTTCTGACGTTACCGTTGATCATCGGCACGTCACAAATCGATTGGGTGGCTCTGAAATTTTTTTTAAGGTGTATCTCACCCCAATGCACATCTTTGATTTTTTTGGAGGCTGTAGTGATCAGCATGTATTCTTGAAAAATTCAAAACTAATATTTGGCCCCTGTGTGACGCTGCCGTTGATCATCGGCACGTCACAAATCGATTGGGTGGCTCTGAAATTTTTGTTTAAGGTGTATCTCACCCCAATGCACATCTTTGAATTTTTTGGAGGCTGTAGTGATCAGCATGTATTCTTGAAAAATTCAAAACCAATATTTGGCCCCTTTCTGACGTTACCGTTGATCATCGGCACATCACAAATCGCTCAGCTCGCTCAGAAAAATTGTTTGAAGGTGTATCTCACCCCAATGCACATCTTTGATTTTTTTGGAGGCTGTAGTGATCATCACGTATTCTTGAAAAATTCAAAACCAATATTTGGCCCCTTTCTGACGTTACCGTTGATCACCGGCACGTCAGAAATCGCTCAGCTCGCTCCGAAAAATTGTTTGAAGGTGTATCTCACCCCAATGCACATCTTTGAATTTTTTGGAGGCTGTAGTGATCAGCATGTATTCTTGAAAAATTCAAAACTAATATTTGGCCCCTGTCTGACGCTGCCGTTGATCATCGGCACGTCACAAATCAATTGGGTGGCTCTGAAATTTTATTTTAAGGTGTATCTCACCCCAATGCACATCTTTGATTTTTTTGGAGGCTGTAGTGATCAGCATGTATTCTTGAAAAATTCAAAACTAATATTTGGCCCCTGTGTGACGCTGCCGTTGATCACCGGCACGTCAGAAATCGATTGGGTGGCTCTGAAATTTTTGTTTAAGGTGTATCTCACCCCAATGCACACCTTTGATTTTTTTGGAGGCTGTAGTGATCAGCATGTATTCTTGAAAAATTCAAAACCAATATTTGGCCCCTTTCTGACGTTACCGTTGATCATCGGCACATCACAAATCGCTCAGCTCGCTCCGAAAAATTGTTTTAAGGTGTATCTCACCCCGTTGCACATTTTTGATTTTTTTTGGAGGCTGTAGTGATCATCACGTATTCTTGAAAAATTCAAAACTAATATTTGGCCCCTGTCTGACGCTGCCGTTGATCATCGACACGTCACAAATCGATTGGGTGGCTCTGAAATTTTTTTTAAGGTGTATCTCACCCCAATGCACATCTTTGAATTTTTTGGAGGCTGTAGTGATCAGCATGTATTCTTGAAAAATTCAAAACCAATATTTGGCCCCTTTCTGACGTTACCGTTGATCATCGGCACGTCACAAATCGCTCAGCTCGCTCAGAAAAATTGTTTGAAGGTGTATCTCACCCCAATGCACATCTTTGATTTTTTTGGAGGCTGTAGTGATCATCACGTATTCTTGAAAAATTCAAAACCAATATTTGGCCCCTTTCTGACGTTACCGTTGATCACCGGCACGTCAGAAATCGCTCAGCTCGCTCCGAAAAATTGTTTGAAGGTGTATCTCACCCCAATGCACACCTTTGATTTTTTTGGAGGCTGTAGTGATCATCACGTATTCTTGAAAAATTCAAAACCAATATTTGGCCCCTTTCTGACGTTACCGTTGATCATCGGCACGTCACAAATCAATTGGGTGGCTCTGAAATTTTATTTTAAGGTGTATCTCACCCCAATGCACATCTTTGATTTTTTTGGAGGCTGTAGTGATCAGCATGTATTCTTGAAAAATTCAAAACTAATATTTGGCCCCTGTCTGACGCTGCCGTTGATCATCGGCACGTCACAAATCGATTGGGTGGCTCTGATATTTTTTTTAAGGTGTATCTCACCCCAATGCACATCTTTGAATTTTTTGGAGGCTGTAGTGATCAGCATGTATTCTTGAAAAATTCAAAACCAATATTTGGCCCCTTTCTGACGTTACCGTTGATCATCGGCACGTCACAAATCGATTGGGTGGCTCTGAAATTTTTTTTAAGGTGTATCTCACCCCAATGCACATCTTTGATTTTTTTGGAGGCTGTAGTGATCAGCATGTATTCTTGAAAAATTCAAAACCAATATTTGGCCCCTTTCTGACGCTACCGTTGATCACCGGCACGTCAGAAATCGCTTAGCTCGCTCCGAAAAATTGTTTGAAGGTGTATCTCACCCCGTTGCACATTTTTGATTTTTTTTGGAGGCTGTAGTGATCATCACGTATTCTTGAAAAATTCAAAACTAATATTTGGCCCCTGTCTGACGCTGCCGTTGATCATCGACACGTCACAAATCGATTGGGTGGCTCTGAAATTTTTTTTAAAGGTGTATCTCACCCCAATGCACATCTTTGAATTTTTTGGAGGCTGTAGTGATCAGCATGTATTCTTGAAAAATTCAAAACCAAAATTTGGCCCCTTTCTGACGTTACCGTTGATCATCGGCACGTCACAAATCGATTGGGTGGCTCTGAAATTTTTTTTAAGGTGTATCTCACCCCAATGCACATCTTTGAATTTTTTGGAGGCTGTAGTGATCAGCATGTATTCTTGAAAAATTCAAAACCAATATTTGGCCCCTTTCTGACGTTACCGTTGATCATCGGCACGTCACAAATCGCTCAGCTCGCTCAGAAAAATTGTTTGAAGGTGTATCTCACCCCAATGCACATCTTTGAATTTTTTGGAGGCTGTAGTGATCAGCATGTATTCTTGAAAAATTCAAAACTAATATTTGGCCCCTGTCTGACGCTGCCGTTGATCATCGGCACGTCACAAATCAATTGGGTGGCTCTGAAATTTTATTTTAAGGTGTATCTCACCCCAATGCACATCTTTGATTTTTTTGGAGGCTGTAGTGATCAGCATGTATTCTTGAAAAATTCAAAACTAATATTTGGCCCCTGTGTGACGCTGCCGTTGATCATCGGCACGTCACAAATCGATTGGGTGGCTCTGAAATTTTTGTTTAAGGTGTATCTCACCCCAATGCACATCTTTGAATTTTTTGGAGGCTGTAGTGATCAGCATGTATTCTTGAAAAATTCAAAACCAATATTTGGCCCCTTTCTGACGCTACCGTTGATCACCGGCACGTCAGAAATCGCTCAGCTCGCTCCGAAAAATTGTTTGAAGGTGTATCTCACCCCAATGCACATCTTTGATTTTTTTGGAGGCTGTAGTGATCAGCATGTATTCTTGAAAAATTCAAAACCAATATTTGGCCCCTTTCTGACGTTACCGTTGATCACCGGCACGTCAGAAATCGCTCAGCTCGCTCCGAAAAATTGTTTGAAGGTGTATCTCACCCCAATGCACATCTTTGATTTTTTGGAGGCTGTAGTGATCATCACGTATTCTTGAAAAATTCAAAACTAATATTTGGCCCCTGTCTGACGCTGCCGTTGATCATCGGCACGTCACAAATCGATTGGGTGGCTCTGATATTTTTTTTTAAGGTGTATCTCACCCCAATGCACATCTTTGAATTTTTTGGAGGCTGTAGTGATCAGCATGTATTCTTGAAAAATTCAAAACCAATATTTGGCCCCTTTCTGACGTTACCGTTGATCATCGGCACGTCACAAATCGCTCAGCTCGCTCAGAAAAATTGTTTGAAGGTGTATCTCACCCCAATGCACATCTTTGATTTTTTTGGAGGCTGTAGTGATCATCACGTATTCTTGAAAAATTCAAAACCAATATTTGGCCCCTTTCTGACGTTACCGTTGATCACCGGCACGTCAGAAATCGCTCAGCTCGCTCCGAAAAATTGTTTGAAGGTGTATCTCACCCCAATGCACACCTTTGATTTTTTTGGAGGCTGTAGTGATCATCACGTATTCTTGAAAAATTCAAAACCAATATTTGGCCCCTTTCTGACGTTACCGTTGATCATCGGCACGTCACAAATCGATTGGGTGGCTCTGAAATTTTTTTTTAAGGTGTATCTCACCCCAATGCACATCTTTGATTTTTTTGTAGGCTGTCGTGATCATCACGTATTCTTGAAAAATTCAAAACCAATATTTGGCCCCTTTCTGACGTTACAGTTGATCACCGGCACGTCAGAAATCGCTCAGCTCGCTCCGAAAAATTGTTTGAAGGTGTATCTCACCCCAATGCACATCTTTGATTTTTTTGGAGGCTGTAGTGATCAGCATGTATTCTTGAAAAATTCAAAACTAATATTTGGCCCCTGTCTGACGCTGCCGTTGATCATCGACACGTCACAAATCGATTGGGTGGCTCTGAAATTTTTTTTAAGGTGTATCTCACCCCAATGCACATCTTTGAATTTTTTGGAGGCTGTAGTGATCAGCATGTATTCTTGAAAAATTCAAAACCAATATTTGGCCCCTTTCTGACGCTACCGTTGATCACCGGCACGTCAGAAATCGCTCAGCTCGCTCCGAAAAATTGTTTGAAGGTGTATCTCACCCCAATGCACATCTTTGATTTTTTTGGAGGCTGTAGTGATCAGCATGTATTCTTGAAAAATTCAAAACCAATATTTGGCCCCTTTCTGACGTTACAGTTGATCACCGGCACGTCAGAAATCGCTCAGCTCGCTCCGAAAAATTGTTTGAAGGTGTATCTCACCCCAATGCACATCTTTGATTTTTTTGGAGGCTGTAGTGATCAGCATGTATTCTTGAAAAATTCAAAACTAATATTTGGCCCCTGTCTGACGCTGCCGTTGATCATCGACACGTCACAAATCGATTGGGTGGCTCTGAAATTTTTTTTAAGGTGTATCTCACCCCAATGCACATCTTTGAATTTTTTGGAGGCTGTAGTGATCAGCATGTATTCTTGAAAAATTCAAAACCAATATTTGGCCCCTTTCTGACGCTACCGTTGATCACCGGCACGTCAGAAATCGCTCAGCTCGCTCCGAAAAATTGTTTGAAGGTGTATCTCACCCCAATGCACATCTTTGATTTTTTTGGAGGCTGTAGTGATCAGCATGTATTCTTGAAAAATTCAAAACCAATATTTGGCCCCTTTCTGACGTTACCGTTGATCATCGGCACGTCACAAATCGCTCAGCTCGCTCCGAAAAATTGTTTTAAGGTGTATCTCACCCCGTTGCACATCTTTGATTTTTTTGGAGGCTGTAGTGATCAGCATGTATTCTTGAAAAATTCAAAACCAATATTTGGCCCCTTTCTGACGTTACCGTTGATCACCGGCACGTCAGAAATCGCTCAGCTCGCTCCGAAAAATTGTTTGAAGGTGTATCTCACCCCAATGCACATCTTTGATTTTTTGGAGGCTGTAGTGATCATCACGTATTCTTGAAAAATTCAAAACTAATATTTGGCCCCTGTCCGACGCTGCCGTTGATCATCGGCACGTCACAAATCGATTGGGTGGCTCTGATATTTTTTTTTAAGGTGTATCTCACCCCAATGCACATCTTTGAATTTTTTGGAGGCTGTAGTGATCAGCATGTATTCTTGAAAAATTCAAAACCAATATTTGGCCCCTTTCTGACGTTACCGTTGATCATCGGCACGTCACAAATCGCTCAGCTCGCTCCGAAAAATTGTTTGAAGGTGTATCTCACCCCAATGCACATCTTTGATTTTTTTGGAGGCTGTAGTGATCATCACGTATTCTTGAAAAATTCAAAACCAATATTTGGCCCCTTTCTGACGTTACCGTTGATCACCGGCACGTCAGAAATCGCTCAGCTCGCTCCGAAAAATTGTTTGAAGGTGTATCTCACCCCAATGCACACCTTTGATTTTTTTGGAGGCTGTAGTGATCATCACGTATTCTTGAAAAATTCAAAACCAATATTTGGCCCCTTTCTGACGTTACCGTTGATCATCGGCACGTCACAAATCGATTGGGTGGCTCTGAAATTTTTTTTTAAGGTGTATCTCACCCCAATGCACATCTTTGATTTTTTTGGAGGCTGTAGTGATCATCACGTATTCTTGAAAAATTCAAAACCAATATTTGGCCCCTTTCTGACGTTACAGTTGATCACCGGCACGTCAGAAATCGCTCAGCTCGCTCCGAAAAATTGTTTGAAGGTGTATCTCACCCCAATGCACATCTTTGATTTTTTTGGAGGCTGTAGTGATCAGCATGTATTCTTGAAAAATTCAAAACTAATATTTGGCCCCTGTCTGACGCTGCCGTTGATCATCGACACGTCACAAATCGATTGGGTGGCTCTGAAATTTTTTTTAAGGTGTATCTCACCCCAATGCACATCTTTGAATTTTTGGAGGCTGTAGTGATCAGCATGTATTCTTGAAAAATTCAAAACCAATATTTGGCCCCTTTCTGACGTTACCGTTGATCATCGGCACGTCACAAATCGATTGGGTGGCTCTGAAATTTTTTTTAAGGTGTATCTCACCCCAATGCACATCTTTGATTTTTTTGGAGGCTGTAGTGACCAGCATGTATTCTTGAAAAATTCAAAACCAATATTTGGCCCCTTTCTGACGCTACCGTTGATCACCGGCACGTCAGAAATCGCTCAGCTCGCTCCAAAAAATTGTTTGAAGGTGTATCTCACCCCAATGCACACCTTTGATTTTTTTGGAGACTGTAGTGATCAGCATGTATTCTTGAAAAATTCAAAACTAATATTTGGCCCCTGTCTGACGCTGCCGTTGATCATCGGCACGTCACAAATCAATTGGGTGGCTCTGAAATTTTATTTTAAGGTGTATCTCACCCCAATGCACATCTTTGATTTTTTTGGAGGCTGTAGTGATCATCATGTATTCTTGAAAAATTCAAAACTAATATTTGGCCCCTGTCTGACGCTGCCGTTGATCATCGGCACGTCACAAATCGATTGGGTGGCTCTGATATTTTTTTTTAAGGTGTATCTCACCCCAATGCACATATTTGAATTTTTTGGAGGCTGTAGTGATCAGCATGTATTCTTGAAAAATTCAAAACTAATATTTGGCCCCTGTCTGACGCTGCCGTTGATCATCGGCACGTCACAAATCAATTGGGTGGCTCTGAAATTTTATTTTAAGGTGTATCTCACCCCAATGCACATCTTTGATTTTTTTGGAGGCTGTAGTGATCAGCATGTATTCTTGAAAAATTCAAAACTAATATTTGGCCCCTGTGTGACGCTGCCGTTGATCATCGGCACGTCACAAATCGATTGGGTGGCTCTGAAATTTTTGTTTAAGGTGTATCTCACCCCAATGCACATCTTTGAATTTTTTGGAGGCTGTAGTGATCAGCATGTATTCTTGAAAAATTCAAAACCAATATTTGGCCCCTTTCTGACGTTACCGTTGATCATCGGCACATCACAAATCGCTCAGCTCGCTCCGAAAAATTGTTTTAAGGTGTATCTCACCCCGTTGCACATTTTTGATTTTTTTTGGAGGCTGTAGTGATCATCACGTATTCTTGAAAAATTCAAAACTAATATTTGGCCCCTGTCTGACGCTGCCGTTGATCATCGACACATCACAAATCGATTGGGTGGCTCTGAAATTTTTTTTTAAGGTGTATCTCACCCCAATGCACATCTTTGAATTTTTTGGAGGCTGTAGTGATCAGCATGTATTCTTGAAAAATTCAAAACCAAAATTTGGCCCCTTTCTGACGTTACCGTTGATCATCGGCAAGTCACAAATCGATTGGGTGGCTCTGAAATTTTTTTTAAGGTGTATCTCACCCCAATGCACATCTTTGATTTTTTTGGAGGCTGTAGTGATCAGCATGTATTCTTGAAAAATTCAAAACCAATATTTGGCCCCTGTGTGACGCTGCCGTTGATCATCGGCACGTCACAAATCGATTGGGTGGCTCTGAAATTTTTGTTTAAGGTGTATCTCACCCCAATGCACATCTTTGAATTTTTTGGAGGCTGTAGTGATCAGCATGTATTCTTGAAAAATTCAAAACCAATATTTGGCCCCTTTCTGACGTTACCGTTGATCATCGGCACATCACAAATCGCTCAGCTCGCTCCGAAAAATTGTTTTAAGGTGTATCTCACCCCGTTGCACATTTTTGATTTTTTTTGGAGGCTGTAGTGATCATCACGTATTCTTGAAAAATTCAAAACTAATATTTGGCCCCTGTCTGACGCTGCCGTTGATCATCGACACATCACAAATCGATTGGGTGGCTCTGAAATTTTTTTTTAAGGTGTATCTCACCCCAATGCACATCTTTGAATTTTTTGGAGGCTGTAGTGATCAGCATGTATTCTTGAAAAATTCAAAACCAATATTTGGCCCCTTTCTGACGCTACCGTTGATCATCGGCACATCACAAATCGCTCAGCTCGCTCCGAAAAATTGTTTTAAGGTGTATCTCACCCCGTTGCACATTTTTGATTTTTTTTGGAGGCTGTAGTGATCATCACGTATTCTTGAAAAATTCAAAACTAATATTTGGCCCCTGTCTGACGCTGCCGTTGATCATCGACACATCACAAATCGATTGGGTGGCTCTGAAATTTTTTTTTAAGGTGTATCTCACCCCAATGCACATCTTTGAATTTTTTGGAGGCTGTAGTGATCAGCATGTATTCTTGAAAAATTCAAAACCAAAATTTGGCCCCTTTCTGACGTTACCGTTGATCATCGGCACGTCACAAATCGATTGGGTGGCTCTGAAATTTTTTTTAAGGTGTATCTCACCCCAATGCACATCTTTGAATTTTTTGGAGGCTGTAGTGATCAGCATGTATTCTTGAAAAATTCAAAACCAATATTTGGCCCCTTTCTGACGTTACCGTTGATCATCGGCACGTCACAAATCGATTGGGTGGCTCTGAAATTTTTTTTAAGGTGTATCTCACCCCAATGCACATCTTTGATTTTTTTGGAGGCTGTAGTGATCATCACGTATTCTTGAAAAATTCAAAACCAATATTTGGCCCCTTTCTGACGTTACCGTTGATCACCGGCACGTCAGAAATCGCTCAGCTCGCTCCGAAAAATTGTTTGAAGGTGTATCTCACCCCAATGCACACCTTTGATTTTTTTTGGAGGCTGTAGTGATCATCACGTATTCTTGAAAAATTCAAAACCAATATTTGGCCCCTTTCTGACGTTACCGTTGATCATCGGCACGTCACAAATCGATTGGGTGGCTCTGAAATTTTTGTTTAAGGTGTATCTCACCCCAATGCACATCTTTGATTTTTTTGGAGGCTGTAGTGATCATCACGTATTCTTGAAAAATTCAAAACCAATATTTGGCCCCTTTCTGACGTTACAGTTGATCACCGGCACGTCAGAAATCGCTCAGCTCGCTCCGAAAAATTGTTTGAAGGTGTATCTCACCCCAATGCACATCTTTGATTTTTTTGGAGGCTGTAGTGATCAGCATGTATTCTTGAAAAATTCAAAACCAATATTTGGCCCCAGTCTGACGCTGCCGTTGATCATCGACACGTCACAAATCGATTGGGTGGCTCTGAAATTTTTTTTTAAGGTGTATCTCACCCCAATGCACATCTTTGATTTTTTTGGAGGCTGTAGTGATCAGCATGTATTCTTGAAAAATTCAAAACTAATATTTGGCCCCTGTCTGACGCTGCCGTTGATCATCGGCACGTCACAAATCGATTGGGTGGCTCTGATATTTTTTTTAAGGTGTATCTCACCCCAATGCACATCTTTGAATTTTTTGGAGGCTGTAGTGATCAGCATGTATTCTTGAAAAATTCAAAACCAATATTTGGCCCCTTTCTGACGTTATCGTTGATCATCGGCACGTCACAAATTGCTCAGCTCGCTCAGAAAAATTGTTTGAAGGTGTATCTCACCCCAATGCACATCTTTGAATTTTTTGGAGGCTGTAGTGATCAGCATGTATTCTTGAAAAATTCAAAACTAATATTTGGCCCCTGTCTGACGCTGCTGTTGATCATCGGCACGTCACAAATCAATTGGGTGGCTCTGAAATTTTATTTCAAGGTGTATCTCACCCCAATGCACATCTTTGATTTTTTTGGAGGCTGTAGTGATCAGCATGTATTCTTGAAAAATTCAAAACTAATATTTGGCCCCTGTGTGACGCTGCTGTTGATCATCGGCACGTCACAAATCGATTGGGTGGCTCTGAAATTTTATTTTAAGGTGTATCTCACCCCAATGCACATCTTTGAATTTTTTGGAGGCTGTAGTGATCAGCATGTATTCTTGAAAAATTCAAAACCAATATTTGGCCCCTTTCTGACGTTACCGTTGATCATCGGCACATCACAAATCGCTCAGCTCGCTCAGAAAAATTGTTTTAAGGTGTATCTCACCCCGTTGCACATTTTTGATTTTTTTTGGAGGCTGTAGTGATCATCACGTATTCTTGAAAAATTCAAAACTAATATTTGGCCCCTGTCTGACGCTGCCGTTGATCATCGACACATCACAAATCGATTGGGTGGCTCTGAAATTTTTTTTAAAGGTGTATCTCACCCCAATGCACATCTTTGAATTTTTTGGAGGCTGTAGTGATCAGCATGTATTCTTGAAAAATTCAAAACCAATATTTGGCCCCTTTCTGACGCTGCCGTTGATCATCGGCACGTCACAAATCAATTGGGTGGCTCTGAAATTTTATTTTAAGGTGTATCTCACCCCAATGCACATCTTTGATTTTTTTGGAGGCTGTAGTGATCAGCATGTATTCTTGAAAAATTCAAAACTAATATTTGGCCCCTGTGTGACGCTGCCGTTGATCATCGGCACGTCACAAATCGATTGGGTGGCTCTGAAATTTTTGTTTAAGGTGTATCTCACCCCAATGCACATCTTTGAATTTTTTGGAGGCTGTAGTGATCAGCATGTATTCTTGAAAAATTCAAAACCAATATTTGGCCCCTTTCTGACGTTACCGTTGATCATCGGCACATCACAAATCGCTCAGCTCGCTCCGAAAAATTGTTTTAAGGTGTATCTCACCCCGTTGCACATTTTTGATTTTTTTTGGAGGCTGTAGTGATCATCACGTATTCTTGAAAAATTCAAAACTAATATTTGGCCCCTGTCTGACGCTGCCGTTGATCATCGACACATCACAAATCGATTGGGTGGCTCTGAAATTTTTTTTTAAGGTGTATCTCACCCCAATGCACATCTTTGAATTTTTTGGAGGCTGTAGTGATCAGCATGTATTCTTGAAAAATTCAAAACCAAAATTTGGCCCCTTTCTGACGTTACCGTTGATCATCGGCACGTCACAAATCGATTGGGTGGCTCTGAAATTTTTTTTAAGGTGTATCTCACCCCAATGCACATCTTTGATTTTTTTGGAGGCTGTAGTGATCAGCATGTATTCTTGAAAAATTCAAAACCAATATTTGGCCCCTGTGTGACGCTGCCGTTGATCATCGGCACGTCACAAATCGATTGGGTGGCTCTGATATTTTTTTTAAGGTGTATCTCACCCCAATGCACATCTTTGAATTTTTTGGAGGCTGTAGTGATCAGCATGTATTCTTGAAAAATTCAAAACCAATATTTGGCCCCTTTCTGACGTTACCGTTGATCATCGGCACATCACAAATCGCTCAGCTCGCTCCGAAAAATTGTTTTAAGGTGTATCTCACCCCGTTGCACATTTTTGATTTTTTTTGGAGGCTGTAGTGATCATCACGTATTCTTGAAAAATTCAAAACTAATATTTGGCCCCTGTCTGACGCTGCCGTTGATCATCGACACATCACAAATCGATTGGGTGGCTCTGAAATTTTTTTTAAGGTGTATCTCACCCCAATGCACATCTTTGAATTTTTTGGAGGCTGTAGTGATCAGCATGTATTCTTGAAAAATTCAAAACCAAAATTTGGCCCCTTTCTGACGTTACCGTTGATCATCGGCACGTCACAAATCGATTGGGTGGCTCTGAATTTTTTTTTAAGGTGTATCTCACCCCAATGCACATCTTTGATTTTTTTGGAGGCTGTAGTGATCAGCATGTATTCTTGAAAAATTCAAAACCAATATTTGGCCCCTTTCTGACGCTACCGTTGATCACCGGCACGTCAGAAATCGCTTAGCTCGCTCCGAAAAATTGTTTGAAGGTGTATCTCACCCCAATGCACACCTTTGATTTTTTTGGAGGCTGTAGTGATCAGCATGTATTCTTGAAAAATTCAAAACTAATATTTGGCCCCTGTCTGACGCTGCCGTTGATCATCGGCACGTCACAAATCAATTGGGTGGCTCTGAAATTTTATTTTAAGGTGTATCTCACCCCAATGCACATCTTTGATTTTTTTGGAGGCTGTAGTGATCAGCATGTATTCTTGAAAAATTCAAAACTAATATTTGGCCCCTGTCTGACGCTGCCGTTGATCATCGGCACGTCACAAATCGATTGGGTGGCTCTGATATTTTTTTTAAGGTGTATCTCACCCCAATGCACATCTTTGAATTTTTTGGAGGCTGTAGTGATCAGCATGTATTCTTGAAAAATTCAAAACCAATATTTGGCCCCTTTCTGACGTTACCGTTGATCATCGGCACGTCACAAATCGCTCAGCTCGCTCAGAAAAATTGTTTGAAGGTGTATCTCACCCCAATGCACATCTTTGAATTTTTTGGAGGCTGTAGTGATCAGCATGTATTCTTGAAAAATTCAAAACTAATATTTGGCCCCTGTCTGACGCTGCCGTTGATCATCGGCACGTCACAAATCAATTGGGTGGCTCTGAAATTTTATTTTAAGGTGTATCTCACCCCAATGCACATCTTTGATTTTTTTGGAGGCTGTAGTGATCAGCATGTATTCTTGAAAAATTCAAAACCAATATTTGGCCCCTTTCTGACGTTACCGTTGATCATCGGCACGTCACAAATCGCTCAGCTCGCTCAGAAAAATTGTTTGAAGGTGTATCTCACCCCAATGCACATCTTTGATTTTTTTGGAGGCTGTAGTGATCATCACGTATTCTTGAAAAATTCAAAACCAATATTTGGCCCCTTTCTGACGTTAGCGTTGATCACCGGCACGTCAGAAATCGCTCAGCTCGCTCCGAAAAATTGTTTGAAGGTGTATCTCACCCCAATGCACATCTTTGAATTTTTTGGAGGCTGTAGTGATCAGCATGTATTCTTGAAAAATTCAAAACCAATATTTGGCCCCTTTCTGACGTTACCGTTGATCATCGGCACGTCACAAATCGATTGGGTGGCTCTGAAATTTTTTTTAAGGTGTATCTCACCCCAATGCACATCTTTGATTTTTTTGGAGGCTGTAGTGATCATCACGTATTCTTGAAAAATTCAAAACCAATATTTGGCCCCTTTCTGACGTTACCGTTGATCACCGGCACGTCAGAAATCGCTCAGCTCGCTCCGAAAAATTGTTTGAAGGTGTATCTCACCCCAATGCACACCTTTGATTTTTTTTGGAGGCTGTAGTGATCATCACGTATTCTTAAAAAATTCAAAACCAATATTTGGCCCCTTTCTGACGTTACCGTTGATCATCGGCACGTCACAAATCGATTGGGTGGCTCTGAAATTTTTGTTTAAGGTGTATCTCACCCCAATGCACATCTTTGATTTTTTTGGAGGCTGTAGTGATCATCACGTATTCTTGAAAAATTCAAAACCAATATTTGGCCCCTTTCTGACGTTACAGTTGATCACCGGCACGTCAGAAATCGCTCAGCTCGCTCCGAAAAATTGTTTGAAGGTGTATCTCACCCCAATGCACATCTTTGATTTTTTTGGAGGCTGTAGTGATCAGCATGTATTCTTGAAAAATTCAAAACCAATATTTGGCCCCAGTCTGACGCTGCCGTTGATCATCGACACGTCACAAATCGATTGGGTGGCTCTGAAATTTTTTTTTAAGGTGTATCTCACCCCAATGCACATCTTTGATTTTTTTGGAGGCTGTAGTGATCAGCATGTATTCTTGAAAAATTCAAAACTAATATTTGGCCCCTGTCTGACGCTGCCGTTGATCATCGGCACGTCACAAATCGATTGGGTGGCTCTGATATTTTTTTTAAGGTGTATCTCACCCCAATGCACATCTTTGAATTTTTTGGAGGCTGTAGTGATCAGCATGTATTCTTGAAAAATTCTAAACCAATATTTGGCCCCTTTCTGACGTTACCGTTGATCATCGGCACGTCACAAATCGCTCAGCTCGCTCAGAAAAATTGTTTGAAGGTGTATCTCACCCCAATGCACATCTTTGAATTTTTTGGAGGCTGTAGTGATCAGCATGTATTCTTGAAAAATTCAAAACTAATATTTGGCCCCTGTCTGACGCTGCTGTTGATCATCGGCACGTCACAAATCAATTGGGTGGCTCTGAAATTTTATTTCAAGGTGTATCTCACCCCAATGCACATCTTTGATTTTTTTGGAGGCTGTAGTGATCAGCATGTATTCTTGAAAAATTCAAAACTAATATTTGGCCCCTGTGTGACGCTGCTGTTGATCATCGGCACGTCACAAATCGATTGGGTGGCTCTGAAATTTTTGTTTAAGGTGTATCTCACCCCAATGCACATCTTTGAATTTTTTGGAGGCTGTAGTGATCAGCATGTATTCTTGAAAAATTCAAAACCAATATTTGGCCCCTGTCTGACGCTGCTGTTGATCATCGGCACGTCACAAATCAATTGGGTGGCTCTGAAATTTTATTTCAAGGTGTATCTCACCCCAATGCACATCTTTGATTTTTTTGGAGGCTGTAGTGATCAGCATGTATTCTTGAAAAATTCAAAACTAATATTTGGCCCCTGTGTGACGCTGCTGTTGATCATCGGCACGTCACAAATCGATTGGGTGGCTCTGAAATTTTTGTTTAAGGTGTATCTCACCCCAATGCACATCTTTGAATTTTTTGGAGGCTGTAGTGATCAGCATGTATTCTTGAAAAATTCAAAACCAATATTTGGCCCCTTTCTGACGTTACCGTTGATCATCGGCACATCACAAATCGCTCAGCTCGCTCCGAAAAATTGTTTTAAGGTGTATCTCACCCCGTTGCACATTTTTGATTTTTTTTGGAGGCTGTAGTGATCATCACGTATTCTTGAAAAATTCAAAACTAATATTTGGCCCCTGTTTGACGCTGCCGTTGATCATCGACACGTCACAAATCGATTGGGTGGCTCTGAAATTTTTTTTAAAGGTGTATCTCACCCCAATGCACATCTTTGAATTTTTTGGAGGCTGTAGTGATCAGCATGTATTCTTGAAAAATTCAAAACCAATATTTGGCCCCTTTCTGACGTTACCGTTGATCATCGGCACGTCACAAATCGCTCAGCTCGCTCAGAAAAATTGTTTGAAGGTGTATCTCACCCCAATGCACATCTTTGATTTTTTTGGAGGCTGTAGTGATCATCACGTATTCTTGAAAAATTCAAAACCAATATTTGGCCCCTTTCTGACGTTACCGTTGATCACCGGCACGTCAGAAATCGCTCAGCTCGCTCCGAAAAATTGTTTGAAGGTGTATCTCACCCCAATGCACACCTTTGATTTTTTTGGAGGCTGTAGTGATCATCACGTATTCTTGAAAAATTCAAAACCAATATTTGGCCCCTTTCTGACGTTACCGTTGATCATCGGCACGTCACAAATCGATTGGGTGGCTCTGAAATTTTTTTTTAAGGTGTATCTCACCCTAATGCACATCTTTGATTTTTTTGGAGGCTGTAGTGATCATCACGTATTCTTGAAGAATTCAAAACCAATATTTGGCCCCTTTCTGACGTTACAGTTGATCACCGGCACGTCAGAAATCGCTCAGCTCGCTCCGAAAAATTGTTTGAAGGTGTATCTCACCCCAATGCACATCTTTGATTTTTTTGGAGGCTGTAGTGATCAGCATGTATTCTTGAAAAATTCAAAACTAATATTTGGCCCCTGTCTGACGCTGCCGTTGATCACCGGCACGTCAGAAATCGCTCAGCTCGCTCCGAAAAATTGTTTGAAGGTGTATCTCACCCCAATGCACACCTTTGATTTTTTTGGAGGCTGTAGTGATCATCACGTATTCTTGAAAAATTCAAAACCAATATTTGGCCCCTTTCTGACGTTACCGTTGATCATCGGCACGTCACAAATCGATTGGGTGGCTCTGAAATTTTTGTTTAAGGTGTATCTCACCCCAATGCACATCTTTGATTTTTTTGGAGGCTGTAGTGATCATCACGTATTCTTGAAAAATTCAAAACCAATATTTGGCCCCTTTCTGACGTTACAGTTGATCACCGGCACGTCAGAAATCGCTCAGTTCGCTCCGAAAAATTGTTTGAAGGTGTATCTCACCCCAATGCACATTTTGGATTTTTTTGGAGGCTGTAGTGATCAGCATGTATTCTTGAAAAATTCAAAACCAATATTTGGCCCCTGTGTGACGCTGCCGTTGATCATCGGCACGTCACAAATCGATTGGGTGGCTCTGAAATTTTTGTTTAAGGTGTATCTCACCCCAATGCACATCTTTGAATTTTTTGGAGGCTGTAGTGATCATCACGTATTCTTGAAAAATTCAAAACCAATATTTGGCCCCTTTCTGACGTTACCGTTGATCACCGGCGCGTCAGAAATCGCTCAGCTCGCTCCGAAAAATTGTTTGAAGGTGTATCTCACCCCAATGCACACCTTTGATTTTTTTGGAGGCTGTAGTGATCATCACGTATTCTTGAAAAATTCAAAACCAATATTTGGCCCCTTTCTGACGTTACCGTTGATCATCGGCACGTCACAAATCGATTGGGTGGCTCTGAAATTTTTTTTTAAGGTGTATCTCACCCCAATGCACATCTTTGATTTTTTTGGAGGCTGTAGTGATCATCACGTATTCTTGAAAAATTCAAAACCAATATTTGGCCCCTTTCTGACGTTACAGTTGATCACCGGCACGTCAGAAATCGCTCAGCTCGCTCCGAAAAATTGTTTGAAGGTGTATCTCACCCCAATGCACATCTTTGATTTTTTTGGAGGCTGTAGTGATCAGCATGTATTCTTGAAAAATTCAAAACTAATATTTGGCCCCTGTCTGACGCTGCCGTTGATCATCGACACGTCACAAATCGATTGGGTGGCTCTGAAATTTTTTTTAAGGTGTATCTCACCCCAATGCACATCTTTGAATTTTTTGGAGGCTGTAGTGATCAGCATGTATTCTTGAAAAATTCAAAACCAATATTTGGCCCCTTTCTGACGTTACCGTTGATCATCGGCACGTCACAAATCGATTGGGTGGCTCTGAAATTTTTTTTAAGGTGTATCTCACCCCAATGCACATCTTTGATTTTTTTGGAGGCTGTAGTGATCATCACGTATTCTTGAAAAATTCAAAACCAATATTTGGCCCCTTTCTGACGTTACCGTTGATCACCGGCACGTCAGAAATCGCTCAGCTCGCTCCGAAAAATTGTTTGAAGGTGTATCTCACCCCAATGCACACCTTTGATTTTTTTTGGAGGCTGTAGTGATCATCACGTATTCTTGAAAAATTCAAAACCAATATTTGGCCCCTTTCTGACGTTACCGTTGATCATCGGCACGTCACAAATCGATTGGGTGGCTCTGAAATTTTTGTTTAAGGTGTATCTCACCCCAATGCACATCTTTGATTTTTTTGGAGGCTGTAGTGATCATCACGTATTCTTGAAAAATTCAAAACCAATATTTGGCCCCTTTCTGACGTTACAGTTGATCACCGGCACGTCAGAAATCGCTCAGCTCGCTCCGAAAAATTGTTTGAAGGTGTATCTCACCCCAATGCACATCTTTGATTTTTTTGGAGGCTGTAGTGATCAGCATGTATTCTTGAAAAATTCAAAACCAATATTTGGCCCCAGTCTGACGCTGCCGTTGATCATCGACACGTCACAAATCGATTGGGTGGCTCTGAAATTTTTTTTTAAGGTGTATCTCACCCCAATGCACATCTTTGATTTTTTTGGAGGCTGTAGTGATCAGCATGTATTCTTGAAAAATTCAAAACTAATATTTGGCCCCTGTCTGACGCTGCCGTTGATCATCGGCACGTCACAAATCGATTGGGTGGCTCTGATATTTTTTTTAAGGTGTATCCCACCCCAATGCACATCTTTGAATTTTTTGGAGGCTGTAGTGATCAGCATGTATTCTTGAAAAATTCAAAACCAATATTTGGCCCCTTTCTGACGTTACCGTTGATCATCGGCACGTCAGAAATCGCTCAGCTCGCTCCGAAAAATTGTTTGAAGGTGTATCTCACCCCAATGCACACCTTTGATTTTTTTGGAGGCTGTAGTGATCATCACGTATTCTTGAAAAATTCAAAACCAATATTTGGCCCCTTTCTGACGTTACCGTTGATCATCGGCACGTCACAAATCGATTGGGTGGCTCTGAAATTTTTGTTTAAGGTGTATCTCACCCCAATGCACATCTTTGATTTTTTTGGAGGCTGTAGTGATCATCACGTATTCTTGAAAAATTCAAAACCAATATTTGGCCCCTTTCTGACGTTACAGTTGATCACCGGCACGTCAGAAATCGCTCAGTTCGCTCCGAAAAATTGTTTGAAGGTGTATCTCACCCCAATGCACATCTTGGATTTTTTTGGAGGCTGTAGTGATCAGCATGTATTCTTGAAAAATTCAAAACCAATATTTGGCCCCTGTGTGACGCTGCCGTTGATCATCGGCACGTCACAAATCGATTGGGTGGCTCTGAAATTTTTGTTTAAGGTGTATCTCACCCCAATGCACATCTTTGAATTTTTTGGAGGCTGTAGTGATCAGCATGTATTCTTGAAAAATTCAAAACCAATATTTGGCCCCTTTCTGACGTTACCTTTGATCATCGGCACATCACAAATCGCTCAGCTCGCTCCGAAAAATTGTTTTAAGGTGTATCTCACCCCGTTGCACATTTTTGATTTTTTTTGGAGGCTGTAGTGATCATCACGTATTCTTGAAAAATTCAAAACTAATATTTGGCCCCTGTCTGACGCTGCCGTTGATCATCGACACATCACAAATCGATTGGGTGGCTCTGAAATTTTTTTTTAAGGTGTATCTCAACCCAATGCACATCTTTGAATTTTTTGGAGGCTGTAGTGATCAGCATGTATTCTTGAAAAATTCAAAACTAATATTTGGCCCCTGTGTGACGCTGCTGTTGATCATCGGCACGTCACAAATCGATTGGGTGGCTCTGAAATTTTTGTTTAAGGTGTATCTCACCCCAATGCACATCTTTGAATTTTTTGGAGGCTGTAGTGATCAGCATGTATTCTTGAAAAATTCAAAACCAATATTTGGCCCCTTTCTGACGTTACCGTTGATCATCGGCACATCACAAATCGCTCAGCTCGCTCCGAAAAATTGTTTTAAGGTGTATCTCACCCCGTTGCACATTTTTGATTTTTTTTGGAGGCTGTAGTGATCATCACGTATTCTTGAAAAATTCAAAACTAATATTTGGCCCCTGTCTGACGCTGCCGTTGATCATCGGCACGTCACAAATCGATTGGGTGGCTCTGAAATTTTTTTTAAGGTGTATCTCACCCCAATGCACATCTTTGAATTTTTTGGAGGCTGTAGTGATCAGCATGTATTCTTGAAAAATTCAAAACCAATATTTGGCCCCTTTCTGACGTTACCGTTGATCATCGGCACGTCACAAATCGCTCAGCTCGCTCAGAAAAATTGTTTGAAGGTGTATCTCACCCCAATGCACATCTTTGATTTTTTTGGAGGCTGTAGTGATCATCACGTATTCTTGAAAAATTCAAAACCAATATTTGGCCCCTTTCTGACGTTACCGTTGATCACCGGCACGTCAGAAATCGCTCAGCTCGCTCCGAAAAATTGTTTGAAGGTGTATCTCACCCCAATGCACACCTTTGATTTTTTTGGAGGCTGTAGTGATCATCACGTATTCTTGAAAAATTCAAAACCAATATTTGGCCCCTTTCTGACGTTACCGTTGATCATCGACACGTCACAAATCAATTGGGTGGCTCTGAAATTTTTTTTTAAGGTGTATCTCACCCCAATGCACATCTTTGATTTTTTTGGAGGCTGTAGTGATCAGCATGTATTCTTGAAAAATTCAAAACTAATATTTGGCCCCTGTCTGACGCTGCCGTTGATCACCGGCACGTCAGAAATCGCTCAGCTCGCTCCGAAAAATTGTTTGAAGGTGTATCTCACCCCAATGCACACCTTTGATTTTTTTGGAGGCTGTAGTGATCATCACGTATTCTTGAAAAATTCAAAACCAATATTTGGCCCCTTTCTGACGTTACCGTTGATCATCGGCACGTCACAAATCGATTGGGTGGCTCTGAAATTTTTGTTTAAGGTGTATCTCACCCCAATGCACATCTTTGATTTTTTTGGAGGCTGTAGTGATCATCACGTATTCTTGAAAAATTCAAAACCAATATTTGGCCCCTTTCTGACGTTACAGTTGATCACCGGCACGTCAGAAATCGCTCAGTTCGCTCCGAAAAATTGTTTGAAGGTGTATCTCACCCCAATGCACATCTTGGATTTTTTTGGAGGCTGTAGTGATCAGCATGTATTCTTGAAAAATTCAAAACCAATATTTGGCCCCTGTGTGACGCTGCCGTTGATCATCGGCACGTCACAAATCGATTGGGTGGCTCTGAAATTTTTGTTTAAGGTGTATCTCACCCCAATGCACATCTTTGAATTTTTTGGAGGCTGTAGTGATCAGCATGTATTCTTGAAAAATTCAAAACCAATATTTGGCCCCTTTCTGACGTTACCGTTGATCATCGGCACATCACAAATCGCTCAGCTCGCTCCGAAAAATTGTTTTAAGGTGTATCTCACCCCGTTGCACATTTTTGATTTTTTTTGGAGGCTGTAGTGATCATCACGTATTCTTGAAAAATTCAAAACTAATATTTGGCCCCTGTCTGACGCTGCCGTTGATCATCGACACATCACAAATCGATTGGGTGGCTCTGAAATTTTTTTTTAAGGTGTATCTCACCCCAATGCACATCTTTGAATTTTTTGGAGGCTGTAGTGATCAGCATGTATTCTTGAAAAATTCAAAACCAAAATTTGGCCCCTTTCTGACGCTACCGTTGATCACCGGCACGTCAGAAATCGCTTAGCTCGCTCCGAAAAATTGTTTGAAGGTGTATCTCACCCCAATGCACACCTTTGATTTTTTTGGAGGCTGTAGTGATCAGCATGTATTCTTGAAAAATTCAAAACTAATATTTGGCCCCTGTCTGACGCTGCCGTTGATCATCGGCACGTCACAAATCAATTGGGTGGCTCTGAAATTTTATTTTAAGGTGTATCTCACCCCAATGCACATCTTTGATTTTTTTGGAGGCTGTAGTGATCAGCATGTATTCTTGAAAAATTCAAAACTAATATTTGGCCCCTGTCTGACGCTGCCGTTGATCATCGGCACGTCACAAATCGATTGGGTGGCTCTGATATTTTTTTTAAGGTGTATCTCACCCCAATGCACATCTTTGAATTTTTTGGAGGCTGTAGTGATCAGCATGTATTCTTGAAAAATTCAAAACCAATATTTGGCCCCTTTCTGACGTTACCGTTGATCATCGGCACGTCACAAATCGCTCAGCTCGCTCAGAAAAATTGTTTGAAGGTGTATCTCACCCCAATGCACATCTTTGATTTTTTTGGAGGCTGTAGTGATCAGCATGTATTCTTGAAAAATTCAAAACTAATATTTGGCCCCTGTCTGACGCTGCTGTTGATCATCGGCACGTCACAAATCAATTGGGTGACTCTGAAATTTTATTTTAAGGTGTATCTCACCCCAATGCACATCTTTGATTTTTTTGGAGGCTGTAGTGATCAGCATGTATTCTTGAAAAATTCAAAACTAATATTTGGCCCCTGTGTGACGCTGCTGTTGATCATCAGCACGTCACAAATCGATTGGGTGGCTCTGAAATTTTTGTTTAAGGTGTATCTCACCCCAATGCACATCTTTGAATTTTTTGGAGGCTGTAGTGATCAGCATGTATTCTTGAAAAATTCAAAACCAATATTTGGCCCCTTTCTGACGCTACCGTTGATCATCGGCACATCACAAATCGCTCAGCTCGCTCCGAAAAATTGTTTTAAGGTGTATCTCACCCCGTTGCACATTTTTGATTTTTTTTGGAGGCTGTAGTGATCATCACGTATTCTTGAAAAATTCAAAACTAATATTTGGCCCCTGTCTGACGCTGCCGTTGATCATCGACACGTCACAAATCGATTGGGTGGCTCTGAAATTTTTTTTAAGGTGTATCTCACCCCAATGCACATCTTTGAATTTTTTGAAGGCTGTAGTGATCAGCATGTATTCTTGAAAAATTCAAAACCAATATTTGGCCCCTTTCTGACGTTACCGTTGATCATCGGCACGTCACAAATCGATTGGGTGGCTCTGAAATTTTTTTTAAGGTGTATCTCACCCCAATGCACATCTTTGAATTTTTTGGAGGCTGTAGTGATCAGCATGTATTCTTGAAAAATTCAAAACCAATATTTGGCCCCTTTCTGACGTTACCGTTGATCATCGGCACGTCACAAATCGCTCAGCTCGCTCAGAAAAATTGTTTGAAGGTGTATCTCACCCCAATGCACATCTTTGATTTTTTTGGAGGCTGTAGTGATCATCACGTATTCTTGAAAAATTCAAAACCAATATTTGGCCCCTTTCTGACGTTACCGTTAATCATCGGCACGTCACAAATCGATTGGGTGGCTCTGAAATTTTTTTTTAAGGTGTATCTCACCCCAATGCACATCTTTGATTTTTTTGGAGGCTGTAGTGATCATCACGTATTCTTGAAGAATTCAAAACCAATATTTGGCCCCTTTCTGACGTTACAGTTGATCACCGGCACGTCAGAAATCGCTCAGCTCGCTCCGAAAAATTGTTTGAAGTTGTATCTCACCCCAATGCACATCTTTGATTTTTTTGGAGGCTGTAGTGATCAGCATGTATTCTTGAAAAATTCAAAACTAATATTTGGCCCCTGTCTGACGCTGCCGTTGATCATCGACACGTCACAAATCGATTGGGTGGCTCTGAACTTTTTTTTTAAGGTGTATCTCACCCCAATGCACATCTTTGAATTTTTTGGAGGCTGTAGTGATCAGCATGTATTCTTGAAAAATTCAAAACCAATATTTGGCCCCTTTCTGACGTTACCGTTGATCATCGGCACGTCACAAATCGATTGGGTGGCTCTGAAATTTTTTTTAAGGTGTATCTCACCCCAATGCACATCTTTGATTTTTTTGGAGGCTGTAGTGATCATCACGTATTCTTGAAAAATTCAAAACCAATATTTGGCCCCTTTCTGACGTTACCGTTGATCACCGGCACGTCAGAAATCGCTCAGCTCGCTCCGAAAAATTGTTTGAAGGTGTATCTCACCCCAATGCACACCTTTGATTTTTTTTGGAGGCTGTAGTGATCATCACGTATTCTTGAAAAATTCAAAACCAATATTTGGCCCCTGTGTGACGCTGATGTTGATCATCGGCACGTCACAAATCGATTGGGTGGCTCTGAAATTTTTGTTTAAGGTGTATCTCACCCCAATGCACATCTTTGATTTTTTTGGAGGCTGTAGTGATCATCACGTATTCTTGAAAAATTCAAAACCAATATTTGGCCCCTTTCTGACGTTACAGTTGATCACCGGCACGTCAGAAATCGCTCAGCTCGCTCCGAAAAATTGTTTGAAGGTGTATCTCACCCCAATGCACATCTTTGATTTTTTTGGAGGCTGTAGTGATCAGCATGTATTCTTGAAAAATTCAAAACCAATATTTGGCCCCAGTCTGACGCTGCCGTTGATCATCGACACGTCACAAATCGATTGGGTGGCTCTGAAATTTTTTTTTAAGGTGTATCTCACCCCAATGCACATCTTTGATTTTTTTGGAGGCTGTAGTGATCAGCATGTATTCTTGAAAAATTCAAAACTAATATTTGGCCCCTGTCTGACGCTGCCGTTGATCATCGGCACGTCACAAATCGATTGGGTGGCTCTGATATTTTTTTTAAGGTGTATCTCACCCCAATGCACATCTTTGAATTTTTTGGAGGCTGTAGTGATCAGCATGTATTCTTGAAAAATTCAAAACTAATATTTGGCCCCTGTCTGACGCTGCCGTTGATCATCGGCACGTCACAAATCAATTGGGTGGCTCTGAAATTTTATTTTAAGGTGTATCTCACCCCAATGCACATCTTTGATTTTTTTGGAGGCTGTAGTGATCAGCATGTATTCTTGAAAAATTCAAAACTAATATTTGGCCCCTGTCTGACGCTGCCGTTGATCATCGGCACGTCACAAATCGATTGGGTGGCTCTGATATTTTTTTTAAAGGTGTATCTCACCCCAATGCACATCTTTGAATTTTTTTTGGAGGCTGTAGTGATCAGCATGTATTCTTGAAAAATTCAAAACCAATATTTGGCCCCTTTCTGACGTTACCGTTGATCATCGGCACGTCACAAATCGCTCAGCTCGCTCAGAAAAATTGTTTGAAGGTGTATCTCACCCCAATGCACATCTTTGATTTTTTTGGAGGCTGTAGTGATCAGCATGTATTCTTGAAAAATTCAAAACTAATATTTGGCCCCTGTCTGACGCTGCTGTTGATCATCGGCACGTCACAAATCAATTGGGTGGCTCTGAAATTTTATTTTAAGGTGTATCTCACCCCAATGCACATCTTTGATATTTTTGGAGGCTGTAGTGATCAGCATGTATTCTTGAAAAATTCAAAACTAATATTTGGCCCCTGTGTGACGCTGCTGTTGATCATCGGCACGTCACAAATCGATTGGGTGGCTCTGAAATTTTTGTTTAAGGTGTATCTCACCCCAATGCACATCTTTGAATTTTTTGGAGGCTGTAGTGATCAGCATGTATTCTTGAAAAATTCAAAACCAATATTTGGCCCCTTTCTGACGCTACCGTTGATCATCGGCACATCACAAATCGCTCAGCTCGCTCCGAAAAATTGTTTTAAGGTGTATCTCACCCCGTTGCACATTTTTGATTTTTTTTGGAGGCTGTAGTGATCATCACGTATTCTTGAAAAATTCAAAACTAATATTTGGCCCCTGTCTGACGCTGCCGTTGATCATCGACACGTCACAAATCGATTGGGTGGCTCTGAAATTTTTTTTTAAGGTGTATCTCACCCCAATGCACATCTTTGAATTTTTTGGAGGCTGTAGTGATCAGCATGTATTCTTGAAAAATTCAAAACCAATATTTGGCCCCTTTCTGACGTTACCGTTGATCATCGGCACGTCACAAATCGATTGGGTGGCTCTGAAATTTTTTTTAAGGTGTATCTCACCCCAATGCACATCTTTGAATTTTTTGGAGGCTGTAGTGATCAGCATGTATTCTTGAAAAATTCAAAACCAATATTTGGCCCCTTTCTGACGTTACCGTTGATCATCGGCACGTCACAAATCGCTCAGCTCGCTCAGAAAAATTGTTTGAAGGTGTATCTCACCCCAATGCACATCTTTGATTTTTTTGGAGGCTGTAGTGATCATCACGTATTCTTGAAAAATTCAAAACCAATATTTGGCCCCTTTCTGACGTTACCGTTGATCATCGGCACGTCACAAATCGATTGGGTGGCTCTGAAATTTTTTTTTAAGGTGTATCTCACCCCAATGCACATCTTTGATTTTTTTGGAGGCTGTAGTGATCATCACGTATTCTTGAAGAATTCAAAACCAATATTTGGCCCCTTTCTGACGTTACAGTTGATCACCGGCACGTCAGAAATCGCTCAGCTCGCTCCGAAAAATTGTTTGAAGGTGTATCTCACCCCAATGCACATCTTTGATTTTTTTGGAGGCTGTAGTGATCAGCATGTATTCTTGAAAAATTCAAAACTAATATTTGGCCCCTGTCTGACGCTGCCGTTGATCATCGGCACGTCACAAATCGATTGGGTGGCTCTGATATTTTTTTTAAAGGTGTATCTCACCCCAATGCACATCTTTGAATTTTTTTTGGAGGCTGTAGTGATCAGCATGTATTCTTGAAAAATTCAAAACCAATATTTGGCCCCTTTCTGACGTTACCGTTGATCATCGGCACGTCACAAATCGCTCAGCTCGCTCAGAAAAATTGTTTGAAGGTGTATCTCACCCCAATGCACATCTTTGATTTTTTTGGAGGCTGTAGTGATCAGCATGTATTCTTGAAAAATTCAAAACTAATATTTGGCCCCTGTCTGACGCTGCTGTTGATCATCGGCACGTCACAAATCAATTGGGTGGCTCTGAAATTTTATTTTAAGGTGTATCTCACCCCAATGCACATCTTTGATATTTTTGGAGGCTGTAGTGATCAGCATGTATTCTTGAAAAATTCAAAACTAATATTTGGCCCCTGTGTGACGCTGCTGTTGATCATCGGCACGTCACAAATCGATTGGGTGGCTCTGAAATTTTTGTTTAAGGTGTATCTCACCCCAATGCACATCTTTGAATTTTTTGGAGGCTGTAGTGATCAGCATGTATTCTTGAAAAATTCAAAACCAATATTTGGCCCCTTTCTGACGCTACCGTTGATCATCGGCACATCACAAATCGCTCAGCTCGCTCCGAAAAATTGTTTTAAGGTGTATCTCACCCCGTTGCACATTTTTGATTTTTTTTGGAGGCTGTAGTGATCATCACGTATTCTTGAAAAATTCAAAACTAATATTTGGCCCCTGTCTGACGCTGCCGTTGATCATCGACACGTCACAAATCGATTGGGTGGCTCTGAAATTTTTTTTTAAGGTGTATCTCACCCCAATGCACATCTTTGAATTTTTTGGAGGCTGTAGTGATCAGCATGTATTCTTGAAAAATTCAAAACCAATATTTGGCCCCTTTCTGACGTTACCGTTGATCATCGGCACGTCACAAATCGATTGGGTGGCTCTGAAATTTTTTTTAAGGTGTATCTCACCCCAATGCACATCTTTGAATTTTTTGGAGGCTGTAGTGATCAGCATGTATTCTTGAAAAATTCAAAACCAATATTTGGCCCCTTTCTGACGTTACCGTTGATCATCGGCACGTCACAAATCGCTCAGCTCGCTCAGAAAAATTGTTTGAAGGTGTATCTCACCCCAATGCACATCTTTGATTTTTTTGGAGGCTGTAGTGATCATCACGTATTCTTGAAAAATTCAAAACCAATATTTGGCCCCTTTCTGACGTTACCGTTGATCATCGGCACGTCACAAATCGATTGGGTGGCTCTGAAATTTTTTTTTAAGGTGTATCTCACCCCAATGCACATCTTTGATTTTTTTGGAGGCTGTAGTGATCATCACGTATTCTTGAAGAATTCAAAACCAATATTTGGCCCCTTTCTGACGTTACAGTTGATCACCGGCACGTCAGAAATCGCTCAGCTCGCTCCGAAAAATTGTTTGAAGGTGTATCTCACCCCAATGCACATCTTTGATTTTTTTGGAGGCTGTAGTGATCAGCATGTATTCTTGAAAAATTCAAAACTAATATTTGGCCCCTGTCTGACGCTGCCGTTGATCATCGACACGTCACAAATCGATTGGGTGGCTCTGAAATTTTTGTTTAAGGTGTATCTCACGCCAATGCACATCTTTGAATTTTTTGGAGGCTGTAGTGATCAGCATGTATTCTTGAAAAATTCAAAACCAATATTTGGCCCCTTTCTGACGTTACCGTTGATCATCGGCACGTCACAAATCGATTGGGTGGCTCTGAAATTTTTTTTAAGGTGTATCTCACCCCAATGCACATCTTTGATTTTTTTTGGAGGCTGTAGTGATCATCACGTATTCTTGAAAAATTCAAAACCAATATTTGGCCCCTTTCTGACGTTACCGTTGATCACCGGCACGTCAGAAATCGCTCAGCTCGCTCCGAAAAATTGTTTGAAGGTGTATCTCACCCCAATGCACACCTTTGATTTTTTTTGGAGGCTGTAGTGATCATCACGTATTCTTGAAAAATTCAAAACCAATATTTGGCCCCTTTCTGACGTTACCGTTGATCATCGGCACGTCACAAATCGATTGGGTGGCTCTGAAATTTTTGTTTAAGGTGTATCTCACCCCAATGCACATCTTTGATTTTTTTGGAGGCTGTAGTGATCATCACGTATTCTTGAAAAATTCAAAACCAATATTTGGCCCCTTTCTGACGTTACAGTTGATCACCGGCACGTCAGAAATCGCTCAGCTCGCTCCGAAAAATTGTTTGAAGGTGTATCTCACCCCAATGCACATCTTTGATTTTTTTGGAGGCTGTAGTGATCAGCATGTATTCTTGAAAAATTCAAAACCAATATTTGGCCCCAGTCTGACGCTGCCGTTGATCATCGACACGTCACAAATCGATTGGGTGGCTCTGAAATTTTTTTTTAAGGTGTATCTCACCCCAATGCACATCTTTGATTTTTTTGGAGGCTGTAGTGATCAGCATGTATTCTTGAAAAATTCAAAACTAATATTTGGCCCCTGTCTGACGCTGCCGTTGATCATCGGCACGTCACAAATCGATTGGGTGGCTCTGATATTTTTTTTAAGGTGTATCTCACCCCAATGCACATCTTTGAATTTTTTGGAGGCTGTAGTGATCAGCATGTATTCTTGAAAAATTCAAAACCAATATTTGGCCCCTTTCTGACGTTACCGTTGATCATCGGCACGTCACAAATCGCTCAGCTCGCTCAGAAAAATTGTTTGAAGGTGTATCTCACCCCAATGCACATCTTTGAATTTTTTGGAGGCTGTAGTGATCAGCATGTATTCTTGAAAAATTCAAAACTAATATTTGGCCCCTGTCTGACGCTGCTGTTGATCATCGGCACGTCACAAATCAATTGGATGGCTCTGAAATTTTATTTCAAGGTGTATCTCACCCCAATGCACATCTTTGATTTTTTTGGAGGCTGTAGTGATCAGCATGTATTCTTGAAAAATTCAAAACTAATATTTGGCCCCTGTGTGACGCTGCTGTTGATCATCGGCACGTCACAAATCGATTGGGTGGCTCTGAAATTTTTGTTTAAGGTGTATCTCACCCCAATGCACATCTTTGATTTTTTTGGAGGCTGTAGTGATCAGCATGTATTCTTGAAAAATTCAAAACTAATATTTGGCCCCTGTCTGACGCTGCCGTTGATCACCGGCACGTCAGAAATCGCTCAGCTCGCTCCGAAAAATTGTTTGAAGGTGTATCTCACCCCAATGCACACCTTTGATTTTTTTGGAGGCTGTAGTGATCATCACGTATTCTTGAAAAATTCAAAACCAATATTTGGCCCCTTTCTGACGTTACCGTTGATCATCGGCACGTCACAAATCGATTGGGTGGCTCTGAAATTTTTGTTTAAGGTGTATCTCACCCCAATGCACATCTTTGATTTTTTTGGAGGCTGTAGTGATCATCACGTATTCTTGAAAAATTCAAAACCAATATTTGGCCCCTTTCTGACGTTACAGTTGATCACCGGCACGTCAGAAATCGCTCAGTTCGCTCCGAAAAATTGTTTGAAGGTGTATCTCACCCCAATGCACATCTTGGATTTTTTTGGAGGCTGTAGTGATCAGCATGTATTCTTGAAAAATTCAAAACCAATATTTGGCCCCTGTGTGACGCTGCCGTTGATCATCGGCACGTCACAAATCGATTGGGTGGCTCTGAAATTTTTGTTTAAGGTGTATCTCACCCCAATGCACATCTTTGAATTTTTTGGAGGCTGTAGTGATCAGCATGTATTCTTGAAAAATTCAAAACCAATATTTGGCCCCTTTCTGACGTTACCGTTGATCATCGGCACATCACAAATCGCTCAGCTCGCTCCGAAAAATTGTTTTAAGGTGTATCTCACCCCGTTGCACATTTTTGATTTTTTTTGGAGGCTGTAGTGATCATCACGTATTCTTGAAAAATTCAAAACTAATATTTGGCCCCTGTCTGACGCTGCCGTTGATCATCGACACATCACAAATCGATTGGGTGGCTCTGAAATTTTTTTTTAAGGTGTATCTCACCCCAATGCACATCTTTGAATTTTTTGGAGGCTGTAGTGATCAGCATGTATTCTTGAAAAATTCAAAACCAAAATTTGGCCCCTTTCTGACGTTACCGTTGATCATCGGCACGTCACAAATCGATTGGGTGGCTCTGAAATTTTTTTAAGGTGTATCTCACCCCAATGCACATCTTTGATTTTTTTGGAGGCTGTAGTGATCAGCATGTATTCTTGAAAAATTCAAAACCAATATTTGGCCCCTTTCTGACGCTACCGTTGATCACCGGCACGTCAGAAATCGCTTAGCTCGCTCCGAAAAATTGTTTGAAGGTGTATCTCACCCCAATGCACACCTTTGATTTTTTTGGAGGCTGTAGTGATCAGCATGTATTCTTGAAAAATTCAAAACTAATATTTGGCCCCTGTCTGACGCTGCCGTTGATCATCGGCACGTCACAAATCAATTGGGTGGCTCTGAAATTTTATTTTAAGGTGTATCTCACCCCAATGCACATCTTTGATTTTTTTGGAGGCTGTAGTGATCAGCATGTATTCTTGAAAAATTCAAAACTAATATTTGGCCCCTGTCTGACGCTGCCGTTGATCATCGGCACGTCACAAATCGATTGGGTGGCTCTGATATTTTTTTTAAGGTGTATCTCACCCCAATGCACATCTTTGAATTTTTTGGAGGCTGTAGTGATCAGCATGTATTCTTGAAAAATTCAAAACCAATATTTGGCCCCTTTCTGACGTTACCGTTGATCATCGGCACGTCACAAATCGCTCAGCTCGCTCCGAAAAATTGTTTGAAGGTGTATCTCACCCCAATGCACATCTTTGATTTTTTTGGAGGCTGTAGTGATCAGCATGTATTCTTGAAAAATTCAAAACTAATATTTGGCCCCTGTCTGACGCTGCTGTTGATCATCGGCACGTCACAAATCAATTGGGTGGCTCTGAAATTTTATTTTAAGGTGTATCTCACCCCAATGCACATCTTTGATTTTTTTGGAGGCTGTAGTGATCAGCATGTATTCTTGAAAAATTCAAAACTAATATTTGGCCCCTGTGTGACGCTGCTGTTGATCATCGGCACGTCACAAATCGATTGGGTGGCTCTGAAATTTTTGTTTAAGGTGTATCTCACCCCAATGCACATCTTTGAATTTTTTGGAGGCTGTAGTGATCAGCATGTATTCTTGAAAAATTCAAAACCAATATTTGGCCCCTTTCTGACGCTACCGTTGATCATCGGCACATCACAAATCGCTCAGCTCGCTCCGAAAAATTGTTTTAAGGTGTATCTCACCCCGTTGCACATTTTTGATTTTTTTTGGAGGCTGTAGTGATCATCACGTATTCTTGAAAAATTCAAAACTAATATTTGGCCCCTGTCTGACGCTGCAGTTGATCATCGACACGTCACAAATCGATTGGGTGGCTCTGAAATTTTTTTTTAAGGTGTATCTCACCCCAATGCACATCTTTGAATTTTTTGGAGGCTGTAGTGATCAGCATGTATTCTTGAAAAATTCAAAACCAATATTTGGCCCCTTTCTGACGTTACCGTTGATCATCGGCACGTCACAAATCGATTGGGTGGCTCTGAAATTTTTTTTAAGGTGTATCTCACCCCAATGCACATCTTTGAATTTTTTGGAGGCTGTAGTGATCAGCATGTATTCTTGAAAAATTCAAAACCAATATTTGGCCCCTTTCTGACGTTACCGTTGATCATCGGCACGTCACAAATCGCTCATCTCGCTCAGAAAAATTGTTTGAAGGTGTATCTCACCCCAATGCACATCTTTGATTTTTTTGGAGGCTGTAGTGATCATCACGTATTCTTGAAAAATTCAAAACCAATATTTGGCCCCTTTCTGACGTTACCGTTGATCATCGGCACGTCACAAATCGATTGGGTGGCTCTGAAATTTTTTTTTAAGGTGTATCTCACCCCAATGCACATCTTTGATTTTTTTGGAGGCTGTAGTGATCATCACGTATTCTTGAAGAATTCAAAACCAATATTTGGCCCCTTTCTGACGTTACAGTTGATCACCGGCACGTCAGAAATCGCTCAGCTCGCTCCGAAAAATTGTTTGAAGGTGTATCTCACCCCAATGCACATCATTGATTTTTTTGGAGGCTGTAGTGATCAGCATGTATTCTTGAAAAATTCAAAACTAATATTTGGCCCCTGTCTGACGCTGCCGTTGATCATCGACACGTCACAAATCGATTGGGTGGCTCTGAAATTTTTTTTTAAGGTGTATCTCACCCCAATGCACATCTTTGAATTTTTTGGAGGCTGTAGTGATCAGCATGTATTCTTGAAAAATTCAAAACCAATATTTGGCCCCTTTCTGACGTTACCGTTGATCATCGGCACGTCACAAATCGATTGGGTGGCTCTGAAATTTTTTTTAAGGTGTATCTCACCCCAATGCACATCTTTGATTTTTTTGGAGGCTGTAGTGATCATCACGTATTCTTGAAAAATTCAAAACCAATATTTGGCCCCTTTCTGACGTTACCGTTGATCACCGGCACGTCAGAAATCGCTCAGCTCGCTCCGAAAAATTGTTTGAAGGTGTATCTCACCCCAATGCACACCTTTGATTTTTTTTGGAGGCTGTAGTGATCATCACGTATTCTTGAAAAATTCAAAACCAATATTTGGCCCCTTTCTGACGTTACCGTTGATCATCGGCACGTCACAAATCGATTGGGTGGCTCTGAAATTTTTGTTTAAGGTGTATCTCACCCCAATGCACATCTTTGATTTTTTTGGAGGCTGTAGTGATCATCACGTATTCTTGAAAAATTCAAAACCAATATTTGGCCCCTTTCTGACGTTACAGTTGATCACCGGCACGTCAGAAATCGCTCAGCTCGCTCCGAAAAATTGTTTGAAGGTGTATCTCACCCCAATGCACATCTTTGATTTTTTTGGAGGCTGTAGTGATCAGCATGTATTCTTGAAAAATTCAAAACCAATATTTGGCCCCAGTCTGACGCTGCCGTTGATCATCGGCACGTCACAAATCAATTGGGTGGCTCTGAAATTTTTTTTTAAGGTGTATCTCACCCCAATGCACATCTTTGATTTTTTTGGAGGCTGTAGTGATCAGCATGTATTCTTGAAAAATTCAAAACTAATATTTGGCCCCTGTCTGACGCTGCCGTTGATCATCGGCACGTCACAAATCGATTGGGTGGCTCTGATATTTTTTTTAAGGTGTATCTCACCCCAATGCACATCTTTGAATTTTTTGGAGGCTGTAGTGATCAGCATGTATTCTTGAAAAATTCAAAACCAATATTTGGCCCCTTTCTGACGTTACCGTTGATCATCGGCACGTCACAAATCGCTCAGCTCGCTCAGAAAAATTGTTTGAAGGTGTATCTCACCCCAATGCACATCTTTGAATTTTTTGGAGGCTGTAGTGATCAGCATGTATTCTTGAAAAATTCAAAACTAATATTTGGCCCCTGTCTGACGCTGCTGTTGATCATCGGCACGTCACAAATCAATTGGGTGGCTCTGAAATTTTATTTCAAGGTGTATCTCACCCCAATGCACATCTTTGATTTTTTTGGAGGCTGTAGTGATCAGCATGTATTCTTGAAAAATTCAAAACTAATATTTGGCCCCTGTGTGACGCTGCTGTTGATCATCGGCACGTCACAAATCGATTGGGTGGCTCTGAAATTTTTGTTTAAGGTGTATCTCACCCCAATGCACATCTTTGAATTTTTTGGAGGCTGTAGTGATCAGCATGTATTCTTGAAAAATTCAAAACCAATATTTGGCCCCTTTCTGACGTTACCGTTGATCATCGGCACATCACAAATCGCTCAGCTCGCTCTGAAAAATTGTTTTAAGGTGTATCTCACCCCGTTGCACATTTTTGATTTTTTTTGGAGGCTGTAGTGATCATCACGTATTCTTGAAAAATTCAAAACTAATATTTGGCCCCTGTCTGACGCTGCCGTTGATCATCGACACGTCACAAATCGATTGGGTGGCTCTGAAATTTTTTTTAAAGGTGTATCTCACCCCAATGCACATCTTTGAATTTTTTGGAGGCTGTAGTGATCAGCATGTATTCTTGAAAAATTCAAAACCAATATTTGGCCCCTTTCTGACGTTACCGTTGATCATCGGCACGTCACAAATCGCTCAGCTCGCTCAGAAAAATTGTTTGAAGGTGTATCTCACCCCAATGCACATCTTTGATTTTTTTGGAGGCTGTAGTGATCAGCATGTATTCTTGAAAAATTCAAAACTAATATTTGGCCCCTGTCTGACGCTGCCGTTGATCATCGGCACGTCACAAATCAATTGGGTGGCTCTGAAATTTTATTTTAAGGTGTATCTCACCCCAATGCACATCTTTGATTTTTTTGGAGGCTGTAGTGATCAGCATGTATTCTTGAAAAATTCAAAACTAATATTTGGCCCCTGTCTGACGCTGCTGTTGATCATCGGCACGTCACAAATCGATTGGGTGGCTCTGAAATTTTTGTTTAAGGTGTATCTCACCCCAATGCACATCTTTGAATTTTTTGGAGGCTGTAGTGATCAGCATGTATTCTTGAAAAATTCAAAACCAATATTTGGCCCCTTTCTGACGCTACCGTTGATCATCGGCACATCACAAATCGCTCAGCTCGCTCCGAAAAATTGTTTTAAGGTGTATCTCACCCCGTTGCACATTTTTGATTTTTTTTGGAGGCTGTAGTGATCATCACGTATTCTTGAAAAATTCAAAATTAATATTTGGCCCCTGTCTGACGCTGCCGTTGATCATCGACACGTCACAAATCGATTGGGTGGCTCTGAAATTTTTTTTTAAGGTGTATCTCACCCCAATGCACATCTTTGAATTTTTTGGAGGCTGTAGTGATCAGCATGTATTCTTGAAAAATTCAAAACCAATATTTGGCCCCTTTCTGACGTTACCGTTGATCATCGGCACGTCACAAATCGATTGGGTGGCTCTGAAATTTTTTTTAAGGTGTATCTCACCCCAATGCACATCTTTGAATTTTTTGGAGGCTGTAGTGATCAGCATGTATTCTTGAAAAATTCAAAACCAATATTTGGCCCCTTTCTGACGTTACCGTTGATCATCGGCACGTCACAAATCGCTCAGCTCGCTCAGAAAAATTGTTTGAAGGTGTATCTCACCCCAATGCACATCTTTGATTTTTTTGGAGGCTGTAGTGATCATCACGTATTCTTGAAAAATTCAAAACCAATATTTGGCCCCTTTCTGACGTTACCGTTGATCATCGGCACGTCACAAATCGATTGGGTGGCTCTGAAATTTTTTTTTAAGGTGTATCTCACCCCAATGCACATCTTTGATTTTTTTGGAGGCTGTAGTGATCATCACGTATTCTTGAAGAATTCAAAACCAATATTTGGCCCCTTTCTGACGTTACAGTTGATCACCGGCACGTCAGAAATCGCTCAGCTCGCTCCGAAAAATTGTTTGAAGGTGTATCTCACCCCAATGCACATCTTTGATTTTTTTGGAGGCTGTAGTGATCAGCATGTATTCTTGAAAAATTCAAAACTAATATTTGGCCCCTGTCTGACGCTGCCGTTGATCATCGACACGTCACAAATCGATTGGGTGGCTCTGAAATTTTTTTTTAAGGTGTATCTCACCCCAATGCACATCTTTGAATTTTTTGGAGGCTGTAGTGATCAGCATGTATTCTTGAAAAATTCAAAACCAATATTTGGCCCCTTTCTGACGTTACCGTTGATCATCGGCACGTCACAAATCGATTGGGTGGCTCTGAAATTTTTTTTAAGGTGTATCTCACCCCAATGCACATCTTTGATTTTTTTGGAGGCTGTAGTGATCATCACGTATTCTTGAAAAATTCAAAACCAATATTTGGCCCCTTTCTGACGTTACCGTTGATCACCGGCACGTCAGAAATCGCTCAGCTCGCTCCGAAAAATTGTTTGAAGGTGTATCTCACCCCAATGCACACCTTTGATTATTTTTGGAGGCTGTAGTGATCATCACGTATTCTTGAAAAATTCAAAACCAATATTTGGCCCCTTTCTGACGTTACCGTTGATCATCTGCACGTCACAAATCGATTGGGTGGCTCTGAAATTTTTGTTTAAGGTGTATCTCACCCCAATGCACATCTTTGATTTTTTTGGAGGCTGTAGTGATCATCACGTATTCTTGAAAAATTCAAAACCAATATTTGGCCCCTTTCTGACGTTACAGTTGATCACCGGCACGTCAGAAATCGCTCAGCTTGCTCCGAAAAATTGTTTGAAGGTGTATCTCACCCCAATGCACATCTTTGATTTTTTTGGAGGCTGTAGTGATCAGCATGTATTCTTGAAAAATTCAAAACCAATATTTGGCCCCAGTCTGACGCTGCCGTTGATCATCGACACGTCACAAATCGATTGGGTGGCTCTGAAATTTTTTTTTAAGGTGTATCTCACCCCAATGCACATCTTTGATTTTTTTGGAGGCTGTAGTGATCAGCATGTATTCTTGAAAAATTCAAAACTAATATTTGGCCCCTGTCTGACGCTGCCGTTGATCATCGGCACGTCACAAATCGATTGGGTGGCTCTGATATTTTTTTTAAGGTGTATCTCACCCCAATGCACATCTTTGATTTTTTTGGAGGCTGTAGTGATCAGCATGTATTCTTGAAAAATTCAAAACTAATATTTGGCCCCTGTGTGACGCTGCTGTTGATCATCGGCACGTCACAAATCGATTGGGTGGCTCTGAAATTTTTGTTTAAGGTGTATCTCACCCCAATGCACATCTTTGAATTTTTTGGAGGCTGTAGTGATCAGCATGTATTCTTGAAAAATTCAAAACCAATATTTGGCCCCTTTCTGACGTTACCGTTGATCATCGGCACATCACAAATCGCTCAGCTCGCTCCGAAAAATTGTTTTAAGGTGTATCTCACCCCGTTGCACATTTTTGATTTTTTTTGGAGGCTGTAGTGATCATCACGTATTCTTGAAAAATTCAAAACTAATATTTGGCCCCTGTCTGACGCTGCCGTTGATCATCGACACGTCACAAATCGATTGGGTGGCTCTGAAATTTTTTTTAAAGGTGTATCTCACCCCAATGCACATCTTTGAATTTTTTGGAGGCTGTAGTGATCAGCATGTATTCTTGAAAAATTCAAAACCAATATTTGGCCCCTTTCTGACGTTACCGTTGATCATCGGCACGTCACAAATCGCTCAGCTTGCTCAGAAAAATTGTTTGAAGGTGTATCTCACCCCAATGCACATCTTTGATTTTTTTGGAGGCTGTAGTGATCATCACGTATTCTTGAAAAATTCAAAACCAATATTTGGCCCCTTTCTGACGTTACCGTTGATCACCGGCACGTCAGAAATCGCTCAGCTCGCTCCGAAAAATTGTTTGAAGGTGTATCTCACCCCAATGCACACCTTTGATTTTTTTGGAGGCTGTAGTGATCATCACGTATTCTTGAAAAATTCAAAACCAATATTTGGCCCCTTTCTGACGTTACCGTTGATCATCAGCACGTCACAAATCGATTGGGTGGCTCTGAAATTTTTTTTTAAGGTGTATCTCACCCCAATGCACATCTTTGATTTTTTTGGAGGCTGTAGTGACCAGCATGTATTCTTGAAAAATTCAAAACTAATATTTGGCCCCTTTCTGACGCTACCGTTGATCATCGGCACGTCAGAAATCGCTCAGCTCGCTCCGAAAAATTGTTTGAAGGTGTATCTCACCCCAATGCACACCTTTGATTTTTTTGGAGGCTGTAGTGATCAGCATGTATTCTTGAAAAATTCAAAACTAATATTTGGCCCCTGTCTGACGCTGCCGTTGATCATCGACACGTCACAAATCGATTGGGTGGCTCTGAAATTTTTTTTTAAGGTGTATCTCACCCCAATGCACATCTTTGATTTTTTTGGAGGCTGTAGTGATCAGCATGTATTCTTGAAAAATTCAAAACTAATATTTGGCCCCTGTCTGACGCTGCCGTTGATCATCGGCACGTCACAAATCGATTGGGTGGCTCTGATATTTTTTTTAAGGTGTATCTCACCCCAATGCACATCTTTGAATTTTTTGGAGGCTGTAGTGATCAGCATGTATTCTTGAAAAATTCAAAACCAATATTTGGCCCCTTTCTGACGTTACCGTTGATCATCGGCACGTCACAAATCGCTCAGCTCGCTCAGAAAAATTGTTTGAAGGTGTATCTCACCCCAATGCACATCTTTGAATTTTTTGGAGGCTGTAGTGATCAGCATGTATTCTTGAAAAATTCAAAACTAATATTTGGCCCCTGTCTGACGCTGCTGTTGATCATCGGCACGTCACAAATCAATTGGGTGGCTCTGAAATTTTATTTCAAGGTGTATCTCACCCCAATGCACATCTTTGATTTTTTTGGAGGCTGTAGTGATCAGCATGTATTCTTGAAAAATTCAAAACTAATATTTGGCCCCTGTGTGACGCTGCTGTTGATCATCGGCACGTCACAAATCGATTGGGTGGCTCTGAAATTTTTGTTTAAGGTGTATCTCACCCCAATGCACATCTTTGATTTTTTTGGAGGCTGTAGTGATCAGCATGTATTCTTGAAAAATTCAAAACTAATATTTGGCCCCTGTCTGACGCTGCCGTTGATCACCGGCACGTCAGAAATCGCTCAGCTCGCTCCGAAAAATTGTTTGAAGGTGTATCTCACCCCAATGCACACCTTTGATTTTTTTGGAGGCTGTAGTGATCATCACGTATTCTTGAAAAATTCAAAACCAATATTTGGCCCCTTTCTGACGTTACCGTTGATCATCGGCACGTCACAAATCGATTGGGTGGCTCTGAAATTTTTGTTTAAGGTGTATCTCACCCCAATGCACATCTTTGATTTTTTTGGAGGCTGTAGTGATCATCACGTATTCTTGAAAAATTCAAAACCAATATTTGGCCCCTTTCTGACGTTACAGTTGATCACTGGCACGTCAGAAATCGCTCAGTTCGCTCCGAAAAATTGTTTGAAGGTGTATCTCACCCCAATGCACATCTTGGATTTTTTTGGAGGCTGTAGTGATCAGCATGTATTCTTGAAAAATTCAAAACCAATATTTGGCCCCTGTGTGACGCTGCCGTTGATCATCGGCACGTCACAAATCGATTGGGTGGCTCTGAAATTTTTGTTTAAGGTGTATCTCACCCCAATGCACATCTTTGAATTTTTTGGAGGCTGTAGTGATCAGCATGTATTCTTGAAAAATTCAAAACCAATATTTGGCCCCTTTCTGACGTTACCGTTGATCATCGGCACATCACAAATCGCTCAGCTCGCTCCGAAAAATTGTTTTAAGGTGTATCTCACCCCGTTGCACATTTTTGATTTTTTTTGGAGGCTGTAGTGATCATCACGTATTCTTGAAAAATTCAAAACTAATATTTGGCCCCTGTCTGACGCTGCCGTTGATCATCGACACATCACAAATCGATTGGGTGGCTCTGAAATTTTTTTTTAAGGTGTATCTCACCCCAATGCACATCTTTGAATTTTTTGGAGGCTGTAGTGATCAGCATGTATTCTTGAAAAATTCAAAACCAAAATTTGGCCCCTTTCTGACGTTACCGTTGATCATCGGCACGTCACAAATCGATTGGGTGGCTCTGAAATTTTTTTTAAGGTGTATCTCACCCCAATGCACATCTTTGATTTTTTTGGAGGCTGTAGTGATCAGCATGTATTCTTGAAAAATTCAAAACCAATATTTGGCCCCTTTCTGACGCTACCGTTGATCACCGGCACGTCAGAAATCTCTTAGCTCGCTCCGAAAAATTGTTTGAAGGTGTATCTCACCCCAATGCACACCTTTGATTTTTTTGGAGGCTGTAGTGATCAGCATGTATTCTTGAAAAATTCAAAACTAATATTTGGCCCCTGTCTGACGCTGCCGTTGATCATCGGCACGTCACAAATCAATTGGGTGGCTCTGAAATTTTATTTTAAGGTGTATCTCACCCCAATGCACATCTTTGATTTTTTTGGAGGCTGTAGTGATCAGCATGTATTCTTGAAAAATTCAAAACTAATATTTGGCCCCTGTCTGACGCTGCCGTTGATCATCGGCACGTCACAAATCGATTGGGTGGCTCTGATATTTTTTTTAAGGTGTATCTCACCCCAATGCACATCTTTGAATTTTTTGGAGGCTGTAGTGATCAGCATGTATTCTTGAAAAATTCAAAACCAATATTTGGCCCCTTTCTGACGTTACCGTTGATCATCGGCACGTCACAAATCGCTCAGCTCGCTCAGAAAAATTGTTTGAAGGTGTATCTCACCCCAATGCACATCTTTGATTTTTTTGGAGGCTGTAGTGATCAGCATGTATTCTTGAAAAATTCAAAACTAATATTTGGCCCCTGTCTGACGCTGCTGTTGATCATCGGCACGTCACAAATCAATTGGGTGGCTCTGAAATTTTATTTTAAGGTGTATCTCACCCCAATGCACATCTTTGATTTTTTTGGAGGCTGTAGTGATCAGCATGTATTCTTGAAAAATTCAAAACTAATATTTGGCCCCTGTGTGACGCTGCTGTTGATCATCGGCACGTCACAAATCGATTGGGTGGCTCTGAAATTTTTGTTTAAGGTGTATCTCACCCCAATGCACATCTTTGAATTTTTTGGAGGCTGTAGTGATCAGCATGTATTCTTGAAAAATTCAAAACCAATATTTGGCCCCTTTCTGACGCTACCGTTGATCATCGGCACATCACAAATCGCTCAGCTCGCTCCGAAAAATTGTTTTAAGGTGTATCTCACCCCGTTGCACATTTTTGATTTTTTTTGGAGGCTGTAGTGATCATCACGTATTCTTGAAAAATTCAAAACTAATATTTGGCCCCTGTCTGACGCTGCCGTTGATCATCGACACGTCACAAATCGATTGGGTGGCTCTGAAATTTTTTTTTAAGGTGTATCTCACCCCAATGCACATCTTTGAATTTTTTGGAGGCTGTAGTGATCAGCATGTATTCTTGAAAAATTCAAAACCAATATTTGGCCCCTTTCTGACGTTACCGTTGATCATCGGCACGTCACAAATCGATTGGGTGGCTCTGAAATTTTTTTTAAGGTGTATCTCACCCCAATGCACATCTTTGAATTTTTTGGAGGCTGTAGTGATCAGCATGTATTCTTGAAAAATTCAAAACCAATATTTGGCCCCTTTCTGACGTTACCGTTGATCATCGGCACGTCACAAATCGCTCAGCTCGCTCAGAAAAATTGTTTGAAGGTGTATCTCACCCCAATGCACATCTTTGATTTTTTTGGAGGCTGTAGTGATCATCACGTATTCTTGAAAAATTCAAAACCAATATTTGGCCCCTTTCTGACGTTACCGTTGATCATCGGCACGTCACAAATCGATTGGGTGGCTCTGAAATTTTTTTTTAAGGTGTATCTCACCCCAATGCACATCTTTGATTTTTTTGGAGGCTGTAGTGATCATCACGTATTCTTGAAGAATTCAAAACCAATATTTGGCCCCTTTCTGACGTTACAGTTGATCACCGGCACGTCAGAAATCGCTCAGCTCGCTCCGAAAAATTGTTTGAAGGTGTATCTCACCCCAATGCACATCATTGATTTTTTTGGAGGCTGTAGTGATCAGCATGTATTCTTGAAAAATTCAAAACTAATATTTGGCCCCTGTCTGACGCTGCCGTTGATCATCGACACGTCACAAATCGATTGGGTGGCTCTGAAATTTTTTTTTAAGGTGTATCTCACCCCAATGCACATCTTTGAATTTTTTGGAGGCTGTAGTGATCAGCATGTATTCTTGAAAAATTCAAAACCAATATTTGGCCCCTTTCTGACGTTACCGTTGATCATCGGCACGTCACAAATCGATTGGGTGGCTCTGAAATTTTTTTTAAGGTGTATCTCACCCCAATGCACATCTTTGATTTTTTTGGAGGCTGTAGTGATCATCACGTATTCTTGAAAAATTCAAAACCAATATTTGGCCCCTTTCTGACGTTACCGTTGATCACCGGCACGTCAGAAATCGCTCAGCTCGCTCCGAAAAATTGTTTGAAGGTGTATCTCACCCCAATGCACACCTTTGATTTTTTTTGGAGGCTGTAGTGATCATCACGTATTCTTAAAAAATTCAAAACCAATATTTGGCCCCTTTCTGACGTTACCGTTGATCATCGGCACGTCACAAATCGATTGGGTGGCTCTGAAATTTTTGTTTAAGGTGTATCTCACCCCAATGCACATCTTTGATTTTTTTGGAGGCTGTAGTGATCATCACGTATTCTTGAAAAATTCAAAACCAATATTTGGCCCCTTTCTGACGTTACAGTTGATCACCGGCACGTCAGAAATCGCTCAGCTCGCTCCGAAAAATTGTTTGAAGGTGTATCTCACCCCAATGCACATCTTTGATTTTTTTGGAGGCTGTAGTGATCAGCATGTATTCTTGAAAAATTCAAAACCAATATTTGGCCCCAGTCTGACGCTGCCGTTGATCATCGACACGTCACAAATCGATTGGGTGGCTCTGAAATTTTTTTTTAAGGTGTATCTCACCCCAATGCACATCTTTGATTTTTTTGGAGGCTGTAGTGATCAGCATGTATTCTTGAAAAATTCAAAACTAATATTTGGCCCCTGTCTGACGCTGCCGTTGATCATCGGCACGTCACAAATCGATTGGGTGGCTCTGATATTTTTTTTAAGGTGTATCTCACCCCAATGCACATCTTTGAATTTTTTGGAGGCTGTAGTGATCAGCATGTATTCTTGAAAAATTCAAAACCAATATTTGGCCCCTTTCTGACGTTACCGTTGATCATCGGCACGTCACAAATCGCTCAGCTCGCTCAGAAAAATTGTTTGAAGGTGTATCTCACCCCAATGCACATCTTTGAATTTTTTGGAGGCTGTAGTGATCAGCATGTATTCTTGAAAAATTCAAAACTAATATTTGGCCCCTGTCTGACGCTGCTGTTGATCATCGGCACGTCACAAATCGATTGGGTGGCTCTGAAATTTTTGTTTAAGGTGTATCTCACCCCAATGCACATCTTTGAATTTTTTGGAGGCTGTAGTGATCAGCATGTATTCTTGAAAAATTCAAAACCAATATTTGGCCCCTTTCTGACGTTACCGTTGATCATCGGCACATCACAAATCGCTCAGCTCGCTCCGAAAAATTGTTTTAAGGTGTATCTCACCCCGTTGCACATTTTTGATTTTTTTTGGAGGCTGTAGTGATCATCACGTATTCTTGAAAAATTCAAAACTAATATTTGGCCCCTGTCTGACGCTGCCGTTGATCATCGACACGTCACAAATCGATTGGGTGGCTCTGAAATTTTTTTTAAAGGTGTATCTCACCCCAATGCACATCTTTGAATTTTTTGGAGGCTGTAGTGATCAGCATGTATTCTTGAAAAATTCAAAACCAATATTTGGCCCCTTTCTGACGTTACCGTTGATCATCGGCACGTCACAAATCGCTCAGCTCGCTCAGAAAAATTGTTTGAAGGTGTATCTCACCCCAATGCACATCTTTGATTTTTTTGGAGGCTGTAGTGATCATCACGTATTCTTGAAAAATTCAAAACCAATATTTGGCCCCTTTCTGACGTTACCGTTGATCACCGGCACGTCAGAAATCGCTCAGCTCGCTCCGAAAAATTGTTTGAAGGTGTATCTCACCCCAATGCACACCTTTGATTTTTTTGGAGGCTGTAGTGATCATCACGTATTCTTGAAAAATTCAAAACCAATATTTGGCCCCTTTCTGACGTTACCGTTGATCATCGGCACGTCACAAATCGATTGGGTGGCTCTGAAATTTTTTTTTAAGGTTGTAGTGATCAGCATGTATTCTTGAAAAATTCAAAACCAATATTTGGCCCCTTTCTGACGTTACCGTTGATCATCGGCACGTCACAAATCGATTGGGTGGCTCTGAAATTTTTTTTAAGGTGTATCTCACCCCAATGCACATCTTTGATTTTTTTGGAGGCTGTAGTGATCATCACGTATTCTTGAAAAATTCAAAACCAATATTTGGCCCCTTTCTGACGTTACCGTTGATCACCGGCACGTCAGAAATCGCTCAGCTCGCTCCGAAAAATTGTTTGAAGGTGTATCTCACCCCAATGCACACCTTTGATTATTTTTGGAGGCTGTAGTGATCATCACGTATTCTTGAAAAATTCAAAACCAATATTTGGCCCCTTTCTGACGTTACCGTTGATCATCTGCACGTCACAAATCGATTGGGTGGCTCTGAAATTTTTGTTTAAGGTGTATCTCACCCCAATGCACATCTTTGATTTTTTTGGAGGCTGTAGTGATCATCACGTATTCTTGAAAAATTCAAAACCAATATTTGGCCCCTTTCTGACGTTACAGTTGATCACCGGCACGTCAGAAATCGCTCAGCTTGCTCCGAAAAATTGTTTGAAGGTGTATCTCACCCCAATGCACATCTTTGATTTTTTTGGAGGCTGTAGTGATCAGCATGTATTCTTGAAAAATTCAAAACCAATATTTGGCCCCAGTCTGACGCTGCCGTTGATCATCGACACGTCACAAATCGATTGGGTGGCTCTGAAATTTTTTTTTAAGGTGTATCTCACCCCAATGCACATCTTTGATTTTTTTGGAGGCTGTAGTGATCAGCATGTATTCTTGAAAAATTCAAAACTAATATTTGGCCCCTGTCTGACGCTGCCGTTGATCATCGGCACGTCACAAATCGATTGGGTGGCTCTGATATTTTTTTTAAGGTGTATCTCACCCCAATGCACATCTTTGATTTTTTTGGAGGCTGTAGTGATCAGCATGTATTCTTGAAAAATTCAAAACTAATATTTGGCCCCTGTGTGACGCTGCTGTTGATCATCGGCACGTCACAAATCGATTGGGTGGCTCTGAAATTTTTGTTTAAGGTGTATCTCACCCCAATGCACATCTTTGAATTTTTTGGAGGCTGTAGTGATCAGCATGTATTCTTGAAAAATTCAAAACCAATATTTGGCCCCTTTCTGACGTTACCGTTGATCATCGGCACATCACAAATCGCTCAGCTCGCTCCGAAAAATTGTTTTAAGGTGTATCTCACCCCGTTGCACATTTTTGATTTTTTTTGGAGGCTGTAGTGATCATCACGTATTCTTGAAAAATTCAAAACTAATATTTGGCCCCTGTCTGACGCTGCCGTTGATCATCGACACGTCACAAATCGATTGGGTGGCTCTGAAATTTTTTTTAAAGGTGTATCTCACCCCAATGCACATCTTTGAATTTTTTGGAGGCTGTAGTGATCAGCATGTATTCTTGAAAAATTCAAAACCAATATTTGGCCCCTTTCTGACGTTACCGTTGATCATCGGCACGTCACAAATCGCTCAGCTTGCTCAGAAAAATTGTTTGAAGGTGTATCTCACCCCAATGCACATCTTTGATTTTTTTGGAGGCTGTAGTGATCATCACGTATTCTTGAAAAATTCAAAACCAATATTTGGCCCCTTTCTGACGTTACCGTTGATCACCGGCACGTCAGAAATCGCTCAGCTCGCTCCGAAAAATTGTTTGAAGGTGTATCTCACCCCAATGCACACCTTTGATTTTTTTGGAGGCTGTAGTGATCATCACGTATTCTTGAAAAATTCAAAACCAATATTTGGCCCCTTTCTGACGTTACCGTTGATCATCGGCACGTCACAAATCGATTGGGTGGCTCTGAAATTTTTTTTTAAGGTGTATCTCACCCCAATACACATCTTTGATTTTTTTGGAGGCTGTAGTGACCAGCATGTATTCTTGAAAAATTCAAAACTAATATTTGGCCCCTTTCTGACGCTACCGTTGATCATCGGCACGTCAGAAATCGCTCAGCTCGCTCCGAAAAATTGTTTGAAGGTGTATCTCACCCCAATGCACACCTTTGATTTTTTTGGAGGCTGTAGTGATCAGCATGTATTCTTGAAAAATTCAAAACTAATATTTGGCCCCTGTCTGACGCTGCCGTTGATCATCGGCACGTCACAAATCAATTGGGTGGCTCTGAAATTTTATTTTAAGGTGTATCTCACCCCAATGCACATCTTTGATTTTTTTGGAGGCTGTAGTGATCAGCATGTATTCTTGAAAAATTCAAAACTAATATTTGGCCCCTGTCTGACGCTGCCGTTGATCATCGGCACGTCACAAATCGATTGGGTGGCTCTGATATTTTTTTTTAAGGTGTATCTCACCCCAATGCACATCTTTGAATTTTTTGGAGGCTGTAGTGATCAGCATGTATTCTTGAAAAATTCAAAACTAATATTTGGCCCCTGTCTGACGCTGCCGTTGATCATCGGCACGTCACAAATCGATTGGGTGGCTCTGATATTTTTTTTTAAGGTGTATCTCACCCCAATGCACATCTTTGAATTTTTTGGAGGCTGTAGTGATCAGCATGTATTCTTGAAAAATTCAAAACTAATATTTGGCCCCTTTCTGACGTTACCGTTGATCATCGGCACATCACAAATCGCTCAGCTCGCTCCGAAAAATTGTTTTAAGGTGTATCTCACCCCGTTGCACATCTTTGATTTTTTTGGAGGCTGTAGTGATCATCACGTATTCTTGAAAAATTCAAAACTAATATTTGGCCCCTGTCTGACGCTGCCGTTGATCATCGACACGTCACAAATCGATTGGGTGGCTCTGAAATTTTTTTTTAAGGTGTATCTCACCCCAATGCACATCTTTGAATTTTTTGGAGGCTGTAGTGATCAGCATGTATTCTTGAAAAATTCAAAACCAATATTTGGCCCCTTTCTGACGTTACCGTTGATCATCGGCACGTCACAAATCGATTGGGTGGCTCTGAAATTTTTTTTAAGGTGTATCTCACCCCAATGCACATCTTTGATTTTTTTGGAGGCTGTAGTGATCAGCATGTATTCTTGAAAAATTCAAAACTAATATTTGGCCCCTGTGTGACGCTGCCGTTGATCATCGGCACGTCACAAATCGATTGGGTGGCTCTGAAATTTTTGTTTAAGGTGTATCTCACCCCAATGCACATCTTTGAATTTTTTGGAGGCTGTAGTGATCAGCATGTATTCTTGAAAAATTCAAAACCAATATTTGGCCCCTTTCTGACGTTACCGTTGATCATCGGCACATCACAAATCGCTCAGCTCGCTCAGAAAAATTGTTTGAAGGTGTATCTCACCCCAATGCACATCTTTGATTTTTTTGGAGGCTGTAGTGATCATCACGTATTCTTGAAAAATTCAAAACCAATATTTGGCCCCTTTCTGACGTTACCGTTGATCACCGGCACGTCAGAAATCGCTCAGCTCGCTCCGAAAAATTGTTTGAAGGTGTATCTCACCCCAATGCACATCTTTGAATTTTTTGGAGGCTGTAGTGATCAGCATGTATTCTTGAAAAATTCAAAACTAATATTTGGCCCCTGTCTGACGCTGCCGTTGATCATCGGCACGTCACAAATCAATTGGGTGGCTCTGAAATTTTATTTTAAGGTGTATCTCACCCCAATGCACATCTTTGATTTTTTTGGAGGCTGTAGTGATCAGCATGTATTCTTGAAAAATTCAAAACTAATATTTGGCCCCTGTGTGACGCTGCCGTTGATCATCGGCACGTCACAAATCGATTGGGTGGCTCTGAAATTTTTGTTTAAGGTGTATCTCACCCCAATGCACATCTTTGAATTTTTTGGAGGCTGTAGTGATCAGCATGTATTCTTGAAAAATTCAAAACCAATATTTGGCCCCTTTCTGACGTTACCGTTGATCATCGGCACATCACAAATCGCTCAGCTCGCTCCGAAAAATTGTTTTAAGGTGTATCTCACCCCGTTGCACATTTTTGATTTTTTTTGGAGGCTGTAGTGATCATCACGTATTCTTGAAAAATTCAAAACTAATATTTGGCCCCTGTCTGACGCTGCCGTTGATCATCGACACGTCACAAATCGATTGGGTGGCTCTGAAATTTTTTTTAAGGTGTATCTCACCCCAATGCACATCTTTGAATTTTTTGGAGGCTGTAGTGATCAGCATGTATTCTTGAAAAATTCAAAACCAATATTTGGCCCCTTTCTGACGTTACCGTTGATCATCGGCACGTCACAAATCGCTCAGCTCGCTCAGAAAAATTGTTTGAAGGTGTATCTCACCCCAATGCACATCTTTGATTTTTTTGGAGGCTGTAGTGATCATCACGTATTCTTGAAAAATTCAAAACCAATATTTGGCCCCTTTCTGACGTTACCGTTGATCACCGGCACGTCAGAAATCGCTCAGCTCGCTCCGAAAAATTGTTTGAAGGTGTATCTCACCCCAATGCACACCTTTGATTTTTTTGGAGGCTGTAGTGATCATCACGTATTCTTGAAAAATTCAAAACCAATATTTGGCCCCTTTCTGACGTTACCGTTGATCATCGGCACGTCACAAATCAATTGGGTGGCTCTGAAATTTTATTTTAAGGTGTATCTCACCCCAATGCACATCTTTGATTTTTTTGGAGGCTGTAGTGATCAGCATGTATTCTTGAAAAATTCAAAACTAATATTTGGCCCCTGTCTGACGCTGCCGTTGATCATCGGCACGTCACAAATCGATTGGGTGGCTCTGATATTTTTTTTAAGGTGTATCTCACCCCAATGCACATCTTTGAATTTTTTGGAGGCTGTAGTGATCAGCATGTATTCTTGAAAAATTCAAAACCAATATTTGGCCCCTTTCTGACGTTACCGTTGATCATCGGCACGTCACAAATCGATTGGGTGGCTCTGAAATTTTTTTTAAGGTGTATCTCACCCCAATGCACATCTTTGATTTTTTTGGAGGCTGTAGTGATCAGCATGTATTCTTGAAAAATTCAAAACCAATATTTGGCCCCTTTCTGACGCTACCGTTGATCACCGGCACGTCAGAAATCGCTTAGCTCGCTCCGAAAAATTGTTTGAAGGTGTATCTCACCCCGTTGCACATTTTTGATTTTTTTTGGAGGCTGTAGTGATCATCACGTATTCTTGAAAAATTCAAAACTAATATTTGGCCCCTGTCTGACGCTGCCGTTGATCATCGACACGTCACAAATCGATTGGGTGGCTCTGAAATTTTTTTTAAAGGTGTATCTCACCCCAATGCACATCTTTGAATTTTTTGGAGGCTGTAGTGATCAGCATGTATTCTTGAAAAATTCAAAACCAAAATTTGGCCCCTTTCTGACGTTACCGTTGATCATCGGCACGTCACAAATCGATTGGGTGGCTCTGAAATTTTTTTTAAGGTGTATCTCACCCCAATGCACATCTTTGAATTTTTTGGAGGCTGTAGTGATCAGCATGTATTCTTGAAAAATTCAAAACCAATATTTGGCCCCTTTCTGACGTTACCGTTGATCATCGGCACGTCACAAATCGCTCAGCTCGCTCAGAAAAATTGTTTGAAGGTGTATCTCACCCCAATGCACATCTTTGAATTTTTTGGAGGCTGTAGTGATCAGCATGTATTCTTGAAAAATTCAAAACTAATATTTGGCCCCTGTCTGACGCTGCCGTTGATCATCGGCACGTCACAAATCAATTGGGTGGCTCTGAAATTTTATTTTAAGGTGTATCTCACCCCAATGCACATCTTTGATTTTTTTGGAGGCTGTAGTGATCAGCATGTATTCTTGAAAAATTCAAAACTAATATTTGGCCCCTGTGTGACGCTGCCGTTGATCATCGGCACGTCACAAATCGATTGGGTGGCTCTGAAATTTTTGTTTAAGGTGTATCTCACCCCAATGCACATCTTTGAATTTTTTGGAGGCTGTAGTGATCAGCATGTATTCTTGAAAAATTCAAAACCAATATTTGGCCCCTTTCTGACGCTACCGTTGATCACCGGCACGTCAGAAATCGCTCAGCTCGCTCCGAAAAATTGTTTGAAGGTGTATCTCACCCCAATGCACATCTTTGATTTTTTTGGAGGCTGTAGTGATCAGCATGTATTCTTGAAAAATTCAAAACCAATATTTGGCCCCTTTCTGACGTTACCGTTGATCATCGGCACGTCACAAATCGCTCAGCTCGCTCCGAAAAATTGTTTTAAGGTGTATCTCACCCCGTTGCACATCTTTGATTTTTTTGGAGGCTGTAGTGATCAGCATGTATTCTTGAAAAATTCAAAACCAATATTTGGCCCCTTTCTGACGTTACCGTTGATCACCGGCACGTCAGAAATCGCTCAGCTCGCTCCGAAAAATTGTTTGAAGGTGTATCTCACCCCAATGCACATCTTTGATTTTTTGGAGGCTGTAGTGATCATCACGTATTCTTGAAAAATTCAAAACTAATATTTGGCCCCTGTCTGACGCTGCCGTTGATCATCGGCACGTCACAAATCGATTGGGTGGCTCTGATATTTTTTTTTAAGGTGTATCTCACCCCAATGCACATCTTTGAATTTTTTGGAGGCTGTAGTGATCAGCATGTATTCTTGAAAAATTCAAAACCAATATTTGGCCCCTTTCTGACGTTACCGTTGATCATCGGCACGTCACAAATCGCTCAGCTCGCTCAGAAAAATTGTTTGAAGGTGTATCTCACCCCAATGCACATCTTTGATTTTTTTGGAGGCTGTAGTGATCATCACGTATTCTTGAAAAATTCAAAACCAATATTTGGCCCCTTTCTGACGTTACCGTTGATCACCGGCACGTCAGAAATCGCTCAGCTCGCTCCGAAAAATTGTTTGAAGGTGTATCTCACCCCAATGCACACCTTTGATTTTTTTGGAGGCTGTAGTGATCATCACGTATTCTTGAAAAATTCAAAACCAATATTTGGCCCCTTTCTGACGTTACCGTTGATCATCGGCACGTCACAAATCGATTGGGTGGCTCTGAAATTTTTTTTTAAGGTGTATCTCACCCCAATGCACATCTTTGATTTTTTCTAGGCTGTAGTGATCATCACGTATTCTTGAAAAATTCAAAACCAATATTTGGCCCCTTTCTGACGTTACAGTTGATCACCGGCACGTCAGAAATCGCTCAGCTCGCTCCGAAAAATTGTTTGAAGGTGTATCTCACCCCAATGCACATCTTTGATTTTTTTGGAGGCTGTAGTGATCAGCATGTATTCTTGAAAAATTCAAAACTAATATTTGGCCCCTGTCTGACGCTGCCGTTGATCATCGACACGTCACAAATCGATTGGGTGGCTCTGAAATTTTTTTTAAGGTGTATCTCACCCCAATGCACATCTTTGAATTTTTTGGAGGCTGTAGTGATCAGCATGTATTCTTGAAAAATTCAAAACCAATATTTGGCCCCTTTCTGACGCTACCGTTGATCACCGGCACGTCAGAAATCGCTCAGCTCGCTCCGAAAAATTGTTTGAAGGTGTATCTCACCCCAATGCACATCTTTGATTTTTTTGGAGGCTGTAGTGATCAGCATGTATTCTTGAAAAATTCAAAACCAATATTTGGCCCCTTTCTGACGTTACAGTTGATCACCGGCACGTCAGAAATCGCTCAGCTCGCTCCGAAAAATTGTTTGAAGGTGTATCTCACCCCAATGCACATCTTTGATTTTTTTGGAGGCTGTAGTGATCAGCATGTATTCTTGAAAAATTCAAAACTAATATTTGGCCCCTGTCTGACGCTGCCGTTGATCATCGACACGTCACAAATCGATTGGGTGGCTCTGAAATTTTTTTTAAGGTGTATCTCACCCCAATGCACATCTTTGAATTTTTTGGAGGCTGTAGTGATCAGCATGTATTCTTGAAAAATTCAAAACCAATATTTGGCCCCTTTCTGACGCTACCGTTGATCACCGGCACGTCAGAAATCGCTCAGCTCGCTCCGAAAAATTGTTTGAAGGTGTATCTCACCCCAATGCACATCTTTGATTTTTTTGGAGGCTGTAGTGATCAGCATGTATTCTTGAAAAATTCAAAACCAATATTTGGCCCCTTTCTGACGTTACCGTTGATCATCGGCACGTCACAAATCGCTCAGCTCGCTCCGAAAAATTGTTTTAAGGTGTATCTCACCCCGTTGCACATCTTTGATTTTTTTGGAGGCTGTAGTGATCAGCATGTATTCTTGAAAAATTCAAAACCAATATTTGGCCCCTTTCTGACGTTACCGTTGATCACCGGCACGTCAGAAATCGCTCAGCTCGCTCCGAAAAATTGTTTGAAGGTGTATCTCACCCCAATGCACATCTTTGATTTTTTGGAGGCTGTAGTGATCATCACGTATTCTTGAAAAATTCAAAACTAATATTTGGCCCCTGTCTGACGCTGCCGTTGATCATCGGCACGTCACAAATCGATTGGGTGGCTCTGATATTTTTTTTTAAGGTGTATCTCACCCCAATGCACATCTTTGAATTTTTTGGAGGCTGTAGTGATCAGCATGTATTCTTGAAAAATTCAAAACCAATATTTGGCCCCTTTCTGACGTTACCGTTGATCATCGGCACGTCACAAATCGCTCAGCTCGCTCCGAAAAATTGTTTGAAGGTGTATCTCACCCCAATGCACATCTTTGATTTTTTTGGAGGCTGTAGTGATCATCACGTATTCTTGAAAAATTCAAAACCAATATTTGGCCCCTTTCTGACGTTACCGTTGATCACCGGCACGTCAGAAATCGCTCAGCTCGCTCCGAAAAATTGTTTGAAGGTGTATCTCACCCCAATGCACACCTTTGATTTTTTTGGAGGCTGTAGTGATCATCACGTATTCTTGAAAAATTCAAAACCAATATTTGGCCCCTTTCTGACGTTACCGTTGATCATCGGCACGTCACAAATCGATTGGGTGGCTCTGAAATTTTTTTTTAAGGTGTATCTCACCCCAATGCACATCTTTGATTTTTTTGGAGGCTGTAGTGATCATCACGTATTCTTGAAAAATTCAAAACCAATATTTGGCCCCTTTCTGACGTTACAGTTGATCACCGGCACGTCAGAAATCGCTCAGCTCGCTCCGAAAAATTGTTTGAAGGTGTATCTCACCCCAATGCACATCTTTGATTTTTTTGGAGGCTGTAGTGATCAGCATGTATTCTTGAAAAATTCAAAACCAATATTTGGCCCCTTTCTGACGTTACCGTTGATCATCGGCACATCACAAATCGCTCAGCTCGCTCCGAAAAATTGTTTTAAGGTGTATCTCACCCCGTTGCACATTTTTGATTTTTTTTGGAGGCTGTAGTGATCATCACGTATTCTTTAAAAATTCAAAACTAATATTTGGCCCCTGTCTGACGCTGCCGTTGATCATCGACACATCACAAATCGATTGGGTGGCTCTGAAATTTTTTTTTAAGGTGTATCTCACCCCAATGCACATCTTTGAATTTTTTGGAGGCTGTAGTGATCAGCATGTATTCTTGAAAAATTCAAAACCAAAATTTGGCCCCTTTCTGACGTTACCGTTGATCATCGGCACGTCACAAATCGATTGGGTGGCTCTGAAATTTTTTTTAAGGTGTATCTCACCCCAATGCACATCTTTGATTTTTTTGGAGGCTGTAGTGATCAGCATGTATTCTTGAAAAATTCAAAACCAATATTTGGCCCCTGTGTGACGCTGCCGTTGATCATCGGCACGTCACAAATCGATTGGGTGGCTCTGAAATTTTTGTTTAAGGTGTATCTCACCCCAATGCACATCTTTGAATTTTTTGGAGGCTGTAGTGATCAGCATGTATTCTTGAAAAATTCAAAACCAATATTTGGCCCCTTTCTGACGTTACCGTTGATCATCGGCACATCACAAATCGCTCAGCTCGCTCCGAAAAATTGTTTTAAGGTGTATCTCACCCCGTTGCACATTTTTGATTTTTTTTGGAGGCTGTAGTGATCATCACGTATTCTTGAAAAATTCAAAACTAATATTTGGCCCCTGTCTGACGCTGCCGTTGATCATCGACACATCACAAATCGATTGGGTGGCTCTGAAATTTTTTTTTAAGGTGTATCTCACCCCAATGCACATCTTTGAATTTTTTGGAGGCTGTAGTGATCAGCATGTATTCTTGAAAAATTCAAAACCAATATTTGGCCCCTTTCTGACGCTACCGTTGATCATCGGCACATCACAAATCGCTCAGCTCGCTCCGAAAAATTGTTTTAAGGTGTATCTCACCCCGTTGCACATTTTTGATTTTTTTTGGAGGCTGTAGTGATCATCACGTATTCTTGAAAAATTCAAAACTAATATTTGGCCCCTGTCTGACGCTGCCGTTGATCATCGACACGTCACAAATCGATTGGGTGGCTCTGAAATTTTTTTTTAAGGTGTATCTCACCCCAATGCACATCTTTGAATTTTTTGGAGGCTGTAGTGATCAGCATGTATTCTTGAAAAATTCAAAACCAATATTTGGCCCCTTTCTGACGTTACCGTTGATCATCGACACGTCACAAATCGATTGGGTGGCTCTGAAATTTTTTTTAAGGTGTATCTCACCCCAATGCACATCTTTGAATTTTTTGGAGGCTGTAGTGATCAGCATGTATTCTTGAAAAATTCAAAACCAATATTTGGCCCCTTTCTGACGTTACCGTTGATCATCGGCACGTCACAAATCGATTGGGTGGCTCTGAAATTTTTTTTAAGGTGTATCTCACCCCAATGCACATCTTTGATTTTTTTGGAGGCTGTAGTGATCATCACGTATTCTCGAAAAATTCAAAACCAATATTTGGCCCCTTTCTGACGTTACCGTTGATCACCGGCACGTCAGAAATCGCTCAGCTCGCTCCGAAAAATTGTTTGAAGGTGTATCTCACCCCAATGCACACCTTTGATTTTTTTTGGAGGCTGTAGTGATCATCACGTATTCTTGAAAAATTCAAAACCAATATTTGGCCCCTTTCTGACGTTACCGTTGATCATCGGCACGTCACAAATCGATTGGGTGGCTCTGAAATTTTTGTTTAAGGTGTATCTCACCCCAATGCACATCTTTGATTTTTTTGGAGGCTGTAGTGATCATCACGTATTCTTGAAAAATTCAAAACCAATATTTGGCCCCTTTCTGACGTTACAGTTGATCACCGGCACGTCAGAAATCGCTCAGCTCGCTCCTAAAAATTGTTTGAAGGTGTATCTCACCCCAATGCACATCTTTGATTTTTTTGGAGGCTGTAGTGATCAGCAGGTATTCTTGAAAAATTCAAAACCAATATTTGGCCCCAGTCTGACGCTGCCGTTGATCATCGACACGTCACAAATCGATTGGGTGGCTCTGAAATTTTTTTTTAAGGTGTATCTCACCCCAATGCACATCTTTGATTTTTTTGGAGACTGTAGTGATCAGCATGTATTCTTGAAAAATTCAAAACTAATATTTGGCCCCTGTCTGACGCTGCCGTTGATCATCGGCACGTCACAAATCGATTGGGTGGCTCTGATATTTTTTTTAAGGTGTATCTCACCCCAATGCACATCTTTGAATTTTTTGGAGGCTGTAGTGATCAGCATGTATTCTTGAAAAATTCAAAACCAATATTTGGCCCCTTTCTGACGTTATCGTTGATCATCGGCACGTCACAAATCGCTCAGCTCGCTCAGAAAAATTGTTTGAAGGTGTATCTCACCCCAATGCACATCTTTGAATTTTTTGGAGGCTGTAGTGATCAGCATGTATTCTTGAAAAATTCAAAACTAATATTTGGCCCCTGTCTGACGCTGCTGTTGATCATCGGCACGTCACAAATCAATTGGGTGGCTCTGAAATTTTATTTCAAGGTGTATCTCACCCCAATGCACATCTTTGATTTTTTTGGAGGCTGTAGTGATCAGCATGTATTCTTGAAAAATTCAAAACTAATATTTGGCCCCTGTGTGACGCTGCTGTTGATCATCGGCACGTCACAAATCGATTGGGTGGCTCTGAAATTTTATTTTAAGGTGTATCTCACCCCAATGCACATCTTTGAATTTTTTGGAGGCTGTAGTGATCAGCATGTATTCTTGAAAAATTCAAAACCAATATTTGGCCCCTTTCTGACGTTACCGTTGATCATCGGCACATCACAAATCGCTCAGCTCGCTCAGAAAAATTGTTTTAAGGTGTATCTCACCCCGTTGCACATTTTTGATTTTTTTTGGAGGCTGTAGTGATCATCACGTATTCTTGAAAAATTCAAAACTAATATTTGGCCCCTGTCTGACGCTGCCGTTGATCATCGACACATCACAAATCGATTGGGTGGCTCTGAAATTTTTTTTAAAGGTGTATCTCACCCCAATGCACATCTTTGAATTTTTTGTAGGCTGTAGTGATCAGCATGTATTCTTGAAAAATTCAAAACCAATATTTGGCCCCTTTCTGACGCTGCCGTTGATCATCGGCACGTCACAAATCAATTGGGTGGCTCTGAAATTTTATTTTAAGGTGTATCTCACCCCAATGCACATCTTTGATTTTTTTGGAGGCTGTAGTGATCAGCATGTATTCTTGAAAAATTCAAAACTAATATTTGGCCCCTGTGTGACGCTGCCGTTGATCATCGGCACGTCACAAATCGATTGGGTGGCTCTGAAATTTTTGTTTAAGGTGTATCTCACCCCAATGCACATCTTTGAATTTTTTGGAGGCTGTAGTGATCAGCATGTATTCTTGAAAAATTCAAAACCAATATTTGGCCCCTTTCTGACGTTACCGTTGATCATCGGCACATCACAAATCGCTCAGCTCGCTCCGAAAAATTGTTTTAAGGTGTATCTCACCCCGTTGCACATTTTTGATTTTTTTTGGAGGCTGTAGTGATCATCACGTATTCTTGAAAAATTCAAAACTAATATTTGGCCCCTGTCTGACGCTGCCGTTGATCATCGACACATCACAAATCGATTGGGTGGCTCTGAAATTTTTTTTTAAGGTGTATCTCACCCCAATGCACATCTTTGAATTTTTTGGAGGCTGTAGTGATCAGCATGTATTCTTGAAAAATTCAAAACCAAAATTTGGCCCCTTTCTGACGTTACCGTTGATCATCGGCACGTCACAAATCGATTGGGTGGCTCTGAAATTTTTTTTAAGGTGTATCTCACCCCAATGCACATCTTTGATTTTTTTGGAGGCTGTAGTGATCAGCATGTATTCTTGAAAAATTCAAAACCAATATTTGGCCCCTGTGTGACGCTGCCGTTGATCATCGGCACGTCACAAATCGATTGGGTGGCTCTGATATTTTTTTTAAGGTGTATCTCACCCCAATGCACATCTTTGAATTTTTTGGAGGCTGTAGTGATCAGCATGTATTCTTGAAAAATTCAAAACCAATATTTGGCCCCTTTCTGACGTTACCGTTGATCATCGGCACATCACAAATCGCTCAGCTCGCTCCGAAAAATTGTTTTAAGGTGTATCTCACCCCGTTGCACATTTTTGATTTTTTTTGGAGGCTGTAGTGATCATCACGTATTCTTGAAAAATTCAAAACTAATATTTGGCCCCTGTCTGACGCTGCCGTTGATCATCGACACATCACAAATCGATTGGGTGGCTCTGAAATTTTTTTTTAAGGTGTATCTCACCCCAATGCACATCTTTGAATTTTTTGGAGGCTGTAGTGATCAGCATGTATTCTTGAAAAATTCAAAACCAAAATTTGGCCCCTTTCTGACGTTACCGTTGATCATCGGCACGTCACAAATCGATTGGGTGGCTCTGAATTTTTTTTTAAGGTGTATCTCACCCCAATGCACATCTTTGATTTTTTTGGAGGCTGTAGTGATCAGCATGTATTCTTGAAAAATTCAAAACCAATATTTGGCCCCTTTCTGACGCTACCGTTGATCACCGGCACGTCAGAAATCGCTTAGCTCGCTCCGAAAAATTGTTTGAAGGTGTATCTCACCCCAATGCACACCTTTGATTTTTTTGGAGGCTGTAGTGATCAGCATGTATTCTTGAAAAATTCAAAACTAATATTTGGCCCCTGTCTGACGCTGCCGTTGATCATCGGCACGTCACAAATCAATTGGGTGGCTCTGAAATTTTATTTTAAGGTGTATCTCACCCCAATGCACATCTTTGATTTTTTTGGAGGCTGTAGTGATCAGCATGTATTCTTGAAAAATTCAAAACTAATATTTGGCCCCTGTCTGACGCTGCCGTTGATCATCGGCACGTCACAAATCGATTGGGTGGCTCTGATATTTTTTTTAAGGTGTATCTCACCCCAATGCACATCTTTGATTTTTTTGGAGGCTGTAGTGATCAGCATGTATTCTTGAAAAATTCAAAACTAATATTTGGCCCCTGTGTGACGCTGCTGTTGATCATCGGCACGTCACAAATCGATTGGGTGGCTCTGAAATTTTATTTTAAGGTGTATCTCACCCCAATGCACATCTTTGAATTTTTTGGAGGCTGTAGTGATCAGCATGTATTCTTGAAAAATTCAAAACCAATATTTGGCCCCTTTCTGACGTTACCGTTGATCATCGGCACATCACAAATCGCTCAGCTCGCTCAGAAAAATTGTTTTAAGGTGTATCTCACCCCGTTGCACATTTTTGATTTTTTTTGGAGGCTGTAGTGATCATCACGTATTCTTGAAAAATTCAAAACTAATATTTGGCCCCTGTCTGACGCTGCCGTTGATCATCGACACATCACAAATCGATTGGGTGGCTCTGAAATTTTTTTTAAAGGTGTATCTCACCCCAATGCACATCTTTGAATTTTTTGTAGGCTGTAGTGATCAGCATGTATTCTTGAAAAATTCAAAACCAATATTTGGCCCCTTTCTGACGCTGCCGTTGATCATCGGCACGTCACAAATCAATTGGGTGGCTCTGAAATTTTATTTTAAGGTGTATCTCACCCCAATGCACATCTTTGATTTTTTTGGAGGCTGTAGTGATCAGCATGTATTCTTGAAAAATTCAAAACTAATATTTGGCCCCTGTGTGACGCTGCCGTTGATCATCGGCACGTCACAAATCGATTGGGTGGCTCTGAAATTTTTGTTTAAGGTGTATCTCACCCCAATGCACATCTTTGAATTTTTTGGAGGCTGTAGTGATCAGCATGTATTCTTGAAAAATTCAAAACCAATATTTGGCCCCTTTCTGACGTTACCGTTGATCATCGGCACATCACAAATCGCTCAGCTCGCTCCGAAAAATTGTTTTAAGGTGTATCTCACCCCGTTGCACATTTTTGATTTTTTTTGGAGGCTGTAGTGATCATCACGTATTCTTGAAAAATTCAAAACTAATATTTGGCCCCTGTCTGACGCTGCCGTTGATCATCGACACATCACAAATCGATTGGGTGGCTCTGAAATTTTTTTTTAAGGTGTATCTCACCCCAATGCACATCTTTGAATTTTTTGGAGGCTGTAGTGATCAGCATGTATTCTTGAAAAATTCAAAACCAAAATTTGGCCCCTTTCTGACGTTACCGTTGATCATCGGCACGTCACAAATCAATTGGGTGGCTCTGAAATTTTTTTTAAGGTGTATCTCACCCCAATGCACATCTTTGATTTTTTTGGAGGCTGTAGTGATCAGCATGTATTCTTGAAAAATTCAAAACCAATATTTGGCCCCTGTGTGACGCTGCCGTTGATCATCGGCACGTCACAAATCGATTGGGTGGCTCTGATATTTTTTTTAAGGTGTATCTCACCCCAATGCACATCTTTGAATTTTTTGGAGGCTGTAGTGATCAGCATGTATTCTTGAAAAATTCAAAACCAATATTTGGCCCCTTTCTGACGTTACCGTTGATCATCGGCACATCACAAATCGCTCAGCTCGCTCCGAAAAATTGTTTTAAGGTGTATCTCACCCCGTTGCACATTTTTGATTTTTTTTGGAGGCTGTAGTGATCATCACGTATTCTTGAAAAATTCAAAACTAATATTTGGCCCCTGTCTGACGCTGCCGTTGATCATCGACACATCACAAATCGATTGGGTGGCTCTGAAATTTTTTTTTAAGGTGTATCTCACCCCAATGCACATCTTTGAATTTTTTGGAGGCTGTAGTGATCAGCATGTATTCTTGAAAAATTCAAAACCAAAATTTGGCCCCTTTCTGACGTTACCGTTGATCATCGGCACGTCACAAATCGATTGGGTGGCTCTGAATTTTTTTTTAAGGTGTATCTCACCCCAATGCACATCTTTGATTTTTTTGGAGGCTGTAGTGATCAGCATGTATTCTTGAAAAATTCAAAACCAATATTTGGCCCCTTTCTGACGCTACCGTTGATCACCGGCACGTCAGAAATCGCTTAGCTCGCTCCGAAAAATTGTTTGAAGGTGTATCTCACCCCAATGCACACCTTTGATTTTTTTGGAGGCTGTAGTGATCAGCATGTATTCTTGAAAAATTCAAAACTAATATTTGGCCCCTGTCTGACGCTGCCGTTGATCATCGGCACGTCACAAATCAATTGGGTGGCTCTGAAATTTTATTTTAAGGTGTATCTCACCCCAATGCACATCTTTGATTTTTTTGGAGGCTGTAGTGATCAGCATGTATTCTTGAAAAATTCAAAACTAATATTTGGCCCCTGTCTGACGCTGCCGTTGATCATCGGCACGTCACAAATCGATTGGGTGGCTCTGATATTTTTTTTAAGGTGTATCTCACCCCAATGCACATCTTTGAATTTTTTGGAGGCTGTAGTGATCAGCATGTATTCTTGAAAAATTCAAAACCAATATTTGGCCCCTTTCTGACGTTACCGTTGATCATCGGCACGTCACAAATCGCTCAGCTCGCTCAGAAAAATTGTTTGAAGGTGTATCTCACCCCAATGCACATCTTTGAATTTTTTGGAGGCTGTAGTGATCAGCATGTATTCTTGAAAAATTCAAAACTAATATTTGGCCCCTGTCTGACGCTGCCGTTGATCATCGGCACGTCACAAATCAATTGGGTGGCTCTGAAATTTTATTTTAAGGTGTATCTCACCCCAATGCACATCTTTGATTTTTTTGGAGGCTGTAGTGATCAGCATGTATTCTTGAAAAATTCAAAACTAATATTTGGCCCCTGTGTGACGCTGCTGTTGATCATCGGCACGTCACAAATCGATTGGGTGGCTCTGAAATTTTTGTTTAAGGTGTATCTCACCCCAATGCACATCTTTGAATTTTTTGGAGGCTGTAGTGATCAGCATGTATTCTTGAAAAATTCAAAACCAATATTTGGCCCCTTTCTGACGCTACCGTTGATCATCGGCACATCACAAATCGCTCAGCTCGCTCCGAAAAATTGTTTTAAGGTGTATCTCACCCCGTTGCACATTTTTGATTTTTTTTGGAGGCTGTAGTGATCATCACGTATTCTTGAAAAATTCAAAACCAATATTTGGCCCCTTTCTGACGTTACCGTTGATCACCGGCACGTCAGAAATCGCTCAGCTCGCTCCGAAAAATTGTTTGAAGGTGTATCTCACCCCAATGCACACCTTTGATTTTTTTTGGAGGCTGTAGTGATCATCACGTATTCTTGAAAAATTCAAAACCAATATTTGGCCCCTTTCTGACGTTACCGTTGATCATCGGCACGTCACAAATCGATTGGGTGGCTCTGAAATTTTTGTTTAAGGTGTATCTCACCCCAATGCACATCTTTGATTTTTTTGGAGGCTGTAGTGATCATCACGTATTCTTGAAAAATTCAAAACCAATATTTGGCCCCTTTCTGACGTTACAGTTGATCACCGGCACGTCAGAAATCGCTCAGCTCGCTCCGAAAAATTGTTTTAAGGTGTATCTCACCCCAATGCACATCTTTGATTTTTTTGGAGGCTGTAGTGATCAGCATGTATTCTTGAAAAATTCAAAACTAATATTTGGCCCCTGTCTGACGCTGCCGTTGATCATCGGCACGTCACAAATCGATTGGGTGGCTCTGATATTTTTTTTAAGGTGTATCTCACCCCAATGCACATCTTTGAATTTTTTGGAGGCTGTAGTGATCAGCATGTATTCTTGAAAAATTCAAAACCAATATTTGGCCCCTTTCTGACGTTACCGTTGATCATCGGCACATCACAAATCGCTCAGCTCGCTCAGAAAAATTGTTTGAAGGTGTATCTCACCCCAATGCACATCTTTGAATTTTTTGGAGGCTGTAGTGATCAGCATGTATTCTTGAAAAATTCAAAACTAATATTTGGCCCCTGTCTGACGCTGCTGTTGATCATCGGCACGTCACAAATCAATTGGGTGGCTCTGAAATTTTATTTCAAGGTGTATCTCACCCCAATGCACATCTTTGAATTTTTTGGAGGCTGTAGTGATCAGCATGTATTCTTGAAAAATTCAAAACTAATATTTGGCCCCTGTCTGACGCTGCTGTTGATCATCGGCACGTCACAAATCAATTGGGTGGCTCTGAAATTTTATTTCAAGGTGTATCTCACCCCAATGCACATCTTTGAATTTTTTGGAGGCTGTAGTGATCAGCATGTATTCTTGAAAAATTCAAAACCAATATTTGGCCCCTTTCTGACGTTACCGTTGATCATCGGCACATCACAAATCGCTCAGCTCGCTCCGAAAAATTGTTTTAAGGTGTATCTCACCCCGTTGCACATTTTTGATTTTTTTTGGAGGCTGTAGTGATCATCACGTATTCTTGAAAAATTCAAAACTAATATTTGGCCCCTGTTTGACGCTGCCGTTGATCATCGACACGTCACAAATCGATTGGGTGGCTCTGAAATTTTTTTTAAAGGTGTATCTCACCCCAATGCACATCTTTGAATTTTTTGGAGGCTGTAGTGATCAGCATGTATTCTTGAAAAATTCAAAACCAATATTTGGCCCCTTTCTGACGTTACCGTTGATCATCGGCACGTCACAAATCGCTCAGCTCGCTCAGAAAAATTGTTTGAAGGTGTATCTCACCCCAATGCACATCTTTGATTTTTTTGGAGGCTGTAGTGATCATCACGTATTCTTGAAAAATTCAAAACCAATATTTGGCCCCTTTCTGACGTTACCGTTGATCACCGGCACGTCAGAAATCGCTCAGCTCGCTCCGAAAAATTGTTTGAAGGTGTATCTCACCCCAATGCACACCTTTGATTTTTTTAGAGGCTGTAGTGATCAGCATGTATTCTTGAAAAATTCAAAACTAATATTTGGCCCCTGTCTGACGCTGCCGTTGATCATCGGCACGTCACAAATCAATATGGTGGCTCTGAAATTTTATTTTAAGGTGTATCTCACCCCAATGCACATCTTTGATTTTTTTGGAGGCTGTAGTGATCAGCATGTATTCTTGAAAAATTCAAAACTAATATTTGGCCCCTGTCTGACGCTGCCGTTGATCATCGGCACGTCACAAATCGATTGGGTGGCTCTGATATTTTTTTTAAGGTGTATCTCACCCCAATGCACATCTTTGAATTTTTTGGAGGCTGTAGTGATCAGCATGTATTCTTGAAAAATTCAAAACCAATATTTGGCCCCTTTCTGACGTTACCGTTGATCATCGGCACGTCACAAATCGCTCAGCTCGCTCAGAAAAATTGTTTGAAGGTGTATCTCACCCCAATGCACATCTTTGATTTTTTTGGAGGCTGTAGTGATCATCACGTATTCTTGAAAAATTCAAAACCAATATTTGGCCCCTTTCTGACGTTACCGTTGATCACCGGCACGTCAGAAATCGCTCAGCTCGCTCCGAAAAATTGTTTGAAGGTGTATCTCACCCCAATGCACACCTTTGATTTTTTTAGAGGCTGTAGTGATCAGCATGTATTCTTGAAAAATTCAAAACTAATATTTGGCCCCTGTCTGACGCTGCCGTTGATCATCGGCACGTCACAAATCAATTGGGTGGCTCTGAAATTTTATTTTAAGGTGTATCTCACCCCAATGCACATCTTTGATTTTTTTGGAGGCTGTAGTGATCAGCATGTATTCTTGAAAAATTCAAAACTAATATTTGGCCCCTGTCTGACGCTGCCGTTGATCATCGGCACGTCACAAATCGATTGGGTGGCTCTGATATTTTTTTTAAGGTGTATCTCACCCCAATGCACATCTTTGAATTTTTTGGAGGCTGTAGTGATCAGCATGTATTCTTGAAAAATTCAAAACCAATATTTGGCCCCTTTCTGACGTTACCGTTGATCATCGGCACGTCACAAATCGCTCAGCTCGCTCCGAAAAATTGTTTGAAGGTGTATCTCACCCCAATGCACATCTTTGAATTTTTTGGAGGCTGTAGTGATCAGCATGTATTCTTGAAAAATTCAAAACTAATATTTGGCCCCTGTCTGACGCTGCCGTTGATCATCGGCACGTCACAAATCAATTGGGTGGCTCTGAAATTTTATTTTAAGGTGTATCTCACCCCAATGCACATCTTTGATTTTTTTGGAGGCTGTAGTGATCAGCATGTATTCTTGAAAAATTCAAAACCAATATTTGGCCCCTTTCTGACGTTACCGTTGATCATCGGCACGTCACAAATCGATTGGGTGGCTCTGAAATTTTTGTTTAAGGTGTATCTCACCCCAATGCACATCTTTGATTTTTTTGGAGGCTGTAGTGATCATCACGTATTCTTGAAAAATTCAAAACCAATATTTGGCCCCTTTCTGACGTTACAGTTGATCACCGGCACGTCAGAAATCGCTCAGCTCGCTCCGAAAAATTGTTTTAAGGTGTATCTCACCCCAATGCACATCTTTGATTTTTTTGGAGGCTGTAGTGATCAGCATGTATTCTTGAAAAATTCAAAACCAATATTTGGCCCCAGTCTGACGCTGCCGTTGATCATCGACACGTCACAAATCGATTGGGTGGCTCTGAAATTTTTTTTAAGGTGTATCTCACCCCAATGCACATCTTTGATTTTTTTGGAGGCTGTAGTGATCAGCATGTATTCTTGAAAAATTCAAAACTAATATTTGGCCCCTGTCTGACGCTGCCGTTGATCATCGGCACGTCACAAATCGATTGGGTGGCTCTGATATTTTTTTTAAGGTGTATCTCACCCCAATGCACATCTTTGAATTTTTTGGAGGCTGTAGTGATCAGCATGTATTCTTGAAAAATTCAAAACCAATATTTGGCCCCTTTCTGACGTTACCGTTGATCATCGGCACGTCACAAATCGCTCAGCTCGCTCAGAAAAATTGTTTGAAGGTGTATCTCACCCCAATGCACATCTTTGAATTTTTTGGAGGCTGTAGTGATCAGCATGTATTCTTGAAAAATTCAAAACTAATATTTGGCCCCTGTGTGACGCTGCCGTTGATCATCGGCACGTCACAAATCGATTGGGTGGCTCTGAAATTTTTGTTTAAGGTGTATCTCACCCCAATGCACATCTTTGAATTTTTTGGAGGCTGTAGTGATCAGCATGTATTCTTGAAAAATTCAAAACCAATATTTGGCCCCTTTCTGACGTTACCGTTGATCATCGGCACATCACAAATCGCTCAGCTCGCTCCGAAAAATTGTTTTAAGGTGTATCTCACCCCGTTGCACATTTTTGATTTTTTTTGGAGGCTGTAGTGATCATCACGTATTCTTGAAAAATTCAAAACTAATATTTGGCCCCTGTCTGACGCTGCCGTTGATCATCGACACATCACAAATCAATTGGGTGGCTCTGAAATTTTTTTTTAAGGTGTATCTCACCCCAATGCACATCTTTGAATTTTTTGGAGGCTGTAGTGATCAGCATGTATTCTTGAAAAATTCAAAACCAAAATTTGGCCCCTTTCTGACGTTACCGTTGATCATCGGCACGTCACAAATCGATTGGGTGGCTCTGAAATTTTTTTTAAGGTGTATCTCACCCCAATGCACATCTTTGATTTTTTTGGAGGCTGTAGTGATCAGCATGTATTCTTGAAAAATTCAAAACCAATATTTGGCCCCTGTGTGACGCTGCCGTTGATCATCGGCACGTCACAAATCGATTGGGTGGCTCTGAAATTTTTGTTTAAGGTGTATCTCACCCCAATGCACATCTTTGAATTTTTTGGAGGCTGTAGTGATCAGCATGTATTCTTGAAAAATTCAAAACCAATATTTGGCCCCTTTCTGACGTTACCGTTGATCATCGGCACATCACAAATCGCTCAGCTCGCTCCGAAAAATTGTTTTAAGGTGTATCTCACCCCGTTGCACATTTTTGATTTTTTTGGGAGGCTGTAGTGATCATCACGTATTCTTGAAAAATTCAAAACTAATATTTGGCCCCTGTCTGACGCTGCCGTTGATCATCGACACATCACAAATCGATTGGGTGGCTCTGAAATTTTTTTTTAAGGTGTATCTCACCCCAATGCACATCTTTGAATTTTTTGGAGGCTGTAGTGATCAGCATGTATTCTTGAAAAATTCAAAACCAATATTTGGCCCCTTTCTGACGCTACCGTTGATCATCGGCACATCACAAATCGCTCAGCTCGCTCCGAAAAATTGTTTTAAGGTGTATCTCACCCCGTTGCACATTTTTGATTTTTTTTGGAGGCTGTAGTGATCATCACGTATTCTTGAAAAATTCAAAACTAATATTTGGCCCCTGTCTGACGCTGCCGTTGATCATCGACACGTCACAAATCGATTGGGTGGCTCTGAAATTTTTTTTTAAGGTGTATCTCACCCCAATGCACATCTTTGAATTTTTTGGAGGCTGTAGTGATCAGCATGTATTCTTGAAAAATTCAAAACCAATATTTGGCCCCTTTCTGACGTTACCGTTGATCATCGACACGTCACAAATCGATTGGGTGGCTCTGAAATTTTTTTTAAGGTGTATCTCACCCCAATGCACATCTTTGAATTTTTTGGAGGCTGTAGTGATCAGCATGTATTCTTGAAAAATTCAAAACCAATATTTGGCCCCTTTCTGACGTTACCGTTGATCATCGGCACGTCACAAATCGCTCAGCTCGCTCAGAAAAATTGTTTGAAGGTGTATCTCACCCCAATGCACATCTTTGAATTTTTTGGAGGCTGTAGTGATCAGCATGTATTCTTGAAAAATTCAAAACTAATATTTGGCCCCTGTCTGACGCTGCCGTTGATCATCGGCACGTCACAAATCAATTGGGTGGCTCTGAAATTTTATTTTAAGGTGTATCTCACCCCAATGCACATCTTTGATTTTTTTGGAGGCTGTAGTGATCAGCATGTATTCTTGAAAAATTCAAAACTAATATTTGGCCCCTGTGTGACGCTGCTGTTGATCATCGGCACGTCACAAATCGATTGGGTGGCTCTGAAATTTTTGTTTAAGGTGTATCTCACCCCAATGCACATCTTTGAATTTTTTGGAGGCTGTAGTGATCAGCATGTATTCTTGAAAAATTCAAAACCAATATTTGGCCCCTTTCTGACGCTACCGTTGATCATCGGCACATCACAAATCGCTCAGCTCGCTCCGAAAAATTGTTTTAAGGTGTATCTCACCCCGTTGCACATTTTTGATTTTTTTTGGAGGCTGTAGTGATCATCACGTATTCTTGAAAAATTCAAAACCAATATTTGGCCCCTTTCTGACGTTACCGTTGATCACCGGCACGTCAGAAATCGCTCAGCTCGCTCCGAAAAATTGTTTGAAGGTGTATCTCACCCCAATGCACACCTTTGATTTTTTTTGGAGGCTGTAGTGATCATCACGTATTCTTGAAAAATTCAAAACCAATATTTGGCCCCTTTCTGACGTTACCGTTGATCATCGGCACGTCACAAATCGATTGGGTGGCTCTGAAATTTTTGTTTAAGGTGTATCTCACCCCAATGCACATCTTTGATTTTTTTGGAGGCTGTAGTGATCATCACGTATTCTTGAAAAATTCAAAACCAATATTTGGCCCCTTTCTGACGTTACAGTTGATCACCGGCACGTCAGAAATCGCTCAGCTCGCTCCGAAAAATTGTTTTAAGGTGTATCTCACCCCAATGCACATCTTTGATTTTTTTGGAGGCTGTAGTGATCAGCATGTATTCTTGAAAAATTCAAAACTAATATTTGGCCCCTGTCTGACGCTGCCGTTGATCATCGGCACGTCACAAATCGATTGGGTGGCTCTGATATTTTTTTTAAGGTGTATCTCACCCCAATGCACATCTTTGAATTTTTTGGAGGCTGTAGTGATCAGCATGTATTCTTGAAAAATTCAAAACCAATATTTGGCCCCTTTCTGACGTTACCGTTGATCATCGGCACATCACAAATCGCTCAGCTCGCTCAGAAAAATTGTTTGAAGGTGTATCTCACCCCAATGCACATCTTTGAATTTTTTGGAGGCTGTAGTGATCAGCATGTATTCTTGAAAAATTCAAAACTAATATTTGGCCCCTGTCTGACGCTGCTGTTGATCATCGGCACGTCACAAATCAATTGGGTGGCTCTGAAATTTTATTTCAAGGTGTATCTCACCCCAATGCACATCTTTGATTTTTTTGGAGGCTGTAGTGATCAGCATGTATTCTTGAAAAATTCAAAACTAATATTTGGCCCCTGTGTGACGCTGCTGTTGATCATCGGCACGTCACAAATCGATTGGGTGGCTCTGAAATTTTTGTTTAAGGTGTATCTCACCCCAATGCACATCTTTGAATTTTTTGGAGGCTGTAGTGATCAGCATGTATTCTTGAAAAATTCAAAACCAATATTTGGCCCCTTTCTGACGTTACCGTTGATCATCGGCACATCACAAATCGCTCAGCTCGCTCCGAAAAATTGTTTTAAGGTGTATCTCACCCCGTTGCACATTTTTGATTTTTTTTGGAGGCTGTAGTGATCATCACGTATTCTTGAAAAATTCAAAACTAATATTTGGCCCCTGTTTGACGCTGCCGTTGATCATCGACACGTCACAAATCGATTGGGTGGCTCTGAAATTTTTTTTAAAGGTGTATCTCACCCCAATGCACATCTTTGAATTTTTTGGAGGCTGTAGTGATCAGCATGTATTCTTGAAAAATTCAAAACCAATATTTGGCCCCTTTCTGACGTTACCGTTGATCATCGGCACGTCACAAATCGCTCAGCTCGCTCAGAAAAATTGTTTGAAGGTGTATCTCACCCCAATGCACATCTTTGATTTTTTTGGAGGCTGTAGTGATCATCACGTATTCTTGAAAAATTCAAAACCAATATTTGGCCCCTTTCTGACGTTACCGTTGATCACCGGCACGTCAGAAATCGCTCAGCTCGCTCCGAAAAATTGTTTGAAGGTGTATCTCACCCCAATGCACACCTTTGATTTTTTTAGAGGCTGTAGTGATCAGCATGTATTCTTGAAAAATTCAAAACTAATATTTGGCCCCTGTCTGACGCTGCCGTTGATCATCGGCACGTCACAAATCAATTGGGTGGCTCTGAAATTTTATTTTAAGGTGTATCTCACCCCAATGCACATCTTTGATTTTTTTGGAGGCTGTAGTGATCAGCATGTATTCTTGAAAAATTCAAAACTAATATTTGGCCCCTGTCTGACGCTGCCGTTGATCATCGGCACGTCACAAATCGATTGGGTGGCTCTGATATTTTTTTTAAGGTGTATCTCACCCCAATGCACATCTTTGAATTTTTTGGAGGCTGTAGTGATCAGCATGTATTCTTGAAAAATTCAAAACCAATATTTGGCCCCTTTCTGACGTTACCGTTGATCATCGGCACGTCACAAATCGCTCAGCTCGCTCAGAAAAATTGTTTGAAGGTGTATCTCACCCCAATGCACATCTTTGATTTTTTTGGAGGCTGTAGTGATCATCACGTATTCTTGAAAAATTCAAAACCAATATTTGGCCCCTTTCTGACGTTACCGTTGATCACCGGCACGTCAGAAATCGCTCAGCTCGCTCCGAAAAATTGTTTGAAGGTGTATCTCACCCCAATGCACATCTTTGAATTTTTTGGAGGCTGTAGTGATCAGCATGTATTCTTGAAAAATTCAAAACTAATATTTGGCCCCTGTCTGACGCTGCCGTTGATCATCGGCACGTCACAAATCAATTGGGTGGCTCTGAAATTTTATTTTAAGGTGTATCTCACCCCAATGCACATCTTTGATTTTTTTGGAGGCTGTAGTGATCAGCATGTATTCTTGAAAAATTCAAAACCAATATTTGGCCCCTTTCTGACGTTACCGTTGATCATCGGCACGTCACAAATCGATTGGGTGGCTCTGAAATTTTTGTTTAAGGTGTATCTCACCCCAATGCACATCTTTGATTTTTTTGGAGGCTGTAGTGATCATCACGTATTCTTGAAAAATTCAAAACCAATATTTGGCCCCTTTCTGACGTTACAGTTGATCACCGGCACGTCAGAAATCGCTCAGCTCGCTCCGAAAAATTGTTTTAAGGTGTATCTCACCCCAATGCACATCTTTGATTTTTTTGGAGGCTGTAGTGATCAGCATGTATTCTTGAAAAATTCAAAACCAATATTTGGCCCCAGTCTGACGCTGCCGTTGATCATCGACACGTCACAAATCGATTGGGTGGCTCTGAAATTTTTTTTAAGGTGTATCTCACCCCAATGCACATCTTTGATTTTTTTGGAGGCTGTAGTGATCAGCATGTATTCTTGAAAAATTCAAAACTAATATTTGGCCCCTGTCTGACGCTGCCGTTGATCATCGGCACGTCACAAATCGATTGGGTGGCTCTGATATTTTTTTTAAGGTGTATCTCACCCCAATGCACATCTTTGAATTTTTTGGAGGCTGTAGTGATCAGCATGTATTCTTGAAAAATTCAAAACCAATATTTGGCCCCTTTCTGACGTTACCGTTGATCATCGGCACGTCACAAATCGCTCAGCTCGCTCAGAAAAATTGTTTGAAGGTGTATCTCACCCCAATGCACATCTTTGAATTTTTTGGAGGCTGTAGTGATCAGCATGTATTCTTGAAAAATTCAAAACTAATATTTGGCCCCTGTGTGACGCTGCCGTTGATCATCGGCACGTCACAAATCGATTGGGTGGCTCTGAAATTTTTGTTTAAGGTGTATCTCACCCCAATGCACATCTTTGAATTTTTTGGAGGCTGTAGTGATCAGCATGTATTCTTGAAAAATTCAAAACCAATATTTGGCCCCTTTCTGACGTTACCGTTGATCATCGGCACATCACAAATCGCTCAGCTCGCTCCGAAAAATTGTTTTAAGGTGTATCTCACCCCGTTGCACATTTTTGATTTTTTTTGGAGGCTGTAGTGATCATCACGTATTCTTGAAAAATTCAAAACTAATATTTGGCCCCTGTCTGACGCTGCCGTTGATCATCGACACATCACAAATCAATTGGGTGGCTCTGAAATTTTTTTTTAAGGTGTATCTCACCCCAATGCACATCTTTGAATTTTTTGGAGGCTGTAGTGATCAGCATGTATTCTTGAAAAATTCAAAACCAAAATTTGGCCCCTTTCTGACGTTACCGTTGATCATCGGCACGTCACAAATCGATTGGGTGGCTCTGAAATTTTTTTTAAGGTGTATCTCACCCCAATGCACATCTTTGATTTTTTTGGAGGCTGTAGTGATCAGCATGTATTCTTGAAAAATTCAAAACCAATATTTGGCCCCTGTGTGACGCTGCCGTTGATCATCGGCACGTCACAAATCGATTGGGTGGCTCTGAAATTTTTGTTTAAGGTGTATCTCACCCCAATGCACATCTTTGAATTTTTTGGAGGCTGTAGTGATCAGCATGTATTCTTGAAAAATTCAAAACCAATATTTGGCCCCTTTCTGACGTTACCGTTGATCATCGGCACATCACAAATCGCTCAGCTCGCTCCGAAAAATTGTTTTAAGGTGTATCTCACCCCGTTGCACATTTTTGATTTTTTTGGGAGGCTGTAGTGATCATCACGTATTCTTGAAAAATTCAAAACTAATATTTGGCCCCTGTCTGACGCTGCCGTTGATCATCGACACATCACAAATCGATTGGGTGGCTCTGAAATTTTTTTTTAAGGTGTATCTCACCCCAATGCACATCTTTGAATTTTTTGGAGGCTGTAGTGATCAGCATGTATTCTTGAAAAATTCAAAACCAATATTTGGCCCCTTTCTGACGCTACCGTTGATCATCGGCACATCACAAATCGCTCAGCTCGCTCCGAAAAATTGTTTTAAGGTGTATCTCACCCCGTTGCACATTTTTGATTTTTTTTGGAGGCTGTAGTGATCATCACGTATTCTTGAAAAATTCAAAACTAATATTTGGCCCCTGTCTGACGCTGCCGTTGATCATCGACACGTCACAAATCGATTGGGTGGCTCTGAAATTTTTTTTTAAGGTGTATCTCACCCCAATGCACATCTTTGAATTTTTTGGAGGCTGTAGTGATCAGCATGTATTCTTGAAAAATTCAAAACCAATATTTGGCCCCTTTCTGACGTTACCGTTGATCATCGACACGTCACAAATCGATTGGGTGGCTCTGAAATTTTTTTTAAGGTGTATCTCACCCCAATGCACATCTTTGAATTTTTTGGAGGCTGTAGTGATCAGCATGTATTCTTGAAAAATTCAAAACCAATATTTGGCCCCTTTCTGACGTTACCGTTGATCATCGGCACGTCACAAATCGATTGGGTGGCTCTGAAATTTTTTTTAAGGTGTATCTCACCCCAATGCACATCTTTGATTTTTTTGGAGGCTGTAGTGATCATCACGTATTCTTGAAAAATTCAAAACCAATATTTGGCCCCTTTCTGACGTTACCGTTGATCACCGGCACGTCAGAAATCGCTCAGCTCGCTCCGAAAAATTGTTTGAAGGTGTATCTCACCCCAATGCACACCTTTGATTTTTTTTGGAGGCTGTAGTGATCATCACGTATTCTTGAAAAATTCAAAACCAATATTTGGCCCCTTTCTGACGTTACCGTTGATCATCGGCACGTCACAAATCGATTGGGTGGCTCTGAAATTTTTGTTTAAGGTGTATCTCACCCCAATGCACATCTTTGATTTTTTTGGAGGCTGTAGTGATCATCACGTATTCTTGAAAAATTCAAAACCAATATTTGGCCCCTTTCTGACGTTACAGTTGATCACCGGCACGTCAGAAATCGCTCAGCTCGCTCCTAAAAATTGTTTGAAGGTGTATCTCACCCCAATGCACATCTTTGATTTTTTTGGAGGCTGTAGTGATCAGCATGTATTCTTGAAAAATTCAAAACCAATATTTGGCCCCAGTCTGACGCTGCCGTTGATCATCGACACGTCACAAATCGATTGGGTGGCTCTGAAATTTTTTTTTAAGGTGTATCTCACCCCAATGCACATCTTTGATTTTTTTGGAGGCTGTAGTGATCAGCATGTATTCTTGAAAAATTCAAAACTAATATTTGGCCCCTGTCTGACGCTGCCGTTGATCATCGGCACGTCACAAATCGATTGGGTGGCTCTGATATTTTTTTTAAGGTGTATCTCACCCCAATGCACATCTTTGAATTTTTTGGAGGCTGTAGTGATCAGCATGTATTCTTGAAAAATTCAAAACCAATATTTGGCCCCTTTCTGACGTTATCGTTGATCACCGGCACGTCACAAATCGCTCAGCTCGCTCAGAAAAATTGTTTGAAGGTGTATCTCACCCCAATGCACATCTTTGAATTTTTTGGAGGCTGTAGTGATCAGCATGTATTCTTGAAAAATTCAAAACTAATATTTGGCCCCTGTCTGACGCTGCTGTTGATCATCGGCACGTCACAAATCAATTGGGTGGCTCTGAAATTTTATTTCAAGGTGTATCTCACCCCAATGCACATCTTTGATTTTTTTGGAGGCTGTAGTGATCAGCATGTATTCTTGAAAAATTCAAAACTAATATTTGGCCCCTGTGTGACGCTGCTGTTGATCATCGGCACGTCACAAATCGATTGGGTGGCTCTGAAATTTTATTTTAAGGTGTATCTCACCCCAATGCACATCTTTGAATTTTTTGGAGGCTGTAGTGATCAGCATGTATTCTTGAAAAATTCAAAACCAATATTTGGCCCCTTTCTGACGTTACCGTTGATCATCGGCACATCACAAATCGCTCAGCTCGCTCAGAAAAATTGTTTTAAGGTGTATCTCACCCCGTTGCACATTTTTGATTTTTTTTGGAGGCTGTAGTGATCATCACGTATTCTTGAAAAATTCAAAACTAATATTTGGCCCCTGTCTGACGCTGCCGTTGATCATCGACACATCACAAATCGATTGGGTGGCTCTGAAATTTTTTTTAAAGGTGTATCTCACCCCAATGCACATCTTTGAATTTTTTGGAGGCTGTAGTGATCAGCATGTATTCTTGAAAAATTCAAAACCAATATTTGGCCCCTTTCTGACGCTGCCGTTGATCATCGGCACGTCACAAATCAATTGGGTGGCTCTGAAATTTTATTTTAAGGTGTATCTCACCCCAATGCACATCTTTGATTTTTTTGGAGGCTGTAGTGATCAGCATGTATTCTTGAAAAATTCAAAACTAATATTTGGCCCCTGTGTGACGCTGCCGTTGATCATCGGCACGTCACAAATCGATTGGGTGGCTCTGAAATTTTTGTTTAAGGTGTATCTCACCCCAATGCACATCTTTGAATTTTTTGGAGGCTGTAGTGATCAGCATGTATTCTTGAAAAATTCAAAACCAATATTTGGCCCCTTTCTGACGTTACCGTTGATCATCGGCACATCACAAATCGCTCAGCTCGCTCCGAAAAATTGTTTTAAGGTGTATCTCACCCCGTTGCACATTTTTGATTTTTTTTGGAGGCTGTAGTGATCATCACGTATTCTTGAAAAATTCAAAACTAATATTTGGCCCCTGTCTGACGCTGCCGTTGATCATCGACACATCACAAATCGATTGGGTGGCTCTGAAATTTTTTTTTAAGGTGTATCTCACCCCAATGCACATCTTTGAATTTTTTGGAGGCTGTAGTGATCAGCATGTATTCTTGAAAAATTCAAAACCAAAATTTGGCCCCTTTCTGACGTTACCGTTGATCATCGGCGCGTCACAAATCGATTGGGTGGCTCTGAAATTTTTTTTAAGGTGTATCTCACCCCAATGCACATCTTTGATTTTTTTGGAGGCTGTAGTGATCAGCATGTATTCTTGAAAAATTCAAAACCAATATTTGGCCCCTGTGTGACGCTGCCGTTGATCATCGGCACGTCACAAATCGATTGGGTGGCTCTGATATTTTTTTTAAGGTGTATCTCACCCCAATGCACATCTTTGAATTTTTTGGAGGCTGTAGTGATCAGCATGTATTCTTGAAAAATTCAAAACCAATATTTGGCCTCTTTCTGACGTTACCGTTGATCATCGGCACATCACAAATCGCTCAGCTCGCTCCGAAAAATTGTTTTAAGGTGTATCTCACCCCGTTGCACATTTTTGATTTTTTTTGGAGGCTGTAGTGATCATCACGTATTCTTGAAAAATTCAAAACTAATATTTGGCCCCTGTCTGACGCTGCCGTTGATCATCGACACATCACAAATCGATTGGGTGGCTCTGAAATTTTTTTTTAAGGTGTATCTCACCCCAATGCACATCTTTGAATTTTTTGGAGGCTGTAGTGATCAGCATGTATTCTTGAAAAATTCAAAACCAAAATTTGGCCCCTTTCTGACGTTACCGTTGATCATCGGCACGTCACAAATCGATTGGGTGGCTCTGAATTTTTTTTAAGGTGTATCTCACCCCAATGCACATCTTTGATTTTTTTGGAGGCTGTAGTGATCAGCATGTATTCTTGAAAAATTCAAAACCAATATTTGGCCCCTTTCTGACGCTACCGTTGATCACCGGCACGTCAGAAATCGCTTAGCTCGCTCCGAAAAATTGTTTGAAGGTGTATCTCACCCCAATGCACACCTTTGATTTTTTTGGAGGCTGTAGTGATCAGCATGTATTCTTGAAAAATTCAAAACTAATATTTGGCCCCTGTCTGACGCTGCCGTTGATCATCGGCACGTCACAAATCAATTGGGTGGCTCTGAAATTTTATTTTAAGGTGTATCTCACCCCAATGCACATCTTTGATTTTTTTGGAGGCTGTAGTGATCAGCATGTATTCTTGAAAAATTCAAAACTAATATTTGGCCCCTGTCTGACGCTGCCGTTGATCATCGGCACGTCACAAATCGATTGGGTGGCTCTGATATTTTTTTTAAGGTGTATCTCACCCCAATGCACATCTTTGAATTTTTTGGAGGCTGTAGTGATCAGCATGTATTCTTGAAAAATTCAAAACCAATATTTGGCCCCTTTCTGACGTTACCGTTGATCATCGGCACGTCACAAATCGCTCAGCTCGCTCAGAAAAATTGTTTGAAGGTGTATCTCACCCCAATGCACATCTTTGAATTTTTTGGAGGCTGTAGTGATCAGCATGTATTCTTGAAAAATTCAAAACTAATATTTGGCCCCTGTCTGACGCTGCCGTTGATCATCGGCACGTCACAAATCAATTGGGTGGCTCTGAAATTTTATTTTAAGGTGTATCTCACCCCAATGCACATCTTTGATTTTTTTGGAGGCTGTAGTGATCAGCATGTATTCTTGAAAAATTCAAAACTAATATTTGGCCCCTGTGTGACGCTGCTGTTGATCATCGGCACGTCACAAATCGATTGGGTGGCTCTGAAATTTTTGTTTAAGGTGTATCTCACCCCAATGCACATCTTTGAATTTTTTGGAGGCTGTAGTGATCAGCATGTATTCTTGAAAAATTCAAAACCAATATTTGGCCCCTTTCTGACGCTACCGTTGATCATCGGCACATCACAAATCGCTCAGCTCGCTCCGAAAAATTGTTTTAAGGTGTATCTCACCCCGTTGCACATTTTTGATTTTTTTTGGAGGCTGTAGTGATCATCACGTATTCTTGAAAAATTCAAAACCAATATTTGGCCCCTTTCTGACGTTACCGTTGATCACCGGCACGTCAGAAATCGCTCAGCTCGCTCCGAAAAATTGTTTGAAGGTGTATCTCACCCCAATGCACACCTTTGATTTTTTTTGGAGGCTGTAGTGATCATCACGTATTCTTGAAAAATTCAAAACCAATATTTGGCCCCTTTCTGACGTTACCGTTGATCATCGGCACGTCACAAATCGATTGGGTGGCTCTGAAATTTTTGTTTAAGGTGTATCTCACCCCAATGCACATCTTTGATTTTTTTGGAGGCTGTAGTGATCATCACGTATTCTTGAAAAATTCAAAACCAATATTTGGCCCCTTTCTGACGTTACAGTTGATCACCGGCACGTCAGAAATCGCTCAGCTCGCTCCGAAAAATTGTTTTAAGGTGTATCTCACCCCAATGCACATCTTTGATTTTTTTGGAGGCTGTAGTGATCAGCATGTATTCTTGAAAAATTCAAAACTAATATTTGGCCCCTGTCTGACGCTGCCGTTGATCATCGGCACGTCACAAATCGATTGGGTGGCTCTGATATTTTTTTTAAGGTGTATCTCACCCCAATGCACATCTTTGAATTTTTTGGAGGCTGTAGTGATCAGCATGTATTCTTGAAAAATTCAAAACCAATATTTGGCCCCTTTCTGACGTTACCGTTGATCATCGGCACATCACAAATCGCTCAGCTCGCTCAGAAAAATTGTTTGAAGGTGTATCTCACCCCAATGCACATCTTTGAATTTTTTGGAGGCTGTAGTGATCAGCATGTATTCTTGAAAAATTCAAAACTAATATTTGGCCCCTGTCTGACGCTGCTGTTGATCATCGGCACGTCACAAATCAATTGGGTGGCTCTGAAATTTTATTTCAAGGTGTATCTCACCCCAATGCACATCTTTGATTTTTTTGGAGGCTGTAGTGATCAGCATGTATTCTTGAAAAATTCAAAACTAATATTTGGCCCCTGTGTGACGCTGCTGTTGATCATCGGCACGTCACAAATCGATTGGGTGGCTCTGAAATTTTTGTTTAAGGTGTATCTCACCCCAATGCACATCTTTGAATTTTTTGGAGGCTGTAGTGATCAGCATGTATTCTTGAAAAATTCAAAACCAATATTTGGCCCCTTTCTGACGTTACCGTTGATCATCGGCACATCACAAATCGCTCAGCTCGCTCCGAAAAATTGTTTTAAGGTGTATCTCACCCCGTTGCACATTTTTGATTTTTTTTGGAGGCTGTAGTGATCATCACGTATTCTTGAAAAATTCAAAACTAATATTTGGCCCCTGTTTGACGCTGCCGTTGATCATCGACACGTCACAAATCGATTGGGTGGCTCTGAAATTTTTTTTAAAGGTGTATCTCACCCCAATGCACATCTTTGAATTTTTTGGAGGCTGTAGTGATCAGCATGTATTCTTGAAAAATTCAAAACCAATATTTGGCCCCTTTCTGACGTTACCGTTGATCATCGGCACGTCACAAATCGCTCAGCTCGCTCAGAAAAATTGTTTGAAGGTGTATCTCACCCCAATGCACATCTTTGATTTTTTTGGAGGCTGTAGTGATCATCACGTATTCTTGAAAAATTCAAAACCAATATTTGGCCCCTTTCTGACGTTACCGTTGATCACCGGCACGTCAGAAATCGCTCAGCTCGCTCCGAAAAATTGTTTGAAGGTGTATCTCACCCCAATGCACACCTTTGATTTTTTTAGAGGCTGTAGTGATCAGCATGTATTCTTGAAAAATTCAAAACTAATATTTGGCCCCTGTCTGACGCTGCCGTTGATCATCGGCACGTCACAAATCAATTGGGTGGCTCTGAAATTTTATTTTAAGGTGTATCTCACCCCAATGCACATCTTTGATTTTTTTGGAGGCTGTAGTGATCAGCATGTATTCTTGAAAAATTCAAAACTAATATTTGGCCCCTGTCTGACGCTGCCGTTGATCATCGGCACGTCACAAATCGATTGGGTGGCTCTGATATTTTTTTTAAGGTGTATCTCACCCCAATGCACATCTTTGAATTTTTTGGAGGCTGTAGTGATCAGCATGTATTCTTGAAAAATTCAAAACCAATATTTGGCCCCTTTCTGACGTTACCGTTGATCATCGGCACGTCACAAATCGCTCAGCTCGCTCAGAAAAATTGTTTGAAGGTGTATCTCACCCCAATGCACATCTTTGATTTTTTTGGAGGCTGTAGTGATCATCACGTATTCTTGAAAAATTCAAAACCAATATTTGGCCCCTTTCTGACGTTACCGTTGATCACCGGCACGTCAGAAATCGCTCATCTCGCTCCGAAAAATTGTTTGAAGGTGTATCTCACCCCAATGCACACCTTTGATTTTTTTAGAGGCTGTAGTGATCAGCATGTATTCTTGAAAAATTCAAAACTAATATTTGGCCCCTGTCTGACGCTGCCGTTGATCATCGGCACGTCACAAATCAATTGGGTGGCTCTGAAATTTTATTTTAAGGTGTATCTCACCCCAATGCACATCTTTGATTTTTTTGGAGGCTGTAGTGATCAGCATGTATTCTTGAAAAATTCAAAACTAATATTTGGCCCCTGTCTGACGCTGCCGTTGATCATCGGCACGTCACAAATCGATTGGGTGGCTCTGATATTTTTTTTAAGGTGTATCTCACCCCAATGCACATCTTTGAATTTTTTGGAGGCTGTAGTGATCAGCATGTATTCTTGAAAAATTCAAAACCAATATTTGGCCCCTTTCTGACGTTACCGTTGATCATCGGCACGTCACAAATCGCTCAGCTCGCTCAGAAAAATTGTTTGAAGGTGTATCTCACCCCAATGCACATCTTTGAATTTTTTGGAGGCTGTAGTGATCAGCATGTATTCTTGAAAAATTCAAAACTAATATTTGGCCCCTGTCTGACGCTGCCGTTGATCATCGGCACGTCACAAATCAATTGGGTGGCTCTGAAATTTTATTTTAAGGTGTATCTCACCCCAATGCACATCTTTGATTTTTTTGGAGGCTGTAGTGATCAGCATGTATTCTTGAAAAATTCAAAACCAATATTTGACCCCTTTCTGACGTTACCGTTGATCATCGGCACGTCACAAATCGATTGGGTGGCTCTGAAATTTTTGTTTAAGGTGTATCTCACCCCAATGCACATCTTTGATTTTTTTGGAGGCTGTAGTGATCATCACGTATTCTTGAAAAATTCAAAACCAATATTTGGCCCCTTTCTGACGTTACAGTTGATCACCGGCACGTCAGAAATCGCTCAGCTCGCTCCGAAAAATTGTTTTAAGGTGTATCTCACCCCAATGCACATCTTTGATTTTTTTGGAGGCTGTAGTGATCAGCATGTATTCTTGAAAAATTCAAAACCAATATTTGGCCCCAGTCTGACGCTGCCGTTGATCATCGACACGTCACAAATCGATTGGGTGGCTCTGAAATTTTTTTTAAGGTGTATCTCACCCCAATGCACATCTTTGATTTTTTTGGAGGCTGTAGTGATCAGCATGTATTCTTGAAAAATTCAAAACTAATATTTGGCCCCTGTCTGACGCTGCCGTTGATCATCGGCACGTCACAAATCGATTGGGTGGCTCTGATATTTTTTTTAAGGTGTATCTCACCCCAATGCACATCTTTGAATTTTTTGGAGGCTGTAGTGATCAGCATGTATTCTTGAAAAATTCAAAACCAATATTTGGCCCCTTTCTGACGTTACCGTTGATCATCGGCACGTCACAAATCGCTCAGCTCGCTCAGAAAAATTGTTTGAAGGTGTATCTCACCCCAATGCACATCTTTGAATTTTTTGGAGGCTGTAGTGATCAGCATGTATTCTTGAAAAATTCAAAACTAATATTTGGCCCCTGTCTGACGCTGCTGTTGATCATCGGCACGTCACAAATCAATTGGGTGGCTCTGAAATTTTATTTCAAGGTGTATCTCACCCCAATGCACATCTTTGATTTTTTTGGAGGCTGTAGTGATCAGCATGTATTCTTGAAAAATTCAAAACTAATATTTGGCCCCTGTGTGACGCTGCTGTTGATCATCGGCACGTCACAAATCGATTGGGTGGCTCTGAAATTTTTGTTTAAGGTGTATCTCACCCCAATGCACATCTTTGAATTTTTTGGAGGCTGTAGTGATCAGCATGTATTCTTGAAAAATTCAAAACCAATATTTGGCCCCTTTCTGACGTTACCGTTGATCATCGGCACATCACAAATCGCTCAGCTCGCTCCGAAAAATTGTTTTAAGGTGTATCTCACCCCGTTGCACATTTTTGATTTTTTTTGGAGGCTGTAGTGATCATCACGTATTCTTGAAAAATTCAAAACTAATATTTGGCCCCTGTCTGACGCTGCCGTTGATCAACGACACGTCACAAATCGATTGGGTGGCTCTGAAATTTTTTTTAAAGGTGTATCTCACCCCAATGCACATCTTTGAATTTTTTGGAGGCTGTAGTGATCAGCATGTATTCTTGAAAAATTCAAAACCAATATTTGGCCCCTTTCTGACGTTACCGTTGATCATCGGCACGTCACAAATCGATTGGGTGGCTCTGAAATTTTTTTTAAGGTGTATCTCACCCCAATGCACATCTTTGAATTTTTTGGAGGCTGTAGTGATCAGCATGTATTCTTGAAAAATTCAAAACCAATATTTGGCCCCTTTCTGACGTTACCGTTGATCATCGGCACGTCACAAATCGCTCAGCTCGCTCAGAAAAATTGTTTGAAGGTGTATCTCACCCCAATGCACATCTTTGATTTTTTTGGAGGCTGTAGTGATCATCACGTATTCTTGAAAAATTCAAAACCAATATTTGGCCCCTTTCTGACGTTACCGTTGATCACCGGCACGTCAGAAATCGCTCTGCTCGCTCCGAAAAATTGTTTGAAGGTGTATCTCACCCCAATGCACACCTTTGATTTTTTTGGAGGCTGTAGTGATCATCACGTATTCTTGAAAAATTCAAAACCAATATTTGGCCCCTTTCTGACGTTACCGTTGATCATCGGCACGTCACAAATCGATTGGGTGGCTCTGAAATTTTTGTTTAAGGTGTATCTCACCCCAATGCACATCTTTGATTTTTTTGGAGGCAGTAGTGATCATCACGTATTCTTGAAGAATTCAAAACCAATATTTGGCCCCTTTCTGACGTTACAGTTGATCACCGGCACGTCAGAAATCGCTCAGCTCGCTCCGAAAAATTGTTTGAAGGTGTATCTCACCCCAATGCACATCTTTGATTTTTTTGGAGGCTGTAGTGATCAGCATGTATTCTTGAAAAATTCAAAACTAATATTTGGCCCCTGTCTGACGCTGCTGTTGATCATCGGCACGTCACAAATCGATTGGGTGGCTCTGATATTTTTTTTAAGGTGTATCTCACCCCAATGCACATCTTTGAATTTTTTGGAGGCTGTAGTGATCAGCATGTATTCTTGAAAAATTCAAAACTAATATTTGGCCCCTGTCTGACGCTGCTGTTGATCATCGGCACGTCACAAATCAATTGGGTGGCTCTGAAATTTTATTTCAAGGTGTATCTCACCCCAATGCACATCTTTGATTTTTTTGGAGGCTGTAGTGATCAGCATGTATTCTTGAAAAATTCAAAACTAATATTTGGCCCCTGTGTGACGCTGCTGTTGATCATCGGCACGTCACAAATCGATTGGGTGGCTCTGAAATTTTTGTTTAAGGTGTATCTCACCCCAATGCACATCTTTGAATTTTTTGGAGGCTGTAGTGATCAGCATGTATTCTTGAAAAATTCAAAACCAATATTTGGCCCCTTTCTGACGTTACCGTTGATCATCGGCACATCACAAATCGCTCAGCTCGCTCCGAAAAATTGTTTTAAGGTGTATCTCACCCCGTTGCACATTTTTGATTTTTTTTGGAGGCTGTAGTGATCATCACGTATTCTTGAAAAATTCAAAACTAATATTTGGCCCCTGTCTGACGCTGCCGTTGATCATCGACACGTCACAAATCGATTGGGTGGCTCTGAAATTTTTTTTAAAGGTGTATCTCACCCCAATGCACATCTTTGAATTTTTTGGAGGCTGTAGTGATCAGCATGTATTCTTGAAAAATTCAAAACCAATATTTGGCCCCTTTCTGACGTTACCGTTGATCATCGGCACGTCACAAATCGATTGGGTGGCTCTGAAATTTTTTTAAGGTGTATCTCACCCCAATGCACATCTTTGAATTTTTTGGAGGCTGTAGTGATCAGCATGTATTCTTGAAAAATTCAAAACCAATATTTGGCCCCTTTCTGACGTTACCGTTGATCATCGGCACGTCACAAATCGCTCAGCTCGCTCAGAAAAATTGTTTGAAGGTGTATCTCACCCCAATGCACATCTTTGATTTTTTTGGAGGCTGTAGTGATCATCACGTATTCTTGAAAAATTCAAAACCAATATTTGGCCCCTTTCTGACGTTACCGTTGATCACCGGCACGTCAGAAATCGCTCAGCTCGCTCCGAAAAATTGTTTGAAGGTGTATCTCACCCCAATGCACACCTTTGATTTTTCTGGAGGCTGTAGTGATCATCACGTATTCTTGAAAAATTCAAAACCAATATTTGGCCCCTTTCTGACGTTACCGTTGATCATCGGCACGTCACAAATCGATTGGGTGGCTCTGAAATTTTTTTTAAGGTGTATCTCACCCCAATGCACATCTTTGATTTTTTTGGAGGCTGTAGTGATCATCACGTATTCTTGAAGAATTCAAAACCAATATTTGGCCCCTTTCTGACGTTACAGTTGATCACCGGCACGTCAGAAATCGCTCAGCTCGCTCCGAAAAATTGTTTGAAGGTGTATCTCACCCCAATGCACATCTTTGATTTTTTTTGGAGGCTGTAGTGATCAGCATGTATTCTTGAAAAATTCAAAACTAATATTTGGCCCCTGTCTGACGCTGCCGTTGATCATCGGCACGTCACAAATCGATTGGGTGGCTCTGATATTTTTTTTAAGGTGTATCTCACCCCAATGCACATCTTTGAATTTTTTGGAGGCTGTAGTGATCAGCATGTATTCTTGAAAAATTCAAAACCAATATTTGGCCCCTTTCTGACGTTACCGTTGATCATCGGCACGTCACAAATCGCTCAGCTCGCTCAGAAAAATTGTTTGAAGGTGTATCTCACCCCAATGCACATCTTTGAATTTTTTGGAGGCTGTAGTGATCAGCATGTATTCTTGAAAAATTCAAAACTAATATTTGGCCCCTGTCTGACGCTGCCGTTGATCATCGGCACGTCACAAATCAATTGGGTGGCTCTGAAATTTTATTTTAAGGTGTATCTCACCCCAATGCACATCTTTGATTTTTTTGGAGGCTGTAGTGATCAGCATGTATTCTTGAAAAATTCAAAACTAATATTTGGCCCCTGTGTGACGCTGCCGTTGATCATCGGCACGTCACAAATCGATTGGGTGGCTCTGAAATTTTTGTTTAAGGTGTATCTCACCCCAATGCACATCTTTGAATTTTTTGGAGGCTGTAGTGATCAGCAAGTATTCTTGAAAAATTCAAAACCAATATTTAGCCCCTTTCTGACGTTACCGTTGATCATCGGCACATCACAAATCGCTCAGCTCGCTCCGAAAAATTGTTTTAAGGTGTATCTCACCCCGTTGCACATTTTTGATTTTTTTTGGAGGCTGTAGTGATCATCACGTATTCTTGAAAAATTCAAAACTAATATTTGGCCCCTGTCTGACGCTGCTGTTGATCATCGGCACGTCACAAATCGATTGGGTGGCTCTGATATTTTTTTTAAGGTGTATCTCACCCCAATGCACATCTTTGAATTTTTTGGAGGCTGTAGTGATCAGCATGTATTCTTGAAAAATTCAAAACTAATATTTGGCCCCTTTCTGACGTTACCGTTGATCATCGGCACGTCACAAATCGCTCAGCTCGCTCAGAAAAATTGTTTGAAGGTGTATCTCACCCCAATGCACATCTTTGAATTTTTTGGAGGCTGTAGTGATCAGCATGTATTCTTGAAAAATTCAAAACTAATATTTGGCCCCTGTCTGACGCTGCCGTTGATCATCGGCACGTCACAAATCAATTGGGTGGCTCTGAAATTTTATTTTAAGGTGTATCTCACCCCAATGCACATCTTTGATTTTTTTGGAGGCTGTAGTGATCAGCATGTATTCTTGAAAAATTCAAAACTAATATTTGGCCCCTGTGTGACGCTGCCGTTGATCATCGGCACGTCACAAATCGATTGGGTGGCTCTGAAATTTTTGTTTAAGGTGTATCTCACCCCAATGCACATCTTTGAATTTTTTGGAGGCTGTAGTGATCAGCAAGTATTCTTGAAAAATTCAAAACCAATATTTAGCCCCTTTCTGACGTTACCGTTGATCATCGGCACATCACAAATCGCTCAGCTCGCTCCGAAAAATTGTTTTAAGGTGTATCTCACCCCGTTGCACATTTTTGATTTTTTTTGGAGGCTGTAGTGATCATCACGTATTCTTGAAAAATTCAAAACTAATATTTGGCCCCTGTCTGACGCTGCTGTTGATCATCGGCACGTCACAAATCGATTGGGTGGCTCTGATATTTTTTTTAAGGTGTATCTCACCCCAATGCACATCTTTGAATTTTTTGGAGGCTGTAGTGATCAGCATGTATTCTTGAAAAATTCAAAACTAATATTTGGCCCCTGTCTGACGCTGCTGTTGATCATCGGCACGTCACAAATCAATTGGGTGGCTCTGAAATTTTATTTCAAGGTGTATCTCACCCCAATGCACATCTTTGATTTTTTTGGAGGCTGTAGTGATCAGCATGTATTCTTGAAAAATTCAAAACTAATATTTGGCCCCTGTGTGACGCTGCTGTTGATCATCGGCACGTCACAAATCGATTGGGTGGCTCTGAAATTTTTGTTTAAGGTGTATCTCACCCCAATGCACATCTTTGAATTTTTTGGAGGCTGTAGTGATCAGCATGTATTCTTGAAAAATTCAAAACCAATATTTGGCCCCTTTCTGACGTTACCGTTGATCATCGGCACATCACAAATCGCTCAGCTCGCTCCGAAAAATTGTTTTAAGGTGTATCTCACCCCGTTGCACATTTTTGATTTTTTTTGGAGGCTGTAGTGATCAGCATGTATTCTTGAAAAATTCAAAACTAATATTTGGCCCCTGTCTGACGCTGCTGTTGATCATCGGCACGTCACAAATCAATTGGGTGGCTCTGAAATTTTATTTCAAGGTGTATCTCACCCCAATGCACATCTTTGATTTTTTTGGAGGCTGTAGTGATCAGCATGTATTCTTGAAAAATTCAAAACTAATATTTGGCCCCTGTGTGACGCTGCTGTTGATCATCGGCACGTCACAAATCGATTGGGTGGCTCTGAAATTTTTGTTTAAGGTGTATCTCACCCCAATGCACATCTTTGAATTTTTTGGAGGCTGTAGTGATCAGCATGTATTCTTGAAAAATTCAAAACCAATATTTGGCCCCTTTCTGACGTTACCGTTGATCATCGGCACATCACAAATCGCTCAGCTCGCTCCGAAAAATTGTTTTAAGGTGTATCTCACCCCGTTGCACATTTTTGATTTTTTTTGGAGGCTGTAGTGATCATCACGTATTCTTGAAAAATTCAAAACTAATATTTGGCCCCTGTCTGACGCTGCCGTTGATCATCGACACGTCACAAATCGATTGGGTGGCTCTGAAATTTTTTTTAAAGGTGTATCTCACCCCAATGCACATCTTTGAATTTTTTGGAGGCTGTAGTGATCAGCATGTATTCTTGAAAAATTCAAAACCAATATTTGGCCCCTTTCTGACGTTACCGTTGATCATCGGCACGTCACAAATCGATTGGGTGGCTCTGAAATTTTTTTTAAGGTGTATCTCACCCCAATGCACATCTTTGAATTTTTTGGAGGCTGTAGTGATCAGCATGTATTCTTGAAAAATTCAAAACCAATATTTGGCCCCTTTCTGACGTTACCGTTGATCATCGGCACGTCACAAATCGCTCAGCTCGCTCAGAAAAATTGTTTGAAGGTGTATCTCACCCCAATGCACATCTTTGATTTTTTTGGAGGCTGTAGTGATCATCACGTATTCTTGAAAAATTCAAAACCAATATTTGGCCCCTTTCTGACGTTACCGTTGATCACCGGCACGTCAGAAATCGCTCTGCTCGCTCCGAAAAATTGTTTGAAGGTGTATCTCACCCCAATGCACACCTTTGATTTTTTTGGAGGCTGTAGTGATCATCACGTATTCTTGAAAAATTCAAAACCAATATTTGGCCCCTTTCTGACGTTACCGTTGATCATCGGCACGTCACAAATCGATTGGGTGGCTCTGAAATTTTTGTTTAAGGTGTATCTCACCCCAATGCACATCTTTGATTTTTTTGGAGGCAGTAGTGATCATCACGTATTCTTGAAGAATTCAAAACCAATATTTGGCCCCTTTCTGACGTTACAGTTGATCACCGGCACGTCAGAAATCGCTCAGCTCGCTCCGAAAAATTGTTTGAAGGTGTATCTCACCCCAATGCACATCTTTGATTTTTTTGGAGGCTGTAGTGATCAGCATGTATTCTTGAAAAATTCAAAACTAATATTTGGCCCCTGTCTGACGCTGCTGTTGATCATCGGCACGTCACAAATCAATTGGGTGGCTCTGAAATTTTATTTCAAGGTGTATCTCACCCCAATGCACATCTTTGATTTTTTTGGAGGCTGTAGTGATCAGCATGTATTCTTGAAAAATTCAAAACTAATATTTGGCCCCTGTGTGACGCTGCTGTTGATCATCGGCACGTCACAAATCGATTGGGTGGCTCTGAAATTTTTGTTTAAGGTGTATCTCACCCCAATGCACATCTTTGAATTTTTTGGAGGCTGTAGTGATCAGCATGTATTCTTGAAAAATTCAAAACCAATATTTGGCCCCTTTCTGACGTTACCGTTGATCATCGGCACATCACAAATCGCTCAGCTCGCTCCGAAAAATTGTTTTAAGGTGTATCTCACCCCGTTGCACATTTTTGATTTTTTTTGGAGGCTGTAGTGATCATCACGTATTCTTGAAAAATTCAAAACTAATATTTGGCCCCTGTCTGACGCTGCCGTTGATCATCGACACGTCACAAATCGATTGGGTGGCTCTGAAATTTTTTTTAAAGGTGTATCTCACCCCAATGCACATCTTTGAATTTTTTGGAGGCTGTAGTGATCAGCATGTATTCTTGAAAAATTCAAAACCAATATTTGGCCCCTTTCTGACGTTACCGTTGATCATCGGCACGTCACAAATCGATTGGGTGGCTCTGAAATTTTTTTTAAGGTGTATCTCACCCCAATGCACATCTTTGAATTTTTTGGAGGCTGTAGTGATCAGCATGTATTCTTGAAAAATTCAAAACCAATATTTGGCCCCTTTCTGACGTTACCGTTGATCATCGGCACGTCACAAATCGCTCAGCTCGCTCAGAAAAATTGTTTGAAGGTGTATCTCACCCCAATGCACATCTTTGATTTTTTTGGAGGCTGTAGTGATCATCACGTATTCTTGAAAAATTCAAAACCAATATTTGGCCCCTTTCTGACGTTACCGTTGATCACCGGCACGTCAGAAATCGCTCAGCTCGCTCCGAAAAATTGTTTGAAGGTGTATCTCACCCCAATGCACACCTTTGATTTTTCTGGAGGCTGTAGTGATCATCACGTATTCTTGAAAAATTCAAAACCAATATTTGGCCCCTTTCTGACGTTACCGTTGATCATCGGCACGTCACAAATCGATTGGGTGGCTCTGAAATTTTTTTTAAGGTGTATCTCACCCCAATGCACATCTTTGATTTTTTTGGAGGCTGTAGTGATCATCACGTATTCTTGAAGAATTCAAAACCAATATTTGGCCCCTTTCTGACGTTACAGTTGATCACCGGCACGTCAGAAATCGCTCAGCTCGCTCCGAAAAATTGTTTGAAGGTGTATCTCACCCCAATGCACATCTTTGATTTTTTTTGGAGGCTGTAGTGATCAGCATGTATTCTTGAAAAATTCAAAACTAATATTTGGCCCCTGTCTGACGCTGCCGTTGATCATCGGCACGTCACAAATCGATTGGGTGGCTCTGATATTTTTTTTAAGGTGTATCTCACCCCAATGCACATCTTTGAATTTTTTGGAGGCTGTAGTGATCAGCATGTATTCTTGAAAAATTCAAAACCAATATTTGGCCCCTTTCTGACGTTACCGTTGATCATCGGCACGTCACAAATCGCTCAGCTCGCTCAGAAAAATTGTTTGAAGGTGTATCTCACCCCAATGCACATCTTTGAATTTTTTGGAGGCTGTAGTGATCAGCATGTATTCTTGAAAAATTCAAAACTAATATTTGGCCCCTGTCTGACGCTGCCGTTGATCATCGGCACGTCACAAATCAATTGGGTGGCTCTGAAATTTTATTTTAAGGTGTATCTCACCCCAATGCACATCTTTGATTTTTTTGGAGGCTGTAGTGATCAGCATGTATTCTTGAAAAATTCAAAACTAATATTTGGCCCCTGTGTGACGCTGCCGTTGATCATCGGCACGTCACAAATCGATTGGGTGGCTCTGAAATTTTTGTTTAAGGTGTATCTCACCCCAATGCACATCTTTGAATTTTTTGGAGGCTGTAGTGATCAGCAAGTATTCTTGAAAAATTCAAAACCAATATTTAGCCCCTTTCTGACGTTACCGTTGATCATCGGCACATCACAAATCGCTCAGCTCGCTCCGAAAAATTGTTTTAAGGTGTATCTCACCCCGTTGCACATTTTTGATTTTTTTTGGAGGCTGTAGTGATCATCACGTATTCTTGAAAAATTCAAAACTAATATTTGGCCCCTGTCTGACGCTGCTGTTGATCATCGGCACGTCACAAATCGATTGGGTGGCTCTGATATTTTTTTTAAGGTGTATCTCACCCCAATGCACATCTTTGAATTTTTTGGAGGCTGTAGTGATCAGCATGTATTCTTGAAAAATTCAAAACTAATATTTGGCCCCTTTCTGACGTTACCGTTGATCATCGGCACGTCACAAATCGCTCAGCTCGCTCAGAAAAATTGTTTGAAGGTGTATCTCACCCCAATGCACATCTTTGAATTTTTTGGAGGCTGTAGTGATCAGCATGTATTCTTGAAAAATTCAAAACTAATATTTGGCCCCTGTCTGACGCTGCCGTTGATCATCGGCACGTCACAAATCAATTGGGTGGCTCTGAAATTTTATTTTAAGGTGTATCTCACCCCAATGCACATCTTTGATTTTTTTGGAGGCTGTAGTGATCAGCATGTATTCTTGAAAAATTCAAAACTAATATTTGGCCCCTGTGTGACGCTGCCGTTGATCATCGGCACGTCACAAATCGATTGGGTGGCTCTGAAATTTTTGTTTAAGGTGTATCTCACCCCAATGCACATCTTTGAATTTTTTGGAGGCTGTAGTGATCAGCAAGTATTCTTGAAAAATTCAAAACCAATATTTAGCCCCTTTCTGACGTTACCGTTGATCATCGGCACATCACAAATCGCTCAGCTCGCTCCGAAAAATTGTTTTAAGGTGTATCTCACCCCGTTGCACATTTTTGATTTTTTTTGGAGGCTGTAGTGATCATCACGTATTCTTGAAAAATTCAAAACTAATATTTGGCCCCTGTCTGACGCTGCTGTTGATCATCGGCACGTCACAAATCAATTGGGTGGCTCTGAAATTTTATTTCAAGGTGTATCTCACCCCAATGCACATCTTTGATTTTTTTGGAGGCTGTAGTGATCAGCATGTATTCTTGAAAAATTCAAAACCAATATTTGGCCCCTTTCTGACGTTACCGTTGATCATCGGCACGTCACAAATCGCTCAGCTCGCTCAGAAAAATTGTTTGAAGGTGTATCTCACCCCAATGCACATCTTTGAATTTTTTGGAGGCTGTAGTGATCAGCATGTATTCTTGAAAAATTCAAAACTAATATTTGGCCCCTGTCTGACGCTGCCGTTGATCATCGGCACGTCACAAATCAATTGGGTGGCTCTGAAATTTTATTTTAAGGTGTATCTCACCCCAATGCACATCTTTGATTTTTTTGGAGGCTGTAGTGATCAGCATGTATTCTTGAAAAATTCAAAACTAATATTTGGCCCCTGTGTGACGCTGCCGTTGATCATCGGCACGTCACAAATCGATTGGGTGGCTCTGAAATTTTTGTTTAAGGTGTATCTCACCCCAATGCACATCTTTGAATTTTTTGGAGGCTGTAGTGATCAGCAAGTATTCTTGAAAAATTCAAAACCAATATTTAGCCCCTTTCTGACGTTACCGTTGATCATCGGCACATCACAAATCGCTCAGCTCGCTCCGAAAAATTGTTTTAAGGTGTATCTCACCCCGTTGCACATTTTTGATTTTTTTTGGAGGCTGTAGTGATCATCACGTATTCTTGAAAAATTCAAAACTAATATTTGGCCCCTGTCTGACGCTGCTGTTGATCATCGGCACGTCACAAATCGATTGGGTGGCTCTGATATTTTTTTTAAGGTGTATCTCACCCCAATGCACATCTTTGAATTTTTTGGAGGCTGTAGTGATCAGCATGTATTCTTGAAAAATTCAAAACTAATATTTGGCCCCTGTCTGACGCTGCTGTTGATCATCGGCACGTCACAAATCAATTGGGTGGCTCTGAAATTTTATTTCAAGGTGTATCTCACCCCAATGCACATCTTTGATTTTTTTGGAGGCTGTAGTGATCAGCATGTATTCTTGAAAAATTCAAAACTAATATTTGGCCCCTGTGTGACGCTGCTGTTGATCATCGGCACGTCACAAATCGATTGGGTGGCTCTGAAATTTTTGTTTAAGGTGTATCTCACCCCAATGCACATCTTTGAATTTTTTGGAGGCTGTAGTGATCAGCATGTATTCTTGAAAAATTCAAAACCAATATTTGGCCCCTTTCTGACGTTACCGTTGATCATCGGCACATCACAAATCGCTCAGCTCGCTCCGAAAAATTGTTTTAAGGTGTATCTCACCCCGTTGCACATTTTTGATTTTTTTTGGAGGCTGTAGTGATCATCACGTATTCTTGAAAAATTCAAAACTAATATTTGGCCCCTGTCTGACGCTGCCGTTGATCATCGACACGTCACAAATCGATTGGGTGGCTCTGAAATTTTTTTTAAAGGTGTATCTCACCCCAATGCACATCTTTGATTTTTTGGAGGCTGTAGTGATCAGCATGTATTCTTGAAATATTCAAAACCAATATTTGGCCCCTTTCTGACGTTACCGTTGATCATCGGCACGTCACAAATCGATTGGGTGGCTCTGAAATTTTTTTTAAGGTGTATCTCACCCCAATGCACATCTTTGAATTTTTTGGAGGCTGTAGTGATCAGCATGTATTCTTGAAAAATTCAAAACCAATATTTGGCCCCTTTCTGACGTTACCGTTGATCATCGGCACGTCACAAATCGCTCAGCTCGCTCAGAAAAATTGTTTGAAGGTGTATCTCACCCCAATGCACATCTTTGATTTTTTTGGAGGCTGTAGTGATCATCACGTATTCTTGAAAAATTCAAAACCAATATTTGGCCCCTTTCTGACGTTACCGTTGATCACCGGCACGTCAGAAATCGCTCAGCTCGCTCCGAAAAATTGTTTGAAGGTGTATCTCACCCCAATGCACACCTTTGATTTTTCTGGAGGCTGTAGTGATCATCACGTATTCTTGAAAAATTCAAAACCAATATTTGGCCCCTTTCTGACGTTACCGTTGATCATCGGCACGTCACAAATCGATTGGGTGGCTCTGAAATTTTTTTTAAGGTGTATCTCACCCCAATGCACATCTTTGATTTTTTTGGAGGCTGTAGTGATCATCACGTATTCTTGAAGAATTCAAAACCAATATTTGGCCCCTTTCTGACGTTACAGTTGATCACCGGCACGTCAGAAATCGCTCAGCTCGCTCCGAAAAATTGTTTTAAGGTGTATCTCACCCCGTTGCACATTTTTGATTTTTTTTGGAGGCTGTAGTGATCATCACGTATTCTTGAAAAATTCAAAACTAATATTTGGCCCCTGTCTGACGCTGCTGTTGATCATCGGCACGTCACAAATCGATTGGGTGGCTCTGATATTTTTTTTAAGGTGTATCTCACCCCAATGCACATCTTTGAATTTTTTGGAGGCTGTAGTGATCAGCATGTATTCTTGAAAAATTCAAAACTAATATTTGGCCCCTGTCTGACGCTGCTGTTGATCATCGGCACGTCACAAATCAATTGGGTGGCTCTGAAATTTTATTTCAAGGTGTATCTCACCCCAATGCACATCTTTGATTTTTTTGGAGGCTGTAGTGATCAGCATGTATTCTTGAAAAATTCAAAACTAATATTTGGCCCCTGTGTGACGCTGCTGTTGATCATCGGCACGTCACAAATCGATTGGGTGGCTCTGAAATTTTTGTTTAAGGTGTATCTCACCCCAATGCACATCTTTGAATTTTTTGGAGGCTGTAGTGATCAGCATGTATTCTTGAAAAATTCAAAACCAATATTTGGCCCCTTTCTGACGTTACCGTTGATCATCGGCACATCACAAATCGCTCAGCTCGCTCCGAAAAATTGTTTTAAGGTGTATCTCACCCCGTTGCACATTTTTGATTTTTTTTGGAGGCTGTAGTGATCATCACGTATTCTTGAAAAATTCAAAACTAATATTTGGCCCCTGTCTGACGCTGCCGTTGATCATCGACACGTCACAAATCGATTGGGTGGCTCTGAAATTTTTTTTAAAGGTGTATCTCACCCCAATGCACATCTTTGAATTTTTTGGAGGCTGTAGTGATCAGCATGTATTCTTGAAATATTCAAAACCAATATTTGGCCCCTTTCTGACGTTACCGTTGATCATCGGCACGTCACAAATCGATTGGGTGGCTCTGAAATTTTTTTTAAGGTGTATCTCACCCCAATGCACATCTTTGAATTTTTTGGAGGCTGTAGTGATCAGCATGTATTCTTGAAAAATTCAAAACCAATATTTGGCCCCTTTCTGACGTTACCGTTGATCATCGGCACGTCACAAATCGCTCAGCTCGCTCAGAAAAATTGTTTGAAGGTGTATCTCACCCCAATGCACATCTTTGATTTTTTTGGAGGCTGTAGTGATCATCACGTATTCTTGAAAAATTCAAAACCAATATTTGGCCCCTTTCTGACGTTACCGTTGATCACCGGCACGTCAGAAATCGCTCAGCTCGCTCCGAAAAATTGTTTGAAGGTGTATCTCACCCCAATGCACACCTTTGATTTTTCTGGAGGCTGTAGTGATCATCACGTATTCTTGAAAAATTCAAAACCAATATTTGGCCCCTTTCTGACGTTACCGTTGATCATCGGCACGTCACAAATCGATTGGGTGGCTCTGAAATTTTTTTTAAGGTGTATCTCACCCCAATGCACATCTTTGATTTTTTTGGAGGCTGTAGTGATCATCACGTATTCTTGAAGAATTCAAAACCAATATTTGGCCCCTTTCTGACGTTACAGTTGATCACCGGCACGTCAGAAATCGCTCAGCTCGCTCCGAAAAATTGTTTGAAGGTGTATCTCACCCCAATGCACATCTTTGATTTTTTTGGAGGCTGTAGTGATCAGCATGTATTCTTGAAAAATTCAAAACTAATATTTGGCCCCTGTCTGACGCTGCCGTTGATCATCGGCACGTCACAAATCGATTGGGTGGCTCTGATATTTTTTTTAAGGTGTATCTCACCCCAATGCACATCTTTGAATTTTTTGGAGGCTGTAGTGATCAGCATGTATTCTTGAAAAATTCAAAACCAATATTTGGCCCCTTTCTGACGTTACCGTTGATCATCGGCACGTCACAAATCGCTCAGCTCGCTCAGAAAAATTGTTTGAAGGTGTATCTCACCCCAATGCACATCTTTGAATTTTTTGGAGGCTGTAGTGATCAGCATGTATTCTTGAAAAATTCAAAACTAATATTTGGCCCCTGTCTGACGCTGCCGTTGATCATCGGCACGTCACAAATCAATTGGGTGGCTCTGAAATTTTATTTTAAGGTGTATCTCACCCCAATGCACATCTTTGATTTTTTTGGAGGCTGTAGTGATCAGCATGTATTCTTGAAAAATTCAAAACTAATATTTGGCCCCTGTGTGACGCTGCCGTTGATCATCGGCACGTCACAAATCGATTGGGTGGCTCTGAAATTTTTGTTTAAGGTGTATCTCACCCCAATGCACATCTTTGAATTTTTTGGAGGCTGTAGTGATCAGCAAGTATTCTTGAAAAATTCAAAACCAATATTTAGCCCCTTTCTGACGTTACCGTTGATCATCGGCACATCACAAATCGCTCAGCTCGCTCCGAAAAATTGTTTTAAGGTGTATCTCACCCCGTTGCACATTTTTGATTTTTTTTGGAGGCTGTAGTGATCATCACGTATTCTTGAAAAATTCAAAACTAATATTTGGCCCCTGTCTGACGCTGCTGTTGATCATCGGCACGTCACAAATCGATTGGGTGGCTCTGATATTTTTTTTAAGGTGTATCTCACCCCAATGCACATCTTTGAATTTTTTGGAGGCTGTAGTGATCAGCATGTATTCTTGAAAAATTCAAAACTAATATTTGGCCCCTGTCTGACGCTGCTGTTGATCATCGGCACGTCACAAATCAATTGGGTGGCTCTGAAATTTTATTTCAAGGTGTATCTCACCCCAATGCACATCTTTGATTTTTTTGGAGGCTGTAGTGATCAGCATGTATTCTTGAAAAATTCAAAACTAATATTTGGCCCCTGTGTGACGCTGCTGTTGATCATCGGCACGTCACAAATCGATTGGGTGGCTCTGAAATTTTTGTTTAAGGTGTATCTCACCCCAATGCACATCTTTGAATTTTTTGGAGGCTGTAGTGATCAGCATGTATTCTTGAAAAATTCAAAACCAATATTTGGCCCCTTTCTGACGTTACCGTTGATCATCGGCACATCACAAATCGCTCAGCTCGCTCCGAAAAATTGTTTTAAGGTGTATCTCACCCCGTTGCACATTTTTGATTTTTTTTGGAGGCTGTAGTGATCATCACGTATTCTTGAAAAATTCAAAACTAATATTTGGCCCCTGTCTGACGCTGCCGTTGATCATCGGCACGTCACAAATCAATTGGGTGGCTCTGAAATTTTATTTTAAGGTGTATCTCACCCCAATGCACATCTTTGAATTTTTTGGAGGCTGTAGTGATCAGCATGTATTCTTGAAAAATTCAAAACCAATATTTGGCCCCTTTCTGACGTTACCGTTGATCATCGGCACGTCACAAATCGCTCAGCTCGCTCAGAAAAATTGTTTGAAGGTGTATCTCACCCCAATGCACATCTTTGATTTTTTTGGAGGCTGTAGTGATCATCACGTATTCTTGAAAAATTCAAAACCAATATTTGGCCCCTTTCTGACGTTACCGTTGATCACCGGCACGTCAGAAATCGCTCAGCTCGCTCCGAAAAATTGTTTGAAGGTGTATCTCACCCCAATGCACACCTTTGATTTTTTTAGAGGCTGTAGTGATCAGCATGTATTCTTGAAAAATTCAAAACTAATATTTGGCCCCTGTCTGACGCTGCCGTTGATCATCGGCACGTCACAAATCAATTGGGTGGCTCTGAAATTTTATTTTAAGGTGTATCTCACCCCAATGCACATCTTTGATTTTTTTGGAGGCTGTAGTGATCAGCATGTATTCTTGAAAAATTCAAAACTAATATTTGGCCCCTGTCTGACGCTGCCGTTGATCATCGGCACGTCACAAATCGATTGGGTGGCTCTGATATTTTTTTTAAGGTGTATCTCACCCCAATGCACATCTTTGAATTTTTTGGAGGCTGTAGTGATCAGCATGTATTCTTGAAAAATTCAAAACCAATATTTGGCCCCTTTCTGACGTTACCGTTGATCATCGGCACGTCACAAATCGCTCAGCTCGCTCAGAAAAATTGTTTGAAGGTGTATCTCACCCCAATGCACATCTTTGAATTTTTTGGAGGCTGTAGTGATCAGCATGTATTCTTGAAAAATTCAAAACTAATATTTGGCCCCTGTCTGACGCTGCCGTTGATCATCGGCACGTCACAAATCAATTGGGTGGCTCTGAAATTTTATTTTAAGGTGTATCTCACCCCAATGCACATCTTTGAATTTTTTGGAGGCTGTAGTGATCAGCATGTATTCTTGAAAAATTCAAAACCAATATTTGGCCCCTTTCTGACGTTACCGTTGATCATCGGCACGTCACAAATCGATTGGGTGGCTCTGAAATTTTTGTTTAAGGTGTATCTCACCCCAATGCACATCTTTGATTTTTTTGGAGGCTGTAGTGATCATCACGTATTCTTGAAAAATTCAAAACCAATATTTGGCCCCTTTCTGACGTTACAGTTGATCACCGGCACGTCAGAAATCGCTCAGCTCGCTCCGAAAAATTGTTTGAAGGTGTATCTCACCCCAATGCACATCTTTGATTTTTTTGGAGGCTGTAGTGATCAGCATGTATTCTTGAAAAATTCAAAACCAATATTTGGCCCCAGTCTGACGCTGCCGTTGATCATCGACACGTCACAAATCGATTGGGTGGCTCTGAAATTTTTTTTAAGGTGTATCTCACCCCAATGCACATCTTTGATTTTTTTGGAGGCTGTAGTGATCAGCATGTATTCTTGAAAAATTCAAAACTAATATTTGGCCCCTGTCTGACGCTGCCGTTGATCATCGGCACGTCACAAATCGATTGGGTGGCTCTGATATTTTTTTTAAGGTGTATCTCACCCCAATGCACATCTTTGAATTTTTTGGAGGCTGTAGTGATCAGCATGTATTCTTGAAAAATTCAAAACCAATATTTGGCCCCTTTCTGACGTTACCGTTGATCATCGGCACGTCACAAATCGCTCAGCTCGCTCAGAAAAATTGTTTGAAGGTGTATCTCACCCCAATGCACATCTTTGAATTTTTTGGAGGCTGTAGTGATCAGCATGTATTCTTGAAAAATTCAAAACTAATATTTGGCCCCTGTCTGACGCTGCTGTTGATCATCGGCACGTCACAAATCAATTGGGTGGCTCTGAAATTTTATTTCAAGGTGTATCTCACCCCAATGCACATCTTTGATTTTTTTGGAGGCTGTAGTGATCAGCATGTATTCTTGAAAAATTCAAAACTAATATTTGGCCCCTGTGTGACGCTGCTGTTGATCATCGGCACGTCACAAATCGATTGGGTGGCTCTGAAATTTTTGTTTAAGGTGTATCTCACCCCAATGCACATCTTTGAATTTTTTGGAGGCTGTAGTGATCAGCATGTATTCTTGAAAAATTCAAAACCAATATTTGGCCCCTTTCTGACGTTACCGTTGATCATCGGCACATCACAAATCGCTCAGCTCGCTCCGAAAAATTGTTTTAAGGTGTATCTCACCCCGTTGCACATTTTTGATTTTTTTTGGAGGCTGTAGTGATCATCACGTATTCTTGAAAAATTCAAAACTAATATTTGGCCCCTGTCTGACGCTGCCGTTGATCATCGACACGTCACAAATCGATTGGGTGGCTCTGAAATTTTTTTTAAAGGTGTATCTCACCCCAATGCACATCTTTGAATTTTTTGGAGGCTGTAGTGATCAGCATGTATTCTTGAAAAATTCAAAACCAATATTTGGCCCCTTTCTGACGTTACCGTTGATCATCGGCACGTCACAAATCGATTGGGTGGCTCTGAAATTTTTTTTAAGGTGTATCTCACCCCAATGCACATCTTTGAATTTTTTGGAGGCTGTAGTGATCAGCATGTATTCTTGAAAAATTCAAAACCAATATTTGGCCCCTTTCTGACGTTACCGTTGATCATCGGCACGTCACAAATCGCTCAGCTCGCTCAGAAAAATTGTTTGAAGGTGTATCTCACCCCAATGCACATCTTTGATTTTTTTGGAGGCTGTAGTGATCATCACGTATTCTTGAAAAATTCAAAACCAATATTTGGCCCCTTTCTGACGTTACCGTTGATCACCGGCACGTCAGAAATCGCTCTGCTCGCTCCGAAAAATTGTTTGAAGGTGTATCTCACCCCAATGCACACCTTTGATTTTTTTGGAGGCTGTAGTGATCATCACGTATTCTTGAAAAATTCAAAACCAATATTTGGCCCCTTTCTGACGTTACCGTTGATCATCGGCACGTCACAAATCGATTGGGTGGCTCTGAAATTTTTGTTTAAGGTGTATCTCACCCCAATGCACATCTTTGATTTTTTTGGAGGCAGTAGTGATCATCACGTATTCTTGAAGAATTCAAAACCAATATTTGGCCCCTTTCTGACGTTACAGTTGATCACCGGCACGTCAGAAATCGCTCAGCTCGCTCCGAAAAATTGTTTGAAGGTGTATCTCACCCCAATGCACATCTTTGATTTTTTTGGAGGCTGTAGTGATCAGCATGTATTCTTGAAAAATTCAAAACTAATATTTGGCCCCTGTCTGACGCTGCTGTTGATCATCGGCACGTCACAAATCGATTGGGTGGCTCTGATATTTTTTTTAAGGTGTATCTCACCCCAATGCACATCTTTGAATTTTTTGGAGGCTGTAGTGATCAGCATGTATTCTTGAAAAATTCAAAACTAATATTTGGCCCCTGTGTGACGCTGCTGTTGATCATCGGCACGTCACAAATCGATTGGGTGGCTCTGAAATTTTTGTTTAAGGTGTATCTCACCCCAATGCACATCTTTGAATTTTTTGGAGGCTGTAGTGATCAGCATGTATTCTTGAAAAATTCAAAACCAATATTTGGCCCCTTTCTGACGTTACCGTTGATCATCGGCACATCACAAATCGCTCAGCTCGCTCCGAAAAATTGTTTTAAGGTGTATCTCACCCCGTTGCACATTTTTGATTTTTTTTGGAGGCTGTAGTGATCATCACGTATTCTTGAAAAATTCAAAACTAATATTTGGCCCCTGTCTGACGCTGCCGTTGATCATCGACACGTCACAAATCGATTGGGTGGCTCTGAAATTTTTTTTAAAGGTGTATCTCACCCCAATGCACATCTTTGAATTTTTTGGAGGCTGTAGTGATCAGCATGTATTCTTGAAAAATTCAAAACCAATATTTGGCCCCTTTCTGACGTTACCGTTGATCATCGGCACGTCACAAATCGATTGGGTGGCTCTGAAATTTTTTTTAAGGTGTATCTCACCCCAATGCACATCTTTGAATTTTTTGGAGGCTGTAGTGATCAGCATGTATTCTTGAAAAATTCAAAACCAATATTTGGCCCCTTTCTGACGTTACCGTTGATCATCGGCACGTCACAAATCGATTGGGTGGCTCTGAAATTTTTTTTAAGGTGTATCTCACCCCAATGCACATCTTTGATTTTTTTGGAGGCTGTAGTGATCATCACGTATTCTTGAAGAATTCAAAACCAATATTTGGCCCCTTTCTGACGTTACAGTTGATCACCGGCACGTCAGAAATCGCTCAGCTCGCTCCGAAAAATTGTTTGAAGGTGTATCTCACCCCAATGCACATCTTTGATTTTTTTGGAGGCTGTAGTGATCAGCATGTATTCTTGAAAAATTCAAAACTAATATTTGGCCCCTGTCTGACGCTGCCGTTGATCATCGGCACGTCACAAATCGATTGGGTGGCTCTGATATTTTTTTTAAGGTGTATCTCACCCCAATGCACATCTTTGAATTTTTTGGAGGCTGTAGTGATCAGCATGTATTCTTGAAAAATTCAAAACCAATATTTGGCCCCTTTCTGACGTTACCGTTGATCATCGGCACGTCACAAATCGCTCAGCTCGCTCAGAAAAATTGTTTGAAGGTGTATCTCACCCCAATGCACATCTTTGAATTTTTTGGAGGCTGTAGTGATCAGCATGTATTCTTGAAAAATTCAAAACTAATATTTGGCCCCTGTCTGACGCTGCCGTTGATCATCGGCACGTCACAAATCAATTGGGTGGCTCTGAAATTTTATTTTAAGGTGTATCTCACCCCAATGCACATCTTTGATTTTTTTGGAGGCTGTAGTGATCATCACGTATTCTTGAAAAATTCAAAACTAATATTTGGCCCCTGTCTGACGCTGCTGTTGATCATCGGCACGTCACAAATCGATTGGGTGGCTCTGATATTTTTTTTAAGGTGTATCTCACCCCAATGCACATCTTTGAATTTTTTGGAGGCTGTAGTGATCAGCATGTATTCTTGAAAAATTCAAAACTAATATTTGGCCCCTGTCTGACGCTGCTGTTGATCATCGGCACGTCACAAATCAATTGGGTGGCTCTGAAATTTTATTTCAAGGTGTATCTCACCCCAATGCACATCTTTGATTTTTTTGGAGGCTGTAGTGATCAGCATGTATTCTTGAAAAATTCAAAACTAATATTTGGCCCCTGTGTGACGCTGCTGTTGATCATCGGCACGTCACAAATCGATTGGGTGGCTCTGAAATTTTTGTTTAAGGTGTATCTCACCCCAATGCACATCTTTGAATTTTTTGGAGGCTGTAGTGATCAGCATGTATTCTTGAAAAATTCAAAACCAATATTTGGCCCCTTTCTGACGTTACCGTTGATCATCGGCACATCACAAATCGCTCAGCTCGCTCCGAAAAATTGTTTTAAGGTGTATCTCACCCCGTTGCACATTTTTGATTTTTTTTGGAGGCTGTAGTGATCATCACGTATTCTTGAAAAATTCAAAACTAATATTTGGCCCCTGTCTGACGCTGCCGTTGATCATCGACACGTCACAAATCGATTGGGTGGCTCTGAAATTTTTTTTAAAGGTGTATCTCACCCCAATGCACATCTTTGAATTTTTTGGAGGCTGTAGTGATCAGCATGTATTCTTGAAAAATTCAAAACCAATATTTGGCCCCTTTCTGACGTTACCGTTGATCATCGGCACGTCACAAATCGATTGGGTGGCTCTGAAATTTTTTTTAAGGTGTATCTCACCCCAATGCACATCTTTGAATTTTTTGGAGGCTGTAGTGATCAGCATGTATTCTTGAAAAATTCAAAACCAATATTTGGCCCCTTTCTGACGTTACCGTTGATCATCGGCACGTCACAAATCGCTCAGCTCGCTCAGAAAAATTGTTTGAAGGTGTATCTCACCCCAATGCACATCTTTGATTTTTTTGGAGGCTGTAGTGATCATCACGTATTCTTGAAAAATTCAAAACCAATATTTGGCCCCTTTCTGACGTTACCGTTGATCACCGGCACGTCAGAAATCGCTCAGCTCGCTCCGAAAAATTGTTTGAAGGTGTATCTCACCCCAATGCACACCTTTGATTTTTCTGGAGGCTGTAGTGATCATCACGTATTCTTGAAAAATTCAAAACCAATATTTGGCCCCTTTCTGACGTTACCGTTGATCATCGGCACGTCACAAATCGATTGGGTGGCTCTGAAATTTTTTTTAAGGTGTATCTCACCCCAATGCACATCTTTGATTTTTTTGGAGGCTGTAGTGATCATCACGTATTCTTGAAGAATTCAAAACCAATATTTGGCCCCTTTCTGACGTTACAGTTGATCACCGGCACGTCAGAAATCGCTCAGCTCGCTCCGAAAAATTGTTTGAAGGTGTATCTCACCCCAATGCACATCTTTGATTTTTTTGGAGGCTGTAGTGATCAGCATGTATTCTTGAAAAATTCAAAACTAATATTTGGCCCCTGTCTGACGCTGCCGTTGATCATCGGCACGTCACAAATCGATTGGGTGGCTCTGATATTTTTTTTAAGGTGTATCTCACCCCAATGCACATCTTTGAATTTTTTGGAGGCTGTAGTGATCAGCATGTATTCTTGAAAAATTCAAAACCAATATTTGGCCCCTTTCTGACGTTACCGTTGATCATCGGCACGTCACAAATCGCTCAGCTCGCTCAGAAAAATTGTTTGAAGGTGTATCTCACCCCAATGCACATCTTTGAATTTTTTGGAGGCTGTAGTGATCAGCATGTATTCTTGAAAAGTTCAAAACTAATATTTGGCCCCTGTCTGACGCTGCCGTTGATCATCGGCACGTCACAAATCAATTGGGTGGCTCTGAAATTTTATTTTAAGGTGTATCTCACCCCAATGCACATCTTTGATTTTTTTGGAGGCTGTAGTGATCAGCATGTATTCTTGAAAAATTCAAAACTAATATTTGGCCCCTGTGTGACGCTGCCGTTGATCATCGGCACGTCACAAATCGATTGGGTGGCTCTGAAATTTTTGTTTAAGGTGTATCTCACCCCAATGCACATCTTTGAATTTTTTGGAGGCTGTAGTGATCAGCAAGTATTCTTGAAAAATTCAAAACCAATATTTAGCCCCTTTCTGACGTTACCGTTGATCATCGGCACATCACAAATCGCTCAGCTCGCTCCGAAAAATTGTTTTAAGGTGTATCTCACCCCGTTGCACATTTTTGATTTTTTTTGGAGGCTGTAGTGATCATCACGTATTCTTGAAAAATTCAAAACTAATATTTGGCCCCTGTCTGACGCTGCTGTTGATCATCGGCACGTCACAAATCGATTGGGTGGCTCTGATATTTTTTTTAAGGTGTATCTCACCCCAATGCACATCTTTGAATTTTTTGGAGGCTGTAGTGATCAGCATGTATTCTTGAAAAATTCAAAACTAATATTTGGCCCCTGTCTGACGCTGCTGTTGATCATCGGCACGTCACAAATCAATTGGGTGGCTCTGAAATTTTATTTCAAGGTGTATCTCACCCCAATGCACATCTTTGATTTTTTTGGAGGCTGTAGTGATCAGCATGTATTCTTGAAAAATTCAAAACTAATATTTGGCCCCTGTGTGACGCTGCTGTTGATCATCGGCACGTCACAAATCGATTGGGTGGCTCTGAAATTTTTGTTTAAGGTGTATCTCACCCCAATGCACATCTTTGAATTTTTTGGAGGCTGTAGTGATCAGCATGTATTCTTGAAAAATTCAAAACCAATATTTGGCCCCTTTCTGACGTTACCGTTGATCATCGGCACATCACAAATCGCTCAGCTCGCTCCGAAAAATTGTTTTAAGGTGTATCTCACCCCGTTGCACATTTTTGATTTTTTTTGGAGGCTGTAGTGATCATCACGTATTCTTGAAAAATTCAAAACTAATATTTGGCCCCTGTCTGACGCTGCCGTTGATCATCGACACGTCACAAATCGATTGGGTGGCTCTGAAATTTTTTTTAAAGGTGTATCTCACCCCAATGCACATCTTTGAATTTTTTGGAGGCTGTAGTGATCAGCATGTATTCTTGAAAAATTCAAAACCAATATTTGGCCCCTTTCTGACGTTACCGTTGATCATCGGCACGTCACAAATCGATTGGGTGGCTCTGAAATTTTTTTTAAGGTGTATCTCACCCCAATGCACATCTTTGAATTTTTTGGAGGCTGTAGTGATCAGCATGTATTCTTGAAAAATTCAAAACCAATATTTGGCCCCTTTCTGACGTTACCGTTGATCATCGGCACGTCACAAATCGATTGGGTGGCTCTGAAATTTTTTTTAAGGTGTATCTCACCCCAATGCACATCTTTGATTTTTTTGGAGGCTGTAGTGATCATCACGTATTCTTGAAGAATTCAAAACCAATATTTGGCCCCTTTCTGACGTTACAGTTGATCACCGGCACGTCAGAAATCGCTCAGCTCGCTCCGAAAAATTGTTTGAAGGTGTATCTCACCCCAATGCACATCTTTGATTTTTTTGGAGGCTGTAGTGATCAGCATGTATTCTTGAAAAATTCAAAACTAATATTTGGCCCCTGTCTGACGCTGCCGTTGATCATCGGCACGTCACAAATCGATTGGGTGGCTCTGATATTTTTTTTAAGGTGTATCTCACCCCAATGCACATCTTTGAATTTTTTGGAGGCTGTAGTGATCAGCATGTATTCTTGAAAAATTCAAAACCAATATTTGGCCCCTTTCTGACGTTACCGTTGATCATCGGCACGTCACAAATCGCTCAGCTCGCTCAGAAAAATTGTTTGAAGGTGTATCTCACCCCAATGCACATCTTTGAATTTTTTGGAGGCTGTAGTGATCAGCATGTATTCTTGAAAAATTCAAAACTAATATTTGGCCCCTGTCTGACGCTGCCGTTGATCATCGGCACGTCACAAATCAATTGGGTGGCTCTGAAATTTTATTTTAAGGTGTATCTCACCCCAATGCACATCTTTGATTTTTTTGGAGGCTGTAGTGATCATCACGTATTCTTGAAAAATTCAAAACTAATATTTGGCCCCTGTCTGACGCTGCTGTTGATCATCGGCACGTCACAAATCGATTGGGTGGCTCTGATATTTTTTTTAAGGTGTATCTCACCCCAATGCACATCTTTGAATTTTTTGGAGGCTGTAGTGATCAGCATGTATTCTTGAAAAATTCAAAACTAATATTTGGCCCCTGTCTGACGCTGCTGTTGATCATCGGCACGTCACAAATCAATTGGGTGGCTCTGAAATTTTATTTCAAGGTGTATCTCACCCCAATGCACATCTTTGATTTTTTTGGAGGCTGTAGTGATCAGCATGTATTCTTGAAAAATTCAAAACTAATATTTGGCCCCTGTGTGACGCTGCTGTTGATCATCGGCACGTCACAAATCGATTGGGTGGCTCTGAAATTTTTGTTTAAGGTGTATCTCACCCCAATGCACATCTTTGAATTTTTTGGAGGCTGTAGTGATCAGCATGTATTCTTGAAAAATTCAAAACCAATATTTGGCCCCTTTCTGACGTTACCGTTGATCATCGGCACATCACAAATCGCTCAGCTCGCTCCGAAAAATTGTTTTAAGGTGTATCTCACCCCGTTGCACATTTTTGATTTTTTTTGGAGGCTGTAGTGATCATCACGTATTCTTGAAAAATTCAAAACTAATATTTGGCCCCTGTCTGACGCTGCCGTTGATCATCGACACGTCACAAATCGATTGGGTGGCTCTGAAATTTTTTTTAAAGGTGTATCTCACCCCAATGCACATCTTTGAATTTTTTGGAGGCTGTAGTGATCAGCATGTATTCTTGAAAAATTCAAAACCAATATTTGGCCCCTTTCTGACGTTACCGTTGATCATCGGCACGTCACAAATCGATTGGGTGGCTCTGAAATTTTTTTTAAGGTGTATCTCACCCCAATGCACATCTTTGAATTTTTTGGAGGCTGTAGTGATCAGCATGTATTCTTGAAAAATTCAAAACCAATATTTGGCCCCTTTCTGACGTTACCGTTGATCATCGGCACGTCACAAATCGCTCAGCTCGCTCAGAAAAATTGTTTGAAGGTGTATCTCACCCCAATGCACATCTTTGATTTTTTTGGAGGCTGTAGTGATCATCACGTATTCTTGAAAAATTCAAAACCAATATTTGGCCCCTTTCTGACGTTACCGTTGATCACCGGCACGTCAGAAATCGCTCAGCTCGCTCCGAAAAATTGTTTGAAGGTGTATCTCACCCCAATGCACACCTTTGATTTTTCTGGAGGCTGTAGTGATCATCACGTATTCTTGAAAAATTCAAAACCAATATTTGGCCCCTTTCTGACGTTACCGTTGATCATCGGCACGTCACAAATCGATTGGGTGGCTCTGAAATTTTTTTTAAGGTGTATCTCACCCCAATGCACATCTTTGATTTTTTTGGAGGCTGTAGTGATCATCACGTATTCTTGAAGAATTCAAAACCAATATTTGGCCCCTTTCTGACGTTACAGTTGATCACCGGCACGTCAGAAATCGCTCAGCTCGCTCCGAAAAATTGTTTGAAGGTGTATCTCACCCCAATGCACATCTTTGATTTTTTTGGAGGCTGTAGTGATCAGCATGTATTCTTGAAAAATTCAAAACTAATATTTGGCCCCTGTCTGACGCTGCCGTTGATCATCGGCACGTCACAAATCGATTGGGTGGCTCTGATATTTTTTTTAAGGTGTATCTCACCCCAATGCACATCTTTGAATTTTTTGGAGGCTGTAGTGATCAGCATGTATTCTTGAAAAATTCAAAACCAATATTTGGCCCCTTTCTGACGTTACCGTTGATCATCGGCACGTCACAAATCGCTCAGCTCGCTCAGAAAAATTGTTTGAAGGTGTATCTCACCCCAATGCACATCTTTGAATTTTTTGGAGGCTGTAGTGATCAGCATGTATTCTTGAAAAGTTCAAAACTAATATTTGGCCCCTGTCTGACGCTGCCGTTGATCATCGGCACGTCACAAATCAATTGGGTGGCTCTGAAATTTTATTTTAAGGTGTATCTCACCCCAATGCACATCTTTGATTTTTTTGGAGGCTGTAGTGATCAGCATGTATTCTTGAAAAATTCAAAACTAATATTTGGCCCCTGTGTGACGCTGCCGTTGATCATCGGCACGTCACAAATCGATTGGGTGGCTCTGAAATTTTTGTTTAAGGTGTATCTCACCCCAATGCACATCTTTGAATTTTTTGGAGGCTGTAGTGATCAGCAAGTATTCTTGAAAAATTCAAAACCAATATTTAGCCCCTTTCTGACGTTACCGTTGATCATCGGCACATCACAAATCGCTCAGCTCGCTCCGAAAAATTGTTTTAAGGTGTATCTCACCCCGTTGCACATTTTTGATTTTTTTTGGAGGCTGTAGTGATCATCACGTATTCTTGAAAAATTCAAAACTAATATTTGGCCCCTGTCTGACGCTGCTGTTGATCATCGGCACGTCACAAATCGATTGGGTGGCTCTGATATTTTTTTTAAGGTGTATCTCACCCCAATGCACATCTTTGAATTTTTTGGAGGCTGTAGTGATCAGCATGTATTCTTGAAAAATTCAAAACTAATATTTGGCCCCTGTCTGACGCTGCTGTTGATCATCGGCACGTCACAAATCAATTGGGTGGCTCTGAAATTTTATTTCAAGGTGTATCTCACCCCAATGCACATCTTTGATTTTTTTGGAGGCTGTAGTGATCAGCATGTATTCTTGAAAAATTCAAAACTAATATTTGGCCCCTGTGTGACGCTGCTGTTGATCATCGGCACGTCACAAATCGATTGGGTGGCTCTGAAATTTTTGTTTAAGGTGTATCTCACCCCAATGCACATCTTTGAATTTTTTGGAGGCTGTAGTGATCAGCATGTATTCTTGAAAAATTCAAAACCAATATTTGGCCCCTTTCTGACGTTACCGTTGATCATCGGCACATCACAAATCGCTCAGCTCGCTCCGAAAAATTGTTTTAAGGTGTATCTCACCCCGTTGCACATTTTTGATTTTTTTTGGAGGCTGTAGTGATCATCACGTATTCTTGAAAAATTCAAAACTAATATTTGGCCCCTGTCTGACGCTGCCGTTGATCATCGACACGTCACAAATCGATTGGGTGGCTCTGAAATTTTTTTTAAAGGTGTATCTCACCCCAATGCACATCTTTGAATTTTTTGGAGGCTGTAGTGATCAGCATGTATTCTTGAAAAATTCAAAACCAATATTTGGCCCCTTTCTGACGTTACCGTTGATCATCGGCACGTCACAAATCGATTGGGTGGCTCTGAAATTTTTTTTAAGGTGTATCTCACCCCAATGCACATCTTTGAATTTTTTGGAGGCTGTAGTGATCAGCATGTATTCTTGAAAAATTCAAAACCAATATTTGGCCCCTTTCTGACGTTACCGTTGATCATCGGCACGTCACAAATCGCTCAGCTCGCTCAGAAAAATTGTTTGAAGGTGTATCTCACCCCAATGCACATCTTTGATTTTTTTGGAGGCTGTAGTGATCATCACGTATTCTTGAAAAATTCAAAACCAATATTTGGCCCCTTTCTGACGTTACCGTTGATCACCGGCACGTCAGAAATCGCTCAGCTCGCTCCGAAAAATTGTTTGAAGGTGTATCTCACCCCAATGCACACCTTTGATTTTTCTGGAGGCTGTAGTGATCATCACGTATTCTTGAAAAATTCAAAACCAATATTTGGCCCCTTTCTGACGTTACCGTTGATCATCGGCACGTCACAAATCGATTGGGTGGCTCTGAAATTTTTTTTAAGGTGTATCTCACCCCAATGCACATCTTTGATTTTTTTGGAGGCTGTAGTGATCATCACGTATTCTTGAAGAATTCAAAACCAATATTTGGCCCCTTTCTGACGTTACAGTTGATCACCGGCACGTCAGAAATCGCTCAGCTCGCTCCGAAAAATTGTTTGAAGGTGTATCTCACCCCAATGCACATCTTTGATTTTTTTGGAGGCTGTAGTGATCAGCATGTATTCTTGAAAAATTCAAAACTAATATTTGGCCCCTGTCTGACGCTGCCGTTGATCATCGGCACGTCACAAATCGATTGGGTGGCTCTGATATTTTTTTTAAGGTGTATCTCACCCCAATGCACATCTTTGAATTTTTTGGAGGCTGTAGTGATCAGCATGTATTCTTGAAAAATTCAAAACCAATATTTGGCCCCTTTCTGACGTTACCGTTGATCATCGGCACGTCACAAATCGCTCAGCTCGCTCCGAAAAATTGTTTGAAGGTGTATCTCGAGATACACCTTTAAAAAAAATTTCAGAGCCACCCAATCGATTTCTGACGTGCCGGTGATCAACGGTAGCGTCAGAAAGGGGCCAAATATTGGTTTTGAATTTTTCAAGAATACATGCTGATCACTACAGCCTCCAAAAAAATCAAAGATGTGCATTGGGGTGAGATACACCTTAAAAAAAATTTCAGAGCCACCCAATCGATTTGTGACGTGCCGATGTTCAACGGTAACGTCAGAAAGGGGCCAAATATTGGTTTTGAATTTTTCAAGAATACGTGATGATCACTACAGCCTCCAAAAAAAATCAAAAATGTGCAACGGGGTGAGATACACCTTAAAACAATTTTTCGGAGCGAGCTGAGCGATTTGTGATGTGCCGATGATCAACGGTAACGTCAGAAAGGGGCCAAATATTGGTTTTGAATTTTTCAAGAATACATGCTGATCACTACAGCCTCCAAAAAATTCAAAGATGTGCATTGGGGTGAGATACACCTTAAACAAAAATTTCAGAGCCACCCAATCGATTTGTGACTTGCCGATGATCAACGGCAGCGTCACACAGGGGCCAAATATTAGTTTTGAATTTTTCAAGAATACATGCTGATCACTACAGCCTCCAAAAAAATCAAAGATGTGCATTGGGGTGAGATACACCTTAAAATAAAATTTCAGAGCCACCCAATTGATTTGTGACGTGCCGATGATCAACGGCAGCGTCAGACAGGGGCCAAATATTAGTTTTGAATTTTTCAAGAATACATGCTGATCACTACAGCCTCCAAAAAATTCAAAGATGTGCATTGGGGTGAGATACACCTTAAACAAAAATTTCAGAGCCACCCAATCGATTTGTGACGTGCCGATGATCAACGGCAGCGTCACACAGGGGCCAAATATTAGTTTTGAATTTTTCAAGAATACATGCTGATCACTACAGCCTCCAAAAAAATCAAAGATGTGCATTGGGGTGAGATACACCTTAAAAAAAATTTCAGAGCCACCCAATCGATTTGTGACGTGTCGATGATCAACGGCAGCGTCAGACAGGGGCCAAATATTAGTTTTGAATTTTTCAAGAATACGTGATGATCACTACAGCCTCCAAAAAAAATCAAAAATGTGCAACGGGGTGAGATACACCTTAAAACAATTTTTCGGAGCGAGCTGAGCGATTTGTGATGTGCCGATGATCAACGGTAACGTCAGAAAGGGGCCAAATATTGGTTTTGAATTTTTCAAGAATACATGCTGATCACTACAGCCTCCAAAAAATTCAAAGATGTGCATTGGGGTGAGATACACCTTAAACAAAAATTTCAGAGCCACCCAATCGATTTGTGACGTGCCGATGATCAACGGCAGCGTCACACAGGGGCCAAATATTAGTTTTGAATTTTTCAAGAATACATGCTGATCACTACAGCCTCCAAAAAAATCAAAGATGTGCATTGGGGTGAGATACACCTTAAAATAAAATTTCAGAGCCACCCAATTGATTTGTGACGTGCCGATGATCAACGGTAACGTCAGAAAGGGGCCAAATATTGGTTTTGAATTTTTCAAGAATACATGCTGATCACTACAGCCTCCAAAAAATTCAAAGATGTGCATTGGGGTGAGATACACCTTAAAAAAAATTTCAGAGCCACCCAATCGATTTGTGACGTGCCGATGATCAACGGTAACGTCAGAAAGGGGCCAAATTTTGGTTTTGAATTTTTCAAGAATACATGCTGATCACTACAGCCTCCAAAAAATTCAAAGATGTGCATTGGGGTGAGATACACCTTAAAATAAAATTTCAGAGCCACCCAATTGATTTGTGACGTGCCGATGATCAACGGCAGCGTCAGACAGGGGCCAAATATTAGTTTTGAATTTTTCAAGAATACATGCTGATCACTACAGCCTCCAAAAAATTCAAAGATGTGCATTGGGGTGAGATACACCTTCAAACAATTTTTCTGAGCGAGCTGAGCGATTTGTGACGTGCCGATGATCAACGGTAACGTCAGAAAGGGGCCAAATATTGGTTTTGAATTTTTCAAGAATACATGCTGATCACTACAGCCTCCAAAAAATTCAAAGATGTGCATTGGGGTGAGATACACCTTAAAAAAAATTTCAGAGCCACCCAATCGATTTGTGACGTGTCGATGATCAACGGCAGCGTCAGACAGGGGCCAAATATTAGTTTTGAATTTTTCAAGAATACATGCTGATCACTACAGCCTCCAAAAAAATCAAAGATGTGCATTGGGGTGAGATACACCTTCAAACAATTTTTCTGAGCGAGCTGAGCGATTTCTGACGTGCCGGTGATCAACTGTAACGTCAGAAAGGGGCCAAATATTGGTTTTGAATTCTTCAAGAATACGTGATGATCACTACAGCCTCCAAAAAAATCAAAGATGTGCATTGGGGTGAGATACACCTTCAAACAATTTTTCTGAGCGAGCTGAGCGATTTGTGACGTGCCGATGATCAACGGTAACGTCAGAAAGGGGCCAAATATTGGTTTTGAATTTTTCAAGAATACATGCTGATCACTACAGCCTCCAAAAAATTCAAAGATGTGCATTGGGGTGAGATACACCTTAAAAAAAATTTCAGAGCCACCCAATCGATTTGTAACGTGTCGATGATCAACGGCAGCGTCAGACAGGGGCCAAATATTAGTTTTGAATTTTTCAAGAATACGTGATGATCACTACAGCCTCCAAAAAAAATCAAAAATGTGCAACGGGGTGAGATACACCTTAAAACAATTTTTCGGAGCGAGCTGAGCGATTTGTGATGTGCCGATGATCAACGGTAACGTCAGAAAGGGGCCAAATATTGGTTTTGAATTTTTCAAGAATACATGCTGATCACTACAGCCTCCAAAAAATTCAAAGATGTGCATTGGGGTGAGATACACCTTAAACAAAAATTTCAGAGCCACCCAATCGATTTGTGACGTGCCGATGATCAACGGCAGCGTCACACAGGGGCCAAATATTAGTTTTGAATTTTTCAAGAATACATGCTGATCACTACAGCCTCCAAAAAATTCAAAGATGTGCATTGGGGTGAGATACACCTTAAAATAAAATTTCAGAGCCACCCAATTGATTTGTGACGTGCCGATGATCAACGGCAGCGTCAGACAGGGGCCAAATATTAGTTTTGAATTTTTCAAGAATACATGCTGATCACTACAGCCTCCAAAAAATTCAAAGATGTGCATTGGGGTGAGATACACCTTCAAACAATTTTTCTGAGCGAGCTGAGCGATTTGTGACGTGCCGATGATCAACGGTAACGTCAGAAAGGGGCCAAATATTGGTTTTGAATTTTTCAAGAATACATGCTGATCACTACAGCCTCCAAAAAATTCAAAGATGTGCATTGGGGTGAGATACACCTTCAAACAATTTTTCGGAGCGAGCTGAGCGATTTCTGACGTGCCGGTGATCAACGGTAGCGTCAGAAAGGGGCCAAATATTGGTTTTGAATTTTTCAAGAATACATGCTGGTCACTACAGCCTCCAAAAAAATCAAAGATGTGCATTGGGGTGAGATACACCTTAAAAAAATTTTCAGAGCCACCCAATCGATTTGTGACGTGCCGATGATCAACGGTAACGTCAGAAAGGGGCCAAATATTGGTTTTGAATTTTTCAAGAATACATGCTGATCACTACAGCCTCCAAAAAATTCAAAGATGTGCATTGGGGTGAGATACACCTTAAAAAAAAATTTCAGAGCCACCCAATCGATTTGTGACGTGTCGATGATCAACGGCAGCGTCAGACAGGGGCCAAATATTAGTTTTGAATTTTTCAAGAATACATGCTGATCACTACAGCCTCCAAAAAAATCAAAGATGTGCATTGGGGTGAGATACACCTTCAAACAATTTTTCGGAGCGAGCTGAGCGATTTCTGACGTGCCGGTGATCAACTGTAACGTCAGAAAGGGGCCAAATATTGGTTTTGAATTTTTCAAGAATACGTGATGATCACTACAGCCTCCAAAAAATTCAAAGATGTGCATTGGGGTGAGATACACCTTAAAAAAAAATTTCAGAGCCACCCAATCGATTTGTGACGTGTCGATGATCAACGGCAGCGTCAGACAGGGGCCAAATATTAGTTTTGAATTTTTCAAGAATACATGCTGATCACTACAGCCTCCAAAAAAATCAAAGATGTGCATTGGGGTGAGATACACCTTCAAACAATTTTTCGGAGCGAGCTGAGCGATTTCTGACGTGCCGGTGATCAACTGTAACGTCAGAAAGGGGCCAAATATTGGTTTTGAATTTTTCAAGAATACGTGATGATCACTACAGCCTCCAAAAAAATCAAAGATGTGCATTGGGGTGAGATACACCTTCAAACAATTTTTCGGAGCGAGCTGAGCGATTTCTGACGTGCCGGTGATCAACTGTAACGTCAGAAAGGGGCCAAATATTGGTTTTGAATTTTTCAAGAATACGTGATGATCACTACAGCCTCCAAAAAAATCAAAGGTGTGCATTGGGGTGAGATACACCTTCAAACAATTTTTCGGAGCGAGCTGAGCGATTTCTGACGTGCCGGTGATCAACGGTAACGTCAGAAAGGGGCCAAATATTGGTTTTGAATTTTTCAAGAATACGTGATGATCACTACAGCCTCCAAAAAAATCAAAGTTGTGCATTGGGGTGAGATACACCTTCAAACAATTTTTCGGAGCGAGCTGAGCGATTTCTGACGTGCCGGTGATCAACGGTAACGTCAGAAAGGGGCCAAATATTGGTTTTGAATTTTTCAAGAATACGTGATGATCACAACAGCCTCCAAAAAAATCAAAGATGTGCATTGGGGTGAGATACACCTTAAACAAGAATTTCAGAGCCACCCAATCGATTTGTGACGTGCCGATGATCAACGGCAGCGTCACACAGGGGCCAAATATTAGTTTTGAATTTTTCAAGAATACATGCTGATCACTACAGCCTCCAAAAAAATCAAAGATGTGCATTGGGGTGAGATACACCTTAAAATAAAATTTCAGAGCCACCCAATTGATTTGTGACGTGCCGATGATCAACGGCAGCGTCAGACAGGGGCCAAATATTAGTTTTGAATTTTTCAAGAATACATGCTGATCACTACAGCCTCCAAAAAAATCAAAGGTGTGCAACGGGGTGAGATACACCTTAAAACTATTTTTCGGAGCGAGCTGAGCGATTTGTGATGTGCCGATGATCAACGGTAACGTCAGAAAGGGGCCAAATATTGGTTTTGAATTTTTCAAGAATACATGCTGATCACTACAGCCTCCAAAAAATTCAAAGATGTGCATTGGGGTGAGATACACCTTAAACAAAAATTTCAGAGCCACCCAATCGATTTGTGACGTGCCGATGATCAACGGCAGCGTCACACAGGGGCCAAATATTAGTTTTGAATTTTTCAAGAATACATGCTGATCACTACAGCCTCCAAAAAAATCAAAGATGTGCATTGGGGTGAGATACACCTTAAAATAAAATTTCAGAGCCACCCAATTGATTTGTGACGTGCCGATGATCAACGGTAACGTCAGAAAGGGGCCAAATATTGGTTTTGAATTTTTCAAGAATACATGCTGATCACTACAGCCTCCAAAAAATTCAAAGATGTGCATTGGGGTGAGATACACCTTAAAAAAAATTTCAGAGCCACCCAATCGATTTGTGACGTGCCGATGATCAACGGTAACGTCAGAAAGGGGCCAAATTTTGGTTTTGAATTTTTCAAGAATACATGCTGATCACTACAGCCTCCAAAAAATTCAAAGATGTGCATTGGGGTGAGATACACCTTAAAATAAAATTTCAGAGCCACCCAATTGATTTGTGACGTGCCGATGATCAACGGCAGCGTCAGACAGGGGCCAAATATTAGTTTTGAATTTTTCAAGAATACATGCTGATCACTACAGCCTCCAAAAAATTCAAAGATGTGCATTGGGGTGAGATACACCTTCAAACAATTTTTCTGAGCGAGCTGAGCGATTTGTGACGTGCCGATGATCAACGGTAACGTCAGAAAGGGGCCAAATATTGGTTTTGAATTTTTCAAGAATACATGCTGATCACTACAGCCTCCAAAAAATTCAAAGATGTGCATTGGGGTGAGATACACCTTAAAAAAAATTTCAGAGCCACCCAATCGATTTGTGACGTGTCGATGATCAACGGCAGCGTCAGACAGGGGCCAAATATTAGTTTTGAATTTTTCAAGAATACATGCTGATCACTACAGCCTCCAAAAAAATCAAAGATGTGCATTGGGGTGAGATACACCTTCAAACAATTTTTCGGAGCGAGCTGAGCGATTTCTGACGTGCCGGTGATCAACTGTAACGTCAGAAAGGGGCCAAATATTGGTTTTGAATTCTTCAAGAATACGTGATGATCACTACAGCCTCCAAAAAAATCAAAGATGTGCATTGGGGTGAGATACACCTTAAAAAAAAATTTCAGAGCCACCCAATCGATTTGTGACGTACCGATGATCAACGGTAACGTCAGAAAGGGGCCAAATATTGGTTTTGAATTTTTCAAGAATACGTGATGATCACTACAGCCTCCAAAAAAATCAAAGGTGTGCATTGGGGTGAGATACACCTTTAAACAATTTTTCGGAGCGAGCTGAGCGATTTCTGACGTGCCGGTGATCAACGGTAACGTCAGAAAGGGGCCAAATATTGGTTTTGAATTTTTCAAGAATACGTGATGATCACTACAGCCTCCAAAAAAATCAAAGATGTGCATTGGGGTGAGATACACCTTCAAACAATTTTTCTGAGCGAGCTGAGCGATTTGTGACGTGCCGATGATCAACGGTAACGTCAGAAAGGGGCCAAATATTGGTTTTGAATTTTTCAAGAATACATGCTGATCACTACAGCCTCCAAAAAATTCAAAGATGTGCATTGGGGTGAGATACACCTTAAAAAAAATTTCAGAGCCACCCAATCGATTTGTGACGTGTCGATGATCAACGGCAGCGTCAGACAGGGGCCAAATATTAGTTTTGAATTTTTCAAGAATACGTGATGATCACTACAGCCTCCAAAAAAATCAAAGGTGTGCATTGGGGTGAGATACACCTTTAAACAATTTTTCGGAGCGAGCTGAGCGATTTCTGACGTGCCGGTGATCAACGGTAACGTCAGAAAGGGGCCAAATATTGGTTTTGAATTTTTCAAGAATACGTGATGATCACTACAGCTTCCAAAAAAATCAAAAATGTGCAACGGGGTGAGATACACCTTAAAACTATTTTTCGGAGCGAGCTGAGCGATTTGTGATGTGCCGATGATCAACGGTAACGTCAGAAAGGGGCCAAATATTGGTTTTGAATTTTTCAAGAATACATGCTGATCACTACAGCCTCCAAAAAATTCAAAGATGTGCATTGGGGTGAGATACACCTTAAACAAAAATTTCAGAGCCACCCAATCGATTTGTGACGTGCCGATGATCAACGGCAGCGTCACACAGGGGCCAAATATTAGTTTTGAATTTTTCAAGAATACATGCTGATCACTACAGCCTCCAAAAAAATCAAAGATGTGCATTGGGGTGAGATACACCTTAAAATAAAATTTCAGAGCCACCCAATTGATTTGTGACGTGCCGATGATCAACGGCAGCGTCAGACAGGGGCCAAATATTAGTTTTGAATTTTTCAAGAATACATGCTGATCACTACAGCCTCCAAAAAATTCAAAGATGTGCATTGGGGTGAGATACACCTTAAAATAAAATTTCAGAGCCACCCAATTGATTTGTGACGTGCCGATGATCAACGGCAGCGTCAGACAGGGGCCAAATATTAGTTTTGAATTTTTCAAGAATACATGCTGATCACTACAGCCTCCAAAAAAATCAAAGATGTGCATTGGGGTGAGATACACCTTAAAATAAAATTTCAGAGCCACCCAATTGATTTGTGACGTGCCGATGATCAACGGCAGCGTCAGACAGGGGCCAAATATTAGTTTTGAATTTTTCAAGAATACATGCTGATCACTACAGCCTCCAAAAAATTCAAAGATGTGCATTGGGGTGAGATACACCTTCAAACAATTTTTCGGAGCGAGCTGAGCGATTTCTGACGTGCCGGTGATCAACTGTAACGTCAGAAAGGGGCCAAATATTGGTTTTGAATTCTTCAAGAATACATGCTGATCACTACAGCCTCCAAAAAAATCAAAGATGTGCATTGGGGTGAGATACACCTTAAAAAAAAATTTCAGAGCCACCCAATCGATTTGTGACGTGCCGATGATCAACGGTAACGTCAGAAAGGGGCCAAATATTGGTTTTGAATTTTTCAAGAATACGTGATGATCACTACAGCCTCCAAAAAAATCAAAGGTGTGCATTGGGGTGAGATACACCTTTAAACAATTTTTCGGAGCGAGCTGAGCGATTTCTGACGTGCCGGTGATCAACGGTAACGTCAGAAAGGGGCCAAATATTGGTTTTGAATTTTTCAAGAATACATGATGATCACTACAGCCTCCAAAAAAATCAAAGATGTGCATTGGGGTGAGATACACCTTCAAACAATTTTTCTGAGCGAGCTGAGCGATTTGTGACGTGCCGATGATCAACGGTAACGTCAGAAAGGGGCCAAATATTGGTTTTGAATTTTTCAAGAATACATGCTGATCACTACAGCCTCCAAAAAATTCAAAGATGTGCATTGGGGTGAGATACACCTTAAAAAAAATTTCAGAGCCACCCAATCGATTTGTGACGTGACGATGATCAACGGCAGCGTCAGACAGGGGCCAAATATTAGTTTTGAATTTTTCAAGAATACGTGATGATCACTACAGCCTCCAAAAAAATCAAAGGTGTGCATTGGGGTGAGATACACCTTTAAACAATTTTTCGGAGCGAGCTGAGCGATTTCTGACGTGCCGGTGATCAACGGTAACGTCAGAAAGGGGCCAAATATTGGTTTTGAATTTTTCAAGAATACGTGATGATCACTACAGCCTCCAAAAAAATCAAAAATGTGCAACGGGGTGAGATACACCTTAAAACAATTTTTCGGAGCGAGCTGAGCGATTTGTGATGTGCCGATGATCAACGGTAACGTCAGAAAGGGGCCAAATATTGGTTTTGAATTTTTCAAGAATACATGCTGATCACTACAGCCTCCAAAAAATTCAAAGATGTGCATTGGGGTGAGATACACCTTAAACAAAAATTTCAGAGCCACCCAATCGATTTGTGACGTGCCGATGATCAACGGCAGCGTCACACAGGGGCCAAATATTAGTTTTGAATTTTTCAAGAATACATGCTGATCACTACAGCCTCCAAAAAAATCAAAGATGTGCATTGGGGTGAGATACACCTTAAAATAAAATTTCAGAGCCACCCAATTGATTTGTGACGTGCCGATGATCAACGGCAGCGTCAGACAGGGGCCAAATATTAGTTTTGAATTTTTCAAGAATACATGCTGATCACTACAGCCTCCAAAAAATTCAAAGATGTGCATTGGGGTGAGATACACCTTCAAACAATTTTTCTGAGCGAGCTGAGCGATTTGTGACGTGCCGATGATCAACGGTAACGTCAGAAAGGGGCCAAATATTGGTTTTGAATTTTTCAAGAATACATGCTGATCACTACAGCCTCCAAAAAAATCAAAGATGTGCATTGGGGTGAGATACACCTTCAAACAATTTTTCGGAGCGAGCTGAGCGATTTCTGACGTGCCGGTGATCAACGGTAGCGTCAGAAAGGGGCCAAATATTGGTTTTGAATTTTTCAAGAATACATGCTGGTCACTACAGCCTCCAAAAAAATCAAAGATGTGCATTGGGGTGAGATACACCTTAAAAAAATTTTCAGAGCCACCCAATCGATTTGTGACGTGCCGATGATCAACGGTAACGTCAGAAAGGGGCCAAATATTGGTTTTGAATTTTTCAAGAATACATGCTGATCACTACAGCCTCCAAAAAATTCAAAGATGTGCATTGGGGTGAGATACACCTTAAAAAAAAATTTCAGAGCCACCCAATCGATTTGTGACGTGTCGATGATCAACGGCAGCGTCAGACAGGGGCCAAATATTAGTTTTGAATTTTTCAAGAATACATGCTGATCACTACAGCCTCCAAAAAAATCAAAGATGTGCATTGGGGTGAGATACACCTTCAAACAATTTTTCGGAGCGAGCTGAGCGATTTCTGACGTGCCGGTGATCAACTGTAACGTCAGAAAGGGGCCAAATATTGGTTTTGAATTTTTCAAGAATACGTGATGATCACTACAGCCTCCAAAAAATTCAAAGATGTGCATTGGGGTGAGATACACCTTAAAAAAAAATTTCAGAGCCACCCAATCGATTTGTGACGTGTCGATGATCAACGGCGGCGTCAGACAGGGGCCAAATATTAGTTTTGAATTTTTCAAGAATACATGCTGATCACTACAGCCTCCAAAAAAATCAAAGATGTGCATTGGGGTGAGATACACCTTCAAACAATTTTTCGGAGCGAGCTGAGCGATTTCTGACGTGCCGGTGATCAACTGTAACGTCAGAAAGGGGCCAAATATTGGTTTTGAATTTTTCAAGAATACGTGATGATCACTACAGCCTCCAAAAAAATCAAAGATGTGCATTGGGGTGAGATACACCTTAAAAAAAAATATCAGAGCCACCCAATCGATTTGTGACGTGCCGATGATCAACGGTAACGTCAGAAAGGGGCCAAATATTGGTTTTGAATTTTTCAAGAATACGTGATGATCACTACAGCCTCCAAAAAAATCAAAGGTGTGCATTGGGGTGAGATACACCTTCAAACAATTTTTCGGAGCGAGCTGAGCGATTTCTGACGTGCCGGTGATCAACGGTAACGTCAGAAAGGGGCCAAATATTGGTTTTGAATTTTTCAAGAATACGTGATGATCACTACAGCCTCCAAAAAAATCAAAGTTGTGCATTGGGGTGAGATACACCTTCAAACAATTTTTCGGAGCGAGCTGAGCGATTTGTGACGTGCCGATGATCAACGGTAACGTCAGAAAGGGGCCAAATATTGGTTTTGAATTTTTCAAGAATACGTGATGATCACAACAGCCTCCAAAAAAATCAAAGATGTGCATTGGGGTGAGATACACCTTAAACAAGAATTTCAGAGCCACCCAATCGATTTGTGACGTGCCGATGATCAACGGCAGCGTCACACAGGGGCCAAATATTAGTTTTGAATTTTTCAAGAATACATGCTGATCACTACAGCCTCCAAAAAAATCAAAGATGTGCATTGGGGTGAGATACACCTTAAAATAAAATTTCAGAGCCACCCAATTGATTTGTGACGTGCCGATGATCAACGGCAGCGTCAGACAGGGGCCAAATATTAGTTTTGAATTTTTCAAGAATACATGCTGATCACTACAGCCTCCAAAAAAATCAAAGGTGTGCATTGGGGTGAGATACACCTTAAAACTATTTTTCGGAGCGAGCTGAGCGATTTGTGACGTGCCGATGATCAACGGTAACGTCAGAAAGGGGCCAAATATTGGTTTTGAATTTTTCAAGAATACATGCTGATCACTACAGCCTCCAAAAAATTCAAAGATATGCATTGGGATGAGATACACCTTAAACAAAAATTTCAGAGCCACCCAATCGATTTGTGACGTGCCGATGATCAACGGCAGCGTCACACAGGGGCCAAATATTAGTTTTGAATTTTTCAAGAATACATGCTGATCACTACAGCCTCCAAAAAAATCAAAGATGTGCATTGGGGTGAGATACACCTTAAAAAAAATTTCAGAGCCACCCAATCGATTTGTGACGTGTCGATGATCAACGGCAGCGTCAGACAGGGGCCAAATATTAGTTTTGAATTTTTCAAGAATACGTGATGATCACTACAGCCTCCAAAAAAAAATCAAAAATGTGCAACGGGGTGAGATACACCTTAAAACAATTTTTCGGAGCGAGCTGAGCGATTTGTGATGTGCCGATGATAAACGGTAACGTCAGAAAGGGGCCAAATATTAGTTTTGAATTTTTCAAGAATACATGCTGATCACTACAGCCTCCAAAAAATTCAAAGATGTGCATTGGGGTGAGATACACCTTAAACAAAAATTTCAGAGCCACCCAATCGATTTGTGACGTGCCGATGATCAACGGCAGCGTCACACAGGGGCCAATTATTAGTTTTGAATTTTTCAAGAATACATGCTGATCACTACAGCCTCCAAAAAATTCAAAGATGTGCATTGGGGTGAGATACACCTTAAAAAAAATTTCAGAGCCACCCAATCGATTTGTGACGTGCCGATGATCAACGGTAACGTCAGAAAGGGGCCAAATTTTGGTTTTGAATTTTTCAAGAATACATGCTGATCACTACAGCCTCCAAAAAATTCAAAGATGTGCATTGGGGTGAGATACACCTTTAAAAAAAATTTCAGAGCCACCCAATCGATTTGTGACGTGTCGATGATCAACGGCAGCGTCAGACAGGGGCCAAATATTAGTTTTGAATTTTTCAAGAATACGTGATGATCACTACAGCCTCCAAAAAAATCAAAGATGTGCAACGGGGTGAGATACACCTTAAAACAATTTTTCGGAGCGAGCTGAGCGATTTGTGATGTGCCGATGATCAACGGTAACGTCAGAAAGGGGCCAAATATTGGTTTTGAATTTTTCAAGAATACATGCTGATCACTACGCCTCCAAAAAAATCAAAGATGTGCATTGGGGTGAGATACACCTTCAAACAATTTTTCGGAGCGAGCTGAGCGATTTCTGACGTGCCGGTGATCAACGGTAACGTCAGAAAGGGGCCAAATATTGGTTTTGAATTTTTCAAGAATACATGCTGATCACTACAGCCTCCAAAAAATTCAAAGATGTGCATTGGGGTGAGATACACCTTAAACAAAAATTTCAGAGCCACCCAATCGATTTGTGACGTGCCGATGATCAACAGCAGCGTCACACAGGGGCCAAATATTAGTTTTGAATTTTTCAAGAATACATGCTGATCACTACAGCCTCCAAAAAAATCAAAGATGTGCATTGGGGTGAGATACACCTTAAAATAAAATTTCAGAGCCACCCAATTGATTTGTGACGTGCCGATGATCAACGGCAGCGTCAGACAGGGGCCAAATATTAGTTTTGAATTTTTCAAGAATACATGCTGATCACTACAGCCTCCAAAAAATTCAAAGATGTGCATTGGGGTGAGATACACCTTAAAACAATTTTTCTGAGCGAGCTGAGCGATTTGTGACGTGCCGATGATCAACGGTAACGTCAGAAAGGGGCCAAATATTGGTTTTGAATTTTTCAAGAATACATGCTGATCACTACAGCCTCCAAAAAATTCAAAGATGTGCATTGGGGTGAGATACACCATAAAAAAATTTCAGAGCCACCCAATCGATTTGTGACGTGTCGATGATCAACGGCAGCGTCAGACAGGGGCCAAATATTAGTTTTGAATTTTTCAAGAATACATGCTGATCACTACAGCCTCCAAAAAAATCAAAGATGTGCATTGGGGTGAGATACGCCTTCAAACAATTTTTCGGAGCGAGCTGAGCGATTTCTGACGTGCCGGTGATCAACTGTAACGTCAGAAAGGGGCCAAATATTGGTTTTGAATTCTTCAAGAATACGTGATGATCACTACAGCCTCCAAAAAAATCAAAGATGTGCATTGGGGTGAGATACACCTTAAAAAAAAATTTCAGAGCCACCCAATCGATTTGTGACGTGCCGATGATCAACGGTAACGTCAGAAAGGGGCCAAATATTGGTTTTGAATTTTTCAAGAATACGTGATGATCACTACACCCTCCAAAAAAATCAAAGGTGTGCATTGGGGTGAGATACACCTTCAAACAATTTTTCGGAGCGAGCTGAGCGATTTCTGACGTGCCGGTGATCAACGGTAACGTCAGAAAGGGGCCAAATATTGGTTTTGAATTTTTCAAGAATACGTGATGATCACTACAGCCTCCAAAAAAATCAAAGATGTGCATTGGGGATACACCTTCAAACAATTTTTCTGAGCGAGCTGAGCGATTTGTGACGTGCCGATGATCAACGGTAACGTCAGAAAGGGGCCAAATATTGGTTTTGAATTTTTCAAGAATACATGCTGATCACTACAGCCTCCAAAAAATTCAAAGATGTGCATTGGGGTGAGATACACCTTAAAAAAAATTTCAGAGCCACCCAATCGATTTGTGACGTGTCGATGATCAACGGCAGCGTCAGACAGGGGCCAAATATTAGTTTTGAATTTTTCAAGAATACGTGATGATCACTACAGCCTCCAAAAAAAATCAAAAATGTGCAACGGGGTGAGATACACCTTAAAACAATTTTTTGGAGCGAGCTGAGCGATTTGTGATGTGCCGATGATCAACGGTAACGTCAGAAAGGGGCCAAATATTGGTTTTGAATTTTTCAAGAATACATGCTGATCACTACAGCCTCCAAAAAATTCAAAGATGTGCATTGGGGTGAGATACACCTTAAAAAAAATTTCAGAGCCACCCAATCGATTTGTGACGTGCCGATGATCAACGGTAACGTCAGAAAGGGGCCAAATTTTGGTTTTGAATTTTTCAAGAATACATGCTGATCACTACAGCCTCCAAAAAATTCAAAGATGTGCATTGGGGTGAGATACACCTTTAAAAAAAATTTTAGAGCCACCCAATCGATTTGTGACGTGTCGATGATCAACGGCAGCGTCAGACAGGGGCCAAATATTAGTTTTGAATTTTTCAAGAATACGTGATGATCACTACAGCCTCCAAAAAAAATCAAAAATGTGCAACGGGGTGAGATACACCTTCAAACAATTTTTCGGAGCGAGCTAAGCGATTTCTGACGTGCCGGTGATCAACGGTAGCGTCAGAAAGGGGCCAAATATTGGTTTTGAATTTTTCAAGAATACATGCTGATCACTACAGCCTCCAAAAAAATCAAAGATGTGCATTGGGGTGAGATACACCTTAAAAAAAAATATCAGAGCCACCCAATCGATTTGTGACGTGCCGATGATCAACGGCAGCGTCAGACAGGGGCCAAATATTAGTTTTGAATTTTTCAAGAATACATGCTGATCACTACAGCCTCCAAAAAAATCAAAGATGTGCATTGGGGTGAGATACACCTTAAAAAAATTTTCAGAGCCACCCAATCGATTTGTGACGTGCCGATGATCAACGGTAACGTCAGAAAGGGGCCAAATATTGGTTTTGAATTTTTCAAGAATACATGCTGATCACTACAGCCTCCAAAAAATTCAAAGATGTGCATTGGGGTGAGATACACCTTAAAAAAAATTTCAGAGCCACCCAATCGATTTGTGACGTGTCGATGATCAACGGCAGCGTCAGACAGGGGCCAAATATTAGTTTTGAATTTTTCAAGAATACATGCTGATCACTACAGCCTCCAAAAAAATCAAAGATGTGCATTGGGGTGAGATACACCTTCAAACAATTTTTCGGAGCGAGCTGAGCGATTTCTGACGTGCCGGTGATCAACTGTAACGTCAGAAAGGGGCCAAATATTGGTTTTGAATTTTTCAAGAATACATGCTGATCACTACAGCCTCCAAAAAATTCAAAGATGTGCATTGGGGTGAGATACACCTTAAAAAAAATTTCAGAGCCACCCAATCGATTTGTGACGTGCCGATGATCAACGGTAACGTCAGAAAGGGGCCAAATTTTGGTTTTGAATTTTTCAAGAATACATGCTGATCACTACAGCCTCCAAAAAATTCAAAGATGTGCATTGGGGTGAGATACACCTTAAAATAAAATTTCAGAGCCACCCAATTGATTTGTGACGTGCCGATGATCAACGGCAGCGTCAGACAGGGGCCAAATATTAGTTTTGAATTTTTCAAGAATACATGCTGATCACTACAGCCTCCAAAAAATTCAAAGATGTGCATTGGGGTGAGATACACCTTCAAACAATTTTTCTGAGCGAGCTGAGCGATTTGTGACGTGCCGATGATCAACGGTAACGTCAGAAAGGGGCCAAATATTGGTTTTGAATTTTTCAAGAATACATGCTGATCACTACAGCCTCCAAAAAATTCAAAGATGTGCATTGGGGTGAGATACACCTTAAAAAAAATTTCAGAGCCACCCAATCGATTTGTGACGTGTCGATGATCAACGGCAGCGTCAGACAGGGGCCAAATATTAGTTTTGAATTTTTCAAGAATACATGCTGATCACTACAGCCTCCAAAAAAATCAAAGATGTGCATTGGGGTGAGATACACCTTCAAACAATTTTTCTGAGCGAGCTGAGCGATTTCTGACGTGCCGGTGATCAACTGTAACGTCAGAAAGGGGCCAAATATTGGTTTTGAATTCTTCAAGAATACGTGATGATCACTACAGCCTCCAAAAAAATCAAAGATGTGCATTGGGGTGAGATACACCTTAAAAAAAAATTTCAGAGCCACCCAATCGATTTGTGACGTGCCGATGATCAACGGTAACGTCAGAAAGGGGCCAAATATTGGTTTTGAATTTTTCAAGAATACGTGATGATCACTACAGCCTCCAAAAAAATCAAAGGTGTGCATTGGGGTGAGATACACCTTTAAACAATTTTTCGGAGCGAGCTGAGCGATTTCTGACGTGCCGGTGATCAACGGTAACGTCAGAAAGGGGCCAAATATTGGTTTTGAATTTTTCAAGAATACGTGATGATCACTACAGCCTCCAAAAAAATCAAAGATGTGCATTGGGGTGAGATACACCTTCAAACAATTTTTCTGAGCGAGCTGAGCGATTTGTGACGTGCCGATGATCAACGGTAACGTCAGAAAGGGGCCAAATATTGGTTTTGAATTTTTCAAGAATACATGCTGATCACTACAGCCTCCAAAAAATTCAAAGATGTGCATTGGGGTGAGATACACCTTAAAAAAAATTTCAGAGCCACCCAATCGATTTGTGACGTGTCGATGATCAACGGCAGCGTCAGACAGGGGCCAAATATTAGTTTTGAATTTTTCAAGAATACGTGATGATCACTACAGCCTCCAAAAAAAATCAAAAATGTGCAACGGGGTGAGATACACCTTAAAACAATTTTTCGGAGCGAGCTGAGCGATTTGTGATGTGCCGATGATCAACGGTAACGTCAGAAAGGGGCCAAATATTGGTTTTGAATTTTTCAAGAATACATGCTGATCACTACAGCCTCCAAAAAATTCAAAGATGTGCATTGGGGTGAGATACACCTTAAACAAAAATTTCAGAGCCACCCAATCGATTTGTGACGTGCCGATGATCAACGGCAGCGTCACACAGGGGCCAAATATTAGTTTTGAATTTTTCAAGAATACATGCTGATCACTACAGCCTCCAAAAAAATCAAAGGTGTGCATTGGGGTGAGATACACCTTAAAACTATTTTTCGGAGCGAGCTGAGCGATTTGTGACGTGCCGATGATCAACGGTAACGTCAGAAAGGGGCCAAATATTGGTTTTGAATTTTTCAAGAATACATGCTGATCACTACAGCCTCCAAAAAATTCAAAGATGTGCATTGGGGTGAGATACACCTTAAAATAAAATTTCAGAGCCACCCAATTGATTTGTGACGTGCCGATGATCAACGGCAGCGTCAGACAGGGGCCAAATATTAGTTTTGAATTTTTCAAGAATACATGCTGATCACTACAGCCTCCAAAAAATTCAAAGATGTGCATTGGGGTGAGATACACCTTCAAACAATTTTTCTGAGCGAGCTGAGCGATTTGTGACGTGCCGATGATCAACGGTAACGTCAGAAAGGGGCCAAATATTGGTTTTGAATTTTTCAAGAATACATGCTGATCACTACAGCCTCCAAAAAATTCAAAGATGTGCATTGGGGTGAGATACACCTTCAAACAATTTTTCGGAGCGAGCTGAGCGATTTCTGACGTGCCGGTGATCAACGGTAGCGTCAGAAAGGGGCCAAATATTGGTTTTGAATTTTTCAAGAATACATGCTGGTCACTACAGCCTCCAAAAAAATCAAAGATGTGCATTGGGGTGAGATACACCTTAAAAAAATTTTCAGAGCCACCCAATCGATTTGTGACGTGCCGATGATCAACGGTAACGTCAGAAAGGGGCCAAATATTGGTTTTGAATTTTTCAAGAATACATGCTGATCACTACAGCCTCCAAAAAATTCAAAGATGTGCATTGGGGTGAGATACACCTTAAAAAAAAATTTCAGAGCCACCCAATCGATTTGTGACGTGTCGATGATCAACGGCAGCGTCAGACAGGGGCCAAATATTAGTTTTGAATTTTTCAAGAATACATGCTGATCACTACAGCCTCCAAAAAAATCAAAGATGTGCATTGGGGTGAGATACACCTTCAAACAATTTTTCGGAGCGAGCTGAGCGATTTCTGACGTGCCGGTGATCAACTGTAACGTCAGAAAGGGGCCAAATATTGGTTTTGAATTTTTCAAGAATACGTGATGATCACTACAGCCTCCAAAAAATTCAAAGATGTGCATTGGGGTGAGATACACCTTAAAAAAAAATTTCAGAGCCACCCAATCGATTTGTGACGTGTCGATGATCAACGGCAGCGTCAGACAGGGGCCAAATATTAGTTTTGAATTTTTCAAGAATACATGCTGATCACTACAGCCTCCAAAAAAATCAAAGATGTGCATTGGGGTGAGATACACCTTCAAACAATTTTTCGGAGCGAGCTGAGCGATTTCTGACGTGCCGGTGATCAACTGTAACGTCAGAAAGGGGCCAAATATTGGTTTTGAATTTTTCAAGAATACGTGATGATCACTACAGCCTCCAAAAAAATCAAAGATGTGCATTGGGGTGAGATACACCTTCAAACAATTTTTCGGAGCGAGCTGAGCGATTTCTGACGTGCCGGTGATCAACTGTAACGTCAGAAAGGGGCCAAATATTGGTTTTGAATTTTTCAAGAATACGTGATGATCACTACAGCCTCCAAAAAAATCAAAGGTGTGCATTGGGGTGAGATACACCTTCAAACAATTTTTCGGAGCGAGCTGAGCGATTTCTGACGTGCCGGTGATCAACGGTAACGTCAGAAAGGGGCCAAATATTGGTTTTGAATTTTTCAAGAATACGTGATGATCACTACAGCCTCCAAAAAAATCAAAGTTGTGCATTGGGGTGAGATACACCTTCAAACAATTTTTCGGAGCGAGCTGAGCGATTTCTGACGTGCCGGTGATCAACGGTAACGTCAGAAAGGGGCCAAATATTGGTTTTGAATTTTTCAAGAATACGTGATGATCACAACAGCCTCCAAAAAAATCAAAGATGTGCATTGGGGTGAGATACACCTTAAACAAGAATTTCAGAGCCACCCAATCGATTTGTGACGTGCCGATGATCAACGGCAGCGTCACACAGGGGCCAAATATTAGTTTTGAATTTTTCAAGAATACATGCTGATCACTACAGCCTCCAAAAAAATCAAAGATGTGCATTGGGGTGAGATACACCTTAAAATAAAATTTCAGAGCCACCCAATTGATTTGTGACGTGCCGATGATCAACGGCAGCGTCAGACAGGGGCCAAATATTAGTTTTGAATTTTTCAAGAATACATGCTGATCACTACAGCCTCCAAAAAAATCAAAGGTGTGCAACGGGGTGAGATACACCTTAAAACTATTTTTCGGAGCGAGCTGAGCGATTTGTGACGTGCCGATGATCAACGGTAACGTCAGAAAGGGGCCAAATATTGGTTTTGAATTTTTCAAGAATACATGCTGATCACTACAGCCTCCAAAAAATTCAAAGATATGCATTGGGATGAGATACACCTTAAACAAAAATTTCAGAGCCACCCAATCGATTTGTGACGTGCCGATGATCAACGGCAGCGTCACACAGGGGCCAAATATTAGTTTTGAATTTTTCAAGAATACATGCTGATCACTACAGCCTCCAAAAAAATCAAAGATGTGCATTGGGGTGAGATACACCTTAAAAAAAATTTCAGAGCCACCCAATCGATTTGTGACGTGTCGATGATCAACGGCAGCGTCAGACAGGGGCCAAATATTAGTTTTGAATTTTTCAAGAATACGTGATGATCACTACAGCCTCCAAAAAAAATCAAAAATGTGCAACGGGGTGAGATACACCTTAAAACAATTTTTCGGAGCGAGCTGAGCGATTTGTGATGTGCCGATGATAAACGGTAACGTCAGAAAGGGGCCAAATATTGGTTTTGAATTTTTCAAGAATACATGCTGATCACTACAGCCTCCAAAAAATTCAAAGATGTGCATTGGGGTGAGATACACCTTAAACAAAAATTTCAGAGCCACCCAATCGATTTGTGACGTGTCGATGATCAACGGCAGCGTCACACAGGGGCCAATTATTAGTTTTGAATTTTTCAAGAATACATGCTGATCACTACAGCCTCCAAAAAAATCAAAGATGTGCATTGGGGTGAGATACACCTTAAAATAAAATTTCAGAGCCACCCAATTGATTTGTGACGTGCCGATGATCAACGGTAACGTCAGAAAGGGGCCAAATATTGGTTTTGAATTTTTCAAGAATACATGCTGATCACTACAGCCTCCAAAAAATTCAAAGATGTGCATTGGGGTGAGATACACCTTAAACAAAAATTTCAGAGCCACCCAATCGATTTGTGACGTGTCGATGATCAACGGCAGCGTCACACAGGGGCCAAATATTAGTTTTGAATTTTTCAAGAATACGTGATGATCACTACAGCCTCCAAAAAAAATCAAAAATGTGCAACGGGGTGAGATACACCTTAAAACAATTTTTCGGAGCGAGCTGAGCGATTTGTGATGTGCCGATGATCAACGGTAACGTCAGAAAGGGGCCAAATATTGGTTTTGAATTTTTCAAGAATACATGCTGATCACTACAGCCTCCAAAAAATTCAAAGATGTGCATTGGGGTGAGATACACCTTAAACAAAAATTTCAGAGCCACCCAATCGATTTGTGACGTGCCGATGATCAACGGCAGCGTCACACAGGGGCCAAATATTAGTTTTGAATTTTTCAAGAATACATGCTGATCACTACAGCCTCCAAAAAAATCAAAGATGTGCATTGGGGTGAGATACACCTTAAAATAAAATTTCAGAGCCACCCAATTGATTTGTGACGTGCCGATGATCAACGGTAACGTCAGAAAGGGGCCAAATATTGGTTTTGAATTTTTCAAGAATACATGCTGATCACTACAGCCTCCAAAAAATTCAAAGATGTGCATTGGGGTGAGATACACCTTAAAAAAAATTTCAGAGCCACCCAATCGATTTGTGACGTGCCGATGATCAACGGTAACGTCAGAAAGGGGCCAAATTTTGGTTTTGAATTTTTCAAGAATACATGCTGATCACTACAGCCTCCAAAAAATTCAAAGATGTGCATTGGGGTGAGATACACCTTAAAATAAAATTTCAGAGCCACCCAATTGATTTGTGACGTGCCGATGATCAACGGCAGCGTCAGACAGGGGCCAAATATTAGTTTTGAATTTTTCAAGAATACATGCTGATCACTACAGCCTCCAAAAAATTCAAAGATGTGCATTGGGGTGAGATACACCTTCAAACAATTTTTCTGAGCGAGCTGAGCGATTTGTGACGTGCCGATGATCAACGGTAACGTCAGAAAGGGGCCAAATATTGGTTTTGAATTTTTCAAGAATACATGCTGATCACTACAGCCTCCAAAAAATTCAAAGATGTGCATTGGGGTGAGATACACCTTAAAAAAAATTTCAGAGCCACCCAATCGATTTGTGACGTGTCGATGATCAACGGCAGCGTCAGACAGGGGCCAAATATTAGTTTTGAATTTTTCAAGAATACATGCTGATCACTACAGCCTCCAAAAAAATCAAAGATGTGCATTGGGGTGAGATACACCTTCAAACAATTTTTCGGAGCGAGCTGAGCGATTTCTGACGTGCCGGTGATCAACTGTAACGTCAGAAAGGGGCCAAATATTGGTTTTGAATTCTTCAAGAATACGTGATGATCACTACAGCCTCCAAAAAAATCAAAGATGTGCATTGGGGTGAGATACACCTTAAAAAAAAATTTCAGAGCCACCCAATCGATTTGTGACGTGCCGATGATCAACGGTAACGTCAGAAAGGGGCCAAATATTGGTTTTGAATTTTTCAAGAATACGTGATGATCACTACAGCCTCCAAAAAAATCAAAGGTGTGCATTGGGGTGAGATACACCTTTAAACAATTTTTCGGAGCGAGCTGAGCGATTTCTGACGTGCCGGTGATCAACGGTAACGTCAGAAAGGGGCCAAATATTGGTTTTGAATTTTTCAAGAATACGTGATGATCACTACAGCCTCCAAAAAAATCAAAGATGTGCATTGGGGTGAGATACACCTTCAAACAATTTTTCTGAGCGAGCTGAGCGATTTGTGACGTGCCGATGATCAACGGTAACGTCAGAAAGGGGCCAAATATTGGTTTTGAATTTTTCAAGAATACATGCTGATCACTACAGCCTCCAAAAAATTCAAAGATGTGCATTGGGGTGAGATACACCTTAAAAAAAATTTCAGAGCCACCCAATCGATTTGTGACGTGTCGATGATCAACGGCAGCGTCAGACAGGGGCCAAATATTAGTTTTGAATTTTTCAAGAATACGTGATGATCACTACAGCCTCCAAAAAAATCAAAGGTGTGCATTGGGGTGAGATACACCTTTAAACAATTTTTCGGAGCGAGCTGAGCGATTTCTGACGTGCCGGTGATCAACGGTAACGTCAGAAAGGGGCCAAATATTGGTTTTGAATTTTTCAAGAATACGTGATGATCACTACAGCCTCCAAAAAAATCAAAAATGTGCAACGGGGTGAGATACACCTTAAAACTATTTTTCGGAGCGAGCTGAGCGATTTGTGATGTGCCGATGATCAACGGTAACGTCAGAAAGGGGCCAAATATTGGTTTTGAATTTTTCAAGAATACATGCTGATCACTACAGCCTCCAAAAAATTCAAAGATGTGCATTGGGGTGAGATACACCTTAAACAAAAATTTCAGAGCCACCCAATCGATTTGTGACGTGCCGATGATCAACGGCAGCGTCACACAGGGGCCAAATATTAGTTTTGAATTTTTCAAGAATACATGCTGATCACTACAGCCTCCAAAAAAATCAAAGATGTGCATTGGGGTGAGATACACCTTAAAATAAAATTTCAGAGCCACCCAATTGATTTGTGACGTGCCGATGATCAACGGCAGCGTCAGACAGGGGCCAAATATTAGTTTTGAATTTTTCAAGAATACATGCTGATCACTACAGCCTCCAAAAAATTCAAAGATGTGCATTGGGGTGAGATACACCTTCAAACAATTTTTCGGAGCGAGCTGAGCGATTTCTGACGTGCCGGTGATCAACTGTAACGTCAGAAAGGGGCCAAATATTGGTTTTGAATTCTTCAAGAATACGTGATCATCACTACAGCCTCCAAAAAAATCAAAGATGTGCATTGGGGTGAGATACACCTTAAAAAAAAATTTCAGAGCCACCCAATCGATTTGTGACGTGCCGATGATCAACGGTAAAGTCAGAAAGGGGCCAAATATTGGTTTTGAATTTTTCAAGAATACGTGATGATCACTACAGCCTCCAAAAAAATCAAAGGTGTGCATTGGGGTGAGATACACCTTTAAACAATTTTTCGGAGCGAGCTGAGCGATTTCTGACGTGCCGGTGATCAACGGTAACGTCAGAAAGGGGCCAAATATTGGTTTTGAATTTTTCAAGAATACGTGATGATCACTACAGCCTCCAAAAAAATCAAAGATGTGCATTGGGGTGAGATACACCTTCAAACAATTTTTCTGAGCGAGCTGAGCGATTTGTGACGTGCCGATGATCAACGGTAACGTCAGAAAGGGGCCAAATATTGGTTTTGAATTTTTCAAGAATACATGCTGATCACTACAGCCTCCAAAAAATTCAAAGATGTGCATTGGGGTGAGATACACCTTAAAAAAAATTTCAGAGCCACCCAATCGATTTGTGACGTGACGATGATCAACGGCAGCGTCAGACAGGGGCCAAATATTAGTTTTGAATTTTTCAAGAATACGTGATGATCACTACAGCCTCCAAAAAAATCAAAGGTGTGCATTGGGGTGAGATACACCTTTAAACAATTTTTCGGAGCGAGCTGAGCGATTTCTGACGTGCCGGTGATCAACGGTAACGTCAGAAAGGGGCCAAATATTGGTTTTGAATTTTTCAAGAATACGTGATGATCACTACAGCCTCCAAAAAAATCAAAAATGTGCAACGGGGTGAGATACACCTTAAAACAATTTTTCGGAGCGAGCTGAGCGATTTGTGATGTGCCGATGATCAACGGTAACGTCAGAAAGGGGCCAAATATTGGTTTTGAATTTTTCAAGAATACATGCTGATCACTACAGCCTCCAAAAAATTCAAAGATGTGCATTGGGGTGAGATACACCTTAAACAAAAATTTCAGAGCCACCCAATCGATTTGTGACGTGCCGATGATCAACGGCAGCGTCACACAGGGGCCAAATATTAGTTTTGAATTTTTCAAGAATACATGCTGATCACTACAGCCTCCAAAAAAATCAAAGATGTGCATTGGGGTGAGATACACCTTCAAACAATTTTTCGGAGCGAGCTGAGCGATTTCTGACGTGCCGGTGATCAACTGTAACGTCAGAAAGGGGCCAAATATTGGTTTTGAATTTTTCAAGAATACGTGATGATCACTACAGCCTCCAAAAAATTCAAAGATGTGCATTGGGGTGAGATACACCTTAAAAAAAAATTTCAGAGCCACCCAATCGATTTGTGACGTGTCGATGATCAACGGCAGCGTCAGACAGGGGCCAAATATTAGTTTTGAATTTTTCAAGAATACATGCTGATCACTACAGCCTCCAAAAAAATCAAAGATGTGCATTGGGGTGAGATACACCTTCAAACAATTTTTCGGAGCGAGCTGAGCGATTTGTGACGTGCCGATGATCAACGGTAACGTCAGAAAGGGGCCAAATATTGGTTTTGAATTTTTCAAGAATACATGCTGATCACTACAGCCTCCAAAAAAATCAAAGATGTGCATTGGGGTGAGATACACCTTCAAACAATTTTTCGGAGCGAGCTGAGCGATTTCTGACGTGCCGGTGATCAACGGTAGCGTCAGAAAGGGGCCAAATATTGGTTTTGAATTTTTCAAGAATACATGCTGGTCACTACAGCCTCCAAAAAAATCAAAGATGTGCATTGGGGTGAGATACACCTTAAAAAAATTTTCAGAGCCACCCAATCGATTTGTGACGTGCCGATGATCAACGGTAACGTCAGAAAGGGGCCAAATATTGGTTTTGAATTTTTCAAGAATACATGCTGATCACTACAGCCTCCAAAAAATTCAAAGATGTGCATTGGGGTGAGATACACCTTAAAAAAAAATTTCAGAGCCACCCAATCGATTTGTGACGTGTCGATGATCAACGGCAGCGTCAGACAGGGGCCAAATATTAGTTTTGAATTTTTCAAGAATACATGCTGATCACTACAGCCTCCAAAAAAATCAAAGATGTGCATTGGGGTGAGATACACCTTCAAACAATTTTTCGGAGCGAGCTGAGCGATTTCTGACGTGCCGGTGATCAACTGTAACGTCAGAAAGGGGCCAAATATTGGTTTTGAATTTTTCAAGAATACGTGATGATCACTACAGCCTCCAAAAAATTCAAAGATGTGCATTGGGGTGAGATACACCTTAAAAAAAAATTTCAGAGCCACCCAATCGATTTGTGACGTGTCGATGATCAACGGCAGCGTCAGACAGGGGCCAAATATTAGTTTTGAATTTTTCAAGAATACATGCTGATCACTACAGCCTCCAAAAAAATCAAAGATGTGCATTGGGGTGAGATACACCTTCAAACAATTTTTCGGAGCGAGCTGAGCGATTTCTGACGTGCCGGTGATCAACTGTAACGTCAGAAAGGGGCCAAATATTGGTTTTGAATTTTTCAAGAATACGTGATGATCACTACAGCCTCCAAAAAAATCAAAGATGTGCATTGGGGTGAGATACACCTTAAAAAAAAATTTCAGAGCCACCCAATCGATTTGTGACGTGCCGATGATCAACGGTAACGTCAGAAAGGGGCCAAATATTGGTTTTGAATTTTTCAAGAATACGTGATGATCACTACAGCCTCCAAAAAAATCAAAGGTGTGCATTGGGGTGAGATACACCTTCAAACAATTTTTCGGAGCGAGCTGAGCGATTTCTGACGTGCCGGTGATCAACGGTAACGTCAGAAAGGGGCCAAATATTGGTTTTGAATTTTTCAAGAATACGTGATGATCACTACAGCCTCCAAAAAAATCAAAGTTGTGCATTGGGGTGAGATACACCTTCAAACAATTTTTCGGAGCGAGCTGAGCGATTTGTGACGTGCCGATGATCAACGGTAACGTCAGAAAGGGGCCAAATATTGGTTTTGAATTTTTCAAGAATACGTGATGATCACAACAGCCTCCAAAAAAATCAAAGATGTGCATTGGGGTGAGATACACCTTAAACAAGAATTTCAGAGCCACCCAATCGATTTGTGACGTGCCGATGATCAACGGCAGCGTCACACAGGGGCCAAATATTAGTTTTGAATTTTTCAAGAATACATGCTGATCACTACAGCCTCCAAAAAAATCAAAGATGTGCATTGGGGTGAGATACACCTTAAAATAAAATTTCAGAGCCACCCAATTGATTTGTGACGTGCCGATGATCAACGGCAGCGTCAGACAGGGGCCAAATATTAGTTTTGAATTTTTCAAGAATACATGCTGATCACTACAGCCTCCAAAAAAATCAAAGGTGTGCATTGGGGTGAGATACACCTTAAAACTATTTTTCGGAGCGAGCTGAGCGATTTGTGACGTGCCGATGATCAACGGTAACGTCAGAAAGGGGCCAAATATTGGTTTTGAATTTTTCAAGAATACATGCTGATCACTACAGCCTCCAAAAAATTCAAAGATATGCATTGGGATGAGATACACCTTAAACAAAAATTTCAGAGCCACCCAATCGATTTGTGACGTGCCGATGATCAACGGCAGCGTCACACAGGGGCCAAATATTAGTTTTGAATTTTTCAAGAATACATGCTGATCACTACAGCCTCCAAAAAAATCAAAGATGTGCATTGGGGTGAGATACACCTTAAAAAAAATTTCAGAGCCACCCAATCGATTTGTGACGTGTCGATGATCAACGGTAACGTCAGAAAGGGGCCAAATTTTGGTTTTGAATTTTTCAAGAATACATGCTGATCACTACAGCCTCCAAAAAATTCAAAGATGTGCATTGGGGTGAGATACACCTTTAAAAAAAATTTCAGAGCCACCCAATCGATTTGTGACGTGTCGATGATCAACGGCAGCGTCAGACAGGGGCCAAATATTAGTTTTGAATTTTTCAAGAATACGTGATGATCACTACAGCCTCCAAAAAAATCAAAGATGTGCAACGGGGTGAGATACACCTTAAAACAATTTTTCGGAGCGAGCTGAGCGATTTGTGATGTGCCGATGATCAACGGTAACGTCAGAAAGGGGCCAAATATTGGTTTTGAATTTTTCAAGAATACATGCTGATCACTACGCCTCCAAAAAAATCAAAGATGTGCATTGGGGTGAGATACACCTTCAAACAATTTTTCGGAGCGAGCTGAGCGATTTCTGACGTGCCGGTGATCAACGGTAACGTCAGAAAGGGGCCAAATATTGGTTTTGAATTTTTCAAGAATACATGCTGATCACTACAGCCTCCAAAAAATTCAAAGATGTGCATTGGGGTGAGATACACCTTAAACAAAAATTTCAGAGCCACCCAATCGATTTGTGACGTGCCGATGATCAACAGCAGCGTCACACAGGGGCCAAATATTAGTTTTGAATTTTTCAAGAATACATGCTGATCACTACAGCCTCCAAAAAAATCAAAGATGTGCATTGGGGTGAGATACACCTTAAAATAAAATTTCAGAGCCACCCAATTGATTTGTGACGTGCCGATGATCAACGGCAGCGTCAGACAGGGGCCAAATATTAGTTTTGAATTTTTCAAGAATACATGCTGATCACTACAGCCTCCAAAAAATTCAAAGATGTGCATTGGGGTGAGATACACCTTCAAACAATTTTTCTGAGCGAGCTAAGCGATTTCTGACGTGCCGATGATCAACGGTAACGTCAGAAAGGGGCCAAATATTGGTTTTGAATTTTTCAAGAATACATGCTGATCACTACAGCCTCCAAAAAATTCAAAGATGTGCATTGGGGTGAGATACACCTTAAAAAAATTTCAGAGCCACCCAATCGATTTGTGACGTGTCGATGATCAACGGCAGCGTCAGACAGGGGCCAAATATTAGTTTTGAATTTTTCAAGAATACATGCTGATCACTACAGCCTCCAAAAAAATCAAAGATGTGCATTGGGGTGAGATACGCCTTCAAACAATTTTTCGGAGCGAGCTGAGCGATTTCTGACGTGCCGGTGATCAACTGTAACGTCAGAAAGGGGCCAAATATTGGTTTTGAATTCTTCAAGAATACGTGATGATCACTACAGCCTCCAAAAAAATCAAAGATGTGCATTGGGGTGAGATACACCTTAAAAAAAAATTTCAGAGCCACCCAATCGATTTGTGACGTGCCGATGATCAACGGTAACGTCAGAAAGGGGCCAAATATTGGTTTTGAATTTTTCAAGAATACGTGATGATCACTACAGCCTCCAAAAAAATCAAAGGTGTGCATTGGGGTGAGATACACCTTCAAACAATTTTTCGGAGCGAGCTGAGCGATTTCTGACGTGCCGGTGATCAACGGTAACGTCAGAAAGGGGCCAAATATTGGTTTTGAATTTTTCAAGAATACGTGATGATCACTACAGCCTCCAAAAAAATCAAAGATGTGCATTGGGGATACACCTTCAAACAATTTTTCTGAGCGAGCTGAGCGATTTGTGACGTGCCGATGATCAACGGTAACGTCAGAAAGGGGCCAAATATTGGTTTTGAATTTTTCAAGAATACATGCTGATCACTACAGCCTCCAAAAAATTCAAAGATGTGCATTGGGGTGAGATACACCTTAAAAAAAATTTCAGAGCCACCCAATCGATTTGTGACGTGTCGATGATCAACGGCAGCGTCAGACAGGGGCCAAATATTAGTTTTGAATTTTTCAAGAATACGTGATGATCACTACAGCCTCCAAAAAAAATCAAAAATGTGCAACGGGGTGAGATACACCTTAAAACAATTTTTTGGAGCGAGCTGAGCGATTTGTGATGTGCCGATGATCAACGGTAACGTCAGAAAGGGGCCAAATATTGGTTTTGAATTTTTCAAGAATACATGCTGATCACTACAGCCTCCAAAAAATTCAAAGATGTGCATTGGGGTGAGATACACCTTAAACAAAAATTTCAGAGCCACCCAATCGATTTGTGACGTGCCGATGATCAACGGCAGCGTCACACAGGGGCCAAATATTAGTTTTGAATTTTTCAAGAATACATGCTGATCACTACAGCCTCCAAAAAAATCAAAGATGTGCATTGGGGTGAGATACACCTTAAAATAAAATTTCAGAGCCACCCAATTGATTTGTGACGTGCCGATGATCAACGGCAGCGTCAGACAGGGGCCAAATATTAGTTTTGAATTTTTCAAGAATACATGCTGATCACTACAGCCTCCAAAAAAATCAAAGATGTGCATTGGGGTGAGATACACCTTCAAACAATTTTTCTGAGCGAGCTGAGCGATTTGTGACGTGCCGATGATCAACGGTAACGTCAGAAAGGGGCCAAATATTGGTTTTGAATTTTTCAAGAATACATGCTGATCACTACAGCCTCCAAAAAATTCAAAGATGTGCATTGGGGTGAGATACACCTTAAAAAAAATTTCAGAGCCACCCAATCGATTTGTGACGTGCCGATGATCAACGGTAACGTCAGAAAGGGGCCAAATTTTGGTTTTGAATTTTTCAAGAATACATGCTGATCACTACAGCCTCCAAAAAATTCAAAGATGTGCATTGGGGTGAGATACACCTTTAAAAAAAATTTTAGAGCCACCCAATCGATTTGTGACGTGTCGATGATCAACGGCAGCGTCAGACAGGGGCCAAATATTAGTTTTGAATTTTTCAAGAATACGTGATGATCACTACAGCCTCCAAAAAAAATCAAAAATGTGCAACGGGGTGAGATACACCTTCAAACAATTTTTCGGAGCGAGCTAAGCGATTTCTGACGTGCCGGTGATCAACGGTAGCGTCAGAAAGGGGCCAAATATTGGTTTTGAATTTTTCAAGAATACATGCTGATCACTACAGCCTCCAAAAAAATCAAAGATGTGCATTGGGGTGAGATACACCTTAAAAAAAAATATCAGAGCCACCCAATCGATTTGTGACGTGCCGATGATCAACGGCAGCGTCAGACAGGGGCCAAATATTAGTTTTGAATTTTTCAAGAATACATGCTGATCACTACAGCCTCCAAAAAAATCAAAGATGTGCATTGGGGTGAGATACACCTTAAAAAAATTTTCAGAGCCACCCAATCGATTTGTGACGTGCCGATGATCAACGGTAACGTCAGAAAGGGGCCAAATATTGGTTTTGAATTTTTCAAGAATACATGCTGATCACTACAGCCTCCAAAAAATTCAAAGATGTGCATTGGGGTGAGATACACCTTAAAAAAAATTTCAGAGCCACCCAATCGATTTGTGACGTGTCGATGATCAACGGCAGCGTCAGACAGGGGCCAAATATTAGTTTTGAATTTTTCAAGAATACATGCTGATCACTACAGCCTCCAAAAAAATCAAAGATGTGCATTGGGGTGAGATACACCTTCAAACAATTTTTCGGAGCGAGCTGAGCGATTTCTGACGTGCCGGTGATCAACTGTAACGTCAGAAAGGGGCCAAATATTGGTTTTGAATTTTTCAAGAATACGTGATGATCACTACAGCCTCCAAAAAAATCAAAGATGTGCATTGGGGTGAGATACACCTTAAAAAAAAATATCAGAGCCACCCAATCGATTTGTGACGTGCCGATGATCAACGGTAACGTCAGAAAGGGGCCAAATATTGGTTTTGAATTTTTCAAGAATACGTGATGATCACTACAGCCTCCAAAAAAATCAAAGGTGTGCATTGGGGTGAGATACACCTTCAAACAATTTTTCGGAGCGAGCTGAGCGATTTCTGACGTGCCGGTGATCAACGGTAACGTCAGAAAGGGGCCAAATATTGGTTTTGAATTTTTCAAGAATACGTGATGATCACTACAGCCTCCAAAAAAATCAAAGTTGTGCATTGGGGTGAGATACACCTTCAAACAATTTTTCGGAGCGAGCTGAGCGATTTCTGACGTGCCGGTGATCAACGGTAACGTCAGAAAGGGGCCAAATATTGGTTTTGAATTTTTCAAGAATACGTGATGATCACAACAGCCTCCAAAAAAATCAAAGATGTGCATTGGGGTGAGATACACCTTAAACAAGAATTTCAGAGCCACCCAATCGATTTGTGACGTGCCGATGATCAACGGCAGCGTCACACAGGGGCCAAATATTAGTTTTGAATTTTTCAAGAATACATGCTGATCACTACAGCCTCCAAAAAAATCAAAGGTGTGCAACGGGGTGAGATACACCTTAAAACTATTTTTCGGAGCGAGCTGAGCGATTTGTGATGTGCCGATGATCAACGGTAACGTCAGAAAGGGGCCAAATATTGGTTTTGAATTTTTCAAGAATACATGCTGATCACTACAGCCTCCAAAAAATTCAAAGATGTGCATTGGGGTGAGATACACCTTAAACAAAAATTTCAGAGCCACCCAATCGATTTGTGACGTGCCGATGATCAACGGCAGCGTCACACAGGGGCCAATTATTAGTTTTGAATTTTTCAAGAATACATGCTGATCACTACAGCCTCCAAAAAAATCAAAGATGTGCATTGGGGTGAGATACACCTTAAAATAAAATTTCAGAGCCACCCAATTGATTTGTGACGTGCCGATGATCAACGGTAACGTCAGAAAGGGGCCAAATATTGGTTTTGAATTTTTCAAGAATACATGCTGATCACTACAGCCTCCAAAAAATTCAAAGATGTGCATTGGGGTGAGATACACCTTAAAAAAAATTTCAGAGCCACCCAATCGATTTGTGACGTGCCGATGATCAACGGTAACGTCAGAAAGGGGCCAAATTTTGGTTTTGAATTTTTCAAGAATACATGCTGATCACTACAGCCTCCAAAAAATTCAAAGATGTGCATTGGGGTGAGATACACCTTTAAAAAAAATTTCAGAGCCACCCAATCGATTTGTGACGTGTCGATGATCAACGGCAGCGTCAGACAGGGGCCAAATATTAGTTTTGAATTTTTCAAGAATACGTGATGATCACTACAGCCTCCAAAAAAATCAAAGATGTGCAACGGGGTGAGATACACCTTAAAACAATTTTTCGGAGCGAGCTGAGCGATTTGTGATGTGCCGATGATCAACGGTAACGTCAGAAAGGGGCCAAATATTGGTTTTGAATTTTTCAAGAATACATGCTGATCACTACGCCTCCAAAAAAATCAAAGATGTGCATTGGGGTGAGATACACCTTCAAACAATTTTTCGGAGCGAGCTGAGCGATTTCTGACGTGCCGGTGATCAACGGTAACGTCAGAAAGGGGCCAAATATTGGTTTTGAATTTTTCAAGAATACATGCTGATCACTACAGCCTCCAAAAAATTCAAAGATTTGCATTGGGGTGAGATACACCTTAAACAAAAATTTCAGAGCCACCCAATCGATTTGTGACGTGCCGATGATCAACGGCAGCGTCACACAGGGGCCAAATATTAGTTTTGAATTTTTCAAGAATACATGCTGATCACTACAGCCTCCAAAAAAATCAAAGATGTGCATTGGGGTGAGATACACCTTAAAATAAAATTTCAGAGCCACCCAATTGATTTGTGACGTGCCGATGATCAACGGCAGCGTCAGACAGGGGCCAAATATTAGTTTTGAATTTTTCAAGAATACATGCTGATCACTACAGCCTCCAAAAAATTCAAAGATGTGCATTGGGGTGAGATACACCTTCAAACAATTTTTCTGAGCGAGCTGAGCGATTTGTGACGTGCCGATGATCAACGGTAACGTCAGAAAGGGGCCAAATATTGGTTTTGAATTTTTCAAGAATACATGCTGATCACTACAGCCTCCAAAAAATTCAAAGATGTGCATTGGGGTGAGATACACCTTAAAAAAATTTCAGAGCCACCCAATCGATTTGTGACGTGTCGATGATCAACGGCAGCGTCAGACAGGGGCCAAATATTAGTTTTGAATTTTTCAAGAATACATGCTGATCACTACAGCCTCCAAAAAAATCAAAGATGTGCATTGGGGTGAGATACGCCTTCAAACAATTTTTCGGAGCGAGCTGAGCGATTTCTGACGTGCCGGTGATCAACTGTAACGTCAGAAAGGGGCCAAATATTGGTTTTGAATTTTTCAAGAATACATGCTGATCACTACAGCCTCCAAAAAATTCAAAGATGTGCATTGGGGTGAGATACACCTTAAAAAAAATATCAGAGCCACCCAATCGATTTGTGACGTGCCGATGATCAACGGCAGCGTCAGACAGGGGCCAAATATTAGTTTTGAATTTTTCAAGAATACATGCTGATCACTACAGCCTCCAAAAAAATCAAAGATGTGCATTGGGGTGAGATACACCTTCAAACAATTTTTCTGAGCGAGCTGAGCGATTTCTGACGTGCCGGTGATCAACTGTAACGTCAGAAAGGGGCCAAATATTGGTTTTGAATTCTTCAAGAATACGTGATGATCACTACAGCCTCCAAAAAAATCAAAGATGTGCATTGGGGTGAGATACACCTTAAAAAAAAATTTCAGAGCCACCCAATCGATTTGTGACGTGCCGATGATCAACGGTAACGTCAGAAAGGGGCCAAATATTGGTTTTGAATTTTTCAAGAATACGTGATGATCACTACAGCCTCCAAAAAAATCAAAGGTGTGCATTGGGGTGAGATACACCTTTAAACAATTTTTCGGAGCGAGCTGAGCGATTTCTGACGTGCCGGTGATCAACGGTAACGTCAGAAAGGGGCCAAATATTGGTTTTGAATTTTTCAAGAATACGTGATGATCACTACAGCCTCCAAAAAAATCAAAGATGTGCATTGGGGTGAGATACACCTTCAAACAATTTTTCTGAGCGAGCTGAGCGATTTGTGACGTGCCGATGATCAACGGTAACGTCAGAAAGGGGCCAAATATTGGTTTTGAATTTTTCAAGAATACATGCTGATCACTACAGCCTCCAAAAAATTCAAAGATGTGCATTGGGGTGAGATACACCTTAAAAAAAATTTCAGAGCCACCCAATCGATTTGTAACGTGTCGATGATCAACGGCAGCGTCAGACAGGGGCCAAATATTAGTTTTGAATTTTTCAAGAATACGTGATGATCACTACAGCCTCCAAAAAAAATCAAAAATGTGCAACGGGGTGAGATACACCTTAAAACAATTTTTCGGAGCGAGCTGAGCGATTTGTGATGTGCCGATGATCAACGGTAACGTCAGAAAGGGGCCAAATATTGGTTTTGAATTTTTCAAGAATACATGCTGATCACTACAGCCTCCAAAAAATTCAAAGATGTGCATTGGGGTGAGATACACCTTAAACAAAAATTTCAGAGCCACCCAATCGATTTGTGACGTGCCGATGATCAACGGCAGCGTCACACAGGGGCCAAATATTAGTTTTGAATTTTTCAAGAATACATGCTGATCACTACAGCCTCCAAAAAATTCAAAGATGTGCATTGGGGTGAGATACACCTTAAAATAAAATTTCAGAGCCACCCAATTGATTTGTGACGTGCCGATGATCAACGGCAGCGTCAGACAGGGGCCAAATATTAGTTTTGAATTTTTCAAGAATACATGCTGATCACTACAGCCTCCAAAAAATTCAAAGATGTGCATTGGGGTGAGATACACCTTCAAACAATTTTTCTGAGCGAGCTGAGCGATTTGTGACGTGCCGATGATCAACGGTAACGTCAGAAAGGGGCCAAATATTGGTTTTGAATTTTTCAAGAATACATGCTGATCACTACAGCCTCCAAAAAATTCAAAGATGTGCATTGGGGTGAGATACACCTTCAAACAATTTTTCGGAGCGAGCTGAGCGATTTCTGACGTGCCGGTGATCAACGGTAGCGTCAGAAAGGGGCCAAATATTGGTTTTGAATTTTTCAAGAATACATGCTGGTCACTACAGCCTCCAAAAAAATCAAAGATGTGCATTGGGGTGAGATACACCTTAAAAAAATTTTCAGAGCCACCCAATCGATTTGTGACGTGCCGATGATCAACGGTAACGTCAGAAAGGGGCCAAATATTGGTTTTGAATTTTTCAAGAATACATGCTGATCACTACAGCCTCCAAAAAATTCAAAGATGTGCATTGGGGTGAGATACACCTTAAAAAAAAATTTCAGAGCCACCCAATCGATTTGTGACGTGTCGATGATCAACGGCAGCGTCAGACAGGGGCCAAATATTAGTTTTGAATTTTTCAAGAATACATGCTGATCACTACAGCCTCCAAAAAAATCAAAGATGTGCATTGGGGTGAGATACACCTTCAAACAATTTTTCGGAGCGAGCTGAGCGATTTCTGACGTGCCGGTGATCAACTGTAACGTCAGAAAGGGGCCAAATATTGGTTTTGAATTTTTCAAGAATACGTGATGATCACTACAGCCTCCAAAAAATTCAAAGATGTGCATTGGGGTGAGATACACCTTAAAAAAAAATTTCAGAGCCACCCAATCGATTTGTGACGTGTCGATGATCAACGGCAGCGTCAGACAGGGGCCAAATATTAGTTTTGAATTTTTCAAGAATACATGCTGATCACTACAGCCTCCAAAAAAATCAAAGATGTGCATTGGGGTGAGATACACCTTCAAACAATTTTTCGGAGCGAGCTGAGCGATTTCTGACGTGCCGGTGATCAACTGTAACGTCAGAAAGGGGCCAAATATTGGTTTTGAATTTTTCAAGAATACGTGATGATCACTACAGCCTCCAAAAAAATCAAAGATGTGCATTGGGGTGAGATACACCTTCAAACAATTTTTCGGAGCGAGCTGAGCGATTTCTGACGTGCCGGTGATCAACTGTAACGTCAGAAAGGGGCCAAATATTGGTTTTGAATTTTTCAAGAATACGTGATGATCACTACAGCCTCCAAAAAAATCAAAGGTGTGCATTGGGGTGAGATACACCTTCAAACAATTTTTCGGAGCGAGCTGAGCGATTTCTGACGTGCCGGTGATCAACGGTAACGTCAGAAAGGGGCCAAATATTGGTTTTGAATTTTTCAAGAATACGTGATGATCACTACAGCCTCCAAAAAAATCAAAGTTGTGCATTGGGGTGAGATACACCTTCAAACAATTTTTCGGAGCGAGCTGAGCGATTTCTGACGTGCCGGTGATCAACGGTAACGTCAGAAAGGGGCCAAATATTGGTTTTGAATTTTTCAAGAATACATGCTGATCACTACAGCCTCCAAAAAATTCAAAGATGTGCATTGGGGTGAGATACACCTTAAAAAAAAATTTCAGAGCCACCCAATCGATTTGTGACGTGCCGATGATCAACGGCAGCGTCACACAGGGGCCAAATATTAGTTTTGAATTTTTCAAGAATACATGCTGATCACTACAGCCTCCAAAAAAATCAAAGATGTGCATTGGGGTGAGATACACCTTAAAATAAAATTTCAGAGCCACCCAATTGATTTGTGACGTGCCGATGATCAACGGCAGCGTCAGACAGGGGCCAAATATTAGTTTTGAATTTTTCAAGAATACATGCTGATCACTACAGCCTCCAAAAAAATCAAAGGTGTGCAACGGGGTGAGATACACCTTAAAACTATTTTTCGGAGCGAGCTGAGCGATTTGTGATGTGCCGATGATCAACGGTAACGTCAGAAAGGGGCCAAATATTGGTTTTGAATTTTTCAAGAATACATGCTGATCACTACAGCCTCCAAAAAATTCAAAGATGTGCATTGGGGTGAGATACACCTTAAACAAAAATTTCAGAGCCACCCAATCGATTTGTGACGTGCCGATGATCAACGGCAGCGTCACACAGGGGCCAAATATTAGTTTTGAATTTTTCAAGAATACATGCTGATCACTACAGCCTCCAAAAAAATCAAAGATGTGCATTGGGGTGAGATACACCTTAAAATAAAATTTCAGAGCCACCCCATTGATTTGTGACGTGCCGATGATCAACGGTAACGTCAGAAAGGGGCCAAATATTGGTTTTGAATTTTTCAAGAATACATGCTGATCACTACAGCCTCCAAAAAATTCAAAGATGTGCATTGGGGTGAGATACACCTTAAAAAAAATTTCAGAGCCACCCAATCGATTTGTGACGTGCCGATGATCAACGGTAACGTCAGAAAGGGGCCAAATTTTGGTTTTGAATTTTTCAAGAATACATGCTGATCACTACAGCCTCCAAAAAATTCAAAGATGTGCATTGGGGTGAGATACACCTTAAAAAAAATTTCAGAGCCACCCAATCGATTTGTGACGTGTCGATGATCAACGGCAGCGTCAGACAGGGGCCAAATATTAGTTTTGAATTTTTCAAGAATACATGCTGATCACTACAGCCTCCAAAAAATTCAAAGATGTGCATTGGGGTGAGATACACCTTCAAACAATTTTTCTGAGCGAGCTGAGCGATTTGTGACGTGCCGATGATCAACGGTAACGTCAGAAAGGGGCCAAATATTGGTTTTGAATTTTTCAAGAATACATGCTGATCACTACAGCCTCCAAAAAATTCAAAGATGTGCATTGGGGTGAGATACACCTTAAAAAAAATTTCAGAGCCACCCAATCGATTTGTGACGTGTCGATGATCAACGGCAGCGTCAGACAGGGGCCAAATATTAGTTTTGAATTTTTCAAGAATACATGCTGATCACTACAGCCTCCAAAAAAATCAAAGATGTGCATTGGGGTGAGATACACCTTCAAACAATTTTTCGGAGCGAGCTGAGCGATTTCTGACGTGCCGGTGATCAACTGTAACGTCAGAAAGGGGCCAAATATTGGTTTTGAATTCTTCAAGAATACGTGATGATCACTACAGCCTCCAAAAAAATCAAAGATGTGCATTGGGGTGAGATACACCTTAAAAAAAAATTTCAGAGCCACCCAATCGATTTGTGACGTGCCGATGATCAACGGTAACGTCAGAAAGGGGCCAAATATTGGTTTTGAATTTTTCAAGAATACGTGATGATCACTACAGCCTCCAAAAAAATCAAAGGTGTGCATTGGGGTGAGATACACCTTTAAACAATTTTTCGGAGCGAGCTGAGCGATTTCTGACGTGCCGGTGATCAACGGTAACGTCAGAAAGGGGCCAAATATTGGTTTTGAATTTTTCAAGAATACGTGATGATCACTACAGCCTCCAAAAAAATCAAAGATGTGCATTGGGGTGAGATACACCTTCAAACAATTTTTCTGAGCGAGCTGAGCGATTTGTGACGTGCCGATGATCAACGGTAACGTCAGAAAGGGGCCAAATATTGGTTTTGAATTTTTCAAGAATACATGCTGATCACTACAGCCTCCAAAAAATTCAAAGATGTGCATTGGGGTGAGATACACCTTAAAAAAAATTTCAGAGCCACCCAATCGATTTGTGACGTGTCGATGATCAACGGCAGCGTCAGACAGGGGCCAAATATTAGTTTTGAATTTTTCAAGAATACGTGATGATCACTACAGCCTCCAAAAAAATCAAAGGTGTGCATTGGGGTGAGATACACCTTTAAACAATTTTTCGGAGCGAGCTGAGCGATTTCTGACGTGCCGGTGATCAACGGTAACGTCAGAAAGGGGCCAAATATTGGTTTTGAATTTTTCAAGAATACGTGATGATCACTACAGCTTCCAAAAAAATCAAAAATGTGCAACGGGGTGAGATACACCTTAAAACTATTTTTCGGAGCGAGCTGAGCGATTTGTGATGTGCCGATGATCAACGGTAACGTCAGAAAGGGGCCAAATATTGGTTTTGAATTTTTCAAGAATACATGCTGATCACTACAGCCTCCAAAAAATTCAAAGATGTGCATTGGGGTGAGATACACCTTAAACAAAAATTTCAGAGCCACCCAATCGATTTGTGACGTGCCGATGATCAACGGCAGCGTCACACAGGGGCCAAATATTAGTTTTGAATTTTTCAAGAATACATGCTGATCACTACAGCCTCCAAAAAAATCAAAGATGTGCATTGGGGTGAGATACACCTTAAAATAAAATTTCAGAGCCACCCAATTGATTTGTGACGTGCCGATGATCAACGGCAGCGTCAGACAGGGGCCAAATATTAGTTTTGAATTTTTCAAGAATACATGCTGATCACTACAGCCTCCAAAAAATTCAAAGATGTGCATTGGGGTGAGATACACCTTCAAACAATTTTTCGGAGCGAGCTGAGCGATTTCTGACGTGCCGGTGATCAACTGTAACGTCAGAAAGGGGCCAAATATTGGTTTTGAATTCTTCAAGAATACATGCTGATCACTACAGCCTCCAAAAAAATCAAAGATGTGCATTGGGGTGAGATACACCTTAAAAAAAAATTTCAGAGCCACCCAATCGATTTGTGACGTGCCGATGATCAACGGTAACGTCAGAAAGGGGCCAAATATTGGTTTTGAATTTTTCAAGAATACGTGATGATCACTACAGCCTCCAAAAAAATCAAAGGTGTGCATTGGGGTGAGATACACCTTTAAACAATTTTTCGGAGCGAGCTGAGCGATTTCTGACGTGCCGGTGATCAACGGTAACGTCAGAAAGGGGCCAAATATTGGTTTTGAATTTTTCAAGAATACATGATGATCACTACAGCCTCCAAAAAAATCAAAGATGTGCATTGGGGTGAGATACACCTTCAAACAATTTTTCTGAGCGAGCTGAGCGATTTGTGACGTGCCGATGATCAACGGTAACGTCAGAAAGGGGCCAAATATTGGTTTTGAATTTTTCAAGAATACATGCTGATCACTACAGCCTCCAAAAAATTCAAAGATGTGCATTGGGGTGAGATACACCTTAAAAAAAATTTCAGAGCCACCCAATCGATTTGTGACGTGACGATGATCAACGGCAGCGTCAGACAGGGGCCAAATATTAGTTTTGAATTTTTCAAGAATACGTGATGATCACTACAGCCTCCAAAAAAATCAAAGGTGTGCATTGGGGTGAGATACACCTTTAAACAATTTTTCGGAGCGAGCTGAGCGATTTCTGACGTGCCGGTGATCAACGGTAACGTCAGAAAGGGGCCAAATATTGGTTTTGAATTTTTCAAGAATACGTGATGATCACTACAGCCTCCAAAAAAATCAAAAATGTGCAACGGGGTGAGATACACCTTAAAACAATTTTTCGGAGCGAGCTGAGCGATTTGTGATGTGCCGATGATCAACGGTAACGTCAGAAAGGGGCCAAATATTGGTTTTGAATTTTTCAAGAATACATGCTGATCACTACAGCCTCCAAAAAATTCAAAGATGTGCATTGGGGTGAGATACACCTTAAACAAAAATTTCAGAGCCACCCAATCGATTTGTGACGTGCCGATGATCAACGGCAGCGTCACACAGGGGCCAAATATTAGTTTTGAATTTTTCAAGAATACATGCTGATCACTACAGCCTCCAAAAAAATCAAAGATGTGCATTGGGGTGAGATACACCTTAAAATAAAATTTCAGAGCCACCCAATTGATTTGTGACGTGCCGATGATCAACGGCAGCGTCAGACAGGGGCCAAATATTAGTTTTGAATTTTTCAAGAATACATGCTGATCACTACAGCCTCCAAAAAATTCAAAGATGTGCATTGGGGTGAGATACACCTTCAAACAATTTTTCTGAGCGAGCTGAGCGATTTGTGACGTGCCGATGATCAACGGTAACGTCAGAAAGGGGCCAAATATTGGTTTTGAATTTTTCAAGAATACATGCTGATCACTACAGCCTCCAAAAAAATCAAAGATGTGCATTGGGGTGAGATACACCTTCAAACAATTTTTCGGAGCGAGCTGAGCGATTTCTGACGTGCCGGTGATCAACGGTAGCGTCAGAAAGGGGCCAAATATTGGTTTTGAATTTTTCAAGAATACATGCTGGTCACTACAGCCTCCAAAAAAATCAAAGATGTGCATTGGGGTGAGATACACCTTAAAAAAATTTTCAGAGCCACCCAATCGATTTGTGACGTGCCGATGATCAACGGTAACGTCAGAAAGGGGCCAAATATTGGTTTTGAATTTTTCAAGAATACATGCTGATCACTACAGCCTCCAAAAAATTCAAAGATGTGCATTGGGGTGAGATACACCTTAAAAAAAAATTTCAGAGCCACCCAATCGATTTGTGACGTGTCGATGATCAACGGCAGCGTCAGACAGGGGCCAAATATTAGTTTTGAATTTTTCAAGAATACATGCTGATCACTACAGCCTCCAAAAAAATCAAAGATGTGCATTGGGGTGAGATACACCTTCAAACAATTTTTCGGAGCGAGCTGAGCGATTTCTGACGTGCCGGTGATCAACTGTAACGTCAGAAAGGGGCCAAATATTGGTTTTGAATTTTTCAAGAATACGTGATGATCACTACAGCCTCCAAAAAATTCAAAGATGTGCATTGGGGTGAGATACACCTTAAAAAAAAATTTCAGAGCCACCCAATCGATTTGTGACGTGTCGATGATCAACGGCGGCGTCAGACAGGGGCCAAATATTAGTTTTGAATTTTTCAAGAATACATGCTGATCACTACAGCCTCCAAAAAAATCAAAGATGTGCATTGGGGTGAGATACACCTTCAAACAATTTTTCGGAGCGAGCTGAGCGATTTCTGACGTGCCGGTGATCAACTGTAACGTCAGAAAGGGGCCAAATATTGGTTTTGAATTTTTCAAGAATACGTGATGATCACTACAGCCTCCAAAAAAATCAAAGATGTGCATTGGGGTGAGATACACCTTAAAAAAAAATATCAGAGCCACCCAATCGATTTGTGACGTGCCGATGATCAACGGTAACGTCAGAAAGGGGCCAAATATTGGTTTTGAATTTTTCAAGAATACGTGATGATCACTACAGCCTCCAAAAAAATCAAAGGTGTGCATTGGGGTGAGATACACCTTCAAACAATTTTTCGGAGCGAGCTGAGCGATTTCTGACGTGCCGGTGATCAACGGTAACGTCAGAAAGGGGCCAAATATTGGTTTTGAATTTTTCAAGAATACGTGATGATCACTACAGCCTCCAAAAAAATCAAAGTTGTGCATTGGGGTGAGATACACCTTCAAACAATTTTTCGGAGCGAGCTGAGCGATTTGTGACGTGCCGATGATCAACGGTAACGTCAGAAAGGGGCCAAATATTGGTTTTGAATTTTTCAAGAATACGTGATGATCACAACAGCCTCCAAAAAAATCAAAGATGTGCATTGGGGTGAGATACACCTTAAACAAGAATTTCAGAGCCACCCAATCGATTTGTGACGTGCCGATGATCAACGGCAGCGTCACACAGGGGCCAAATATTAGTTTTGAATTTTTCAAGAATACATGCTGATCACTACAGCCTCCAAAAAAATCAAAGATGTGCATTGGGGTGAGATACACCTTAAAATAAAATTTCAGAGCCACCCAATTGATTTGTGACGTGCCGATGATCAACGGCAGCGTCAGACAGGGGCCAAATATTAGTTTTGAATTTTTCAAGAATACATGCTGATCACTACAGCCTCCAAAAAAATCAAAGGTGTGCATTGGGGTGAGATACACCTTAAAACTATTTTTCGGAGCGAGCTGAGCGATTTGTGACGTGCCGATGATCAACGGTAACGTCAGAAAGGGGCCAAATATTGGTTTTGAATTTTTCAAGAATACATGCTGATCACTACAGCCTCCAAAAAATTCAAAGATATGCATTGGGATGAGATACACCTTAAACAAAAATTTCAGAGCCACCCAATCGATTTGTGACGTGCCGATGATCAACGGCAGCGTCACACAGGGGCCAAATATTAGTTTTGAATTTTTCAAGAATACATGCTGATCACTACAGCCTCCAAAAAAATCAAAGATGTGCATTGGGGTGAGATACACCTTAAAAAAAATTTCAGAGCCACCCAATCGATTTGTGACGTGTCGATGATCAACGGCAGCGTCAGACAGGGGCCAAATATTAGTTTTGAATTTTTCAAGAATACGTGATGATCACTACAGCCTCCAAAAAAAATCAAAAATGTGCAACGGGGTGAGATACACCTTAAAACAATTTTTCGGAGCGAGCTGAGCGATTTGTGATGTGCCGATGATAAACGGTAACGTCAGAAAGGGGCCAAATATTGGTTTTGAATTTTTCAAGAATACATGCTGATCACTACAGCCTCCAAAAAATTCAAAGATGTGCATTGGGGTGAGATACACCTTAAACAAAAATTTCAGAGCCACCCAATCGATTTGTGACGTGCCGATGATCAACGGCAGCGTCACACAGGGGCCAATTATTAGTTTTGAATTTTTCAAGAATACATGCTGATCACTACAGCCTCCAAAAAATTCAAAGATGTGCATTGGGGTGAGATACACCTTAAAAAAAATTTCAGAGCCACCCAATCGATTTGTGACGTGCCGATGATCAACGGTAACGTCAGAAAGGGGCCAAATTTTGGTTTTGAATTTTTCAAGAATACATGCTGATCACTACAGCCTCCAAAAAATTCAAAGATGTGCATTGGGGTGAGATACACCTTTAAAAAAAATTTCAGAGCCACCCAATCGATTTGTGACGTGTCGATGATCAACGGCAGCGTCAGACAGGGGCCAAATATTAGTTTTGAATTTTTCAAGAATACGTGATGATCACTACAGCCTCCAAAAAAATCAAAGATGTGCAACGGGGTGAGATACACCTTAAAACAATTTTTCGGAGCGAGCTGAGCGATTTGTGATGTGCCGATGATCAACGGTAACGTCAGAAAGGGGCCAAATATTGGTTTTGAATTTTTCAAGAATACATGCTGATCACTACGCCTCCAAAAAAATCAAAGATGTGCATTGGGGTGAGATACACCTTCAAACAATTTTTCGGAGCGAGCTGAGCGATTTCTGACGTGCCGGTGATCAACGGTAACGTCAGAAAGGGGCCAAATATTGGTTTTGAATTTTTCAAGAATACATGCTGATCACTACAGCCTCCAAAAAATTCAAAGATGTGCATTGGGGTGAGATACACCTTAAACAAAAATTTCAGAGCCACCCAATCGATTTGTGACGTGCCGATGATCAACAGCAGCGTCACACAGGGGCCAAATATTAGTTTTGAATTTTTCAAGAATACATGCTGATCACTACAGCCTCCAAAAAAATCAAAGATGTGCATTGGGGTGAGATACACCTTAAAATAAAATTTCAGAGCCACCCAATTGATTTGTGACGTGCCGATGATCAACGGCAGCGTCAGACAGGGGCCAAATATTAGTTTTGAATTTTTCAAGAATACATGCTGATCACTACAGCCTCCAAAAAATTCAAAGATGTGCATTGGGGTGAGATACACCTTAAAACAATTTTTCTGAGCGAGCTGAGCGATTTGTGACGTGCCGATGATCAACGGTAACGTCAGAAAGGGGCCAAATATTGGTTTTGAATTTTTCAAGAATACATGCTGATCACTACAGCCTCCAAAAAATTCAAAGATGTGCATTGGGGTGAGATACACCTTAAAAAAATTTCAGAGCCACCCAATCGATTTGTGACGTGTCGATGATCAACGGCAGCGTCAGACAGGGGCCAAATATTAGTTTTGAATTTTTCAAGAATACATGCTGATCACTACAGCCTCCAAAAAAATCAAAGATGTGCATTGGGGTGAGATACGCCTTCAAACAATTTTTCGGAGCGAGCTGAGCGATTTCTGACGTGCCGGTGATCAACTGTAACGTCAGAAAGGGGCCAAATATTGGTTTTGAATTCTTCAAGAATACGTGATGATCACTACAGCCTCCAAAAAAATCAAAGATGTGCATTGGGGTGAGATACACCTTAAAAAAAAATTTCAGAGCCACCCAATCGATTTGTGACGTGCCGATGATCAACGGTAACGTCAGAAAGGGGCCAAATATTGGTTTTGAATTTTTCAAGAATACGTGATGATCACTACACCCTCCAAAAAAATCAAAGGTGTGCATTGGGGTGAGATACACCTTCAAACAATTTTTCGGAGCGAGCTGAGCGATTTCTGACGTGCCGGTGATCAACGGTAACGTCAGAAAGGGGCCAAATATTGGTTTTGAATTTTTCAAGAATACGTGATGATCACTACAGCCTCCAAAAAAATCAAAGATGTGCATTGGGGATACACCTTCAAACAATTTTTCTGAGCGAGCTGAGCGATTTGTGACGTGCCGATGATCAACGGTAACGTCAGAAAGGGGCCAAATATTGGTTTTGAATTTTTCAAGAATACATGCTGATCACTACAGCCTCCAAAAAATTCAAAGATGTGCATTGGGGTGAGATACACCTTAAAAAAAATTTCAGAGCCACCCAATCGATTTGTGACGTGTCGATGATCAACGGCAGCGTCAGACAGGGGCCAAATATTAGTTTTGAATTTTTCAAGAATACGTGATGATCACTACAGCCTCCAAAAAAAATCAAAAATGTGCAACGGGGTGAGATACACCTTAAAACAATTTTTTGGAGCGAGCTGAGCGATTTGTGATGTGCCGATGATCAACGGTAACGTCAGAAAGGGGCCAAATATTGGTTTTGAATTTTTCAAGAATACATGCTGATCACTACAGCCTCCAAAAAATTCAAAGATGTGCATTGGGGTGAGATACACCTTAAAAAAAATTTCAGAGCCACCCAATCGATTTGTGACGTGCCGATGATCAACGGTAACGTCAGAAAGGGGCCAAATTTTGGTTTTGAATTTTTCAAGAATACATGCTGATCACTACAGCCTCCAAAAAATTCAAAGATGTGCATTGGGGTGAGATACACCTTTAAAAAAAAATTTAGAGCCACCCAATCGATTTGTGACGTGTCGATGATCAACGGCAGCGTCAGACAGGGGCCAAATATTAGTTTTGAATTTTTCAAGAATACGTGATGATCACTACAGCCTCCAAAAAAAATCAAAAATGTGCAACGGGGTGAGATACACCTTCAAACAATTTTTCGGAGCGAGCTAAGCGATTTCTGACGTGCCGGTGATCAACGGTAGCGTCAGAAAGGGGCCAAATATTGGTTTTGAATTTTTCAAGAATACATGCTGATCACTACAGCCTCCAAAAAAATCAAAGATGTGCATTGGGGTGAGATACACCTTAAAAAAAAATATCAGAGCCACCCAATCGATTTGTGACGTGCCGATGATCAACGGCAGCGTCAGACAGGGGCCAAATATTAGTTTTGAATTTTTCAAGAATACATGCTGATCACTACAGCCTCCAAAAAAATCAAAGATGTGCATTGGGGTGAGATACACCTTAAAAAAATTTTCAGAGCCACCCAATCGATTTGTGACGTGCCGATGATCAACGGTAACGTCAGAAAGGGGCCAAATATTGGTTTTGAATTTTTCAAGAATACATGCTGATCACTACAGCCTCCAAAAAATTCAAAGATGTGCATTGGGGTGAGATACACCTTAAAAAAAATTTCAGAGCCACCCAATCGATTTGTGACGTGTCGATGATCAACGGCAGCGTCAGACAGGGGCCAAATATTAGTTTTGAATTTTTCAAGAATACATGCTGATCACTACAGCCTCCAAAAAAATCAAAGATGTGCATTGGGGTGAGATACACCTTCAAACAATTTTTCGGAGCGAGCTGAGCGATTTCTGACGTGCCGGTGATCAACTGTAACGTCAGAAAGGGGCCAAATATTGGTTTTGAATTTTTCAAGAATACATGCTGATCACTACAGCCTCCAAAAAATTCAAAGATGTGCATTGGGGTGAGATACACCTTAAAAAAAATTTCAGAGCCACCCAATCGATTTGTGACGTGCCGATGATCAACGGTAACGTCAGAAAGGGGCCAAATTTTGGTTTTGAATTTTTCAAGAATACATGCTGATCACTACAGCCTCCAAAAAATTCAAAGATGTGCATTGGGGTGAGATACACCTTAAAATAAAATTTCAGAGCCACCCAATTGATTTGTGACGTGCCGATGATCAACGGCAGCGTCAGACAGGGGCCAAATATTAGTTTTGAATTTTTCAAGAATACATGCTGATCACTACAGCCTCCAAAAAATTCAAAGATGTGCATTGGGGTGAGATACACCTTCAAACAATTTTTCTGAGCGAGCTGAGCGATTTCTGACGTGCCGGTGATCAACTGTAACGTCAGAAAGGGGCCAAATATTGGTTTTGAATTCTTCAAGAATACGTGATGATCACTACAGCCTCCAAAAAAATCAAAGATGTGCATTGGGGTGAGATACACCTTAAAAAAAAATTTCAGAGCCACCCAATCGATTTGTGACGTGCCGATGATCAACGGTAACGTCAGAAAGGGGCCAAATATTGGTTTTGAATTTTTCAAGAATACGTGATGATCACTACAGCCTCCAAAAAAATCAAAGGTGTGCATTGGGGTGAGATACACCTTTAAACAATTTTTCGGAGCGAGCTGAGCGATTTCTGACGTGCCGGTGATCAACGGTAACGTCAGAAAGGGGCCAAATATTGGTTTTGAATTTTTCAAGAATACGTGATGATCACTACAGCCTCCAAAAAAATCAAAGATGTGCATTGGGGTGAGATACACCTTCAAACAATTTTTCTGAGCGAGCTGAGCGATTTGTGACGTGCCGATGATCAACGGTAACGTCAGAAAGGGGCCAAATATTGGTTTTGAATTTTTCAAGAATACATGCTGATCACTACAGCCTCCAAAAAATTCAAAGATGTGCATTGGGGTGAGATACACCTTAAAAAAAATTTCAGAGCCACCCAATCGATTTGTGACGTGTCGATGATCAACGGCAGCGTCAGACAGGGGCCAAATATTAGTTTTGAATTTTTCAAGAATACGTGATGATCACTACAGCCTCCAAAAAAAATCAAAAATGTGCAACGGGGTGAGATACACCTTAAAACAATTTTTCGGAGCGAGCTGAGCGATTTGTGATGTGCCGATGATCAACGGTAACGTCAGAAAGGGGCCAAATATTGGTTTTGAATTTTTCAAGAATACATGCTGATCACTACAGCCTCCAAAAAATTCAAAGATGTGCATTGGGGTGAGATACACCTTAAACAAAAATTTCAGAGCCACCCAATCGATTTGTGACGTGCCGATGATCAACGGCAGCGTCACACAGGGGCCAAATATTAGTTTTGAATTTTTCAAGAATACATGCTGATCACTACAGCCTCCAAAAAAATCAAAGGTGTGCATTGGGGTGAGATACACCTTAAAACTATTTTTCGGAGCGAGCTGAGCGATTTGTGACGTGCCGATGATCAACGGTAACGTCAGAAAGGGGCCAAATATTGGTTTTGAATTTTTCAAGAATACATGCTGATCACTACAGCCTCCAAAAAATTCAAAGATGTGCATTGGGGTGAGATACACCTTAAAATAAAATTTCAGAGCCACCCAATTGATTTGTGACGTGCCGATGATCAACGGCAGCGTCAGACAGGGGCCAAATATTAGTTTTGAATTTTTCAAGAATACATGCTGATCACTACAGCCTCCAAAAAATTCAAAGATGTGCATTGGGGTGAGATACACCTTCAAACAATTTTTCTGAGCGAGCTGAGCGATTTGTGACGTGCCGATGATCAACGGTAACGTCAGAAAGGGGCCAAATATTGGTTTTGAATTTTTCAAGAATACATGCTGATCACTACAGCCTCCAAAAAATTCAAAGATGTGCATTGGGGTGAGATACACCTTCAAACAATTTTTCGGAGCGAGCTGAGCGATTTCTGACGTGCCGGTGATCAACGGTAGCGTCAGAAAGGGGCCAAATATTGGTTTTGAATTTTTCAAGAATACATGCTGGTCACTACAGCCTCCAAAAAAATCAAAGATGTGCATTGGGGTGAGATACACCTTAAAAAAATTTTCAGAGCCACCCAATCGATTTGTGACGTGCCGATGATCAACGGTAACGTCAGAAAGGGGCCAAATATTGGTTTTGAATTTTTCAAGAATACATGCTGATCACTACAGCCTCCAAAAAATTCAAAGATGTGCATTGGGGTGAGATACACCTTAAAAAAAAATTTCAGAGCCACCCAATCGATTTGTGACGTGTCGATGATCAACGGCAGCGTCAGACAGGGGCCAAATATTAGTTTTGAATTTTTCAAGAATACATGCTGATCACTACAGCCTCCAAAAAAATCAAAGATGTGCATTGGGGTGAGATACACCTTCAAACAATTTTTCGGAGCGAGCTGAGCGATTTCTGACGTGCCGGTGATCAACTGTAACGTCAGAAAGGGGCCAAATATTGGTTTTGAATTTTTCAAGAATACGTGATGATCACTACAGCCTCCAAAAAATTCAAAGATGTGCATTGGGGTGAGATACACCTTAAAAAAAAATTTCAGAGCCACCCAATCGATTTGTGACGTGTCGATGATCAACGGCAGCGTCAGACAGGGGCCAAATATTAGTTTTGAATTTTTCAAGAATACATGCTGATCACTACAGCCTCCAAAAAAATCAAAGATGTGCATTGGGGTGAGATACACCTTCAAACAATTTTTCGGAGCGAGCTGAGCGATTTCTGACGTGCCGGTGATCAACTGTAACGTCAGAAAGGGGCCAAATATTGGTTTTGAATTTTTCAAGAATACGTGATGATCACTACAGCCTCCAAAAAAATCAAAGATGTGCATTGGGGTGAGATACACCTTCAAACAATTTTTCGGAGCGAGCTGAGCGATTTCTGACGTGCCGGTGATCAACTGTAACGTCAGAAAGGGGCCAAATATTGGTTTTGAATTTTTCAAGAATACGTGATGATCACTACAGCCTCCAAAAAAATCAAAGGTGTGCATTGGGGTGAGATACACCTTCAAACAATTTTTCGGAGCGAGCTGAGCGATTTCTGACGTGCCGGTGATCAACGGTAACGTCAGAAAGGGGCCAAATATTGGTTTTGAATTTTTCAAGAATACGTGATGATCACTACAGCCTCCAAAAAAATCAAAGTTGTGCATTGGGGTGAGATACACCTTCAAACAATTTTTCGGAGCGAGCTGAGCGATTTCTGACGTGCCGGTGATCAACGGTAACGTCAGAAAGGGGCCAAATATTGGTTTTGAATTTTTCAAGAATACGTGATGATCACAACAGCCTCCAAAAAAATCAAAGATGTGCATTGGGGTGAGATACACCTTAAACAAGAATTTCAGAGCCACCCAATCGATTTGTGACGTGCCGATGATCAACGGCAGCGTCACACAGGGGCCAAATATTAGTTTTGAATTTTTCAAGAATACATGCTGATCACTACAGCCTCCAAAAAAATCAAAGATGTGCATTGGGGTGAGATACACCTTAAAATAAAATTTCAGAGCCACCCAATTGATTTGTGACGTGCCGATGATCAACGGCAGCGTCAGACAGGGGCCAAATATTAGTTTTGAATTTTTCAAGAATACATGCTGATCACTACAGCCTCCAAAAAAATCAAAGGTGTGCAACGGGGTGAGATACACCTTAAAACTATTTTTCGGAGCGAGCTGAGCGATTTGTGACGTGCCGATGATCAACGGTAACGTCAGAAAGGGGCCAAATATTGGTTTTGAATTTTTCAAGAATACATGCTGATCACTACAGCCTCCAAAAAATTCAAAGATATGCATTGGGATGAGATACACCTTAAACAAAAATTTCAGAGCCACCCAATCGATTTGTGACGTGCCGATGATCAACGGCAGCGTCACACAGGGGCCAAATATTAGTTTTGAATTTTTCAAGAATACATGCTGATCACTACAGCCTCCAAAAAAATCAAAGATGTGCATTGGGGTGAGATACACCTTAAAAAAAATTTCAGAGCCACCCAATCGATTTGTGACGTGTCGATGATCAACGGCAGCGTCAGACAGGGGCCAAATATTAGTTTTGAATTTTTCAAGAATACGTGATGATCACTACAGCCTCCAAAAAAAATCAAAAATGTGCAACGGGGTGAGATACACCTTAAAACAATTTTTCGGAGCGAGCTGAGCGATTTGTGATGTGCCAATGATAAACGGTAACGTCAGAAAGGGGCCAAATATTGGTTTTGAATTTTTCAAGAATACATGCTGATCACTACAGCCTCCAAAAAATTCAAAGATGTGCATTGGGGTGAGATACACCTTAAACAAAAATTTCAGAGCCACCCAATCGATTTGTGACGTGCCGATGATCAACGGCAGCGTCACACAGGGGCCAATTATTAGTTTTGAATTTTTCAAGAATACATGCTGATCACTACAGCCTCCAAAAAAATCAAAGATGTGCATTGGGGTGAGATACACCTTAAAATAAAATTTCAGAGCCACCCAATTGATTTGTGACGTGCCGATGATCAACGGTAACGTCAGAAAGGGGCCAAATATTGGTTTTGAATTTTTCAAGAATACATGCTGATCACTACAGCCTCCAAAAAATTCAAAGATGTGCATTGGGGTGAGATACACCTTAAACAAAAATTTCAGAGCCACCCAATCGATTTGTGACGTGTCGATGATCAACGGCAGCGTCACACAGGGGCCAAATATTAGTTTTGAATTTTTCAAGAATACGTGATGATCACTACAGCCTCCAAAAAAAATCAAAAATGTGCAACGGGGTGAGATACACCTTAAAACAATTTTTCGGAGCGAGCTGAGCGATTTGTGATGTGCCGATGATCAACGGTAACGTCAGAAAGGGGCCAAATATTGGTTTTGAATTTTTCAAGAATACATGCTGATCACTACAGCCTCCAAAAAATTCAAAGATGTGCATTGGGGTGAGATACACCTTAAACAAAAATTTCAGAGCCACCCAATCGATTTGTGACGTGCCGATGATCAACGGCAGCGTCACACAGGGGCCAAATATTAGTTTTGAATTTTTCAAGAATACATGCTGATCACTACAGCCTCCAAAAAAATCAAAGATGTGCATTGGGGTGAGATACACCTTAAAATAAAATTTCAGAGCCACCCAATTGATTTGTGACGTGCCGATGATCAACGGTAACGTCAGAAAGGGGCCAAATATTGGTTTTGAATTTTTCAAGAATACATGCTGATCACTACAGCCTCCAAAAAATTCAAAGATGTGCATTGGGGTGAGATACACCTTAAAAAAAATTTCAGAGCCACCCAATCGATTTGTGACGTGCCGATGATCAACGGTAACGTCAGAAAGGGGCCAAATTTTGGTTTTGAATTTTTCAAGAATACATGCTGATCACTACAGCCTCCAAAAAATTCAAAGATGTGCATTGGGGTGAGATACACCTTAAAATAAAATTTCAGAGCCACCCAATTGATTTGTGACGTGCCGATGATCAACGGCAGCGTCAGACAGGGGCCAAATATTAGTTTTGAATTTTTCAAGAATACATGCTGATCACTACAGCCTCCAAAAAATTCAAAGATGTGCATTGGGGTGAGATACACCTTCAAACAATTTTTCTGAGCGAGCTGAGCGATTTGTGACGTGCCGATGATCAACGGTAACGTCAGAAAGGGGCCAAATATTGGTTTTGAATTTTTCAAGAATACATGCTGATCACTACAGCCTCCAAAAAATTCAAAGATGTGCATTGGGGTGAGATACACCTTAAAAAAAATTTCAGAGCCACCCAATCGATTTGTGACGTGTCGATGATCAACGGCAGCGTCAGACAGGGGCCAAATATTAGTTTTGAATTTTTCAAGAATACATGCTGATCACTACAGCCTCCAAAAAAATCAAAGATGTGCATTGGGGTGAGATACACCTTCAAACAATTTTTCGGAGCGAGCTGAGCGATTTCTGACGTGCCGGTGATCAACTGTAACGTCAGAAAGGGGCCAAATATTGGTTTTGAATTCTTCAAGAATACGTGATGATCACTACAGCCTCCAAAAAAATCAAAGATGTGCATTGGGGTGAGATACACCTTAAAAAAAAATTTCAGAGCCACCCAATCGATTTGTGACGTGCCGATGATCAACGGTAACGTCAGAAAGGGGCCAAATATTGGTTTTGAATTTTTCAAGAATACGTGATGATCACTACAGCCTCCAAAAAAATCAAAGGTGTGCATTGGGGTGAGATACACCTTTAAACAATTTTTCGGAGCGAGCTGAGCGATTTCTGACGTGCCGGTGATCAACGGTAACGTCAGAAAGGGGCCAAATATTGGTTTTGAATTTTTCAAGAATACGTGATGATCACTACAGCCTCCAAAAAAATCAAAGATGTGCATTGGGGTGAGATACACCTTCAAACAATTTTTCTGAGCGAGCTGAGCGATTTGTGACGTGCCGATGATCAACGGTAACGTCAGAAAGGGGCCAAATATTGGTTTTGAATTTTTCAAGAATACATGCTGATCACTACAGCCTCCAAAAAATTCAAAGATGTGCATTGGGGTGAGATACACCTTAAAAAAAATTTCAGAGCCACCCAATCGATTTGTGACGTGTCGATGATCAACGGCAGCGTCAGACAGGGGCCAAATATTAGTTTTGAATTTTTCAAGAATACGTGATGATCACTACAGCCTCCAAAAAAATCAAAGGTGTGCATTGGGGTGAGATACACCTTTAAACAATTTTTCGGAGCGAGCTGAGCGATTTCTGACGTGCCGGTGATCAACGGTAACGTCAGAAAGGGGCCAAATATTGGTTTTGAATTTTTCAAGAATACGTGATGATCACTACAGCCTCCAAAAAAATCAAAAATGTGCAACGGGGTGAGATACACCTTAAAACTATTTTTCGGAGCGAGCTGAGCGATTTGTGATGTGCCGATGATCAACGGTAACGTCAGAAAGGGGCCAAATATTGGTTTTGAATTTTTCAAGAATACATGCTGATCACTACAGCCTCCAAAAAATTCAAAGATGTGCATTGGGGTGAGATACACCTTAAACAAAAATTTCAGAGCCACCCAATCGATTTGTGACGTGCCGATGATCAACGGCAGCGTCACACAGGGGCCAAATATTAGTTTTGAATTTTTCAAGAATACATGCTGATCACTACAGCCTCCAAAAAAATCAAAGATGTGCATTGGGGTGAGATACACCTTAAAATAAAATTTCAGAGCCACCCAATTGATTTGTGACGTGCCGATGATCAACGGCAGCGTCAGACAGGGGCCAAATATTAGTTTTGAATTTTTCAAGAATACATGCTGATCACTACAGCCTCCAAAAAATTCAAAGATGTGCATTGGGGTGAGATACACCTTCAAACAATTTTTCGGAGCGAGCTGAGCGATTTCTGACGTGCCGGTGATCAACTGTAACGTCAGAAAGGGGCCAAATATTGGTTTTGAATTCTTCAAGAATACGTGATCATCACTACAGCCTCCAAAAAAATCAAAGATGTGCATTGGGGTGAGATACACCTTAAAAAAAAATTTCAGAGCCACCCAATCGATTTGTGACGTGCCGATGATCAACGGTAAAGTCAGAAAGGGGCCAAATATTGGTTTTGAATTTTTCAAGAATACGTGATGATCACTACAGCCTCCAAAAAAATCAAAGGTGTGCATTGGGGTGAGATACACCTTTAAACAATTTTTCGGAGCGAGCTGAGCGATTTCTGACGTGCCGGTGATCAACGGTAACGTCAGAAAGGGGCCAAATATTGGTTTTGAATTTTTCAAGAATACGTGATGATCACTACAGCCTCCAAAAAAATCAAAGATGTGCATTGGGGTGAGATACACCTTCAAACAATTTTTCTGAGCGAGCTGAGCGATTTGTGACGTGCCGATGATCAACGGTAACGTCAGAAAGGGGCCAAATATTGGTTTTGAATTTTTCAAGAATACATGCTGATCACTACAGCCTCCAAAAAATTCAAAGATGTGCATTGGGGTGAGATACACCTTAAAAAAAATTTCAGAGCCACCCAATCGATTTGTGACGTGACGATGATCAACGGCAGCGTCAGACAGGGGCCAAATATTAGTTTTGAATTTTTCAAGAATACGTGATGATCACTACAGCCTCCAAAAAAATCAAAGGTGTGCATTGGGGTGAGATACACCTTTAAACAATTTTTCGGAGCGAGCTGAGCGATTTCTGACGTGCCGGTGATCAACGGTAACGTCAGAAAGGGGCCAAATATTGGTTTTGAATTTTTCAAGAATACGTGATGATCACTACAGCCTCCAAAAAAATCAAAAATGTGCAACGGGGTGAGATACACCTTAAAACAATTTTTCGGAGCGAGCTGAGCGATTTGTGATGTGCCGATGATCAACGGTAACGTCAGAAAGGGGCCAAATATTGGTTTTGAATTTTTCAAGAATACATGCTGATCACTACAGCCTCCAAAAAATTCAAAGATGTGCATTGGGGTGAGATACACCTTAAACAAAAATTTCAGAGCCACCCAATCGATTTGTGACGTGCCGATGATCAACGGCAGCGTCACACAGGGGCCAAATATTAGTTTTGAATTTTTCAAGAATACATGCTGATCACTACAGCCTCCAAAAAAATAAAAGATGTGCATTGGGGTGAGATACACCTTAAAATAAAATTTCAGAGCCACCCAATTGATTTGTGACGTGCCGATGATCAACGGCAGCGTCAGACAGGGGCCAAATATTAGTTTTGAATTTTTCAAGAATACATGCTGATCACTACAGCCTCCAAAAAATTCAAAGATGTGCATTGGGGTGAGATACACCTTCAAACAATTTTTCTGAGCGAGCTGAGCGATTTGTGACGTGCCGATGATCAACGGTAACGTCAGAAAGGGGCCAAATATTGGTTTTGAATTTTTCAAGAATACATGCTGATCACTACAGCCTCCAAAAAAATCAAAGATGTGCATTGGGGTGAGATACACCTTCAAACAATTTTTCGGAGCGAGCTGAGCGATTTCTGACGTGCCGGTGATCAACGGTAGCGTCAGAAAGGGGCCAAATATTGGTTTTGAATTTTTCAAGAATACATGCTGGTCACTACAGCCTCCAAAAAAATCAAAGATGTGCATTGGGGTGAGATACACCTTAAAAAAATTTTCAGAGCCACCCAATCGATTTGTGACGTGCCGATGATCAACGGTAACGTCAGAAAGGGGCCAAATATTGGTTTTGAATTTTTCAAGAATACATGCTGATCACTACAGCCTCCAAAAAATTCAAAGATGTGCATTGGGGTGAGATACACCTTAAAAAAAAATTTCAGAGCCACCCAATCGATTTGTGACGTGTCGATGATCAACGGCAGCGTCAGACAGGGGCCAAATATTAGTTTTGAATTTTTCAAGAATACATGCTGATCACTACAGCCTCCAAAAAAATCAAAGATGTGCATTGGGGTGAGATACACCTTCAAACAATTTTTCGGAGCGAGCTGAGCGATTTCTGACGTGCCGGTGATCAACTGTAACGTCAGAAAGGGGCCAAATATTGGTTTTGAATTTTTCAAGAATACGTGATGATCACTACAGCCTCCAAAAAATTCAAAGATGTGCATTGGGGTGAGATACACCTTAAAAAAAAATTTCAGAGCCACCCAATCGATTTGTGACGTGTCGATGATCAACGGCAGCGTCAGACAGGGGCCAAATATTAGTTTTGAATTTTTCAAGAATACATGCTGATCACTACAGCCTCCAAAAAAATCAAAGATGTGCATTGGGGTGAGATACACCTTCAAACAATTTTTCGGAGCGAGCTGAGCGATTTGTGACGTGCCGATGATCAACGGTAACGTCAGAAAGGGGCCAAATATTGGTTTTGAATTTTTCAAGAATACATGCTGATCACTACAGCCTCCAAAAAAATCAAAGATGTGCATTGGGGTGAGATACACCTTCAAACAATTTTTCGGAGCGAGCTGAGCGATTTCTGACGTGCCGGTGATCAACGGTAGCGTCAGAAAGGGGCCAAATATTGGTTTTGAATTTTTCAAGAATACATGCTGGTCACTACAGCCTCCAAAAAAATCAAAGATGTGCATTGGGGTGAGATACACCTTAAAAAAATTTTCAGAGCCACCCAATCGATTTGTGACGTGCCGATGATCAACGGTAACGTCAGAAAGGGGCCAAATATTGGTTTTGAATTTTTCAAGAATACATGCTGATCACTACAGCCTCCAAAAAATTCAAAGATGTGCATTGGGGTGAGATACACCTTAAAAAAAAATTTCAGAGCCACCCAATCGATTTGTGACGTGTCGATGATCAACGGCAGCGTCAGACAGGGGCCAAATATTAGTTTTGAATTTTTCAAGAATACATGCTGATCACTACAGCCTCCAAAAAAATCAAAGATGTGCATTGGGGTGAGATACACCTTCAAACAATTTTTCGGAGCGAGCTGAGCGATTTCTGACGTGCCGGTGATCAACTGTAACGTCAGAAAGGGGCCAAATATTGGTTTTGAATTTTTCAAGAATACGTGATGATCACTACAGCCTCCAAAAAATTCAAAGATGTGCATTGGGGTGAGATACACCTTAAAAAAAAATTTCAGAGCCACCCAATCGATTTGTGACGTGTCGATGATCAACGGCAGCGTCAGACAGGGGCCAAATATTAGTTTTGAATTTTTCAAGAATACATGCTGATCACTACAGCCTCCAAAAAAATCAAAGATGTGCATTGGGGTGAGATACACCTTCAAACAATTTTTCGGAGCGAGCTGAGCGATTTCTGACGTGCCGGTGATCAACTGTAACGTCAGAAAGGGGCCAAATATTGGTTTTGAATTTTTCAAGAATACGTGATGATCACTACAGCCTCCAAAAAAATCAAAGATGTGCATTGGGGTGAGATACACCTTAAAAAAAAATATCAGAGCCACCCAATCGATTTGTGACGTGCCGATGATCAACGGTAACGTCAGAAAGGGGCCAAATATTGGTTTTGAATTTTTCAAGAATACGTGATGATCACTACAGCCTCCAAAAAAATCAAAGGTGTGCATTGGGGTGAGATACACCTTCAAACAATTTTTCGGAGCGAGCTGAGCGATTTCTGACGTGCCGGTGATCAACGGTAACGTCAGAAAGGGGCCAAATATTGGTTTTGAATTTTTCAAGAATACGTGATGATCACTACAGCCTCCAAAAAAATCAAAGTTGTGCATTGGGGTGAGATACACCTTCAAACAATTTTTCGGAGCGAGCTGAGCGATTTGTGACGTGCCGGTGATCAACGGTAACGTCAGAAAGGGGCCAAATATTGGTTTTGAATTTTTCAAGAATACATGCTGATCACTACAGCCTCCAAAAAATTCAAAGATGTGCATTGGGGTGAGATACACCTTAAACAAAAATTTCAGAGCCACCCAATCGATTTGTGACGTGCCGATGATCAACAGCAGTGTCACACAGGGGCCAAATATTAGTTTTGAATTTTTCAAGAATACATGCTGATCACTACAGCCTCCAAAAAAATCAAAGATGTGCATTGGGGTGAGATACACCTTAAAATAAAATTTCAGAGCCACCCAATTGATTTGTGACGTGCCGATGATCAACGGCAGCGTCAGACAGGGGCCAAATATTAGTTTTGAATTTTTCAAGAATACATGCTGATCACTACAGCCTCCAAAAAATTCAAAGATGTGCATTGGGGTGAGATACACCTTCAAACAATTTTTCTGAGCGAGCTAAGCGATTTCTGACGTGCCGATGATCAACGGTAACGTCAGAAAGGGGCCAAATATTGGTTTTGAATTTTTCAAGAATACATGCTGATCACTACAGCCTCCAAAAAATTCAAAGATGTGCATTGGGGTGAGATACACCTTAAAAAAATTTCAGAGCCACCCAATCGATTTGTGACGTGTCGATGATCAACGGCAGCGTCAGACAGGGGCCAAATATTAGTTTTGAATTTTTCAAGAATACATGCTGATCACTACAGCCTCCAAAAAAATCAAAGATGTGCATTGGGGTGAGATACGCCTTCAAACAATTTTTCGGAGCGAGCTGAGCGATTTCTGACGTGCCGGTGATCAACGGTAACGTCAGAAAGGGGCCAAATATTGGTTTTGAATTTTTCAAGAATACGTGATGATCACTACAGCCTCCAAAAAAATCAAAGGTGTGCATTGGGGTGAGATACACCTTCAAACAATTTTTCGGAGCGAGCTGAGCGATTTCTGACGTGCCGGTGATCAACGGTAACGTCAGAAAGGGGCCAAATATTGGTTTTGAATTTTTCAAGAATACGTGATGATCACTACAGCCTCCAAAAAAATCAAAGATGTGCATTGGGGATACACCTTCAAACAATTTTTCTGAGCGAGCTGAGCGATTTGTGACGTGCCGATGATCAACGGTAACGTCAGAAAGGGGCCAAATATTGGTTTTGAATTTTTCAAGAATACATGCTGATCACTACAGCCTCCAAAAAATTCAAAGATGTGCATTGGGGTGAGATACACCTTAAAAAAAATTTCAGAGCCACCCAATCGATTTGTGACGTGTCGATGATCAACGGCAGCGTCAGACAGGGGCCAAATATTAGTTTTGAATTTTTCAAGAATACGTGATGATCACTACAGCCTCCAAAAAAAATCAAAAATGTGCAACGGGGTGAGATACACCTTAAAACAATTTTTTGGAGCGAGCTGAGCGATTTGTGATGTGCCGATGATCAACGGTAACGTCAGAAAGGGGCCAAATATTGGTTTTGAATTTTTCAAGAATACATGCTGATCACTACAGCCTCCAAAAAATTCAAAGATGTGCATTGGGGTGAGATACACCTTAAACAAAAATTTCAGAGCCACCCAATCGATTTGTGACGTGCCGATGATCAACGGCAGCGTCACACAGGGGCCAAATATTAGTTTTGAATTTTTCAAGAATACATGCTGATCACTACAGCCTCCAAAAAAATCAAAGATGTGCATTGGGGTGAGATACACCTTAAAATAAAATTTCAGAGCCACCCAATTGATTTGTGACGTGCCGATGATCAACGGCAGCGTCAGACAGGGGCCAAATATTAGTTTTGAATTTTTCAAGAATACATGCTGATCACTACAGCCTCCAAAAAAATCAAAGATGTGCATTGGGGTGAGATACACCTTCAAACAATTTTTCGGAGCGAGCTGAGCGATTTGTGACGTGCCGATGATCAACGGTAACGTCAGAAAGGGGCCAAATATTGGTTTTGAATTTTTCAAGAATACATGCTGATCACTACAGCCTCCAAAAAATTCAAAGATGTGCATTGGGGTGAGATACACCTTAAAAAAAATTTCAGAGCCACCCAATCGATTTGTGACGTGCCGATGATCAACGGTAACGTCAGAAAGGGGCCAAATTTTGGTTTTGAATTTTTCAAGAATACATGCTGATCACTACAGCCTCCAAAAAATTCAAAGATGTGCATTGGGGTGAGATACACCTTTAAAAAAAATTTTAGAGCCACCCAATCGATTTGTGACGTGTCGATGATCAACGGCAGCGTCAGACAGGGGCCAAATATTAGTTTTGAATTTTTCAAGAATACGTGATGATCACTACAGCCTCCAAAAAAAATCAAAAATGTGCAACGGGGTGAGATACACCTTCAAACAATTTTTCGGAGCGAGCTAAGCGATTTCTGACGTGCCGGTGATCAACGGTAGCGTCAGACAGGGGCCAAATATTGGTTTTGAATTTTTCAAGAATACATGCTGATCACTACAGCCTCCAAAAAAATCAAAGATGTGCATTGGGGTGAGATACACCTTAAAAAAAAATATCAGAGCCACCCAATCGATTTGTGACGTGCCGATGATCAACGGCAGCGTCAGACAGGGGCCAAATATTAGTTTTGAATTTTTCAAGAATACATGCTGATCACTACAGCCTCCAAAAAAATCAAAGATGTGCATTGGGGTGAGATACACCTTAAAAAAATTTTCAGAGCCACCCAATCGATTTGTGACGTGCCGATGATCAACGGTAACGTCAGAAAGGGGCCAAATATTGGTTTTGAATTTTTCAAGAATACATGCTGATCACTACAGCCTCCAAAAAATTCAAAGATGTGCATTGGGGTGAGATACACCTTAAAAAAAATTTCAGAGCCACCCAATCGATTTGTGACGTGTCGATGATCAACGGCAGCGTCAGACAGGGGCCAAATATTAGTTTTGAATTTTTCAAGAATACATGCTGATCACTACAGCCTCCAAAAAAATCAAAGATGTGCATTGGGGTGAGATACACCTTCAAACAATTTTTCGGAGCGAGCTGAGCGATTTCTGACGTGCCGGTGATCAACTGTAACGTCAGAAAGGGGCCAAATATTGGTTTTGAATTTTTCAAGAATACGTGATGATCACTACAGCCTCCAAAAAAATCAAAGATGTGCATTGGGGTGAGATACACCTTAAAAAAAAATATCAGAGCCACCCAATCGATTTGTGACGTGCCGATGATCAACGGTAACGTCAGAAAGGGGCCAAATATTGGTTTTGAATTTTTCAAGAATACGTGATGATCACTACAGCCTCCAAAAAAATCAAAGGTGTGCATTGGGGTGAGATACACCTTCAAACAATTTTTCGGAGCGAGCTGAGCGATTTCTGACGTGCCGGTGATCAACGGTAACGTCAGAAAGGGGCCAAATATTGGTTTTGAATTTTTCAAGAATACGTGATGATCACTACAGCCTCCAAAAAAATCAAAGTTGTGCATTGGGGTGAGATACACCTTCAAACAATTTTTCGGAGCGAGCTGAGCGATTTCTGACGTGCCGGTGATCAACGGTAACGTCAGAAAGGGGCCAAATATTGGTTTTGAATTTTTCAAGAATACGTGATGATCACAACAGCCTCCAAAAAAATCAAAGATGTGCATTGGGGTGAGATACACCTTAAACAAGAATTTCAGAGCCACCCAATCGATTTGTGACGTGCCGATGATCAACGGCAGCGTCACACAGGGGCCAAATATTAGTTTTGAATTTTTCAAGAATACATGCTGATCACTACAGCCTCCAAAAAAATCAAAGGTGTGCAACAGGGTGAGATACACCTTAAAACTATTTTTCGGAGCGAGCTGAGCGATTTGTGATGTGCCGATGATCAACGGTAACGTCAGAAAGGGGCCAAATATTGGTTTTGAATTTTTCAAGAATACATGCTGATCACTACAGCCTCCAAAAAATTCAAAGATGTGCATTGGGGTGAGATACACCTTAAACAAAAATTTCAGAGCCACCCAATCGATTTGTGACGTGCCGATGATCAACGGCAGCGTCACACAGGGGCCAATTATTAGTTTTGAATTTTTCAAGAATACATGCTGATCACTACAGCCTCCAAAAAAATCAAAGATGTGCATTGGGGTGAGATACACCTTAAAATAAAATTTCAGAGCCACCCAATTGATTTGTGACGTGCCGATGATCAACGGTAACGTCAGAAAGGGGCCAAATATTGGTTTTGAATTTTTCAAGAATACATGCTGATCACTACAGCCTCCAAAAAATTCAAAGATGTGCATTGGGGTGAGATACACCTTAAAAAAAATTTCAGAGCCACCCAATCGATTTGTGACGTGCCGATGATCAACGGTAACGTCAGAAAGGGGCCAAATTTTGGTTTTGAATTTTTCAAGAATACATGCTGATCACTACAGCCTCCAAAAAATTCAAAGATGTGCATTGGGGTGAGATACACCTTTAAAAAAAATTTCAGAGCCACCCAATCGATTTGTGACGTGTCGATGATCAACGGCAGCGTCAGACAGGGGCCAAATATTAGTTTTGAATTTTTCAAGAATACGTGATGATCACTACAGCCTCCAAAAAAATCAAAGATGTGCAACGGGGTGAGATACACCTTAAAACAATTTTTCGGAGCGAGCTGAGCGATTTGTGATGTGCCGATGATCAACGGTAACGTCAGAAAGGGGCCAAATATTGGTTTTGAATTTTTCAAGAATACATGCTGATCACTACGCCTCCAAAAAAATCAAAGATGTGCATTGGGGTGAGATACACCTTCAAACAATTTTTCGGAGCGAGCTGAGCGATTTCTGACGTGCCGGTGATCAACGGTAACGTCAGAAAGGGGCCAAATATTGGTTTTGAATTTTTCAAGAATACATGCTGATCACTACAGCCTCCAAAAAATTCAAAGATTTGCATTGGGGTGAGATACACCTTAAACAAAAATTTCAGAGCCACCCAATCGATTTGTGACGTGCCGATGATCAACGGCAGCGTCACACAGGGGCCAAATATTAGTTTTGAATTTTTCAAGAATACATGCTGATCACTACAGCCTCCAAAAAAATCAAAGATGTGCATTGGGGTGAGATACACCTTAAAATAAAATTTCAGAGCCACCCAATTGATTTGTGACGTGCCGATGATCAACGGCAGCGTCAGACAGGGGCCAAATATTAGTTTTGAATTTTTCAAGAATACATGCTGATCACTACAGCCTCCAAAAAATTCAAAGATGTGCATTGGGGTGAGATACACCTTCAAACAATTTTTCTGAGCGAGCTGAGCGATTTGTGACGTGCCGATGATCAACGGTAACGTCAGAAAGGGGCCAAATATTGGTTTTGAATTTTTCAAGAATACATGCTGATCACTACAGCCTCCAAAAAATTCAAAGATGTGCATTGGGGTGAGATACACCTTAAAAAAATTTCAGAGCCACCCAATCGATTTGTGACGTGTCGATGATCAACGGCAGCGTCAGACAGGGGCCAAATATTAGTTTTGAATTTTTCAAGAATACATGCTGATCACTACAGCCTCCAAAAAAATCAAAGATGTGCATTGGGGTGAGATACGCCTTCAAACAATTTTTCGGAGCGAGCTGAGCGATTTCTGACGTGCCGGTGATCAACTGTAACGTCAGAAAGGGGCCAAATATTGGTTTTGAATTCTTCAAGAATACGTGATGATCACTACAGCCTCCAAAAAATTCAAAGATGTGCATTGGGGTGAGATACACCTTAAACAAAAATTTCAGAGCCACCCAATCGATTTGTGACGTGCCGATGATCAACGGCAGCGTCACACAGGGGCCAAATATTAGTTTTGAATTTTTCAAGAATACATGCTGATCACTACAGCCTCCAAAAAAATCAAAGATGTGCATTGGGGTGAGATACACCTTAAAATAAAATTTCAGAGCCACCCAATTGATTTGTGACGTGCCGATGATCAACGGCAGCGTCAGACAGGGGCCAAATATTAGTTTTGAATTTTTCAAGAATACATGCTGATCACTACAGCCTCCAAAAAATTCAAAGATGTGCATTGGGGTGAGATACACCTTCAAACAATTTTTCTGAGCGAGCTGAGCGATTTGTGACGTGCCGATGATCAACGGTAACGTCAGAAAGGGGCCAAATATTGGTTTTGAATTTTTCAAGAATACATGCTGATCACTACAGCCTCCAAAAAATTCAAAGATGTGCATTGGGGTGAGATACACCTTAAAAAAAATTTCAGAGCCACCCAATCGATTTGTGACGTGCCGATGATCAACGGTAACGTCAGAAAGGGGCCAAATTTTGGTTTTGAATTTTTCAAGAATACATGCTGATCACTACAGCCTCCAAAAAATTCAAAGATGTGCATTGGGGTGAGATACACCTTTAAAAAAAATTTTAGAGCCACCCAATCGATTTGTGACGTGTCGATGATCAACGGCAGCGTCAGACAGGGGCCAAATATTAGTTTTGAATTTTTCAAGAATACGTGATGATCACTACAGCCTCCAAAAAAAATCAAAAATGTGCAACGGGGTGAGATACACCTTCAAACAATTTTTCGGAGCGAGCTAAGCGATTTCTGACGTGCCGGTGATCAACGGTAGCGTCAGAAAGGGGCCAAATATTGGTTTTGAATTTTTCAAGAATACATGCTGATCACTACAGCCTCCAAAAAAATCAAAGATGTGCATTGGGGTGAGATACACCTTAAAATAAAATTTCAGAGCCACCCAATCGATTTGTGACGTGCCGATGATCAACGGCAGCGTCAGACAGGGGCCAAATATTAGTTTTGAATTTTTCAAGAATACATGCTGATCACTACAGCCTCCAAAAAAATCAAAGATGTGCATTGGGGTGAGATACACCTTAAAATAAAATTTCAGAGCCACCCAATTGATTTGTGACGTGCCGATGATCAACGGCAGCGTCAGACAGGGGCCAAATATTAGTTTTGAATTTTTCAAGAATACATGCTGATCACTACAGCCTCCAAAAAAATCAAAGATGTGCATTGGGGTGAGATACACCTTAAAATAAAATTTCAGAGCCACCCAATTGATTTGTGACGTGCCGATGATCAACGGCAGCGTCAGACAGGGGCCAAATATTAGTTTTGAATTTTTCAAGAATACATGCTGATCACTACAGCCTCCAAAAAAATCAAAGGTGTGCATTGGGGTGAGATACACCTTCAAACAATTTTTCGGAGCGAGCTGAGCGATTTCTGACGTGCCGGTGATCAACGGTAGCGTCAGAAAGGGGCCAAATATTGGTTTTGAATTTTTCAAGAATACATGCTGGTCACTACAGCCTCCAAAAAAATCAAAGATGTGCATTGGGGTGAGATACACCTTAAAAAAAATTTCAGAGCCACCCAATCGATTTGTGACGTGCCGATGATCAACGGTAACGTCAGAAAGGGGCCAAATATTGGTTTTGAATTTTTCAAGAATACATGCTGATCACTACAGCCTCCAAAAAATTCAAAGATGTGCATTGGGGTGAGATACACCTTAAAAAAAATTTCAGAGCCACCCAATCGATTTGTGACGTGTCGATGATCAACGGCAGCGTCAGACAGGGGCCAAATATTAGTTTTGAATTTTTCAAGAATACATGCTGATCACTACAGCCTCCAAAAAAATCAAAGATGTGCATTGGGGTGAGATACACCTTCAAACAATTTTTCGGAGCGAGCTGAGCGATTTCTGACGTGCCGGTGATCAACTGTAACGTCAGAAAGGGGCCAAATATTGGTTTTGAATTTTTCAAGAATACGTGATGATCACTACAGCCTCCAAAAAAATCAAAGATGTGCATTGGGGTGAGATACACCTTAAAAAAAAATATCAGAGCCACCCAATCGATTTGTGACGTGCCGATGATCAACGGTAACGTCAGAAAGGGGCCAAATATTGGTTTTGAATTTTTCAAGAATACGTGATGATCACTACAGCCTCCAAAAAAATCAAAGGTGTGCATTGGGGTGAGATACACCTTAAAACTATTTTTCGGAGCGAGCTGAGCGATTTGTGACGTGCCGATGATCAACGGTAACGTCAGAAAGGGGCCAAATATTGGTTTTGAATTTTTCAAGAATACATGCTGATCACTACAGCCTCCAAAAAATTCAAAGATATGCATTGGGATGAGATACACCTTAAACAAAAATTTCAGAGCCACCCAATCGATTTGTGACGTGCCGATGATCAACGGCAGCGTCACACAGGGGCCAAATATTAGTTTTGAATTTTTCAAGAATACATGCTGATCACTACAGCCTCCAAAAAAATCAAAGATGTGCATTGGGGTGAGATACACCTTAAAAAAAATTTCAGAGCCACCCAATCGATTTGTGACGTGTCGATGATCAACGGTAACGTCAGAAAGGGGCCAAATTTTGGTTTTGAATTTTTCAAGAATACATGCTGATCACTACAGCCTCCAAAAAATTCAAAGATGTGCATTGGGGTGAGATACACCTTTAAAAAAAATTTCAGAGCCACCCAATCGATTTGTGACGTGTCGATGATCAACGGCAGCGTCAGACAGGGGCCAAATATTAGTTTTGAATTTTTCAAGAATACGTGATGATCACTACAGCCTCCAAAAAAATCAAAGATGTGCAACGGGGTGAGATACACCTTAAAACAATTTTTCGGAGCGAGCTGAGCGATTTGTGATGTGCCGATGATCAACGGTAACGTCAGAAAGGGGCCAAATATTGGTTTTGAATTTTTCAAGAATACATGCTGATCACTACGCCTCCAAAAAAATCAAAGATGTGCATTGGGGTGAGATACACCTTCAAACAATTTTTCGGAGCGAGCTGAGCGATTTCTGACGTGCCGGTGATCAACGGTAACGTCAGAAAGGGGCCAAATATTGGTTTTGAATTTTTCAAGAATACATGCTGATCACTACAGCCTCCAAAAAATTCAAAGATGTGCATTGGGGTGAGATACACCTTAAACAAAAATTTCAGAGCCACCCAATCGATTTGTGACGTGCCGATGATCAACAGCAGCGTCACACAGGGGCCAAATATTAGTTTTGAATTTTTCAAGAATACATGCTGATCACTACAGCCTCCAAAAAAATCAAAGATGTGCATTGGGGTGAGATACACCTTAAAATAAAATTTCAGAGCCACCCAATTGATTTGTGACGTGCCGATGATCAACGGCAGCGTCAGACAGGGGCCAAATATTAGTTTTGAATTTTTCAAGAATACATGCTGATCACTACAGCCTCCAAAAAATTCAAAGATGTGCATTGGGGTGAGATACACCTTCAAACAATTTTTCTGAGCGAGCTGAGCGATTTGTGACGTGCCGATGATCAACGGTAACGTCAGAAAGGGGCCAAATATTGGTTTTGAATTTTTCAAGAATACATGCTGATCACTACAGCCTCCAAAAAATTCAAAGAAGTGCATTGGGGTGAGATACACCTTAAAAAAATTTCAGAGCCACCCAATCGATTTGTGACGTGTCGATGATCAACGGCAGCGTCAGACAGGGGCCAAATATTAGTTTTGAATTTTTCAAGAATACATGCTGATCACTACAGCCTCCAAAAAAATCAAAGATGTGCATTGGGGTGAGATACGCCTTCAAACAATTTTTCGGAGCGAGCTGAGCGATTTCTGACGTGCCGGTGATCAACTGTAACGTCAGAAAGGGGCCAAATATTGGTTTTGAATTCTTCAAGAATACGTGATGATCACTACAGCCTCCAAAAAAATCAAAGATGTGCATTGGGGTGAGATACACCTTAAAAAAAAATTTCAGAGCCACCCAATCGATTTGTGACGTGCCGATGATCAACGGTAACGTCAGAAAGGGGCCAAATATTGGTTTTGAATTTTTCAAGAATACGTGATGATCACTACAGCCTCCAAAAAAATCAAAGGTGTGTATTGGGGTGAGATACACCTTCAAACAATTTTTCGGAGCGAGCTGAGCGATTTCTGACGTGCCGGTGATCAACGGTAACGTCAGAAAGGGGCCAAATATTGGTTTTGAATTTTTCAAGAATACGTGATGATCACTACAGCCTCCAAAAAAATCAAAGATGTGCATTGGGGATACACCTTCAAACAATTTTTCTGAGCGAGCTGAGCGATTTGTGACGTGCCGATGATCAACGGTAACGTCAGAAAGGGGCCAAATATTGGTTTTGAATTTTTCAAGAATACATGCTGATCACTACAGCCTCCAAAAAATTCAAAGATGTGCATTGGGGTGAGATACACCTTAAAAAAAATTTCAGAGCCACCCAATCGATTTGTGACGTGTCGATGATCAACGGCAGCGTCAGACAGGGGCCAAATATTAGTTTTGAATTTTTCAAGAATACGTGATGATCACTACAGCCTCCAAAAAAAATCAAAAATGTGCAACGGGGTGAGATACACCTTAAAACAATTTTTTGGAGCGAGCTGAGCGATTTGTGATGTGCCGATGATCAACGGTAACGTCAGAAAGGGGCCAAATATTGGTTTTGAATTTTTCAAGAATACATGCTGATCACTACAGCCTCCAAAAAATTCAAAGATGTGCATTGGGGTGAGATACACCTTAAACAAAAATTTCAGAGCCACCCAATCGATTTGTGACGTGCCGATGATCAACGGCAGCGTCACACAGGGGCCAAATATTAGTTTTGAATTTTTCAAGAATACATGCTGATCACTACAGCCTCCAAAAAAATCAAAGATGTGCATTGGGGTGAGATACACCTTAAAATAAAATTTCAGAGCCACCCAATTGATTTGTGACGTGCCGATGATCAACGGCAGCGTCAGACAGGGGCCAAATATTAGTTTTGAATTTTTCAAGAATACATGCTGATCACTACAGCCTCCAAAAAAATCAAAGATGTGCATTGGGGTGAGATACACCTTCAAACAATTTTTCTGAGCGAGCTGAGCGATTTGTGACGTGCCGATGATCAACGGTAACGTCAGAAAGGGGCCAAATATTGGTTTTGAATTTTTCAAGAATACATGCTGATCACTACAGCCTCCAAAAAATTCAAAGATGTGCATTGGGGTGAGATACACCTTAAAAAAAATTTCAGAGCCACCCAATCGATTTGTGACGTGCCGATGATCAACGGTAACGTCAGAAAGGGGCCAAATTTTGGTTTTGAATTTTTCAAGAATACATGCTGATCACTACAGCCTCCAAAAAATTCAAAGATGTGCATTGGGGTGAGATACACCTTTAAAAAAAATTTTAGAGCCACCCAATCGATTTGTGACGTGTCGATGATCAACGGCAGCGTCAGACAGGGGCCAAATATTAGTTTTGAATTTTTCAAGAATACGTGATGATCACTACAGCCTCCAAAAAAAATCAAAAATGTGCAACGGGGTGAGATACACCTTCAAACAATTTTTCGGAGCGAGCTAAGCGATTTCTGACGTGCCGGTGATCAACGGTAGCGTCAGAAAGGGGCCAAATATTGGTTTTGAATTTTTCAAGAATACATGCTGATCACTACAGCCTCCAAAAAAATCAAAGATGTGCATTGGGGTGAGATACACCTTAAAAAAAAATATCAGAGCCACCCAATCGATTTGTGACGTGCCGATGATCAACGGCAGCGTCAGACAGGGGCCAAATATTAGTTTTGAATTTTTCAAGAATACATGCTGATCACTACAGCCTCCAAAAAAATCAAAGATGTGCATTGGGGTGAGATACACCTTAAAAAAATTTTCAGAGCCACCCAATCGATTTGTGACGTGCCGATGATCAACGGTAACGTCAGAAAGGGGCCAAATATTGGTTTTGAATTTTTCAAGAATACATGCTGATCACTACAGCCTCCAAAAAATTCAAAGATGTGCATTGGGGTGAGATACACCTTAAAAAAAATTTCAGAGCCACCCAATCGATTTGTGACGTGTCGATGATCAACGGCAGCGTCAGACAGGGGCCAAATATTAGTTTTGAATTTTTCAAGAATACATGCTGATCACTACAGCCTCCAAAAAAATCAAAGATGTGCATTGGGGTGAGATACACCTTCAAACAATTTTTCGGAGCGAGCTGAGCGATTTCTGACGTGCCGGTGATCAACTGTAACGTCAGAAAGGGGCCAAATATTGGTTTTGAATTTTTCAAGAATACGTGATGATCACTACAGCCTCCAAAAAAATCAAAGATGTGCATTGGGGTGAGATACACCTTAAAAAAAAATATCAGAGCCACCCAATCGATTTGTGACGTGCCGATGATCAACGGTAACGTCAGAAAGGGGCCAAATATTGGTTTTGAATTTTTCAAGAATACGTGATGATCACTACAGCCTCCAAAAAAATCAAAGGTGTGCATTGGGGTGAGATACACCTTCAAACAATTTTTCGGAGCGAGCTGAGCCATTTCTGACGTGCCGGTGATCAACGGTAACGTCAGAAAGGGGCCAAATATTGGTTTTGAATTTTTCAAGAATACGTGATGATCACTACAGCCTCCAAAAAAATCAAAGTTGTGCATTGGGGTGAGATACACCTTCAAACAATTTTTCGGAGCGAGCTGAGCGATTTCTGACGTGCCGGTGATCAACGGTAACGTCAGAAAGGGGCCAAATATTGGTTTTGAATTTTTCAAGAATACGTGATGATCACAACAGCCTCCAAAAAAATCAAAGATGTGCATTGGGGTGAGATACACCTTAAACAAGAATTTCAGAGCCACCCAATCGATTTGTGACGTGCCGATGATCAACGGCAGCGTCACACAGGGGCCAAATATTAGTTTTGAATTTTTCAAGAATACATGCTGATCACTACAGCCTCCAAAAAAATCAAAGGTGTGCAACGGGGTGAGATACACCTTAAAACTATTTTTCGGAGCGAGCTGAGCGATTTGTGATGTGCCGATGATCAACGGTAACGTCAGAAAGGGGCCAAATATTGGTTTTGAATTTTTCAAGAATACATGCTGATCACTACAGCCTCCAAAAAATTCAAAGATGTGCATTGGGGTGAGATACACCTTAAACAAAAATTTCAGAGCCACCCAATCGATTTGTGACGTGCCGATGATCAACGGCAGCGTCACACAGGGGCCAATTATTAGTTTTGAATTTTTCAAGAATACATGCTGATCACTACAGCCTCCAAAAAAAATCAAAGATGTGCATTGGGGTGAGATACACCTTAAAATAAAATTTCAGAGCCACCCAATTGATTTGTGACGTGCCGATGATCAACGGTAACGTCAGAAAGGGGCCAAATATTGGTTTTGAATTTTTCAAGAATACATGCTGATCACTACAGCCTCCAAAAAATTCAAAGATGTGCATTGGGGTGAGATACACCTTAAAAAAAATTTCAGAGCCACCCAATCGATTTGTGACGTGCCGATGATCAACGGTAACGTCAGAAAGGGGCCAAATTTTGGTTTTGAATTTTTCAAGAATACATGCTGATCACTACAGCCTCCAAAAAATTCAAAGATGTGCATTGGGGTGAGATACACCTTTAAAAAAAATTTCAGAGCCACCCAATCGATTTGTGACGTGTCGATGATCAACGGCAGCGTCAGACAGGGGCCAAATATTAGTTTTGAATTTTTCAAGAATACGTGATGATCACTACAGCCTCCAAAAAAATCAAAGATGTGCAACGGGGTGAGATACACCTTAAAACAATTTTTCGGAGCGAGCTGAGCGATTTGTGATGTGCCGATGATCAACGGTAACGTCAGAAAGGGGCCAAATATTGGTTTTGAATTTTTCAAGAATACATGCTGATCACTACGCCTCCAAAAAAATCAAAGATGTGCATTGGGGTGAGATACACCTTCAAACAATTTTTCGGAGCGAGCTGAGCGATTTCTGACGTGCCGGTGATCAACGGTAACGTCAGAAAGGGGCCAAATATTGGTTTTGAATTTTTCAAGAATACATGCTGATCACTACAGCCTCCAAAAAATTCAAAGATTTGCATTGGGGTGAGATACACCTTAAACAAAAATTTCAGAGCCACCCAATCGATTTGTGACGTGCCGATGATCAACGGCAGCGTCACACAGGGGCCAAATATTAGTTTTGAATTTTTCAAGAATACATGCTGATCACTACAGCCTCCAAAAAAATCAAAGATGTGCATTGGGGTGAGATACACCTTAAAATAAAATTTCAGAGCCACCCAATTGATTTGTGACGTGCCGATGATCAACGGCAGCGTCAGACAGGGGCCAAATATTAGTTTTGAATTTTTCAAGAATACATGCTGATCACTACAGCCTCCAAAAAATTCAAAGATGTGCATTGGGGTGAGATACACCTTCAAACAATTTTTCTGAGCGAGCTGAGCGATTTGTGACGTGCCGATGATCAACGGTAACGTCAGAAAGGGGCCAAATATTGGTTTTGAATTTTTCAAGAATACATGCTGATCACTACAGCCTCCAAAAAATTCAAAGATGTGCATTGGGGTGAGATACACCTTAAAAAAATTTCAGAGCCACCCAATCGATTTGTGACGTGTCGATGATCAACGGCAGCGTCAGACAGGGGCCAAATATTAGTTTTGAATTTTTCAAGAATACATGCTGATCACTACAGCCTCCAAAAAAATCAAAGATGTGCATTGGGGTGAGATACGCCTTCAAACAATTTTTCGGAGCGAGCTGAGCGATTTCTGACGTGCCGGTGATCAACTGTAACGTCAGAAAGGGGCCAAATATTGGTTTTGAATTCTTCAAGAATACGTGATGATCACTACAGCCTCCAAAAAATTCAAAGATGTGCATTGGGGTGAGATACACCTTAAACAAAAATTTCAGAGCCACCCAATCGATTTGTGACGTGCCGATGATCAACGGCAGCGTCACACAGGGGCCAAATATTAGTTTTGAATTTTTCAAGAATACATGCTGATCACTACAGCCTCCAAAAAAATCAAAGATGTGCATTGGGGTGAGATACACCTTAAAATAAAATTTCAGAGCCACCCAATTGATTTGTGACGTGCCGATGATCAACGGCAGCGTCAGACAGGGGCCAAATATTAGTTTTGAATTTTTCAAGAATACATGCTGATCACTACAGCCTCCAAAAAATTCAAAGATGTGCATTGGGGTGAGATACACCTTCAAACAATTTTTCTGAGCGAGCTGAGCGATTTGTGACGTGCCGATGATCAACGGTAACGTCAGAAAGGGGCCAAATATTGGTTTTGAATTTTTCAAGAATACATGCTGATCACTACAGCCTCCAAAAAATTCAAAGATGTGCATTGGGGTGAGATACACCTTAAAAAAAATTTCAGAGCCACCCAATCGATTTGTGACGTGCCGATGATCAACGGTAACGTCAGAAAGGGGCCAAATTTTGGTTTTGAATTTTTCAAGAATACATGCTGATCACTACAGCCTCCAAAAAATTCAAAGATGTGCATTGGGGTGAGATACACCTTTAAAAAAAATTTTAGAGCCACCCAATCGATTTGTGACGTGTCGATGATCAACGGCAGCGTCAGACAGGGGCCAAATATTAGTTTTGAATTTTTCAAGAATACGTGATGATCACTACAGCCTCCAAAAAAAATCAAAAATGTGCAACGGGGTGAGATACACCTTCAAACAATTTTTCGGAGCGAGCTAAGCGATTTCTGACGTGCCGGTGATCAACGGTAGCGTCAGAAAGGGGCCAAATATTGGTTTTGAATTTTTCAAGAATACATGCTGATCACTACAGCCTCCAAAAAAATCAAAGATGTGCATTGGGGTGAGATACACCTTAAAATAAAATTTCAGAGCCACCCAATCGATTTGTGACGTGCCGATGATCAACGGCAGCGTCAGACAGGGGCCAAATATTAGTTTTGAATTTTTCAAGAATACATGCTGATCACTACAGCCTCCAAAAAAATCAAAGATGTGCATTGGGGTGAGATACACCTTAAAATAAAATTTCAGAGCCACCCAATTGATTTGTGACGTGCCGATGATCAACGGCAGCGTCAGACAGGGGCCAAATATTAGTTTTGAATTTTTCAAGAATACATGCTGATCACTACAGCCTCCAAAAAAATCAAAGATGTGCATTGGGGTGAGATACACCTTAAAATAAAATTTCAGAGCCACCCAATTGATTTGTGACGTGCCGATGATCAACGGCAGCGTCAGACAGGGGCCAAATATTAGTTTTGAATTTTTCAAGAATACATGCTGATCACTACAGCCTCCAAAAAAATCAAAGGTGTGCATTGGGGTGAGATACACCTTCAAACAATTTTTCGGAGCGAGCTGAGCGATTTCTGACGTGCCGGTGATCAACGGTAGCGTCAGAAAGGGGCCAAATATTGGTTTTGAATTTTTCAAGAATACATGCTGGTCACTACAGCCTCCAAAAAAATCAAAGATGTGCATTGGGGTGAGATACACCTTAAAAAAAATTTCAGAGCCACCCAATCGATTTGTGACGTGCCGATGATCAACGGTAACGTCAGAAAGGGGCCAAATATTGGTTTTGAATTTTTCAAGAATACATGCTGATCACTACAGCCTCCAAAAAATTCAAAGATGTGCATTGGGGTCAGATACACCTTAAAAAAAAATTTCAGAGCCACCCAATCGATTTGTGACGTGTCGATGATCAACGGCAGCGTCAGACAGGGGCCAAATATTAGTTTTGAATTTTTCAAGAATACATGCTGATCACTACAGCCTCCAAAAAAATCAAAGATGTGCATTGGGGTGAGATACACCTTCAAACAATTTTTCGGAGCGAGCTGAGCGATTTCTGACGTGCCGGTGATCAACTGTAACGTCAGAAAGGGGCCAAATATTGGTTTTGAATTTTTCAAGAATACGTGATGATCACTACAGCCTCCAAAAAAATCAAAGATGTGCATTGGGGTGAGATACACCTTAAAAAAAAATATCAGAGCCACCCAATCGATTTGTGACGTGCCGATGATCAACGGTAACGTCAGAAAGGGGCCAAATATTGGTTTTGAATTTTTCAAGAATACGTGATGATCACTACAGCCTCCAAAAAAATCAAAGGTGTGCATTGGGGTGAGATACACCTTCAAACAATTTTTCGGAGCGAGCTGAGCGATTTCTGACGTGCCGGTGATCAACGGTAACGTCAGAAAGGGGCCAAATATTGGTTTTGAATTTTTCAAGAATATGTGATGATCACTACAGCCTCCAAAAAAATCAAAGATGTGCATTGGGGTGAGATACACCTTCAAACAATTTTTCTGAGCGAGCTGAGCGATTTGTGACGTGCCGATGATCAACGGTAACGTCAGAAAGGGGCCAAATATTGGTTTTGAATTTTTCAAGAATACATGCTGATCACTACAGCCTCCAAAAAATTCAAAGATGTGCATTGGGGTGAGATACACCTTAAAAAAAATTTCAGAGCCACCCAATCGATTTGTGACGTGTCGATGATCAACGGCAGCGTCAGACAGGGGCCAAATATTAGTTTTGAATTTTTCAAGAATACGTGATGATCACTACAGCCTCCAAAAAAAATCAAAAATGTGCAACGGGGTGAGATACACCTTAAAACAATTTTTCGGAGCGAGCTGAGCGATTTGTGATGTGCCGATGATCAACGGTAACGTCAGAAAGGGGCCAAATATTGGTTTTGAATTTTTCAAGAATACATGCTGATCACTACAGCCTCCAAAAAATTCAAAGATGTGCATTGGGGTGAGATACACCTTAAACAAAAATTTCAGAGCCACCCAATCGATTTGTGACGTGCCGATGATCAACGGCAGCGTCACACAGGGGCCAAATATTAGTTTTGAATTTTTCAAGAATACATGCTGATCACTACAGCCTCCAAAAAAATCAAAGATGTGCATTGGGGTGAGATACACCTTAAAATAAAATTTCAGAGCCACCCAATTGATTTGTGACGTGCCGATGATCAACGGCAGCGTCAGACAGGGGCCAAATATTAGTTTTGAATTTTTCAAGAATACATGCTGATCACTACAGCCTCCAAAAAATTCAAAGATGTGCATTGGGGTGAGATACACCTTCAAACAATTTTTCTGAGCGAGCTGAGCGATTTGTGACGTGCCGATGATCAACGGTAACGTCAGAAAGGGGCCAAATATTGGTTTTGAATTTTTCAAGAATACATGCTGATCACTACAGCCTCCAAAAAAATCAAAGATGTGCATTGGGGTGAGATACACCTTCAAACAATTTTTCTGAGCGAGCTGAGCGATTTCTGACGTGCCGGTGATCAACGGTAGCGTCAGAAAGGGGCCAAATATTGGTTTTGAATTTTTCAAGAATACATGCTGATCACTACAGCCTCCAAAAAATTCAAAGATGTGCATTGGGGTGAGATACACCTTAAAAAAAATTTCAGAGCCACCCAATCGATTTGTGACGTGTCGATGATCAACGGCAGCGTCAGACAGGGGCCAAATATTAGTTTTGAATTTTTCAAGAATACGTGATGATCACTACAGCCTCCAAAAAAAATCAAAAATGTGCAACGGGGTGAGATACACCTTAAAACAATTTTTCGGAGCGAGCTGAGCGATTTGTGATGTGCCGATGATCAACGGTAACGTCAGAAAGGGGCCAAATATTGGTTTTGAATTTTTCAAGAATACATGCTGATCACTACAGCCTCCAAAAAATTCAAAGATGTGCATTGGGGTGAGATACACCTTAAACAAAAATTTCAGAGCCACCCAATCGATTTGTGACGTGCCGATGATCAACGGCAGCGTCACACAGGGGCCAAATATTAGTTTTGAATTTTTCAAGAATACATGCTGATCACTACAGCCTCCAAAAAAATCAAAGATGTGCATTGGGGTGAGATACACCTTAAAATAAAATTTCAGAGCCACCCAATTGATTTGTGACGTGCCGATGATCAACGGCAGCGTCAGACAGGGGCCAAATATTAGTTTTGAATTTTTCAAGAATACATGCTGATCACTACAGCCTCCAAAAAATTCAAAGATGTGCATTGGGGTGAGATACACCTTCAAACAATTTTTCTGAGCGAGCTGAGCGATTTGTGACGTGCCGATGATCAACGGTAACGTCAGAAAGGGGCCAAATATTGGTTTTGAATTTTTCAAGAATACATGCTGATCACTACAGCCTCCAAAAAAATCAAAGATGTGCATTGGGGTGAGATACACCTTCAAACAATTTTTCGGAGCGAGCTGAGCGATTTCTGACGTGCCGGTGATCAACGGTAGCGTCAGAAAGGGGCCAAATATTGGTTTTGAATTTTTCAAGAATACATGCTGGTCACTACAGCCTCCAAAAAAATCAAAGATGTGCATTGGGGTGAGATACACCTTAAAAAAAATTTCAGAGCCACCCAATCGATTTGTGACGTGCCGATGATCAACGGTAACGTCAGAAAGGGGCCAAATATTGGTTTTGAATTTTTCAAGAATACATGCTGATCACTACAGCCTCCAAAAAATTCAAAGATGTGCATTGGGGTGAGATACACCTTTAAAAAAAATTTCAGAGCCACCCAATCGATTTGTGACGTGTCGATGATCAACGGCAGCGTCAGACAGGGGCCAAATATTAGTTTTGAATTTTTCAAGAATACATGCTGATCACTACAGCCTCCAAAAAAATCAAAGATGTGCATTGGGGTGAGATACACCTTCAAACAATTTTTCGGAGCGAGCTGAGCGATTTCTGACGTGCCGGTGATCAACTGTAACGTCAGAAAGGGGCCAAATATTGGTTTTGAATTTTTCAAGAATACGTGATGATCACTACAGCCTCCAAAAAAATCAAAGATGTGCATTGGGGTGAGATACACCTTAAAAAAAAATATCAGAGCCACCCAATCGATTTGTGACGTGTCGATGATCAACGGTAACGTCAGAAAGGGGCCAAATATTGGTTTTGAATTTTTCAAGAATACGTGATGATCACTACAGCCTCCAAAAAAATCAAAGGTGTGCATTGGGGTGAGATACACCTTCAAACAATTTTTCGGAGCGAGCTGAGCGATTTCTGACGTGCCGGTGATCAACGGTAACGTCAGAAAGGGGCCAAATATTGGTTTTGAATTTTTCAAGAATACGTGATGATCACTACAGCCTCCAAAAAAATCAAAGTTGTGCATTGGGGTGAGATACACCTTCAAACAATTTTTCGGAGCGAGCTGAGCGATTTCTGACGTGCCGGTGATCAACGGTAACGTCAGAAAGGGGCCAAATATTGGTTTTGAATTTTTCAAGAATACGTGATGATCACAACAGCCTCCAAAAAAATCAAAGATGTGCATTGGGGTGAGATACACCTTAAACAAGAATTTCAGAGCCACCCAATCGATTTGTGACGTGCCGATGATCAACGGCAGCGTCACACAGGGGCCAAATATTAGTTTTGAATTTTTCAAGAATACATGCTGATCACTACAGCCTCCAAAAAAATCAAAGATGTGCATTGGGGTGAGATACACCTTAAAATAAAATTTCAGAGCCACCCAATTGATTTGTGACGTGCCGATGATCAACGGCAGCGTCAGACAGGGGCCAAATATTAGTTTTGAATTTTTCAAGAATACATGCTGATCACTACAGCCTCCAAAAAATTCAAAGATGTGCATTGGGGTGAGATACACCTTCAAACAATTTTTCTGAGCGAGCTGAGCGATTTGTGACGTGCCGATGATCAACGGTAACGTCAGAAAGGGGCCAAATATTGGTTTTGAATTTTTCAAGAATACATGCTGATCACTACAGCCTCCAAAAAAATCAAAGATGTGCATTGGGGTGAGATACACCTTAAAATAAAATTTCAGAGCCACCCAATTGATTTGTGACGTGCCGATGATCAACGGCAGCGTCAGACAGGGGCCAAATATTAGTTTTGAATTTTTCAAGAATACATGCTGATCACTACAGCCTCCAAAAAATTCAAAGATGTGCATTGGGGTGAGATACACCTTCAAACAATTTTTCTGAGCGAGCTGAGCGATTTGTGACGTGCCGATGATCAACGGTAACGTCAGAAAGGGGCCAAATATTGGTTTTGAATTTTTCAAGAATACATGCTGATCACTACAGCCTCCAAAAAATTCAAAGATGTGCATTGGGGTGAGATACACCTTAAAAAAAATTTCAGAGCCACCCAATCGATTTGTGACGTGCCGATGATCAACGGTAACGTCAGAAAGGGGCCAAATTTTGGTTTTGAATTTTTCAAGAATACATGCTGATCACTACAGCCTCCAAAAAATTCAAAGATGTGCATTGGGGTGAGATACACCTTTAAAAAAAATTTTAGAGCCACCCAATCGATTTGTGACGTGTCGATGATCAACGGCAGCGTCAGACAGGGGCCAAATATTAGTTTTGAATTTTTCAAGAATACGTGATGATCACTACAGCCTCCAAAAAAAATCAAAAATGTGCAACGGGGTGAGATACACCTTCAAACAATTTTTCGGAGCGAGCTAAGCGATTTCTGACGTGCCGGTGATCAACGGTAGCGTCAGAAAGGGGCCAAATATTGGTTTTGAATTTTTCAAGAATACATGCTGATCACTACAGCCTCCAAAAAAATCAAAGATGTGCATTGGGGTGAGATACACCTTAAAATAAAATTTCAGAGCCACCCAATCGATTTGTGACGTGCCGATGATCAACGGCAGCGTCAGACAGGGGCCAAATATTAGTTTTGAATTTTTCAAGAATACATGCTGATCACTACAGCCTCCAAAAAAATCAAAGATGTGCATTGGGGTGAGATACACCTTAAAATAAAATTTCAGAGCCACCCAATTGATTTGTGACGTGCCGATGATCAACGGCAGCGTCAGACAGGGGCCAAATATTAGTTTTGAATTTTTCAAGAATACATGCTGATCACTACAGCCTCCAAAAAAATCAAAGATGTGCATTGGGGTGAGATACACCTTAAAATAAAATTTCAGAGCCACCCAATTGATTTGTGACGTGCCGATGATCAACGGCAGCGTCAGACAGGGGCCAAATATTAGTTTTGAATTTTTCAAGAATACATGCTGATCACTACAGCCTCCAAAAAAATCAAAGGTGTGCATTGGGGTGAGATACACCTTCAAACAATTTTTCGGAGCGAGCTGAGCGATTTCTGACGTGCCGGTGATCAACGGTAGCGTCAGAAAGGGGCCAAATATTGGTTTTGAATTTTTCAAGAATACATGCTGGTCACTACAGCCTCCAAAAAAATCAAAGATGTGCATTGGGGTGAGATACACCTTAAAAAAAATTTCAGAGCCACCCAATCGATTTGTGACGTGCCGATGATCAACGGTAACGTCAGAAAGGGGCCAAATATTGGTTTTGAATTTTTCAAGAATACATGCTGATCACTACAGCCTCCAAAAAATTCAAAGATGTGCATTGGGGTGAGATACACCTTCAAACAATTTTTCGGAGCGAGCTGAGCGATTTCTGACGTGCCGGTGATCAACTGTAACGTCAGAAAGGGGCCAAATATTGGTTTTGAATTTTTCAAGAATACGTGATGATCACTACAGCCTCCAAAAAAATCAAAGATGTGCATTGGGGTGAGATACACCTTAAAAAAAAATATCAGAGCCACCCAATCGATTTGTGACGTGCCGATGATCAACGGTAACGTCAGAAAGGGGCCAAATATTGGTTTTGAATTTTTCAAGAATACGTGATGATCACTACAGCCTCCAAAAAAATCAAAGGTGTGCATTGGGGTGAGATACACCTTCAAACAATTTTTCGGAGCGAGCTGAGCGATTTCTGACGTGCCGGTGATCAACGGTAACGTCAGAAAGGGGCCAAATATTGGTTTTGAATTTTTCAAGAATATGTGATGATCACTACAGCCTCCAAAAAAATCAAAGATGTGCATTGGGGTGAGATACACCTTCAAACAATTTTTCTGAGCGAGCTGAGCGATTTGTGACGTGCCGATGATCAACGGTAACGTCAGAAAGGGGCCAAATATTGGTTTTGAAGTTTTCAAGAATACATGCTGATCACTACAGCCTCCAAAAAATTCAAAGATGTGCATTGGGGTGAGATACACCTTAAAAAAAATTTCAGAGCCACCCAATCGATTTGTGACGTGTCGATGATCAACGGCAGCGTCAGACAGGGGCCAAATATTAGTTTTGAATTTTTCAAGAATACGTGATGATCACTACAGCCTCCAAAAAAAATCAAAAATGTGCAACGGGGTGAGATACACCTTAAAACAATTTTTCGGAGCGAGCTGAGCGATTTGTGATGTGCCGATGATCAACGGTAACGTCAGAAAGGGGCCAAATATTGGTTTTGAATTTTTCAAGAATACATGCTGATCACTACAGCCTCCAAAAAATTCAAAGATGTGCATTGGGGTGAGATACACCTTAAACAAAAATTTCAGAGCCACCCAATCGATTTGTGACGTGCCGATGATCAACGGCAGCGTCACACAGGGGCCAAATATTAGTTTTGAATTTTTCAAGAATACATGCTGATCACTACAGCCTCCAAAAAAATCAAAGATGTGCATTGGGGTGAGATACACCTTAAAATAAAATTTCAGAGCCACCCAATTGATTTGTGACGTGCCGATGATCAACGGCAGCGTCAGACAGGGGCCAAATATTAGTTTTGAATTTTTCAAGAATACATGCTGATCACTACAGCCTCCAAAAAATTCAAAGATGTGCATTGGGGTGAGATACACCTTCAAACAATTTTTCTGAGCGAGCTGAGCGATTTGTGACGTGCCGATGATCAACGGTAACGTCAGAAAGGGGCCAAATATTGGTTTTGAATTTTTCAAGAATACATGCTGATCACTACAGCCTCCAAAAAAATCAAAGATGTGCATTGGGGTGAGATACACCTTCAAACAATTTTTCGGAGCGAGCTGAGCGATTTCTGACGTGCCGGTGATCAACGGTAGCGTCAGAAAGGGGCCAAATATTGGTTTTGAATTTTTCAAGAATACATGCTGGTCACTACAGCCTCCAAAAAAATCAAAGATGTGCATTGGGGTGAGATACACCTTAAAAAAAATTTCAGAGCCACCCAATCGATTTGTGACGTGCCGATGATCAACGGTAACGTCAGAAAGGGGCCAAATATTGGTTTTGAATTTTTCAAGAATACATGCTGATCACTACAGCCTCCAAAAAATTCAAAGATGTGCATTGGGGTGAGATACACCTTTAAAAAAAATTTCAGAGCCACCCAATCGATTTGTGACGTGTCGATGATCAACGGCAGCGTCAGACAGGGGCCAAATATTAGTTTTGAATTTTTCAAGAATACATGCTGATCACTACAGCCTCCAAAAAAATCAAAGATGTGCATTGGGGTGAGATACACCTTCAAACAATTTTTCGGAGCGAGCTGAGCGATTTCTGACGTGCCGGTGATCAACTGTAACGTCAGAAAGGGGCCAAATATTGGTTTTGAATTTTTCAAGAATACGTGATGATCACTACAGCCTCCAAAAAAATCAAAGATGTGCATTGGGGTGAGATACACCTTAAAAAAAAATATCAGAGCCACCCAATCGATTTGTGACGTGCCGATGATCAACGGTAACGTCAGAAAGGGGCCAAATATTGGTTTTGAATTTTTCAAGAATACGTGATGATCACTACAGCCTCCAAAAAAATCAAAGGTGTGCATTGGGGTGAGATACACCTTCAAACAATTTTTCGGAGCGAGCTGAGCGATTTCTGACGTGCCGGTGATCAACGGTAACGTCAGAAAGGGGCCAAATATTGGTTTTGAATTTTTCAAGAATACGTGATGATCACTACAGCCTCCAAAAAAATCAAAGTTGTGCATTGGGGTGAGATACACCTTCAAACAATTTTTCGGAGCGAGCTGAGCGATTTCTGACGTGCCGGTGATCAACGGTAACGTCAGAAAGGGGCCAAATATTGGTTTTGAATTTTTCAAGAATACGTGATGATCACAACAGCCTCCAAAAAAATCAAAGATGTGCATTGGGGTGAGATACACCTTAAACAAGAATTTCAGAGCCACCCAATCGATTTGTGACGTGCCGATGATCAACGGCAGCGTCACACAGGGGCCAAATATTAGTTTTGAATTTTTCAAGAATACATGCTGATCACTACAGCCTCCAAAAAAATCAAAGATGTGCATTGGGGTGAGATACACCTTAAAATAAAATTTCAGAGCCACCCAATTGATTTGTGACGTGCCGATGATCAACGGCAGCGTCAGACAGGGGCCAAATATTAGTTTTGAATTTTTCAAGAATACATGCTGATCACTACAGCCTCCAAAAAATTCAAAGATGTGCATTGGGGTGAGATACACCTTCAAACAATTTTTCTGAGCGAGCTGAGTGATTTGTGACGTGCCGATGATCAACGGTAACGTCAGAAAGGGGCCAAATATTGGTTTTGAATTTTTCAAGAATACATGCTGATCACTACAGCCTCCAAAAAAATCAAAGATGTGCATTGGGGTGAGATACACCTTCAAACAATTTTTCGGAGCGAGCTGAGCGATTTCTGACGTGCCGGTGATCAACGGTAGCGTCAGAAAGGGGCCAAATATTGGTTTTGAATTTTTCAAGAATACATGCTGGTCACTACAGCCTCCAAAAAAATCAAAGATGTGCATTGGGGTGAGATACACCTTAAAAAAAATTTCAGAGCCACCCAATCGATTTGTGACGTGCCGATGATCAACGGTAACGTCAGAAAGGGGCCAAATATTGGTTTTGAATTTTTCAAGAATACATGCTGATCACTACAGCCTCCAAAAAATTCAAAGATGTGCATTGGGGTGAGATACACCTTAAAAAAAAATTTCAGAGCCACCCAATCGATTTGTGACGTGTCGATGATCAACGGCAGCGTCAGACAGGGGCCAAATATTAGTTTTGAATTTTTCAAGAATACATGCTGATCACTACAGCCTCCAAAAAAATCAAAGATGTGCATTGGGGTGAGATACACCTTCAAACAATTTTTCGGAGCGAGCTGAGCGATTTCTGACGTGCCGGTGATCAACTGTAACGTCAGAAAGGGGCCAAATATTGGTTTTGAATTTTTCAAGAATACGTGATGATCACTACAGCCTCCAAAAAAATCAAAGATGTGCATTGGGGTGAGATACACCTTAAAAAAAAATATCAGAGCCACCCAATCGATTTGTGACGTGCCGATGATCAACGGTAACGTCAGAAAGGGGCCAAATATTGGTTTTGAATTTTTCAAGAATACGTGATGATCACTACAGCCTCCAAAAAAATCAAAGGTGTGCATTGGGGTGAGATACACCTTCAAACAATTTTTCGGAGCGAGCTGAGCGATTTCTGACGTGCCGGTGATCAACGGTAACGTCAGAAAGGGGCCAAATATTGGTTTTGAATTTTTCAAGAATACGTGATGATCACAACAGCCTCCAAAAAAATCAAAGATGTGCATTGGGGTGAGATACACCTTAAACAAGAATTTCAGAGCCACCCAATCGATTTGTGACGTGCCGATGATCAACGGCAGCGTCACACAGGGGCCAAATATTAGTTTTGAATTTTTCAAGAATACATGCTGATCACTACAGCCTCCAAAAAAATCAAAGATGTGCATTGGGGTGAGATACACCTTAAAATAAAATTTCAGAGCCACCCAATTGATTTGTGACGTGCCGATGATCAACGGCAGCGTCAGACAGGGGCCAAATATTAGTTTTGAATTTTTCAAGAATACATGCTGATCACTACAGCCTCCAAAAAAATCAAAGATGTGCATTGGGGTGAGATACACCTTAAAATAAAATTTCAGAGCCACCCAATTGATTTGTGCCGTGCCGATGATCAACGGCAGCGTCAGACAGGGGCCAAATATTAGTTTTGAATTTTTCAAGAATACATGCTGATCACTACAGCCTCCAAAAAAATCAAAGGTGTGCATTGGGGTGAGATACACCTTCAAACAATTTTTCGGAGCGAGCTGAGCGATTTCTGACGTGCCGGTGATCAACGGTAGCGTCAGAAAGGGGCCAAATATTGGTTTTGAATTTTTCAAGAATACATGCTGGTCACTACAGCCTCCAAAAAAATCAAAGATGTGCATTGGGGTGAGATACACCTTAAAAAAAATTTCAGAGCCACCCAATCGATTTGTGACGTGCCGATGATCAACGGTAACGTCAGAAAGGGGCCAAATATTGGTTTTGAATTTTTCAAGAATACATGCTGATCACTACAGCCTCCAAAAAATTCAAAGATGTGCATTGGGGTGAGATACACCTTAAAAAAAAATTTCAGAGCCACCCAATCGATTTGTGACGTGTCGATGATCAACGGCAGCGTCAGACAGGGGCCAAATATTAGTTTTGAATTTTTCAAGAATACATGCTGATCACTACAGCCTCCAAAAAAATCAAAGATGTGCATTGGGGTGAGATACACCTTCAAACAATTTTTCGGAGCGAGCTGAGCGATTTCTGACGTGCCGGTGATCAACTGTAACGTCAGAAAGGGGCCAAATATTGGTTTTGAATTTTTCAAGAATACGTGATGATCACTACAGCCTCCAAAAAAATCAAAGATGTGCATTGGGGTGAGATACACCTTAAAAAAAAATATCAGAGCCACCCAATCGATTTGTGACGTGCCGATGATCAACGGTAACGTCAGAAAGGGGCCAAATATTGGTTTTGAATTTTTCAAGAATACGTGATGATCACTACAGCCTCCAAAAAAATCAAAGGTGTGCATTGGGGTGAGATACACCTTCAAACAATTTTTCGGAGCGAGCTGAGCGATTTCTGACGTGCCGGTGATCAACGGTAACGTCAGAAAGGGGCCAAATATTGGTTTTGAATTTTTCAAGAATATGTGATGATCACTACAGCCTCCAAAAAAATCAAAGATGTGCATTGGGGTGAGATACACCTTCAAACAATTTTTCTGAGCGAGCTGAGCGATTTGTGACGTGCCGATGATCAACGGTAACGTCAGAAAGGGGCCAAATATTGGTTTTGAATTTTTCAAGAATACATGCTGATCACTACAGCCTCCAAAAAATTCAAAGATGTGCATTGGGGTGAGATACACCTTAAAAAAAATTTCAGAGCCACCCAATCGATTTGTGACGTGTCGATGATCAACGGCAGCGTCAGACAGGGGCCAAATATTAGTTTTGAATTTTTCAAGAATACGTGATGATCACTACAGCCTCCAAAAAAAATCAAAAATGTGCAACGGGGTGAGATACACCTTAAAACAATTTTTCGGAGCGAGCTGAGCGATTTGTGATGTGCCGATGATCAACGGTAACGTCAGAAAGGGGCCAAATATTGGTTTTGAATTTTTCAAGAATACATGCTGATCACTACAGCCTCCAAAAAATTCAAAGATGTGCATTGGGGTGAGATACACCTTAAACAAAAATTTCAGAGCCACCCAATCGATTTGTGACGTGCCGATGATCAACGGCAGCGTCAGACAGGGGCCAAATATTAGTTTTGAATTTTTCAAGAATACATGCTGATCACTACAGCCTCCAAAAAAATCAAAGATGTGCATTGGGGTGAGATACACCTTAAAATAAAATTTCAGAGCCACCCAATTGATTTGTGACGTGCCGATGATCAACGGCAGCGTCAGACAGGGGCCAAATATTAGTTTTGAATTTTTCAAGAATACATGCTGATCACTACAGCCTCCAAAAAATTCAAAGATGTGCATTGGGGTGAGATACACCTTCAAACAATTTTTCTGAGCGAGCTGAGCGATTTGTGACGTGCCGATGATCAACGGTAACGTCAGAAAGGGGCCAAATATTGGTTTTGAATTTTTCAAGAATACATGCTGATCACTACAGCCTCCAAAAAAATCAAAGATGTGCATTGGGGTGAGATACACCTTCAAACAATTTTTCGGAGCGAGCTGAGCGATTTCTGACGTGCCGGTGATCAACGGTAGCGTCAGAAAGGGGCCAAATATTGGTTTTGAATTTTTCAAGAATACATGCTGGTCACTACAGCCTCCAAAAAAATCAAAGATGTGCATTGGGGTGAGATACACCTTAAAAAAAATTTCAGAGCCACCCAATCGATTTGTGACGTGCCGATGATCAACGGTAACGTCAGAAAGGGGCCAAATATTGGTTTTGAATTTTTCAAGAATACATGCTGATCACTACAGCCTCCAAAAAATTCAAAGATGTGCATTGGGGTGAGATACACCTTTAAAAAAAATTTCAGAGCCACCCAATCGATTTGTGACGTGTCGATGATCAACGGCAGCGTCAGACAGGGGCCAAATATTAGTTTTGAATTTTTCAAGAATACATGCTGATCACTACAGCCTCCAAAAAAATCAAAGATGTGCATTGGGGTGAGATACACCTTCAAACAATTTTTCGGAGCGAGCTGAGCGATTTCTGACGTGCCGGTGATCAACTGTAACGTCAGAAAGGGGCCAAATATTGGTTTTGAATTTTTCAAGAATACGTGATGATCACTACAGCCTCCAAAAAAATCAAAGATGTGCATTGGGGTGAGATACACCTTAAAAAAAAATATCAGAGCCACCCAATCGATTTGTGACGTGCCGATGATCAACGGTAACGTCAGAAAGGGGCCAAATATTGGTTTTGAATTTTTCAAGAATACGTGATGATCACTACAGCCTCCAAAAAAATCAAAGGTGTGCATTGGGGTGAGATACACCTTCAAACAATTTTTCGGAGCGAGCTGAGCGATTTCTGACGTGCCGGTGATCAACGGTAACGTCAGAAAGGGGCCAAATATTGGTTTTGAATTTTTCAAGAATACGTGATGATCACTACAGCCTCCAAAAAAATCAAAGTTGTGCATTGGGGTGAGATACACCTTCAAACAATTTTTCGGAGCGAGCTGAGCGATTTCTGACGTGCCGGTGATCAACGGTAACGTCAGAAAGGGGCCAAATATTGGTTTTGAATTTTTCAAGAATACGTGATGATCACAACAGCCTCCAAAAAAATCAAAGATGTGCATTGGGGTGAGATACACCTTAAACAAGAATTTCAGAGCCACCCAATCGATTTGTGACGTGCCGATGATCAACGGCAGCGTCACACAGGGGCCAAATATTAGTTTTGAATTTTTCAAGAATACATGCTGATCACTACAGCCTCCAAAAAAATCAAAGATGTGCATTGGGGTGAGATACACCTTAAAATAAAATTTCAGAGCCACCCAATTGATTTGTGACGTGCCGATGATCAACGGCAGCGTCAGACAGGGGCCAAATATTAGTTTTGAATTTTTCAAGAATACATGCTGATCACTACAGCCTCCAAAAAATTCAAAGATGTGCATTGGGGTGAGATACACCTTCAAACAATTTTTCTGAGCGAGCTGAGCGATTTGTGACGTGCCGATGATCAACGGTAACGTCAGAAAGGGGCCAAATATTGGTTTTGAATTTTTCAAGAATACATGCTGATCACTACAGCCTCCAAAAAAATCAAAGATGTGCATTGGGGTGAGATACACCTTCAAACAATTTTTCGGAGCGAGCTGAGCGATTTCTGACGTGCCGGTGATCAACGGTAGCGTCAGAAAGGGGCCAAATATTGGTTTTGAATTTTTCAAGAATACATGCTGGTCACTACAGCCTCCAAAAAAATCAAAGATGTGCATTGGGGTGAGATACACCTTAAAAAAAATTTCAGAGCCACCCAATCGATTTGTGACGTGCCGATGATCAACGGTAACGTCAGAAAGGGGCCAAATATTGGTTTTGAATTTTTCAAGAATACATGCTGATCACTACAGCCTCCAAAAAATTTAAAGATGTGCATTGGGGTGAGATACACCTTAAAAAAAAATTTCAGAGCCACCCAATCGATTTGTGACGTGTCGATGATCAACGGCAGCATCAGACAGGGGCCAAATATTAGTTTTGAATTTTTCAAGAATACATGCTGATCACTACAGCCTCCAAAAAAATCAAAGATGTGCATTGGGGTGAGATACACCTTCAAACAATTTTTCGGAGCGAGCTGAGCGATTTCTGACGTGCCGGTGATCAACTGTAACGTCAGAAAGGGGCCAAATATTGGTTTTGAATTTTTCAAGAATACGTGATGATCACTACAGCCTCCAAAAAAATCAAAGATGTGCATTGGGGTGAGATACACCTTAAAAAAAAATATCAGAGCCACCCAATCGATTTGTGACGTGCCGATGATCAACGGTAACGTCAGAAAGGGGCCAAATATTGGTTTTGAATTTTTCAAGAATACGTGATGATCACTACAGCCTCCAAAAAAATCAAAGGTGTGCATTGGGGTGAGATACACCTTCAAACAATTTTTCGGAGCGAGCTGAGCGATTTCTGACGTGCCGGTGATCAACGGTAACGTCAGAAAGGGGCCAAATATTGGTTTTGAATTTTTCAAGAATACGTGATGATCACTACAGCCTCCAAAAAAATCAAAGTTGTGCATTGGGGTGAGATACACCTTCAAACAATTTTTCGGAGCGAGCTGAGCGATTTCTGACGTGCCGGTGATCAACGGTAACGTCAGAAAGGGGCCAAATATTGGTTTTGAATTTTTCAAGAATACGTGATGATCACAACAGCCTCCAAAAAAATCAAAGATGTGCATTGGGGTGAGATACACCTTAAACAAGAATTTCAGAGCCACCCAATCGATTTGTGACGTGCCGATGATCAACGGCAGCGTCACACAGGGGCCAAATATTAGTTTTGAATTTTTCAAGAATACATGCTGATCACTACAGCCTCCAAAAAAATCAAAGATGTGCATTGGGGTGAGATACACCTTAAAATAAAATTTCAGAGCCACCCAATTGATTTGTGACGTGCCGATGATCAACGGCAGCGTCAGACAGGGGCCAAATATTAGTTTTGAATTTTTCAAGAATACATGCTGATCACTACAGCCTCCAAAAAAATCAAAGGTGTGCAACGGGGTGAGATACACCTTAAAACAATTTTTCGGAGCGAGCTGAGCGATTTGTGACGTGCCGATGATCAACGGTAACGTCAGAAAGGGGCCAAATATTGGTTTTGAATTTTTCAAGAATACATGCTGATCACTACAGCCTCCAAAAAATTCAAAGATATGCATTGGGATGAGATACACCTTAAACAAAAATTTCAGAGCCACCCAATCGATTTGTGACGTGCCGATGATCAACGGCAGCGTCACACAGGGGCCAAATATTAGTTTTGAATTTTTCAAGAATACATGCTGATCACTACAGCCTCCAAAAAAATCAAAGATGTGCATTGGGGTGAGATACACCTTAAAAAAAATTTCAGAGCCACCCAATCGATTTGTGACGTGTCGATGATCAACGGCAGCGTCAGACAGGGGCCAAATATTAGTTTTGAATTTTTCAAGAATACGTGATGATCACTACAGCCTCCAAAAAAAATCAAAAATGTGCAACGGGGTGAGATACACCTTAAAACAATTTTTCGGAGCAAGCTGAGCGATTTGTGATGTGCCGATGATCAACGGTAACGTCAGAAAGGGGCCAAATATTGGTTTTGAATTTTTCAAGAATACATGCTGATCACTACAGCCTCCAAAAAATTCAAAGATGTGCATTGGGGTGAGATACACCTTAAACAAAAATTTCAGAGCCACCCAATCGATTTGTGACGTGCCGATGATCAACGGCAGCGTCACACAGGGGCCAATTATTAGTTTTGAATTTTTCAAGAATACATGCTGATCACTACAGCCTCCAAAAAAATCAAAGATGTGCATTGGGGTGAGATACACCTTAAAATAAAATTTCAGAGCCACCCAATTGATTTGTGACGTGCCGATGATCAACGGTAACGTTAGAAAGGGGCCAAATATTGGTTTTGAATTTTTCAAGAATACATGCTGATCACTACAGCCTCCAAAAAATTCAAAGATGTGCATTGGGGTGAGATACACCTTAAAAAAAATTTCAGAGCCACCCAATCGATTTGTGACGTGCCGATGATCAACGGTAACGTCAGAAAGGGGCCAAATTTTGGTTTTGAATTTTTCAAGAATACATGCTGATCACTACAGCCTCCAAAAAATTCAAAGATGTGCATTGGGGTGAGATACACCTTTAAAAAAAATTTTAGAGCCACCCAATCGATTTGTGACGTGTCGATGATCAACGGCAGCGTCAGACAGGGGCCAAATATTAGTTTTGAATTTTTCAAGAATACGTGATGATCACTACAGCCTCCAAAAAAAATCAAAAATGTGCAACGGGGTGAGATACACCTTCAAACAATTTTTCGGAGCGAGCTAAGCGATTTCTGACGTGCCGGTGATCAACGGTAGCGTCAGAAAGGGGCCAAATATTGGTTTTGAATTTTTCAAGAATACATGCTGATCACTACAGCCTCCAAAAAAATCAAAGATGTGCATTGGGGTGAGATACACCTTAAAAAAAAATATCAGAGCCACCCAATCGATTTGTGACGTGCCGATGATCAACGGCAGCGTCAGACAGGGGCCAAATATTAGTTTTGAATTTTTCAAGAATACATGCTGATCACTACAGCCTCCAAAAAAATCAAAGATGTGCATTGGGGTGAGATACACCTTAAAATAAAATTTCAGAGCCACCCAATTGATTTGTGACGTGCCGATGATCAACGGCAGCGTCAGACAGGGGCCAAATATTAGTTTTGAATTTTTCAAGAATACATGCTGATCACTACAGCCTCCAAAAAAATCAAAGATGTGCATTGGGGTGAGATACACCTTAAAATAAAATTTCAGAGCCACCCAATTGATTTGTGACGTGCCGATGATCAACGGCAGCGTCAGACAGGGGCCAAATATTAGTTTTGAATTTTTCAAGAATACATGCTGATCACTACAGCCTCCAAAAAAATCAAAGGTGTGCATTGGGGTGAGATACACCTTCAAACAATTTTTCGGAGCGAGCTGAGCGATTTCTGACGTGCCGGTGATCAACGGTAGCATCAGAAAGGGGCCAAATATTGGTTTTGAATTTTTCAAGAATACATGCTGGTCACTACAGCCTCCAAAAAAATCAAAGATGTGCATTGGGGTGAGATACACCTTAAAAAAAATTTCAGAGCCACCCAATCGATTTGTGACGTGCCGATGATCAACGGTAACGTCAGAAAGGGGCCAAATATTGGTTTTGAATTTTTCAAGAATACATGCTGATCACTACAGCCTCCAAAAAATTCAAAGATGTGCATTGGGGTGAGATACACCTTAAAAAAAAATTTCAGAGCCACCCAATCGATTTGTGACGTGTCGATGATCAACGGCAGCGTCAGACAGGGGCCAAATATTAGTTTTGAATTTTTCAAGAATACATGCTGATCACTACAGCCTCCAAAAAAATCAAAGATGTGCATTGGGGTGAGATACACCTTCAAACAATTTTTCGGAGCGAGCTGAGCGATTTCTGACGTGCCGGTGATCAACTGTAACGTCAGAAAGGGGCCAAATATTGGTTTTGAATTTTTCAAGAATACGTGATGATCACTACAGCCTCCAAAAAAATCAAAGATGTGCATTGGGGTGAGATACACCTTAAAAAAAAATATCAGAGCCACCCAATCGATTTGTGACGTGCCGATGATCAACGGTAACGTCAGAAAGGGGCCAAATATTGGTTTTGAATTTTTCAAGAATACGTGATGATCACTACAGCCTCCAAAAAAATCAAAGGTGTGCATTGGGGTGAGATACACCTTCAAACAATTTTTCGGAGCGAGCTGAGCGATTTCTGACGTGCCGGTGATCAACGGTAACGTCAGAAAGGGGCCAAATATTGGTTTTGAATTTTTCAAGAATACGTGATGATCACTACAGCCTCCAAAAAAATCAAAGATGTGCATTGGGGTGAGATACACCTTCAAACAATTTTTCTGAGCGAGCTGAGCGATTTGTGACGTGCCGATGATCAACGGTAACGTCAGAAAGGGGCCAAATATTGGTTTTGAATTTTTCAAGAATACATGCTGATCACTACAGCCTCCAAAAAATTCAAAGATGTGCATTGGGGTGAGATACACCTTAAAAAAAATTTCAGAGCCACCCAATCGATTTGTGACGTGTCGATGATCAACGGCAGCGTCACACAGGGGCCAAATATTAGTTTTGAATTTTTCAAGAATACGTGATGATCACTACAGCCTCCAAAAAAAATCAAAAATGTGCAACGGGGTGAGATACACCTTAAAACAATTTTTCGGAGCGAGCTGAGCGATTTGTGATGTGCCGATGATCAACGGTAACGTCAGAAAGGGGCCAAATATTGGTTTTGAATTTTTCAAGAATACATGCTGATCACTACAGCCTCCAAAAAATTCAAAGATGTGCAATGGGGTGAGATACACCTTAAACAAAAATTTCAGAGCCACCCAATCGATTTGTGACGTGCCGATGATCAACGGCAGCGTCACACAGGGGCCAAATATTAGTTTTGAATTTTTCAAGAATACATGCTGATCACTACAGCCTCCAAAAAAATCAAAGATGTGCATTGGGGTGAGATACACCTTAAAATAAAATTTCAGAGCCACCCAATTGATTTGTGACGTGCCGATGATCAACGGCAGCGTCAGACAGGGGCCAAATATTAGTTTTGAATTTTTCAAGAATACATGCTGATCACTACAGCCTCCAAAAAATTCAAAGATGTGCATTGGGGTGAGATACACCTTCAAACAATTTTTCTGAGCGAGCTGAGCGATTTGTGACGTGCCGATGATCAACGGTAACGTCAGAAAGGGGCCAAATATTGGTTTTGAATTTTTCAAGAATACATGCTGATCACTACAGCCTCCAAAAAAATCAAAGATGTGCATTGGGGTGAGATACACCTTCAAACAATTTTTCGGAGCGAGCTGAGCGATTTCTGACGTGCCGGTGATCAACGGTAGCGTCAGAAAGGGGCCAAATATTAGTTTTGAATTTTTCAAGAATACGTGATGATCACTACAGCCTCCAAAAAAAATCAAAAATGTGCAACGGGGTGAGATACACCTTAAAACAATTTTTCGGAGCGAGCTGAGCGATTTGTGATGTGCCGATGATCAACGGTAACGTCAGAAAGGGGCCAAATATTGGTTTTGAATTTTTCAAGAATACATGCTGATCACTACAGCCTCCAAAAAATTCAAAGATGTGCATTGGGGTGAGATACACCTTAAACAAAAATTTCAGAGCCACCCAATCGATTTGTGACGTGCCGATAATCAACGGCAGCGTCACACAGGGGCCAATTATTAGTTTTGAATTTTTCAAGAATACATGCTGATCACTACAGCCTCCAAAAAAATCAAAGATGTGCATTGGGGTGAGATACACCTTAAAATAAAATTTCAGAGCCACCCAATTGATTTGTGACGTGCCGATGATCAACGGTAACGTAGGAAAGGGGCCAAATATTGGTTTTGAATTTTTCAAGAATACATGCTGATCACTACAGCCTCCAAAAAAATCAAAGATGTGCATTGGGGTGAGATACACCTTCAAACAATTTTTCGGAGCGAGCTGAGCGATTTCTGACGTGCCGGTGATCAACTGTAACGTCAGAAAGGGGCCAAATATTGGTTTTGAATTTTTCAAGAATACGTGATGATCACTACAGCCTCCAAAAAAATCAAAGATGTGCATTGGGGTGAGATACACCTTAAAAAAAAATATCAGAGCCACCCAATCGATTTGTGACGTGCCGATGATCAACGGTAACGTCAGAAAGGGGCCAAATATTGGTTTTGAATTTTTCAAGAATACGTGATGATCACTACAGCCTCCAAAAAAATCAAAGGTGTGCATTGGGGTGAGATACACCTTCAAACAATTTTTCGGAGCGAGCTGAGCGATTTCTGACGTGCCGGTGATCAACGGTAACGTCAGAAAGGGGCCAAATATTGGTTTTGAATTTTTCAAGAATACGTGATGATCACTACAGCCTCCAAAAAAATCAAAGTTGTGCATTGGGGTGAGATACACCTTCAAACAATTTTTCGGAGCGAGCTGAGCGATTTCTGACGTGCCGGTGATCAACGGTAACGTCAGAAAGGGGCCAAATATTGGTTTTGAATTTTTCAAGAATACGTGATGATCACAACAGCCTCCAAAAAAATCAAAGATGTGCATTGGGGTGAGATACACCTTAAACAAGAATTTCAGAGCCACCCAATCGATTTGTGACGTGCCGATGATCAACGGCAGCGTCACACAGGGGCCAAATATTAGTTTTGAATTTTTCAAGAATACATGCTGATCACTACAGCCTCCAAAAAAATCAAAGATGTGCATTGGGGTGAGATACACCTTAAAATAAAATTTCAGAGCCACCCAATTGATTTGTGACGTGCCGATGATCAACGGCAGCGTCAGACAGGGGCCAAATATTAGTTTTGAATTTTTCAAGAATACATGCTGATCACTACAGCCTCCAAAAAAATCAAAGGTGTGCAACGGGGTGAGATACACCTTAAAACAATTTTTCGGAGCGAGCTGAGCGATTTGTGACGTGCCGATGATCAACGGTAACGTCAGAAAGGGGCCAAATATTGGTTTTGAATTTTTCAAGAATACATGCTGATCACTACAGCCTCCAAAAAATTCAAAGATATGCATTGGGATGAGATACACCTTAAACAAAAATTTCAGAGCCACCCAATCGATTTGTGACGTGCCGATGATCAACGGCAGCGTCACACAGGGGCCAAATATTAGTTTTGAATTTTTCAAGAATACATGCTGATCACTACAGCCTCCAAAAAAATCAAAGATGTGCATTGGGGTGAGATACACCTTAAAAAAAATTTCAGAGCCACCCAATCGATTTGTGACGTGTCGATGATCAACGGCAGCGTCAGACAGGGGCCAAATATTAGTTTTGAATTTTTCAAGAATACGTGATGATCACTACAGCCTCCAAAAAAAATCAAAAATGTGCAACGGGGTGAGATACACCTTAAAACAATTTTTCGGAGCAAGCTGAGCGATTTGTGATGTGCCGATGATCAACGGTAACGTCAGAAAGGGGCCAAATATTGGTTTTGAATTTTTCAAGAATACATGCTGATCACTACAGCCTCCAAAAAATTCAAAGATGTGCATTGGGGTGAGATACACCTTAAACAAAAATTTCAGAGCCACCCAATCGATTTGTGACGTGCCGATGATCAACGGCAGCGTCACACAGGGGCCAATTATTAGTTTTGAATTTTTCAAGAATACATGCTGATCACTACAGCCTCCAAAAAAATCAAAGATGTGCATTGGGGTGAGATACACCTTAAAATAAAATTTCAGAGCCACCCAATTGATTTGTGACGTGCCGATGATCAACGGTAACGTTAGAAAGGGGCCAAATATTGGTTTTGAATTTTTCAAGAATACATGCTGATCACTACAGCCTCCAAAAAATTCAAAGATGTGCATTGGGGTGAGATACACCTTAAAAAAAATTTCAGAGCCACCCAATCGATTTGTGACGTGCCGATGATCAACGGTAACGTCAGAAAGGGGCCAAATTTTGGTTTTGAATTTTTCAAGAATACATGCTGATCACTACAGCCTCCAAAAAATTCAAAGATGTGCATTGGGGTGAGATACACCTTTAAAAAAAATTTTAGAGCCACCCAATCGATTTGTGACGTGTCGATGATCAACGGCAGCGTCAGACAGGGGCCAAATATTAGTTTTGAATTTTTCAAGAATACGTGATGATCACTACAGCCTCCAAAAAAAATCAAAAATGTGCAACGGGGTGAGATACACCTTCAAACAATTTTTCGGAGCGAGCTAAGCGATTTCTGACGTGCCGGTGATCAACGGTAGCGTCAGAAAGGGGCCAAATATTGGTTTTGAATTTTTCAAGAATACATGCTGATCACTACAGCCTCCAAAAAAATCAAAGATGTGCATTGGGGTGAGATACACCTTAAAAAAAAATATCAGAGCCACCCAATCGATTTGTGACGTGCCGATGATCAACGGCAGCGTCAGACAGGGGCCAAATATTAGTTTTGAATTTTTCAAGAATACATGCTGATCACTACAGCCTCCAAAAAAATCAAAGATGTGCATTGGGGTGAGATACACCTTAAAATAAAATTTCAGAGCCACCCAATTGATTTGTGACGTGCCGATGATCAACGGCAGCGTCAGACAGGGGCCAAATATTAGTTTTGAATTTTTCAAGAATACATGCTGATCACTACAGCCTCCAAAAAAATCAAAGATGTGCATTGGGGTGAGATACACCTTAAAATAAAATTTCAGAGCCACCCAATTGATTTGTGACGTGCCGATGATCAACGGCAGCGTCAGACAGGGGCCAAATATTAGTTTTGAATTTTTCAAGAATACATGCTGATCACTACAGCCTCCAAAAAAATCAAAGGTGTGCATTGGGGTGAGATACACCTTCAAACAATTTTTCGGAGCGAGCTGAGCGATTTCTGACGTGCCGGTGATCAACGGTAGCATCAGAAAGGGGCCAAATATTGGTTTTGAATTTTTCAAGAATACATGCTGGTCACTACAGCCTCCAAAAAAATCAAAGATGTGCATTGGGGTGAGATACACCTTAAAAAAAATTTCAGAGCCACCCAATCGATTTGTGACGTGCCGATGATCAACGGTAACGTCAGAAAGGGGCCAAATATTGGTTTTGAATTTTTCAAGAATACATGCTGATCACTACAGCCTCCAAAAAAATCAAAGATGTGCATTGGGGTGAGATACACCTTAAAAAAAAATTTCAGAGCCACCCAATCGATTTGTGACGTGTCGATGATCAACGGCAGCGTCAGACAGGGGCCAAATATTAGTTTTGAATTTTTCAAGAATACATGCTGATCACTACAGCCTCCAAAAAAATCAAAGATGTGCATTGGGGTGAGATACACCTTCAAACAATTTTTCGGAGCGAGCTGAGCGATTTCTGACGTGCCGGTGATCAACTGTAACGTCAGAAAGGGGCCAAATATTGGTTTTGAATTTTTCAAGAATACGTGATGATCACTACAGCCTCCAAAAAAATCAAAGATGTGCATTGGGGTGAGATACACCTTAAAAAAAAATATCAGAGCCACCCAATCGATTTGTGACGTGCCGATGATCAACGGTAACGTCAGAAAGGGGCCAAATATTGGTTTTGAATTTTTCAAGAATACGTGATGATCACTACAGCCTCCAAAAAAATCAAAGGTGTGCATTGGGGTGAGATACACCTTCAAACAATTTTTCGGAGCGAGCTGAGCGATTTCTGACGTGCCGGTGATCAACGGTAACGTCAGAAAGGGGCCAAATATTGGTTTTGAATTTTTCAAGAATACGTGATGATCACTACAGCCTCCAAAAAAATCAAAGATGTGCATTGGGGTGAGATACACCTTCAAACAATTTTTCTGAGCGAGCTGAGCGATTTGTGACGTGCCGATGATCAACGGTAACGTCAGAAAGGGGCCAAATATTGGTTTTGAATTTTTCAAGAATACATGCTGATCACTACAGCCTCCAAAAAATTCAAAGATGTGCATTGGGGTGAGATACACCTTAAAAAAAATTTCAGAGCCACCCAATCGATTTGTGACGTGTCGATGATCAACGGCAGCGTCACACAGGGGCCAAATATTAGTTTTGAATTTTTCAAGAATACGTGATGATCACTACAGCCTCCAAAAAAAATCAAAAATGTGCAACGGGGTGAGATACACCTTAAAACAATTTTTCGGAGCGAGCTGAGCGATTTGTGATGTGCCGATGATCAACGGTAACGTCAGAAAGGGGCCAAATATTGGTTTTGAATTTTTCAAGAATACATGCTGATCACTACAGCCTCCAAAAAATTCAAAGATGTGCAATGGGGTGAGATACACCTTAAACAAAAATTTCAGAGCCACCCAATCGATTTGTGACGTGCCGATGATCAACGGCAGCGTCACACAGGGGCCAAATATTAGTTTTGAATTTTTCAAGAATACATGCTGATCACTACAGCCTCCAAAAAAATCAAAGATGTGCATTGGGGTGAGATACACCTTAAAATAAAATTTCAGAGCCACCCAATTGATTTGTGACGTGCCGATGATCAACGGCAGCGTCAGACAGGGGCCAAATATTAGTTTTGAATTTTTCAAGAATACATGCTGATCACTACAGCCTCCAAAAAATTCAAAGATGTGCATTGGGGTGAGATACACCTTCAAACAATTTTTCTGAGCGAGCTGAGCGATTTGTGACGTGCCGATGATCAACGGTAACGTCAGAAAGGGGCCAAATATTGGTTTTGAATTTTTCAAGAATACATGCTGATCACTACAGCCTCCAAAAAAATCAAAGATGTGCATTGGGGTGAGATACACCTTCAAACAATTTTTCGGAGCGAGCTGAGCGATTTCTGACGTGCCGGTGATCAACGGTAGCGTCAGAAAGGGGCCAAATATTAGTTTTGAATTTTTCAAGAATACGTGATGATCACTACAGCCTCCAAAAAAAATCAAAAATGTGCAACGGGGTGAGATACACCTTAAAACAATTTTTCGGAGCGAGCTGAGCGATTTGTGATGTGCCGATGATCAACGGTAACGTCAGAAAGGGGCCAAATATTGGTTTTGAATTTTTCAAGAATACATGCTGATCACTACAGCCTCCAAAAAATTCAAAGATGTGCATTGGGGTGAGATACACCTTAAACAAAAATTTCAGAGCCACCCAATCGATTTGTGACGTGCCGATAATCAACGGCAGCGTCACACAGGGGCCAATTATTAGTTTTGAATTTTTCAAGAATACATGCTGATCACTACAGCCTCCAAAAAAATCAAAGATGTGCATTGGGGTGAGATACACCTTAAAATAAAATTTCAGAGCCACCCAATTGATTTGTGACGTGCCGATGATCAACGGTAACGTAGGAAAGGGGCCAAATATTGGTTTTGAATTTTTCAAGAATACATGCTGATCACTACAGCCTCCAAAAAAATCAAAGATGTGCATTGGGGTGAGATACACCTTCAAACAATTTTTCGGAGCGAGCTGAGCGATTTCTGACGTGCCGGTGATCAACTGTAACGTCAGAAAGGGGCCAAATATTGGTTTTGAATTTTTCAAGAATACGTGATGATCACTACAGCCTCCAAAAAAATCAAAGATGTGCATTGGGGTGAGATACACCTTAAAAAAAAATATCAGAGCCACCCAATCGATTTGTGACGTGCCGATGATCAACGGTAACGTCAGAAAGGGGCCAAATATTGGTTTTGAATTTTTCAAGAATACGTGATGATCACTACAGCCTCCAAAAAAATCAAAGGTGTGCATTGGGGTGAGATACACCTTCAAACAATTTTTCGGAGCGAGCTGAGCGATTTCTGACGTGCCGGTGATCAACGGTAACGTCAGAAAGGGGCCAAATATTGGTTTTGAATTTTTCAAGAATACGTGATGATCACTACAGCCTCCAAAAAAATCAAAGTTGTGCATTGGGGTGAGATACACCTTCAAACAATTTTTCGGAGCGAGCTGAGCGATTTCTGACGTGCCGGTGATCAACGGTAACGTCAGAAAGGGGCCAAATATTGGTTTTGAATTTTTCAAGAATACGTGATGATCACAACAGCCTCCAAAAAAATCAAAGATGTGCATTGGGGTGAGATACACCTTAAACAAGAATTTCAGAGCCACCCAATCGATTTGTGACGTGCCGATGATCAACGGCAGCGTCACACAGGGGCCAAATATTAGTTTTGAATTTTTCAAGAATACATGCTGATCACTACAGCCTCCAAAAAAATCAAAGATGTGCATTGGGGTGAGATACACCTTAAAATAAAATTTCAGAGCCACCCAATTGATTTGTGACGTGCCGATGATCAACGGCAGCGTCAGACAGGGGCCAAATATTAGTTTTGAATTTTTCAAGAATACATGCTGATCACTACAGCCTCCAAAAAAATCAAAGGTGTGCAACGGGGTGAGATACACCTTAAAACAATTTTTCGGAGCGAGCTGAGCGATTTGTGACGTGCCGATGATCAACGGTAACGTCAGAAAGGGGCCAAATATTGGTTTTGAATTTTTCAAGAATACATGCTGATCACTACAGCCTCCAAAAAATTCAAAGATATCCATTGGGATGAGATACACCTTAAACAAAAATTTCAGAGCCACCCAATCGATTTGTGACGTGCCGATGATCAACGGCAGCGTCACACAGGGGCCAAATATTAGTTTTGAATTTTTCAAGAATACATGCTGATCACTACAGCCTCCAAAAAAATCAAAGATGTGCATTGGGGTGAGATACACCTTAAAAAAAATTTCAGAGCCACCCAATCGATTTGTGACGTGTCGATGATCAACGGCAGCGTCAGACAGGGGCCAAATATTAGTTTTGAATTTTTCAAGAATACGTGATGATCACTACAGCCTCCAAAAAAAATCAAAAATGTGCAACGGGGTGAGATACACCTTAAAACAATTTTTCGGAGCGAGCTGAGCGATTTGTGATGTGCCGATGATCAACGGTAACGTCAGAAAGGGGCCAAATATTGGTTTTGAATTTTTCAAGAATACATGCTGATCACTACAGCCTCCAAAAAATTCAAAGATGTGCATTGGGGTGAGATACACCTTAAACAAAAATTTCAGAGCCACCCAATCGATTTGTGACGTGCCGATGATCAACGGCAGCGTCACACAGGGGCCAATTATTAGTTTTGAATTTTTCAAGAATACATGCTGATCACTACAGCCTCCAAAAAAATCAAAGATGTGCATTGGGGTGAGATACACCTTAAAATAAAATTTCAGAGCCACCCAATTGATTTGTGACGTGCCGATGATCAACGGTAACGTAGGAAAGGGGCCAAATATTGGTTTTGAATTTTTCAAGAATACATGCTGATCACTACAGCCTCCAAAAAATTCAAAGATGTGCATTGGGGTGAGATACACCTTAAAAAAAATTTCAGAGCCACCCAATCGATTTGTGACGTGCCGATGATCAACGGTAACGTCAGAAAGGGGCCAAATTTTGGTTTTGAATTTTTCAAGAATACATGCTGATCACTACAGCCTCCAAAAAATTCAAAGATGTGCATTGGGGTGAGATACACCTTTAAAAAAAATTTCAGAGCCACCCAATCGATTTGTGACGTGTCGATGATCAACGGCAGCGTCAGACAGGGGCCAAATATTAGTTTTGAATTTTTCAAGAATACGTGATGATCACTACAGCCTCCATAAAAATCAAAGATGTGCAACGGGGTGAGATACACCTTAAAACAATTTTTCGGAGCGAGCTGAGCGATTTGTGATGTGGCAATGATCAAAGGTAACGTCAGAAAGGGGCCAAATATTGGTTTTGAATTTTTCAAGAATACATGCTGATCACTACGCCTCCAAAAAAATCAAAGATGTGCATTGGGGTGAGATACACCTTCAAACAATTTTTCGGAGCGAGCTGAGCGATTTCTGACGTGCCGGTGATCAACGGTAACGTCAGAAAGGGGCCAAATATTGGTTTTGAATTTTTCAAGAATACATGCTGATCACTACAGCCTCCAAAAAATTCAAAGATGTGCATTGGGGTGAGATACACCTTAAACAAAAATTTCAGAGCCACCCAATCGATTTGTGACGTGCCGATGATCAACGGCAGCGTCACACAGGGGCCAAATATTAGTTTTGAATTTTTCAAGAATACATGCTGATCACTACAGCCTCCAAAAAAATCAAAGATGTGCATTGGGGTGAGATACACCTTAAAATAAAATTTCAGAGCCACCCAATTGATTTGTGACGTGCCGATGATCAACGGCAGCGTCAGACAGGGGCCAAATATTAGTTTTGAATTTTTCAAGAATACATGCTGATCACTACAGCCTCCAAAAAATTCAAAGATGTGCATTGGGGTGAGATACACCTTCAAACAATTTTTCTGAGCGAGCTGAGCGATTTGTGACGTGCCGATGATCAACGGTAACGTCAGAAAGGGGCCAAATATTGGTTTTGAATTTTTCAAGAATACATGCTGATCACTACAGCCTCCAAAAAATTCAAAGATGTGCATTGGGGTGAGATACACCTTAAACAAAAATTTCAGAGCCACCCAATCGATTTGTGACGTGCCGATGATCAACGGCAGCGTCACACAGGGGCCAAATATTAGTTTTGAATTTTTCAAGAATACATGCTGATCACTACAGCCTCCAAAAAAATCAAAGATGTGCATTGGGGTGAGATACACCTTAAAATAAAATTTCAGAGCCACCCAATTGATTTGTGACGTGCCGATGATCAACGGCAGCGTCAGACAGGGGCCAAATATTAGTTTTGAATTTTTCAAGAATACATGCTGATCACTACAGCCTCCAAAAAATTCAAAGATGTGCATTGGGGTGAGATACACCTTCAAACAATTTTTCTGAGCGAGCTGAGCGATTTGTGACGTGCCGATGATCAACGGTAACGTCAGAAAGGGGCCAAATATTGGTTTTGAATTTTTCAAGAATACATGCTGATCACTACAGCCTCCAAAAAATTCAAAGATGTGCATTGGGGTGAGATACACCTTAAAAAAAATTTCAGAGCCACCCAATCGATTTGTGACGTGTCGATGATCAACGGCAGCGTCAGACAGGGGCCAAATATTAGTTTTGAATTTTTCAAGAATACGTGATGATCACTACAGCCTCCAAAAAAAATCAAAAATGTGCAACGGGGTGAGATACACCTTAAAACAATTTTTCGGAGCGAGCTGAGCGATTTGTGATGTGCCGATGATCAACGGTAACGTCAGAAAGGGGCCAAATATTGGTTTTGAATTTTTCAAGAATACATGCTGATCACTACAGCCTCCAAAAAATTCAAAGATGTGCATTGGGGTGAGATACACCTTAAACAAAAATTTCAGAGCCACCCAATCGATTTGTGACGTGCCGATGATCAACGGCAGCGTCACACAGGGGCCAAATATTAGTTTTGAATTTTTCAAGAATACATGCTGATCACTACAGCCTCCAAAAAAATCAAAGATGTGCATTGGGGTGAGATACACCTTAAAATAAAATTTCAGAGCCACCCAATTGATTTGTGACGTGCCGATGATCAACGGCAGCGTCAGACAGGGGCCAAATATTAGTTTTGAATTTTTCAAGAATACATGCTGATCACTACAGCCTCCAAAAAATTCAAAGATGTGCATTGGGGTGAGATACACCTTCAAACAATTTTTCTGAGCGAGCTGAGCGATTTGTGACGTGCCGATGATCAACGGTAACGTCAGAAAGGGGCCAAATATTGGTTTTGAATTTTTCAAGAATACATGCTGATCACTACAGCCTCCAAAAAAATCAAAGATGTGCATTGGGGTGAGATACACCTTCAAACAATTTTTCGGAGCGAGCTGAGCGATTTCTGACGTGCCGGTGATCAACGGTAGCGTCAGAAAGGGGCCAAATATTGGTTTTGAATTTTTCAAGAATACATGCTGGTCACTACAGCCTCCAAAAAAATCAAAGATGTGCATTGGGGTGAGATACACCTTAAAAAAAATTTCAGAGCCACCCAATCGATTTGTGACGTGCCGATGATCAACGGTAACGTCAGAAAGGGGCCAAATATTGGTTTTGAATTTTTCAAGAATACATGCTGATCACTACAGCCTCCAAAAAATTCAAAGATGTGCATTGGGGTGAGATACACCTTTAAAAAAAATTTCAGAGCCACCCAATCGATTTGTGACGTGTCGATGATCAACGGCAGCGTCAGACAGGGGCCAAATATTAGTTTTGAATTTTTCAAGAATACATGCTGATCACTACAGCCTCCAAAAAAATCAAAGATGTGCATTGGGGTGAGATACACCTTCAAACAATTTTTCGGAGCGAGCTGAGCGATTTCTGACGTGCCGGTGATCAACTGTAACGTCAGAAAGGGGCCAAATATTGGTTTTGAATTTTTCAAGAATACGTGATGATCACTACAGCCTCCAAAAAAATCAAAGATGTGCATTGGGGTGAGATACACCTTAAAAAAAAATATCAGAGCCACCCAATCGATTTGTGACGTGCCGATGATCAACGGTAACGTCAGAAAGGGGCCAAATATTGGTTTTGAATTTTTCAAGAATACGTGATGATCACTACAGCCTCCAAAAAAATCAAAGGTGTGCATTGGGGTGAGATACACCTTCAAACAATTTTTCGGAGCGAGCTGAGCGATTTCTGACGTGCCGGTGATCAACGGTAACGTCAGAAAGGGGCCAAATATTGGTTTTGAATTTTTCAAGAATACGTGATGATCACTACAGCCTCCAAAAAAATCAAAGTTGTGCATTGGGGTGAGATACACCTTCAAACAATTTTTCGGAGCGAGCTGAGCGATTTCTGACGTGCCGGTGATCAACGGTAACGTCAGAAAGGGGCCAAATATTGGTTTTGAATTTTTCAAGAATACGTGATGATCACAACAGCCTCCAAAAAAATCAAAGATGTGCATTGGGGTGAGATACACCTTAAACAAGAATTTCAGAGCCACCCAATCGATTTGTGACGTGCCGATGATCAACGGCAGCGTCACACAGGGGCCAAATATTAGTTTTGAATTTTTCAAGAATACATGCTGATCACTACAGCCTCCAAAAAAATCAAGGATGTGCATTGGGGTGAGATACACCTTAAAATAAAATTTCAGAGCCACCCAATTGATTTGTGACGTGCCGATGATCAACGGCAGCGTCAGACAGGGGCCAAATATTAGTTTTGAATTTTTCAAGAATACATGCTGATCACTACAGCCTCCAAAAAATTCAAAGATGTGCATTGGGGTGAGATACACCTTCAAACAATTTTTCTGAGCGAGCTGAGCGATTTGTGACGTGCCGATGATCAACGGTAACGTCAGAAAGGGGCCAAATATTGGTTTTGAATTTTTCAAGAATACATGCTGATCACTACAGCCTCCAAAAAAATCAAAGATGTGCATTGGGGTGAGATACACCTTCAAACAATTTTTCGGAGCGAGCTGAGCGATTTCTGACGTGCCGGTGATCAACGGTAGCGTCAGAAAGGGGCCAAATATTGGTTTTGAATTTTTCAAGAATACATGCTGGTCACTACAGCCTCCAAAAAAATCAAAGATGTGCATTGGGGTGAGATACACCTTAAAAAAAATTTCAGAGCCACCCAATCGATTTGTGACGTGCCGATGATCAACGGTAACGTCAGAAAGGGGCCAAATATTGGTTTTGAATTTTTCAAGAATACATGCTGATCACTACAGCCTCCAAAAAATTCAAAGATGTGCATTGGGGTGAGATACACCTTAAAAAAAAATTTCAGAGCCACCCAATCGATTTGTGACGTGTCGATGATCAACGGCAGCGTCAGACAGGGGCCAAATATTAGTTTTGAATTTTTCAAGAATACATGCTGATCACTACAGCCTCCAAAAAAATCAAAGATGTGCATTGGGGTGAGATACACCTTCAAACAATTTTTCGGAGCGAGCTGAGCGATTTCTGACGTGCCGGTGATCAACTGTAACGTCAGAAAGGGGCCAAATATTGGTTTTGAATTTTTCAAGAATACGTGATGATCACTACAGCCTCCAAAAAAATCAAAGATGTGCATTGGGGTGAGATACACCTTAAACAAGAATTTCAGAGCCACCCAATCGATTTGTGACGTGCCGATGATCAACGGCAGCGTCACACAGGGGCCAAATATTAGTTTTGAATTTTTCAAGAATACATGCTGATCACTACAGCCTCCAAAAAAATCAAAGATGTGCATTGGGGTGAGATACACCTTAAAATAAAATTTCAGAGCCACCCAATTGATTTGTGACGTGCCGATGATCAACGGCAGCGTCAGACAGGGGCCAAATATTAGTTTTGAATTTTTCAAGAATACATGCTGATCACTACAGCCTCCAAAAAAATCAAAGGTGTGCAACGGGGTGAGATACACCTTAAAACAATTTTTCGGAGCGAGCTGAGCGATTTGTGACGTGCCGATGATCAACGGTAACGTCAGAAAGGGGCCAAATATTGGTTTTGAATTTTTCAAGAATACATGCTGATCACTACAGCCTCCAAAAAATTCAAAGATATGCATTGGGATGAGATACACCTTAAACAAAAATTTCAGAGCCACCCAATCGATTTGTGACGTGCCGATGATCAACGGCAGCGTCACACAGGGGCCAAATATTAGTTTTGAATTTTTCAAGAATACATGCTGATCACTACAGCCTCCAAAAAAATCAAAGATGTGCATTGGGGTGAGATACACCTTAAAAAAAATTTCAGAGCCACCCAATCGATTTGTGACGTGTCGATGATCAACGGCAGCGTCAGACAGGGGCCAAATATTAGTTTTGAATTTTTCAAGAATACGTGATGATCACTACAGCCTCCAAAAAAAATCAAAAATGTGCAACGGGGTGAGATACACCTTAAAACAATTTTTCGGAGCAAGCTGAGCGATTTGTGATGTGCCGATGATCAACGGTAACGTCAGAAAGGGGCCAAATATTGGTTTTGAATTTTTCAAGAATACATGCTGATCACTACAGCCTCCAAAAAATTCAAAGATGTGCATTGGGGTGAGATACACCTTAAACAAAAATTTCAGAGCCACCCAATCGATTTGTGACGTGCCGATGATCAACGGCAGCGTCACACAGGGGCCAATTATTAGTTTTGAATTTTTCAAGAATACATGCTGATCACTACAGCCTCCAAAAAAATCAAAGATGTGCATTGGGGTGAGATACACCTTAAAATAAAATTTCAGAGCCACCCAATTGATTTGTGACGTGCCGATGATCAACGGCAGCGTCAGACAGGGGCCAAATATTAGTTTTGAATTTTTCAAGAATACATGCTGATCACTACAGCCTCCAAAAAATTCAAAGATGTGCATTGGGGTGAGATACACCTTCAAACAATTTTTCTGAGCGAGCTGAGCGATTTGTGACGTGCCGATGATCAACGGTAACGTCAGAAAGGGGCCAAATATTGGTTTTGAATTTTTCAAGAATACATGCTGATCACTACAGCCTCCAAAAAAATCAAAGATGTGCATTGGGGTGAGATACACCTTCAAACAATTTTTCGGAGCGAGCTGAGCGATTTCTGACGTGCCGGTGATCAACGGTAGCGTCAGAAAGGGGCCAAATATTGGTTTTGAATTTTTCAAGAATACATGCTGGTCACTACAGCCTCCAAAAAAATCAAAGATGTGCATTGGGGTGAGATACACCTTAAAAAAAATTTCAGAGCCACCCAATCGATTTGTGACGTGCCGATGATCAACGGTAACGTCAGAAAGGGGCCAAATATTGGTTTTGAATTTTTCAAGAATACATGCTGATCACTACAGCCTCCAAAAAATTCAAAGATGTGCATTGGGGTGAGATACACCTTAAAAAAAAATTTCAGAGCCACCCAATCGATTTGTGACGTGTCGATGATCAACGGCAGCGTCAGACAGGGGCCAAATATTAGTTTTGAATTTTTCAAGAATACATGCTGATCACTACAGCCTCCAAAAAAATCAAAGATGTGCATTGGGGTGAGATACACCTTCAAACAATTTTTCGGAGCGAGCTGAGCGATTTCTGACGTGCCGGTGATCAACGGTAGCGTCAGAAAGGGGCCAAATATTGGTTTTGAATTTTTCAAGAATACATGCTGGTCACTACAGCCTCCAAAAAAATCAAAGATGTGCATTGGGGTGAGATACACCTTAAAAAAAATTTCAGAGCCACCCAATCGATTTGTGACGTGCCGATGATCAACGGTAACGTCAGAAAGGGGCCAAATATTGGTTTTGAATTTTTCAAGAATACATGCTGATCACTACAGCCTCCAAAAAATTCAAAGATGTGCATTGGGGTGAGATACACCTTTAAAAAAAATTTCAGAGCCACCCAATCGATTTGTGACGTGTCGATGATCAACGGCAGCGTCAGACAGGGGCCAAATATTAGTTTTGAATTTTTCAAGAATACATGCTGATCACTACAGCCTCCAAAAAAATCAAAGATGTGCATTGGGGTGAGATACACCTTCAAACAATTTTTCGGAGCGAGCTGAGCGATTTCTGACGTGCCGGTGATCAACTGTAACGTCAGAAAGGGGCCAAATATTGGTTTTGAATTTTTCAAGAATACGTGATGATCACTACAGCCTCCAAAAAAATCAAAGATGTGCATTGGGGTGAGATACACCTTAAAAAAAAATATCAGAGCCACCCAATCGATTTGTGACGTGCCGATGATCAACGGTAACGTCAGAAAGGGGCCAAATATTGGTTTTGAATTTTTCAAGAATACGTGATGATCACTACAGCCTCCAAAAAAATCAAAGGTGTGCATTGGGGTGAGATACACCTTCAAACAATTTTTCGGAGCGAGCTGAGCGATTTCTGACGTGCCGGTGATCAACGGTAACGTCAGAAAGGGGCCAAATATTGGTTTTGAATTTTTCAAGAATACGTGATGATCACTACAGCCTCCAAAAAAATCAAAGTTGTGCATTGGGGTGAGATACACCTTCAAACAATTTTTCGGAGCGAGCTGAGCGATTTCTGACGTGCCGGTGATCAACGGTAACGTCAGAAAGGGGCCAAATATTGGTTTTGAATTTTTCAAGAATACGTGATGATCACAACAGCCTCCAAAAAAATCAAAGATGTGCATTGGGGTGAGATACACCTTAAACAAGAATTTCAGAGCCACCCAATCGATTTGTGACGTGCCGATGATCAACGGCAGCGTCACACAGGGGCCAAATATTAGTTTTGAATTTTTCAAGAATACGTGATGATCACTACAGCCTCCAAAAAAAATCAAAAATGTGCAACGGGGTGAGATACACCTTAAAACAATTTTTCGGAGCGAGCTGAGCGATTTGTGATGTGCCGATGATCAACGGTAACGTCAGAAAGGGGCCAAATATTGGTTTTGAATTTTTCAAGAATACATGCTGATCACTACAGCCTCCAAAAAATTCAAAGATGTGCATTGGGGTGAGATACACCTTAAACAAAAATTTCAGAGCCACCCAATCGATTTGTGACGTGCCGATGATCAACGGCAGCGTCAGACAGGGGCCAAATATTAGTTTTGAATTTTTCAAGAATACATGCTGATCACTACAGCCTCCAAAAAAATCAAAGATGTGCATTGGGGTGAGATACACCTTAAAATAAAATTTCAGAGCCACCCAATTGATTTGTGACGTGCCGATGATCAACGGCAGCGTCAGACAGGGGCCAAATATTAGTTTTGAATTTTTCAAGAATACATGCTGATCACTACAGCCTCCAAAAAATTCAAAGATGTGCATTGGGGTGAGATACACCTTCAAACAATTTTTCTGAGCGAGCTGAGCGATTTGTGACGTGCCGATGATCAACGGTAACGTCAGAAAGGGGCCAAATATTGGTTTTGAATTTTTCAAGAATACATGCTGATCACTACAGCCTCCAAAAAAATCAAAGATGTGCATTGGGGTGAGATACACCTTCAAACAATTTTTCGGAGCGAGCTGAGCGATTTCTGACGTGCCGGTGATCAACGGTAGCGTCAGAAAGGGGCCAAATATTGGTTTTGAATTTTTCAAGAATACATGCTGGTCACTACAGCCTCCAAAAAAATCAAAGATGTGCATTGGGGTGAGATACACCTTAAAAAAAATTTCAGAGCCACCCAATCGATTTGTGACGTGCCGATGATCAACGGTAACGTCAGAAAGGGGCCAAATATTGGTTTTGAATTTTTCAAGAATACATGCTGATCACTACAGCCTCCAAAAAATTCAAAGATGTGCATTGGGGTGAGATACACCTTTAAAAAAAATTTCAGAGCCACCCAATCGATTTGTGACGTGTCGATGATCAACGGCAGCGTCAGACAGGGGCCAAATATTAGTTTTGAATTTTTCAAGAATACATGCTGATCACTACAGCCTCCAAAAAAATCAAAGATGTGCATTGGGGTGAGATACACCTTCAAACAATTTTTCGGAGCGAGCTGAGCGATTTCTGACGTGCCGGTGATCAACTGTAACGTCAGAAAGGGGCCAAATATTGGTTTTGAATTTTTCAAGAATACGTGATGATCACTACAGCCTCCAAAAAAATCAAAGATGTGCATTGGGGTGAGATACACCTTAAAAAAAAATATCAGAGCCACCCAATCGATTTGTGACGTGCCGATGATCAACGGTAACGTCAGAAAGGGGCCAAATATTGGTTTTGAATTTTTCAAGAATACGTGATGATCACTACAGCCTCCAAAAAAATCAAAGGTGTGCATTGGGGTGAGATACACCTTCAAACAATTTTTCGGAGCGAGCTGAGCGATTTCTGACGTGCCGGTGATCAACGGTAACGTCAGAAAGGGGCCAAATATTGGTTTTGAATTTTTCAAGAATACGTGATGATCACTACAGCCTCCAAAAAAATCAAAGTTGTGCATTGGGGTGAGATACACCTTCAAACAATTTTTCGGAGCGAGCTGAGCGATTTCTGACGTGCCGGTGATCAACGGTAACGTCAGAAAGGGGCCAAATATTGGTTTTGAATTTTTCAAGAATACGTGATGATCACAACAGCCTCCAAAAAAATCAAAGATGTGCATTGGGGTGAGATACACCTTAAACAAGAATTTCAGAGCCACCCAATCGATTTGTGACGTGCCGATGATCAACGGCAGCGTCACACAGGGGCCAAATATTAGTTTTGAATTTTTCAAGAATACATGCTGATCACTACAGCCTCCAAAAAAATCAAAGATGTGCATTGGGGTGAGATACACCTTAAAATAAAATTTCAGAGCCACCCAATTGATTTGTGACGTGCCGATGATCAACGGCAGCGTCAGACAGGGGCCAAATATTAGTTTTGAATTTTTCAAGAATACATGCTGATCACTACAGCCTCCAAAAAATTCAAAGATGTGCATTGGGGTGAGATACACCTTCAAACAATTTTTCGGAGCGAGCTGAGCGATTTGTGACGTGCCGATGATCAACGGTAACGTCAGAAAGGGGCCAAATATTGGTTTTGAATTTTTCAAGAATACATGCTGATCACTACAGCCTCCAAAAAAATCAAAGATGTGCATTGGGGTGAGATACACCTTCAAACAATTTTTCGGAGCGAGCTGAGCGATTTCTGACGTGCCGGTGATCAACGGTAGCGTCAGAAAGGGGCCAAATATTGGTTTTGAATTTTTCAAGAATACATGCTGGTCACTACAGCCTCCAAAAAAATCAAAGATGTGCATTGGGGTGAGATACACCTTAAAAAAAATTTCAGAGCCACCCAATCGATTTGTGACGTGCCGATGATCAACGGTAACGTCAGAAAGGGGCCAAATATTGGTTTTGAATTTTTCAAGAATACATGCTGATCACTACAGCCTCCAAAAAATTCAAAGATGTGCATTGGGGTGAGATACACCTTAAAAAAAAATTTCAGAGCCACCCAATCGATTTGTGACGTGTCGATGATCAACGGCAGCGTCAGACAGGGGCCAAATATTAGTTTTGAATTTTTCAAGAATACATGCTGATCACTACAGCCTCCAAAAAAATCAAAGATGTGCATTGGGGTGAGATACACCTTCAAACAATTTTTCGGAGCGAGCTGAGCGATTTCTGACGTGCCGGTGATCAACTGTAACGTCAGAAAGGGGCCAAATATTGGTTTTGAATTTTTCAAGAATACGTGATGATCACTACAGCCTCCAAAAAAATCAAAGATGTGCATTGGGGTGAGATACACCTTAAAAAAAAATATCAGAGCCACCCAATCGATTTGTGACGTGCCGATGATCAACGGTAACGTCAGAAAGGGGCCAAATATTGGTTTTGAATTTTTCAAGAATACGTGATGATCACTACAGCCTCCAAAAAAATCAAAGGTGTGCATTGGGGTGAGATACACCTTCAAACAATTTTTCGGAGCGAGCTGAGCGATTTCTGACGTGCCGGTGATCAACGGTAACGTCAGAAAGGGGCCAAATATTGGTTTTGAATTTTTCAAGAATACGTGATGATCACTACAGCCTCCAAAAAAATCAAAGTTGTGCATTGGGGTGAGATACACCTTCAAACAATTTTTCGGAGCGAGCTGAGCGATTTCTGACGTGCCGGTGATCAACGGTAACGTCAGAAAGGGGCCAAATATTGGTTTTGAATTTTTCAAGAATACGTGATGATCACAACAGCCTCCAAAAAAATCAAAGATGTGCATTGGGGTGAGATACACCTTAAACAAGAATTTCAGAGCCACCCAATCGATTTGTGACGTGCCGATGATCAACGGCAGCGTCACACAGGGGCCAAATATTAGTTTTGAATTTTTCAAGAATACATGCTGATCACTACAGCCTCCAAAAAAATCAAAGATGTGCATTGGGGTGAGATACACCTTAAAATAAAATTTCAGAGCCACCCAATTGATTTGTGACGTGCCGATGATCAACGGCAGCGTCAGACAGGGGCCAAATATTAGTTTTGAATTTTTCAAGAATACATGCTGATCACTACAGCCTCCAAAAAAATCAAAGGTGTGCAACGGGGTGAGATACACCTTAAAACAATTTTTCGGAGCGAGCTGAGCGATTTGTGACGTGCCGATGATCAACGGTAACGTCAGAAAGGGGCCAAATATTGGTTTTGAATTTTTCAAGAATACATGCTGATCACTACAGCCTCCAAAAAATTCAAAGATATGCATTGGGATGAGATACACCTTAAACAAAAATTTCAGAGCCACCCAATCGATTTGTGACGTGCCGATGATCAACGGCAGCGTCACACAGGGGCCAAATATTAGTTTTGAATTTTTCAAGAATACATGCTGATCACTACAGCCTCCAAAAAAATCAAAGATGTGCATTGGGGTGAGATACACCTTAAAAAAAATTTCAGAGCCACCCAATCGATTTGTGACGTGTCGATGATCAACGGCAGCGTCAGACAGGGGCCAAATATTAGTTTTGAATTTTTCAAGAATACGTGATGATCACTACAGCCTCCAAAAAAAATCAAAAATGTGCAACGGGGTGAGATACACCTTAAAACAATTTTTCGGAGCAAGCTGAGCGATTTGTGATGTGCCGATGATCAACGGTAACGTCAGAAAGGGGCCAAATATTGGTTTTGAATTTTTCAAGAATACATGCTGATCACTACAGCCTCCAAAAAATTCAAAGATGTGCATTGGGGTGAGATACACCTTAAACAAAAATTTCAGAGCCACCCAATCGATTTGTGACGTGCCGATGATCAACGGCAGCGTCACACAGGGGCCAATTATTAGTTTTGAATTTTTCAAGAATACATGCTGATCACTACAGCCTCCAAAAAAATCAAAGATGTGCATTGGGGTGAGATACACCTTAAAATAAAATTTCAGAGCCACCCAATTGATTTGTGACGTGCCGATGATCAACGGCAGCGTCAGACAGGGGCCAAATATTAGTTTTGAATTTTTCAAGAATACATGCTGATCACTACAGCCTCCAAAAAATTCAAAGATGTGCATTGGGGTGAGATACACCTTCAAACAATTTTTCTGAGCGAGCTGAGCGATTTGTGACGTGCCGATGATCAACGGTAACGTCAGAAAGGGGCCAAATATTGGTTTTGAATTTTTCAAGAATACATGCTGATCACTACAGCCTCCAAAAAAATCAAAGATGTGCATTGGGGTGAGATACACCTTCAAACAATTTTTCGGAGCGAGCTGAGCGATTTCTGACGTGCCGGTGATCAACGGTAGCGTCAGAAAGGGGCCAAATATTGGTTTTGAATTTTTCAAGAATACATGCTGGTCACTACAGCCTCCAAAAAAATCAAAGATGTGCATTGGGGTGAGATACACCTTAAAAAAAATTTCAGAGCCACCCAATCGATTTGTGACGTGCCGATGATCAACGGTAACGTCAGAAAGGGGCCAAATATTGGTTTTGAATTTTTCAAGAATACATGCTGATCACTACAGCCTCCAAAAAATTCAAAGATGTGCATTGGGGTGAGATACACCTTAAAAAAAAATTTCAGAGCCACCCAATCGATTTGTGACGTGTCGATGATCAACGGCAGCGTCAGACAGGGGCCAAATATTAGTTTTGAATTTTTCAAGAATACATGCTGATCACTACAGCCTCCAAAAAAATCAAAGATGTGCATTGGGGTGAGATACACCTTCAAACAATTTTTCGGAGCGAGCTGAGCGATTTCTGACGTGCCGGTGATCAACTGTAACGTCAGAAAGGGGCCAAATATTGGTTTTGAATTTTTCAAGAATACGTGATGATCACTACAGCCTCCAAAAAAATCAAAGATGTGCATTGGGGTGAGATACACCTTAAAAAAAAATATCAGAGCCACCCAATCGATTTGTGACGTGCCGATGATCAACGGTAACGTCAGAAAGGGGCCAAATATTGGTTTTGAATTTTTCAAGAATACGTGATGATCACTACAGCCTCCAAAAAAATCAAAGGTGTGCATTGGGGTGAGATACACCTTCAAACAATTTTTCGGAGCGAGCTGAGCGATTTCTGACGTGCCGGTGATCAACGGTAACGTCAGAAAGGGGCCAAATATTGGTTTTGAATTTTTCAAGAATACGTGATGATCACTACAGCCTCCAAAAAAATCAAAGTTGTGCATTGGGGTGAGATACACCTTCAAACAATTTTTCGGAGCGAGCTGAGCGATTTCTGACGTGCCGGTGATCAACGGTAACGTCAGAAAGGGGCCAAATATTGGTTTTGAATTTTTCAAGAATACGTGATGATCACAACAGCCTCCAAAAAAATCAAAGATGTGCATTGGGGTGAGATACACCTTAAACAAGAATTTCAGAGCCACCCAATCGATTTGTGACGTGCCGATGATCAACGGCAGCGTCACACAGGGGCCAAATATTAGTTTTGAATTTTTCAAGAATACATGCTGATCACTACAGCCTCCAAAAAAATCAAAGATGTGCATTGGGGTGAGATACACCTTAAAATAAAATTTCAGAGCCACCCAATTGATTTGTGACGTGCCGATGATCAACGGCAGCGTCAGACAGGGGCCAAATATTAGTTTTGAATTTTTCAAGAATACATGCTGATCACTACAGCCTCCAAAAAATTCAAAGATGTGCATTGGGGTGAGATACACCTTCAAACAATTATTCTGAGCGAGCTGAGCGATTTGTGACGTGCCGATGATCAACGGTAACGTCAGAAAGGGGCCAAATATTGGTTTTGAATTTTTCAAGAATACATGCTGATCACTACAGCCTCCAAAAAAATCAAAGATGTGCATTGGGGTGAGATACACCTTCAAACAATTTTTCGGAGCGAGCTGAGCGATTTCTGACGTGCCGGTGATCAACGGTAGCGTCAGAAAGGGGCCAAATATTGGTTTTGAATTTTTCAAGAATACATGCTGGTCACTAAAGCCTCCAAAAAAATCAAAGATGTGCATTGGGGTGAGATACACCTTAAAAAAAATTTCAGAGCCACCCAATCGATTTGTGACGTGCCGATGATCAACGGTAACGTCAGAAAGGGGCCAAATATTGGTTTTGAATTTTTCAAGAATACATGCTGATCACTACAGCCTCCAAAAAATTCAAAGATGTGCATTGGGGTGAGATACACCTTAAAAAAAAATTTCAGAGCCACCCAATCGATTTGTGACGTGTCGATGATCAACGGCAGCGTCAGACAGGGGCCAAATATTAGTTTTGAATTTTTCAAGAATACATGCTGATCACTACAGCCTCCAAAAAAATCAAAGATGTGCATTGGGGTGAGATACACCTTCAAACAATTTTTCGGAGCGAGCTGAGCGATTTCTGACGTGCCGGTGATCAACTGTAACGTCAGAAAGGGGCCAAATATTGGTTTTGAATTTTTCAAGAATACGTGATGATCACTACAGCCTCCAAAAAAATCAAAGATGTGCATTGGGGTGAGATACACCTTAAAAAAAAATATCAGAGCCACCCAATCGATTTGTGACGTGCCGATGATCAACGGTAACGTCAGAAAGGGGCCAAATATTGGTTTTGAATTTTTCAAGAATACGTGATGATCACTACAGCCTCCAAAAAAATCAAAGGTGTGCATTGGGGTGAGATACACCTTCAAACAATTTTTCGGAGCGAGCTGAGCGATTTCTGACGTGCCGGTGATCAACGGTAACGTCAGAAAGGGGCCAAATATTGGTTTTGAATTTTTCAAGAATACGTGATGATCACTACAGCCTCCAAAAAAATCAAAGTTGTGCATTGGGGTGAGATACACCTTCAAACAATTTTTCGGAGCGAGCTGAGCGATTTCTGACGTGCCGGTGATCAACGGTAACGTCAGAAAGGGGCCAAATATTGGTTTTGAATTTTTCAAGAATACGTGATGATCACAACAGCCTCCAAAAAAATCAAAGATGTGCATTGGGGTGAGATACACCTTAAACAAGAATTTCAGAGCCACCCAATCGATTTGTGACGTGCCGATGATCAACGGCAGCGTCACACAGGGGCCAAATATTAGTTTTGAATTTTTCAAGAATACATGCTGATCACTACAGCCTCCAAAAAAATCAAAGATGTGCATTGGGGTGAGATACACCTTAAAATAAAATTTCAGAGCCACCCAATTGATTTGTGACGTGCCGATGATCAACGGCAGCGTCAGACAGGGGCCAAATATTAGTTTTGAATTTTTCAAGAATACATGCTGATCACTACAGCCTCCAAAAAAATCAAAGGTGTGCAACGGGGTGAGATACACCTTAAAACAATTTTTCGGAGCGAGCTGAGCGATTTGTGACGTGCCGATGATCAACGGTAACGTCAGAAAGGGGCCAAATATTGGTTTTGAATTTTTCAAGAATACATGCTGATCACTACAGCCTCCAAAAAATTCAAAGATATGCATTGGGATGAGATACACCTTAAACAAAAATTTCAGAGCCACCCAATCGATTTGTGACGTGCCGATGATCAACGGCAGCGTCACACAGGGGCCAAATATTAGTTTTGAATTTTTCAAGAATACATGCTGATCACTACAGCCTCCAAAAAAATCAAAGATGTGCATTGGGGTGAGATACACCTTAAAAAAAATTTCAGAGCCACCCAATCGATTTGTGACGTGTCGATGATCAACGGCAGCGTCAGACAGGGGCCAAATATTAGTTTTGAATTTTTCAAGAATACGTGATGATCACTACAGCCTCCAAAAAAAATCAAAAATGTGCAACGGGGTGAGATACACCTTAAAACAATTTTTCGGAGCAAGCTGAGCGATTTGTGATGTGCCGATGATCAACGGTAACGTCAGAAAGGGGCCAAATATTGGTTTTGAATTTTTCAAGAATACATGCTGATCACTACAGCCTCCAAAAAATTCAAAGATGTGCATTGGGGTGAGATACACCTTAAACAAAAATTTCAGAGCCACCCAATCGATTTGTGACGTGCCGATGATCAACGGCAGCGTCACACAGGGGCCAATTATTAGTTTTGAATTTTTCAAGAATACATGCTGATCACTACAGCCTCCAAAAAAATCAAAGATGTGCATTGGGGTGAGATACACCTTAAAATAAAATTTCAGAGCCACCCAATTGATTTGTGACGTGCCGATGATCAACGGTAACGTTAGAAAGGGGCCAAATATTGGTTTTGAATTTTTCAAGAATACATGCTGATCACTACAGCCTCCAAAAAATTCAAAGATGTGCATTGGGGTGAGATACACCTTAAAAAAAATTTCAGAGCCACCCAATCGATTTGTGACGTGCCGATGATCAACGGTAACGTCAGAAAGGGGCCAAATTTTGGTTTTGAATTTTTCAAGAATACATGCTGATCACTACAGCCTCCAAAAAATTCAAAGATGTGCATTGGGGTGAGATACACCTTTAAAAAAAATTTTAGAGCCACCCAATCGATTTGTGACGTGTCGATGATCAACGGCAGCGTCAGACAGGGGCCAAATATTAGTTTTGAATTTTTCAAGAATACGTGATGATCACTACAGCCTCCAAAAAAAATCAAAAATGTGCAACGGGGTGAGATACACCTTCAAACAATTTTTCGGAGCGAGCTAAGCGATTTCTGACGTGCCGGTGATCAACGGTAGCGTCAGAAAGGGGCCAAATATTGGTTTTGAATTTTTCAAGAATACATGCTGATCACTACAGCCTCCAAAAAAATCAAAGATGTGCATTGGGGTGAGATACACCTTAAAAAAAAATATCAGAGCCACCCAATCGATTTGTGACGTGCCGATGATCAACGGCAGCGTCAGACAGGGGCCAAATATTAGTTTTGAATTTTTCAAGAATACATGCTGATCACTACAGCCTCCAAAAAAATCAAAGATGTGCATTGGGGTGAGATACACCTTAAAATAAAATTTCAGAGCCACCCAATTGATTTGTGACGTGCCGATGATCAACGGCAGCGTCAGACAGGGGCCAAATATTAGTTTTGAATTTTTCAAGAATACATGCTGATCACTACAGCCTCCAAAAAAATCAAAGATGTGCATTGGGGTGAGATACACCTTAAAATAAAATTTCAGAGCCACCCAATTGATTTGTGACGTGCCGATGATCAACGGCAGCGTCAGACAGGGGCCAAATATTAGTTTTGAATTTTTCAAGAATACATGCTGATCACTACAGCCTCCAAAAAAATCAAAGGTGTGCATTGGGGTGAGATACACCTTCAAACAATTTTTCGGAGCGAGCTGAGCGATTTCTGACGTGCCGGTGATCAACGGTAGCATCAGAAAGGGGCCAAATATTGGTTTTGAATTTTTCAAGAATACATGCTGGTCACTACAGCCTCCAAAAAAATCAAAGATGTGCATTGGGGTGAGATACACCTTAAAAAAAATTTCAGAGCCACCCAATCGATTTGTGACGTGCCGATGATCAACGGTAACGTCAGAAAGGGGCCAAATATTGGTTTTGAATTTTTCAAGAATACATGCTGATCACTACAGCCTCCAAAAAATTCAAAGATGTGCATTGGGGTGAGATACACCTTAAAAAAAAATTTCAGAGCCACCCAATCGATTTGTGACGTGTCGATGATCAACGGCAGCGTCAGACAGGGGCCAAATATTAGTTTTGAATTTTTCAAGAATACATGCTGATCACTACAGCCTCCAAAAAAATCAAAGATGTGCATTGGGGTGAGATACACCTTCAAACAATTTTTCGGAGCGAGCTGAGCGATTTCTGACGTGCCGGTGATCAACTGTAACGTCAGAAAGGGGCCAAATATTGGTTTTGAATTTTTCAAGAATACGTGATGATCACTACAGCCTCCAAAAAAATCAAAGATGTGCATTGGGGTGAGATACACCTTAAAAAAAAATATCAGAGCCACCCAATCGATTTGTGACGTGCCGATGATCAACGGTAACGTCAGAAAGGGGCCAAATATTGGTTTTGAATTTTTCAAGAATACGTGATGATCACTACAGCCTCCAAAAAAATCAAAGGTGTGCATTGGGGTGAGATACACCTTCAAACAATTTTTCGGAGCGAGCTGAGCGATTTCTGACGTGCCGGTGATCAACGGTAACGTCAGAAAGGGGCCAAATATTGGTTTTGAATTTTTCAAGAATACGTGATGATCACTACAGCCTCCAAAAAAATCAAAGATGTGCATTGGGGTGAGATACACCTTCAAACAATTTTTCTGAGCGAGCTGAGCGATTTGTGACGTGCCGATGATCAACGGTAACGTCAGAAAGGGGCCAAATATTGGTTTTGAATTTTTCAAGAATACATGCTGATCACTACAGCCTCCAAAAAATTCAAAGATGTGCATTGGGGTGAGATACACCTTAAAAAAAATTTCAGAGCCACCCAATCGATTTGTGACGTGTCGATGATCAACGGCAGCGTCACACAGGGGCCAAATATTAGTTTTGAATTTTTCAAGAATACGTGATGATCACTACAGCCTCCAAAAAAAATCAAAAATGTGCAACGGGGTGAGATACACCTTAAAACAATTTTTCGGAGCGAGCTGAGCGATTTGTGATGTGCCGATGATCAACGGTAACGTCAGAAAGGGGCCAAATATTGGTTTTGAATTTTTCAAGAATACATGCTGATCACTACAGCCTCCAAAAAATTCAAAGATGTGCAATGGGGTGAGATACACCTTAAACAAAAATTTCAGAGCCACCCAATCGATTTGTGACGTGCCGATGATCAACGGCAGCGTCACACAGGGGCCAAATATTAGTTTTGAATTTTTCAAGAATACATGCTGATCACTACAGCCTCCAAAAAAATCAAAGATGTGCATTGGGGTGAGATACACCTTAAAATAAAATTTCAGAGCCACCCAATTGATTTGTGACGTGCCGATGATCAACGGCAGCGTCAGACAGGGGCCAAATATTAGTTTTGAATTTTTCAAGAATACATGCTGATCACTACAGCCTCCAAAAAATTCAAAGATGTGCATTGGGGTGAGATACACCTTCAAACAATTTTTCTGAGCGAGCTGAGCGATTTGTGACGTGCCGATGATCAACGGTAACGTCAGAAAGGGGCCAAATATTGGTTTTGAATTTTTCAAGAATACATGCTGATCACTACAGCCTCCAAAAAAATCAAAGATGTGCAATGGGGTGAGATACACCTTCAAACAATTTTTCGGAGCGAGCTGAGCGATTTCTGACGTGCCGGTGATCAACGGTAGCGTCAGAAAGGGGCCAAATATTAGTTTTGAATTTTTCAAGAATACGTGATGATCACTACAGCCTCCAAAAAAAATCAAAAATGTGCAACGGGGTGAGATACACCTTAAAACAATTTTTCGGAGCGAGCTGAGCGATTTGTGATGTGCCGATGATCAACGGTAACGTCAGAAAGGGGCCAAATATTGGTTTTGAATTTTTCAAGAATACATGCTGATCACTACAGCCTCCAAAAAATTCAAAGATGTGCATTGGGGTGAGATACACCTTAAACAAAAATTTCAGAGCCACCCAATCGATTTGTGACGTGCCGATGATCAACGGCAGCGTCACACAGGGGCCAATTATTAGTTTTGAATTTTTCAAGAATACATGCTGATCACTACAGCCTCCAAAAAAATCAAAGATGTGCATTGGGGTGAGATACACCTTAAAATAAAATTTCAGAGCCACCCAATTGATTTGTGACGTGCCGATGATCAACGGTAACGTAGGAAAGGGGCCAAATATTGGTTTTGAATTTTTCAAGAATACATGCTGATCACTACAGCCTCCAAAAAAATCAAAGATGTGCATTGGGGTGAGATACACCTTCAAACAATTTTTCGGAGCGAGCTGAGCGATTTCTGACGTGCCGGTGATCAACTGTAACGTCAGAAAGGGGCCAAATATTGGTTTTGAATTTTTCAAGAATACGTGATGATCACTACAGCCTCCAAAAAAATCAAAGATGTGCATTGGGGTGAGATACACCTTAAAAAAAAATATCAGAGCCACCCAATCGATTTGTGACGTGCCGATGATCAACGGTAACGTCAGAAAGGGGCCAAATATTGGTTTTGAATTTTTCAAGAATACGTGATGATCACTACAGCCTCCAAAAAAATCAAAGGTGTGCATTGGGGTGAGATACACCTTCAAACAATTTTTCGGAGCGAGCTGAGCGATTTCTGACGTGCCGGTGATCAACGGTAACGTCAGAAAGGGGCCAAATATTGGTTTTGAATTTTTCAAGAATACGTGATGATCACTACAGCCTCCAAAAAAATCAAAGTTGTGCATTGGGGTGAGATACACCTTCAAACAATTTTTCGGAGCGAGCTGAGCGATTTCTGACGTGCCGGTGATCAACGGTAACGTCAGAAAGGGGCCAAATATTGGTTTTGAATTTTTCAAGAATACGTGATGATCACAACAGCCTCCAAAAAAATCAAAGATGTGCATTGGGGTGAGATACACCTTAAACAAGAATTTCAGAGCCACCCAATCGATTTGTGACGTGCCGATGATCAACGGCAGCGTCACACAGGGGCCAAATATTAGTTTTGAATTTTTCAAGAATACATGCTGATCACTACAGCCTCCAAAAAAATCAAAGATGTGCATTGGGGTGAGATACACCTTAAAATAAAATTTCAGAGCCACCCAATTGATTTGTGACGTGCCGATGATCAACGGCAGCGTCAGACAGGGGCCAAATATTAGTTTTGAATTTTTCAAGAATACATGCTGATCACTACAGCCTCCAAAAAAATCAAAGGTGTGCAACGGGGTGAGATACACCTTAAAACAATTTTTCGGAGCGAGCTGAGCGATTTGTGACGTGCCGATGATCAACGGTAACGTCAGAAAGGGGCCAAATATTGGTTTTGAATTTTTCAAGAATACATGCTGATCACTACAGCCTCCAAAAAATTCAAAGATATCCATTGGGATGAGATACACCTTAAACAAAAATTTCAGAGCCACCCAATCGATTTGTGATGTGCCGATGATCAACGGTAACGTCAGAAAGGGGCCAAATATTGGTTTTGAATTTTTCAAGAATACATGCTGATCACTACAGCCTCCAAAAAATTCAAAGATGTGCAATGGGGTGAGATACACCTTAAACAAAAATTTCAGAGCCACCCAATCGATTTGTGACGTGCCGATGATCAACGGCAGCGTCACACAGGGGCCAAATATTAGTTTTGAATTTTTCAAGAATACATGCTGATCACTACAGCCTCCAAAAAAATCAAAGATGTGCATTGGGGTGAGATACACCTTAAAATAAAATTTCAGAGCCACCCAATTGATTTGTGACGTGCCGATGATCAACGGCAGCGTCAGACAGGGGCCAAATATTAGTTTTGAATTTTTCAAGAATACATGCTGATCACTACAGCCTCCAAAAAATTCAAAGATGTGCATTGGGGTGAGATACACCTTCAAACAATTTTTCTGAGCGAGCTGAGCGATTTGTGACGTGCCGATGATCAACGGTAACGTCAGAAAGGGGCCAAATATTGGTTTTGAATTTTTCAAGAATACATGCTGATCACTACAGCCTCCAAAAAAATCAAAGATGTGCATTGGGGTGAGATACACCTTAAAAAAAAATATCAGAGCCACCCAATCGATTTGTGACGTGCCGATGATCAACGGTAACGTCAGAAAGGGGCCAAATATTGGTTTTGAATTTTTCAAGAATACGTGATGATCACTACAGCCTCCAAAAAAATCAAAGATGTGCATTGGGGTGAGATACACCTTCAAACAATTTTTCGGAGCGAGCTGAGCGATTTCTGACGTGCCGGTGATCAACTGTAACGTCAGAAAGGGGCCAAATATTGGTTTTGAATTTTTCAAGAATACGTGATGATCACTACAGCCTCCAAAAAAATCAAAGATGTGCATTGGGGTGAGATACACCTTAAAAAAAAATATCAGAGCCACCCAATCGATTTGTGACGTGCCGATGATCAACGGTAACGTCAGAAAGGGGCCAAATATTGGTTTTGAATTTTTCAAGAATACGTGATGATCACTACAGCCTCCAAAAAAATCAAAGGTGTGCATTGGGGTGAGATACACCTTCAAACAATTTTTCGGAGCGAGCTGAGCGATTTCTGACGTGCCGGTGATCAACGGTAACGTCAGAAAGGGGCCAAATATTGGTTTTGAATTTTTCAAGAATACGTGATGATCACTACAGCCTCCAAAAAAATCAAAGTTGTGCATTGGGGTGAGATACACCTTCAAACAATTTTTCGGAGCGAGCTGAGCGATTTCTGACGTGCCGGTGATCAACGGTAACGTCAGAAAGGGGCCAAATATTGGTTTTGAATTTTTCAAGAATACGTGATGATCACAACAGCCTCCAAAAAAATCAAAGATGTGCATTGGGGTGAGATACACCTTAAACAAGAATTTCAGAGCCACCCAATCGATTTGTGACGTGCCGATGATCAACGGCAGCGTCACACAGGGGCCAAATATTAGTTTTGAATTTTTCAAGAATACATGCTGATCACTACAGCCTCCAAAAAAATCAAAGATGTGCATTGGGGTGAGATACACCTTAAAATAAAATTTCAGAGCCACCCAATTGATTTGTGACGTGCCGATGATCAACGGCAGCGTCAGACAGGGGCCAAATATTAGTTTTGAATTTTTCAAGAATACATGCTGATCACTACAGCCTCCAAAAAAATCAAAGGTGTGCAACGGGGTGAGATACACCTTAAAACAATTTTTCGGAGCGAGCTGAGCGATTTGTGACGTGCCGATGATCAACGGTAACGTCAGAAAGGGGCCAAATATTGGTTTTGAATTTTTCAAGAATACATGCTGATCACTACAGCCTCCAAAAAATTCAAAGATATCCATTGGGATGAGATACACCTTAAACAAAAATTTCAGAGCCACCCAATCGATTTGTGACGTGCCGATGATCAACGGCAGCGTCACACAGGGGCCAAATATTAGTTTTGAATTTTTCAAGAATACATGCTGATCACTACAGCCTCCAAAAAAATCAAAGATGTGCATTGGGGTGAGATACACCTTAAAAAAAATTTCAGAGCCACCCAATCGATTTGTGACGTGTCGATGATCAACGGCAGCGTCAGACAGGGGCCAAATATTAGTTTTGAATTTTTCAAGAATACGTGATGATCACTACAGCCTCCAAAAAAAATCAAAAATGTGCAACGGGGTGAGATACACCTTAAAACAATTTTTCGGAGCGAGCTGAGCGATTTGTGATGTGCCGATGATCAACGGTAACGTCAGAAAGGGGCCAAATATTGGTTTTGAATTTTTCAAGAATACATGCTGATCACTACAGCCTCCAAAAAATTCAAAGATGTGCATTGGGGTGAGATACACCTTAAACAAAAATTTCAGAGCCACCCAATCGATTTGTGACGTGCCGATGATCAACGGCAGCGTCACACAGGGGCCAATTATTAGTTTTGAATTTTTCAAGAATACATGCTGATCACTACAGCCTCCAAAAAAATCAAAGATGTGCATTGGGGTGAGATACACCTTAAAATAAAATTTCAGAGCCACCCAATTGATTTGTGACGTGCCGATGATCAACGGTAACGTAGGAAAGGGGCCAAATATTGGTTTTGAATTTTTCAAGAATACATGCTGATCACTACAGCCTCCAAAAAATTCAAAGATGTGCATTGGGGTGAGATACACCTTAAAAAAAATTTCAGAGCCACCCAATCGATTTGTGACGTGCCGATGATCAACGGTAACGTCAGAAAGGGGCCAAATTTTGGTTTTGAATTTTTCAAGAATACATGCTGATCACTACAGCCTCCAAAAAATTCAAAGATGTGCATTGGGGTGAGATACACCTTTAAAAAAAATTTCAGAGCCACCCAATCGATTTGTGACGTGTCGATGATCAACGGCAGCGTCAGACAGGGGCCAAATATTAGTTTTGAATTTTTCAAGAATACGTGATGATCACTACAGCCTCCAAAAAAATCAAAGATGTGCAACGGGGTGAGATACACCTTAAAACAATTTTTCGGAGCGAGCTGAGCGATTTGTGATGTGGCGATGATCAACGGTAACGTCAGAAAGGGGCCAAATATTGGTTTTGAATTTTTCAAGAATACATGCTGATCACTACGCCTCCAAAAAAATCAAAGATGTGCATTGGGGTGAGATACACCTTCAAACAATTTTTCGGAGCGAGCTGAGCGATTTCTGACGTGCCGGTGATCAACGGTAACGTCAGAAAGGGGCCAAATATTGGTTTTGAATTTTTCAAGAATACATGCTGATCACTACAGCCTCCAAAAAATTCAAAGATGTGCATTGGGGTGAGATACACCTTAAACAAAAATTTCAGAGCCACCCAATCGATTTGTGACGTGCCGATGATCAACGGCAGCGTCACACAGGGGCCAAATATTAGTTTTGAATTTTTCAAGAATACATGCTGATCACTACAGCCTCCAAAAAAATCAAAGATGTGCATTGGGGTGAGATACACCTTAAAATAAAATTTCAGAGCCACCCAATTGATTTGTGACGTGCCGATGATCAACGGCAGCGTCAGACAGGGGCCAAATATTAGTTTTGAATTTTTCAAGAATACATGCTGATCACTACAGCCTCCAAAAAAATCAAAGATGTGCATTGGGGTGAGATACACCTTAAAATAAAATTTCAGAGCCACCCAATTGATTTGTGACGTGCCGATGATCAACGGCAGCGTCAGACAGGGGCCAAATATTAGTTTTGAATTTTTCAAGAATACATGCTGATCACTACAGCCTCCAAAAAAATCAAAGATGTGCATTGGGGTGAGATACACCTTCAAACAATTTTTCTGAGCGAGCTGAGCGATTTGTGACGTGCCGATGATCAACGGTAACGTCAGAAAGGGGCCAAATATTGGTTTTGAATTTTTCAAGAATACATGCTGATCACTACAGCCTCCAAAAAAATCAAAGATGTGCATTGGGGTGAGATACACCTTAAACAAAAATTTCAGAGCCACCCAATCGATTTGTGACGTGCCGATGATCAACGGCAGCGTCACACAGGGGCCAAATATTAGTTTTGAATTTTTCAAGAATACATGCTGATCACTACAGCCTCCAAAAAAATCAAAGATGTGCATTGGGGTGAGATACACCTTAAAATAAAATTTCAGAGCCACCCAATTGATTTGTGACGTGCCGATGATCAACGGCAGCGTCAGACAGGGGCCAAATATTAGTTTTGAATTTTTCAAGAATACATGCTGATCACTACAGCCTCCAAAAAATTCAAAGATGTGCATTGGGGTGAGATACACCTTCAAACAATTTTTCTGAGCGAGCTGAGCGATTTGTGACGTGCCGATGATCAACGGTAACGTCAGAAAGGGGCCAAATATTGGTTTTGAATTTTTCAAGAATACATGCTGATCACTACAGCCTCCAAAAAATTCAAAGATGTGCATTGGGGTGAGATACACCTTAAAAAAAATTTCAGAGCCACCCAATCGATTTGTGACGTGTCGATGATCAACGGCAGCGTCAGACAGGGGCCAAATATTAGTTTTGAATTTTTCAAGAATACGTGATGATCACTACAGCCTCCAAAAAAAATCAAAAATGTGCAACGGGGTGAGATACACCTTAAAACAATTTTTCGGAGCGAGCTGAGCGATTTGTGATGTGCCGATGATCAACGGTAACGTCAGAAAGGGGCCAAATATTGGTTTTGAATTTTTCAAGAATACATGCTGATCACTACAGCCTCCAAAAAATTCAAAGATGTGCATTGGGGTGAGATACACCTTAAACAAAAATTTCAGAGCCACCCAATCGATTTGTGACGTGCCGATGATCAACGGCAGCGTCACACAGGGGCCAAATATTAGTTTTGAATTTTTCAAGAATACATGCTGATCACTACAGCCTCCAAAAAAATCAAAGATGTGCATTGGGGTGAGATACACCTTAAAATAAAATTTCAGAGCCACCCAATTGATTTGTGACGTGCCGATGATCAACGGCAGCGTCAGACAGGGGCCAAATATTAGTTTTGAATTTTTCAAGAATACATGCTGATCACTACAGCCTCCAAAAAATTCAAAGATGTGCATTGGGGTGAGATACACCTTCAAACAATTTTTCTGAGCGAGCTGAGCGATTTGTGACGTGCCGATGATCAACGGTAACGTCAGAAAGGGGCCAAATATTGGTTTTGAATTTTTCAAGAATACATGCTGATCACTACAGCCTCCAAAAAAATCAAAGATGTGCATTGGGGTGAGATACACCTTCAAACAATTTTTCGGAGCGAGCTGAGCGATTTCTGACGTGCCGGTGATCAACGGTAGCGTCAGAAAGGGGCCAAATATTGGTTTTGAATTTTTCAAGAATACATGCTGGTCACTACAGCCTCCAAAAAAATCAAAGATGTGCATTGGGGTGAGATACACCTTAAAAAAAATTTCAGAGCCACCCAATCGATTTGTGACGTGCCGATGATCAACGGTAACGTCAGAAAGGGGCCAAATATTGGTTTTGAATTTTTCAAGAATACATGCTGATCACTACAGCCTCCAAAAAATTCAAAGATGTGCATTGGGGTGAGATACACCTTTAAAAAAAATTTCAGAGCCACCCAATCGATTTGTGACGTGTCGATGATCAACGGCAGCGTCAGACAGGGGCCAAATATTAGTTTTGAATTTTTCAAGAATACATGCTGATCACTACAGCCTCCAAAAAAATCAAAGATGTGCATTGGGGTGAGATACACCTTCAAACAATTTTTCGGAGCGAGCTGAGCGATTTCTGACGTGCCGGTGATCAACTGTAACGTCAGAAAGGGGCCAAATATTGGTTTTGAATTTTTCAAGAATACGTGATGATCACTACAGCCTCCAAAAAAATCAAAGATGTGCATTGGGGTGAGATACACCTTAAAAAAAAATATCAGAGCCACCCAATCGATTTGTGACGTGCCGATGATCAACGGTAACGTCAGAAAGGGGCCAAATATTGGTTTTGAATTTTTCAAGAATACGTGATGATCACTACAGCCTCCAAAAAAATCAAAGGTGTGCATTGGGGTGAGATACACCTTCAAACAATTTTTCGGAGCGAGCTGAGCGATTTCTGACGTGCCGGTGATCAACGGTAACGTCAGAAAGGGGCCAAATATTGGTTTTGAATTTTTCAAGAATACGTGATGATCACTACAGCCTCCAAAAAAATCAAAGTTGTGCATTGGGGTGAGATACACCTTCAAACAATTTTTCGGAGCGAGCTGAGCGATTTCTGACGTGCCGGTGATCAACGGTAACGTCAGAAAGGGGCCAAATATTGGTTTTGAATTTTTCAAGAATACGTGATGATCACAACAGCCTCCAAAAAAATCAAAGATGTGCATTGGGGTGAGATACACCTTAAACAAGAATTTCAGAGCCACCCAATCGATTTGTGACGTGCCGATGATCAACGGCAGCGTCACACAGGGGCCAAATATTAGTTTTGAATTTTTCAAGAATACATGCTGATCACTACAGCCTCCAAAAAAATCAAAGATGTGCATTGGGGTGAGATACACCTTAAAATAAAATTTCAGAGCCACCCAATTGATTTGTGACGTGCCGATGATCAACGGCAGCGTCAGACAGGGGCCAAATATTAGTTTTGAATTTTTCAAGAATACATGCTGATCACTACAGCCTCCAAAAAATTCAAAGATGTGCATTGGGGTGAGATACACCTTCAAACAATTTTTCTGAGCGAGCTGAGCGATTTGTGACGTGCCGATGATCAACGGTAACGTCAGAAAGGGGCCAAATATTGGTTTTGAATTTTTCAAGAATACATGCTGATCACTACAGCCTCCAAAAAAATCAAAGATGTGCATTGGGGTGAGATACACCTTCAAACAATTTTTCGGAGCGAGCTGAGCGATTTCTGACGTGCCGGTGATCAACGGTAGCGTCAGAAAGGGGCCAAATATTGGTTTTGAATTTTTCAAGAATACATGCTGGTCACTACAGCCTCCAAAAAAATCAAAGATGTGCATTGGGGTGAGATACACCTTAAAAAAAATTTCAGAGCCACCCAATCGATTTGTGACGTGCCGATGATCAACGGTAACGTCAGAAAGGGGCCAAATATTGGTTTTGAATTTTTCAAGAATACATGCTGATCACTACAGCCTCCAAAAAATTCAAAGATGTGCATTGGGGTGAGATACACCTTAAAAAAAATTTCAGAGCCACCCAATCGATTTGTGACGTGTCGATGATCAACGGCAGCGTCAGACAGGGGCCAAATATTAGTTTTGAATTTTTCAAGAATACATGCTGATCACTACAGCCTCCAAAAAAATCAAAGATGTGCATTGGGGTGAGATACACCTTCAAACAATTTTTCGGAGCGAGCTGAGCGATTTCTGACGTGCCGGTGATCAACTGTAACGTCAGAAAGGGGCCAAATATTGGTTTTGAATTTTTCAAGAATACGTGATGATCACTACAGCCTCCAAAAAAATCAAAGATGTGCATTGGGGTGAGATACACCTTAAAAAAAAATATCAGAGCCACCCAATCGATTTGTGACGTGCCGATGATCAACGGTAACGTCAGAAAGGGGCCAAATATTGGTTTTGAATTTTTCAAGAATACGTGATGATCACTACAGCCTCCAAAAAAATCAAAGGTGTGCATTGGGGTGAGATACACCTTCAAACAATTTTTCGGAGCGAGCTGAGCGATTTCTGACGTGCCGGTGATCAACGGTAACGTCAGAAAGGGGCCAAATATTGGTTTTGAATTTTTCAAGAATACGTGATGATCACTACAGCCTCCAAAAAAATCAAAGTTGTGCATTGGGGTGAGATACACCTTCAAACAATTTTTCGGAGCGAGCTGAGCGATTTCTGACGTGCCGGTGATCAACGGTAACGTCAGAAAGGGGCCAAATATTGGTTTTGAATTTTTCAAGAATACGTGATGATCACAACAGCCTCCAAAAAAATCAAAGATGTGCATTGGGGTGAGATACACCTTAAACAAGAATTTCAGAGCCACCCAATCGATTTGTGACGTGCCGATGATCAACGGCAGCGTCACACAGGGGCCAAATATTAGTTTTGAATTTTTCAAGAATACATGCTGATCACTACAGCCTCCAAAAAAATCAAAGATGTGCATTGGGGTGAGATACACCTTAAAATAAAATTTCAGAGCCACCCAATTGATTTGTGACGTGCCGATGATCAACGGCAGCGTCAGACAGGGGCCAAATATTAGTTTTGAATTTTTCAAGAATACATGCTGATCACTACAGCCTCCAAAAAAATCAAAGGTGTGCAACGGGGTGAGATACACCTTAAAACAATTTTTCGGAGCGAGCTGAGCGATTTGTGACGTGCCGATGATCAACGGTAACGTCAGAAAGGGGCCAAATATTGGTTTTGAATTTTTCAAGAATACATGCTGATCACTACAGCCTCCAAAAAATTCAAAGATATGCATTGGGATGAGATACACCTTAAACAAAAATTTCAGAGCCACCCAATCGATTTGTGACGTGCCGATGATCAACGGCAGCGTCACACAGGGGCCAAATATTAGTTTTGAATTTTTCAAGAATACATGCTGATCACTACAGCCTCCAAAAAAATCAAAGATGTGCATTGGGGTGAGATACACCTTAAAAAAAATTTCAGAGCCACCCAATCGATTTGTGACGTGTCGATGATCAACGGCAGCGTCAGACAGGGGCCAAATATTAGTTTTGAATTTTTCAAGAATACGTGATGATCACTACAGCCTCCAAAAAAAATCAAAAATGTGCAACGGGGTGAGATACACCTTAAAACAATTTTTCGGAGCAAGCTGAGCGATTTGTGATGTGCCGATGATCAACGGTAACGTCAGAAAGGGGCCAAATATTGGTTTTGAATTTTTCAAGAATACATGCTGATCACTACAGCCTCCAAAAAATTCAAAGATGTGCATTGGGGTGAGATACACCTTAAACAAAAATTTCAGAGCCACCCAATCGATTTGTGACGTGCCGATGATCAACGGCAGCGTCACACAGGGGCCAATTATTAGTTTTGAATTTTTCAAGAATACATGCTGATCACTACAGCCTCCAAAAAAATCAAAGATGTGCATTGGGGTGAGATACACCTTAAAATAAAATTTCAGAGCCACCCAATTGATTTGTGACGTGCCGATGATCAACGGCAGCGTCAGACAGGGGCCAAATATTAGTTTTGAATTTTTCAAGAATACATGCTGATCACTACAGCCTCCAAAAAATTCAAAGATGTGCATTGGGGTGAGATACACCTTCAAACAATTTTTCTGAGCGAGCTGAGCGATTTGTGACGTGCCGATGATCAACGGTAACGTCAGAAAGGGGCCAAATATTGGTTTTGAATTTTTCAAGAATACATGCTGATCACTACAGCCTCCAAAAAAATCAAAGATGTGCATTGGGGTGAGATACACCTTCAAACAATTTTTCGGAGCGAGCTGAGCGATTTCTGACGTGCCGGTGATCAACGGTAGCGTCAGAAAGGGGCCAAATATTGGTTTTGAATTTTTCAAGAATACATGCTGGTCACTACAGCCTCCAAAAAAATCAAAGATGTGCATTGGGGTGAGATACACCTTAAAAAAAATTTCAGAGCCACCCAATCGATTTGTGACGTGCCGATGATCAACGGTAACGTCAGAAAGGGGCCAAATATTGGTTTTGAATTTTTCAAGAATACATGCTGATCACTACAGCCTCCAAAAAATTCAAAGATGTGCATTGGGGTGAGATACACCTTAAAAAAAAATTTCAGAGCCACCCAATCGATTTGTGACGTGTCGATGATCAACGGCAGCGTCAGACAGGGGCCAAATATTAGTTTTGAATTTTTCAAGAATACATGCTGATCACTACAGCCTCCAAAAAAATCAAAGATGTGCATTGGGGTGAGATACACCTTCAAACAATTTTTCGGAGCGAGCTGAGCGATTTCTGACGTGCCGGTGATCAACTGTAACGTCAGAAAGGGGCCAAATATTGGTTTTGAATTTTTCAAGAATACGTGATGATCACTACAGCCTCCAAAAAAATCAAAGATGTGCATTGGGGTGAGATACACCTTAAAAAAAAATATCAGAGCCACCCAATCGATTTGTGACGTGCCGATGATCAACGGTAACGTCAGAAAGGGGCCAAATATTGGTTTTGAATTTTTCAAGAATACGTGATGATCACTACAGCCTCCAAAAAAATCAAAGGTGTGCATTGGGGTGAGATACACCTTCAAACAATTTTTCGGAGCGAGCTGAGCGATTTCTGACGTGCCGGTGATCAACGGTAACGTCAGAAAGGGGCCAAATATTGGTTTTGAATTTTTCAAGAATACGTGATGATCACTACAGCCTCCAAAAAAATCAAAGTTGTGCATTGGGGTGAGATACACCTTCAAACAATTTTTCGGAGCGAGCTGAGCGATTTCTGACGTGCCGGTGATCAACGGTAACGTCAGAAAGGGGCCAAATATTGGTTTTGAATTTTTCAAGAATCCGTGATGATCACAACAGCCTCCAAAAAAATCAAAGATGTGCATTGGGGTGAGATACACCTTAAACAAGAATTTCAGAGCCACCCAATCGATTTGTGACGTGCCGATGATCAACGGCAGCGTCACACAGGGGCCAAATATTAGTTTTGAATTTTTCAAGAATACATGCTGATCACTACAGCCTCCAAAAAAATCAAAGATGTGCATTGGGGTGAGATACACCTTAAAATAAAATTTCAGAGCCACCCAATTGATTTGTGACGTGCCGATGATCAACGGCAGCGTCAGACAGGGGCCAAATATTAGTTTTGAATTTTTCAAGAATACATGCTGATCACTACAGCCTCCAAAAAATTCAAAGATGTGCATTGGGGTGAGATACACCTTCAAACAATTTTTCTGAGCGAGCTGAGCGATTTGTGACGTGCCGATGATCAACGGTAACGTCAGAAAGGGGCCAAATATTGGTTTTGAATTTTTCAAGAATACATGCTGATCACTACAGCCTCCAAAAAAATCAAAGATGTGCATTGGGGTGAGATACACCTTCAAACAATTTTTCGGAGCGAGCTGAGCGATTTCTGACGTGCCGGTGATCAACGGTAGCGTCAGAAAGGGGCCAAATATTGGTTTTGAATTTTTCAAGAATACATGCTGGTCACTACAGCCTCCAAAAAAATCAAAGATGTGCATTGGGGTGAGATACACCTTAAAAAAATTTCAGAGCCACCCAATCGATTTGTGACGTGCCGATGATCAACGGTAACGTCAGAAAGGGGCCAAATATTGGTTTTGAATTTTTCAAGAATACATGCTGATCACTACAGCCTCCAAAAAATTCAAAGATGTGCATTGGGGTGAGATACACCTTAAAAAAAAATTTCAGAGCCACCCAATCGATTTGTGACGTGTCGATGATCAACGGCAGCGTCACACAGGGGCCAAATATTAGTTTTGAATTTTTCAAGAATACATGCTGATCACTACAGCCTCCAAAAAAATCAAAGATGTGCATTGGGGTGAGATACACCTTCAAACAATTTTTCGGAGCGAGCTGAGCGATTTCTGACGTGCCGGTGATCAACTGTAACGTCAGAAAGGGGCCAAATATTGGTTTTGAATTTTTCAAGAATACGTGATGATCACTACAGCCTCCAAAAAAATCAAAGATGTGCATTGGGGTGAGATACACCTTAAAAAAAAATATCAGAGCCACCCAATCGATTTGTGACGTGCCGATGATCAACGGTAACGTCAGAAAGGGGCCAAATATTGGTTTTGAATTTTTCAAGAATACGTGATGATCACTACAGCCTCCAAAAAAATCAAAGGTGTGCATTGGGGTGAGATACACCTTCAAACAATTTTTCGGAGCGAGCTGAGCGATTTCTGACGTGCCGGTGATCAACGGTAACGTCAGAAAGGGGCCAAATATTGGTTTTGAATTTTTCAAGAATACGTGATGATCACTACAGCCTCCAAAAAAATCAAAGTTGTGCATTGGGGTGAGATACACCTTCAAACAATTTTTCGGAGCGAGCTGAGCGATTTCTGACGTGCCGGTGATCAACGGTAACGTCAGAAAGGGGCCAAATATTGGTTTTGAATTTTTCAAGAATACGTGATGATCACAACAGCCTCCAAAAAAATCAAAGATGTGCATTGGGGTGAGATACACCTTAAACAAGAATTTCAGAGCCACCCAATCGATTTGTGACGTGCCGATGATCAACGGCAGCGTCACACAGGGGCCAAATATTAGTTTTGAATTTTTCAAGAATACATGCTGATCACTACAGCCTCCAAAAAAATCAAAGATGTGCATTGGGGTGAGATACACCTTAAAATAAAATTTCAGAGCCACCCAATTGATTTGTGACGTGCCGATGATCAACGGCAGCGTCAGACAGGGGCCAAATATTAGTTTTGAATTTTTCAAGAATACATGCTGATCACTACAGCCTCCAAAAAAATCAAAGGTGTGCAACGGGGTGAGATACACCTTAAAACAATTTTTCGGAGCGAGCTGAGCGATTTGTGACGTGCCGATGATCAACGGTAACGTCAGAAAGGGGCCAAATATTGGTTTTGAATTTTTCAAGAATACATGCTGATCACTACAGCCTCCAAAAAATTCAAAGATATGCATTGGGATGAGATACACCTTAAACAAAAATTTCAGAGCCACCCAATCGATTTGTGACGTGCCGATGATCAACGGCAGCGTCACACAGGGGCCAAATATTAGTTTTGAATTTTTCAAGAATACATGCTGATCACTACAGCCTCCAAAAAAATCAAAGATGTGCATTGGGGTGAGATACACCTTAAAAAAAATTTCAGAGCCACCCAATCGATTTGTGACGTGTCGATGATCAACGGCAGCGTCAGACAGGGGCCAAATATTAGTTTTGAATTTTTCAAGAATACGTGATGATCACTACAGCCTCCAAAAAAAATCAAAAATGTGCAACGGGGTGAGATACACCTTAAAACAATTTTTCGGAGCAAGCTGAGCGATTTGTGATGTGCCGATGATCAACGGTAACGTCAGAAAGGGGCCAAATATTGGTTTTGAATTTTTCAAGAATACATGCTGATCACTACAGCCTCCAAAAAATTCAAAGATGTGCATTGGGGTGAGATACACCTTAAACAAAAATTTCAGAGCCACCCAATCGATTTGTGACGTGCCGATGATCAACGGCAGCGTCACACAGGGGCCAATTATTAGTTTTGAATTTTTCAAGAATACATGCTGATCACTACAGCCTCCAAAAAAATCAAAGATGTGCATTGGGGTGAGATACACCTTAAAATAAAATTTCAGAGCCACCCAATTGATTTGTGACGTGCCGATGATCAACGGTAACGTCAGAAAGGGGCCAAATATTGGTTTTGAATTTTTCAAGAATACATGCTGATCACTACAGCCTCCAAAAAATTCAAAGATGTGCATTGGGGTGAGATACACCTTAAAAAAAATTTCAGAGCCACCCAATCGATTTGTGACGTGCCGATGATCAACGGTAACGTCAGAAAGGGGCCAAATTTTGGTTTTGAATTTTTCAAGAATACATGCTGATCACTACAGCCTCCAAAAAATTCAAAGATGTGCATTGGGGTGAGATACACCTTTAAAAAAAATTTTAGAGCCACCCAATCGATTTGTGACGTGTCGATGATCAACGGCAGCGTCAGACAGGGGCCAAATATTAGTTTTGAATTTTTCAAGAATACGTGATGATCACTACAGCCTCCAAAAAAAATCAAAAATGTGCAACGGGGTGAGATACACCTTCAAACAATTTTTCGGAGCGAGCTAAGCGATTTCTGACGTGCCGGTGATCAACGGTAGCGTCAGAAAGGGGCCAAATATTGGTTTTGAATTTTTCAAGAATACATGCTGATCACTACAGCCTCCAAAAAAATCAAAGATGTGCATTGGGGTGAGATACACCTTAAAAAAAAATATCAGAGCCACCCAATCGATTTGTGACGTGCCGATGATCAACGGCAGCGTCAGACAGGGGCCAAATATTAGTTTTGAATTTTTCAAGAATACATGCTGATCACTACAGCCTCCAAAAAAATCAAAGATGTGCATTGGGGTGAGATACACCTTAAAATAAAATTTCAGAGCCACCCAATTGATTTGTGACGTGCCGATGATCAACGGCAGCGTCAGACAGGGGCCAAATATTAGTTTTGAATTTTTCAAGAATACATGCTGATCACTACAGCCTCCAAAAAAATCAAAGATGTGCATTGGGGTGAGATACACCTTAAAATAAAATTTCAGAGCCACCCAATTGATTTGTGACGTGCCGATGATCAACGGCAGCGTCAGACAGGGGCCAAATATTAGTTTTGAATTTTTCAAGAATACATGCTGATCACTACAGCCTCCAAAAAAATCAAAGGTGTGCATTGGGGTGAGATACACCTTCAAACAATTTTTCGGAGCGAGCTGAGCGATTTCTGACGTGCCGGTGATCAACTGTAACGTCAGAAAGGGGCCAAATATTGGTTTTGAATTTTTCAAGAATACGTGATGATCACTACAGCCTCCAAAAAAATCAAAGATGTGCATTGGGGTGAGATACACCTTAAAAAAAAATATCAGAGCCACCCAATCGATTTGTGACGTGCCGATGATCAACGGTAACGTCAGAAAGGGGCCAAATATTGGTTTTGAATTTTTCAAGAATACGTGATGATCACTACAGCCTCCAAAAAAATCAAAGGTGTGCATTGGGGTGAGATACACCTTCAAACAATTTTTCGGAGCGAGCTGAGCGATTTCTGACGTGCCGGTGATCAACGGTAACGTCAGAAAGGGGCCAAATATTGGTTTTGAATTTTTCAAGAATACGTGATGATCACTACAGCCTCCAAAAAAATCAAAGATGTGCATTGGGGTGAGATACACCTTCAAACAATTTTTCTGAGCGAGCTGAGCGATTTGTGACGTGCCGATGATCAACGGTAACGTCAGAAAGGGGCCAAATATTGGTTTTGAATTTTTCAAGAATACATGCTGATCACTACAGCCTCCAAAAAATTCAAAGATGTGCATTGGGGTGAGATACACCTTAAAAAAAATTTCAGAGCCACCCAATCGATTTGTGACGTGTCGATGATCAACGGCAGCGTCACACAGGGGCCAAATATTAGTTTTGAATTTTTCAAGAATACGTGATGATCACTACAGCCTCCAAAAAAAATCAAAAATGTGCAACGGGGTGAGATACACCTTAAAACAATTTTTCGGAGCGAGCTGAGCGATTTGTGATGTGCCGATGATCAACGGTAACGTCAGAAAGGGGCCAAATATTGGTTTTGAATTTTTCAAGAATACATGCTGATCACTACAGCCTCCAAAAAATTCAAAGATGTGCAATGGGGTGAGATACACCTTAAACAAAAATTTCAGAGCCACCCAATCGATTTGTGACGTGCCGATGATCAACGGCAGCGTCACACAGGGGCCAAATATTAGTTTTGAATTTTTCAAGAATACATGCTGATCACTACAGCCTCCAAAAAAATCAAAGATGTGCATTGGGGTGAGATACACCTTAAAATAAAATTTCAGAGCCACCCAATTGATTTGTGACGTGCCGATGATCAACGGCAGCGTCAGACAGGGGCCAAATATTAGTTTTGAATTTTTCAAGAATACATGCTGATCACTACAGCCTCCAAAAAATTCAAAGATGTGCATTGGGGTGAGATACACCTTCAAACAATTTTTCTGAGCGAGCTGAGCGATTTGTGACGTGCCGATGATCAACGGTAACGTCAGAAAGGGGCCAAATATTGGTTTTGAATTTTTCAAGAATACATGCTGATCACTACAGCCTCCAAAAAAATCAAAGATGTGCATTGGGGTGAGATACACCTTCAAACAATTTTTCGGAGCGAGCTGAGCGATTTCTGACGTGCCGGTGATCAACGGTAGCGTCAGAAAGGGGCCAAATATTGGTTTTGAATTTTTCAAGAATACATGCTGGTCACTACAGCCTCCAAAAAAATCAAAGATGTGCATTGGGGTGAGATACACCTTAAAAAAAATTTCAGAGCCACCCAATCGATTTGTGACGTGCCGATGATCAACGGTAACGTCAGAAAGGGGCCAAATATTGGTTTTGAATTTTTCAAGAATACATGCTGATCACTACAGCCTCCAAAAAATTCAAAGATGTGCATTGGGGTGAGATACACCTTAAAAAAAAATTTCAGAGCCACCCAATCGATTTGTGACGTGTCGATGATCAACGGCAGCGTCAGACAGGGGCCAAATATTAGTTTTGAATTTTTCAAGAATACATGCTGATCACTACAGCCTCCAAAAAAATCAAAGATGTGCATTGGGGTGAGATACACCTTCAAACAATTTTTCGGAGCGAGCTGAGCAATTTCTGACGTGCCGGTGATCAACTGTAACGTCAGAAAGGGGCCAAATATTGGTTTTGAATTTTTCAAGAATACGTGATGATCACTACAGCCTCCAAAAAAATCAAAGATGTGCATTGGGGTGAGATACACCTTAAAAAAAAATATCAGAGCCACCCAATCGATTTGTGACGTGCCGATGATCAACGGTAACGTCAGAAAGGGGCCAAATATTGGTTTTGAATTTTTCAAGAATACGTGATGATCACTACAGCCTCCAAAAAAATCAAAGGTGTGCATTGGGGTGAGATACACCTTCAAACAATTTTTCGGAGCGAGCTGAGCGATTTCTGACGTGCCGGTGATCAACGGTAACGTCAGAAAGGGGCCAAATATTGGTTTTGAATTTTTCAAGAATACGTGATGATCACTACAGCCTCCAAAAAAATCAAAGTTGTGCATTGGGGTGAGATACACCTTCAAACAATTTTTCGGAGCGAGCTGAGCAATTTCTGACGTGCCGGTGATCAACGGTAACGTCAGAAAGGGGCCAAATATTGGTTTTGAATTTTTCAAGAATACGTGATGATCACAACAGCCTCCAAAAAAATCAAAGATGTGCATTGGGGTGAGATACACCTTAAACAAGAATTTCAGAGCCACCCAATCGATTTGTGACGTGCCGATGATCAACGGCAGCGTCACACAGGGGCCAAATATTAGTTTTGAATTTTTCAAGAATACATGCTGATCACTACAGCCTCCAAAAAAATCAAAGATGTGCATTGGGGTGAGATACACCTTAAAATAAAATTTCAGAGCCACCCAATTGATTTGTGACGTGCCGATGATCAACGGCAGCGTCAGACAGGGGCCAAATATTAGTTTTGAATTTTTCAAGAATACATGCTGATCACTACAGCCTCCAAAAAAATCAAAGGTGTGCAACGGGGTGAGATACACCTTAAAACAATTTTTCGGAGCGAGCTGAGCGATTTGTGACGTGCCGATGATCAACGGTAACGTCAGAAAGGGGCCAAATATTGGTTTTGAATTTTTCAAGAATACATGCTGATCACTACAGCCTCCAAAAAATTCAAAGATATCCATTGGGATGAGATACACCTTAAACAAAAATTTCAGAGCCACCCAATCGATTTGTGACGTGCCGATGATCAACGGCAGCGTCACACAGGGGCCAAATATTAGTTTTGAATTTTTCAAGAATACATGCTGATCACTACAGCCTCCAAAAAAATCAAAGATGTGCATTGGGGTGAGATACACCTTAAAAAAAATTTCAGAGCCACCCAATCGATTTGTGACGTGTCGATGATCAACGGCAGCGTCAGACAGGGGCCAAATATTAGTTTTGAATTTTTCAAGAATACGTGATGATCACTACAGCCTCCAAAAAAAATCAAAAATGTGCAACGGGGTGAGATACACCTTAAAACAATTTTTCGGAGCGAGCTGAGCGATTTGTGATGTGCCGATGATCAACGGTAACGTCAGAAAGGGGCCAAATATTGGTTTTGAATTTTTCAAGAATACATGCTGATCACTACAGCCTCCAAAAAATTCAAAGATGTGCATTGGGGTGAGATACACCTTAAACAAAAATTTCAGAGCCACCCAATCGATTTGTGACGTGCCGATGATCAACGGCAGCGTCACACAGGGGCCAATTATTAGTTTTGAATTTTTCAAGAATACATGCTGATCACTACAGCCTCCAAAAAAATCAAAGATGTGCATTGGGGTGAGATACACCTTAAAATAAAATTTCAGAGCCACCCAATTGATTTGTGACGTGCCGATGATCAACGGTAACGTAGGAAAGGGGCCAAATATTGGTTTTGAATTTTTCAAGAATACATGCTGATCACTACAGCCTCCAAAAAAATCAAAGATGTGCATTGGGGTGAGATACACCTTCAAACAATTTTTCGGAGCGAGCTGAGCGATTTCTGACGTGCCGGTGATCAACTGTAACGTCAGAAAGGGGCCAAATATTGGTTTTGAATTTTTCAAGAATACGTGATGATCACTACAGCCTCCAAAAAAATCAAAGATGTGCATTGGGGTGAGATACACCTTAAAAAAAAATATCAGAGCCACCCAATCGATTTGTGACGTGCCGATGATCAACGGTAACGTCAGAAAGGGGCCAAATATTGGTTTTGAATTTTTCAAGAATACGTGATGATCACTACAGCCTCCAAAAAAATCAAAGGTGTGCATTGGGGTGAGATACACCTTCAAACAATTTTTCGGAGCGAGCTGAGCGATTTCTGACGTGCCGGTGATCAACGGTAACGTCAGAAAGGGGCCAAATATTGGTTTTGAATTTTTCAAGAATACGTGATGATCACTACAGCCTCCAAAAAAATCAAAGTTGTGCATTGGGGTGAGATACACCTTCAAACAATTTTTCGGAGCGAGCTGAGCGATTTCTGACGTGCCGGTGATCAACGGTAACGTCAGAAAGGGGCCAAATATTGGTTTTGAATTTTTCAAGAATACGTGATGATCACAACAGCCTCCAAAAAAATCAAAGATGTGCATTGGGGTGAGATACACCTTAAACAAGAATTTCAGAGCCACCCAATCGATTTGTGACGTGCCGATGATCAACGGCAGCGTCACACAGGGGCCAAATATTAGTTTTGAATTTTTCAAGAATACATGCTGATCACTACAGCCTCCAAAAAAATCAAAGATGTGCATTGGGGTGAGATACACCTTAAAATAAAATTTCAGAGCCACCCAATTGATTTGTGACGTGCCGATGATCAACGGCAGCGTCAGACAGGGGCCAAATATTAGTTTTGAATTTTTCAAGAATACATGCTGATCACTACAGCCTCCAAAAAAATCAAAGGTGTGCAACGGGGTGAGATACACCTTAAAACAATTTTTCGGAGCGAGCTGAGCGATTTGTGATGTGCCGATGATCAACGGTAACGTCAGAAAGGGGCCAAATATTGGTTTTGAATTTTTCAAGAATACATGCTGATCACTACAGCCTCCAAAAAATTCAAAGATGTGCATTGGGGTGAGATACACCTTAAACAAAAATTTCAGAGCCACCCAATCGATTTGTGACGTGCCGATGATCAACGGCAGCGTCACACAGGGGCCAATTATTAGTTTTGAATTTTTCAAGAATACATGCTGATCACTACAGCCTCCAAAAAAATCAAAGATGTGCATTGGGGTGAGATACACCTTAAAATAAAATTTCAGAGCCACCCAATTGATTTGTGACGTGCCGATGATCAACGGTAACGTAGGAAAGGGGCCAAATATTGGTTTTGAATTTTTCAAGAATACATGCTGATCACTACAGCCTCCAAAAAATTCAAAGATGTGCATTGGGGTGAGATACACCTTAAAAAAAATTTCAGAGCCACCCAATCGATTTGTGACGTGCCGATGATCAACGGTAACGTCAGAAAGGGGCCAAATTTTGGTTTTGAATTTTTCAAGAATACATGCTGATCACTACAGCCTCCAAAAAATTCAAAGATGTGCATTGGGGTGAGATACACCTTTAAAAAAAATTTCAGAGCCACCCAATCGATTTGTGACGTGTCGATGATCAACGGCAGCGTCAGACAGGGGCCAAATATTAGTTTTGAATTTTTCAAGAATACGTGATGATCACTACAGCCTCCAAAAAAATCAAAGATGTGCAACGGGGTGAGATACACCTTAAAACAATTTTTCGGAGCGAGCTGAGCGATTTGTGATGTGGCGATGATCAACGGTAACGTCAGAAAGGGGCCAAATATTGGTTTTGAATTTTTCAAGAATACATGCTGATCACTACGCCTCCAAAAAAATCAAAGATGTGCATTGGGGTGAGATACACCTTCAAACAATTTTTCGGAGCGAGCTGAGCGATTTCTGACGTGCCGGTGATCAACGGTAACGTCAGAAAGGGGCCAAATATTGGTTTTGAATTTTTCAAGAATACATGCTGATCACTACAGCCTCCAAAAAATTCAAAGATGTGCATTGGGGTGAGATACACCTTAAACAAAAATTTCAGAGCCACCCAATCGATTTGTGACGTGCCGATGATCAACGGCAGCGTCACACAGGGGCCAAATATTAGTTTTGAATTTTTCAAGAATACATGCTGATCACTACAGCCTCCAAAAAAATCAAAGATGTGCATTGGGGTGAGATACACCTTAAAATAAAATTTCAGAGCCACCCAATTGATTTGTGACGTGCCGATGATCAACGGCAGCGTCAGACAGGGGCCAAATATTAGTTTTGAATTTTTCAAGAATACATGCTGATCACTACAGCCTCCAAAAAATTCAAAGATGTGCATTGGGGTGAGATAAACCTTCAAACAATTTTTCTGAGCGAGCTGAGCGATTTGTGACGTGCCGATGATCAACGGTAACGTCAGAAAGGGGCCAAATATTGGTTTTGAATTTTTCAAGAATACATGCTGATCACTACAGCCTCCAAAAAATTCAAAGATGTGCATTGGGGTGAGATACACCTTAAACAAAAATTTCAGAGCCACCCAATCGATTTGTGACGTGCCGATGATCAACGGCAGCGTCACACAGGGGCCAAATATTAGTTTTGAATTTTTCAAGAATACATGCTGATCACTACAGCCTCCAAAAAAATCAAAGATGTGCATTGGGGTGAGATACACCTTAAAATAAAATTTCAGAGCCACCCAATTGATTTGTGACGTGCCGATGATCAACGGCAGCGTCAGACAGGGGCCAAATATTAGTTTTGAATTTTTCAAGAATACATGCTGATCACTACAGCCTCCAAAAAATTCAAAGATGTGCATTGGGGTGAGATACACCTTCAAACAATTTTTCTGAGCGAGCTGAGCGATTTGTGACGTGCCGATGATCAACGGTAACGTCAGAAAGGGGCCAAATATTGGTTTTGAATTTTTCAAGAATACATGCTGATCACTACAGCCTCCAAAAAATTCAAAGATGTGCATTGGGGTGAGATACACCTTAAAAAAAATTTCAGAGCCACCCAATCGATTTGTGACGTGTCGATGATCAACGGCAGCGTCAGACAGGGGCCAAATATTAGTTTTGAATTTTTCAAGAATACGTGATGATCACTACAGCCTCCAAAAAAAATCAAAAATGTGCAACGGGGTGAGATACACCTTAAAACAATTTTTCGGAGCGAGCTGAGCGATTTGTGATGTGCCGATGATCAACGGTAACGTCAGAAAGGGGCCAAATATTGGTTTTGAATTTTTCAAGAATACATGCTGATCACTACAGCCTCCAAAAAATTCAAAGATGTGCATTGGGGTGAGATACACCTTAAACAAAAATTTCAGAGCCACCCAATCGATTTGTGACGTGCCGATGATCAACGGTAACGTCAGAAAGGGGCCAAATTTTGGTTTTGAATTTTTCAAGAATACATGCTGATCACTACAGCCTCCAAAAAATTCAAAGATGTGCATTGGGGTGAGATACACCTTTAAAAAAAATTTTAGAGCCACCCAATCGATTTGTGACGTGTCGATGATCAACGGCAGCGTCAGACAGGGGCCAAATATTAGTTTTGAATTTTTCAAGAATACGTGATGATCACTACAGCCTCCAAAAAAAATCAAAAATGTGCAACGGGGTGAGATACACCTTCAAACAATTTTTCGGAGCGAGCTAAGCGATTTCTGACGTGCCGGTGATCAACGGTAGCGTCAGAAAGGGGCCAAATATTGGTTTTGAATTTTTCAAGAATACATGCTGATCACTACAGCCTCCAAAAAAATCAAAGATGTGCATTGGGGTGAGATACACCTTAAAAAAAAATATCAGAGCCACCCAATCGATTTGTGACGTGCCGATGATCAACGGCAGCGTCAGACAGGGGCCAAATATTAGTTTTGAATTTTTCAAGAATACATGCTGATCACTACAGCCTCCAAAAAAATCAAAGATGTGCATTGGGGTGAGATACACCTTAAAATAAAATTTCAGAGCCACCCAATTGATTTGTGACGTGCCGATGATCAACGGCAGCGTCAGACAGGGGCCAAATATTAGTTTTGAATTTTTCAAGAATACATGCTGATCACTACAGCCTCCAAAAAATTCAAAGATGTGCATTGGGGTGAGATACACCTTAAAAAAAATTTCAGAGCCACCCAATCGATTTGTGACGTGCCGATGATCAACGGTAACGTCAGAAAGGGGCCAAATTTTGGTTTTGAATTTTTCAAGAATACATGCTGATCACTACAGCCTCCAAAAAATTCAAAGATGTGCATTGGGGTGAGATACACCTTCAAACAATTTTTCGGAGCGAGCTGAGCGATTTCTGACGTGCCGGTGATCAACGGTAACGTCAGAAAGGGGCCAAATATTGGTTTTGAATTTTTCAAGAATACGTGATGATCACAACAGCCTCCAAAAAAATCAAAGATGTGCATTGGGGTGAGATACACCTTAAACAAGAATTTCAGAGCCACCCAATCGATTTGTGACGTGCCGATGATCAACGGCAGCGTCACACAGGGGCCAAATATTAGTTTTGAATTTTTCAAGAATACATGCTGATCACTACAGCCTCCAAAAAAATCAAAGATATGCATTGGGGTGAGATACACCTTAAAATAAAATTTCAGAGCCACCCAATTGATTTGTGACGTGCCGATGATCAACGGCAGCGTCAGACAGGGGCCAAATATTAGTTTTGAATTTTTCAAGAATACATGATGATCACTACAGCCTCCAAAAAAATCAAAGGTGTGCAACGGGGTGAGATACACCTTAAAACAATTTTTCGGAGCGAGCTGAGCGATTTGTGACGTGCCGATGATCAACGGTAACGTCAGAAAGGGGCCAAATATTGGTTTTGAATTTTTCAAGAATACATGCTGATCACTACAGCCTCCAAAAAATTCAAAGATGTGCATTGGGGTGAGATACACCTTAAACAAAAATTTCAGAGCCACCCAATCGATTTGTGACGTGCCGATGATCAACGGCAGCGTCACACAGGGGCCAATTATTAGTTTTGAATTTTTCAAGAATACATGCTGATCACTACAGCCTCCAAAAAAATCAAAGATGTGCATTGGGGTGAGATACACCTTAAAATAAAATTTCAGAGCCACCCAATTGATTTGTGACGTGCCGATGATCAACGGTAACGTCAGAAAGGGGCCAAATATTGGTTTTGAATTTTTCAAGAATACATGCTGATCACTACAGCCTCCAAAAAATTCAAAGATGTGCATTGGGGTGAGATACACCTTAAAAAAAATTTCAGAGCCACCCAATCGATTTGTGACGTGCCGATGATCAACGGTAACGTCAGAAAGGGGCCAAATTTTGGTTTTGAATTTTTCAAGAATACATGCTGATCACTACAGCCTCCAAAAAATTCAAAGATGTGCATTGGGGTGAGATACACCTTTAAAAAAAATTTCAGAGCCACCCAATCGATTTGTGACGTGTCGATGATCAACGGCAGCGTCAGACAGGGGCCAAATATTAGTTTTGAATTTTTCAAGAATACGTGATGATCACTACAGCCTCCAAAAAAATCAAAGATGTGCATTGGGGTGAGATACACCTTCAAACAATTTTTCGGAGCGAGCTGAGCGATTTGTGATGTGCCGATGATCAACGGTAACGTCAGAAAGGGGCCAAATATTGGTTTTGAATTTTTCAAGAATACATGCTGATCACTACGCCTCCAAAAAAATCAAAGATGTGCATTGGGGTGAGATACACCTTCAAACAAATTTCGGAGCGAGCTGAGCGATTTCTGACGTGCCGGTGATCAACGGTAACGTCAGAAAGGGGCCAAATATTGGTTTTGAATTTTTCAAGAATACATGCTGATCACTACAGCCTCCAAAAAATTCAAAGATGTGCATTGGGGTGAGATACACCTTAAACAAAAATTTCAGAGCCACCCAATCGATTTGTGACGTGCCGATGATCAACGGCAGCGTCACACAGGGGCCAAATATTAGTTTTGAATTTTTCAAGAATACATGCTGATCACTACAGCCTCCAAAAAAATCAAAGGTGTGCAACGGGGTGAGATACACCTTAAAACAATTTTTCGGAGCGAGCTGAGCGATTTGTGATGTGCCGATGATCAACGGTAACGTCAGAAAGGGGCCAAATATTGGTTTTGAATTTTTCAAGAATACATGCTGATCACTACAGCCTCCAAAAAATTCAAAGATGTGCATTGGGGTGAGATACACCTTAAACAAAAATTTCAGAGCCACCCAATCGATTTGTGACGTGCCGATGATCAACGGCAGCGTCACACAGGGGCCAAATATTAGTTTTGAATTTTTCAAGAATACATGCTGATCACTACAGCCTCCAAAAAAATCAAAGATGTGCATTGGGGTGAGATACACCTTAAAAAAAAATTTCAGAGCCACCCAATTGATTTGTGACGTGCCGATGATCAACGGCAGCGTCAGACAGGGGCCAAATATTAGTTTTGAATTTTTCAAGAATACATGCTGATCACTACAGCCTCCAAAAAATTCAAAGATGGGCATTGGGGTGAGATACACCTTCAAACAATTTTTCTGAGCGAGCTGAGCGATTTGTGACGTGCCGATGATCAACGGTAACGTCAGAAAGGGGCCAAATATTGGTTTTGAATTTTTCAAGAATACATGCTGATCACTACAGCCTCCAAAAAAAATCAAAGATGTGCATTGGGGTGAGATACACCTTAAAAAAAATATCAGAGCCACCCAATCGATTTGTGACGTGCCGATGATCAACGGCAGCGTCAGACAGGGGCCAAATATTAGTTTTGAATTTTTCAAGAATACATGCTGATCACTACAGCCTCCAAAAAAATCAAAGATGTGCATTGGGGTGAGATACACCTTAAAATAAAATTTCAGAGCCACCCAATTGATTTGTGACGTGCCGATGATCAACGGCAGCGTCAGACAGGGGCCAAATATTAGTTTTGAATTTTTCAAGAATACATGCTGATCACTACAGCCTCCAAAAAAATCAAAGATGTGCATTGGGGTGAGATACACCTTAAAATAAAATTTCAGAGCCACCCAATTGATTTGTGACGTGCCGATGATCAACGGCAGCGTCAGACAGGGGCCAAATATTAGTTTTGAATTTTTCAAGAATACATGCTGATCACTACAGCCTCCAAAAAAATCAAAGGTGTGCATTGGGGTGAGATACACCTTCAAACAATTTTTCGGAGCGAGCTGAGCGATTTCTGACGTGCCGGTGATCAACGGTAGCGTCAGAAAGGGGCCAAATATTGGTTTTGAATTTTTCAAGAATACATGCTGGTCACTACAGCCTCCAAAAAAATCAAAGATGTGCATTGGGGTGAGATACACCTTAAAAAAAATTTCAGAGCCACCCAATCGATTTGTGACGTGCCGATGATCAACGGTAACGTCAGAAAGGGGCCAAATATTGGTTTTGAATTTTTCAAGAATACATGCTGATCACTACAGCCTCCAAAAAATTCAAAGATGTGCATTGGGGTGAGATACACCTTAAAAAAAAAATTCAGAGCCACCCAATTGATTTGTGACGTGTCGATGATCAACAGCAGCGTCAGACAGGGGCCAAATATTAGTTTTGAATTTTTCAAGAATACATGCTGATCACTACAGCCTCCAAAAAAATCAAAGATGTGCATTGGGGTGAGATACACCTTCAAACAATTTTTCGGAGCGAGCTGAGCGATTTCTGACGTGCCGGTGATCAACTGTAACGTCAGAAAGGGGCCAAATATTGGTTTTGAATTTTTCAAGAATACGTGATGATCACTACAGCCTCCAAAAAAATCAAAGATGTGCATTGGGGTGAGATACACCTTAAAAAAAAATATCAGAGCCACCCAATCGATTTGTGACGTGCCGATGATCAACGGTAACGTCAGAAAGGGGCCAAATATTGGTTTTGAATTTTTCAAGAATACGTGATGATCACTACAGCCTCCAAAAAAATCAAAGGTGTGCATTGGGGTGAGATACACCTTCAAACAATTTTTCGGAGCGAGCTGAGCGATTTCTGACGTGCCGGTGATCAACGGTAACGTCAGAAAGGGGCCAAATATTGGTTTTGAATTTTTCAAGAATACGTGATGATCACTACAGCCTCCAAAAAAATCAAAGATGTGCATTGGGGTGAGATACACCTTAAAACAATTTTTCGGAGCGAGCTGAGCGATTTCTGACGTGCCGGTGATCAACGGTAACGTCAGAAAGGGGCCAAATATTGGTTTTGAATTTTTCAAGAATACGTGATGATCACAACAGCCTCCAAAAAAATCAAAGATGTGCATTGGGGTGAGATACACCTTAAACAAGAATTTCAGAGCCACCCAATCGATTTGTGACGTGCCGATGATCAACGGCAGCGTCACACAGGGGCCAAATATTAGTTTTGAATTTTTCAAGAATACATGCTGATCACTACAGCCTCCAAAAAAATCAAAGATGTGCATTGGGGTGAGATACACCTTAAAATAAAATTTCAGAGCCACCCAATTGATTTGTGACGTGCCGATGATCAACGGCAGCGTCAGACAGGGGCCAAATATTAGTTTTGAATTTTTCAAGAATACATGCTGATCACTACAGCCTCCAAAAAAATCAAAGGTGTGCAACGGGGTGAGATACACCTTAAAACAATTTTTCGGAGCGAGCTGAGCGATTTGTGACGTGCCGATGATCAACGGTAACGTCAGAAAGGGGCCAAATATTGGTTTTGAATTTTTCAAGAATACATGCTGATCACTACAGCCTCCAAAAAATTCAAAGATATGCATTGGGATGAGATACACCTTAAACAAAAATTTCAGAGCCACCCAATCGATTTGTGACGTGCCGATGATCAACGGCAGCGTCACACAGGGGCCAAATATTAGTTTTGATATTTTCAAGAATACATGCTGATCACTACAGCCTCCAAAAAAATCAAAGGTGTGCATTGGGGTGAGATACACCTTCAAACAATTTTTCGGAGCGAGCTAAGCGATTTCTGACGTGCCGGTGATCAACGGTAGCGTCAGAAAGGGGCCAAATATTGGTTTTGAATTTTTCAAGAATACATGCTGATCACTACAGCCTCCAAAAAAATCAAAGATGTGCATTGGGGTGAGATACACCTTAAAAAAAATTTCAGAGCCACCCAATCGATTTGTGACGTGCCGATGATCAACGGCAGCGTCACACAGGGGCCAAATATTAGTTTTGAATTTTTCAAGAATACATGCTGATCACTACAGCCTCCAAAAAAATCAAAGATGTGCATTGGGGTGAGATACACCTTAAAAAAAATTTCAGAGCCACCCAATCGATTTGTGACGTGCCGATGATCAACGGCAGCGTCACACAGGGGCCAAATATTAGTTTTGAATTTTTCAAGAATACATGCTGATCACTACAGCCTCCAAAAAAATCAAAGATGTGCATTGGGGTGAGATACACCTTAAAATAAAATTTCAGAGCCACCCAATTGATTTGTGACGTGCCGATGATCAACGGCAGCGTCAGACAGGGGCCAAATATTAGTTTTGAATTTTTCAAGAATACATGCTGATCACTACAGCCTCCAAAAAATTCAAAGATGTGCATTGGGTTGAGATACACCTTAAAAAAAAATATCAGAGCCACCCAATCGATTTGTGACGTGCCGATGATCAACGGCAGCGTCAGACAGGGGCCAAATATTAGTTTTGAATTTTTCAAGAATACATGCTGATCACTACAGCCTCCAAAAAAATCAAAGATGTGCATTGGGGTGAGATACACCTTAAAATAAAATTTCAGAGCCACCCAATTGATTTGTGACGTGCCGATGATCAACGGCAGCGTCAGACAGGGGCCAAATATTAGTTTTGAATTTTTCAAGAATACATGCTGATCACTACAGCCTCCAAAAAAATCAAAGATGTGCATTGGGGTGAGATACACCTTAAAATAAAATTTCAGAGCCACCCAATTGATTTGTGACGTGCCGATGATCAACGGTAACGTCAGAAAGGGGCCAAATATTGGTTTTGAATTTTTCAAGAATACATGCTGATCACTACAGCCTCCAAAAAATTCAAAGATGTGCATTGGGGTGAGATACACCTTAAAAAAAAATTCAGAGCCACCCAATCGATTTGTGACGTGCCGATGATCAACGGTAACGTCAGAAAGGGGCCAAATTTTGGTTTTGAATTTTTCAAGAATACATGCTGATCACTACAGCCTCCAAAAAATTCAAAGATGTGCATTGGGGTGAGATACACCTTTAAAAAAAATTTCAGAGCCACCCAATCGATTTGTGACGTGTCGATGATCAACGGCAGCGTCAGACAGGGGCCAAATATTAGTTTTGAATTTTTCAAGAATACATGCTGATCACTACAGCCTCCAAAAAATTCAAAGATGTGCATTGGGGTGAGATACACCTTCAAACAATTTTTCTGAGCGAGCTGAGCGATTTGTGACGTGCCGATGATCAACGGTAACGTCAGAAAGGGGCCAAATATTGGTTTTGAATTTTTCAAGAATACATGCTGATCACTACAGCCTCCAAAAAATTCAAAGATGTGCATTGGGGTGAGATACACCTTAAAAAAAATTTCAGAGCCACCCAATCGATTTGTGACGTGTCGATGATCAACGGCAGCGTCAGACAGGGGCCAAATATTAGTTTTGAATTTTTCAAGAATACATGCTGATCACTACAGCCTCCAAAAAAATCAAAGATGTGCATTGGGGTGAGATACACCTTCAAACAATTTTTCGGAGCGAGCTGAGCGATTTCTGACGTGCCGGTGATCAACTGTAACGTCAGAAAGGGGCCAAATATTGGTTTTGAATTCTTCAAGAATACGTGATGATCACTACAGCCTCCAAAAAAATCAAAGGTGTGCATTGGGGTGAGATACACCTTCAAACAATTTTTCGGAGCGAGCTGAGCGATTTCTGACGTGCCGGTGATCAACGGTAACGTCAGAAAGGGGCCAAATATTGGTTTTGAATTTTTCAAGAATACGTGATGATCACTACAGCCTCCAAAAAAATCAAAGATGTGCATTGGGGTGAGATACACCTTCAAACAATTTTTCTGAGCGAGCTGAGCGATTTGTGACGTGCCGATGATCAACGGTAACGTCAGAAAGGGGCCAAATATTGGTTTTGAATTTTTCAAGAATACATGCTGATCACTACAGCCTCCAAAAAATTCAAAGATGTGCATTGGGGTGAGATACACCTTAAAAAAAATTTCAGAGCCACCCAATCGATTTGTGACGTGTCGATGATCAACGGCAGCGTCAGACAGGGGCCAAATATTAGTTTTGAATTTTTCAAGAATACGTGATGATCACTACAGCCTCCAAAAAAAATCAAAAATGTGCAACGGGGTGAGATACACCTTTAAACAATTTTTCGGAGCGAGCTGAGCGATTTGTGATGTGCCGATGATCAACGGTAACGTCAGAAAGGGGCCAAATATTGGTTTTGAATTTTTCAAGAATACATGCTGATCACTACAGCCTCCAAAAAATTCAAAGATGTGCATTGGGGTGAGATACACCTTAAACAAAAATTTCAGAGCCACCCAATCGATTTGTGACGTGCCGATGATCAACGGCAGCGTCACACAGGGGCCAAATATTAGTTTTGAATTTTTCAAGAATACATGCTGATCACTACAGCCTCCAAAAAATTCAAAGATGTGCATTGGGGTGAGATACACCTTAAACAAAAATTTCAGAGCCACCCAATCGATTTGTGACGTGCCGATGATCAACGGCAGCGTCACACAGGGGCCAAATATTAGTTTTGAATTTTTCAAGAATACATGCTGATCACTACAGCCTCCAAAAAAATCAAAGATGTGCATTGGGGTGAGATACACCTTAAAATAAAATTTCAGAGCCACCCAATTGATTTGTGACGTGCCGATGATCAACGGCAGCGTCAGACAGGGGCCAAATATTAGTTTTGAATTTTTCAAGAATACATGCTGATCACTACAGCCTCCAAAAAATTCAAAGATGTGCATTGGGGTGAGATACACCTTCAAACAATTTTTCTGAGCGAGCTGAGCGATTTGTGACGTGCCGATGATCAACGGTAACGTCAGAAAGGGGCCAAATATTGGTTTTGAATTTTTCAAGAATACATGCTGATCACTACAGCCTCCAAAAAATTCAAAGATGTGCATTGGGGTGAGATACACCTTAAAAAAAATTTCAGAGCCACCCAATCGATTTGTGACGTGTCGATGATCAACGGCAGCGTCAGACAGGGGCCAAATATTAGTTTTGAATTTTTCAAGAATACGTGATGATCACTACAGCCTCCAAAAAAAATCAAAAATGTGCAACGGGGTGAGATACACCTTAAAACAATTTTTCGGAGCGAGCTGAGCGATTTGTGATGTGCCGATGATCAACGGTAACGTCAGAAAGGGGCCAAATATTGGTTTTGAATTTTTCAAGAATACATGCTGATCACTACAGCCTCCAAAAAATTCAAAGATGTGCATTGGGGTGAGATACACCTTAAACAAAAATTTCAGAGCCACCCAATCGATTTGTGACGTGCCGATGATCAACGGCAGCGTCACACAGGGGCCAAATATTAGTTTTGAATTTTTCAAGAATACATGCTGATCACTACAGCCTCCAAAAAAATCAAAGATGTGCATTGGGGTGAGATACACCTTAAAATAAAATTTCAGAGCCACCCAATTGATTTGTGACGTGCCGATGATCAACGGCAGCTTCAGACAGGGGCCAAATATTAGTTTTGAATTTTTCAAGAATACATGCTGATCACTACAGCCTCCAAAAAATTCAAAGATGTGCATTGGGGTGAGATACACCTTCAAACAATTTTTCTGAGCGAGCTGAGCGATTTGTGACGTGCCGATGATCAACGGTAACGTCAGAAAGGGGCCAAATATTGGTTTTGAATTTTTCAAGAATACATGCTGATCACTACAGCCTCCAAAAAATTCAAAGATGTGCATTGGGGTGAGATACACCTTCAAACAATTTTTCTGAGCCACCCAATCGATTTGTGACGTGTCGATGATCAACGGCAGCGTCAGACAGGGGCCAAATATTAGTTTTGAATTTTTCAAGAATACGTGATGATCACTACAGCCTCCAAAAAAAATCAAAAATGTGCAACGGGGTGAGATACACCTTCAAACAATTTTTCTGAGCGAGCTAAGCGATTTCTGACGCGCCGGTGATCAACGGTAGCGTCAGAAAGGGGCCAAATATTGGTTTTGAATTTTTCAAGAATACATGCTGATCACTACAGCCTCAAAAAAAATCAAAGATGTGCATTGGGGTGAGATACACCTTAAAAAAAATTTCAGAGCCACCCAATCGATTTGTGACGTGCCGATGATCAACGGTAACGTCAGAAAGGGGCCAAATATTGGTTTTGAATTTTTCAAGAATACATGCTGATCACTACAGCCTCCAAAAACTTCAAAGATGTGCATTGGGGTGAGATACACCTTAAAAAAAAATTTCAGAGCCACCCAATCGATTTGTGACGTGTCGATGATCAACGGCAGCGTCAGACAGGGGCCAAATATTAGTTTTGAATTTTTCAAGAATACGTGATGATCACTACAGCCTCCAAAAAAATCAAAGATGTGCAACGGGGTGAGATACACCTTAAAACAATTTTTCGGAGCGAGCTGAGCGATTTGTGATGTGCCGATGATCAACGGTAACGTCAGAAAGGGTCCAAATATTGGTTTTGAATTTTTCAAGAATACATGCTGATCACTACGCCTCCAAAAAAATCAAAGATGTGCATTGGGGTGAGATACACCTTCAAACAATTTTTCGGAGCGAGCTGAGCGATTTCTGACGTGCCGGTGATCAACGGTAGCGTCAGAAAGGGGCCAAATATTGGTTTTGAATTTTTCAAGAATACATGCTGGTCACTACAGCCTCCAAAAAAATCAAAGATGTGCATTGGGGTGAGATACACCTTAAACAAAAATTTCAGAGCCACCCAATCGATTTGTGACGTGCCGATGATCAACGGTAACGTCAGAAAGGGGCCAAATATTGGTTTTGAATTTTTCAAGAATACATGCTGATCACTACAGCCTCCAAAAAATTCAAAGATGTGCATTGGGGTGAGATACACCTTAAAAAAAATTTCAGAGCCACCCAATCGATTTGTGACGTGTCGATGATCAACGGCAGCGTCAGACAGGGGCCAAATATTAGTTTTGAATTTTTCAAGAATACATGCTGATCACTACAGCCTCCAAAAAAATCAAAGATGTGCATTGGGGTGAGATACACCTTCAAACAATTTTTCGGAGCGAGCTGAGCGATTTCTGACGTGCCGGTGATCAACTGTAACGTCAGAAAGGGGCCAAATATTGGTTTTGAATTTTTCAAGAATACGTGATGATCACTACAGCCTCCAAAAAAATCAAAGATGTGTATTGGGGTGAGATACACCTTAAAAAAAATTTCAGAGCTACCCAATCGATTTGTGACGTGTCGATGATCAACGGCAGCGTCAGACAGGGGCCAAATATTAGTTTTGAATTTTTCAAGAATACGTGATGATCACTACAGCCTCCAAAAAAAATCAAAAATGTGCAACGGGGTGAGATACACCTTAAAACAATTTTTCGGAGCGAGCTGAGCGATTTGTGATGTGCCGATGATCAACGGTAACGTCAGAAAGGGGCCAAATATTGGTTTTGAATTTTTCAAGAATACATGCTGATCACTACAGCCTCTAAAAAATTCAAAGATGTGCATTGGGGTGAGATACACCTTAAACAAAAATTTCAGAGCCACCCAATCGATTTGTGACGTGCCGATGATCAACGGCAGCGTCACACAGGGGCCAATTATTAGTTTTGAATTTTTCAAGAATACATGCTGATCACTACAGCCTCCAAAAAAATCAAAGATGTGCATTGGGGTGAGATACACCTTAAAAAAAATTTCAGAGCCACCCAATCGATTTGTGACGTGCCGATGATCAACGGTAACGTCAGAAAGGGGCCAAATTTTGGTTTTGAATTTTTCAAGAATACATGCTGATCACTACAGCCTCCAAAAAATTCAAAGATGTGCATTGGGGTGAGATACACCTTTAAAAAAAATTTCAGAGCCACCCAATCGATTTGTGACGTGTCGATGATCAACGGCAGCGTCAGACAGGGGCCAAATATTAGTTTTGAATTTTTCAAGAATACGTGATGATCACTACAGCCTCCAAAAAAATCAAAGATGTGCAACGGGGTGAGATACACCTTAAAACAATTTTTCGGAGCGAGCTGAGCGATTTGTGATGTGCCGATGATCAACGGTAACGTCAGAAAGGGGCCAAATATTGGTTTTGAATTTTTCAAGAATACATGCTGATCACTACGCCTCCAAAAAAATCAAAGATGTGCATTGGGGTGAGATACACCTTCAAACAATTTTTCGGAGCGAGCTGAGCGATTTCTGACGTGCCGGTGATCAACGGTAACGTCAGAAAGGGGCCAAATATTGGTTTTGAATTTTTCAAGAATACATGCTGATCACTACAGCCTCCAAAAAATTCAAAGATGTGCATTGGGGTGAGATACACCTTAAACAAAAATTTCAGAGCCACCCAATCGATTTGTGACGTGTCGATGATCAACGGCAGCGTCAGACAGGGGCCAAATATTACTTTTGAATTTTTCAAGAATACATGCTGATCACTACAGCCTCCAAAAAAATCAAAGATGTGCATTGGGGTGAGATACGCCTTCAAACAATTTTTCGGAGCGAGCTGAGCGATTTCTGACGTGCCGGTGATCAACTGTAACGTCAGAAAGGGGCCAAATATTGGTTTTGAATTCTTCAAGAATACGTGATGATCACTACAGCCTCCAAAAAAATCAAAGATGTGCATTGGGGTGAGATACACCTTAAAAAAAAATTTCAGAGCCACCCAATCGATTTGTGACGTGCCGATGATCAACGGTAACGTCAGAAAGGGGCCAAATATTGGTTTTGAATTTTTCAAGAATACGTGATGATCACTACAGCCTCCAAAAAAATCAAAGGTGTGCATTGGGGTGAGATACACCTTCAAACAATTTTTCGGAGCGAGCTGAGCGATTTCTGACGCGCCGGTGATCAACGGTAACGTCAGAAAGGGGCCAAATATTGGTTTTGAATTTTTCAAGAATACGTGATGATCACTACAGCCTCCAAAAAAATCAAAGATGTGCATTGGGGTGAGATACACCTTCAAACAATTTTTCTGAGCGAGCTGAGCGATTTGTGACGTGCCGATGATCAACGGTAACGTCAGAAAGGGGCCAAATATTGGTTTTGAATTTTTCAAGAATACATGCTGATCACTACAGCCTCCAAAAAATTCAAAGATGTGCATTGGGGTGAGATACACCTTAAAAAAAATTTCAGAGCCACCCAATCGATTTGTGACGTGTCGATGATCAACGGCAGCGTCAGACAGGGGCCAAATATTAGTTTTGAATTTTTCAAGAATACGTGATGATCACTACAGCCTCCAAAAAAAATCAAAAATGTGCAACGGGGTGAGATACACCTTTAAACAATTTTTCGGAGCGAGCTGAGCGATTTGTGATGTGCCGATGATCAACGGTAACGTCAGAAAGGGGCCAAATATTGGTTTTGAATTTTTCAAGAATACATGCTGATCACTACAGCCTCCAAAAAATTCAAAGATGTGCATTGGGGTGAGATACACCTTAAACAAAAATTTCAGAGCCACCCAATCGATTTGTGACGTGCCGATGATCAACGGCAGCGTCACACAGGGGCCAAATATTAGTTTTGAATTTTTCAAGAATACATGCTGATCACTACAGCCTCCAAAAAAATCAAAGATGTGCATTGGGGTGAGATACACCTTAAAATAAAATTTCAGAGCCACCCAATTAATTTGTGACGTGCCGATGATCAACGGCAGCGTCAGACAGGGGCCAAATATTAGTTTTGAATTTTTCAAGAATACATGCTGATCACTACAGCCTCCAAAAAATTCAAAGATGTGCATTGGGGTGAGATACACCTTAAAAAAAATTTCAGAGCCACCCAATCGATTTGTGACGTGCCGATGATCAACGGTAACGTCAGAAAGGGGCCAAATATTAGTTTTGAATTTTTCAAGAATACGTGATGATCACTACAGCCTCCAAAAAAAATCAAAAATGTGCAACGGGGTGAGATACACCTTCAAACAATTTTTCGGAGCGAGCTGAGCGATTTCTGACGTGCCGGTGATCAACGGTAGCGTCAGAAAGGGGCCAAATATTGGTTTTGAATTTTTCAAGAATACATGCTGATCACTACAGCCTCCAAAAAATTCAAAGATGTGCATTGGGGTGAGATACACCTTAAACAAAAATTTCAGAGCCACCCAATCGATTTGTGACGTGCCGATGATCAACGGCAGCGTCACACAGGGGCCAAATATTAGTTTTGAATTTTTCAAGAATACATGCTGATCACTACAGCCTCCAAAAAAATCAAAGATGTGCATTGGGGTGAGATACACCTTAAAATAAAATTTCAGAGCCACCCAATTGATTTGTGACGTGCCGATGATCAACGGCAGCTTCAGACAGGGGCCAAATATTAGTTTTGAATTTTTCAAGAATACATGCTGATCACTACAGCCTCCAAAAAATTCAAAGATGTGCATTGGGGTGAGATACACCTTCAAACAATTTTTCTGAGCGAGCTGAGCGATTTGTGACGTGCCGATGATCAACGGTAACGTCAGAAAGGGGCCAAATATTGGTTTTGAATTTTTCAAGAATACATGCTGATCACTACAGCCTCCAAAAAATTCAAAGATGTGCATTGGGGTGAGATACACCTTCAAACAATTTTTCTGAGCCACCCAATCGATTTGTGACGCGTCGATGATCAACGGCAGCGTCAGACAGGGGCCAAATATTAGTTTTGAATTTTTCAAGAATACGTGATGATCACTACAGCCTCCAAAAAAAATCAAAAATGTGCAACGGGGTGAGATACACCTTCAAACAATTTTTCGGAGCGAGCTAAGCGATTTCTGACGTGCCGGTGATCAACGGTAGCGTCAGAAAGGGGCCAAATATTGGTTTTGAATTTTTCAAGAATACATGCTGATCACTACAGCCTCAAAAAAAATCAAAGATGTGCATTGGGGTGAGATACACCTTAAAAAAAATTTCAGAGCCACCCAATCGATTTGTGACGTGCCGATGATCAACGGTAACGTCAGAAAGGGGCCAAATTTTGGTTTTGAATTTTTCAAGAATACATGCTGATCACTACAGCCTCCAAAAAATTCAAAGATGTGCATTGGGGTGAGATACACCTTTAAAAAAAATTTCAGAGCCACCCAATCGATTTGTGACGTGTCGATGATCAACGGCAGCGTCAGACAGGGGCCAAATATTAGTTTTGAATTTTTCAAGAATACGTGATGATCACTACAGTCTCCAAAAAAATCAAAGATGTGCAACGGGGTGAGATACACCTTAAAACAATTTTTCGGAGCGAGCTGAGCGATTTGTGATGTGCCGATGATCAACGGTAACGTCAGAAAGGGGCCAAATATTGGTTTTGAATTTTTCAAGAATACATGCTGATCACTACGCCTCCAAAAAAATCAAAGATGTGCATTGGGGTGAGATACACCTTCAAACAATTTTTCGGAGCGAGCTGAGCGATTTCTGACGTGCCGGTGATCAACGGTAACGTCAGAAAGGGGCCAAATATTGGTTTTGAATTTTTCAAGAATACATGCTGATCACTACAGCCTCCAAAAAATTCAAAGATGTGCATTGGGGTGAGATACACCTTAAACAAAAATTTCAGAGCCACCCAATCGATTTGTGACGTGTCGATGATCAACGGCAGCGTCAGACAGGGGCCAAATATTACTTTTGAATTTTTCAAGAATACATGCTGATCACTACAGCCTCCAAAAAAATCAAAGATGTGCATTGGGGTGAGATACGCCTTCAAACAATTTTTCGGAGCGAGCTGAGCGATTTCTGACGTGCCGGTGATCAACTGTAACGTCAGAAAGGGGCCAAATATTGGTTTTGAATTCTTCAAGAATACGTGATGATCACTACAGCCTCCAAAAAAATCAAAGATGTGCATTGGGGTGAGATACACCTTAAAAAAAATTTCAGAGCCACCCAATCGATTTGTGACGTGCCGATGATCAACGGTAACGTCAGAAAGGGGCCAAATATTGGTTTTGAATTTTTCAAGAATACGTGATGATCACTACAGCCTCCAAAAAAATCAAAGGTGTGCATTGGGGTGAGATACACCTTCAAACAATTTTTCGGAGCGAGCTGAGCGATTTCTGACGCGCCGGTGATCAACGGTAACGTCAGAAAGGGGCCAAATATTGGTTTTGAATTTTTCAAGAATACGTGATGATCACTACAGCCTCCAAAAAAATCAAAGATGTGCATTGGGGTGAGATACACCTTAAAACAATTTTTCTGAGCGAGCTGAGCGATTTGTGACGTGCCGATGATCAACGGTAACGTCAGAAAGGGGCCAAATATTGGTTTTGAATTTTTCAAGAATACATGCTGATCACTACAGCCTCCAAAAAATTCAAAGATGTGCATTGGGGTGAGATACACCTTAAAAAAAATTTCAGAGCCACCCAATCGATTTGTGACGTGTCGATGATCAACGGCAGCGTCAGACAGGGGCCAAATATTAGTTTTGAATTTTTCAAGAATACGTGATGATCACTACAGCCTCCAAAAAAAATCAAAAATGTGCAACGGGGTGAGATACACCTTTAAACAATTTTTCGGAGCGAGCTGAGCGATTTGTGATGTGCCGATGATCAACGGTAACGTCAGAAAGGGGCCAAATATTGGTTTTGAATTTTTCAAGAATACATGCTGATCACTACAGCCTCCAAAAAATTCAAAGATGTGCATTGGGGTGAGATACACCTTAAACAAAAATTTCAGAGCCACCCAATCGATTTGTGACGTGCCGATGATCAACGGCAGCGTCACACAGGGGCCAAATATTAGTTTTGAATTTTTCAAGAATACATGCTGATCACTACAGCCTCCAAAAAAATCAAAGATGTGCATTGGGGTGAGATACACCTTAAAATAAAATTTCAGAGCCACCCAATTAATTTGTGACGTGCCGATGATCAACGGCAGCGTCAGACAGGGGCCAAATATTAGTTTTGAATTTTTCAAGAATACATGCTGATCACTACAGCCTCCAAAAAATTCAAAGATGTGCATTGGGGTGAGATACACCTTCAAACAATTTTTCTGAGCGAGCTGAGCGATTTGTGACGTGCCGATGATCAACGGTAACGTCAGAAAGGGGCCAAATATTGGTTTTGAATTTTTCAAGAATACATGCTGATCACTACAGCCTCCAAAAAATTCAAAGATGTGCATTGGGGTGAGATACACCTTAAAAAAAATTTCAGAGCCACCCAATCGATTTGTGACGTGCCGATGATCAACGGTAACGTCAGAAAGGGGCCAAATATTAGTTTTGAATTTTTCAAGAATACGTGATGATCACTACAGCCTCCAAAAAAAATCAAAAATGTGCAACGGGGTGAGATACACCTTCAAACAATTTTTCGGAGCGAGCTGAGCGATTTCTGACGTGCCGGTGATCAACGGTAGCGTCAGAAAGGGGCCAAATATTGGTTTTGAATTTTTCAAGAATACATGCTGATCACTACAGCCTCCAAAAAATTCAAAGATGTGCATTGGGGTGAGATACACCTTAAACAAAAATTTCAGAGCCACCCAATCGATTTGTGACGTGCCGATGATCAACGGCAGCGTCACACAGGGGCCAAATATTAGTTTTGAATTTTTCAAGAATACATGCTGATCACTACAGCCTCCAAAAAAATCAAAGATGTGCATTGGGGTGAGATACACCTTAAAATAAAATTTCAGAGCCACCCAATTGATTTGTGACGTGCCGATGATCAACGGCAGCTTCAGACAGGGGCCAAATATTAGTTTTGAATTTTTCAAGAATACATGCTGATCACTACAGCCTCCAAAAAATTCAAAGATGTGCATTGGGGTGAGATACACCTTCAAACAATTTTTCTGAGCGAGCTGAGCGATTTGTGACGTGCCGATGATCAACGGTAACGTCAGAAAGGGGCCAAATATTGGTTTTGAATTTTTCAAGAATACATGCTGATCACTACAGCCTCCAAAAAATTCAAAGATGTGCATTGGGGTGAGATACACCTTCAAACAATTTTTCTGAGCCACCCAATCGATTTGTGACGTGTCGATGATCAACGGCAGCGTCAGACAGGGGCCAAATATTAGTTTTGAATTTTTCAAGAATACGTGATGATCACTACAGCCTCCAAAAAAAATCAAAAATGTGCAACGGGGTGAGATACACCTTCAAACAATTTTTCGGAGCGAGCTAAGCGATTTCTGACGTGCCGGTGATCAACGGTAGCGTCAGAAAGGGGCCAAATATTGGTTTTGAATTTTTCAAGAATACATGCTGATCACTACAGCCTCAAAAAAAATCAAAGATGTGCATTGGGGTGAGATACACCTTAAAAAAAATTTCAGAGCCACCCAATCGATTTGTGACGTGCCGATGATCAACGGTAACGTCAGAAAGGGGCCAAATATTGGTTTTGAATTTTTCAAGAATACATGCTGATCACTACAGCCTCCAAAAACTTCAAAGATGTGCATTGGGGTGAGATACACCTTAAAAAAAAATTTCAGAGCCACCCAATCGATTTGTGACGTGTCGATGATCAACGGCAGCGTCAGACAGGGGCCAAATATTAGTTTTGAATTTTTCAAGAATACGTGATGATCACTACAGCCTCCAAAAAAATCAAAGATGTGCAACGGGGTGAGATACACCTTAAAACAATTTTTCGGAGCGAGCTGAGCGATTTGTGATGTGCCGATGATCAACGGTAACGTCAGAAAGGGTCCAAATATTGGTTTTGAATTTTTCAAGAATACATGCTGATCACTACGCCTCCAAAAAAATCAAAGATGTGCATTGGGGTGAGATACACCTTCAAACAATTTTTCGGAGCGAGCTGAGCGATTTCTGACGTGCCGGTGATCAACGGTAGCGTCAGAAAGGGGCCAAATATTGGTTTTGAATTTTTCAAGAATACATGCTGGTCACTACAGCCTCCAAAAAAATCAAAGATGTGCATTGGGGTGAGATACACCTTAAACAAAAATTTCAGAGCCACCCAATCGATTTGTGACGTGCCGATGATCAACGGTAACGTCAGAAAGGGGCCAAATATTGGTTTTGAATTTTTCAAGAATACATGCTGATCACTACAGCCTCCAAAAAATTCAAAGATGTGCATTGGGGTGAGATACACCTTAAAAAAAAATTTCAGAGCCACCCAATCGATTTGTGACGTGTCGATGATCAACGGCAGCGTCAGACAGGGGCCAAATATTAGTTTTGAATTTTTCAAGAATACATGCTGATCACTACAGCCTCCAAAAAAATCAAAGATGTGCATTGGGGTGAGATACACCTTCAAACAATTTTTCGGAGCGAGCTGAGCGATTTCTGACGTGCCGGTGATCAACTGTAACGTCAGAAAGGGGCCAAATATTGGTTTTGAATTTTTCAAGAATACGTGATGATCACTACAGCCTCCAAAAAAATCAAAGATGTGTATTGGGGTGAGATACACCTTAAAAAAAATTTCAGAGCTACCCAATCGATTTGTGACGTGTCGATGATCAACGGCAGCGTCAGACAGGGGCCAAATATTAGTTTTGAATTTTTCAAGAATACGTGATGATCACTACAGCCTCCAAAAAAAATCAAAAATGTGCAACGGGGTGAGATACACCTTAAAACAATTTTTCGGAGCGAGCTGAGCGATTTGTGATGTGCCGATGATCAACGGTAACGTCAGAAAGGGGCCAAATATTGGTTTTGAATTTTTCAAGAATACATGCTGATCACTACAGCCTCCAAAAAATTCAAAGATGTGCATTGGGGTGAGATACACCTTAAACAAAAATTTCAGAGCCACCCAATCGATTTGTGACGTGCCGATGATCAACGGCAGCGTCACACAGGGGCCAATTATTAGTTTTGAATTTTTCAAGAATACATGCTGATCACTACAGCCTCCAAAAAAATCAAAGATGTGCATTGGGGTGAGATACACCTTAAAAAAAATTTCAGAGCCACCCAATCGATTTGTGACGTGCCGATGATCAACGGTAACGTCAGAAAGGGGCCAAATATTGGTTTTGAATTTTTCAAGAATACATGCTGATCACTACAGCCTCCAAAAAATTCAAAGATGTGCATTGGGGTGAGATACACCTTTAAAAAAAATTTCAGAGCCACCCAATCGATTTGTGACGTGTCGATGATCAACGGCAGCGTCAGACAGGGGCCAAATATTACTTTTGAATTTTTCAAGAATACATGCTGATCACTACAGCCTCCAAAAAAATCAAAGATGTGCATTGGGGTGAGATACGCCTTCAAACAATTTTTCGGAGCGAGCTGAGCGATTTCTGACGTGCCGGTGATCAACTGTAACGTCAGAAAGGGGCCAAATATTGGTTTTGAATTCTTCAAGAATACGTGATGATCACTACAGCCTCCAAAAAAATCAAAGATGTGCATTGGGGTGAGATACACCTTAAAAAAAAATTTCAGAGCCACCCAATCGATTTGTGACGTGCCGATGATCAACGGTAACGTCAGAAAGGGGCCAAATATTGGTTTTGAATTTTTCAAGAATACGTGATGATCACTACAGCCTCCAAAAAAATCAAAGGTGTGCATTGGGGTGAGATACACCTTCAAACAATTTTTCGGAGCGAGCTGAGCGATTTCTGACGTGCCGGTGATCAACGGTAACGTCAGAAAGGGGCCAAATATTGGTTTTGAATTTTTCAAGAATACGTGATGATCACTACAGCCTCCAAAAAAATCAAAGATGTGCATTGGGGTGAGATACACCTTCAAACAATTTTTCTGAGCGAGCTGAGCGATTTGTGACGTGCCGATGATCAACGGTAACGTCAGAAAGGGGCCAAATATTGGTTTTGAATTTTTCAAGAATACATGCTGATCACTACAGCCTCCAAAAAATTCAAAGATGTGCATTGGGGTGAGATACACCTTAAAAAAAATTTCAGAGCCACCCAATCGATTTGTGACGTGTCGATGATCAACGGCAGCGTCAGACAGGGGCCAAATATTAGTTTTGAATTTTTCAAGAATACGTGATGATCACTACAGCCTCCAAAAAAAATCAAAAATGTGCAACGGGGTGAGATACACCTTAAAACAATTTTTCGGAGCGAGCTGAGCGATTTGTGATGTGCCGATGATCAACGGTAACGTCAGAAAGGGGCCAAATATTGGTTTTGAATTTTTCAAGAATACATGCTGATCACTACAGCCTCCAAAAAATTCAAAGATGTGCATTGGGGTGAGATACACCTTAAACAAAAATTTCAGAGCCACCCAATCGATTTGTGACGTGCCGATGATCAACGGCAGCGTCACACAGGGGCCAAATATTAGTTTTGAATTTTTCAAGAATACATGCTGATCACTACAGCCTCCAAAAAAATCAAAGATGTGCATTGGGGTGAGATACACCTTAAAATAAAATTTCAGAGCCACCCAATTAATTTGTGACGTGCCGATGATCAACGGCAGCGTCAGACAGGGGCCAAATATTAGTTTTGAATTTTTCAAGAATACATGCTGATCACTACAGCCTCCAAAAAATTCAAAGATGTGCATTGGGGTGAGATACACCTTCAAACAATTTTTCTGAGCGAGCTGAGCGATTTGTGACGTGCCGATGATCAACGGTAACGTCAGAAAGGGGCCAAATATTGGTTTTGAATTTTTCAAGAATACATGCTGATCACTACAGCCTCCAAAAAATTCAAAGATGTGCATTGGGGTGAGATACACCTTAAAAAAAATTTCAGAGCCACCCAATCGATTTGTGACGTGCCGATGATCAACGGTAACGTCAGAAAGGGGCCAAATATTAGTTTTGAATTTTTCAAGAATACGTGATGATCACTACAGCCTCCAAAAAAAATCAAAAATGTGCAACGGGGTGAGATACACCTTCAAACAATTTTTCGGAGCGAGCTAAGCGATTTCTGACGTGCCGGTGATCAACGGTAGCGTCAGAAAGGGGCCAAATATTGGTTTTGAATTTTTCAAGAATACATGCTGATCACTACAGCCTCCAAAAAAATCAAAGATGTGCATTGGGGTGAGATACACCTTAAAAAAAAATATCAGAGCCACCCAATCGATTTGTGACGTGCCGATGATCAACGGCAGCGTCAGACAGGGGCCAAATATTAGTTTTGAATTTTTCAAGAATACATGCTGATCACTACAGCCTCCAAAAAAATCAAAGATGTGCATTGGGGTGAGATACACCTTAAAAAAAAATTTCAGAGCCACCCAATTGATTTGTGACGTGCCGATGATCAACGGCAGCGTCAGACAGGGGCCAAATATTAGTTTTGAATTTTTCAAGAATACATGCTGATCACTACAGCCTCCAAAAAAATCAAAGATGTGCATTGGGGTGAGATACACCTTAAAATAAAATTTCAGAGCCACCCAATTGATTTGTGACGTGCCGATGATCAACGGCAGCGTCAGACAGGGGCCAAATATTAGTTTTGAATTTTTCAAGAATACATGCTGATCACTACAGCCTCCAAAAAAATCAAAGGTGTGCATTGGGGTGAGATACACCTTCAAACAATTTTTCGGAGCGAGCTGAGCGATTTCTGACGTGCCGGTGATCAACGGTAGCGTCAGAAAGGGGCCAAATATTGGTTTTGAATTTTTCAAGAATACATGCTGGTCACTACAGCCTCCAAAAAAATCAAAGATGTGCATTGGGGTGAGATACACCTTAAAAAAAATTTCAGAGCCACCCAATCGATTTGTGACGTGCCGATGATCAACGGTAACGTCAGAAAGGGGCCAAATATTGGTTTTGAATTTTTCAAGAATACATGCTGATCACTACAGCCTCCAAAAAATTCAAAGATGTGCATTGGGGTGAGATACACCTTAAAAAAAAATTTCAGAGCCACCCAATCGATTTGTGACGTGTCGATAATCAACGGCAGCGTCAGACAGGGGCCAAATATTAGTTTTGAATTTTTCAAGAATACATGCTGATCACTACAGCCTCCAAAAAAATCAAAGATGTGCATTGGGGTGAGATACACCTTCAAACAATTTTTCGGAGCGAGCTGAGCGATTTCTGACGTGCCGGTGATCAACTGTAACGTCAGAAAGGGGCCAAATATTGGTTTTGAATTTTTCAAGAATACGTGATGATCACTACAGCCTCCAAAAAAATCAAAGATGTGCATTGGGGTGAGATACACCTTAAAAAAAAATATCAGAGCCACCCAATCGATTTGTGACGTGCCGATGATCAACGGTAACGTCAGAAAGGGGCCAAATATTGGTTTTGAATTTTTCAAGAATACGTGATGATCACTACAGCCTCCAAAAAAATCAAAGGTGTGCATTGGGGTGAGATACACCTTCAAACAATTTTTCGGAGCGAGCTGAGCGATTTCTGACGTGCCGGTGATCAACGGTAACGTCAGAAAGGGGCCAAATATTGGTTTTGAATTTTTCAAGAATACGTGATGATCACAACAGCCTCCAAAAAAATCAAAGATGTGCATTGGGGTGAGATACACCTTAAACAAGAATTTCAGAGCCACCCAATCGATTTGTGACGTGCCGATGATCAACGGCAGCGTCACACAGGGGCCAAATATTAGTTTTGAATTTTTCAAGAATACATGCTGATCACTACAGCCTCCAAAAAAATCAAAGATGTGCATTGGGGTGAGATACACCTTAAAATAAAATTTCAGAGCCACCCAATTGATTTGTGACGTGCCGATGATCAACGGCAGCGTCAGACAGGGGCCAAATATTAGTTTTGAATTTTTCAAGAATACGTGATGATCACTACAGCCTCCAAAAAAAATCAAAAATGTGCAACGGGGTGAGATACACCTTAAAACAATTTTTCGGAGCGAGCTGAGCGATTTGTGATGTGCCGATGATCAACGGTAACGTCAGAAAGGGGCCAAATATTGGTTTTGAATTTTTCAAGAATACATGCTGATCACTACAGCCTCCAAAAAATTCAAAGATGTGCATTGGGGTGAGATACACCTTAAACAAAAATTTCAGAGCCACCCAATTGATTTGTGACGTGCTGATGATCAACGGCAGCGTCAGACAGGGGCCAAATATTAGTTTTGAATTTTTCAAGAATACATGCTGATCACTACAGCCTCCAAAAAAATCAAAGGTGTGCATTGGGGTGAGATACACCTTCAAACAATTTTTCGGAGCGAGCTGAGCGATTTCTGACGTGCCGGTGATCAACGGTAGCGTCAGAAAGGGGCCAAATATTGGTTTTGAATTTTTCAAGAATACATGCTGGTCACTACAGCCTCCAAAAAAATCAAAGATGTGCATTGGGGTGAGATACACCTTAAACAAGAATTTCAGAGCCACCCAATCGATTTGTGACGTGCCGATGATCAACGGTAACGTCAGAAAGGGGCCAAATATTGGTTTTGAATTTTTCAAGAATACATGCTGATCACTACAGCCTCCAAAAAATTCAAAGATGTGCATTGGGGTGAGATACACCTTAAAAAAAAATTTCAGAGCCACCCAATCGATTTGTGACGTGTCGATGATCAACGGCAGCGTCAGACAGGGGCCAAATATTAGTTTTGAATTTTTCAAGAATACATGCTGATCACTACAGCCTCCAAAAAAATCAAAGATGTGCATTGGGGTGAGATACGCCTTCAAACAATTTTTCGGAGCGAGCTGAGCGATTTCTGACGTGCCGGTGATCAACTGTAACGTCAGAAAGGGGCCAAATATTGGTTTTGAATTCTTCAAGAATACGTGATGATCACTACAGCCTCCAAAAAAATCAAAGATGTGCATTGGGGTGAGATACACCTTAAAAAAAAATTTCAGAGCCACCCAATCGATTTGTGACGTGCCGATGATCAACGGTAACGTCAGAAAGGGGCCAAATATTGGTTTTGAATTTTTCAAGAATACGTGATGATCACTACAGCCTCCAAAAAAATCAAAGGTGTGCATTGGGGTGAGATACACCTTCAAACAATTTTTCGGAGCGAGCTGAGCGATTTCTGACGTGCCGGTGATCAACGGTAACGTCAGAAAGGGGCCAAATATTGGTTTTGAATTTTTCAAGAATACGTGATGATCACTACAGCCTCCAAAAAAATCAAAGATGTGCATTGGGGTGAGATACACCTTCAAACAATTTTTCTGAGCGAGCTGAGCGATTTGTGACGTGCCGATGATCAACGGTAACGTCAGAAAGGGGCCAAATATTGGTTTTGAATTTTTCAAGAATACATGCTGATCACTACAGCCTCCAAAAAATTCAAAGATGTGCATTGGGGTGAGATACACCTTAAAAAAAATTTCAGAGCCACCCAATCGATTTGTGACGTGTCGATGATCAACGGCAGCGTCAGACAGGGGCCAAATATTAGTTTTGAATTTTTCAAGAATACGTGATGATCACTACAGCCTCCAAAAAAAATCAAAAATGTGCAACGGGGTGAGATACACCTTAAAACAATTTTTCGGAGCGAGCTGAGCGATTTGTGATGTGCCGATGATCAACGGTAACGTCAGAAAGGGGCCAAATATTGGTTTTGAATTTTTCAAGAATACATGCTGATCACTACAGCCTCCAAAAAATTCAAAGATGTGCATTGGGATGAGATACACCTTAAACAAAAATTTCAGAGCCACCCAATCGATTTGTGACGTGCCGATGATCAACGGCAGCGTCACACAGGGGCCAAATATTAGTTTTGAATTTTTCAAGAATACATGCTGATCACTACAGCCTCCAAAAAAATCAAAGATGTGCATTGGGGTGAGATACACCTTAAAATAAAATTTCAGAGCCACCCAATTAATTTGTGACGTGCCGATGATCAACGGCAGCGTCAGACAGGGGCCAAATATTAGTTTTGAATTTTTCAAGAATACATGCTGATCACTACAGCCTCCAAAAAATTCAAAGATGTGCATTGGGGTGAGATACACCTTCAAACAATTTTTCTGAGCGAGCTGAGCGATTTGTGACGTGCCGATGATCAACGGTAACGTCAGAAAGGGGCCAAATATTGGTTTTGAATTTTTCAAGAATACATGCTGATCACTACAGCCTCCAAAAAATTCAAAGATGTGCATTGGGGTGAGATACACCTTAAAAAAAATTTCAGAGCCACCCAATCGATTTGTGACGTGCCGATGATCAACGGTAACGTCAGAAAGGGGCCAAATATTAGTTTTGAATTTTTCAAGAATACGTGATGATCACTACAGCCTCCAAAAAAAATCAAAAATGTGCAACGGGGTGAGATACACCTTCAAACAATTTTTCGGAGCGAGCTAAGCGATTTCTGACGTGCCGGTGATCAACGGTAGCGTCAGAAAGGGGCCAAATATTGGTTTTGAATTTTTCAAGAATACATGCTGATCACTACAGCCTCCAAAAAAATCAAAGATGTGCATTGGGGTGAGATACACCTTAAAAAAAAATATCAGAGCCACCCAATCGATTTGTGACGTGCCGATGATCAACGGCAGCGTCAGACAGGGGCCAAATATTAGTTTTGAATTTTTCAAGAATACATGCTGATCACTACAGCCTCCAAAAAAATCAAAGATGTGCATTGGGGTGAGATACACCTTAAAATAAAATTTCAGAGCCACCCAATTGATTTGTGACGTGCCGATGATCAACGGCAGCGTCAGACAGGGGCCAAATATTAGTTTTGAATTTTTCAAGAATACATGCTGATCACTACAGCCTCCAAAAAAATCAAAGATGTGCATTGGGGTGAGATACACCTTAAAATAAAATTTCAGAGCCACCCAATTGATTTGTGACGTGCCGATGATCAACGGCAGCGTCAGACAGGGGCCAAATATTAGTTTTGAATTTTTCAAGAATACATGCTGATCACTACAGCCTCCAAAAAAATCAAAGGTGTGCATTGGGGTGAGATACACCTTCAAACAATTTTTCGGAGCGAGCTGAGCGATTTCTGACGTGCCGGTGATCAACGGTAGCGTCAGAAAGGGGCCAAATATTGGTTTTGAATTTTTCAAGAATACATGCTGGTCACTACAGCCTCCAAAAAAATCAAAGATGTGCATTGGGGTGAGATACACCTTAAAAAAAATTTCAGAGCCACCCAATCGATTTGTGACGTGCCGATGATCAACGGTAACGTCAGAAAGGGGCCAAATATTGGTTTTGAATTTTTCAAGAATACATGCTGATCACTACAGCCTCCAAAAAATTCAAAGATGTGCATTGGGGTGAGATACACCTTAAAAAAAAATTTCAGAGCCACCCAATCGATTTGTGACGTGTCGATGATCAACGGCAGCGTCAGACAGGGGCCAAATATTAGTTTTGAATTTTTCAAGAATACATGCTGATCACTACAGCCTCCAAAAAAATCAAAGATGTGCATTGGGGTGAGATACACCTTCAAACAATTTTTCGGAGCGAGCTGAGCGATTTCTGACGTGCCGGTGATCAACTGTAACGTCAGAAAGGGGCCAAATATTGGTTTTGAATTTTTCAAGAATACGTGATGATCACTACAGCCTCCAAAAAAATCAAAGATGTGCATTGGGGTGAGATACACCTTAAAAAAAAATATCAGAGCCACCCAATCGATTTGTGACGTGCCGATGATCAACGGTAACGTCAGAAAGGGGCCAAATATTGGTTTTGAATTTTTCAAGAATACGTGATGATCACTACAGCCTCCAAAAAAATCAAAGGTGTGCATTGGGGTGAGATACACCTTCAAACAATTTTTCGGAGCGAGCTGAGCGATTTCTGACGTGCCGGTGATCAACGGTAACGTCAGAAAGGGGCCAAATATTGGTTTTGAATTTTTCAAGAATACGTGATGATCACTACAGCCTCCAAAAAAATCAAAGTTGTGCATTGGGGTGAGATACACCTTCAAACAATTTTTCGGAGCGAGCTGAGCGATTTCTGACGTGCCGGTGATCAACGGTAACGTCAGAAAGGGGCCAAATATTGGTTTTGAATTTTTCAAGAATACGTGATGATCACAACAGCCTCCAAAAAAATCAAAGATGTGCATTGGGGTGAGATACACCTTAAACAAGAATTTCAGAGCCACCCAATCGATTTGTGACGTGCCGATGATCAACGGCAGCGTCACACAGGGGCCAAATATTAGTTTTGAATTTTTCAAGAATACATGCTGATCACTACAGCCTCCAAAAAAATCAAAGATGTGCATTGGGGTGAGATACACCTTAAAATAAAATTTCAGAGCCACCCAATTGATTTGTGACGTGCCGATGATCAACGGCAGCGTCAGACAGGGGCCAAATATTAGTTTTGAATTTTTCAAGAATACGTGATGATCACTACAGCCTCCAAAAAAAAATCAAAAATGTGCAACGGGGTGAGATACACCTTAAAACAATTTTTCGGAGCGAGCTGAGCGATTTGTGATGTGCCGATGATCAACGGTAACGTCAGAAAGGGGCCAAATATTGGTTTTGAATTTTTCAAGAATACATGCTGATCACTACAGCCTCCAAAAAATTCAAAGATGTGCATTGGGGTGAGATACACCTTAAACAAAAATTTCAGAGCCACCCAATCGATTTGTGACGTGCCGATGATCAACGGCAGCGTCAGACAGGGGCCAAATATTAGTTTTGAATTTTTCAAGAATACATGCTGATCACTACAGCCTCCAAAAAAATCAAAGATGTGCATTGGGGTGAGATACACCTTAAAATAAAATTTCAGAGCCACCCAATTGATTTGTGACGTGCCGATGATCAACGGCAGCGTCAGACAGGGGCCAAATATTAGTTTTGAATTTTTCAAGAATACATGCTGATCACTACAGCCTCCAAAAAAATCAAAGGTGTGCATTGGGGTGAGATACACCTTCAAACAATTTTTCGGAGCGAGCTGAGCGATTTCTGACGTGCCGGTGATCAACGGTAGCGTCAGAAAGGGGCCAAATATTGGTTTTGAATTTTTCAAGAATACATGCTGGTCACTACAGCCTCCAAAAAAATCAAAGATGTGCATTGGGGTGAGATACACCTTAAAAAAAATTTCAGAGCCACCCAATCGATTTGTGACGTGCCGATGATCAACGGTAACGTCAGAAAGGGGCCAAATATTGGTTTTGAATTTTTCAAGAATACATGCTGATCACTACAGCCTCCAAAAAATTCAAAGATGTGCATTGGGGTGAGATACACCTTAAAAAAAAATTTCAGAGCCACCCAATCGATTTGTGACGTGTCGATGATCAACGGCAGCGTCAGACAGGGGCCAAATATTAGTTTTGAATTTTTCAAGAATACATGCTGATCACTACAGCCTCCAAAAAAATCAAAGATGTGCATTGGGGTGAGATACACCTTCAAACAATTTTTCGGAGCGAGCTGAGCGATTTCTGACGTGCCGGTGATCAACTGTAACGTCAGAAAGGGGCCAAATATTGGTTTTGAATTTTTCAAGAATACGTGATGATCACTACAGCCTCCAAAAAAATCAAAGATGTGCATTGGGGTGAGATACACCTTAAAAAAAAATATCAGAGCCACCCAATCGATTTGTGACGTGCCGATGATCAACGGTAACGTCAGAAAGGGGCCAAATATTGGTTTTGAATTTTTCAAGAATACGTGATGATCACTACAGCCTCCAAAAAAATCAAAGGTGTGCATTGGGGTGAGATACACCTTCAAACAATTTTTCGGAGCGAGCTGAGCGATTTCTGACGTGCCGGTGATCAACGGTAACGTCAGAAAGGGGCCAAATATTGGTTTTGAATTTTTCAAGAATACGTGATGATCACTACAGCCTCCAAAAAAATCAAAGATGTGCATTGGGGTGAGATACACCTTCAAACAATTTTTTCTGAGCGAGCTGAGCGATTTGTGACGTGCCGATGATCAACGGTAACGTCAGAAAGGGGCCAAATATTGGTTTTGAATTTTTCAAGAATACATGCTGATCACTACAGCCTCCAAAAAATTCAAAGATGTGCATTGGGGTGAGATACACCTTAAAAAAAATTTCAGAGCCACCCAATCGATTTGTGACGTGTCGATGATCAACGGCAGCGTCAGACAGGGGCCAAATATTAGTTTTGAATTTTTCAAGAATACGTGATGATCACTACAGCCTCCAAAAAAAATCAAAAATGTGCAACGGGGTGAGATACACCTTAAAACAATTTTTCGGAGCGAGCTGAGCGATTTGTGATGTGCCGATGATCAACGGTAACGTCAGAAAGGGGCCAAATATTGGTTTTGAATTTTTCAAGAATACATGCTGATCACTACAGCCTCCAAAAAATTCAAAGATGTGCATTGGGGTGAGATACACCTTAAACAAAAATTTCAGAGCCACCCAATCGATTTGTGACGTGCCGATGATCAACGGCAGCGTCACACAGGGGCCAAATATTAGTTTTGAATTTTTCAAGAATACATGCTGATCACTACAGCCTCCAAAAAAATCAAAGATGTGCATTGGGGTTAGATACACCTTAAAATAAAATTTCAGAGCCACCCAATTGATTTGTGACGTGCCGATGATCAACGGCAGCGTCAGACAGGGGCCAAATATTAGTTTTGAATTTTTCAAGAATACATGCTGATCACTACAGCCTCCAAAAAAATCAAAGATGTGCATTGGGGTGAGATACACCTTCAAACAATTTTTCGGAGCGAGCTGAGCGATTTCTGACGTGCCGGTGATCAACGGTAGCGTCAGAAAGGGGCCAAATATTGGTTTTGAATTTTTCAAGAATACATGCTGGTCACTACAGCCTCCAAAAAAATCAAAGATGTGCATTGGGGTGAGATACACCTTAAAAAAAATTTCAGAGCCACCCAATCGATTTGTGACGTGCCGATGATCAACGGTAACGTCAGAAAGGGGCCAAATATTGGTTTTGAATTTTTCAAGAATACATGCTGATCACTACAGCCTCCAAAAAATTCAAAGATGTGCATTGGGGTGAGATACACCTTAAAAAAAAATTTCAGAGCCACCCAATCGATTTGTGACGTGTCGATGATCAACGGCAGCGTCAGACAGGGGCCAAATATTAGTTTTGAATTTTTCAAGAATACATGCTGATCACTACAGCCTCCAAAAAAATCAAAGATGTGCATTGGGGTGAGATACACCTTCAAACAATTTTTCGGAGCGAGCTGAGCGATTTCTGACGTGCCGGTGATCAACTGTAACGTCAGAAAGGGGCCAAATATTGGTTTTGAATTTTTCAAGAATACGTGATGATCACTACAGCCTCCAAAAAAATCAAAGATGTGCATTGGGGTGAGATACACCTTAAAAAAAAATATCAGAGCCACCCAATCGATTTGTGACGTGCCGATGATCAACGGTAACGTCAGAAAGGGGCCAAATATTGGTTTTGAATTTTTCAAGAATACGTGATGATCACTACAGCCTCCAAAAAAATCAAAGGTGTGCATTGGGGTGAGATACACCTTCAAACAATTTTTCGGAGCGAGCTGAGCGATTTCTGACGTGCCGGTGATCAACGGTAACGTCAGAAAGGGGCCAAATATTGGTTTTGAATTTTTCAAGAATACGTGATGATCACTACAGCCTCCAAAAAAATCAAAGTTGTGCATTGGGGTGAGATACACCTTCAAACAATTTTTCGGAGCGAGCTGAGCGATTTCTGACGTGCCGGTGATCAACGGTAACGTCAGAAAGGGGCCAAATATTGGTTTTGAATTTTTCAAGAATACGTGATGATCACAACAGCCTCCAAAAAAATCAAAGATGTGCATTGGGGTGAGATACACCTTAAACAAGAATTTCAGAGCCACCCAATCGATTTGTGACGTGCCGATGATCAACGGCAGCGTCACACAGGGGCCAAATATTAGTTTTGAATTTTTCAAGAATACATGCTGATCACTACAGCCTCCAAAAAAATCAAAGATGTGCATTGGGGTGAGATACACCTTAAAATAAAATTTCAGAGCCACCCAATTGATTTGTGACGTGCCGATGATCAACGGCAGCGTCAGACAGGGGCCAAATATTAGTTTTGAATTTTTCAAGAATACGTGATGATCACTACAGCCTCCAAAAAAAATCAAAAATGTGCAACGGGGTGAGATACACCTTAAAACAATTTTTCGGAGCGAGCTGAGCGATTTGTGATGTGCCGATGATCAACGGTAACGTCAGAAAGGGGCCAAATATTGGTTTTGAATTTTTCAAGAATACATGCTGATCACTACAGCCTCCAAAAAATTCAAAGATGTGCATTGGGGTGAGATACACCTTAAACAAAAATTTCAGAGCCACCCAATCGATTTGTGACGTGCCGATGATCAACGGCAGCGTCACACAGGGGCCAATTATTAGTTTTGAATTTTTCAAGAATACATGCTGATCACTACAGCCTCCAAAAAAATCAAAGATGTGCATTGGGGTGAGATACACCTTAAAATAAAATTTCAGAGCCACCCAATTGATTTGTGACGTGCCGATGATCAACGGTAACGTCAGAAAGGGGCCAAATTTTGGTTTTGAATTTTTCAAGAATACATGCTGATCACTACAGCCTCCAAAAAATTCAAAGATGTGCATTGGGGTGAGATACACCTTAAAAAAAATTTCAGAGCCACCCAATCGATTTGTGACGTGCCGATGATCAACGGTAACGTCAGAAAGGGGCCAAATTTTGGTTTTGAATTTTTCAAGAATACATGCTGATCACTACAGCCTCCAAAAAATTCAAAGATGTGCATTGGGGTGAGATACACCTTTAAAAAAAATTTCAGAGCCACCCAATCGATTTGTGACGTGTCGATGATCAACGGCAGCGTCAGACAGGGGCCAAATATTAGTTTTGAATTTTTCAAGAATACGTGATGATCACTACAGCCTCCAAAAAAATCAAAGATGTGCAACGGGGTGAGATACACCTTAAAACAATTTTTCGGAGCGAGCTGAGCGATTTGTGATGTGCCGATGATCAACGGTAACGTCAGAAAGGGGCCAAATATTGGTTTTGAATTTTTCAAGAATACATGCTGATCACTACGCCTCCAAAAAAATCAAAGATGTGCATTGGGGTGAGATACACCTTCAAACAATTTTTCGGAGCGAGCTGAGCGATTTCTGACGTGCCGGTGATCAACGGTAACGTCAGAAAGGGGCCAAATATTGGTTTTGAATTTTTCAAGAATACATGCTGATCACTACAGCCTCCAAAAAATTCAAAGATGTGCATTGGGGTGAGATACACCTTAAACAAAAATTTCAGAGCCACCCAATCGATTTGTGACGTGCCGATGATCAACGGCAGCGTCACACAGGGGCCAAATATTAGTTTTGAATTTTTCAAGAATACATGCTGATCACTACAGCCTCCAAAAAAATCAAAGATGTGCATTGGGGTGAGATACACCTTAAAATAAAATTTCAGAGCCACCCAATTGATTTGTGACGTGCCGATGATCAACGGCAGCGTCAGACAGGGGCCAAATATTAGTTTTGAATTTTTCAAGAATACATGCTGATCACTACAGCCTCCAAAAAATTCAAAGATGTGCATTGGGGTGAGATACACCTTCAAACAATTTTTCTGAGCGAGCTGAGCGATTTGTGACGTGCCGATGATCAACGGTAACGTCAGAAAGGGGACAAATATTGGTTTTGAATTTTTCAAGAATACATGCTGATCACTACAGCCTCCAAAAAATTCAAAGATGTGCATTGGGGTGAGATACACCTTAAACAAAAATTTCAGAGCCACCCAATCGATTTGTGACGTGCCGATGATCAACGGCAGCGTCACACAGGGGCCAAATATTAGTTTTGAATTTTTCAAGAATACATGCTGATCACTACAGCCTCCAAAAAAATCAAAGATGTGCATTGGGGTGAGATACACCTTAAAATAAAATTTCAGAGCCACCCAATTGATTTGTGACGTGCCGATGATCAACGGCAGCGTCAGACAGGGGCCAAATATTAGTTTTGAATTTTTCAAGAATACATGCTGATCACTACAGCCTCCAAAAAATTCAAAGATGTGCATTGGGGTGAGATACACCTTCAAACAATTTTTCTGAGCGAGCTGAGCGATTTGTGACGTGCCGATGATCAACGGTAACGTCAGAAAGGGGACAAATATTGGTTTTGAATTTTTCAAGAATACATGCTGATCACTACAGCCTCCAAAAAATTCAAAGATGTGCATTGGGGTGAGATACACCTTAAAAAAAATTTCAGAGCCACCCAATCGATTTGTGACGTGTCGATGATCAACGGCAGCGTCAGACAGGGGCCAAATATTAGTTTTGAATTTTTCAAGAATACGTGATGATCACTACAGCCTCCAAAAAAAATCAAAAATGTGCAACGGGGTGAGATACACCTTAAAACAATTTTTCGGAGCGAGCTGAGCGATTTGTGATGTGCCGATGATCAACGGTAACGTCAGAAAGGGGCCAAATATTGGTTTTGAATTTTTCAAGAATACATGCTGATCACTACAGCCTCCAAAAAATTCAAAGATGTGCATTGGGGTGAGATACACCTTAAACAAAAATTTCAGAGCCACCCAATCGATTTGTGACGTGCCGATGATCAACGGTAACGTCAGAAAGGGGCCAAATATTGGTTTTGAATTTTTCAAGAATACATGCTGATCACTACAGCCTCCAAAAAATTCAAAGATGTGCATTGGGGTGAGATACACCTTAAAAAAAAATTTCAGAGCCACCCAATCGATTTGTGACGTGTCGATGATCAACGGCAGCGTCAGACAGGGGCCAAATATTAGTTTTGAATTTTTCAAGAATACATGCTGATCACTACAGCCTCCAAAAAAATCAAAGATGTGCATTGGGGTGAGATACACCTTCAAACAATTTTTCGGAGCGAGCTGAGCGATTTCTGACGTGCCGGTGATCAACTGTAACGTCAGAAAGGGGCCAAATATTGGTTTTGAATTTTTCAAGAATACGTGATGATCACTACAGCCTCCAAAAAAATCAAAGATGTGCATTGGGGTGAGATACACCTTAAAAAAAAATATCAGAGCCACCCAATCGATTTGTGACGTGCCGATGATCAACGGTAACGTCAGAAAGGGGCCAAATATTGGTTTTGAATTTTTCAAGAATACGTGATGATCACTACAGCCTCCAAAAAAATCAAAGGTGTGCATTGGGGTGAGATACACCTTCAAACAATTTTTCGGAGCGAGCTGAGCGATTTCTGACGTGCCGGTGATCAACGGTAACGTCAGAAAGGGGCCAAATATTGGTTTTGAATTTTTCAAGAATACGTGATGATCACTACAGCCTCCAAAAAAATCAAAGTTGTGCATTGGGGTGAGATACACCTTCAAACAATTTTTCGGAGCGAGCTGAGCGATTTCTGACGTGCCGGTGATCAACGGTAACGTCAGAAAGGGGCCAAATATTGGTTTTGAATTTTTCAAGAATACGTGATGATCACAACAGCCTCCAAAAAAATCAAAGATGTGCATTGGGGTGAGATACACCTTAAACAAGAATTTCAGAGCCACCCAATCGATTTGTGACGTGCCGATGATCAACGGCAGCGTCACACAGGGGCCAAATATTAGTTTTGAATTTTTCAAGAATACATGCTGATCACTACAGCCTCCAAAAAAATCAAAGATGTGCATTGGGGTGAGATACACCTTAAAATAAAATTTCAGAGCCACCCAATTGATTTGTGACGTGCCGATGATCAACGGCAGCGTCAGACAGGGGCCAAATATTAGTTTTGAATTTTTCAAGAATACGTGATGATCACTACAGCCTCCAAAAAAAATCAAAAATGTGCAACGGGGTGAGATACACCTTAAAACAATTTTTCTGAGCGAGCTGAGCGATTTGTGATGTGCCGATGATCAACGGTAACGTCAGAAAGGGGCCAAATATTGGTTTTGAATTTTTCAAGAATACATGCTGATCACTACAGCCTCCAAAAAATTCAAAGATGTGCATTGGGGTGAGATACACCTTAAACAAAAATTTCAGAGCCACCCAATCGATTTGTGACGTGCCGATGATCAACGGCAGCGTCACACAGGGGCCAATTATTAGTTTTGAATTTTTCAAGAATACATGCTGATCACTACAGCCTCCAAAAAAATCAAAGATGTGCATTGGGGTGAGATACACCTTAAAATAAAATTTCAGAGCCACCCAATTGATTTGTGACGTGCCGATGATCAACGGTAACGTCAGAAAGGGGCCAAATTTTGGTTTTGAATTTTTCAAGAATACATGCTGATCACTACAGCCTCCAAAAAATTCAAAGATGTGCATTGGGGTGAGATACACCTTAAAAAAAATTTCAGAGCCACCCAATCGATTTGTGACGTGCCGATGATCAACGGTAACGTCAGAAAGGGGCCAAATTTTGGTTTTGAATTTTTCAAGAATACATGCTGATCACTACAGCCTCCAAAAAATTCAAAGATGTGCATTGGGGTGAGATACACCTTTAAAAAAAATTTCAGAGCCACCCAATCGATTTGTGACGTGTCGATGATCAACGGCAGCGTCAGACAGGGGCCAAATATTAGTTTTGAATTTTTCAAGAATACATGATGATCACTACAGCCTCCAAAAAAATCAAAGATGTGCAACGGGGTGAGATACACCTTAAAACAATTTTTCGGAGCGAGCTGAGCGATTTGTGATGTGCCGATGATCAACGGTAACGTCAGAAAGGGGCCAAATATTGGTTTTGAATTTTTCAAGAATACATGCTGATCACTACGCCTCCAAAAAAATCAAAGATGTGCATTGGGGTGAGATACACCTTCAAACAATTTTTCGGAGCGAGCTGAGCGATTTCTGACGTGCCGGTGATCAACGGTAACGTCAGAAAGGGGCCAAATATTGGTTTTGAATTTTTCAAGAATACATGCTGATCACTACAGCCTCCAAAAAATTCAAAGATGTGCATTGGGGTGAGATACACCTTAAACAAAAATTTCAGAGCCACCCAATCGATTTGTGACGTGCCGATGATCAACGGCAGCGTCACACAGGGGCCAAATATTAGTTTTGAATTTTTCAAGAATACATGCTGATCACTACAGCCTCCAAAAAAATCAAAGATGTGCATTGGGGTGAGATACACCTTAAAATAAAATTTCAGAGCCACCCAATTGATTTGTGACGTGCCGATGATCAACGGCAGCGTCAGACAGGGGCCAAATATTAGTTTTGAATTTTTCAAGAATACATGCTGATCACTACAGCCTCCAAAAAATTCAAAGATGTGCATTGGGGTGAGATACACCTTCAAACAATTTTTCTGAGCGAGCTGAGCGATTTGTGACGTGCCGATGATCAACGGTAACGTCAGAAAGGGGCCAAATATTGGTTTTGAATTTTTCAAGAATACATGCTGATCACTACAGCCTCCAAAAAATTCAAAGATGTGCATTGGGGTGAGATACACCTTAAAAAAAATTTCAGAGCCACCCAATCGATTTGTGACGTGTCGATGATCAACGGCAGCGTCAGACAGGGGCCAAATATTAGTTTTGAATTTTTCAAGAATACGTGATGATCACTACAGCCTCCAAAAAAAATCAAAAATGTGCAACGGGGTGAGATACACCTTAAAACAATTTTTCGGAGCGAGCTGAGCGATTTGTGATGTGCCGATGATCAACGGTAACGTCAGAAAGGGGCCAAATATTGGTTTTGAATTTTTCAAGAATACATGCTGATCACTACAGCCTCCAAAAAATTCAAAGATGTGCATTGGGGTGAGATACACCTTAAACAAAAATTTCAGAGCCACCCAATCGATTTGTGACGTGCCGATGATCAACGGCAGCGTCACACAGGGGCCAAATATTAGTTTTGAATTTTTCAAGAATACATGCTGATCACTACAGCCTCCAAAAAAATCAAAGATGTGCATTGGGGTGAGATACACCTTAAAATAAAATTTCAGAGCCACCCAATTGATTTGTGACGTGCCGATGATCAACGGCAGCGTCAGACAGGGGCCAAATATTAGTTTTGAATTTTTCAAGAATACATGCTGATCACTACAGCCTCCAAAAAATTCAAAGATGTGCATTGGGGTGAGATACACCTTCAAACAATTTTTCTGAGCGAGCTGAGCGATTTGTGACGTGCCGATGATCAACGGTAACGTCAGAAAGGGGCCAAATATTGGTTTTGAATTTTTCAAGAATACATGCTGATCACTACAGCCTCCAAAAAATTCAAAGATGTGCATTGGGGTGAGATACACCTTAAAAAAAATTTCAGAGCCACCCAATCGATTTGTGACGTGCCGATGATCAACGGTAACGTCAGAAAGGGGCCAAATTTTGGTTTTGAATTTTTCAAGAATACATGCTGATCACTACAGCCTCCAAAAAAAATCAAAAATGTGCAACGGGGTGAGATACACCTTCAAACAATTTTTCGGAGCGAGCTAAGCGATTTCTGACGTGCCGGTGATCAACGGTAGCGTCAGAAAGGGGCCAAATATTGGTTTTGAATTTTTCAAGAATACATGCTGATCACTACAGCCTCCAAAAAAATCAAAGATGTGCATTGGGGTGAGATACACCTTAAAAAAAAATATCAGAGCCACCCAATCGATTTGTGACGTGCCGATGATCAACGGCAGCGTCAGACAGGGGCCAAATATTAGTTTTGAATTTTTCAAGAATACATGCTGATCACTACAGCCTCCAAAAAAATCAAAGATGTGCATTGGGGTGAGATACACCTTAAAATAAAATTTCAGAGCCACCCAATTGATTTGTGACGTGCCGATGATCAACGGCAGCGTCAGACAGGGGCCAAATATTAGTTTTGAATTTTTCAAGAATACATGCTGATCACTACAGCCTCCAAAAAAATCAAAGATGTGCATTGGGGTGAGATACACCTTAAAATAAAATTTCAGAGCCACCCAATTGATTTGTGACGTGCCGATGATCAACGGCAGCGTCAGACAGGGGCCAAATATTAGTTTTGAATTTTTCAAGAATACATGCTGATCACTACAGCCTCCAAAAAAATCAAAGGTGTGCATTGGGGTGAGATACACCTTCAAACAATTTTTCGGAGCGAGCTGAGCGATTTCTGACGTGCCGGTGATCAACGGTAGCGTCAGAAAGGGGCCAAATATTGGTTTTGAATTTTTCAAGAATACATGCTGGTCACTACAGCCTCCAAAAAAATCAAAGATGTGCATTGGGGTGAGATACACCTTAAAAAAAATTTCAGAGCCACCCAATCGATTTGTGACGTGCCGATGATCAACGGTAACGTCAGAAAGGGGCCAAATATTGGTTTTGAATTTTTCAAGAATACATGCTGATCACTACAGCCTCCAAAAAATTCAAAGATGTGCATTGGGGTGAGATACACCTTAAAAAAAAATTTCAGAGCCACCCAATCGATTTGTGACGTGTCGATGATCAACGGCAGCGTCAGACAGGGGCCAAATATTAGTTTTGAATTTTTCAAGAATACATGCTGATCACTACAGCCTCCAAAAAAATCAAAGATGTGCATTGGGGTGAGATACACCTTCAAACAATTTTTCGGAGCGAGCTGAGCGATTTCTGACGTGCCGGTGATCAACTGTAACGTCAGAAAGGGGCCAAATATTGGTTTTGAATTTTTCAAGAATACGTGATGATCACTACAGCCTCCAAAAAAATCAAAGATGTGCATTGGGGTGAGATACACCTTAAAAAAAAATATCAGAGCCACCCAATCGATTTGTGACGTGCCGATGATCAACGGTAACGTCAGAAAGGGGCCAAATATTGGTTTTGAATTTTTCAAGAATACGTGATGATCACTACAGCCTCCAAAAAAATCAAAGGTGTGCATTGGGGTGAGATACACCTTCAAACAATTTTTCGGAGCGAGCTGAGCGATTTCTGACGTGCCGGTGATCAACGGTAACGTCAGAAAGGGGCCAAATATTGGTTTTGAATTTTTCAAGAATACGTGATGATCACTACAGCCTCCAAAAAAATCAAAGATGTGCATTGGGGTGAGATACACCTTCAAACAATTTTTCGGAGCCGGCTGAGCGATTTCTGACGTGCCGGTGATCAACGGTAACGTCAGAAAGGGGCCAAATATTGGTTTTGAATTTTTCAAGAATACGTGATGATCACAACAGCCTCCAAAAAAATCAAAGATGTGCATTGGGGTGAGATACACCTTAAACAAGAATTTCAGAGCCACCCAATCGATTTGTGACGTGCCGATGATCAACGGCAGCGTCACACAGGGGCCAAATATTAGTTTTGAATTTTTCAAGAATACATGCTGATCACTACAGCCTCCAAAAAAATCAAAGATGTGCATTGGGGTGAGATACACCTTAAAATAAAATTTCAGAGCCACCCAATTGATTTGTGACGTGCCGATGATCAACGGCAGCGTCAGACAGGGGCCAAATATTAGTTTTGAATTTTTCAAGAATACATGCTGATCACTACAGCCTCCAAAAAAATCAAAGGTGTGCAACGGGGTGAGATACACCTTAAAACAATTTTTCGGAGCGAGCTGAGCGATTTGTGACGTGCCGATGATCAACGGTAACGTCAGAAAGGGGCCAAATATTGGTTTTGAATTTTTCAAGAATACATGCTGATCACTACAGCCTCCAAAAAATTCAAAGATATGCATTGGGATGAGATACACCTTAAACAAAAATTTCAGAGCCACCCAATCGATTTGTGACGTGCCGATGATCAACGGCAGCGTCACACAGGGGCCAAATATTAGTTTTGAATTTTTCAAGAATACATGCTGATCACTACAGCCTCCAAAAAAATCAAAGGTGTGCATTGGGGTGAGATACACCTTCAAACAATTTTTCGGAGCGAGCTAGGCGATTTCTGACGTGCCGGTGATCAACGGTAGCGTCAGAAAGGGGCCAAATATTGGTTTTGAATTTTTCAAGAATACATGCTGATCACTACAGCCTCCAAAAAAATCAAAGATGTGCATTGGGGTGAGATACACCTTAAAAAAAATTTCAGAGCCACCCAATCGATTTGTGACGTGCCGATGATCAACGATAACGTCAGAAAGGGGCCAAATATTGGTTTTGAATTTTTCAAGAATACATGCTGATCACTACAGCCTCCAAAAAATTCAAAGATGTGCATTGGGGTGAGATACACCTTAAAAAAAATATCAGAGCCACCCAATCGATTTGTGACGTGTCGATGATCAACGGCAGCGTCAGACAGGGGCCAAATATTAGTTTTGAATTTTTCAAGAATACGTGATGATCACTACAGCCTCCAAAAAAATCAAAGATGTGCAACGGGGTGAGATACACCTTAAAACAATTTTTCGGAGCGAGCTGAGCGATTTCTGACGTGCCGGTGATCAACGGTAACGTCAGAAAGGGGCCAAATATTGGTTTTGAATTTTTCAAGAATACATGCTGATCACTACAGCCTCCAAAAAATTCAAAGATGTGCATTGGGGTGAGATACACCTTAAACAAAAATTTCAGAGCCACCCAATCGATTTGTGACGTGCCGATGATCAACGGCAGCGTCACACAGGGGCCAAATATTAGTTTTGAATTTTTCAAGAATACATGCTGATCACTACAGCCTCCAAAAAAATCAAAGATGTGCATTGGGGTGAGATACACCTTAAAATAAAATTTCAGAGCCACCCAATTGATTTGTGACGTGCCGATGATCAACGGCAGCGTCAGACAGGGGCCAAATATTAGTTTTGAATTTTTCAAGAATACATGCTGATCACTACAGCCTCCAAAAAATTCAAAGATGTGCATTGGGGTGAGATACACCTTCAAACAATTTTTCTGAGCGAGCTGAGCGATTTGTGACGTGCCGATGATCAACGGTAACGTCAGAAAGGGGCCAAATATTGGTTTTGAATTTTTCAAGAATACATGCTGATCACTACAGCCTCCAAAAAATTCAAAGATGTGCATTGGGGTGAGATACACCTTAAAAAAAATTTCAGAGCCACCCAATCGATTTGTGACGTGTCGATGATCAACGGCAGCGTCAGACAGGGGCCAAATATTAGTTTTGAATTTTTCAAGAATACATGCTGATCACTACAGCCTCCAAAAAAATCAAAGATGTGCATTGGGGTGAGATACACCTTCAAACAATTTTTCGGAGCGAGCTGAGCGATTTCTGACGTGCCGGTGATCAACTGTAACGTCAGAAAGGGGCCAAATATTGGTTTTGAATTCTTCAAGAATACGTGATGATCACTACAGCCTCCAAAAAAATCAAAGGTGTGCATTGGGGTGAGATACACCTTCAAACAATTTTTCGGAGCGAGCTGAGCGATTTCTGACGTGCCGGTGATCAACGGTAACGTCAGAAAGGGGCCAAATATTGGTTTTGAATTTTTCAAGAATACGTGATGATCACTACAGCCTCCAAAAAAATCAAAGATGTGCATTGGGGTGAGATACACCTTCAAACAATTTTTCGGAGCGAGCTGAGCGATTTCTGACGTGCCGATGATCAACGGTAACGTCAGAAAGGGGCCAAATATTGGTTTTGAATTTTTCAAGAATACATGCTGATCACTACAGCCTCCAAAAAATTCAAAGATGTGCATTGGGGTGAGATACACCTTAAAAAAAATTTCAGAGCCACCCAATCGATTTGTGACGTGTCGATGATCAACGGCAGCGTCAGACAGGGGCCAAATATTAGTTTTGAATTTTTCAAGAATACGTGATGATCACTACAGCCTCCAAAAAAAATCAAAAATGTGCAACGGGGTGAGATACACCTTAAAACAATTTTTCGGAGCGAGCTGAGCGATTTGTGATGTGCCGATGATCAACGGTAACGTCAGAAAGGGGCCAAATATTGGTTTTGAATTTTTCAAGAATACATGCTGATCACTACAGCCTCCAAAAAATTCAAAGATGTGCATTGGGGTGAGATACACCTTAAACAAAAATTTCAGAGCCACCCAATCGATTTGTGACGTGCCGATGATCAACGGCAGCGTCACACAGGGGCCAAATATTAGTTTTGAATTTTTCAAGAATACATGCTGATCACTACAGCCTCCAAAAAAATCAAAGATGTGCATTGGGGTGAGATACACCTTAAAATAAAATTTCAGAGCCACCCAATTGATTTGTGACGTGCCGATGATCAACGGCAGCGTCAGACAGGGGCCAAATATTAGTTTTGAATTTTTCAAGAATACATGCTGATCACTACAGCCTCCAAAAAATTCAAAGATGTGCATTGGGGTGAGATACACCTTCAAACAATTTTTCTGAGCGAGCTGAGCGATTTGTGACGTGCCGATGATCAACGGTAACGTCAGAAAGGGGCCAAATATTGGTTTTGAATTTTTCAAGAATACATGCTGATCACTACAGCCTCCAAAAAATTCAAAGATGTGCATTGGGGTGAGATACACCTTAAAATAAAATTTCAGAGCCACCCAATTGATTTGTGACGTGCCGATGATCAACGGCAGCGTCAGACAGGGGCCAAATATTAGTTTTGAATTTTTCAAGAATACATGCTGATCACTACAGCCTCCAAAAAAATCAAAGGTGTGCATTGGGGTGAGATACACCTTCAAACAATTTTTCGGAGCGAGCTGAGCGATTTCTGACGTGCCGGTGATCAACGGTAGCGTCAGAAAGGGGCCAAATATTGGTTTTGAATTTTTCAAGAATACATGCTGATCACTACAGCCTCCAAAAAATTCAAAGATGTGCATTGGGGTGAGATACACCTTAAACAAAAATTTCAGAGCCACCCAATCGATTTGTGACGTGCCGATGATCAACGGCAGCGTCACACAGGGGCCAATTATTAGTTTTGAATTTTTCAAGAATACATGCTGATCACTACAGCCTCCAAAAAAATCAAAGATGTGCATTGGGGTGAGATACACCTTAAAATAAAATTTCAGAGCCACCCAATTGATTTGTGACGTGCCGATGATCAACGGTAACGTCAGAAAGGGGCCAAATTTTGGTTTTGAATTTTTCAAGAATACATGCTGATCACTACAGCCTCCAAAAAATTCAAAGATGTGCATTGGGGTGAGATACACCTTAAAAAAAATTTCAGAGCCACCCAATCGATTTGTGACGTGCCGATGATCAACGGTAACGTCAGAAAGGGGCCAAATTTTGGTTTTGAATTTTTCAAGAATACATGCTGATCACTACAGCCTCCAAAAAATTCAAAGATGTGCATTGGGGTGAGATACACCTTTAAAAAAAATTTCAGAGCCACCCAATCGATTTGTGACGTGTCGATGATCAACGGCAGCGTCAGACAGGGGCCAAATATTAGTTTTGAATTTTTCAAGAATACATGATGATCACTACAGCCTCCAAAAAAATCAAAGATGTGCAACGGGGTGAGATACACCTTAAAACAATTTTTCGGAGCGAGCTGAGCGATTTGTGATGTGCCGATGATCAACGGTAACGTCAGAAAGGGGCCAAATATTGGTTTTGAATTTTTCAAGAATACATGCTGATCACTACGCCTCCAAAAAAATCAAAGATGTGCATTGGGGTGAGATACACCTTCAAACAATTTTTCGGAGCGAGCTGAGCGATTTCTGACGTGCCGGTGATCAACGGTAACGTCAGAAAGGGGCCAAATATTGGTTTTGAATTTTTCAAGAATACATGCTGATCACTACAGCCTCCAAAAAATTCAAAGATGTGCATTGGGGTGAGATACACCTTAAACAAAAATTTCAGAGCCACCCAATCGATTTGTGACGTGCCGATGATCAACGGCAGCGTCACACAGGGGCCAAATATTAGTTTTGAATTTTTCAAGAATACATGCTGATCACTACAGCCTCCAAAAAAATCAAAGATGTGCATTGGGGTGAGATACACCTTAAAATAAAATTTCAGAGCCACCCAATTGATTTGTGACGTGCCGATGATCAACGGCAGCGTCAGACAGGGGCCAAATATTAGTTTTGAATTTTTCAAGAATACATGCTGATCACTACAGCCTCCAAAAAATTCAAAGATGTGCATTGGGGTGAGATACACCTTCAAACAATTTTTCTGAGCGAGCTGAGCGATTTGTGACGTGCCGATGATCAACGGTAACGTCAGAAAGGGGCCAAATATTGGTTTTGAATTTTTCAAGAATACATGCTGATCACTACAGCCTCCAAAAAATTCAAAGATGTGCATTGGGGTGAGATACACCTTAAAAAAAATTTCAGAGCCACCCAATCGATTTGTGACGTGTCGATGATCAACGGCAGCGTCAGACAGGGGCCAAATATTAGTTTTGAATTTTTCAAGAATACGTGATGATCACTACAGCCTCCAAAAAAAATCAAAAATGTGCAACGGGGTGAGATACACCTTAAAACAATTTTTCGGAGCGAGCTGAGCGATTTGTGATGTGCCGATGATCAACGGTAACGTCAGAAAGGGGCCAAATATTGGTTTTGAATTTTTCAAGAATACATGCTGATCACTACAGCCTCCAAAAAATTCAAAGATGTGCATTGGGGTGAGATACACCTTAAACAAAAATTTCAGAGCCACCCAATCGATTTGTGACGTGCCGATGATCAACGGCAGCGTCACACAGGGGCCAAATATTAGTTTTGAATTTTTCAAGAATACATGCTGATCACTACAGCCTCCAAAAAAATCAAAGATGTGCATTGGGGTGAGATACACCTTAAAATAAAATTTCAGAGCCACCCAATTGATTTGTGACGTGCCGATGATCAACGGCAGCGTCAGACAGGGGCCAAATATTAGTTTTGAATTTTTCAAGAATACATGCTGATCACTACAGCCTCCAAAAAATTCAAAGATGTGCATTGGGGTGAGATACACCTTCAAACAATTTTTCTGAGCGAGCTGAGCGATTTGTGACGTGCCGATGATCAACGGTAACGTCAGAAAGGGGCCAAATATTGGTTTTGAATTTTTCAAGAATACATGCTGATCACTACAGCCTCCAAAAAATTCAAAGATGTGCATTGGGGTGAGATACACCTTAAAAAAAATTTCAGAGCCACCCAATCGATTTGTGACGTGCCGATGATCAACGGTAACGTCAGAAAGGGGCCAAATTTTGGTTTTGAATTTTTCAAGAATACATGCTGATCACTACAGCCTCCAAAAAAAATCAAAAATGTGCAACGGGGTGAGATACACCTTCAAACAATTTTTCGGAGCGAGCTAAGCGATTTCTGACGTGCCGGTGATCAACGGTAGCGTCAGAAAGGGGCCAAATATTGGTTTTGAATTTTTCAAGAATACATGCTGATCACTACAGCCTCCAAAAAAATCAAAGATGTGCATTGGGGTGAGATACACCTTAAAAAAAAATATCAGAGCCACCCAATCGATTTGTGACGTGCCGATGATCAACGGCAGCGTCAGACAGGGGCCAAATATTAGTTTTGAATTTTTCAAGAATACATGCTGATCACTACAGCCTCCAAAAAAATCAAAGATGTGCATTGGGGTGAGATACACCTTAAAATAAAATTTCAGAGCCACCCAATTGATTTGTGACGTGCCGATGATCAACGGCAGCGTCAGACAGGGGCCAAATATTAGTTTTGAATTTTTCAAGAATACATGCTGATCACTACAGCCTCCAAAAAAATCAAAGATGTGCATTGGGGTGAGATACACCTTAAAATAAAATTTCAGAGCCACCCAATTGATTTGTGACGTGCCGATGATCAACGGCAGCGTCAGACAGGGGCCAAATATTAGTTTTGAATTTTTCAAGAATACATGCTGATCACTACAGCCTCCAAAAAAATCAAAGGTGTGCATTGGGGTGAGATACACCTTCAAACAATTTTTCGGAGCGAGCTGAGCGATTTCTGACGTGCCGGTGATCAACGGTAGCGTCAGAAAGGGGCCAAATATTGGTTTTGAATTTTTCAAGAATACATGCTGGTCACTACAGCCTCCAAAAAAATCAAAGATGTGCATTGGGGTGAGATACACCTTAAAAAAAATTTCAGAGCCACCCAATCGATTTGTGACGTGCCGATGATCAACGGTAACGTCAGAAAGGGGCCAAATATTGGTTTTGAATTTTTCAAGAATACATGCTGATCACTACAGCCTCCAAAAAATTCAAAGATGTGCATTGGGGTGAGATACACCTTAAAAAAAAATTTCAGAGCCACCCAATCGATTTGTGACGTGTCGATGATCAACGGCAGCGTCAGACAGGGGCCAAATATTAGTTTTGAATTTTTCAAGAATACATGCTGATCACTACAGCCTCCAAAAAAATCAAAGATGTGCATTGGGGTGAGATACACCTTCAAACAATTTTTCGGAGCGAGCTGAGCGATTTCTGACGTGCCGGTGATCAACTGTAACGTCAGAAAGGGGCCAAATATTGGTTTTGAATTTTTCAAGAATACGTGATGATCACTACAGCCTCCAAAAAAATCAAAGATGTGCATTGGGGTGAGATACACCTTAAAAAAAAATATCAGAGCCACCCAATCGATTTGTGACGTGCCGATGATCAACGGTAACGTCAGAAAGGGGCCAAATATTGGTTTTGAATTTTTCAAGAATACGTGATGATCACTACAGCCTCCAAAAAAATCAAAGGTGTGCATTGGGGTGAGATACACCTTCAAACAATTTTTCGGAGCGAGCTGAGCGATTTCTGACGTGCCGGTGATCAACGGTAACGTCAGAAAGGGGCCAAATATTGGTTTTGAATTTTTCAAGAATACGTGATGATCACTACAGCCTCCAAAAAAATCAAAGATGTGCATTGGGGTGAGATACACCTTCAAACAATTTTTCGGAGCCGGCTGAGCGATTTCTGACGTGCCGGTGATCAACGGTAACGTCAGAAAGGGGCCAAATATTGGTTTTGAATTTTTCAAGAATACGTGATGATCACAACAGCCTCCAAAAAAATCAAAGATGTGCATTGGGGTGAGATACACCTTAAACAAGAATTTCAGAGCCACCCAATCGATTTGTGACGTGCCGATGATCAACGGCAGCGTCACACAGGGGCCAAATATTAGTTTTGAATTTTTCAAGAATACATGCTGATCACTACAGCCTCCAAAAAAATCAAAGATGTGCATTGGGGTGAGATACACCTTAAAATAAAATTTCAGAGCCACCCAATTGATTTGTGACGTGCCGATGATCAACGGCAGCGTCAGACAGGGGCCAAATATTAGTTTTGAATTTTTCAAGAATACATGCTGATCACTACAGCCTCCAAAAAAATCAAAGGTGTGCAACGGGGTGAGATACACCTTAAAACAATTTTTCGGAGCGAGCTGAGCGATTTGTGACGTGCCGATGATCAACGGTAACGTCAGAAAGGGGCCAAATATTGGTTTTGAATTTTTCAAGAATACATGCTGATCACTACAGCCTCCAAAAAATTCAAAGATATGCATTGGGATGAGATACACCTTAAACAAAAATTTCAGAGCCACCCAATCGATTTGTGACGTGCCGATGATCAACGGCAGCGTCACACAGGGGCCAAATATTAGTTTTGAATTTTTCAAGAATACATGCTGATCACTACAGCCTCCAAAAAAATCAAAGGTGTGCATTGGGGTGAGATACACCTTCAAACAATTTTTCGGAGCGAGCTAGGCGATTTCTGACGTGCCGGTGATCAACGGTAGCGTCAGAAAGGGGCCAAATATTGGTTTTGAATTTTTCAAGAATACATGCTGATCACTACAGCCTCCAAAAAAATCAAAGATGTGCATTGGGGTGAGATACACCTTAAAAAAAATTTCAGAGCCACCCAATCGATTTGTGACGTGCCGATGATCAACGATAACGTCAGAAAGGGGCCAAATATTGGTTTTGAATTTTTCAAGAATACATGCTGATCACTACAGCCTCCAAAAAATTCAAAGATGTGCATTGGGGTGAGATACACCTTAAAAAAAATATCAGAGCCACCCAATCGATTTGTGACGTGTCGATGATCAACGGCAGCGTCAGACAGGGGCCAAATATTAGTTTTGAATTTTTCAAGAATACGTGATGATCACTACAGCCTCCAAAAAAATCAAAGATGTGCAACGGGGTGAGATACACCTTAAAACAATTTTTCGGAGCGAGCTGAGCGATTTCTGACGTGCCGGTGATCAACGGTAACGTCAGAAAGGGGCCAAATATTGGTTTTGAATTTTTCAAGAATACATGCTGATCACTACAGCCTCCAAAAAATTCAAAGATGTGCATTGGGGTGAGATACACCTTAAACAAAAATTTCAGAGCCACCCAATCGATTTGTGACGTGCCGATGATCAACGGCAGCGTCACACAGGGGCCAAATATTAGTTTTGAATTTTTCAAGAATACATGCTGATCACTACAGCCTCCAAAAAAATCAAAGATGTGCATTGGGGTGAGATACACCTTAAAATAAAATTTCAGAGCCACCCAATTGATTTGTGACGTGCCGATGATCAACGGCAGCGTCAGACAGGGGCCAAATATTAGTTTTGAATTTTTCAAGAATACATGCTGATCACTACAGCCTCCAAAAAATTCAAAGATGTGCATTGGGGTGAGATACACCTTCAAACAATTTTTCTGAGCGAGCTGAGCGATTTGTGACGTGCCGATGATCAACGGTAACGTCAGAAAGGGGCCAAATATTGGTTTTGAATTTTTCAAGAATACATGCTGATCACTACAGCCTCCAAAAAATTCAAAGATGTGCATTGGGGTGAGATACACCTTAAAAAAAATTTCAGAGCCACCCAATCGATTTGTGACGTGTCGATGATCAACGGCAGCGTCAGACAGGGGCCAAATATTAGTTTTGAATTTTTCAAGAATACATGCTGATCACTACAGCCTCCAAAAAAATCAAAGATGTGCATTGGGGTGAGATACACCTTCAAACAATTTTTCGGAGCGAGCTGAGCGATTTCTGACGTGCCGGTGATCAACTGTAACGTCAGAAAGGGGCCAAATATTGGTTTTGAATTCTTCAAGAATACGTGATGATCACTACAGCCTCCAAAAAAATCAAAGGTGTGCATTGGGGTGAGATACACCTTCAAACAATTTTTCGGAGCGAGCTGAGCGATTTCTGACGTGCCGGTGATCAACGGTAACGTCAGAAAGGGGCCAAAAATTGGTTTTGAATTTTTCAAGAATACGTGATGATCACTACAGCCTCCAAAAAAATCAAAGATGTGCATTGGGGTGAGATACACCTTCAAACAATTTTTCGGAGCGAGCTGAGCGATTTCTGACGTGCCGATGATCAACGGTAACGTCAGAAAGGGGCCAAATATTGGTTTTGAATTTTTCAAGAATACATGCTGATCACTACAGCCTCCAAAAAATTCAAAGATGTGCATTGGGGTGAGATACACCTTAAAAAAAATTTCAGAGCCACCCAATCGATTTGTGACGTGTCGATGATCAACGGCAGCGTCAGACAGGGGCCAAATATTAGTTTTGAATTTTTCAAGAATACGTGATGATCACTACAGCCTCCAAAAAAAATCAAAAATGTGCAACGGGGTGAGATACACCTTAAAACAATTTTTCGGAGCGAGCTGAGCGATTTGTGATGTGCCGATGATCAACGGTAACGTCAGAAAGGGGCCAAATATTGGTTTTGAATTTTTCAAGAATACATGCTGATCACTACAGCCTCCAAAAAATTCAAAGATGTGCATTGGGGTGAGATACACCTTAAACAAAAATTTCAGAGCCACCCAATCGATTTGTGACGTGCCGATGATCAACGGCAGCGTCACACAGGGGCCAAATATTAGTTTTGAATTTTTCAAGAATACATGCTGATCACTACAGCCTCCAAAAAAATCAAAGATGTGCATTGGGGTGAGATACACCTTAAAATAAAATTTCAGAGCCACCCAATTGATTTGTGACGTGCCGATGATCAACGGCAGCGTCAGACAGGGGCCAAATATTAGTTTTGAATTTTTCAAGAATACATGCTGATCACTACAGCCTCCAAAAAATTCAAAGATGTGCATTGGGGTGAGATACACCTTCAAACAATTTTTCTGAGCGAGCTGAGCGATTTGTGACGTGCCGATGATCAACGGTAACGTCAGAAAGGGGCCAAATATTGGTTTTGAATTTTTCAAGAATACATGCTGATCACTACAGCCTCCAAAAAATTCAAAGATGTGCATTGGGGTGAGATACACCTTAAAATAAAATTTCAGAGCCACCCAATTGATTTGTGACGTGCCGATGATCAACGGCAGCGTCAGACAGGGGCCAAATATTAGTTTTGAATTTTTCAAGAATACATGCTGATCACTACAGCCTCCAAAAAAATCAAAGGTGTGCATTGGGGTGAGATACACCTTCAAACAATTTTTCGGAGCGAGCTGAGCGATTTCTGACGTGCCGGTGATCAACGGTAGCGTCAGAAAGGGGCCAAATATTGGTTTTGAATTTTTCAAGAATACATGCTGGTCACTACAGCCTCCAAAAAAATCAAAGATGTGCATTGGGGTGAGATACACCTTAAAAAAAATTTCAGAGCCACCCAATCGATTTGTGACGTGCCGGTGATCAACGGTAGCGTCAGAAAGGGGCCAAATATTGGTTTTGAATTTTTCAAGAATACATGCTGGTCACTACAGCCTCCAAAAAAATCAAAGATGTGCATTGGGGTGAGATACACCTTAAAAAAAATTTCAGAGCCACCCAATCGATTTGTGACGTGCCGATGATCAACGGTAACGTCAGAAAGGGGCCAAATATTGGTTTTGAATTTTTCAAGAATACATGCTGATCACTACAGCCTCCAAAAAATTCAAAGATGTGCATTGGGGTGAGATACACCTTAAAAAAAATATCAGAGCCACCCAATCGATTTGTGACGTGTCGATGATCAACGGCAGCGTCAGACAGGGGCCAAATATTAGTTTTGAATTTTTCAAGAATACATGCTGATCACTACAGCCTCCAAAAAAATCAAAGATGTGCATTGGGGTGAGATACACCTTCAAACAATTTTTCGGAGCGAGCTGAGCGATTTCTGACGTGCCGGTGATCAACTGTAACGTCAGAAAGGGGCCAAATATTGGTTTTGAATTTTTCAAGAATACGTGATGATCACTACAGCCTCCAAAAAAATCAAAGATGTTCATTGGGGTGAGATACACCTTTAAAAAAAATATCAGAGCCACCCAATCGATTTGTGACGTGCCGATGATCAACGGTAACGTCAGAAAGGGGCCAAATATTGGTTTTGAATTTTTCAAGAATACGTGATGATCACTACAGCCTCCAAAAAAATCAAAGGTGTGCATTGGGGTGAGATACACCTTCAAACAATTTTTCGGAGCGAGCTGAGTGATTTCTGACGTGCCGGTGATCAACGGTAACGTCAGAAAGGGGCCAAATATTGGTTTTGAATTTTTCAAGAATACGTGATGATCACTACAGCCTCCAAAAAAATCAAAGATGTGCATTGGGGTGAGATACACCTTCAAACAATTTTTCGGAGCGAGCTGAGCGATTTCTGACGTGCCGGTGATCAACGGTAACGTCAGAAAGGGGCCAAATATTGGTTTTGAATTTTTCAAGAATACGTGATGATCACAACAGCCTCCAAAAAAATCAAAGATGTGCATTGGGGTGAGATACACCTTAAACAAGAATTTCAGAGCCACCCAATCGATTTGTGACGTGCCGATGATCAACGGCAGCGTCACACAGGGGCCAAATATTAGTTTTGAATTTTTCAAGAATACATGCTGATCACTACAGCCTCCAAAAAAATCAAAGATGTGCATTGGGGTGAGATACACCTTAAAATAAAATTTCAGAGCCACCCAATTGATTTGTGACGTGCCGATGATCAACGGCAGCGTCAGACAGGGGCCAAATATTAGTTTTGAATTTTTCAAGAATACATGCTGATCACTACAGCCTCCAATAAAATCAAAGGTGTGCAACGGGGTGAGATACACCTTAAAACAATTTTTCGGAGCGAGCTGAGCGATTTGTGACGTGCCGATGATCAACGGTAACGTCAGAAAGGGGCCAAATATTGGTTTTGATTTTTTCAAGAATACATGCTGATCACTACAGCCTCCAAAAAATTCAAAGATATGCATTGGGATGAGATACACCTTAAACAAAAATTTCAGAGCCACCCAATCGATTTGTGACGTGCCGATGATCAACGGCAGCGTCACACAGGGGCCAAATATTAGTTTTGAATTTTTCAAGAATACATGCTGATCACTACAGCCTCCAAAAAAATCAAAGGTGTGCATTGGGGTGAGATACACCTTCAAACAATTTTTCGGAGCGAGCTAAGCGATTTCTGACGTGCCGGTGATCAACGGTAGCGTCAGAAAGGGGCCAAATATTGGTTTTGAATTTTTCAAGAATACATGCTGATCACTACAGCCTCCAAAAAAATCAAAGATGTGCATTGGGGTGAGATACACCTTAAAAAAAATTTCAGAGCCACCCAATCGATTTGTGACGTGCCGATGATCAACGATAACGTCAGAAAGGGGCCAAATATTGGTTTTGAATTTTTCAAGAATACATGCTGATCACTACAGCCTCCAAAAAATTCAAAGATGTGCATTGGGGTGAGATACACCTTAAAAAAAATATCAGAGCCACCCAATCGATTATCGACGTGTCGATGATCAACGGCAGCGTCAGACAGGGGCCAAATATTAGTTTTGAATTTTTCAAGAATACGTGATGATCACTACAGCCTCCAAAAAAATCAAAGATGTGCAACGGGGTGAGATACACCTTAAAACAATTTTTCGGAGCGAGCTGAGCGATTTCTGACGTGCCGGTGATCAACGGTAACGTCAGAAAGGGGCCAAATATTGGTTTTGAATTTTTCAAGAATACATGCTGATCACTACAGCCTCCAAAAAATTCAAAGATGTGCATTGGGGTGAGATACACCTTAAACAAAAATTTCAGAGCCACCCAATCGATTTGTGACGTGCCGATGATCAACGGCAGCGTCACACAGGGGCCAAATATTAGTTTTGAATTTTTCAAGAATACATGCTGATCACTACAGCCTCCAAAAAAATCAAAGATGTGCATTGGGGTGAGATACACCTTAAAATAAAATTTCAGAGCCACCCAATTGATTTGTGACGTGCCGATGATCAACGGCAGCGTCAGACAGGGGCCAAATATTAGTTTTGAATTTTTCAAGAATACATGCTGATCACTACAGCCTCCAAAAAATTCAAAGATGTGCATTGGGTTGAGATACACCTTAAAAAAAAATATCAGAGCCACCCAATCGATTTGTGACGTGCCGATGATCAACGGCAGCGTCAGACAGGGGCCAAATATTAGTTTTGAATTTTTCAAGAATACATGCTGATCACTACAGCCTCCAAAAAAATCAAAGATGTGCATTGGGGTGAGATACACCTTAAAATAAAATTTCAGAGCCACCCAATTGATTTGTGACGTGCCGATGATCAACGGCAGCGTCAGACAGGGGCCAAATATTAGTTTTGAATTTTTCAAGAATACATGCTGATCACTACAGCCTCCAAAAAAATCAAAGATGTGCATTGGGGTGAGATACACCTTAAAATAAAATTTCAGAGCCACCCAATTGATTTGTGACGTGCCGATGATCAACGGTAATGTCAGAAAGGGGCCAAATATTGGTTTTGAATTTTTCAAGAATACATGCTGATCACTACAGCCTCCAAAAAATTCAAAGATGTGCATTGGGGTGAGATACACCTTAAAAAAAAATTCAGAGCCACCCAATCGATTTGTGACGTGCCGATGATCAACGGTAACGTCAGAAAGGGGCCAAATTTTGGTTTTGAATTTTTCAAGAATACATGCTGATCACTACAGCCTCCAAAAAATTCAAAGATGTGCATTGGGGTGAGATACACCTTTAAAAAAAATTTCAGAGCCACCCAATCGATTTGTGACGTGTCGATGATCAACGGCAGCGTCAGACAGGGGCCAAATATTAGTTTTGAATTTTTCAAGAATACGTGATGATCACTACAGCCTCCAAAAAAAATCAAAAATGTGCAACGGGGTGAGATACACCTTCAAACAATTTTTCGGAGCGAGCTAAGCGATTTCTGACGTGCCGGTGATCAACGGTAGCGTCAGAAAGGGGCCAAATATTGGTTTTGAATTTTTCAAGAATACATGCTGATCACTACAGCCTCCAAAAAAATCAAAGATGTGCATTGGGGTGAGATACACCTTAAAAAAAAATTCAGAGCCACCCAATCGATTTGTGACGTGCCGATGATCAACGGTAACGTCAGAAAGGGGCCAAATATTGGTTTTGAATTTTTCAAGAATACATGCTGATCACTACAGCCTCCAAAAAATTCAAAGATGTGCATTGGGGTGAGATACACCTTAAACAAAAATTTCAGAGCCACCCAATCGATTTGTGACGTGCCGATGATCAACGGCAGCGTCAGACAGGGGCCAAATATTAGTTTTGAATTTTTCAAGAATACATGCTGATCACTACAGCCTCCAAAAAAATCAAAGATGTGCATTGGGGTGAGATACACCTTAAAATAAAATTTCAGAGCCACCCAATTGATTTGTGACGCGCCGATGATCAACGGCAGCGTCAGACAGGGGCCAAATATTAGTTTTGAATTTTTCAAGAATACATGCTGATCACTACAGCCTCCAAAAAATTCAAAGATGTGCATTGGGGTGAGATACACCTTCAAACAATTTTTCTGAGCGAGCTGAGCGATTTGTGACGTGCCGATGATCAACGGTAACGTCAGAAAGGGGCCAAATATTGGTTTTGAATTTTTCAAGAATACATGCTGATCACTACAGCCTCCAAAAAATTCAAAGATGTGCATTGGGGTGAGATACACCTTAAAAAAAATTTCAGAGCCACCCAATCGATTTGTGACGTGCCGATGATCAACGGTAACGTCAGAAAGGGGCCAAATTTTGGTTTTGAATTTTTCAAGAATACATGCTGATCACTACAGCCTCCAAAAAATTCAAAGATGTGCATTGGGGTGAGATACACCTTTAAAAAAAATTTCAGAGCCACCCAATCGATTTGTGACGTGTCGATGATCAACGGCAGCGTCAGACAGGGGCCAAATATTAGTTTTGAATTTTTCAAGAATACGTGATGATCACTACAGCCTCCAAAAAAAATCAAAAATGTGCAACGGGGTGAGATACACCTTCAAACAATTTTTCGGAGCGAGCTAAGCGATTTCTGACGTGCCGGTGATCAACGGTAGCGTCAGAAAGGGGCCAAATATTGGTTTTGAATTTTTCAAGAATACATGCTGATCACTACAGCCTCCAAAAAAATCAAAGATGTGCATTGGGGTGAGATACACCTTAAAAATAATTTCAGAGCCACCCAATCGATTTGTGACGTGCCGATGATCAACGGTAACGTCAGAAAGGGGCCAAATATTGGTTTGAATTTTTCAAGAATACATGCTGATCACTACAGCCTCCAAAAAATTCAAAGATGTGCATTGGGGTGAGATACACCTTAAAAAAAAATTTCAGAGCCACCCAATCGATTTGTGACGTGTCGATGATCAACGGCAGCGTCAGACAGGGGCCAAATATTAGTTTTGAATTTTTCAAGAATACGTGATGATCACTACAGCCTCCAAAAAAATCAAAGATGTGCAACGGGGTGAGATACACCTTAAAACAATTTTTCGGAGCGAGCTGAGCGATTTGTGATGTGCCGATGATCAACGGTAACGTCAGAAAGGGGCCAAATATTGGTTTTGAATTTTTCAAGAATACATGCTGATCACTACGCCTCCAAAAAAATCAAAGATGTGCATTGGGGTGAGATACACCTTCAAACAATTTTTCGGAGCGAGCTGAGCGATTTCTGACGTGCCGGTGATCAACGGTAACGTCAGAAAGGGGCCAAATATTGGTTTTGAATTTTTCAAGAATACATGCTGATCACTACAGCCTCCAAAAAATGCAAAGATGTGCATTGGGGTGAGATACACCTTAAACAAAAATTTCAGAGCCACCCAATCGATTTGTGACGTGCCGATGATCAACGGCAGCGTCACACAGGGGCCAAATATTAGTTTTGAATTTTTCAAGAATACATGCTGATCACTACAGCCTCCAAAAAAATCAAAGATGTGCATTGGGGTGAGATACACCTTAAAAAAAAATATCAGAGCCACCCAATCGATTTGTGACGTGCCGATGATCAACGGCAGCGTCAGACAGGGGCCAAATATTAGTTTTGAATTTTTCAAGAATACATGCTGATCACTACAGCCTCCAAAAAAATCAAAGATGTGCATTGGGGTGAGATACACCTTAAAATAAAATTTCAGAGCCACCCAATTGATTTGTGACGTGCCGATGATCAACGGCAGCGTCAGACAGGGGCCAAATATTAGTTTTGAATTTTTCAAGAATACATGCTGATCACTACAGCCTCCAAAAAAATCAAAGATGTGCATTGGGGTGAGATACACCTTAAAATAAAATTTCAGAGCCACCCAATTGATTTGTGACGTGCCGATGATCAACGGCAGCGTCAGACAGGGGCCAAATATTAGTTTTGAATTTTTCAAGAATACATGCTGATCACTACAGCCTCCAAAAAAATCAAAGGTGTGCATTGGGGTGAGATACACCTTCAAACAATTTTTCGGAGCGAGCTGAGCGATTTCTGACGTGCCGGTGATCAACGGTAGCGTCAGAAAGGGGCCAAATATTGGTTTTGAATTTTTCAAGAATACATGCTGGTCACTACAGCCTCCAAAAAAATCAAAGATGTGCATTGGGGTGAGATACACCTTAAAAAAAATTTCAGAGCCACCCAATCGATTTGTGACGTGCCGATGATCAACGGTAACGTCAGAAAGGGGCCAAATATTGGTTTTGAATTTTTCAAGAATACATGCTGATCACTACAGCCTCCAAAAAATTCAAAGATGTGCATTGGGGTGAGATACACCTTAAAAAAAAATTTCAGAGCCACCCAATCGATTTGTGACGTGTCGATGATCAACGGCAGCGTCAGACAGGGGCCAAATATTAGTTTTGAATTTTTCAAGAATACATGCTGATCACTACAGCCTCCAAAAAAATCAAAGATGTGCATTGGGGTGAGATACACCTTCAAACAATTTTTCGGAGCGAGCTGAGCGATTTCTGACGTGCCGGTGATCAACTGTAACGTCAGAAAGGGGCCAAATATTGGTTTTGAATTTTTCAAGAATACGTGATGATCACTACAGCCTCCAAAAAAATCAAAGATGTGCATTGGGGTGAGATACACCTTCAAACAATTTTTCGGAGCGAGCTGAGCGATTTCTGACGTGCCGGTGATCAACGGTAACGTCAGAAAGGGGCCAAATATTGGTTTTGAATTTTTCAAGAATACGTGATGATCACAACAGCCTCCAAAAAAATCAAAGATGTGCATTGGGGTGAGATACACCTTAAACAAGAATTTCAGAGCCACCCAATCGATTTGTGACGTGCCGATGATCAACGGCAGCGTCACACAGGGGCCAAATATTAGTTTTGAATTTTTCAAGAATACATGCTGATCACTACAGCCTCCAAAAAAATCAAAGATGTGCATTGGGGTGAGATACACCTTAAAAAAAATTTCAGAGCCACCCAATCGATTTGTGACGTGTCGATGATCAACGGCAGCGTCAGACAGGGGCCAAATATTAGTTTTGAATTTTTCAAGAATACGTGATGATCACTACAGCCTCCAAAAAAAATCAAAAATGTGCAACGGGGTGAGATACACCTTAAAACAATTTTTCGGAGCGAGCTGAGCGATTTGTGATGTGCCGATGATCAACGGTAACGTCAGAAAGGGGCCAAATATTGGTTTTGAATTTTTCAAGAATACATGCTGATCACTACAGCCTCCAAAAAATTCAAAGATGTGCATTGGGGTGAGATACACCTTAAACAAAAATTTCAGAGCCACCCAATCGATTTGTGACGTGCCGATGATCAACGGCAGCGTCACACAGGGGCCAAATATTAGTTTTGAATTTTTCAAGAATACATGCTGATCACTACAGCCTCCAAAAAAATCAAAGATGTGCATTGGGGTGAGATACACCTTAAAATAAAATTTCAGAGCCACCCAATTGATTTGTGACGTGCCGATGATCAACGGTAACGTCAGAAAGGGGCCAAATATTGGTTTTGAATTTTTCAAGAATACATGCTGATCACTACAGCCTCCAAAAAATTCAAAGATGTGCATTGGGGTGAGATACACCTTAAAAAAAAATTCAGAGCCACCCAATCGATTTGTGACGTGCCGATGATCAACGGTAACGTCAGAAAGGGGCCAAATTTTGGTTTTGAATTTTTCAAGAATACATGCTGATCACTACAGCCTCCAAAAAATTCAAAGATGTGCATTGGGGTGAGATACACCTTTAAAAAAAATTTCAGAGCCACCCAATCGATTTGTGACGTGTCGATGATCAACGGCAGCGTCAGACAGGGGCCAAATATTAGTTTTGAATTTTTCAAGAATACGTGATGATCACTACAGCCTCCAAAAAAAATCAAAAATGTGCAACGGGGTGAGATACACCTTCAAACAATTTTTCGGAGCGAGCTAAGCGATTTCTGACGTGCCGGTGATCAACGGTAGCGTCAGAAAGGGGCCAAATATTGGTTTTGAATTTTTCAAGAATACATGCTGATCACTACAGCCTCCAAAAAAATCAAAGATGTGCATTGGGGTGAGATACACCTTAAAATAAAATTTCAGAGCCACCCAATTGATTTGTGACGTGCCGATGATCAACGGCAGCGTCAGACAGGGGCCAAATATTAGTTTTGAATTTTTCAAGAATACATGCTGATCACTACAGCCTCCAAAAAATTCAAAGATGTGCATTGGGGTGAGATACACCTTCAAACAATTTTTCTGAGCGAGCTGAGCGATTTGTGACGTGCCGATGATCAACGGTAACGTCAGAAAGGGGCCAAATATTGGTTTTGAATTTTTCAAGAATACATGCTGATCACTACAGCCTCCAAAAAATTCAAAGATGTGCATTGGGGTGAGATACACCTTAAAAAAAATTTCAGAGCCACCCAATCGATTTGTGACGTGTCGATGATCAACGGCAGCGTCAGACAGGGGCCAAATATTAGTTTTGAATTTTTCAAGAATACGTGATGATCACTACAGCCTCCAAAAAAAATCAAAAATGTGCAACGGGGTGAGATACACCTTAAAACAATTTTTCGGAGCGAGCTGAGCGATTTGTGATGTGCCGATGATCAACGGTAACGTCAGAAAGGGGCCAAATATTGGTTTTGAATTTTTCAAGATTACAAGCTGATCACTACAGCCTCCAAAAAATTCAAAGATGTGCATTGGGGTGAGATACACCTTAAACAAAAATTTCAGAGCCACCCAATCGATTTGTGACGTGCCGATGATCAACGGCAGCGTCACACAGGGGCCAAATATTAGTTTTGAATTTTTCAAGAATACATGCTGATCACTACAGCCTCCAAAAAAATCAAAGATGTGCATTGGGGTGAGATACACCTTAAAATAAAATTTCAGAGCCACCCAATTGATTTGTGACGTGCCGATGATCAACGGCAGCGTCAGACAGGGGCCAAATATTAGTTTTGAATTTTTCAAGAATACATGCTGATCACTACAGCCTCCAAAAAATTCAAAGATGTGCATTGGGGTGAGATACACCTTCAAACAATTTTTCTGAGCGAGCTGAGCGATTTGTGACGTGCCGATGATCAACGGTAACGTCAGAAAGGGGCCAAATATTGGTTTTGAATTTTTCAAGAATACATGCTGATCACTACAGCCTCCAAAAAATTCAAAGATGTGCATTGGGGTGAGATACACCTTAAAAAAAATTTCAGAGCCACCCAATCGATTTGTGACGTGCCGATGATCAACGGTAACGTCAGAAAGGGGCCAAATTTTGGTTTTGAATTTTTCAAGAATACATGCTGATCACTACAGCCTCCAAAAATTCAAAGATGTGCATTGGGGTGAGATACACCTTTAAAAAAAATTTCAGAGCCACCCAATCGATTTGTGACGTGTCGATGATCAACGGCAGCGTCAGACAGGGGCCAAATATTAGTTTTGAATTTTTCAAGAATACGTGATGATCACTACAGCCTCCAAAAAAAATCAAAAATGTGCAACGGGGTGAGATACACCTTCAAACAATTTTTCGGAGCGAGCTAAGCGATTTCTGACGTGCCGGTGATCAACGGTAGCGTCAGAAAGGGGCCAAATATTGGTTTTGAATTTTTCAAGAATACATGCTGATCACTACAGCCTCCAAAAAAATCAAAGATGTGCATTGGGGTGAGATACACCTTAAAAATAATTTCAGAGCCACCCAATCGATTTGTGACGTGCCGATGATCAACGGTAACGTCAGAAAGGGGCCAAATATTGGTTTGAATTTTTCAAGAATACATGCTGATCACTACAGCCTCCAAAAAATTCAAAGATGTGCATTGGGGTGAGATACACCTTAAAAAAAAATTTCAGAGCCACCCAATCGATTTGTGACGTGTCGATGATCAACGGCAGCGTCAGACAGGGGCCAAATATTAGTTTTGAATTTTTCAAGAATACGTGATGATCACTACAGCCTCCAAAAAAATCAAAGATGTGCAACGGGGTGAGATACACCTTAAAACAATTTTTCGGAGCGAGCTGAGCGATTTGTGATGTGCCGATGATCAACGGTAACGTCAGAAAGGGGCCAAATATTGGTTTTGAATTTTTCAAGAATACATGCTGATCACTACGCCTCCAAAAAAATCAAAGATGTGCATTGGGGTGAGATACACCTTCAAACAATTTTTCGGAGCGAGCTGAGCGATTTCTGACGTGCCGGTGATCAACGGTAACGTCAGAAAGGGGCCAAATATTGGTTTTGAATTTTTCAAGAATACATGCTGATCACTACAGCCTCCAAAAAATGCAAAGATGTGCATTGGGGTGAGATACACCTTAAACAAAAATTTCAGAGCCACCCAATCGATTTGTGACATGCCGATGATCAACGGCAGCGTCACACAGGGGCCAAATATTAGTTTTGAATTTTTCAAGAATACATGCTGATCACTACAGCCTCCAAAAAAATCAAAGATGTGCATTGGGGTGAGATACACCTTAAAAAAAAATATCAGAGCCACCCAATCGATTTGTGACGTGCCGATGATCAACGGCAGCGTCAGACAGGGGCCAAATATTAGTTTTGAATTTTTCAAGAATACATGCTGATCACTACAGCCTCCAAAAAAATCAAAGATGTGCATTGGGGTGAGATACACCTTAAAATAAAATTTCAGAGCCACCCAATTGATTTGTGACGTGCCGATGATCAACGGCAGCGTCAGACAGGGGCCAAATATTAGTTTTGAATTTTTCAAGAATACATGCTGATCACTACAGCCTCCAAAAAAATCAAAGATGTGCATTGGGGTGAGATACACCTTAAAATAAAATTTCAGAGCCACCCAATTGATTTGTGACGTGCCGATGATCAACGGCAGCGTCAGACAGGGGCCAAATATTAGTTTTGAATTTTTCAAGAATACATGCTGATCACTACAGCCTCCAAAAAAATCAAAGGTGTGCATTGGGGTGAGATACACCTTCAAACAATTTTTCGGAGCGAGCTGAGCGATTTCTGACGTGCCGGTGATCAACGGTAGCGTCAGAAAGGGGCCAAATATTGGTTTTGAATTTTTCAAGAATACATGCTGGTCACTACAGCCTCCAAAAAAATCAAAGATGTGCATTGGGGTGAGATACACCTTAAAAAAAATTTCAGAGCCACCCAATCGATTTGTGACGTGCCGATGATCAACGGTAACGTCAGAAAGGGGCCAAATATTGGTTTTGAATTTTTCAAGAATACATGCTGATCACTACAGCCTCCAAAAAATTCAAAGATGTGCATTGGGGTGAGATACACCTTAAAAAAAAATTTCAGAGCCACCCAATCGATTTGTGACGTGTCGATGATCAACGGCAGCGTCAGACAGGGGCCAAATATTAGTTTTGAATTTTTCAAGAATACATGCTGATCACTACAGCCTCCAAAAAAATCAAAGATGTGCATTGGGGTGAGATACACCTTCAAACAATTTTTCGGAGCGAGCTGAGCGATTTCTGACGTGCCGGTGATCAACTGTAACGTCAGAAAGGGGCCAAATATTGGTTTTGAATTTTTCAAGAATACGTGATGATCACTACAGCCTCCAAAAAAATCAAAGATGTGCATTGGGGTGAGATACACCTTAAAAAAAATATCAGAGCCACCCAATCGATTTGTGACGTGCCGATGATCAACGGTAACGTCAGAAAGGGGCCAAATATTGGTTTTGAATTTTTCAAGAATACGTGATGATCACTACAGCCTCCAAAAAAATCAAAGGTGTGCATTGGGGTGAGATACACCTTCAAACAATTTTTCGGAGCGAGCTGAGCGATTTCTGACGTGCCGGTGATCAACGGTAACGTCAGAAAGGGGCCAAATATTGGTTTTGAATTTTTCAAGAATACGTGATGATCACTACAGCCTCCAAAAAAATCAAAGATGTGCATTGGGGTGAGATACACCTTCAAACAATTTTTCGGAGCGAGCTGAGCGATTTCTGACGTGCCGGTGATCAACGGTAACGTCAGAAAGGGGCCAAATATTGGTTTTGAATTTTTCAAGAATACGTGATGATCACAACAGCCTCCAAAAAAATCAAAGATGTGCATTGGGGTGAGATACACCTTAAACAAGAATTTCAGAGCCACCCAATCGATTTGTGACGTGCCGATGATCAACGGCAGCGTCACACAGGGGCCAAATATTAGTTTTGAATTTTTCAAGAATACATGCTGATCACTACAGCCTCCAAAAAAATCAAAGATGTGCATTGGGGTGAGATACACCTTAAAAAAAATTTCAGAGCCACCCAATCGATTTGTGACGTGTCGATGATCAACGGCAGCGTCAGACAGGGGCCAAATATTAGTTTTGAATTTTTCAAGAATACGTGATGATCACTACAGCCTCCAAAAAAAATCAAAAATGTGCAACGGGGTGAGATACACCTTAAAACAATTTTTCGGAGCGAGCTGAGCGATTTGTGATGTGCCGATGATCAACGGTAACGTCAGAAAGGGGCCAAATATTGGTTTTGAATTTTTCAAGAATACATGCTGATCACTACAGCCTCCAAAAAATTCAAAGATGTGCATTGGGGTGAGATACACCTTAAACAAAAATTTCAGAGCCACCCAATCGATTTGTGACGTGCCGTTGATCAACGGCAGCGTCACACAGGGGCCAAATATTAGTTTTGAATTTTTCAAGAATACATGCTGATCACTACAGCCTCCAAAAAAATCAAAGATGTGCATTGGGGTGAGATACACCTTAAAATAAAATTTCAGAGCCACCCAATTGATTTGTGACGTGCCGATGATCAACGGTAACGTCAGAAAGGGGCCAAATATTGGTTTTGAATTTTTCAAGAATACATGCTGATCACTACAGCCTCCAAAAAATTCAAAGATGTGCATTGGGGTGAGATACACCTTAAAAAAAATTTCAGAGCCACCCAATCGATTTGTGACGTGCCGATGATCAAAGGTAACGTCAGAAAGGGGCCAAATTTTGGTTTTGAATTTTTCAAGAATACATGCTGATCACTACAGCCTCCAAAAAATTCAAAGATGTGCATTGGGGTGAGATACACCTTTAAAAAAAATTTCAGAGCCACCCAATCGATTTGTGACGTGTCGATGATCAACGGCAGCGTCAGACAGGGGCCAAATATTAGTTTTGAATTTTTCAAGAATACGTGATGATCACTACAGCCTCCAAAAAAATCAAAGATGTGCAACGGGGTGAGATACACCTTAAAACAATTTTTCGGAGCGAGCTGAGCGATTTGTGATGTGCCGATGATCAACGGTAACGTCAGAAAGGGGCCAAATATTGGTTTTGAATTTTTCAAGAATACATGCTGATCACTACGCCTCCAAAAAAATCAAAGATGTGCATTGGGGTGAGATACACCTTCAAACAATTTTTCGGAGCGAGCTGAGCGATTTCTGACGTGCCGGTGATCAACGGTAACGTCAGAAAGGGGCCAAATATTGGTTTTGAATTTTTCAAGAATACATGCTGATCACTACAGCCTCCAAAAAATTCAAAGATGTGCATTGGGGTGAGATACACCTTAAACAAAAATTTCAGAGCCACCCAATCGATTTGTGACGTGCCGATGATCAACGGCAGCGTCACACAGGGGCCAAATATTAGTTTTGAATTTTTCAAGAATACATGCTGATCACTACAGCCTCCAAAAAAATCAAAGATGTGCATTGGGGTGAGATACACCTTAAAATAAAATTTCAGAGCCACCCAATTGATTTGTGACGTGCCGATGATCAACGGCAGCGTCAGACAGGGGCCAAATATTAGTTTTGAATTTTTCAAGAATACATGCTGATCACTACAGCCTCCAAAAAATTCAAAGATGTGCATTGGGGTGAGATACACCTTCAAACAATTTTTCGGAGCGAGCTGAGCGATTTCTGACGTGCCGATGATCAACGGTAACGTCAGAAAGGGGCCAAATATTGGTTTTGAATTTTTCAAGAATACATGCTGATCACTACAGCCTCCAAAAAATTCAAAGATGTGCATTGGGGTGAGATACACCTTAAAAAAAATTTCAGAGCCACCCAATTGATTTGTGACGTGCCGATGATCAACGGCAGCGTCAGACAGGGGCCAAATATTAGTTTTGAATTTTTCAAGAATACATGCTGATCACTACAGCCTCCAAAAAATTCAAAGATGTGCATTGGGGTGAGATACACCTTCAAACAATTTTTCTGAGCGAGCTGAGCGATTTGTGACGTGCCGATGATCAACGGTAACGTCAGAAAGGGGCCAAATATTGGTTTTGAATTTTTCAAGAATACATGCTGATCACTACAGCCTCCAAAAAATTCAAAGATGTGCATTGGGGTGAGATACACCTTAAAAAAAATTTCAGAGCCACCCAATCGATTTGTGACGTGCCGATGATCAACGGTAACGTCAGAAAGGGGCCAAATTTTGGTTTTGAATTTTTCAAGAATACATGCTGATCACTACAGCCACCAGATATTAGTTTTGAATTTTTCAAGAATACGTGATGATCACTACAGCCTCCAAAAAAATCAAAGGTGTGCATTGGGGTGAGATACACCTTCAAACAATTTTTCGGAGCGAGCTGAGCGATTTCTGACGTGCCGGTGATCAACGGTAGCGTCAGAAAGGGGCCAAATATTGGTTTTGAATTTTTCAAGAATACATGCTGGTCACTACAGCCTCCAAAAAAATCAAAGATGTGCATTGGGGTGAGATACACCTTAAAAAAAATTTCAGAGCCACCCAATCGATTTGTGACGTGCCGATGATCAACGGTAACGTCAGAAAGGGGCCAAATATTGGTTTTGAATTTTTCAAGAATACATGCTGATCACTACAGCCTCCAAAAAATTCAAAGATGTGCATTGGGGTGAGATACACCTTAAAAAAAAATTTCAGAGCCACCCAATCGATTTGTGACGTGTCGATGATCAACGGCAGCGTCAGACAGGGGCCAAATATTAGTTTTGAATTTTTCAAGAATACATGCTGATCACTACAGCCTCCAAAAAATTCAAAGATGTGCATTGGGGTGAGATACACCTTTAAAAAAAATTTCAGAGCCACCCAATCGATTTGTGACGTGTCGATGATCAACGGCAGCGTCAGACAGGGGCCAAATATTAGTTTTGAATTTTTCAAGAATACGTGATGATCACTACAGCCTCCAAAAAAAATCAAAAATGTGCAACGGGGTGAGATACACCTTCAAACAATTTTTCGGAGCGAGCTAAGCGATTTCTGACGTGCCGGTGATCAACGGTAGCGTCAGAAAGGGGCCAAATATTGGTTTTGAATTTTTCAAGAATACATGCTGATCACTACAGCCTCCAAAAAAATCAAAGATGTGCATTGGGGTGAGATACACCTTAAAAAAAAATTCAGAGCCACCCAATCGATTTGTGACGTGCCGATGATCAACGGTAACGTCAGAAAGGGGCCAAATATTGGTTTTGAATTTTTCAAGAATACATGCTGATCACTACAGCCTCCAAAAAATTCAAAGATGTGCATTGGGGTGAGATACACCTTAAACAAAAATTTCAGAGCCACCCAATCGATTTGTGACGTGCCGATGATCAACGGCAGCGTCACACAGGGGCCAAATATTAGTTTTGAATTTTTCAAGAATACATGCTGATCACTACAGCCTCCAAAAAAATCAAAGATGTGCATTGGGGTGAGATACACCTTAAAATAAAATTTCAGAGCCACCCAATTGATTTGTGACGTGCCGATGATCAACGGCAGCGTCACACAGGGGCCAAATATTGGTTTTGAATTTTTCAAGAATACATGCTGATCACTACAGCCTCCAAAAAATTCAAAGATGTGCATTGGGGTGAGATACACCTTAAAAAAAATTTCAGAGCCACCCAATCGATTTGTGACGTGTCGATGATCAACGGCAGCGTCAGACAGGGGCCAAATATTAGTTTTGAATTTTTCAAGAATACATGCTGATCACTACAGCCTCCAAAAAAATCAAAGATGTGCATTGGGGTGAGATACACCTTCAAACAATTTTTCGGAGCGAGCTGAGCGATTTCTGACGTGCCGGTGATCAACTGTAACGTCAGAAAGGGGCCAAATATTGGTTTTGAATTCTTCAAGAATACGTGATGATCACTACAGCCTCCAAAAAAATCAAAGATGTGCATTGGGGTGAGATACACCTTTAAAAAAAATTTCAGAGCCACCCAATCGATTTGTGACGTGCCGATGATCAACGGTAACGTCAGAAAGGGGCCAAATATTGGTTTTGAATTTTTCAAGAATACGTGATGATCACTACAGCCTCCAAAAAAATCAAAGGTGTGCATTGGGGTGAGATACACCTTCAAACAATTTTTCGGAGCGAGCTGAGCGATTTCTGACGTGCCGGTGATCAACGGTAACGTCAGAAAGGGGCCAAATATTAGTTTTGAATTTTTCAAGAATACGTGATGATCACTACAGCCTCCAAAAAAAATCAAAAATGTGCAACGGGGTGAGATACACCTTAAAACAATTTTTCGGAGCGAGCTGAGCGATTTGTGATGTGCCGATGATCAACGGTAACGTCAGAAAGGGGCCAAATATTGGTTTTGAATTTTTCAAGATTACAAGCTGATCACTACAGCCTCCAAAAAATTCAAAGATGTGCATTGGGGTGAGATACACCTTAAACAAAAATTTCAGAGCCACCCAATCGATTTGTGACGTGCCGATGATCAACGGCAGCGTCACACAGGGGCCAAATATTAGTTTTGAATTTTTCAAGAATACATGCTGATCACTACAGCCTCCAAAAAAATCAAAGATGTGCATTGGGGTGAGATACACCTTAAAATAAAATTTCAGAGCCACCCAATTGATTTGTGACGTGCCGATGATCAACGGCAGCGTCAGACAGGGGCCAAATATTAGTTTTGAATTTTTCAAGAATACATGCTGATCACTTCAGCCTCCAAAAAATTCAAAGATGTGCATTGGGGTGAGATACACCTTCAAACAATTTTTCTGAGCGAGCTGAGCGATTTGTGACGTGCCGATGATCAACGGTAACGTCAGAAAGGGGCCAAATATTGGTTTTGAATTTTTCAAGAATACATGCTGATCACTACAGCCTCCAAAAAATTCAAAGATGTGCATTGGGGTGAGATACACCTTAAAAAAACTTTCAGAGCCACCCAATCGATTTGTGACGTGCCGATGATCAACGGTAACGTCAGAAAGGGGCCAAATTTTGGTTTTGAATTTTTCAAGAATACATGCTGATCACTACAGCCTCCAAAAAATTCAAAGATTTGCATTAGGGTGAGATACACCTTTAAAAAAAATTTCAGAGCCACCCAATCGATTTGTGACGTGTCGATGATCAACGGCAGCGTCAGACAGGGGCCAAATATTAGTTTTGAATTTTTCAAGAATACGTGATGATCACTACAGCCTCCAAAAAAAATCAAAAATGTGCAACGGGGTGAGATACACCTTCAAACAATTTTTCGGAGCGAGCTAAGCGATTTCTGACGTGCCGGTGATCAACGGTAGCGTCAGAAAGGGGCCAAATATTGGTTTTGAATTTTTCAAGAATACATGCTGATCACTACAGCCTCCAAAAAAATCAAAGATGTGCATTGGGGTGAGATACACCTTAAAAATAATTTCAGAGCCACCCAATCGATTTGTGACGTGCCGATGATCAACGGTAGCGTCAGAAAGGGGCCAAATATTGGTTTTGAATTTTTCAAGAATACATGCTGATCACTACAGCCTCCAAATAATTCAAAGATGTGCATTGGGGTGAGATACACCTTAAAAAAAAATTTCAGAGCCACCCAATCGATTTGTGACGTGTCGATGATCAACGGCAGCGTCAGACAGGGGCCAAATATTAGTTTTGAATTTTTCAAGAATACGTGATGATCACTACAGCCTCCAAAAAAATCAAAGATGTGCAACGGGGTGAGATACACCTTAAAACAATTTTTCGGAGCGAGCTGAGCGATTTGTGATGTGCCGATGATCAACGGTAACGTCAGAAAGGGGCCAAATATTGGTTTTGAATTTTTCAAGAATACATGCTGATCACTACGCCTCCAAAAAAATCAAAGATGTGCATTGGGGTGAGATACACCTTCAAACAATTTTTCGGAGCGAGCTGAGCGATTTCTGACGTGCCGGTGATCAACGGTAACGTCAGAAAGGGGCCAAATATTGGTTTTGAATTTTTCAAGAATACATGCTGATCACTACAGCCTCCAAAAAATGCAAAGATGTGCATTGGGGTGAGATACACCTTAAACAAAAATTTCAGAGCCACCCAATCGATTTGTGACGTGCCGATGATCAACGGCAGCGTCACACAGGGGCCAAATATTAGTTTTGAATTTTTCAAGAATACATGCTGATCACTACAGCCTCCAAAAAAATCAAAGATGTGCATTGGGGTGAGATACACCTTAAAAAAAAATATCAGAGCCACCCAATCGATTTGTGACGTGCCGATGATCAACGGCAGCGTCAGACAGGGGCCAAATATTAGTTTTGAATTTTTCAAGAATACATGCTGATCACTACAGCCTCCAAAAAAATCAAAGATGTGCATTGGGGTGAGATACACCTTAAAATAATATTTCAGAGCCACCCAATTGATTTGTGACGTGCCGATGATCAACGGCAGCGTCAGACAGGGGCCAAATATTAGTTTTGAATTTTTCAAGAATACATGCTGATCACTACAGCCTCCAAAAAAATCAAAGATGTGCATTGGGGTGAGATACACCTTAAAATAAAATTTCAGAGCCACCCAATTGATTTGTGACGTGCCGATGATCAACGGCAGCGTCAGACAGGGGCCAAATATTAGTTTTGAATTTTTCAAGAATACATGCTGATCACTACAGCCTCCAAAAAAATCAAAGGTGTGCATTGGGGTGAGATACACCTTCAAACAATTTTTCGGAGCGAGCTGAGCGATTTCTGACGTGCCGGTGATCAACGGTAGCGTCAGAAAGGGGCCAAATATTGGTTTTGAATTTTTCAAGAATACATGCTGGTCACTACAGCCTCCAAAAAAATCAAAGATGTGCATTGGGGTGAGATACACCTTAAAAAAAATTTCAGAGCCACCCAATCGATTTGTGACGTGCCGATGATCAACGGTAACGTCAGAAAGGGGCCAAATATTGGTTTTGAATTTTTCAAGAATACATGCTGATCACTACAGCCTCCAAAAAATTCAAAGATGTGCATTGGGGTGAGATACACCTTAAAAAAAAATTTCAGAGCCACCCAATCGATTTGTGACGTGTCGATGATCAACGGCAGCGTCAGACAGGGGCCAAATATTAGTTTTGAATTTTTCAAGAATACATGCTGATCACTACAGCCTCCAAAAAAATCAAAGATGTGCATTGGGGTGAGATACACCTTCAAACAATTTTTCGGAGCGAGCTGAGCGATTTCTGACGTGCCGGTGATCAACTGTAACGTCAGAAAGGGGCCAAATATTGGTTTTGAATTTTTCAAGAATACGTGATGATCACTACAGCCTCCAAAAAAATCAAAGATGTGCATTGGGGTGAGATACACCTGAAAAAAAAATATCAGAGCCACCCAATCGATTTGTGACGTGCCGATGATCAACGGTAACGTCAGAAAGGGGCCAAATATTGGTTTTGAATTTTTCAAGAATACGTGATGATCACTACAGCCTCCAAAAAAATCAAAGGTGTGCATTGGGGTGAGATACACCTTCAAACAATTTTTCGGAGCGAGCTGAGCGATTTCTGACGTGCCGGTGATCAACGGTAACGTCAGAAAGGGGCCAAATATTGGTTTTGAATTTTTCAAGAATACGTGATGATCACTACAGCCTCCAAAAAAATCAAAGATGTGCATTGGGGTGAGATACACCTTCAAACAATTTTTCGGAGCGAGCTGAGCGATTTCTGACGTGCCGGTGATCAACGGTAACGTCAGAAAGGGGCCAAATATTGGTTTTGAATTTTTCAAGAATACGTGATGATCACAACAGCCTCCAAAAAAATCAAAGATGTGCATTGGGGTGAGATACACCTTAAAAAAAATTTCAGAGCCACCCAATCGATTTGTGACGTGCCGATGATCAACGGTAACGTCAGAAAGGGGCCAAATATTGGTTTTGAATTTTTCAAGAATACATGCTGATCACTACAGCCTCCAAAAAATTCAAAGATGTGCATTGGGGTGAGATACACCTTAAAAAAAAATTTCAGAGCCACCCAATCGATTTGTGACGTGCCGATGATCAACGGCAGCGTCAGACAGGGGCCAAATATTAGTTTTGAATTTTTCAAGAATACATGCTGATCACTACAGCCTCCAAAAAAATCAAAGATGTGCATTGGGGTGAGATACACCTTAAAATAAAATTTCAGAGCCACCCAATTGATTTGTGACGTGCCGATGATCAACGGCAGCGTCAGACAGGGGCCAAATATTAGTTTTGAATTTTTCAAGAATACATGCTGATCACTACAGCCTCCAAAAAAATCAAAGATGTACATTGGGGTGAGATACACCTTAAAATAAAATTTCAGAGCCACCCAATTGATTTGTGACGTGCCGATGATCAACGGCAGCGTCAGACAGGGGCCAAATATTAGTTTTGAATTTTTCAAGAATACATGCTGATCACTACAGCCTCCAAAAAAATCAAAGGTGTGCATTGGGGTGAGATACACCTTCAAACAATTTTTCGGAGCGAGCTGAGCGATTTCTGACGTGCCGGTGATCAACGGTAGCGTCAGAAAGGGGCCAAATATTGGTTTTGAATTTTTCAAGAATACATGCTGGTCACTACAGCCTCCAAAAAAATCAAAGATGTGCATTGGGGTGAGATACACCTTAAAAAAAATTTCAGAGCCACCCAATCGATTTGTGACGTGCCGATGATCAACGGTAACGTCAGAAAGGGGCCAAATATTGGTTTTGAATTTTTCAAGAATACATGCTGATCACTACAGCCTCCAAAAAATTCAAAGATGTGCATTGGGGTGAGATACACCTTAAAAAAAAATTTCAGAGCCACCCAATCGATTTGTGACGTGTCGATGATCAACGGCAGCGTCAGACAGGGGCCAAATATTAGTTTTGAATTTTTCAAGAATACATGCTGATCACTACAGCCTCCAAAAAAATCAAAGATGTGCATTGGGGTGAGATACACCTTCAAACAATTTTTCGGAGCGAGCTGAGCGATTTCTGACGTGCCGGTGATCAACTGTAACGTCAGAAAGGGGCCAAATATTGGTTTTGAATTTTTCAAGAATACGTGATGATCACTACAGCCTCCAAAAAAATCAAAGATGTGCATTGGGGTGAGATACACCTTAAAAAAAAATATCAGAGCCACCCAATCGATTTGTGACGTGCCGATGATCAACGGTAACGTCAGAAAGGGGCCAAATATTGGTTTTGAATTTTTCAAGAATACGTGATGATCACTACAGCCTCCAAAAAAATCAAAGGTGTGCATTGGGGTGAGATACACCTTCAAACAATTTTTCGGAGCGAGCTGAGCGATTTCTGACGTGCCGGTGATCAACGGTAACGTCAGAAAGGGGCCAAATATTGGTTTTGAATTTTTCAAGAATACGTGATGATCACTACAGCCTCCAAAAAAATCAAAGATGTGCATTGGGGTGAGATACACCTTCAAACAATTTTTCGGAGCGAGCTGAGCGATTTCTGACGTGCCGGTGATCAACGGTAACGTCAGAAAGGGGCCAAATATTGGTTTTGAATTTTTCAAGAATACGTGATGATCACAACAGCCTCCAAAAAAATCAAAGATGTGCATTGGGGTGAGATACACCTTAAACAAGAATTTCAGAGCCACCCAATCGATTTGTGACGTGCCGATGATCAACGGCAGCGTCACACAGGGGCCAAATATTAGTTTTGAATTTTTCAAGAATACATGCTGATCACTACAGCCTCCAAAAAAATCAAAGATGTGCATTGGGGTGAGATACACCTTAAAAAAAATTTCAGAGCCACCCAATCGATTTGTGACGTGTCGATGATCAACGGCAGCGTCAGACAGGGGCCAAATATTAGTTTTGAATTTTTCAAGAATACGTGATGATCACTACAGCCTCCAAAAAAAATCAAAAATGTGCAACGGGGTGAGATACACCTTAAAACAATTTTTCGGAGCGAGCTGAGCGATTTGTGATGTGCCGATGATCAACGGTAACGTCAGAAAGGGGCCAAATATTGGTTTTGAATTTTTCAAGAATACATGCTGATCACTACAGCCTCCAAAAAATTCAAAGATGTGCATTGGGGTGAGATACACCTTAAACAAAAATTTCAGAGCCACCCAATCGATTTGTGACGTGCCGATGATCAACGGCAGCGTCACACAGGGGCCAAATATTAGTTTTGAATTTTTCAAGAATACATGCTGATCACTACAGCCTCCAAAAAAATCAAAGATGTGCATTGGGGTGAGATACACCTTAAAATAAAATTTCAGAGCCACCAAATTGATTTGTGACGTGCCGATGATCAACGGTAACGTCAGAAAGGGGCCAAATATTGGTTTTGAATTTTTCAAGAATACATGCTGATCACTACAGCCTCCAAAAAATTCAAAGATGTGCATTGGGGTGAGATACACCTTAAAAAAAATTTCAGAGCCACCCAATCGATTTGTGACGTGCCGATGATCAACGGCAGCGTCACACAGGGGCCAAATTTTGGTTTTGAATTTTTCAAGAATACATGCTGATCACTACAGCCTCCAAAAAATTCAAAGATGTGCATTGGGGTGAGATACACCTTTAAAAAAAATTTCAGAGCCACCCAATCGATTTGTGACGTGTCGATGATCAACGGCAGCGTCAGACAGGGGCCAAATATTAGTTTTGAATTTTTCAAGAATACGTGATGATCACTACAGCCTCCAAAAAAATCAAAGATGTGCAACGGGGTGAGATACACCTTAAAACAATTTTTCGGAGCGAGCTGAGCGATTTGTGATGTGCCGATGATCAACGGTAACGTCAGAAAGGGGCCAAATATTGGTTTTGAATTTTTCAAGAATACATGCTGATCACTACGCCTCCAAAAAAATCAAAGATGTGCATTGGGGTGAGATACACCTTCAAACAATTTTTCGGAGCGAGCTGAGCGATTTCTGACGTGCCGGTGATCAACGGTAACGTCAGAAAGGGGCCAAATATTGGTTTTGAATTTTTCAAGAATACATGCTGATCACTACAGCCTCCAAAAAATTCAAAGATGTGCATTGGGGTGAGATACACCTTAAACAAAAATTTCAGAGCCACCCAATCGATTTGTGACGTGCCGATGATCAACGGCAGCGTCACACAGGGGCCAAATATTAGTTTTGAATTTTTCAAGAATACATGCTGATCACTACAGCCTCCAAAAAAATCAAAGATGTGCATTGGGGTGAGATACACCTTAAAATAAAATTTCAGAGCCACCCAATTGATTTGTGACGTGCCGATGATCAACGGCAGCGTCAGACAGGGGCCAAATATTAGTTTTGAATTTTTCAAGAATACATGCTGATCACTACAGCCTCCAAAAAATTCAAAGATGTGCATTGGGGTGAGATACACCTTCAAACAATTTTTCTGAGCGAGCTGAGCGATTTGTGACGTGCCGATGATCAACGGTAACGTCAGAAAGGGGCCAAATATTGGTTTTGAATTTTTCAAGAATACATGCTGATCACTACAGCCTCCAAAAAATTCAAAGATGTGCATTGGGGTGAGATACACCTTAAAAAAAATTTCAGAGCCACCCAATTGATTTGTGACGTGCCGATGATCAACGGCAGCGTCAGACAGGGGCCAAATATTAGTTTTGAATTTTTCAAGAATACATGCTGATCACTACAGCCTCCAAAAAATTCAAAGATGTGCATTGGGGTGAGATACACCTTCAAACAATTTTTCTGAGCGAGCTGAGCGATTTGTGACGTGCCGATGATCAACGGTAACGTCAGAAAGGGGCCAAATATTGGTTTTGAATTTTTCAAGAATACATGCTGATCACTACAGCCTCCAAAAAATTCAAAGATGTGCATTGGGGTGAGATACACCTTAAAAAAAATTTCAGAGCCACCCAATCGATTTGTGACGTGCCGATGATCAACGGTAACGTCAGAAAGGGGCCAAATTTTGGTTTTGAATTTTTCAAGAATACATGCTGATCACTACAGCCTCCAAAAAATTCAAAGATGTGCATTGGGGTGAGATACACCTTTAAAAAAAATTTCAGAGCCACCCAATCGAATTGTGACGTGTCGATGATCAACGGCAGCGTCAGACAGGGGCCAAATATTAGTTTTGAATTTTTCAAGAATACGTGATGATCACTACAGCCTCCAAAAAAAATCAAATATGTGCAACGGGGTGAGATACACCTTCAAACAATTTTTCGGAGCGAGCTAAGCGATTTCTGACGTGCCGGTGATCAACGGTAGCGTCAGAAAGGGGCCAAATATTGGTTTTGAATTTTTCAAGAATACATGCTGATCACTACAGCCTCCAAAAAAATCAAAGATGTGCATTGGGGTGAGATACACCTTAAAAATAATTTCAGAGCCACCCAATCGATTTGTGACATGCCGATGATCAACGGTAACGTCAGAAAGGGGCCAAATATTGGTTTTGAATTTTTCAAGAATACATGCTGATCACTACAGCCTCCAAAAAATTCAAAGATGTGCATTGGGGTGAGATACACCTTAAAAAAAAATTTCAGAGCCACCCAATCGATTTGTGACGTGTCGATGATCAACGGCAGCGTCAGACAGGGGCCAAATATTAGTTTTGAATTTTTCAAGAATACGTGATGATCACTACAGCCTCCAAAAAAATCAAAGATGTGCAACGGGGTGAGATACACCTTAAAACAATTTTTCGGAGCGAGCTGAGCGATTTGTGATGTGCCGATGATCAACGGTAACGTCAGAAAGGGGCCAAATATTGGTTTTGAATTTTTCAAGAATACATGCTGATCACTACGCCTCCAAAAAAATCAAAGATGTGCATTGGGGTGAGATACACCTTCAAACAATTTTTCGGAGCGAGCTGAGCGATTTCTGACGTGCCGGTGATCAACGGTAACGTCAGAAAGGGGCCAAATATTGGTTTTGAATTTTTCAAGAATACATGCTGATCACTACAGCCTCCAAAAAATGCAAAGATGTGCATTGGGGTGAGATACACCTTAAACAAAAATTTCAGAGCCACCCAATCGATTTGTGACGTGCCGATGATCAACGGCAGCGTCACACAGGGGCCAAATATTAGTTTTGAATTTTTCAAGAATACATGCTGATCACTACAGCCTCCAAAAAAATCAAAGATGTGCATTGGGGTGAGATACACCTTAAAAAAAAATATCAGAGCCACCCAATCGATTTGTGACGTGCCGATGATCAACGGCAGCGTCAGACAGGGGCCAAATATTAGTTTTGAATTTTTCAAGAATACATGCTGATCACTACAGCCTCCAAAAAAATCAAAGATGTGCATTGGGGTGAGATACACCTTAAAATAAAATTTCAGAGCCACCCAATTGATTTGTGACGTGCCGATGATCAACGGCAGCGTCAGACAGGGGCCAAATATTAGTTTTGAATTTTTCAAGAATACATGCTGATCACTACAGCCTCCAAAAAAATCAAAGATGTGCATTGGGGTGAGATACACCTTAAAATAAAATTTCAGAGCCACCCAATAGATTTGTGACGTGCCGATGATCAACGGCAGCGTCAGACAGGGGCCAAATATTAGTTTTGAATTTTTCAAGAATACATGCTGATCACTACAGCCTCCAAAAAAATCAAAGGTGTGCATTGGGGTGAGATACACCTTCAAACAATTTTTCGGAGCGAGCTGAGCGATTTCTGACGTGCCGGTGATCAACGGTAGCGTCAGAAAGGGGCCAAATATTGGTTTTGAATTTTTCAAGAATACATGCTGGTCACTACAGCCTCCAAAAAAATCAAAGATGTGCATTGGGGTGAGATACACCTTAAAAAAAATTTCAGAGCCACCCAATCGATTTGTGACGTGCCGATGATCAACGGTAACGTCAGAAAGGGGCCAAATATTGGTTTTGAATTTTTCAAGAATACATGCTGATCACTACAGCCTCCAAAAAATTCAAAGATGTGCATTGGGGTGAGATACACCTTAAAAAAAAATTTCAGAGCCACCCAATCGATTTGTGACGTGTCGATGATCAACGGCAGCGTCAGACAGGGGCCAAATATTAGTTTTGAATTTTTCAAGAATACATGCTGATCACTACAGCCTCCAAAAAATTCAAAGATGTGCATTGGGGTGAGATACACCTTAAAAAAAAATTTCAGAGCCACCCAATCGATTTGTGACGTGTCGATGATCAACGGCAGCGTCAGACAGGGGCCAAATATTAGTTTTGAATTTTTCAAGAATACGTGATGATCACTACAGCCTCCAAAAAAATCAAAGATGTGCAACGGGGTGAGATACACCTTAAAACAATTTTTCGGAGCGAGCTGAGCGATTTGTGATGTGCCGATGATCAACGGTAACGTCAGAAAGGGGCCAAATATTGGTTTTGAATTTTTCAAGAATACATGCTGATCACTACGCCTCCAAAAAAATCAAAGATGTGCATTGGGGTGAGATACACCTTCAAACAATTTTTCGGAGCGAGCTGAGCGATTTCTGACGTGCCGGTGATCAACGGTAACGTCAGAAAGGGGCCAAATATTGGTTTTGAATTTTTCAAGAATACATGCTGATCACTACAGCCTCCAAAAAATGCAAAGATGTGCATTGGGGTGAGATACACCTTAAACAAAAATTTCAGAGCCACCCAATCGATTTGTGACGTGCCGATGATCAACGGCAGCGTCACACAGGGGCCAAATATTAGTTTTGAATTTTTCAAGAATACATGCTGATCACTACAGCCTCCAAAAAAATCAAAGATGTGCATTGGGGTGAGATACACCTTAAAAAAAAATATCAGAGCCACCCAATCGATTTGTGACGTGCCGATGATCAACGGCAGCGTCAGACAGGGGCCAAATATTAGTTTTGAATTTTTCAAGAATACATGCTGATCACTACAGCCTCCAAAAAAATCAAAGATGTGCATTGGGGTGAGATACACCTTAAAATAAAATTTCAGAGCCACCCAATTGATTTGTGACGTGCCGATGATCAACGGCAGCGTCAGACAGGGGCCAAATATTAGTTTTGAATTTTTCAAGAATACATGCTGATCACTACAGCCTCCAAAAAAATCAAAGATGTGCATTGGGGTGAGATACACCTTAAAATAAAATTTCAGAGCCACCCAATAGATTTGTGACGTGCCGATGATCAACGGCAGCGTCAGACAGGGGCCAAATATTAGTTTTGAATTTTTCAAGAATACATGCTGATCACTACAGCCTCCAAAAAAATCAAAGGTGTGCATTGGGGTGAGATACACCTTCAAACAATTTTTCGGAGCGAGCTGAGCGATTTCTGACGTGCCGGTGATCAACGGTAGCGTCAGAAAGGGGCCAAATATTGGTTTTGAATTTTTCAAGAATACATGCTGGTCACTACAGCCTCCAAAAAAATCAAAGATGTGCATTGGGGTGAGATACACCTTCAAACAATTTTTCGGAGCGAGCTGAGCGATTTCTGACGTGCCGGTGATCAACGGTAACGTCAGAAAGGGGCCAAATATTGGTTTTGAATTTTTCAAGAATACATGCTGATCACTACAGCCTCCAAAAAATGCAAAGATGTGCATTGGGGTGAGATACACCTTAAACAAAAATTTCAGAGCCACCCAATCGATTTGTGACGTGCCGATGATCAACGGCAGCGTCACACAGGGGCCAAATATTAGTTTTGAATTTTTCAAGAATACATGCTGATCACTACAGCCTCCAAAAAAATCAAAGATGTGCATTGGGGTGAGATACACCTTAAAAAAAAATATCAGAGCCACCCAATCGATTTGTGACGTGCCGATGATCAACGGCAGCGTCAGACAGGGGCCAAATATTAGTTTTGAATTTTTCAAGAATACATGCTGATCACTACAGCCTCCAAAAAAATCAAAGATGTGCATTGGGGTGAGATACACCTTAAAATAAAATTTCAGAGCCACCCAATTGATTTGTGACGTGCCGATGATCAACGGCAGCGTCAGACAGGGGCCAAATATTAGTTTTGAATTTTTCAAGAATACATGCTGATCACTACAGCCTCCAAAAAAATCAAAGATGTGCATTGGGGTGAGATACACCTTAAAATAAAATTTCAGAGCCACCCAATAGATTTGTGACGTGCCGATGATCAACGGCAGCGTCAGACAGGGGCCAAATATTAGTTTTGAATTTTTCAAGAATACATGCTGATCACTACAGCCTCCAAAAAAATCAAAGGTGTGCATTGGGGTGAGATACACCTTCAAACAATTTTTCGGAGCGAGCTGAGCGATTTCTGACGTGCCGGTGATCAACGGTAGCGTCAGAAAGGGGCCAAATATTGGTTTTGAATTTTTCAAGAATACATGCTGGTCACTACAGCCTCCAAAAAAATCAAAGATGTGCATTGGGGTGAGATACACCTTAAAAAAAATTTCAGAGCCACCCAATCGATTTGTGACGTGCCGATGATCAACGGTAACGTCAGAAAGGGGCCAAATATTGGTTTTGAATTTTTCAAGAATACATGCTGATCACTACAGCCTCCAAAAAATTCAAAGATGTGCATTGGGGTGAGATACACCTTAAAAAAAAATTTCAGAGCCACCCAATCGATTTGTGACATGTCGATGATCAACGGCAGCGTCAGACAGGGGCCAAATATTAGTTTTGAATTTTTCAAGAATACATGCTGATCACTACAGCCTCCAAAAAATTCAAAGATGTGCATTGGGGTGAGATACACCTTTAAAAAAAATTTCAGAGCCACCCAATCGATTTGTGACGTGTCGATGATCAACGGCAGCGTCAGACAGGGGCCAAATATTAGTTTTGAATTTTTCAAGAATACGTGATGATCACTACAGCCTCCAAAAAAAATCAAAAATGTGCAACGGGGTGAGATACACCTTCAAACAATTTTTCGGAGCGAGCTAAGCGATTTCTGACGTGCCGGTGATCAACGGTAGCGTCAGAAAGGGGCCAAATATTGGTTTTGAATTTTTCAAGAATACATGCTGATCACTACAGCCTCCAAAAAAATCAAAGATGTGCATTGGGGTGAGATACACCTTAAAAAAAATTTCAGAGCCACCCAATCGATTTGTGACGTGCCGATGATCAACGGTAACGTCAGAAAGGGGCCAAATATTGGTTTTGAATTTTTCAAGAATACATGCTGATCACTACAGCCTCCAAAAAATTCAAAGATGTGCATTGGGGTGAGATACACCTTAAACAAAAATTTCAGAGCCACCCAATCGATTTGTGACGTGCCGATGATCAACGGCAGCGTCACACAGGGGCCAAATATTAGTTTTGAATTTTTCAAGAATACATGCTGATCACTACAGCCTCCAAAAAAATCAAAGATGTGCATTGGGGTGAGATACACCTTAAAATAAAATTTCAGAGCCACCCAATTGATTTGTGACGTGCCGATGATCAACGGCAGCGTCACACAGGGGCCAAATATTGGTTTTGAATTTTTCAAGAATACATGCTGATCACTACAGCCTCCAAAAAATTCAAAGATGTGCATTGGGGTGAGATACACCTTAAAAAAAATTTCAGAGCCACCCAATCGATTTGTGACGTGTCGATGATCAACGGCAGCGTCAGACAGGGGCCAAATATTAGTTTTGAATTTTTCAAGAATACATGCTGATCACTACAGCCTCCAAAAAAATCAAAGATGTGCATTGGGGTGAGATACACCTTCAAACAATTTTTCGGAGCGAGCTGAGCGATTTCTGACGTGCCGGTGATCAACTGTAACGTCAGAAAGGGGCCAAATATTGGTTTTGAATTCTTCAAGAATACGTGATGATCACTACAGCCTCCAAAAAAATCAAAGATGTGCATTGGGGTGAGATACACCTTTAAAAAAAATTTCAGAGCCACCCAATCGATTTGTGACGTGCCGATGATCAACGGTAACGTCAGAAAGGGGCCAAATATTGGTTTTGAATTTTTCAAGAATACGTGATGATCACTACAGCCTCCAAAAAAATCAAAGGTGTGCATTGGGGTGAGATACACCTTCAAACAATTTTTCGGAGCGAGCTGAGCGATTTCTGACGTGCCGGTGATCAACGGTAACGTCAGAAAGGGGCCAAATATTAGTTTTGAATTTTTCAAGAATACGTGATGATCACTACAGCCTCCAAAAAAAATCAAAAATGTGCAACGGGGTGAGATACACCTTAAAACAATTTTTCGGAGCGAGCTGAGCGATTTGTGATGTGCCGATGATCAACGGTAACGTCAGAAAGGGGCCAAATATTGGTTTTGAATTTTTCAAGATTACAAGCTGATCACTACAGCCTCCAAAAAATTCAAAGATGTGCATTGGGGTGAGATACACCTTAAACAAAAATTTCAGAGCCACCCAATCGATTTGTGACGTGCCTATGATCAACGGTAACGTCAGAAAGGGGCCAAATATTGGTTTTGAATTTTTCAAGAATACATGCTGATCACTACAGCCTCCAAAAAATTCAAAGATGTGCATTGGGGTGAGATACACCTTAAAAAAAAATTTCAGAGCCACCCAATCGATTTGTGACGTGTCGATGATCAACGGTAACGTCAGAAAGGGGCCAAATATTGGTTTTGAATTTTTCAAGAATACATGCTGATCACTACAGCCTCCAAAAAATTCAAAGATGTGCATTGGGGTGAGATACACCTTAAACAAAAATTTCAGAGCCACCCAATCGATTTGTGACGTGCCGATGATCAACGGCAGCGTCACACAGGGGCCAAATATTAGTTTTGAATTTTTCAAGAATACATGCTGATCACTACAGCCTCCAAAAAAATCAAAGATGTGCATTGGGGTGAGATACACCTTAAAATAAAATTTCAGAGCCACCCAATTGATTTGTGACGTGCCGATGATCAACGGCAGCGTCACACAGGGGCCAAATATTGGTTTTGAATTTTTCAAGAATACATGCTGATCACTACAGCCTCCAAAAAATTCAAAGATGTGCATTGGGGTGAGATACACCTTAAAAAAAATTTCAGAGCCACCCAATCGATTTGTGACGTGTCGATGATCAACGGCAGCGTCAGACAGGGGCCAAATATTAGTTTTGAATTTTTCAAGAATACATGCTGATCACTACAGCCTCCAAAAAAATCAAAGATGTGCATTGGGGTGAGATACACCTTCAAACAATTTTTCGGAGCGAGCTGAGCGATTTCTGACGTGCCGGTGATCAACTGTAACGTCAGAAAGGGGCCAAATATTGGTTTTGAATTCTTCAAGAATACGTGATGATCACTACAGCCTCCAAAAAAATCAAAGATGTGCATTGGGGTGAGATACACCTTTAAAAAAAATTTCAGAGCCACCCAATCGATTTGTGACGTGCCGATGATCAACGGTAACGTCAGAAAGGGGCCAAATATTGGTTTTGAATTTTTCAAGAATACGTGATGATCACTACAGCCTCCAAAAAAATCAAAGGTGTGCATTGGGGTGAGATACACCTTCAAACAATTTTTCGGAGCGAGCTGAGCGATTTCTGACGTGCCGGTGATCAACGGTAACGTCAGAAAGGGGCCAAATATTAGTTTTGAATTTTTCAAGAATACGTGATGATCACTACAGCCTCCAAAAAAAATCAAAAATGTGCAACGGGGTGAGATACACCTTAAAACAATTTTTCGGAGCGAGCTGAGCGATTTGTGATGTGCCGATGATCAACGGTAACGTCAGAAAGGGGCCAAATATTGGTTTTGAATTTTTCAAGATTACAAGCTGATCACTACAGCCTCCAAAAAATTCAAAGATGTGCATTGGGGTGAGATACACCTTAAACAAAAATTTCAGAGCCACCCAATCGATTTGTGACGTGCCGATGATCAACGGCAGCGTCACACAGGGGCCAAATATTAGTTTTGAATTTTTCAAGAATACATGCTGATCACTACAGCCTCCAAAAAAATCAAAGATGTGCATTGGGGTGAGATACACCTTAAAATAAAATTTCAGAGCCACCCAATTGATTTGTGACGTGCCGATGATCAACGGCAGCGTCAGACAGGGGCCAAATATTAGTTTTGAATTTTTCAAGAATACATGCTGATCACTTCAGCCTCCAAAAAATTCAAAGATGTGCATTGGGGTGAGATACACCTTCAAACAATTTTTCTGAGCGAGCTGAGCGATTTGTGACGTGCCGATGATCAACGGTAACGTCAGAAAGGGGCCAAATATTGGTTTTGAATTTTTCAAGAATACATGCTGATCACTACAGCCTCCAAAAAATTCAAAGATGTGCATTGGGGTGAGATACACCTTAAAAAAACTTTCAGAGCCACCCAATCGATTTGTGACGTGCCGATGATCAACGGTAACGTCAGAAAGGGGCCAAATTTTGGTTTTGAATTTTTCAAGAATACATGCTGATCACTACAGCCTCCAAAAAATTCAAAGATGTGCATTAGGGTGAGATACACCTTTAAAAAAATTTTTAGAGCCACCCAATCGATTTGTGACGTGTCGATGATCAACGGCAGCGTCAGACAGGGGCCAAATATTAGTTTTGAATTTTTCAAGAATACGTGATGATCACTACAGCCTCCAAAAAAAATCAAAAATGTGCAACGGGGTGAGATACACCTTCAAACAATTTTTCGGAGCGAGCTAAGCGATTTCTGACGTGCCGGTGATCAACGGTAGCGTCAGAAAGGGGCCAAATATTGGTTTTGAATTTTTCAAGAATACATGCTGATCACTACAGCCTCCAAAAAAATCAAAGATGTGCATTGGGGTGAGATACACCTTAAAAATAATTTCAGAGCCACCCAATCGATTTGTGACGTGCCGATGATCAACGGTAACGTCAGAAAGGGGCCAAATATTGGTTTTGAATTTTTCAAGAATACATGCTGATCACTACAGCCTCCAAAAAATTCAAAGATGTGCATTGGGGTGAGATACACCTTAAAAAAAAATTTCAGAGCCACCCAATCGATTTGTGACGTGTCGATGATCAACGGCAGCGTCAGACAGGGGCCAAATATTAGTTTTGAATTTTTCAAGAATACGTGATGATCACTACAGCCTCCAAAAAAATCAAAGATGTGCAACGGGGTGAGATACACCTTAAAACAATTTTTCGGAGCGAGCTGAGCGATTTGTGATGTGCCGATGATCAACGGTAACGTCAGAAAGGGGCCAAATATTGGTTTTGAATTTTTCAAGAATACATGCTGATCACTACGCCTCCAAAAAAATCAAAGATGTGCATTGGGGTGAGATACACCTTCAAACAATTTTTCGGAGCGAGCTGAGCGATTTCTGACGTGCCGGTGATCAACGGTAACGTCAGAAAGGGGCCAAATATTGGTTTTGAATTTTTCAAGAATACATGCTGATCACTACAGCCTCCAAAAAATGCAAAGATGTGCATTGGGGTGAGATACACCTTAAACAAAAATTTCAGAGCCACCCAATCGATTTGTGACGTGCCGATGATCAACGGCAGCGTCACACAGGGGCCAAATATTAGTTTTGAATTTTTCAAGAATACATGCTGATCACTACAGCCTCCAAAAAAATCAAAGATGTGCATTGGGGTGAGATACACCTTAAAAAAAAATATCAGAGCCACCCAATCGATTTGTGACGTGCCGATGATCAACGGCAGCGTCAGACAGGGGCCAAATATTAGTTTTGAATTTTTCAAGAATACATGCTGATCACTACAGCCTCCAAAAAAATCAAAGATGTGCATTGGGGTGAGATACACCTTAAAATAATATTTCAGAGCCACCCAATTGATTTGTGACGTGCCGATGATCAACGGCAGCGTCAGACAGGGGCCAAATATTAGTTTTGAATTTTTCAAGAATACATGCTGATCACTACAGCCTCCAAAAAAATCAAAGATGTGCATTGGGGTGAGATACACCTTAAAATAAAATTTCAGAGCCACCCAATTGATTTGTGACGTGCCGATGATCAACGGCAGCGTCAGACAGGGGCCAAATATTAGTTTTGAATTTTTCAAGAATACATGCTGATCACTACAGCCTCCAAAAAAATCAAAGGTGTGCATTGGGGTGAGATACACCTTCAAACAATTTTTCGGAGCGAGCTGAGCGATTTCTGACGTGCCGGTGATCAACGGTAGCGTCAGAAAGGGGCCAAATATTGGTTTTGAATTTTTCAAGAATACATGCTGGTCACTACAGCCTCCAAAAAAATCAAAGATGTGCATTGGGGTGAGATACACCTTAAAAAAAATTTCAGAGCCACCCAATCGATTTGTGACGTGCCGATGATCAACGGTAACGTCAGAAAGGGGCCAAATATTGGTTTTGAATTTTTCAAGAATACATGCTGATCACTACAGCCTCCAAAAAATTCAAAGATGTGCATTGGGGTGAGATACACCTTAAAAAAAAATTTCAGAGCCACCCAATCGATTTGTGACGTGTCGATGATCAACGGCAGCGTCAGACAGGGGCCAAATATTAGTTTTGAATTTTTCAAGAATACATGCTGATCACTACAGCCTCCAAAAAAATCAAAGATGTGCATTGGGGTGAGATACACCTTCAAACAATTTTTCGGAGCGAGCTGAGCGATTTCTGACGTGCCGGTGATCAACTGTAACGTCAGAAAGGGGCCAAATATTGGTTTTGAATTTTTCAAGAATACGTGATGATCACTACAGCCTCCAAAAAAATCAAAGATGTGCATTGGGGTGAGATACACCTTAAAAAAAAATATCAGAGCCACCCAATCGATTTGTGACGTGCCGATGATCAACGGTAACGTCAGAAAGGGGCCAAATATTGGTTTTGAATTTTTCAAGAATACGTGATGATCACTACAGCCTCCAAAAAAATCAAAGGTGTGCATTGGGGTGAGATACACCTTCAAACAATTTTTCGGAGCGAGCTGAGCGATTTCTGACGTGCCGGTGATCAACGGTAACGTCAGAAAGGGGCCAAATATTGGTTTTGAATTTTTTAAGAATACGTGATGATCACTACAGCCTCCAAAAAAATCAAAGATGTGCATTGGGGTGAGATACACCTTCAAACAATTTTTCGGAGCGAGCTGAGCGATTTCTGACGTGCCGGTGATCAACGGTAACGTCAGAAAGGGGCCAAATATTGGTTTTGAATTTTTCAAGAATACGTGATGATCACAACAGCCTCCAAAAAAATCAAAGATGTGCATTGGGGTGAGATACACCTTAAAAAAAATTTCAGAGCCACCCAATCGATTTGTGACGTGCCGATGATCAACGGTAACGTCAGAAAGGGGCCAAATATTGGTTTTGAATTTTTCAAGAATACATGCTGATCACTACAGCCTCCAAAAAATTCAAAGATGTGCATTGGGGTGAGATACACCTTAAAAAAAAATATCAGAGCCACCCAATCGATTTGTGACGTGCCGATGATCAACGGCAGCGTCAGACAGGGGCCAAATATTAGTTTTGAATTTTTCAAGAATACATGCTGATCACTACAGCCTCCAAAAAAATCAAAGATGTGCATTGGGGTGAGATACACCTTGAAATAAAATTTCAGAGCCACCCAATTGATTTGTGACGTGCCGATGATCAACGGCAGCGTCAGACAGGGGCCAAATATTAGTTTTGAATTTTTCAAGAATACATGCTGATCACTACAGCCTCCAAAAAAATCAAAGATGTACATTGGGGTGAGATACACCTTAAAATAAAATTTCAGAGCCACCCAATTGATTTGTGACGTGCCGATGATCAACGGCAGCGTCACACAGGGGCCAAATATTAGTTTTGAATTTTTCAAGAATACATGCTGATCACTACAGCCTCCAAAAAAATCAAAGGTGTGCATTGGGGTGAGATACACCTTCAAACAATTTTTCGGAGCGAGCTGAGCGATTTCTGACGTGCCGGTGATCAACGGTAGCGTCAGAAAGGGGCCAAATATTGGTTTTGAATTTTTCAAGAATACATGCTGGTCACTACAGCCTCCAAAAAAATCAAAGATGTGCATTGGGGTGAGATACACCTTAAAAAAAATTTCAGAGCCACCCAATCGATTTGTGACGTGCCGATGATCAACGGTAACGTCAGAAAGGGGCCAAATATTGGTTTTGAATTTTTCAAGAATACATGCTGATCACTACAGCCTCCAAAAAATTCAAAGATGTGCATTGGGGTGAGATACACCTTAAAAAAAAATTTCAGAGCCACCCAATCGATTTGTGACGTGTCGATGATCAACGGCAGCGTCAGACAGGGGCCAAATATTAGTTTTGAATTTTTCAAGAATACATGCTGATCACTACAGCCTCCAAAAAAATCAAAGATGTGCATTGGGGTGAGATACACCTTCAAACAATTTTTCGGAGCGAGCTGAGCGATTTCTGACGTGCCGGTGATCAACTGTAACGTCAGAAAGGGGCCAAATATTGGTTTTGAATTTTTCAAGAATACGTGATGATCACTACAGCCTCCAAAAAAATCAAAGATGTGCATTGGGGTGAGATACACCTTAAAAAAAAATATCAGAGCCACCCAATCGATTTGTGACGTGCCGATGATCAACGGTAACGTCAGAAAGGGGCCAAATATTGGTTTTGAATTTTTCAAGAATACGTGATGATCACTACAGCCTCCAAAAAAATCAAAGGTGTGCATTGGGGTGAGATACACCTTCAAACAATTTTTCGGAGCGAGCTGAGCGATTTCTGACGTGCCGGTGATCAACGGTAACGTCAGAAAGGGGCCAAATATTGGTTTTGAATTTTTCAAGAATACGTGATGATCACTACAGCCTCCAAAAAAATCAAAGATGTGCATTGGGGTGAGATACACCTTCAAACAATTTTTCGGAGCGAGCTGAGCGATTTCTGACGTGCCGGTGATCAACGGTAACGTCAGAAAGGGGCCAAATATTGGTTTTGAATTTTTCAAGAATACGTGATGATCACAACAGCCTCCAAAAAAATCAAAGATGTGCATTGGGGTGAGATACACCTTAAACAAGAATTTCAGAGCCACCCAATCGATTTGTGACGTGCCGATGATCAACGGCAGCGTCACACAGGGGCCAAATATTAGTTTTGAATTTTTCAAGAATACATGCTGATCACTACAGCCTCCAAAAAAATCAAAGATGTGCATTGGGGTGAGATACACCTTAAAAAAAATTTCAGAGCCACCCAATCGATTTGTGACGTGTCGATGATCAACGGCAGCGTCAGACAGGGGCCAAATATTAGTTTTGAATTTTTCAAGAATACGTGATGATCACTACAGCCTCCAAAAAAAATCAAAAATGTGCAACGGGGTGAGATACACCTTAAAACAATTTTTCGGAGCGAGCTGAGCGATTTGTGATGTGCCGATGATCAACGGTAACGTCAGAAAGGGGCCAAATATTGGTTTTGAATTTTTCAAGAATACATGCTGATCACTACAGCCTCCAAAAAATTCAAAGATGTGCATTGGGGTGAGATACACCTTAAACAAAAATTTCAGAGCCACCCAATCGATTTGTGACGTGCCGATGATCAACGGCAGCGTCACACAGGGGCCAAATATTAGTTTTGAATTTTTCAAGAATACATGCTGATCACTACAGCCTCCAAAAAAATCAAAGATGTGCATTGGGGTGAGATACACCTTAAAATAAAATTTCAGAGCCACCCAATTGATTTGTGACGTGCCGATGATCAACGGTAACGTCAGAAAGGGGCCAAATATTGGTTTTGAATTTTTCAAGAATACATGCTGATCACTACAGCCTCCAAAAAATTCAAAGATGTGCATTGGGGTGAGATACACCTTAAAAAAAATTTCAGAGCCACCCAATCGATTTGTGACGTGCCGATGATCAACGGTAACGTCAGAAAGGGGCCAAATTTTGGTTTTGAATTTTTCAAGAATACATGCTGATCACTACAGCCTCCAAAAAATTCAAAGATGTGCATTGGGGTGAGATACACCTTTAAAAAAAATTTCAGAGCCACCCAATCGATTTGTGACGTGTCGATGATCAACGGCAGCGTCAGACAGGGGCCAAATATTAGTTTTGAATTTTTCAAGAATACGTGATGATCACTACAGCCTCCAAAAAAATCAAAGATGTGCAACGGGGTGAGATACACCTTAAAACAATTTTTCGGAGCGAGCTGAGCGATTTGTGATGTGCCGATGATCAACGGTAACGTCAGAAAGGGGCCAAATATTGGTTTTGAATTTTTCAAGAATACATGCTGATCACTACGCCTCCAAAAAAATCAAAGATGTGCATTGGGGTGAGATACACCTTCAAACAATTTTTCGGAGCGAGCTGAGCGATTTCTGACGTGCCGGTGATCAACGGTAACGTCAGAAAGGGGCCAAATATTGGTTTTGAATTTTTCAAGAATACATGCTGATCACTACAGCCTCCAAAAAATTCAAAGATGTGCATTGGGGTGAGATACACCTTAAACAAAAATTTCAGAGCCACCCAATCGATTTGTGACGTGCCGATGATCAACGGCAGCGTCACACAGGGGCCAAATATTAGTTTTGAATTTTTCAAGAATACATGCTGATCACTACAGCCTCCAAAAAAATCAAAGATGTGCATTGGGGTGAGATACACCTTAAAATAATATTTCAGAGCCACCCAATTGATTTGTGACGTGCCGATGATCAACGGCAGCATCAGACAGGGGCCAAATATTAGTTTTGAATTTTTCAAGAATACATGCTGATCACTACAGCCTCCAAAAAAATCAAAGGTGTGCATTGGGGTGAGATACACCTTCAAACAATTTTTCGGAGCGAGCTGAGCGATTTCTGACGTGCCGGTGATCAACGGTAGCGTCAGAAAGGGGCCAAATATTGGTTTTGAATTTTTCAAGAATACATGCTGGTCACTACAGCCTCCAAAAAAATCAAAGATGTGCATTGGGGTGAGATACACCTTAAAAAAAATTTCAGAGCCACCCAATCGATTTGTGACGTGCCGATGATCAACGGTAACGTCCAAAAGGGGCCAAATTTTGGTTTTGAATTTTTCAAGAATACATGCTGATCACTACAGCCTCCAAAAAATTCAAAGATGTGCATTGGGGTGAGATACACCTTTAAAAAAAATTTTAGAGCCACCCAATCGATTTGTGACGTGTCGATGATCAACGGCAGCGTCAGACAGGGGCCAAATATTAGTTTTGAATTTTTCAAGAATACGTGATGATCACTACAGCCTCCAAAAAAAATCAAAAATGTGCAACGGGGTGAGATACACCTTCAAACAATTTTTCGGAGCGAGCTAAGCGATTTCTGACGTGCCGGTGATCAACGGTAGCGTCAGAAAGGGGCCAAATATTGGTTTTGAATTTTTCAAGAATACATGCTGATCACTACAGCCTCCAAAAAAATCAAAGATGTGCATTGGGGTGAGATACACCTTAAAATAAAATTTCAGAGCCACCCAATCGATTTGTGACGTGCCGATGATCAACGGCAGCGTCAGACAGGGGCCAAATATTAGTTTTGAATTTTTCAAGAATACATGCTGATCACTACAGCCTCCAAAAAAATCAAAGATGTGCATTGGGGTGAGATACACCTTAAAATAAAATTTCAGAGCCACCCAATTGATTTGTGACGTGCCGATGATCAACGGCAGCGTCAGACAGGGGCCAAATATTAGTTTTGAATTTTTCAAGAATACATGCTGATCACTACAGCCTCCAAAAAAATCAAAGATGTGCATTGGGGTGAGATACACCTTAAAAAAAAATTTCAGAGCCACCCAATTGATTTGTGACGTGCCGATGATCAACGGCAGCGTCAGACAGGGGCCAAATATTAGTTTTGAATTTTTCAAGAATACATGCTGATCACTACAGCCTCCAAAAAAATCAAAGGTGTGCATTGGGGTGAGATACACCTTCAAACAATTTTTCGGAGCGAGCTGAGCGATTTCTGACGTGCCGGTGATCAACGGTAGCGTCAGAAAGGGGCCAAATATTGGTTTTGAATTTTTCAAGAATACATGCTGGTCACTACAGCCTCCAAAAAAATCAAAGATGTGCATTGGGGTGAGATACACCTTAAAAAAAATTTCAGAGCCACCCAATCGATTTGTGACGTGCCGATGATCAACGGTAACGTCAGAAAGGGGCCAAATATTGGTTTTGAATTTTTCAAGAATACATGCTGATCACTACAGCCTCCAAAAAATTCAAAGATGTGCATTGGGGTGAGATACACCTTAAAAAAAAAATTTCAGAGCCACCCAATCGATTTGTGACGTGTCGATGATCAACGGCAGCGTCAGACAGGGGCCAAATATTAGTTTTGAATTTTTCAAGAATACATGCTGATCACTACAGCCTCCAAAAAAATCAAAGATGTGCATTGGGGTGAGATACACCTTCAAACAATTTTTCGGAGCGAGCTGAGCGATTTCTGACGTGCCGGTGATCAACTGTAATGTCAGAAAGGGGCCAAATATTGGTTTTGAATTTTTCAAGAATACGTGATGATCACTACAGCCTCCAAAAAAATCAAAGATGTGCATTGGGGTGAGATACACCTTAAAAAAAAATATCAGAGCCACCCAATCGATTTGTGACGTGCCGATGATCAACGGTAACGTCAGAAAGGGGCCAAATATTGGTTTTGAATTTTTCAAGAATACGTGATGATCACTACAGCCTCCAAAAAAATCAAAGGTGTGCATTGGGGTGAGATACACCTTCAAACAATTTTTCGGAGCGAGCTGAGCGATTTCTGACGTGCCGGTGATCAACGGTAACGTCAGAAAGGGGCCAAATATTGGTTTTGAATTTTTCAAGAATACGTGATGATCACTACAGCCTCCAAAAAAATCAAAGATGTGCATTGGGGTGAGATACACCTTCAAACAATTTTTCGGAGCGAGCTGAGCGATTTCTGACGTGCCGGTGATCAACGGTAACGTCAGAAAGGGGCCAAATATTGGTTTTGAATTTTTCAAGAATACGTGATGATCACAACAGCCTCCAAAAAAATCAAAGATGTGCATTGGGGTGAGATACACCTTAAACAAGAATTTCAGAGCCACCCAATCGATTTGTGACGTGCCGATGATCAACGGCAGCGTCACACAGGGGCCAAATATTAGTTTTGAATTTTTCAAGAATACATGCTGATCACTACAGCCTCCAAAAAAATCAAAGATGTGCATTGGGGTGAGATACACATTAAAATAAAATTTCAGAGCCACCCAATTGATTTGTGACGTGCCGATGATCAACGGCAGCGTCAGACAGGGGCCAAATATTAGTTTTGAATTTTTCAAGAATACATGCTGATCACTACAGCCTCCAAAAAAATCAAAGGTGTGCAACGGGGTGAGATACACCTTAAAACAATTTTTCGGAGCGAGCTGAGCGATTTGTGACGTGCCGATGATCAACGGTAACGTCAGAAAGGGGCCAAATATTGGTTTTAAATTTTTCAAGAATACATGCTGATCACTACAGCCTCCAAAAAATTCAAAGATATGCATTGGGATGAGATACACCTTAAACAAAAATTTCAGAGCCACCCAATCGATTTGTGACGTGCCGATGATCAACGGCAGCGTCACACAGGGGCCAAATATTAGTTTTGAATTTTTCAAGAATACATGCTGATCACTACAGCCTCCAAAAAAATCAAAGGTGTGCATTGGGGTGAGATACACCTTCAAACAATTTTTCGGAGCGAGCTAAGCGATTTCTGACGTGCCGGTGATCAACGGTAGCGTCAGAAAGGGGCCAAATATTGGTTTTGAATTTTTCAAGAATACATGCTGATCACTACAGCCTCCAAAAAAATCAAAGATGTGCATTGGGGTGAGATACACCTTAAAAAAAATTTCAGAGCCACCCAATCGATTTGTGACGTGCCGATGATCAACGATAACGTCAGAAAGGGGCCAAATATTGGTTTTGAATTTTTCAAGAATACATGCTGATCACTACAGCCTCCAAAAAATTCAAAGATGTGCATTGGGGTGAGATACACCTTAAAAAAAATATCAGAGCCACCCAATCGATTTGTGACGTGTCGATGATCAACGGCAGCGTCAGACAGGGGCCAAATATTAGTTTTGAATTTTTCAAGAATACGTGATGATCACTACAGCCTCCAAAAAAATCAAAGATGTGCAACGGGGTAAGATACACCTTAAAACAATTTTTCGGAGCGAGCTGAGCGATTTCTGACGTGCCGGTGATCAACGGTAACGTCAGAAAGGGGCCAAATATTGGTTTTGAATTTTTCAAGAATACATGCTGATCACTACAGCCTCCAAAAAATTCAAAGATGTGCATTGGGGTGAGATACACCTTAAACAAAAATTTCAGAGCCACCCAATCGATTTGTGACGTGCCGATGATCAACGGCAGCGTCACACAGGGGCCAAATATTAGTTTTGAATTTTTCAAGAATACATGCTGATCACTACAGCCTCCAAAAAAATCAAAGATGTGCATTGGGGTGAGATACACCTTAAAATAAAATTTCAGAGCCACCCAATTGATTTGTGACGTGCCGATGATCAACGGCAGCGTCAGACAGGGGCCAAATATTAGTTTTGAATTTTTCAAGAATACATGCTGATCACTACAGCCTCCAAAAAATTCAAAGATGTGCATTGGGTTGAGATACACCTTAAAAAAAAATATCAGAGCCACCCAATCGATTTGTGACGTGCCGATGATCAACGGCAGTGTCAGACAGGGGCCAAATATTAGTTTTGAATTTTTCAAGAATACATGCTGATCACTACAGCCTCCAAAAAAATCAAAGATGTGCATTGGGGTGAGATACACCTTAAAATAAAATTTCAGAGCCACCCAATTGATTTGTGACGTGCCGATGATCAACGGCAGCGTCACACAGGGGCCAAATATTAGTTTTGAATTTTTCAAGAATACATGCTGATCACTACAGCCTCCAAAAAAATCAAAGATGTGCATTGGGGTGAGATACACCTTAAAATAAAATTTCAGAGCCACCCAATTGATTTGTGACGTGCCGATGATCAACGGTAACGTCAGAAAGGGGCCAAATATTGGTTTTGAATTTTTCAAGAATACATGCTGATCACTACAGCCTCCAAAAAATTCAAAGATGTGCATTGGGGTGAGATACACCTTAAAAAAAAATTCAGAGCCACCCAATCGATTTGTGACGTGCCGATGATCAACGGTAACGTCAGAAAGGGGCCAAATTTTGGTTTTGAATTTTTCAAGAATACATGCTGATCACTACAGCCTCCAAAAAATTCAAAGATGTGCATTGGGGTGAGATACACCTTTAAAAAAAATTTCAGAGCCACCCAATCGATTTGTGACGTGTCGATGATCAACGGCAGCGTCAGACAGGGGCCAAATATTAGTTTTGAATTTTTCAAGAATACGTGATGATCACTACAGCCTCCAAAAAAAATCAAAAATGTGCAACGGGGTGAGATACACCTTCAAACAATTTTTCGGAGCGAGCTAAGCGATTTCTGACGTGCCGGTGATCAACGGTAGCGTCAGAAAGGGGCCAAATATTGGTTTTGAATTTTTCAAGAATACATGCTGATCACTACAGCCTCCAAAAAAATCAAAGATGTGCATTGGGGTGAGATACACCTTAAAAAAAAATTCAGAGCCACCCAATCGATTTGTGACGTGCCGATGATCAACGGTAACGTCAGAAAGGGGCCAAATATTGGTTTTGAATTTTTCAAGAATACATGCTGATCACTACAGCCTCCAAAAAATTCAAAGATGTGCATTGGGGTGAGATACACCTTAAACAAAAATTTCAGAGCCACCCAATCGATTTGTGACGTGCCGATGATCAACGGCAGCGTCACACAGGGGCCAAATATTAGTTTTGAATTTTTCAAGAATACATGCTGATCACTACAGCCTCCAAAAAAATCAAAGATGTGCATTGGGGTGAGATACACCTTAAAATAAAATTTCAGAGCCACCCAATTGATTTGTGACGTGCCGATGATCAACGGCAGCGTCAGACAGGGGCCAAATATTAGTTTTGAATTTTTCAAGAATACATGCTGATCACTACAGCCTCCAAAAAATTCAAAGATGTGCATTGGGGTGAGATACACCTTAAAACAATTTTTCTGAGCGAGCTGAGCGATTTGTGACGTGCCGATGATCAACGGTAACGTCAGAAAGGGGCCAAATATTGGTTTTGAATTTTTCAAGAATACATGCTGATCACTACAGCCTCCAAAAAATTCAAAGATGTGCATTGGGGTGAGATACACCTTAAAAAAAATTTCAGAGCCACCCAATCGATTTGTGACGTGTCGATGATCAACGGCAGCGTCAGACAGGGGCCAAATATTAGTTTTGAATTTTTCAAGAATACATGCTGATCACTACAGCCTCCAAAAAAATCAAAGATGTGCATTGGGGTGAGATACACCTTCAAACAATTTTTCGGAGCGAGCTGAGCGATTTCTGACGTGCCGGTGATCAACTGTAACGTCAGAAAGGGGCCAAATATTGGTTTTGAATTCTTCAAGAATACGTGATGATCACTACAGCCTCCAAAAAAATCAAAGGTGTGCATTGGGGTGAGATACACCTTCAAACAATTTTTCGGAGCGTGCTGAGCGATTTCTGACGTGCCGGTGATCAACGGTAACGTCAGAAAGGGGCCAAATATTGGTTTTGAATTTTTCAAGAATACGTGATGATCACTACAGCCTCCAAAAAAATCAAAGATGTGCATTGGGGTGAGATACACCTTCAAACAATTTTTCTGAGCGAGCTGAGCGATTTGTGACGTGCCGATGATCAACGGTAACGTCAGAAAGGGGCCAAATATTGGTTTTGAATTTTTCAAGAATACATGCTGATCACTACAGCCTCCAAAAAATTCAATGATGTGCATTGGGGTGAGATACACCTTAAAAAAAATTTCAGAGCCACCCAATCGATTTGTGACGTGTCGATGATCAACGGCAGCGTCAGACAGGGGCCAAATATTAGTTTTGAATTTTTCAAGAATACGTGATGATCACTACAGCCTCCAAAAAAAATCAAAAATGTGCAACGGGGTGAGATACACCTTAAAACAATTTTTCGGAGCGAGCTGAGCGATTTGTGATGTGCCGATGATCAACGGTAACGTCAGAAAGGGGCCAAATATTGGTTTTGAATTTTTCAAGAATACATGCTGATCACTACAGCCTCCAAAAAATTCAAAGATGTGCATTGGGGTGAGATACACCTTAAACAAAAATTTCAGAGCCACCCAATCGATTTGTGACGTGCCGATGATCAACGGCAGCGTCACACAGGGGCCAAATATTAGTTTTGAATTTTTCAAGAATACATGCTGATCACTACAGCCTCCAAAAAAATCAAAGATGTGCATTGGGGTGAGATACACCTTAAAATAAAATTTCAGAGCCACCCAATTGATTTGTGACGTGCCGATGATCAACGGCAGCGTCAGACAGGGGCCAAATATTAGTTTTGAATTTTTCAAGAATACATGCTGATCACTACAGCCTCCAAAAAATTCAAAGATGTGCATTGGGGTGAGATACACCTTCAAACAATTTTTCTGAGCGAGCTGAGCGATTTGTGACGTGCCGATGATCAACGGTAACGTCAGAAAGGGGCCAAATATTGGTTTTGAATTTTTCAAGAATACATGCTGATCACTACAGCCTCCAAAAAATTCAAAGATGTGCATTGGGGTGAGATACACCTTCAAACAATTTTTCTGAGCCACCCAATCGATTTGTGACGTGTCGATGATCAACGGCAGCGTCAGACAGGGGCCAAATATTAGTTTTGAATTTTTCAAGAATACGTGATGATCACTACAGCCTCCAAAAAAAATCAAAAATGTGCAACGGGGTGAGATACACCTTCAAACAATTTTTCGGAGCGAGCTAAGCGATTTCTGACGTGCCGGTGATCAACGGTAGCGTCAGAAAGGGGCCAAATATTGGTTTTGAATTTTTCAAGAATACATGCTGATCACTACAGCCTCAAAAAAAATCAAAGATGTGCATTGGGGTGAGATACACCTTAAAAAAAATTTCAGAGCCACCCAATCGATTTGTGACGTGCCGATGATCAACGGTAACGTCAGAAAGGGGCCAAATATTGGTTTTGAATTTTTCAAGAATACATGCTGATCACTACAGCCTCCAAAAAATTCAAAGATGTGCATTGGGGTGAGATACACCTAAAAAAAAAAATTTCAGAGCCACCCAATCGATTTGTGACGTGTCGATGATCAACGGCAGCGTCAGACAGGGGCCAAATATTAGTTTTGAATTTTTCAAGAATACATGCTGATCACTACAGCCTCCAAAAAAATCAAAGATGTGCATTGGGGTGAGATACACCTTCAAACAATTTTTCGGAGCGAGCTGAGCGATTTCTGACGTGCCGGTGATCAACTGTAACGTCAGAAAGGGGCCAAATATTGGTTTTGAATTTTTCAAGAATACGTGATGATCACTACAGCCTCCAAAACAATCAAAGATGTGCAACGGGGTGAGATTCACCTTAAAACAATTTTTCGGAGCGAGCTGAGCGATTTGTGACGTGTCGATGATCAACGGCAGCGTCAGAAAGGGGCCAAATATTGGTTTTGAATTTTTCAAGAATACATGCTGATCACTACAGCCTCCAAAAAATTCAAAGATGTGCATTGGGGTGAGATACACCTTAAACAAAAATTTCAGAGCCACCCAATCGATTTGTGACGTGCCGATGATCAACGGCAGCGTCACACAGGGGCCAATTATTAGTTTTGAATTTTTCAAGAATACATGCTGATCACTACAGCCTCCAAAAAAATCAAAGATGTGCATTGGGGTGAGATACACCTTAAAATAAAATTTCAGAGCCACCCAATTGATTTGTGACGTGCCGATGATCAACGGTAACGTCAGAAAGGGGCCAAATATTGGTTTTGAATTTTTCAAGAATACATGCTGATCACTACAGCCTCCAAAAAATTCAAAGATGTGCATTGGGGTGAGATACACCTTAAAAAAAATTTCAGAGCCACCCAATCGATTTGTGACGTGCCGATGATCAACGGTAACGTCAGAAAGGGGCCAAATTTTGGTTTTGAATTTTTCAAGAATACATGCTGATCACTACAGCCTCCAAAAAATTCAAAGATGTGCATTGGGGTGAGATACACCTTTAAAAAAAATTTCAGAGCCACCCAATCGATTTGTGACGTGTCGATGATCAACGGCAGCGTCAGACAGGGGCCAAATATTAGTTTTGAATTTTTCAAGAATACGTGATGATCACTACAGCCTCCAAAAAAATCAAAGATGTGCAACGGGGTGAGATACACCTTAAAACAATTTTTCGGAGCGAGCTGAGCGATTTGTGATGTGCCGATGATCAACGGTAACGTCAGAAAGGGGCCAAATATTGGTTTTGAATTTTTCAAGAATACATGCTGATCACTACGCCTCCAAAAAAATCAAAGATGTGCATTGGGGTGAGATACACCTTCAAACAATTTTTCGGAGCGAGCTGAGCGATTTCTGACGTGCCGGTGATCAACGGTAACGTCAGAAAGGGGCCAAATATTGGTTTTGAATTTTTCAAGAATACATGCTGATCACTACAGCCTCCAAAAAATTCAAAGATGTGCATTGGGGTGAGATACACCTTAAACAAAAATTTCAGAGCCACCCAATCGATTTGTGACGTGCCGATGATCAACGGCAGCGTCACACAGGGGCCAAATATTAGTTTTGAATTTTTCAAGAATACATGCTGATCACTACAGCCTCCAAAAAAATCAAAGATGTGCATTGGGGTGAGATACACCTTAAAATAAAATTTCAGAGCCACCCAATTGATTTGTGACGTGCCGATGATCAACGGCAGCGTCAGACAGGGGCCAAATATTAGTTTTGAATTTTTCAAGAATACATGCTGATCACTACAGCCTCCAAAAAATTCAAAGATGTGCATTGGGGTGAGATACACCTTCAAACAATTTTTCTGAGCGAGCTGAGCGATTTGTGACGTGCCGATGATCAACGGTAACGTCAGAAAGGGGCCAAATATTGGTTTTGAATTTTTCAAGAATACATGCTGATCACTACAGCCTCCAAAAAATTCAAAGATGTGCATTGGGGTGAGATACACCTTAAAAAAAATTTCAGAGCCACCCAATCGATTTGTGACGTGTCGATGATCAACGGCAGCGTCAGACAGGGGCCAAATATTAGTTTTGAATTTTTCAAGAATACATGCTGATCACTACAGCCTCCAAAAAAATCAAAGATGTGCATTGGGGTGAGATACGCCTTCAAACAATTTTTCGGAGCGAGCTGAGCGATTTCTGACGTGCCGGTGATCAACTGTAACGTCAGAAAGGGGCCAAATATTGGTTTTGAATTCTTCAAGAATACGTGATGATCACTACAGCCTCCAAAAAAATCAAAGATGTGCATTGGGGTGAGATACACCTTAAAAAAAAATTTCAGAGCCACCCAATCGATTTGTGACGTGCCGATGATCAACGGTAACGTCAGAAAGGGGCCAAATATTGGTTTTGAATTTTTCAAGAATACGTGATGATCACTACAGCCTCCAAAAAAATCAAAGGTGTGCATTGGGGTGAGATACACCTTCAAACAATTTTTCGGAGCGAGCTGAGCGATTTCTGACGTGCCGGTGATCAACGGTAACGTCAGAAAGGGGCCAAATATTGGTTTTGAATTTTTCAAGAATACGTGATGATCACTACAGCCTCCAAAAAAATCAAAGGTGTGCATTGGGGTGAGATACACCTTCAAACAATTTTTCGGAGCGAGCTGAGCGATTTCTGACGTGCCGGTGATCAACGGTAACGTCAGAAAGGGGCCAAATATTGGTTTTGAATTTTTCAAGAATATGTGATGATCACTACAGCCTCCAAAAAAATCAAAGATGTGCATTGGGGTGAGATACACCTTCAAACAATTTTCTGAGCGAGCTGAGCGATTTGTGACGTGCCGATGATCAACGGTAACGTCAGAAAGGGGCCAAATATTGGTTTTGAATTTTTCAAGAATACATGCTGATCACTACAGCCTCCAAAAAATTCAAAGATGTGCATTGGGGTGAGATACACCTTAAAAAAAATTTCAGAGCCACCCAATCGATTTGTGACGTGTCGATGATCAACGGCAGCGTCAGACAGGGGCCAAATATTAGTTTTGAATTTTTCAAGAATACGTGATGATCACTACAGCCTCCAAAAAAAATCAAAAATGTGCAACGGGGTGAGATACACCTTAAAACAATTTTTCGGAGCGAGCTGAGCGATTTGTGATGTGCCGATGATCAACGGTAACGTCAGAAAGGGGCCAAATATTGGTTTTGAATTTTTCAAGAATACATGCTGATCACTACAGCCTCCAAAAAATTCAAAGATGTGCATTGGGGTGAGATACACCTTAAACAAAAATTTCAGAGCCACCCAATCGATTTGTGACGTGCCGATGATCAACGGCAGCGTCACACAGGGGTCAAATATTAGTTTTGAATTTTTCAAGAATACATGCTGATCACTACAGCCTCCAAAAAAATCAAAGATGTGCATTGGGGTGAGATACACCTTAAAATAAAATTTCAGAGCCACCCAATTGATTTGTGACGTGCCGATGATCAACGGCAGCGTCAGACAGGGGCCAAATATTAGTTTTGAATTTTTCAAGAATACATGCTGATCACTACAGCCTCCAAAAAATTCAAAGATGTGCATTGGGGTGAGATACACCTTCAAACAATTTTTCTGAGCGAGCTGAGCGATTTGTGACGTGCCGATGATCAACGGTAACGTCAGAAAGGGGCCAAATATTGGTTTTGAATTTTTCAAGAATACATGCTGATCACTACAGCCTCCAAAAAATTCAAAGATGTGCATTGGGGTGAGATACACCTTAAAAAAAATTTCAGAGCCACCCAATCGATTTGTGACGTGCCGATGATCAACGGTAACGTCAGAAAGGGGCCAAATTTTGGTTTTGAATTTTTCAAGAATACATGCTGATCACTACAGCCTCCAAAAAATTCAAAGATGTGCATTGGGGTGAGATACACCTTTAAAAAAAATTTTAGAGCCACCCAATCGATTTGTGACGTGTCGATGATCAACGGCAGCGTCAGACAGGGGCCAAATATTAGTTTTGAATTTTTCAAGAATACGTGATGATCACTACAGCCTCCAAAAAAAATCAAAAATGTGCAACGGGGTGAGATACACCTTCAAACAATTTTTCGGAGCGAGCTAAGCGATTTCTGACGTGCCGGTGATCAACGGTAGCGTCAGAAAGGGGCCAAATATTGGTTTTGAATTTTTCAAGAATACATGCTGATCACTACAGCCTCCAAAAAAATCAAAGATGTGCATTGGGGTGAGATACACCTTAAAAAAAAATATCAGAGCCACCCAATCGATTTGTGACGTGCCGATGATCAACGGCAGCGTCAGACAGGGGCCAAATATTAGTTTTGAATTTTTCAAGAATACATGCTGATCACTACAGCCTCCAAAAAAATCAAAGATGTGCATTGGGGTGAGATAGACCTTAAAATAAAATTTCAGAGCCACCCAATTGATTTGTGACGTGCCGATGATCAACGGCAGCGTCAGACAGGGGCCAAATATTAGTTTTGAATTTTTCAAGAATACATGCTGATCACTACAGCCTCCAAAAAAATCAAAGATGTGCATTGGGGTGAGATACACCTTAAAATAAAATTTCAGAGCCACCCAATTGATTTGTGACGTGCCGATGATCAACGGCAGCGTCAGACAGGGGCCAAATATTAGTTTTGAATTTTTCAAGAATACATGCTGATCACTACAGCCTCCAAAAAAATCAAAGGTGTGCATTGGGGTGAGATACACCTTCAAACAATTTTTCGGAGCGAGCTGAGCGATTTCTGACGTGCCGGTGATCAACGGTAGCGTCAGAAAGGGGCCAAATATTGGTTTTGAATTTTTCAAGAATACATGCTGGTCACTACAGCCTCCAAAAAAATCAAAGATGTGCATTGGGGTGAGATACACCTTAAAAAAATTTCAGAGCCACCCAATCGATTTGTGACGTGCCGATGATCAACGGTAACGTCAGAAAGGGGCCAAATATTGGTTTTGAATTTTTCAAGAATACATGCTGATCACTACAGCCTCCAAAAAATTCAAAGATGTGCATTGGGGTGAGATACACCTTAAAAAAAAATTTCAGAGCCACCCAATCGATTTGTGACGTGTCGATGATCAACGGCAGCGTCAGACAGGGGCCAAATATTAGTTTTGAATTTTTCAAGAATACATGCTGATCACTACAGCCTCCAAAAAAATCAAAGATGTGCATTGGGGTGAGATACACCTTCAAACAATTTTTCGGAGCGAGCTGAGCGATTTCTGACGTGCCGGTGATCAACTGTAACGTCAGAAAGGGGCCAAATATTGGTTTTGAATTTTTCAAGAATACGTGATGATCACTACAGCCTCCAAAAAAATCAAAGATGTGCATTGGGGTGAGATACACCTTTAAAAAAAATATCAGAGCCACCCAATCGATTTGTGACGTGCCGATGATCAACGGCAGCGTCAGACAGGGGCCAAATATTAGTTTTGAATTTTTCAAGAATACATGCTGATCACTACAGCCTCCAAAAAAATCAAAGATGTGCATTGGGGTGAGATACACCTTAAAATAAAATTTCAGAGCCACCCAATTGATTTGTGACGTGCCGATGATCAACGGTAACGTCAGAAAGGGGCCAAATATTGGTTTTGAATTTTTCAAGAATACATGCTGATCACTACAGCCTCCAAAAAATTCAAAGATGTGCATTGGGGTGAGATACACTTTAAAAAAAATTCAGAGCCACCCAATCGATTTGTGACGTGCCGATGATCAACGGTAACGTCAGAAAGGGGCCAAATTTTGGTTTTGAATTTTTCAAGAATACATGCTGATCACTACAGCCTCCAAAAAATTCAAAGATGTGCATTGGGGTGAGATACACCTTTAAAAAAAATTTCAGAGCCACCCAATCGATTTGTGACGTGTCGATGATCAACGGCAGCGTCAGACAGGGGCCAAATATTAGTTTTGAATTTTTCAAGAATACGTGATGATCACTACAGCCTCCAAAAAAATCAAAGGTGTGCATTGGGGTGAGATACACCTTCAAACAATTTTTCGGAGCGAGCTGAGCGATTTCTGACGTGCCGGTGATCAACGGTAACGTCAGAAAGGGGCCAAATATTGGTTTTGAATTTTTCAAGAATACGTGATGATCACTACAGCCTCCAAAAAAATCAAAGATGTGCATTGGGGTGAGATACACCTTCAAACAATTTTTCTGAGCGAGCTGAGCGATTTGTGACGTGCCGATGATCAACGGTAACGTCAGAAAGGGGCCAAATATTGGTTTTGAATTTTTCAAGAATACATGCTGATCACTACAGCCTCCAAAAAATTCAAAGATGTGCATTGGGGTGAGATACACCTTAAAAAAAATTTCAGAGCCACCCAATCGATTTGTGACGTGTCGATGATCAACGGCAGCGTCAGACAGGGGCCAAATATTAGTTTTGAATTTTTCAAGAATACGTGATGATCACTACAGCCTCCAAAAAAAATCAAAAATGTGCAACGGGGTGAGATACACCTTAAAACAATTTTTCGGAGCGAGCTGAGCGATTTGTGATGTGCCGATGATCAACGGTAACGTCAGAAAGGGGCCAAATATTGGTTTTGAATTTTTCAAGATTACATGCTGATCACTACAGCCTCCAAAAAATTCAAAGATGTGCATTGGGGTGAGATACACCTTAAACAAAAATTTCAGAGCCACCCAATCGATTTGTGACGTGCCGATGATCAACGGCAGCGTCACACAGGGGCCAAATATTAGTTTTGAATTTTTCAAGAATACATGCTGATCACTACAGCCTCCAAAAAATTCAAAGATGTGCATTGGGGTGAGATACACCTTAAACAAAAATTTCAGAGCCACCCAATCGATTTGTGACGTGCCGATGATCAACGGCAGCGTCACACAGGGGCCAAATATTAGTTTTGAATTTTTCAAGAATACATGCTGATCACTACAGCCTCCAAAAAAATCAAAGATGTGCATTGGGGTGAGATACACCTTAAAATAAAATTTCAGAGCCACCCAATTGATTTGTGACGTGCCGATGATCAACGGCAGCGTCAGACAGGGGCCAAATATTAGTTTTGAATTTTTCAAGAATACATGCTGATCACTACAGCCTCCAAAAAATTCAAAGATGTGCATTGGGGTGAGATACACCTTCAAACAATTTTTCTGAGCGAGCTGAGCGATTTGTGACGTGCCGATGATCAACGGTAACGTCAGAAAGGGGCCAAATATTGGTTTTGAATTTTTCAAGAATACATGCTGATCACTACAGCCTCCAAAAAATTCAAAGATGTGCATTGGGGTGAGATACACCTTAAAAAAAATTTCAGAGCCACCCAATCGATTTGTGACGTGTCGATGATCAACGGCAGCGTCAGACAGGGGCCAAATATTAGTTTTGAATTTTTCAAGAATACATGCTGATCACTACAGCCTCCAAAAAAATCAAAGATGTGCATTGGGGTGAGATACGCCTTCAAACAATTTTTCGGAGCGAGCTGAGCGATTTCTGACGTGCCGGTGATCAACTGTAACGTCAGAAAGGGGCCAAATATTGGTTTTGAATTCTTCAAGAATACGTGATGATCACTACAGCCTCCAAAAAAATCAAAGATGTGCATTGGGGTGAGATACACCTTAAAAAAAAATTTCAGAGCCACCCAATCGATTTGTGACGTGCCGATGATCAACGGTAACGTCAGAAAGGGGCCAAATATTGGTTTTGAATTTTTCAAGAATACGTGATGATCACTACAGCCTCCAAAAAAATCAAAGGTGTGCATTGGGGTGAGATACACCTTCAAACAATTTTTCGGAGCGAGCTGAGCGATTTCTGACGTGCCGGTGATCAACGGTAACGTCAGAAAGGGGCCAAATATTGGTTTTGAATTTTTCAAGAATACGTGATGATCACTACAGCCTCCAAAAAAATCAAAGGTGTGCATTGGGGTGAGATACACCTTCAAACAATTTTTCGGAGCGAGCTGAGCGATTTCTGACGTGCCGGTGATCAACGGTAACGTCAGAAAGGGGCCAAATATTGGTTTTCAATTTTTCAAGAATATGTGATGATCACTACAGCCTCCAAAAAAATCAAAGATGTGCATTGGGGTGAGATACACCTTCAAACAATTTTCTGAGCGAGCTGAGCGATTTGTGACGTGCCGATGATCAACGGTAACGTCAGAAAGGGGCCAAATATTGGTTTTGAATTTTTCAAGAATACATGCTGATCACTACAGCCTCCAAAAAATTCAAAGATGTGCATTGGGGTGAGATACACCTTAAAAAAAATTTCAGAGCCACCCAATCGATTTGTGACGTGTCGATGATCAACGGCAGCGTCAGACAGGGGCCAAATATTAGTTTTGAATTTTTCAAGAATACGTGATGATCACTACAGCCTCCAAAAAAAATCAAAAATGTGCAACGGGGTGAGATACACCTTAAAACAATTTTTCGGAGCGAGCTGAGCGATTTGTGATGTGCCGATGATCAACGGTAACGTCAGAAAGGGGCCAAATATTGGTTTTGAATTTTTCAAGAATACATGCTGATCACTACAGCCTCCAAAAAATTCAAAGATGTGCATTGGGGTGAGATACACCTTAAACAAAAATTTCAGAGCCACCCAATCGATTTGTGACGTGCCGATGATCAACGGCAGCGTCACACAGGGGCCAAATATTAGTTTTGAATTTTTCAAGAATACATGCTGATCACTACAGCCTCCAAAAAAATCAAAGATGTGCATTGGGGTGAGATACACCTTAAAATAAAATTTCAGAGCCACCCAATTGATTTGTGACGTGCCGATGATCAACGGCAGCGTCAGACAGGGGCCAAATATTAGTTTTGAATTTTTCAAGAATACATGCTGATCACTACAGCCTCCAAAAAATTCAAAGATGTGCATTGGGGTGAGATACACCTTCAAACAATTTTTCTGAGCGAGCTGAGCGATTTGTGACGTGCCGATGATCAACGGTAACGTCAGAAAGGGGCCAAATATTGGTTTTGAATTTTTCAAGAATACATGCTGATCACTACAGCCTCCAAAAAATTCAAAGATGTGCATTGGGGTGAGATACACCTTAAAAAAAATTTCAGAGCCACCCAATCGATTTGTGACGTGCCGATGATCAACGGTAACGTCAGAAAGGGGCCAAATTTTGGTTTTGAATTTTTCAAGAATACATGCTGATCACTACAGCCTCCAAAAAATTCAAAGATGTGCATTGGGGTGAGATACACCTTTAAAAAAAATTTTAGAGCCACCCAATCGATTTGTGACGTGTCGATGATCAACGGCAGCGTCAGACAGGGGCCAAATATTAGTTTTGAATTTTTCAAGAATACGTGATGATCACTACAGCCTCCAAAAAAAATCAAAAATGTGCAACGGGGTGAGATACACCTTCAAACAATTTTTCGGAGCGAGCTAAGCGATTTCTGACGTGCCGGTGATCAACGGTAGCGTCAGAAAGGGGCCAAATATTGGTTTTGAATTTTTCAAGAATACATGCTGATCACTACAGCCTCCAAAAAAATCAAAGATGTGCATTGGGGTGAGATACACCTTAAAAAAAAATATCAGAGCCACCCAATCGATTTGTGACGTGCCGATGATCAACGGCAGCGTCAGACAGGGGCCAAATATTAGTTTTGAATTTTTCAAGAATACATGCTGATCACTACAGCCTCCAAAAAAATCAAAGATGTGCATTGGGGTGAGATAGACCTTAAAATAAAATTTCAGAGCCACCCAATTGATTTGTGACGTGCCGATGATCAACGGCAGCGTCAGACAGGGGCCAAATATTAGTTTTGAATTTTTCAAGAATACATGCTGATCACTACAGCCTCCAAAAAAATCAAAGATGTGCATTGGGGTGAGATACACCTTAAAATAAAATTTCAGAGCCACCCAATTGATTTGTGACGTGCCGATGATCAACGGCAGCGTCAGACAGGGGCCAAATATTAGTTTTGAATTTTTCAAGAATACATGCTGATCACTACAGCCTCCAAAAAAATCAAAGGTGTGCATTGGGGTGAGATACACCTTCAAACAATTTTTCGGAGCGAGCTGAGCGATTTCTGACGTGCCGGTGATCAACGGTAGCGTCAGAAAGGGGCCAAATATTGGTTTTGAATTTTTCAAGAATACATGCTGGTCACTACAGCCTCCAAAAAAATCAAAGATGTGCATTGGGGTGAGATACACCTTAAAAAAATTTCAGAGCCACCCAATCGATTTGTGACGTGCCGATGATCAACGGTAACGTCAGAAAGGGGCCAAATATTGGTTTTGAATTTTTCAAGAATACATGCTGATCACTACAGCCTCCAAAAAATTCAAAGATGTGCATTGGGGTGAGATACACCTTAAAAAAAAATTTCAGAGCCACCCAATCGATTTGTGACGTGTCGATGATCAACGGCAGCGTCAGACAGGGGCCAAATATTAGTTTTGAATTTTTCAAGAATACATGCTGATCACTACAGCCTCCAAAAAAATCAAAGATGTGCATTGGGGTGAGATACACCTTCAAACAATTTTTCGGAGCGAGCTGAGCGATTTCTGACGTGCCGGTGATCAACTGTAACGTCAGAAAGGGGCCAAATATTGGTTTTGAATTTTTCAAGAATACGTGATGATCACTACAGCCTCCAAAAAAATCAAAGATGTGCATTGGGGTGAGATACACCTTTAAAAAAAATATCAGAGCCACCCAATCGATTTGTGACGTGCCGATGATCAACGGCAGCGTCAGACAGGGGCCAAATATTAGTTTTGAATTTTTCAAGAATACATGCTGATCACTACAGCCTCCAAAAAAATCAAAGATGTGCATTGGGGTGAGATACACCTTAAAATAAAATTTCAGAGCCACCCAATTGATTTGTGACGTGCCGATGATCAACGGTAACGTCAGAAAGGGGCCAAATATTGGTTTTGAATTTTTCAAGAATACATGCTGATCACTACAGCCTCCAAAAAATTCAAAGATGTGCATTGGGGTGAGATACACTTTAAAAAAAATTCAGAGCCACCCAATCGATTTGTGACGTGCCGATGATCAACGGTAACGTCAGAAAGGGGCCAAATTTTGGTTTTGAATTTTTCAAGAATACATGCTGATCACTACAGCCTCCAAAAAATTCAAAGATGTGCATTGGGGTGAGATACACCTTTAAAAAAAATTTCAGAGCCACCCAATCGATTTGTGACGTGTCGATGATCAACGGCAGCGTCAGACAGGGGCCAAATATTAGTTTTGAATTTTTCAAGAATACGTGATGATCACTACAGCCTCCAAAAAAATCAAAGGTGTGCATTGGGGTGAGATACACCTTCAAACAATTTTTCGGAGCGAGCTGAGCGATTTCTGACGTGCCGGTGATCAACGGTAACGTCAGAAAGGGGCCAAATATTGGTTTTGAATTTTTCAAGAATACGTGATGATCACTACAGCCTCCAAAAAAATCAAAGATGTGCATTGGGGTGAGATACACCTTCAAACAATTTTTCTGAGCGAGCTGAGCGATTTGTGACGTGCCGATGATCAACGGTAACGTCAGAAAGGGGCCAAATATTGGTTTTGAATTTTTCAAGAATACATGCTGATCACTACAGCCTCCAAAAAATTCAAAGATGTGCATTGGGGTGAGATACACCTTAAAAAAAATTTCAGAGCCACCCAATCGATTTGTGACGTGTCGATGATCAACGGCAGCGTCAGACAGGGGCCAAATATTAGTTTTGAATTTTTCAAGAATACGTGATGATCACTACAGCCTCCAAAAAAAATCAAAAATGTGCAACGGGGTGAGATACACCTTAAAACAATTTTTCGGAGCGAGCTGAGCGATTTGTGATGTGCCGATGATCAACGGTAACGTCAGAAAGGGGCCAAATATTGGTTTTGAATTTTTCAAGATTACATGCTGATCACTACAGCCTCCAAAAAATTCAAAGATGTGCATTGGGGTGAGATACACCTTAAACAAAAATTTCAGAGCCACCCAATCGATTTGTGACGTGCCGATGATCAACGGCAGCGTCACACAGGGGCCAAATATTAGTTTTGAATTTTTCAAGAATACATGCTGATCACTACAGCCTCCAAAAAAATCAAAGATGTGCATTGGGGTGAGATACACCTTAAAATAAAATTTCAGAGCCACCCAATTGATTTGTGACGTGCCGATGATCAACGGCAGCGTCAGACAGGGGCCAAATATTAGTTTTGAATTTTTCAAGAATACATGCTGATCACTACAGCCTCCAAAAAATTCAAAGATGTGCATTGGGGTGAGATACACCTTCAAACAATTTTTCTGAGCGAGCTGAGCGATTTGTGACGTGCCGATGATCAACGGTAACGTCAGAAAGGGGCCAAATATTGGTTTTGAATTTTTCAAGAATACATGCTGGTCACTACAGCCTCCAAAAAAATCAAAGATGTGCATTGGGGTGAGATACACCTTTAAAAAAATTTCAGAGCCACCCAATCGATTTGTGACGTGCCGATGATCAACGGTAACGTCAGAAAGGGGCCAAATATTGGTTTTGAATTTTTCAAGAATACATGCTGATCACTACAGCCTCCAAAAAATTCAAAGATGTGCATTGGGGTGAGATACACCTTAAAAAAAAATTTCAGAGCCACCCAATCGATTTGTGACGTGTCGATGATCAACGGCAGCGTCAGACAGGGGCCAAATATTAGTTTTGAATTTTTCAAGAATACATGCTTATCACTACAGCCTCCAAAAAAATCAAAGATGTGCATTGGGGTGAGATACACCTTCAAACAATTTTTCGGAGCGAGCTGAGCGATTTCTGACGTGCCGGTGATCAACTGTAACGTCAGAAAGGGGCCAAATATTGGTTTTGAATTTTTCAAGAATACGTGATGATCACTACAGCCTCCAAAAAAATCAAAGATGTGCATTGGGGTGAGATACACCTTTAAAAAAAATATCAGAGCCACCCAATCGATTTGTGACGTGCCGATGATCAACGGTAACGTCAGAAAGGGGCCAAATATTGGTTTTGAATTTTTCAAGAATACGTGATGATCACTACAGCCTCCAAAAAAATCAAAGGTGTGCATTGGGGTGAGATACACCTTCAAACAATTTTTCGGAGCGAGCTGAGCGATTTCTGACGTGCCGGTGATCAACGGTAACGTCAGAAAGGGGCCAAATATTGGTTTTGAATTTTTCAAGAATACGTGATGATCACTACAGCCTCCAAAAAAATCAAAGATGTGCATTGGGGTGAGATACACCTTCAAACAATTTTTCGGAGCGAGCTGAGCGATTTCTGACGTGCCGGTGATCAACGGTAACGTCAGAAAGGGGCCAAATATTGGTTTTGAATTTTTCAAGAATACGTGATGATCACAACAGCCTCCAAAAAAATCAAAGATGTGCATTGGGGTGAGATACACCTTAAAAAAAATTTCAGAGCCACCCAATCGATTTGTGACGTGCCGATGATCAACGGTAACGTCAGAAAGGGGCCAAATATTGGTTTTGAATTTTTCAAGAATACATGCTGATCACTACAGCCTCCAAAAAATTCAAAGATGTGCATTGGGGTGAGATACACCTTAAAAAAAAATATCAGAGCCACCCAATCGATTTGTGACGTGCCGATGATCAACGGCAGCGTCAGACAGGGGCCAAATATTAGTTTTGAATTTTTCAAGAATACATGCTGATCACTACAGCCTCCAAAAAAATCAAAGATGTGCATTGGGGTGAGATACACCTTAAAATAAAATTTCAGAGCCACCCAATTGATTTGTGACGTGCCGATGATCAACGGCAGCGTCAGACAGGGGCCAAATATTAGTTTTGAATTTTTCAAGAATACATGCTGATCACTACAGCCTCCAAAAAAATCAAAGATGTGCATTGGGGTGAGATACACCTTAAAATAAAATTTCAGAGCCACCCAATTGATTTGTGACGTGCTGATGATCAACGGCAGCGTCAGACAGGGGCCAAATATTAGTTTTGAATTTTTCAAGAATACATGCTGATCACTACAGCCTCCAAAAAAATCAAAGGTGTGCATTGGGGTGAGATACACCTTCAAACAATTTTTCGGAGCGAGCTGAGCGATTTCTGACGTGCCGGTGATCAACGGTAGCGTCAGAAAGGGGCCAAATATTGGTTTTGAATTTTTCAAGAATACATGCTGGTCACTACAGCCTCCAAAAAAATCAAAGATGTGCATTGGGGTGAGATACACCTTAAAAAAAATTTCAGAGCCACCCAATCGATTTGTGACGTGCCGATGATCAACGGTAACGTCAGAAAGGGGCCAAATATTGGTTTTGAATTTTTCAAGAATACATGCTGATCACTACAGCCTCCAAAAAATTCAAAGATGTGCATTGGGGTGAGATACACCTTAAAAAAAAATTTCAGAGCCACCCAATCGATTTGTGACGTGTCGATGATCAACGGCAGCGTCAGACAGGGGCCAAATATTAGTTTTGAATTTTTCAAGAATACATGCTGATCACTACAGCCTCCAAAAAAATCAAAGATGTGCATTGGGGTGAGATACACCTTCAAACAATTTTTCGGAGCGAGCTGAGCGATTTCTGACGTGCCGGTGATCAACTGTAACGTCAGAAAGGGGCCAAATATTGGTTTTGAATTTTTCAAGAATACGTGATGATCACTACAGCCTCCAAAAAAATCAAAGATGTGCATTGGGGTGAGATACACCTTAAAAAAAAATATCAGAGCCACCCAATCGATTTGTGACGTGCCGATGATCAACGGTAACGTCAGAAAGGGGCCAAATATTGGTTTTGAATTTTTCAAGAATACGTGATGATCACTACAGCCTCCAAAAAAATCAAAGGTGTGCATTGGGGTGAGATACACCTTCAAACAATTTTTCGGAGCGAGCTGAGCGATTTCTGACGTGCCGGTGATCAACGGTAACGTCAGAAAGGGGCCAAATATTGGTTTTGAATTTTTCAAGAATACGTGATGATCACAACAGCCTCCAAAAAAATCAAAGATGTGCATTGGGGTGAGATACACCTTAAACAAGAATTTCAGAGCCACCCAATCAATTTGTGACGTGCCGATGATCAACGGCAGCGTCACACAGGGGCCAAATATTAGTTTTGAATTTTTCAAGAATACATGCTGATCACTACAGCCTCCAAAAAAATCAAAGATGTGCATTGGGGTGAGATACACCTTAAAAAAAATTTCAGAGCCACCCAATCGATTTGTGACGTGTCGATGATCAACGGCAGCGTCAGACAGGGGCCAAATATTAGTTTTGAATTTTTCAAGAATACGTGATGATCACTACAGCCTCCAAAAAAAATCAAAAATGTGCAACGGGGTGAGATACACCTTAAAACAATTTTTCGGAGCGAGCTGAGCGATTTCTGATGTGCCGATGATCAACGGTAACGTCAGAAAGGGGCCAAATATTGGTTTTGAATTTTTCAAGAATACATGCTGATCACTACAGCCTCCAAAAAATTCAAAGATGTGCATTGGGGTGAGATACACCTTAAACAAAAATTTCAGAGCCACCCAATCGATTTGTGACGTGCCGATGATCAACGGCAGCGTCACACAGGGGCCAAATATTAGTTTTGAATTTTTCAAGAATACATGCTGATCACTACAGCCTCCAAAAAAATCAAAGATGTGCATTGGGGTGAGATACACCTTAAAATAAAATTTCAGAGCCACCCAATTGATTTGTGACGTGCCGATGATCAACGGTAACGTCAGAAAGGGGCCAAATATTGGTTTTGAATTTTTCAAGAATACATGCTGATCACTACAGCCTCCAAAAAATTCAAAGATGTGCATTGGGGTGAGATACACCTTAAAAAAAATTTCAGAGCCACCCAATCGATTTGTGACGTGCCGATGATCAACGGTAACGTCAGAAAGGGGCCAAATTTTGGTTTTGAATTTTTCAAGAATACATGCTGATCACTACAGCCTCCAAAAAATTCAAAGATGTGCATTGGGGTGAGATACACCTTTAAAAAAAATTTCAGAGCCACCCAATTGATTTGTGACGTGCCGATGATCAACGGCAGCGTCAGACAGGGGCCAAATATTAGTTTTGAATTTTTCAAGAATACATGCTGATCACTACAGCCTCCAAAAAAATCAAAGGTGTGCATTGGGGTGAGATACACCTTCAAACAATTTTTCGGAGCGAGCTGAGCGATTTCTGACGTGCCGGTGATCAACGGTAGCGTCAGAAAGGGGCCAAATATTGGTTTTGAATTTTTCAAGAATACATGCTGGTCACTACAGCCTCCAAAAAAATCAAAGATGTGCATTGGGGTGAGATACACCTTAAAAAAAATTTCAGAGCCACCCAATCGATTTGTGACGTGCCGATGATCAACGGTAACGTCAGAAAGGGGCCAAATATTGGTTTTGAATTTTTCAAGAATACATGCTGATCACTACAGCCTCCAAAAAATTCAAAGATGTGCATTGGGGTGAGATACACCTTAAAAAAAATTTCAGAGCCACCCAATCGATTTGTGACGTGTCGATGATCAACGGCAGCGTCAGACAGGGGCCAAATATTAGTTTTGAATTTTTCAAGAATACATGCTGATCACTACAGCCTCCAAAAAAATCAAAGATGTGCATTGGGGTGAGATACACCTTCAAACAATTTTTCGGAGCGAGCTGAGCGATTTCTGACGTGCCGGTGATCAACTGTAACGTCAGAAAGGGGCCAAATATTGGTTTTGAATTTTTCAAGAATACGTGATGATCACTACAGCCTCCAAAAAAATCAAAGATGTGCATTGGGGTGAGATACACCTTAAAAAAAAATATCAGAGCCACCCAATCGATTTGTGACGTGCCGATGATCAACGGTAACGTCAGAAAGGGGCCAAATATTGGTTTTGAATTTTTCAAGAATACGTGATGATCACTACAGCCTCCAAAAAAATCAAAGGTGTGCATTGGGGTGAGATACACCTTCAAACAATTTTTCGGAGCGAGCTGAGCGATTTCTGACGTGCCGGTGATCAACGGTAACGTCAGAAAGGGGCCAAATATTGGTTTTGAATTTTTCAAGAATACGTGATGATCACTACAGCCTCCAAAAAAATCAAAGATGTGCATTGGGGTGAGATAAACCTTCAAACAATTTTTCGGAGCGAGCTGAGCGATTTCTGACGTGCCGGTGATCAACGGTAACGTCAGAAAGGGGCCAAATATTGGTTTTGAATTTTTCAAGAATACGTGATGATCACAACAGCCTCCAAAAAAATCAAAGATGTGCATTGGGGTGAGATACACCTTAAACAAGAATTTCAGAGCCACCCAATCGATTTGTGACGTGCCGATGATCAACGGCAGCGTCACACAGGGGCCAAATATTAGTTTTGAATTTTTCAAGAATACATGCTGATCACTACAGCCTCCAAAAAAATCAAAGATGTGCATTGGGGTGAGATACACCTTAAAATAAAATTTCAGAGCCACCCAATTGATTTGTGACGTGCCGATGATCAACGGCAGCGTCAGACAGGGGCCAAATATTAGTTTTGAATTTTTCAAGAATACATGCTGATCACTACAGCCTCCAAAAAAATCAAAGGTGTGCAACGGGGTGAGATACACCTTAAAACAATTTTTCGGAGCGAGCTGAGCGATTTGTGACGTGCCGATGATCAACGGTAACGTCAGAAAGGGGCCAAATATTGGTTTTGAATTTTTCAAGAATACATGCTGATCACTACAGCCTCCAAAAAATTCAAAGATATGCATTGGGATGAGATACACCTTAAACAAAAATTTCAGAGCCACCCAATCGATTTGTGACGTGCCGATGATCAACGGCAGCGTCACACAGGGGCCAAATATTAGTTTTGAATTTTTCAAGAATACATGCTGATCACTACAGCCTCCAAAAAAATCAAAGGTGTGCATTGGGGTGAGATACACCTTCAAACAATTTTTCGGAGCGAGCTAAGCGATTTCTGACGTGCCGGTGATCAACGGTAGCGTCAGAAAGGGGCCAAATATTGGTTTTGAATTTTTCAAGAATACATGCTGATCACTACAGCCTCCAAAAAAATCAAAGATGTGCATTGGGGTGAGATACACCTTAAAAAAAATTTCAGAGCCACCCAATCGATTTGTGACGTGCCGATGATCAACGATAACGTCAGAAAGGGGCCAAATATTGGTTTTGAATTTTTCAAGAATACATGCTGATCACTACAGCCTCCAAAAAATTCAAAGATGTGCATTGGGGTGAGATACACCTTAAAAAAAATATCAGAGCCACCCAATCGATTTGTGACGTGTCGATGATCAACGGCAGCGTCAGACAGGGGCCAAATATTAGTTTTGAATTTTTCAAGAATACGTGATGATCACTACAGCCTCCAAAAAAATCAAAGATGTGCAACGGGGTGAGATACACCTTAAAACAATTTTTCGGAGCGAGCTGAGCGATTTCTGACATGCCGGTGATCAACGGTAACGTCAGAAAGGGGCCAAATATTGGTTTTGAATTTCTCAAGAATACATGCTGATCACTACAGCCTCCAAAAAATTCAAAGATGTGCATTGGGGTGAGATACACCTTAAACAAAAATTTCAGAGCCACCCAATCGATTTGTGACGTGCCGATGATCAACGGCAGCGTCACACAGGGGCCAAATATTAGTTTTGAATTTTTCAAGAATACATGCTGATCACTACAGCCTCCAAAAAAATCAAAGATGTGCATTGGGGTGAGATACACCTTAAAATAAAATTTCAGAGCCACCCAATTGATTTGTGACGTGCCGATGATCAACGGCAGCGTCAGACAGGGGCCAAATATTAGTTTTGAATTTTTCAAGAATACATGCTGATCACTACAGCCTCCAAAAAATTCAAAGATGTGCATTGGGTTGAGATACACCTTAAAAAAAAATATCAGAGCCACCCAATCGATTTGTGACGTGCCGATGATCAACGGCAGCGTCAGACAGGGGCCAAATATTAGTTTTGAATTTTTCAAGAATACATGCTGATCACTACAGCCTCCAAAAAAATCAAAGATGTGCATTGGGGTGAGATACACCTTAAAATAAAATTTCAGAGCCACCCAATTGATTTGTGACGTGCCGATGATCAACGGCAGCGTCAGACAGGGGCCAAATATTAGTTTTGAATTTTTCAAGAATACATGCTGATCACTACAGCCTCCAAAAAAATCAAAGATGTGCATTGGGGTGAGATACACCTTAAAATAAAATTTCAGAGCCACCCAATTGATTTGTGACGTGCCGATGATCAACGGTAACGTCAGAAAGGGGCCAAATATTGGTTTTGAATTTTTCAAGAATACATGCTGATCACTACAGCCTCCAAAAAATTCAAAGATGTGCATTGGGGTGAGATACACCTTAAAAAAAATTCAGAGCCACCCAATCGATTTGTGACGTGCCGATGATCAACGGTAACGTCAGAAAGGGGCCAAATTTTGGTTTTGAATTTTTCAAGAATACATGCTGATCACTACAGCCTCCAAAAAATTCAAAGATGTGCATTGGCGTGAGATACACCTTTAAAAAAAATTTCAGAGCCACCCAATCGATTTGTGACGTGTCGATGATCAACGGCAGCGTCAGACAGGGGCCAAATATTAGTTTTGAATTTTTCAAGAATACGTGATGATCACTACAGCCTCCAAGAAAAATCAAAAATGTGCAACGGGGTGAGATACACCTTCAAACAATTTTTCGGAGCGAGCTAAGCGATTTCTGACGTGCCGGTGATCAACGGTAGCGTCAGAAAGGGGCCAAATATTGGTTTTGAATTTTTCAAGAATACATGCTGATCACTACAGCCTCCAAAAAAATCAAAGATGTGCATTGGGGTGAGATACACCTTAAAAAAAAATTCAGAGCCACCCAATCGATTTGTGACGTGCCGATGATCAACGGTAACGTCAGAAAGGGGCCAAATATTGGTTTTGAATTTTTCAAGAATACATGCTGATCACTACAGCCTCCAAAAAATTCAAAGATGTGCATTGGGGTGAGATACACCTTAAACAAAAATTTCAGAGCCACCCAATCGATTTGTGACGTGCCGATGATCAACGGCAGCGTCACACAGGGGCCAAATATTAGTTTTGAATTTTTCAAGAATACATGCTGATCACTACAGCCTCCAAAAAAATCAAAGATGTGCATTGGGGTGAGATACACCTTAAAATAAAATTTCAGAGCCACCCAATTGATTTGTGACGTGCCGATGATCAACGGCAGCGTCAGACAGGGGCCAAATATTAGTTTTGAATTTTTCAAGAATACATGCTGATCACTACAGCCTCCAAAAAATTCAAAGATGTGCATTGGGGTGAGATACACCTTCAAACAATTTTTCTGAGCGAGCTGAGCGATTTGTGACGTGCCGATGATCAACGGTAACGTCAGAAAGGGGCCAAATATTGGTTTTGAATTTTTCAAGAATACATGCTGATCACTACAGCCTCCAAAAAATTCAAAGATATGCATTGGGATGAGATACACCTTAAACAAAAATTTCAGAGCCACCCAATCGATTTGTGACGTGCCGATGATCAACGGCAGCGTCACACAGGGGCCAAATATTAGTTTTGAATTTTTCAAGAATACATGCTGATCACTACAGCCTCCAAAAAAATCAAAGGTGTGCATTGGGGTGAGATACACCTTCAAACAATTTTTCGGAGCGAGCTGAGCGATTTCTGACGTGCCGGTGATCAACTGTAACGTCAGAAAGGGGCCAAATATTGGTTTTGAATTTTTCAAGAATACGTGATGATCACTACAGCCTCCAAAAAAATCAAAGATGTGCATTGGGGTGAGATACACCTTAAAAAAAAATATCAGAGCCACCCAATCGATCTGTGACGTGCCGATGATCAACGGTAACGTCAGAAAGGGGCCAAATATTGGTTTTGAATTTTTCAAGAATACGTGATGATCACTACAGCCTCCAAAAAAATCAAAGGTGTGCATTGGGGTGAGATACACCTTCAAACAATTTTTCGGAGCGAGCTGAGCGATTTCTGACGTGCCGGTGATCAACGGTAACGTCAGAAAGGGGCCAAATATTGGTTTTGAATTTTTCAAGAATACGTGATGATCACTACAGCCTCCAAAAAAATCAAAGATGTGCATTGGGGTGAGATACACCTTCAAACAATTTTTCGGAGCGAGCTGAGCGATTTCTGACGTGCCGGTGATCAACGGTAACGTCAGAAAGGGGCCAAATATTGGTTTTGAATTTTTCAAGAATACGTGATGATCACAACAGCCTCCAAAAAAATCAAAGATGTGCATTGGGGTGAGATACACCTTAAACAAGAATTTCAGAGCCACCCAATCGATTTGTGACGTGCCGATGATCAACGGCAGCGTCAGACAGGGGCCAAATATTAGTTTTGAATTTTTCAAGAATACATGCTGATCACTACAGCCTCCAAAAAAATCAAAGATGTGCATTGGGGTGAGATACACCTTAAAAAAAATTTCAGAGCCACCCAATCGATTTGTGACGTGTCGATGATCAACGGCAGCGTCAGACAGGGGCCAAATATTAGTTTTGAATTTTTCAAGAATACGTGATGATCACTACAGCCTCCAAAAAAAATCAAAAATGTGCAACGGGGTGAGATACACCTTAAAACAATTTTTCGGAGCGAGCTGAGCGATTTGTGATGTGCCGATGATCAACGGTAACGTCAGAAAGGGGCCAAATATTGGTTTTGAATTTTTCAAGAATACATGCTGATCACTACAGCCTCCAAAAAATTCAAAGATGTGCATTGGGGTGAGATACACCTTAAACAAAAATTTCAGAGCCACCCAATCGATTTGTGACGTGCCGATGATCAACGGCAGCGTCAGACAGGGGCCAAATATTAGTTTTGAATTTTTCAAGAATACATGCTGATCACTACAGCCTCCAAAAAAATCAAAGATGTGCATTGGGGTGAGATACACCTTAAAATAAAATTTCAGAGCCACCCAATTGATTTGTGACGTGCCGATGATCAACGGCAGCGTCAGACAGGGGCCAAATATTAGTTTTGAATTTTTCAAGAATACATGCTGATCACTACAGCCTCCAAAAAAATCAAAGGTGTGCATTGGGGTGAGATACACATTCAAACAATTTTTCGGAGCGAGCTGAGCGATTTCTGACGTGCCGGTGATCAACTGTAACGTCAGAAAGGGGCCAAATATTGGTTTTGAATTTTTCAAGAATACGTGATGATCACTACAGCCTCCAAAAAAATCAAAGATGTGCATTGGGGTGAGATACACCTTAAAAAAAAATATCAGAGCCACCCAATCGATTTGTGACGTGCCGATGATCAACGGTAACGTCAGAAAGGGGCCAAATATTGGTTTTGAATTTTTCAAGAATACGTGATGATCACTACAGCCTCCAAAAAAATCAAAGGTGTGCATTGGGGTGAGATACACCTTCAAACAATTTTTCGGAGCGAGCTGAGCGATTTCTGACGTGCCGGTGATCAACGGTAACGTCAGAAAGGGGCCAAATATTGGTTTTGAATTTTTCAAGAATACGTGATGATCACTACAGCCTCCAAAAAAATCAAAGATGTGCATTGGGGTGAGATACACCTTCAAACAATTTTTCGGAGCGAGCTGAGCGATTTCTGACGTGCCGGTGATCAACGGTAACGTCAGAAAGGGGCCAAATATTGGTTTTGAATTTTTCAAGAATACGTGATGATCACAACAGCCTCCAAAAAAATCAAAGATGTGCATTGGGGTGAGATACACCTTAAACAAGAATTTCAGAGCCACCCAATCGATTTGTGACGTGCCGATGATCAACGGCAGCGTCACACAGGGGCCAAATATTAGTTTTGAATTTTTCAAGAATACATGCTGATCACTACAGCCTCCAAAAAAATCAAAGATGTGCATTGGGGTGAGATACACCTTAAAATAAAATTTCAGAGCCACCCAATTGATTTGTGACGTGCCGATGATCAACGGCAGCGTCAGACAGGGGCCAAATATTAGTTTTGAATTTTTCAAGAATACATGCTGATCACTACAGCCTCCAAAAAAATCAAAGGTGTGCAACGGGGTGAGATACACCTTAAAACAATTTTTCGGAGCGAGCTGAGCGATTTGTGACGTGCCGATGATCAACGGTAACGTCAGAAAGGGGCCAAATATTGGTTTTGAATTTTTCAAGAATACATGCTGATCACTACAGCCTCCAAAAAATTCAAAGATATGCATTGGGATGAGATACACCTTAAACAAAAATTTCAGAGCCACCCAATCGATTTGTGACGTGCCGATGATCAACGGCAGCGTCACACAGGGGCCAAATATTAGTTTTGAATTTTTCAAGAATACATGCTGATCACTACAGCCTCCAAAAAAATCAAAGATGTGCATTGGGGTGAGATACACCTTAAAAAAAATTTCAGAGCCACCCAATCGATTTGTGACGTGTCGATGATCAACGGCAGCGTCAGACAGGGGCCAAATATTAGTTTTGAATTTTTCAAGAATACGTGATGATCACTACAGCCTCCAAAAAAAATCAAAAATGTGCAACGGGGTGAGATACACCTTAAAACAATTTTTCGGAGCGAGCTGAGCGATTTGTGATGTGCCGATGATCAACGGTAACGTCAGAAAGGGGCCAAATATTGGTTTTGAATTTTTCAAGAATACATGCTGATCACTACAGCCTCCAAAAAATTCAAAGATGTGCATTGGGGTGAGATACACCTTAAACAAAAATTTCAGAGCCACCCAATCGATTTGTGACGTGCCGATGATCAACGGCAGCGTCACACAGGGGCCAAATATTAGTTTTGAATTTTTCAAGAATACATGCTGATCACTACAGCCTCCAAAAAAATCAAAGATGTGCATTGGGGTGAGATACACCTTAAAATAAAATTTCAGAGCCACCCAATTGATTTGTGACGTGCCGATGATCAACGGTAGCGTCAGAAAGGGGCCAAATATTGGTTTTGAATTTTTCAAGAATACATGCTGATCACTACAGCCTCCAAAAAAATCAAAGGTGTGCAACGGGGTGAGATACACCTTAAAACAATTTTTCGGAGCGAGCTGAGCGATTTGTGACGTGCCGATGATCAACGGTAACGTCAGAAAGGGGCCAAATATTGGTTTTGAATTTTTCAAGAATACATGCTGATCACTACAGCCTCCAAAAAATTCAAAGATATGCATTGGGATGAGATACACCTTAAACAAAAATTTCAGAGCCACCCAATCGATTTGTGACGTGCCGATGATCAACGGCAGCGTCACACAGGGGCCAAATATTAGTTTTGAATTTTTCAAGAATACATGCTGATCACTACAGCCTCCAAAAAAATCAAAGATGTGCATTGGGGTGAGATACACCTTAAAAAAAATTTCAGAGCCACCCAATCGATTTGTGACGTGTCGATGATCAACGGCAGCGTCAGACAGGGGCCAAATATTAGTTTTGAATTTTTCAAGAATACGTGATGATCACTACAGCCTCCAAAAAAAATCAAAAATGTGCAACGGGGTGAGATACACCTTAAAACAATTTTTCGGAGCGAGCTGAGCGATTTGTGATGTGCCGATGATCAACGGTAACGTCAGAAAGGGGCCAAATATTGGTTTTGAATTTTTCAAGAATACATGCTGATCACTACAGCCTCCAAAAAATTCAAAGATGTGCATTGGGGTGAGATACACCTTAAACAAAAATTTCAGAGCCACCCAATCGATTTGTGACGTGCCGATGATCAACGGCAGCGTCACACAGGGGCCAAATATTAGTTTTGAATTTTTCAAGAATACATGCTGATCACTACAGCCTCCAAAAAAATCAAAGATGTGCATTGGGGTGAGATACACCTTAAAATAAAATTTCAGAGCCACCCAATTGATTTGTGACGTGCCGATAATCAACGGTAACGTCAGAAAGGGGCCAAATATTGGTTTTGAATTTTTCAAGAATACATGCTGATCACTACAGCCTCCAAAAAATTCAAAGATGTGCATTGGGGTGAGATACACCTTAAAAAAAATTTCAGAGCCACCCAATCGATTTGTGACGTGCCGATGATCAACGGTAACGTCAGAAAGGGGCCAAATTTTGGTTTTGAATTTTTCAAGAATACATGCTGATCACTACAGCCTCCAAAAAATTCAAAGATGTGCATTGGGGTGAGATACACCTTTAAAAAAAATTTCAGAGCCACCCAATCGATTTGTGACGTGTCGATGATCAACGGCAGCGTCAGACAGGGGCCAAATATTAGTTTTGAATTTTTCAAGAATACGTGATGATCACTACAGCCTCCAAAAAAATCAAAGATGTGCAACGGGGTGAGATACACCTTCAAACAATTTTTCGGAGCGAGCTGAGCGATTTGTGATGTGCCGATGATCAACGGTAACGTCAGAAAGGGGCCAAATATTGGTTTTGAATTTTTCAAGAATACATGCTGATCACTACGCCTCCAAAAAAATCAAAGATGTGCATTGGGGTGAGATACACCTTCAAACAATTTTTCGGAGCGAGCTGAGCGATTTCTGACGTGCCGGTGATCAACGGTAACGTCAGAAAGGGGCCAAATATTGGTTTTGAATTTTTCAAGAATACATGCTGATCACTACAGCCTCCAAAAAATTCAAAGATGTGCATTGGGGTGAGATACACCTTAAACAAAAATTTCAGAGCCACCCAATCGATTTGTGACGTGCCGATGATCAACGGCAGCGTCACACAGGGGCCAAATATTAGTTTTGAATTTTTCAAGAATACATGCTGATCACTACAGCCTCCAAAAAAATCAAAGATGTGCATTGGGGTGAGATACACCTTAAAATAAAATTTCAGAGCCACCCAATTGATTTGTGACGTGCCGATGATCAACGGCAGCGTCAGACAGGGGCCAAATATTAGTTTTGAATTTTTCAAGAATACATGCTGATCACTACAGCCTCCAAAAAATTCAAAGATGTGCATTGGGGTGAGATACACCTTCAAACAATTTTTCTGAGCGAGCTGAGCGATTTGTGACGTGCCGATGATCAACGGTAACGTCAGAAAGGGGCCAAATATTGGTTTTGAATTTTTCAAGAATACATGCTGATCACTACAGCCTCCAAAAAATTCAAAGATGTGCATTGGGGTGAGATACACCTTAAAAAAAATTTCAGAGCCACCCAATCGATTTGTGACGTGTCGATGATCAACGGCAGCGTCAGACAGGGGCCAAATATTAGTTTTGAATTTTTCAAGAATACATGCTGATCACTACAGCCTCCAAAAAAATCAAAGATGTGCATTGGGGTGAGATACGCCTTCAAACAATTTTTCGGAGCGAGCTGAGCGATTTCTGACGTGCCGGTGATCAACTGTAACGTCAGAAAGGGGCCAAATATTGGTTTTGAATTTTTCAAGAATACATGCTGATCACTACAGCCTCCAAAAAATTCAAAGATGTGCATTGGGGTGAGATACACCTTAAACAAAAATTTCAGAGCCACCCAATCGATTTGTGACGTGCCGATGATCAACGGCAGCGTCACACAGGGGCCAAATATTAGTTTTGAATTTTTCAAGAATACATGCTGATCACTACAGCCTCCAAAAAAATCAAAGATGTGCATTGGGGTGAGATACACCTTAAAATAAAATTTCAGAGCCACCCAATTGATTTGTGACGTGCCGATGATCAACGGCAGCGTCAGACAGGGGCCAAATATTAGTTTTGAATTTTTCAAGAATACATGCTGATCACTACAGCCTCCAAAAAATTCAAAGATGTGCATTGGGGTGAGATACACCTTCAAACAATTTTTCTGAGCGAGCTGAGCGATTTGTGACGTGCCGATGATCAACGGTAACGTCAGAAAGGGGCCAAATATTGGTTTTGAATTTTTCAAGAATACATGCTGATCACTACAGCCTCCAAAAAATTCAAAGATGTGCATTGGGGTGAGATACACCTTAAAAAAAATTTCAGAGCCACCCAATCGATTTGTGACGTGTCGATGATCAACGGCAGCGTCAGACAGTGGCCAAATATTAGTTTTGAATTTTTCAAGAATACATGCTGATCACTACAGCCTCCAAAAAAATCAAAGATGTGCATTGGGGTGAGATACACCTTCAAACAATTTTTCGGAGCGAGCTGAGCGATTTCTGACGTGCCGGTGATCAACTGTAACGTCAGAAAGGGGCCAAATATTGGTTTTGAATTCTTCAAGAATACGTGATGATCACTACAGCCTCCAAAAAAATCAAAGATGTGCATTGGGGTGAGATACACCTTAAAAAAAAATTTCAGAGCCACCCAATCGATTTGTGACGTGCCGATGATCAACGGCAGCGTCACACAGGGGCCAAATATTAGTTTTGAATTTTTCAAGAATACATGCTGATCACTACAGCCTCCAAAAAAATCAAAGATGTGCATTGGGGTGAGATACACCTTAAAAAAAAATATCAGAGCCACCCAATCGATTTGTGACGTGCCGATGATCAACGGCAGCGTCAGACAGGGGCCAAATATTAGTTTTGAATTTTTCAAGAATACGTGATGATCACTACAGCCTCCAAAAAAATCAAAGATGTGCATTGGGGTGAGATACACCTTAAAAAAAAATTTCAGAGCCACCCAATTGATTTGTGACGTGCCGATGATCAACGGCAGCGTCAGACAGGGGCCAAATATTAGTTTTGAATTTTTCAAGAATACATGCTGATCACTACAGCCTCCAAAAAAATCAAAGATGTGCATTGGGGTGAGATACACCTTAAAATAAAATTTCAGAGCCACCCAATTGATTTGTGACATGCCGATGATCAACGGCAGCGTCAGACAGGGGCCAAATATTAGTTTTGAATTTTTCAAGAATACATGCTGATCACTACAGCCTCCAAAAAAATCAAAGGTGTGCATTGGGGTGAGATACACCTTCAAACAATTTTTCGGAGCGAGCTGAGCGATTTCTGACGTGCCGGTGATCAACGGTAGCGTCAGAAAGGGGCCAAATATTGGTTTTGAATTTTTCAAGAATACATGCTGGTCACTACAGCCTCCAATAAAATCAAAGATGTGCATTGGGGTGAGATACACCTTAAAAAAAATTTCAGAGCCACCCAATCGATTTGTGACGTGCCGATGATCAACGGTAACGTCAGAAAGGGGCCAAATATTGGTTTTGAATTTTTCAAGAATACATGCTGATCACTACAGCCTCCAAAAAATTCAAAGATGTGCATTGGGGTGAGATACACCTTAAAAAAAAATTTCAGAGCCACCCAATCGATTTGTGACGTGTCGATGATCAACGGCAGCGTCAGACAGGGGCCAAATATTAGTTTTGAATTTTTCAAGAATACATGCTGATCACTACAGCCTCCAAAAAAATCAAAGATGTGCATTGGGGTGAGATACACCTTTAAAAAAAATATCAGAGCCACCCAATCGATTTGTGACGTGCCGATGATCAACGGCAGCGTCAGACAGGGGCCAAATATTAGTTTTGAATTTTTCAAGAATACGTGATGATCACTACAGCCTCCAAAAAAATCAAAGGTGTGCATTGGGGTGAGATACACCTTCAAACAATTTTTCGGAGCGAGCTGAGCGATTTCTGACGTGCCGGTGATCAACTGTAACGTCAGAAAGGGGCCAAATATTGGTTTTGAATTTTTCAAGAATACGTGATGATCACTACAGCCTCCAAAAAAATCAAAGATGTGCATTGGGGTGAGATACACCTTAAAAAAAAATATCAGAGCCACCCAATCGATTTGTGACGTGCCGATGATCAACGGTAACGTCAGAAAGGGGCCAAATATTGGTTTTGAATTTTTCAAGAATACGTGATGATCACTACAGCCTCCAAAAAAATCAAAGGTGTGCATTGGGGTGAGATACACCTTCAAACAATTTTTCGGAGCGAGCTGAGCGATTTCTGACGTGCCGGTGATCAACGGTAACGTCAGAAAGGGGCCAAATATTGGTTTTGAATTTTTCAAGAATACGTGATGATCACTACAGCCTCCAAAAAAATCAAAGATGTGCATTGGGGTGAGATACACCTTCAAACAATTTTTCGGAGCGAGCTGAGCGATTTCTGACGTGCCGGTGATCAACGGTAACGTCAGAAAGGGGCCAAATATTGGTTTTGAATTTTTCAAGAATACGTGATGATCACAACAGCCTCCAAAAAAATCAAAGATGTGCATTGGGGTGAGATACACCTTAAACAAGAATTTCAGAGCCACCCAATCGATTTGTGACGTGCCGATGATCAACGGCAGCGTCACACAGGGGCCAAATATTAGTTTTGAATTTTTCAAGAATACATGCTGATCACTACAGCCTCCAAAAAAATCAAAGATGTGCATTGGGGTGAGATACACCTTAAAATAAAATTTCAGAGCCACCCAATTGATTTGTGACGTGCCGATGATCAACGGCAGCGTCAGACAGGGGCCAAATATTAGTTTTGAATTTTTCAAGAATACGTGATGATCACTACAGCCTCCAAAAAAAATCAAAAATGTGCAACGGGGTGAGATACACCTTCAAACAATTTTTCGGAGCGAGCTAAGCGATTTCTGACGTGCCGGTGATCAACGGTAGCGTCAGAAAGGGGCCAAATATTGGTTTTGAATTTTTCAAGAATACATGCTGATCACTACAGCCTCCAAAAAAATCAAAGATGTGCATTGGGGTGAGATACACCTTAAAAAAAATTTCAGAGCCACCCAATCGATTTGTGACGTGCCGATGATCAACGGTAACGTCAGAAAGGGGCCAAATATTGGTTTTGAATTTTTCAAGAATACATGCTGATCACTACAGCCTCCAAAAAATTCAAAGATGTGCATTGGGGTGAGATACACCTTAAAAAAAAATTTCAGAGCCACCCAATCGATTTGTGACGTGTCGATGATCAACGGCAGCGTCAGACAGGGGCCAAATATTAGTTTTGAATTTTTCAAGAATACGTGATGATCACTACAGCCTCCAAAAAAATCAAAGATGTGCAACGGGGTGAGATACACCTTAAAACAATTTTTCGGAGCGAGCTGAGCGATTTGTGATGTGCCGATGATCAACGGTAACGTCAGAAAGGGGCCAAATATTGGTTTTGAATTTTTCAAGAATACATGCTGATCACTACGCCTCCAAAAAAATCAAAGATGTGCATTGGGGTGAGATACACCTTCAAACAATTTTTCGGAGCGAGCTGAGCGATTTCTGACGTGCCGGTGATCAACGGTAACGTCAGAAAGGGGCCAAATATTGGTTTTGAATTTTTCAAGAATACATGCTGATCACTACAGCCTCCAAAAAATGCAAAGATGTGCATTGGGGTGAGATACACCTTAAACAAAAATTTCAGAGCCACCCAATCGATTTGTGACGTGCCGATGATCAACGGCAGCGTCACACAGGGGCCAAATATTAGTTTTGAATTTTTCAAGAATACATGCTGATCACTACAGCCTCCAAAAAAATCAAAGATGTGCATTGGGGTGAGATACACCTTAAAATAAAATTTCAGAGCCACCCAATTGATTTGTGACGTGCCGATGATCAACGGCAGCGTCAGACAGGGGCCAAATATTAGTTTTGAATTTTTCAAGAATACATGCTGATCACTACAGCCTCCAAAAAAATCAAAGATGTGCATTGGGGTGAGATACACCTTAAAATAAAATTTCAGAGCCACCCAATTGATTTGTGACGTGCCGATGATCAACGGCAGCGTCAGACAGGGGCCAAATATTAGTTTTGAATTTTTCAAGAATACATGCTGATCACTACAGCCTCCAAAAAAATCAAAGGTGTGCATTGGGGTGAGATACACCTTCAAACAATTTTTCGGAGCGAGCTGAGCGATTTCTGACGTGCCGGTGATCAACGGTAGCGTCAGAAAGGGGCCAAATATTGGTTTTGAATTTTTCAAGAATACATGCTGGTCACTACAGCCTCCAAAAAAATCAAAGATGTGCATTGGGGTGAGATACACCTTAAAAAAAATTTCAGAGCCACCCAATCGATTTGTGACGTGCCGATGATCAACGGTAACGTCAGAAAGGGGCCAAATATTGGTTTTGAATTTTTCAAGAATACATGCTGATCACTACAGCCTCCAAAAAATTCAAAGATGTGCATTGGGGTGAGATACACCTTAAAAAAAAATTTCAGAGCCACCCAATCGATTTGTGACGTGTCGATGATCAACGGCAGCGTCAGACAGGGGCCAAATATTAGTTTTGAATTTTTCAAGAATACATGCTGATCACTACAGCCTCCAAAAAAATCAAAGATGTGCATTGGGGTGAGATACACCTTCAAACAATTTTTCAGAGCGAGCTGAGCGATTTCTGACGTGCCGGTGATCAACTGTAACGTCAGAAAGGGGCCAAATATTGGTTTTGAATTTTTCAAGAATACGTGATGATCACTACAGCCTCCAAAAAAATCAAAGATGTGCATTGGGGTGAGATACACCTTCAAACAATTTTTCGGAGCGAGCTGAGCGATTTCTGACGTGCCGGTGATCAACGGTAACGTCAGAAAGGGGCCAAATATTGGTTTTGAATTTTTCAAGAATACGTGATGATCACTACAGCCTCCAAAAAAATCAAAGATGTGCATTGGGGTGAGATACACCTTCAAACAATTTTTCGGAGCGAGCTGAGCGATTTCTGACGTGCCGGTGATCAACGGTAACGTCAGAAAGGGGCCAAATATTGGTTTTGAATTTTTCAAGAATACGTGATGATCACAACAGCCTCCAAAAAAATCAAAGATGTGCATTGGGGTGAGATACACCTTAAACAAGAATTTCAGAGCCACCCAATCGATTTGTGACGTGCCGGTGATCAACGGCAGCGTCACACAGGGGCCAAATATTAGTTTTGAATTTTTCAAGAATACATGCTGATCACTACAGCCTCCAAAAAAATCAAAGATGTGCATTGGGGTGAGATACACCTTAAAATAAAATTTCAGAGCCACCCAATTGATTTGTGACGTGCCGATGATCAACGGCAGCGTCAGACAGGGGCCAAATATTAGTTTTGAATTTTTCAAGAATACATGCTGATCACTACAGCCTCCAAAAAAATCAAAGGTGTGCAACGGGGTGAGATACACCTTAAAACAATTTTTCGGAGCGAGCTGAGCGATTTGTGACGTGCCGATGATCAACGGTAACGTCAGAAAGGGGCCAAATATTGGTTTTGTTTTTTTCAAGAATACATGCTGATCACTACAGCCTCCAAAAAATTCAAAGATATGCATTGGGATGAGATACACCTTAAACAAAAATTTCAGAGCCACCCAATCGATTTGTGACGTGCCGATGATCAACGGCAGCGTCACACAGGGGCCAAATATTAGTTTTGAATTTTTCAAGAATACATGCTGATCACTACAGCCTCCAAAAAAATCAAAGATGTGCATTGGGGTGAGATACACCTTAAAAAAAATTTCAGAGCCACCCAATCGATTTGTGACGTGTCGATGATCAACGGCAGCGTCAGACAGGGGCCAAATATTAGTTTTGAATTTTTCAAGAATACGTGATGATCACTACAGCCTCCAAAAAAAATCAAAAATGTGCAACGGGGTGAGATACACCTTAAAACAATTTTTCGGAGCGAGCTGAGCGATTTGTGATGTGCCGATGATCAACGGTAACGTCAGAAAGGGGCCAAATATTGGTTTTGAATTTTTCAAGAATACATGCTGATCACTACAGCCTCCAAAAAATTCAAAGATGTGCATTGGGGTGAGATACACCTTAAACAAAAATTTCAGAGCCACCCAATCGATTTGTGACGTGCCGATGATCAACGGCAGCGTCACACAGGGGCCAAATATTGGTTTTGAATTTTTCAAGAATACATGCTGATCACTACAGCCTCCAAAAAAATCAAAGATGTGCATTGGGGTGAGATACACCTTAAAATAAAATTTCAGAGCCACCCAATTGATTTGTGACGTGCCGATGATCAACGGTAACGTCAGAAAGGGGCCAAATATTGGTTTTGAATTTTTCAAGAATACATGCTGATCACTACAGCCTCCAAAAAATTCAAAGATGTGCATTGGGGTGAGATACACCTTAAAAAAAATTTCAGAGCCACCCAATCGATTTGTGACGTGCCGATGATCAACGGTAACGTCAGAAAGGGGCCAAATTTTGGTTTTGAATTTTTCAAGAATACATGCTGATCACTACAGCCTCCAAAAAATTCAAAGATGTGCATTGGGGTGAGATACACCTTTAAAAAAAATTTCAGAGCCACCCAATCGATTTGTGACGTGTCGATGATCAACGGCAGCGTCAGACAGGGGCCAAATATTAGTTTTGAATTTTTCAAGAATACGTGATGATCACTACAGCCTCCAAAAAAATCAAAGATGTGCATTGGGGTGAGATACACCTTCAAACAATTTTTCGGAGCGAGCTGAGCGATTTCTGACGTGCCGGTGATCAACGGTAACGTCAGAAAGGGGCCAAATATTGGTTTTGAATTTTTCAAGAATACATGCTGATCACTACAGCCTCCAAAAAATTCAAAGATGTGCATTGGGGTGAGATACACCTTAAACAAAAATTTCAGAGCCACCCAATCGATTTGTGATGTGCCGATGATCAACGGCAGCGTCACACAGGGGCCAAATATTAGTTTTGAATTTTTCAAGAATACATGCTGATCACTACAGCCTCCAAAAAAATCAAAGATGTGCATTGGGGTGAGATACACCTTAAAATAAAATTTCAGAGCCACCCAATTGATTTGTGACGTGCGGATGATCAACGGCAGCGTCAGACAGGGGCCAAATATTAGTTTTGAATTTTTCAAGAATACATGCTGATCACTACAGCCTCCAAAAAATTCAAAGATGTGCATTGGGGTGAGATACACCTTCAAACAATTTTTCTGAGCGAGCTGAGCGATTTGTGACGTGCCGATGATCAACGGTAACGTCAGAAAGGGGCCAAATATTGGTTTTGAATTTTTCAAGAATACATGCTGATCACTACAGCCTCCAAAAAATTCAAAGATGTGCATTGGGGTGAGATACACCTTAAAAAAAATTTCAGAGCCACCCAATCGATTTGTGACGTGTCGATGATCAACGGCAGCGTCAGACAGGGGCCAAATATTAGTTTTGAATTTTTCAAGAATACATGCTGATCACTACAGCCTCCAAAAAAATCAAAGATGTGCATTGGGGTGAGATACGCCTTCAAACAATTTTTCGGAGCGAGCTGAGCGATTTCTGACGTGCCGGTGATCAACTGTAACGTCAGAAAGGGGCCAAATATTGGTTTTGAATTCTTCAAGAATACGTGATGATCACTACAGCCTCCAAAAAAATCAAAGATGTGCATTGGGGTGAGATACACCTTAAAAAAAAATTTCAGAGCCACCCAATCGATTTGTGACGTGCCGATGATCAACGGTAACGTCAGAAAGGGGCCAAATATTGGTTTTGAATTTTTCAAGAATACGTGATGATCACTACAGCCTCCAAAAAAATCAAAGGTTTGCATTGGGGTGAGATACACCTTCAAACAATTTTTCGGAGCGAGCTGAGCGATTTCTGACGTGCCGGTGATCAACGGTAACGTCAGAAAGGGGCCAAATATTGGTTTTGAATTTTTCAAGAATACGTGATGATCACTACAGCCTCCAAAAAAATCAAAGATGTGCATTGGGGTGAGATACACCTTCAAACAATTTTTCTGAGCGAGCTGAGCGATTTGTGACGTGCCGATGATCAACGGTAACGTCAGAAAGGGGCCAAATATTGGTTTTGAATTTTTCAAGAATACATGCTGATCACTACAGCCTCCAAAAAATTCAAAGATGTGCATTGGGGTGAGATACACCTTAAACAAAAATTTCAGAGCCACCCAATCGATTTGTGACGTGCCGATGATCAACGGCAGCGTCACACAGGGGCCAAATATTAGTTTTGAATTTTTCAAGAATACATGCTGATCACTACAGCCTCCAAAAAAATCAAAGATGTGCATTGGGGTGAGATACACCTTAAAATAAAATTTCAGAGCCACCCAATTGATTTGTGACGTGCCGATGATCAACGGCAGCGTCAGACAGGGGCCAAATATTAGTTTTGAATTTTTCAAGAATACATGCTGATCACTACAGCCTCCAAAAAATTCAAAGATGTGCATTGGGGTGAGATACACCTTCAAACAATTTTTCTGAGCGAGCTGAGCGATTTGTGACGTGCCGATGATCAACGGTAACGTCAGAAAGGGGCCAAATATTGGTTTTGAATTTTTCAAGAATACATGCTGATCACTACAGCCTCCAAAAAATTCAAAGATGTGCATTGGGGTGAGATACACCTTAAAAAAAATTTCAGAGCCACCCAATCGATTTGTGACGTGCCGATGATCAACGGTAACGTCAGAAAGGGGCCAAATTTTGGTTTTGAATTTTTCAAGAATAAATGCTGATCACTACAGCCTCCAAAAAATTCAAAGATGTGCATTGGGGTGAGATACACCTTTAAAAAAAATTTCAGAGCCACCCAATCGATTTGTGACGTGTCGATGATCAACGGCAGCGTCAGACAGGGGCCAAATATTAGTTTTGAATTTTTCAAGAATACGTGATGATCACTACAGCCTCCAAAAAAAATCAAAAATGTGCAACGGGGTGAGATACACCTTCAAACAATTTTTCGGAGCGAGCTAAGCGATTTCTGACGTGCCGGTGATCAACGGTAGCGTCAGAAAGGGGCCAAATATTGGTTTTGAATTTTTCAAGAATACATGCTGATCACTACAGCCTCCAAATAAATCAAAGATGTGCATTGGGGTGAGATACACCTTAAAATAAAATTTCAGAGCCACCCAATTGATTTGTGACGTGCCGATGATCAACGGCAGCGTCAGACAGGGGCCAAATATTAGTTTTGAATTTTTCAAGAATACATGCTGATCACTACAGCCTCCAAAAAAATCAAAGATGTGCATTGGGGTGAGATACACCTTCAAACAATTTTTCGGAGCGAGCTGAGCGATTTCTGACGTGCCGGTGATCAACGGTAGCGTCAGAAAGGGGCCAAATATTGGTTTTGAATTTTTCAAGAATACATGCTGGTCACTACAGCCTCCAAAAAAATCAAAGATGTGCATTGGGGTGAGATACACCTTAAAAAAAATTTCAGAGCCACCCAATCGATTTGTGACGTGCCGATGATCAACGGTAACGTCAGAAAGGGGCCAAATATTGGTTTTGAATTTTTCAAGAATACATGCTGATCACTACAGCCTCCAAAAAATTCAAAGATGTGCATTGGGGTGAGATACACCTTTAAAAAAAATTTCAGAGCCACCCAATCGATTTGTGACGTGTCGATGATCAACGGCAGCGTCAGACAGGGGCCAAATATTAGTTTTGAATTTTTCAAGAATACATGCTGATCACTACAGCCTCCAAAAAAATCAAAGATGTGCATTGGGGTGAGATACACCTTCAAACAATTTTTCGGAGCGAGCTGAGCGATTTCTGACGTGCCGGTGATCAACTGTAACGTCAGAAAGGGGCCAAATATTGGTTTTGAATTTTTCAAGAATACGTGATGATCACTACAGCCTCCAAAAAAATCAAAGATGTGCATTGGGGTGAGATACACCTTAAAAAAAAATATCAGAGCCACCCAATCGATTTGTGACGTGCCGATGATCAACGGTAACGTCAGAAAGGGGCCAAATATTGGTTTTGAATTTTTCAAGAATACGTGATGATCACTACAGCCTCCAAAAAAATCAAAGGTGTGCATTGGGGTGAGATACACCTTCAAACAATTTTTCGGAGCGAGCTGAGCGATTTCTGACGTGCCGGTGATCAACGGTAACGTCAGAAAGGGGCCAAATATTGGTTTTGAATTTTTCAAGAATACGTGATGATCACTACAGCCTCCAAAAAAATCAAAGATGTGCATTGGGGTGAGATACACCTTCAAACAATTTTTCGGAGCGAGCTGAGCGATTTCTGACGTGCCGGTGATCAACGGTAACGTCAGAAAGGGGCCAAATATTGGTTTTGAATTTTTCAAGAATACGTGATGATCACAACAGCCTCCAAAAAAGTCAAAGATGTGCATTGGGGTGAGATACACCTTAAACAAGAATTTCAGAGCCACCCAATCGATTTGTGACGTGCCGATGATCAACGGCAGCGTCACACAGGGGCCAAATATTAGTTTTGAATTTTTCAAGAATACATGCTGATCACTACAGCCTCCAAAAAAATCAAAGATGTGCATTGGGGTGAGATACACCTTAAAATAAAATTTCAGAGCCACCCAATTGATTTGTGACGTGCCGATGATCAACGGCAGCGTCAGACAGGGGCCAAATATTAGTTTTGAATTTTTCAAGAATACATGCTGATCACTACAGCCTCCAAAAAAATCAAAGGTGTGCAACGGGGTGAGATACACCTTAAAACAATTTTTCGGAGCGAGCTGAGCGATTTGTGACGTGCCGATGATCAACGGTAACGTCAGAAAGGGGCCAAATATTGGTTTTGAATTTTTCAAGAATACATGCTGATCACTACAGCCTCCAAAAAATTCAAAGATATGCATTGGGATGAGATACACCTTAAACAAAAATTTCAGAGCCACCCAATCGATTTGTGACGTGCCGATGATCAACGGCAGCGTCACACAGGGGCCAAATATTAGTGTTGAATTTTTCAAGAATACATGCTGATCACTACAGCCTCCAAAAAAATCAAAGGTGTGCATTGGGGTGAGATACACCTTCAAACAATTTTTCGGAGCGAGCTAAGCGATTTCTGACGTGCCGGTGATCAACGGTAGCGTCAGAAAGGGGCCAAATATTGGTTTTGAATTTTTCAAGAATACATGCTGATCACTACAGCCTCCAAAAAAATCAAAGATGTGCATTGGGGTGAGATACACCTTAAAAAAAATTTCAGAGCCACCCAATCGATTTGTGACGTGCCGATGATCAACGATAACGTCAGAAAGGGGCCAAATATTGGTTTTGAATTTTTCAAGAATACATGCTGATCACTACAGCCTCCAAAAAATTCAAAGATGTGCATTGGGGTGAGATACACCTTAAAAAAATATCAGAGCCACCCAATCGATTTGTGACGTGTCGATGATCAACGGCAGCGTCAGACAGGGGCCAAATATTAGTTTTGAATTTTTCAAGAATACGTGATGATCACTACAGCCTCCAAAAAAATCAAAGATGTGCAACGGGGTGAGATACACCTTAAAACAATTTTTCGGAGCGAGCTGAGCGATTTCTGACGTGCCAGTGATCAACGGTAACGTCAGAAAGGGGCCAAATATTGGTTTTGAATTTTTCAAGAATACATGCTGATCACTACAGCCTCCAAAAAATTCAAAGATGTGCATTGGGGTGAGATACACCTTAAACAAAAATTTCAGAGCCACCCAATCGATTTGTGACGTGCCGATGATCAACGGCAGCGTCACACAGGGGCCAAATATTAGTTTTGAATTTTTCAAGAATACATGCTGATCACTACAGCCTCCAAAATAATCAAAGATGTGCATTGGGGTGAGATACACCTTAAAATAAAATTTCAGAGCCACCCAATTGATTTGTGACGTGCCGATGATCAACGGCAGCGTCAGACAGGGGCCAAATATTAGTTTTGAATTTTTCAAGAATACATGCTGATCACTACAGCCTCCAAAAAATTCAAAGATGTGCATTGGGTTGAGATACACCTTAAAAAAAAATATCAGAGCCACCCAATCGATTTGTGACGTGCCGATGATCAACGGCAGCGTCAGCCAGGGGCCAAATATTAGTTTTGAATTTTTCAAGAATACATGCTGATCACTACAGCCTCCAAAAAAATCAAAGATGTGCATTGGGGTGAGATACACCTTAAAATAAAATTTCAGAGCCACCCAATTGATTTGTGACGTGCCGATGATCAACGGCAGCGTCAGACAGGGGCCAAATATTAGTTTTGAATTTTTCAAGAATACATGCTGATCACTACAGCCTCCAAAAAAATCAAAGGTGTGCAACGGGGTGAGATACACCTTAAAACAATTTTTCGGAGCGAGCTGAGCGATTTGTGACGTGCCGATGATCAACGGTAACGTCAGAAAGGGGCCAAATATTGGTTTTGAATTTTTCAAGAATACATGCTGATCACTACAGCCTCCAAAAAATTCAAAGATATGCATTGGGATGAGATACACCTTAAACAAAAATTTCAGAGCCACCCAATCGATTTGTGACGTGCCGATGATCAACGGCAGCGTCACACAGGGGCCAAATATTAGTTTTGAATTTTTCAAGAATACATGCTGATCACTACAGCCTCCAAAAAAATCAAAGGTGTGCATTGGGGTGAGATACACCTTCAAACAATTTTTCGGAGCGAGCTAAGCGATTTCTGACGTGCCGGTGATCAACGGTAGCGTCAGAAAGGGGCCAAATATTGGTTTTGAATTTTTCAAGAATACATGCTGATCACTACAGCCTCCAAAAAAATCAAAGATGTGCATTGGGGTGAGATACACCTTAAAAAAAATTTCAGAGCCACCCAATCGATTTGTGACGTGCCGATGATCAACGATAACGTCAGAAAGGGGCCAAATATTGGTTTTGAATTTTTCAAGAATACATGCTGATCACTACAGCCTCCAAAAAATTCAAAGATGTGCATTGGGGTGAGATACACCTTAAAAAAAATATCAGAGCCACCCAATCGATTTGTGACGTGTCGATGATCAACGGCAGCGTCAGACAGGGGCCAAATATTAGTTTTGAATTTTTCAAGAATACGTGATGATCACTACAGCCTCCAAAAAAATCAAAGATGTGCAACGGGGTGAGATACACCTTAAAACAATTTTTCGGAGCGAGCTGAGCGATTTCTGACGTGCCGGTGATCAACGGTAACGTCAGAAAGGGGCCAAATATTGGTTTTGAATTTTTCAAGAATACATGCTGATCACTACAGCCTCCAAAAAATTCAAAGATGTGCATTGGGGTGAGATACACCTTAAACAAAAATTTCAGAGCCACCCAATCGATTTGTGACGTGCCGATGATCAACGGCAGCGTCACACAGGGGCCAAATATTAGTTTTGAATTTTTCAAGAATACATGCTGATCACTACAGCCTCCAAAAAAATCAAAGATGTGCATTGGGGTGAGATACACCTTAAAATAAAATTTCAGAGCCACCCAATTGATTTGTGACGTGCCGATGATCAACGGCAGCGTCAGACAGGGGCCAAATATTAGTTTTGAATTTTTCAAGAATACATGCTGATCACTACAGCCTCCAAAAAATTCAAAGATGTGCATTGGGTTGAGATACACCTTAAAAAAAAATATCAGAGCCACCCAATCGATTTGTGACGTGCCGATGATCAACGGCAGCGTCAGACAGGGGCCAAATATTAGTTTTGAATTTTTCAAGAATACATGCTGATCACTACAGCCTCCAAAAAAATCAAAGATGTGCATTGGGGTGAGATACACCTTAAAATAAAATTTCAGAGCCACCCAATTGATTTGTGACGTGCCGATGATCAACGGTAACGTCAGAAAGGGGCCAAATATTGGTTTTGAATTTTTCAAGAATACATGCTGATCACTACAGCCTCCAAAAAATTCAAAGATGTGCATTGGGGTGAGATACACCTTAAAAAAAATTTCAGAGCCACCCAATCGATTTGTGACGTGCCGATGATCAACGGTAACGTCAGAAAGGGGCCAAATTTTGGTTTTGAATTTTTCAAGAATACATGCTGATCACTACAGCCTCCAAAAAATTCAAAGATGTGCATTGGGGTGAGATACACCTTTAAAAAAAATTTCAGAGCCACCCAATCGATTTGTGACGTGTCGATGATCAACGGCAGCGTCAGACAGGGGCCAAATATTAGTTTTGAATTTTTCAAGAATACGTGATGATCACTACAGCCTCCAAAAAAAATCAAAAATGTGCAACGGGGTGAGATACACCTTCAAACAATTTTTCGGAGCGAGCTAAGCGATTTCTGACATGCCGGTGATCAACGGTAGCGTCAGAAAGGGGCCAAATATTGGTTTTGAATTTTTCAAGAATACATGCTGATCACTACAGCCTCCAAAAAAATCAAAGATGTGCATTGGGGTGAGATACACCTTAAAAAAAATTTCAGAGCCACCCAATCGATTTGTGACGTGCCGATGATCAACGGTAACGTCAGAAAGGGGCCAAATATTGGTTTTGAATTTTTCAAGAATACATGCTGATCACTACAGCCTCCAAAAAATTCAAAGATGTGCATTGGGGTGAGATACACCTTAAAAAAAAATTTCAGAGCCACCCAATCGATTTGTGACGTGTCGATGATCAACGGCAGCGTCAGACAGGGGCCAAATATTAGTTTTGAATTTTTCAAGAATACGTGATGATCACTACAGCCTCCAAAAAAATCAAAGATGTGCAACGGGGTGAGATACACCTTAAAACAATTTTTCGGAGCGAGCTGAGCGATTTGTGATGTGCCGATGATCAACGGTAACGTCAGAAAGGGGCCAAATATTGGTTTTGAATTTTTCAAGAATACATGCTGATCACTACGCCTCCAAAAAAATCAAAGATGTGCATTGGGGTGAGATACACCTTCAAACAATTTTTCGGAGCGAGCTGAGCGATTTCTGACGTGCCGGTGATCAACGGTAACGTCAGAAAGGGGCCAAATATTGGTTTTGAATTTTTCAAGAATACATGCTGATCACTACAGCCTCCAAAAAATGCAAAGATGTGCATTGGGGTGAGATACACCTTAAACAAAAATTTCAGAGCCACCCAATCGATTTGTGACGTGCCGATGATCAACGGCAGCGTCACACAGGGGCCAAATATTAGTTTTGAATTTTTCAAGAATACATGCTGATCACTACAGCCTCCAAAAAAATCAAAGATGTGCATTGGGGTGAGATACACCTTAAAAAAAAATATCAGAGCCACCCAATCGATTTGTGACGTGCCGATGATCAACGGCAGCGTCAGACAGGGGCCAAATATTAGTTTTGAATTTTTCAAGAATACATGCTGATCACTACAGCCTCCAAAAAAATCAAAGATGTGCATTGGGGTGAGATACACCTTAAAATAAAATTTCAGAGCCACCCAATTGATTTGTGACGTGCCGATGATCAACGGCAGCGTCAGACAGGGGCCAAATATTAGTTTTGAATATTTCAAGAATACATGCTGATCACTACAGCCTCCAAAAAAATCAAAGATGTGCATTGGGGTGAGATACACCTTAAAATAAAATTTCAGAGCCACCCAATTGATTTGTGACGTGCCGATGATCAACGGCAGCGTCAGACAGGGGCCAAATATTAGTTTTGAATTTTTCAAGAATACATGCTGATCACTACAGCCTCCAAAAAAATCAAAGGTGTGCATTGGGGTGAGATACACCTTCAAACAATTTTTCGGAGCGAGCTGAGCGATTTCTGACGTGCCGGTGATCAACGGTAGCGTCAGAAAGGGGCCAAATATTGGTTTTGAATTTTTCAAGAATACATGCTGGTCACTACAGCCTCCAAAAAAATCAAAGATGTGCATTGGGGTGAGATACACCTTAAAAAAAATTTCAGAGCCACCCAATCGATTTGTGACGTGCCGATGATCAACGGTAACGTCAGAAAGGGGCCAAATATTGGTTTTGAATTTTTCAAGAATACATGCTGATCACTACAGCCTCCAAAAAATTCAAAGATGTGCATTGGGGTGAGATACACCTTAAAAAAAAATTTCAGAGCCACCCAATCGATTTGTGACGTGTCGATGATCAACGGCAGCGTCAGACTGGGGCCAAATATTAGTTTTGAATTTTTCAAGAATACATGCTGATCACTACAGCCTCCAAAAAAATCAAAGATGTGCATTGGGGTGAGATACACCTTCAAACAATTTTTCGGAGCGAGCTGAGCGATTTCTGACGTGCCGGTGATCAACTGTAACGTCAGAAAGGGGCCAAATATTGGTTTTGAATTTTTCAAGAATACGTGATGATCACTACAGCCTCCAAAAAAATCAAAGATGTGCATTGGGGTGAGATACACCTTAAAAAAAAATATCAGAGCCACCCAATCGATTTGTGACGTGCCGATGATCAACGGTAACGTCAGAAAGGGGCCAAATATTGGTTTTGAATTTTTCAAGAATACGTGATGATCACTACAGCCTCCAAAAAAATCAAAGGTGTGCATTGGGGTGAGATACACCTTCAAACAATTTTTCGGAGCGAGCTGAGCGATTTCTGACGTGCCGGTGATCAACGGTAACGTCAGAAAGGGGCCAAATATTGGTTTTGAATTTTTCAAGAATACGTGATGATCACTACAGCCTCCAAAAAAATCAAAGATGTGCATTGGGGTGAGATACACCTTCAAACAATTTTTCGGAGCGAGCTGAGCGATTTCTGACGTGCCGGTGATCAACGGTAACGTCAGAAAGGGGCCAAATATTGGTTTTGAATTTTTCAAGAATACGTGATGATCACAACAGCCTCCAAAAAAGTCAAAGATGTGCATTGGGGTGAGATACACCTTAAACAAGAATTTCAGAGCCACCCAATCGATTTGTGACGTGCCGATGATCAACGGCAGCGTCACACAGGGGCCAAATATTAGTTTTGAATTTTTCAAGAATACATGCTGATCACTACAGCCTCCAAAAAAATCAAAGATGTGCATTGGGGTGAGATACACCTTAAAATAAAATTTCAGAGCCACCCAATTGATTTGTGACGTGCCGATGATCAACGGCAGCGTCAGACAGGGGCCAAATATTAGTTTTGAATTTTTCAAGAATACATGCTGATCACTACAGCCTCCAAAAAAATCAAAGGTGTGCAACGGGGTGAGATACACCTTAAAACAATTTTTCGGAGCGAGCTGAGCGATTTGTGACGTGCCGATGATCAACGGTAACGTCAGAAAGGGGCCAAATATTGGTTTTGAATTTTTCAAGAATACATGCTGATCACTACAGCCTCCAAAAAATTCAAAGATATGCATTGGGATGAGATACACCTTAAACAAAAATTTCAGAGCCACCCAATCGGTTTGTGACGTGCCGATGATCAACGGCAGCGTCACACAGGGGCCAAATATTAGTTTTGAATTTTTCAAGAATACATGCTGATCACTACAGCCTCCAAAAAAATCAAAGGTGTGCATTGGGGTGAGATACACCTTCAAACAATTTTTCGGAGCGAGCTAAGCGATTTCTGACGTGCCGGTGATCAACGGTAGCGTCAGAAAGGGGCCAAATATTGGTTTTGAATTTTTCAAGAATACATGCTGATCACTACAGCCTCCAAAAAAATCAAAGATGTGCATTGGGGTGAGATACACCTTAAAAAAAATTTCAGAGCCACCCAATCGATTTGTGACGTGCCGATGATCAACGATAACGTCAGAAAGGGGCCAAATATTGGTTTTGAATTTTTCAAGAATACATGCTGATCACTACAGCCTCCAAAAAATTCAAAGATGTGCATTGGGGTGAGATACACCTTAAAAAAAATATCAGAGCCACCCAATCGATTTGTGACGTGTCGATGATCAACGGCAGCGTCAGACAGGGGCCAAATATTAGTTTTGAATTTTTCAAGAATACGTGATGATCACTACAGCCTCCAAAAAAATCAAAGATGTGCAACGGGGTGAGATACACCTTAAAACAATTTTTCGGAGCGAGCTGAGCAATTTCTGACGTGCCGGTGATCAACGGTAACGTCAGAAAGGGGCCAAATATTGGTTTGGAATTTTTCAAGAATACATGCTGATCACTACAGCCTCCAAAAAATTCAAAGATGTGCATTGGGGTGAGATACACCTTAAACAAAAATTTCAGAGCCACCCAATCGATTTGTGACGTGCCGATGATCAACGGCAGCGTCACACAGGGGCCAAATATTAGTTTTGAATTTTTCAAGAATACATGCTGATCACTACAGCCTCCAAAAAAATCAAAGATGTGCATTGGGGTGAGATACACCTTAAAATAAAATTTCAGAGCCACCCAATTGATTTGTGACGTGCCGATGATCAACGGCAGCGTCAGACAGGGGCCAAATATTAGTTTTGAATTTTTCAAGAATACATGCTGATCACTACAGCCTCCAAAAAATTCAAAGATGTGCATTGGGTTGAGATACACCTTAAAAAAAAATATCAGAGCCACCCAATCGATTTGTGACGTGCCGATGATCAACGGCAGCGTCAGACAGGGGCCAAATATTAGTTTTGAATTTTTCAAGAATACATGCTGATCACTACAGCCTCCAAAAAAATCAAAGATGTGCATTGGGGTGAGATACACCTTAAAATAAAATTTCAGAGCCACCCAATTGATTTGTGACGTGCCGATGATCAACGGCAGCGTCAGACAGGGGCCAAATATTAGTTTTGAATTTTTCAAGAATACATGCTGATCACTACAGCCTCCAAAAAAATCAAAGGTGTGCAACGGGGTGAGATACACCTTAAAACAATTTTTCGGAGCGAGCTGAGCGATTTGTGACGTGCCGATGATCAACGGTAACGTCAGAAAGGGGCCAAATATTGGTTTTGAATTTTTCAAGAATACATGCTGATCACTACAGCCTCCAAAAAATTCAAAGATATGCATTGGGATGAGATACACCTTAAACAAAAATTTCAGAGCCACCCAATCGATTTGTGACGTGCCGATGATCAACGGCAGCGTCACACAGGGGCCAAATATTAGTTTTGAATTTTTCAAGAATACATGCTGATCACTACAGCCTCCAAAAAAATCAAAGGTGTGCATTGGGGTGAGATACACCTTCAAACAATTTTTCGGAGCGAGCTAAGCGATTTCTGACGTGCCGGTGATCAACGGTAGCGTCAGAAAGGGGCCAAATATTGGTTTTGAATTTTTCAAGAATACATGCTGATCACTACAGCCTCCAAAAAAATCAAAGATGTGCATTGGGGTGAGATACACCTTAAAAAAAATTTCAGAGCCACCCAATCGATTTGTGACGTGCCGATGATCAACGATAACGTCAGAAAGGGGCCAAATATTGGTTTTGAATTTTTCAAGAATACATGCTGATCACTACAGCCTCCAAAAAATTCAAAGATGTGCATTGGGGTGAGATACACCTTAAAAAAAATATCAGAGCCACCCAATCGATTTGTGACGTGTCGATGATCAACGGCAGCGTCAGACAGGGGCCAAATATTAGTTTTGAATTTTTCAAGAATACATGCTGATCACTACAGCCTCCAAAAAAATCAAAGGTGTGCATTGGGGTGAGATACACCTTCAAACAATTTTTCGGAGCGAGCTGAGCGATTTCTGACGTGCCGGTGATCAACGGTAGCGTCAGAAAGGGGCCAAATATTGGTTTTGAATTTTTCAAGAATACATGCTGGTCACTACAGCCTCCAAAAAAATCAAAGATGTGCATTGGGGTGAGATACACCTTAAAAAAAATTTCAGAGCCACCCAATCGATTTGTGACGTGCCGATGATCAACGGTAACGTCAGAAAGGGGCCAAATATTGGTTTTGAATTTTTCAAGAATACATGCTGATCACTACAGCCTCCAAAAAATTCAAAGATGTGCATTGGGGTGAGATACACCTTAAAAAAAAATTTCAGAGCCACCCAATCGATTTGTGACGTGTCGATGATCAACGGCAGCGTCAGACTGGGGCCAAATATTAGTTTTGAATTTTTCAAGAATACATGCTGATCACTACAGCCTCCAAAAAAATCAAAGATGTGCATTGGGGTGAGATACACCTTCAAACAATTTTTCGGAGCGAGCTGAGCGATTTCTGACGTGCCGGTGATCAACTGTAACGTCAGAAAGGGGCCAAATATTGGTTTTGAATTTTTCAAGAATACGTGATGATCACTACAGCCTCCAAAAAAATCAAAGATGTGCATTGGGGTGAGATACACCTTAAAAAAAAATATCAGAGCCACCCAATCGATTTGTGACGTGCCGATGATCAACGGTAACGTCAGAAAGGGGCCAAATATTGGTTTTGAATTTTTCAAGAATACGTGATGATCACTACAGCCTCCAAAAAAATCAAAGGTGTGCATTGGGGTGAGATACACCTTCAAACAATTTTTCGGAGCGAGCTGAGCGATTTCTGACGTGCCGGTGATCAACGGTAACGTCAGAAAGGGGCCAAATATTGGTTTTGAATTTTTCAAGAATACGTGATGATCACTACAGCCTCCAAAAAAATCAAAGATGTGCATTGGGGTGAGATACACCTTCAAACAATTTTTCGGAGCGAGCTGAGCGATTTCTGACGTGCCGGTGATCAACGGTAACGTCAGAAAGGGGCCAAATATTGGTTTTGAATTTTTCAAGAATACGTGATGATCACAACAGCCTCCAAAAAAGTCAAAGATGTGCATTGGGGTGAGATACACCTTAAACAAGAATTTCAGAGCCACCCAATCGATTTGTGACGTGCCGATGATCAACGGCAGCGTCACACAGGGGCCAAATATTAGTTTTGAATTTTTCAAGAATACATGCTGATCACTACAGCCTCCAAAAAAATCAAAGATGTGCATTGGGGTGAGATACACCTTAAAATAAAATTTCAGAGCCACCCAATTGATTTGTGACGTGCCGATGATCAACGGCAGCGTCAGACAGGGGCCAAATATTAGTTTTGAATTTTTCAAGAATACATGCTGATCACTACAGCCTCCAAAAAAATCAAAGGTGTGCAACGGGGTGAGATACACCTTAAAACAATTTTTCGGAGCGAGCTGAGCGATTTGTGACGTGCCGATGATCAACGGTAACGTCAGAAAGGGGCCAAATATTGGTTTTGAATTTTTCAAGAATACATGCTGATCACTACAGCCTCCAAAAAATTCAAAGATATGCATTGGGATGAGATACACCTTAAACAAAAATTTCAGAGCCACCCAATCGATTTGTGACGTGCCGATGATCAACGGCAGCGTCACACAGGGGCCAAATATTAGTTTTGAATTTTTCAAGAATACATGCTGATCACTACAGCCTCCAAAAAAATCAAAGGTGTGCATTGGGGTGAGATACACCTTCAAACAATTTTTCGGAGCGAGCTAAGCGATTTCTGACGTGCCGGTGATCAACGGTAGCGTCAGAAAGGGGCCAAATATTGGTTTTGAATTTTTCAAGAATACATGCTGATCACTACAGCCTCCAAAAAAATCAAAGATGTGCATTGGGGTGAGATACACCTTAAAAAAAATTTCAGAGCCACCCAATCGATTTGTGACGTGCCGATGATCAACGATAACGTCAGAAAGGGGCCAAATATTGGTTTTGAATTTTTCAAGAATACATGCTGATCACTACAGCCTCCAAAAAATTCAAAGATGTGCATTGGGGTGAGATACACCTTAAAAAAAATATCAGAGCCACCCAATCGATTTGTGACGTGTCGATGATCAACGGCAGCGTCAGACAGGGGCCAAATATTAGTTTTGAATTTTTCAAGAATACGTGATGATCACTACAGCCTCCAAAAAAATCAAAGATGTGCAACGGGGTGAGATACACCTTAAAACAATTTTTCGGAGCGAGCTGAGCAATTTCTGACGTGCCGGTGATCAACGGTAACGTCAGAAAGGGGCCAAATATTGGTTTTGAATTTTTCAAGAATACATGCTGATCACTACAGCCTCCAAAAAATTCAAAGATGTGCATTGGGGTGAGATACACCTTAAACAAAAATTTCAGAGCCACCCAATCGATTTGTGACGTGCCGATGATCAACGGCAGCGTCACACAGGGGCCAAATATTAGTTTTGAATTTTTCAAGAATACATGCTGATCACTACAGCCTCCAAAAAAATCAAAGATGTGCATTGGGGTGAGATACACCTTAAAATAAAATTTCAGAGCCACCCAATTGATTTGTGACGTGCCGATGATCAACGGCAGCGTCAGACAGGGGCCAAATATTAGTTTTGAATTTTTCAAGAATACATGCTGATCACTACAGCCTCCAAAAAATTCAAAGATGTGCATTGGGTTGAGATACACCTTAAAAAAAAATATCAGAGCCACCCAATCGATTTGTGACGTGCCGATGATCAACGGCAGCGTCAGACAGGGGCCAAATATTAGTTTTGAATTTTTCAAGAATACATGCTGATCACTACAGCCTCCAAAAAAATCAAAGGTGTGCAACGGGGTGAGATACACCTTAAAACAATTTTTCGGAGCGAGCTGAGTGATTTGTGACGTGCCGATGATCAACGGTAACGTCAGAAAGGGGCCAAATATTGGTTTTGAATTTTTCAAGAATACATGCTGATCACTACAGCCTCCAAAAAATTCAAAGATATGCATTGGGATGAGATACACCTTAAACAAAAATTTCAGAGCCACCCAATCGATTTGTGACGTGCCGATGATCAACGGCAGCGTCACACAGGGGCCAAATATTAGTTTTGAATTTTTCAAGAATACATGCTGATCACTACAGCCTCCAAAAAAATCAAAGGTGTGCATTGGGGTGAGATACACCTTCAAACAATTTTTCGGAGCGAGCTAAGCGATTTCTGACGTGCCGGTGATCAACGGTAGCGTCAGAAAGGGGCCAAATATTGGTTTTGAATTTTTCAAGAATACATGCTGATCACTACAGCCTCCAAAAAAATCAAAGATGTGCATTGGGGTGAGATACACCTTAAAAAAAATTTCAGAGCCACCCAATCGATTTGTGACGTGCCGATGATCAACGATAACGTCAGAAAGGGGCCAAATATTGGTTTTGAATTTTTCAAGAATACATGCTGATCACTACAGCCTCCAAAAAATTCAAAGATGTGCATTGGGGTGAGATACACCTTAAAAAAAATATCAGAGCCACCCAATCGATTTGTGACGTGTCGATGATCAACGGCAGCGTCAGACAGGGGCCAAATATTAGTTTTGAATTTTTCAAGAATACGTGATGATCACTACAGCCTCCAAAAAAATCAAAGATGTGCAACGGGGTGAGATACACCTTAAAACAATTTTTCGGAGCGAGCTGAGCAATTTCTGACGTGCCGGTGATCAACGGTAACGTCAGAAAGGGGCCATATATTGGTTTTGAATTTTTCAAGAATACATGCTGATCACTACAGCCTCCAAAAAATTCAAAGATGTGCATTGGGGTGAGATACACCTTAAACAAAAATTTCAGAGCCACCCAATCGATTTGTGACGTGCCGATGATCAACGGCAGCGTCACACAGGGGCCAAATATTAGTTTTGAATTTTTCAAGAATACATGCTGATCACTACAGCCTCCAAAAAAATCAAAGATGTGCATTGGGGTGAGATACACCTTAAAATAAAATTTCAGAGCCACCCAATTGATTTGTGACGTGCCGATGATCAACGGCAGCGTCAGACAGGGGCCAAATATTAGTTTTGAATTTTTCAAGAATACATGCTGATCACTACAGCCTCCAAAAAATTCAAAGATGTGCATTGGGTTGAGATACACCTTAAAAAAAAATATCAGAGCCACCCAATCGATTTGTGACGTGCCGATGATCAACGGCAGCGTCAGACAGGGGCCAAATATTAGTTTTGAATTTTTCAAGAATACATGCTGATCACTACAGCCTCCAAAAAAATCAAAGATGTGCATTGGGGTGAGATACACCTTAAAATAAAATTCAGAGCCACCCAATTGATTTGTGACGTGCCGATGATCAACGGCAGCGTCAGACAGGGGCCAAATATTAGTTTTGAATTTTTCAAGAATACATGCTGATCACTACAGCCTCCAAAAAAATCAAAGGTGTGCAACGGGGTGAGATACACCTTAAAACAATTTTTCGGAGCGAGCTGAGCGATTTGTGACGTGCCGATGATCAACGGTAACGTCAGAAAGGGGCCAAATATTGGTTTTGAATTTTTCAAGAATACATGCTGATCACTACAGCCTCCAAAAAATTCAAAGATATGCATTGGGATGAGATACACCTTAAACAAAAATTTCAGAGCCACCCAATCGATTTGTGACGTGCCGATGATCAACGGCAGCGTCACACAGGGGCCAAATATTAGTTTTGAATTTTTCAAGAATACATGCTGATCACTACAGCCTCCAAAAAAATCAAAGGTGTGCATTGGGGTGAGATACACCTTCAAACAATTTTTCGGAGCGAGCTAAGCGATTTCTGACGTGCCGGTGATCAACGGTAGCGTCAGAAAGGGGCCAAATATTGGTTTTGAATTTTTCAAGAATACATGCTGATCACTACAGCCTCCAAAAAAATCAAAGATGTGCATTGGGGTGAGATACACCTTAAAAAAAATTTCAGAGCCACCCAATCGATTTGTGACGTGCCGATGATCAACGATAACGTCAGAAAGGGGCCAAATATTGGTTTTGAATTTTTCAAGAATACATGCTGATCACTACAGCCTCCAAAAAATTCAAAGATGTGCATTGGGGTGAGATACACCTTAAAAAAAATATCAGAGCCACCCAATCGATTTGTGACGTGTCGATGATCAACGGCAGCGTCAGACAGGGGCCAAATATTAGTTTTGAATTTTTCAAGAATACGTGATGATCACTACAGCCTCCAAAAAAATCAAAGATGTGCAACGGGGTGAGATACACCTTAAAACAATTTTTCGGAGCGAGCTGAGCGATTTCTGACGTGCCGGTGATCAACGGTAACGTCAGAAAGGGGCCAAATATTGGTTTTGAATTTTTCAAGAATACATGCTGATCACTACAGCCTCCAAAAAATTCAAAGATGTGCATTGGGGTGAGATACACCTTAAACAAAAATTTCAGAGCCACCCAATCGATTTGTGACGTGCCGATGATCAACGGCAGCGTCACACAGGGGCCAAATATTAGTTTTGAATTTTTCAAGAATACATGCTGATCACTACAGCCTCCAAAAAAATCAAAGATGTGCATTGGGGTGAGATACACCTTAAAATAAAATTTCAGAGCCACCCAATTGATTTGTGACGTGCCGATGATCAACGGCAGCGTCAGACAGGGGCCAAATATTAGTTTTGAATTTTTCAAGAATACATGCTGATCACTACAGCCTCCAAAAAATTCAAAGATGTGCATTGGGTTGAGATACACCTTAAAAAAAAATATCAGAGCCACCCAATCGATTTGTGACGTGCCGATGATCAACGGCAGCGTCAGACAGGGGCCAAATATTAGTTTTGAATTTTTCAAGAATACATGCTGATCACTACAGCCTCCAAAAAAATCAAAGATGTGCATTGGGGTGAGATACACCTTAAAATAAAATTTCAGAGCCACCCAATTGATTTGTGACGTGCCGATGATCAACGGCAGCGTCAGACAGGGGCCAAATATTAGTTTTGAATTTTTCAAGAATACATGCTGATCACTACAGCCTCCAAAAAAATCAAAGATGTGCATTGGGGTGAGATACACCTTAAAATAAAATTTCAGAGCCACCCAATTGATTTGTGACGTGCCGATGATCAACGGTAACGTCAGAAAGGGGCCAAATATTGGTTTTGAATTTTTCAAGAATACATGCTGATCACTACAGCCTCCAAAAAATTCAAAGATGTGCATTGGGGTGAGATACACCTTAAAAAAAATTTCAGAGCCACCCAATCGATTTGTGACGTTCCGATGATCAACGGTAACGTCAGAAAGGGGCCAAATTTTGGTTTTGAATTTTTCAAGAATACATGCTGATCACTACAGCCTCCAAAAAATTCAAAGATGTGCATTGGGGTGAGATACACCTTTAAAAAAAATTTCAGAGCCACCCAATCGATTTGTGACGTGTCGATGATCAACGGCAGCGTCAGACAGGGGCCAAATATTAGTTTTGAATTTTTCAAGAATACGTGATGATCACTACAGCCTCCAAAAAAAATCAAAAATGTGCAACGGGGTGAGATACACCTTCAAACAATTTTTCGGAGCGAGCTAAGCGATTTCTGACGTGCCGGTGATCAACGGTAGCGTCAGAAAGGGGCCAAATATTGGTTTTGAATTTTTCAAGAATACATGCTGATCACTACAGCCTCCAAAAAAATCAAAGATGTGCATTGGGGTGAGATACACCTTAAAAAAAAATTCAGAGCCACCCAATCGATTTGTGACGTGCCGATGATCAACGGTAACGTCAGAAAGGGGCCAAATATTGGTTTTGAATTTTTCAAGAATACATGCTGATCACTACAGCCTCCAAAAAATTCAAAGATGTGCATTGGGGTGAGATACACCTTAAACAAAAATTTCAGAGCCACCCAATCGATTTGTGACGTGCCGATGATCAACGGCAGCGTCACACAGGGGCCAAATATTAGTTTTGAATTTTTCAAGAATACATGCTGATCACTACAGCCTCCAAAAAAATCAAAGATGTGCATTGGGGTGAGATACACCTTAAAATAAAATTTCAGAGCCACCCAATTGATTTGTGACGTGCCGATGATCAACGGCAGCGTCAGACAGGGGCCAAATATTAGTTTTGAATTTTTCAAGAATACATGCTGATCACTACAGCCTCCAAAAAATTCAAAGATGTGCATTGGGGTGAGATACACCTTCAAATAATTTTTCTGAGCGAGCTGAGCGATTTGTGACGTGCCGATGATCAACGGTAACGTCAGAAAGGGGCCAAATATTGGTTTTGAATTTTTCAAGAATACATGCTGATCACTACAGCCTCCAAAAAATTCAAAGATGTGCATTGGGGTGAGATACACCTTAAAAAAAATTTCAGAGCCACCCAATCGATTTGTGACGTGTCGATGATCAACGGCAGCGTCAGACAGGGGCCAAATATTAGTTTTGAATTTTTCAAGAATACATGCTGATCACTACAGCCTCCAAAAAAATCAAAGATGTGCATTGGGGTGAGATACACCTTCAAACAATTTTTCGGAGCGAGCTGAGCGATTTCTGACGTGCCGGTGATCAACTGTAACGTCAGAAAGGGGCCAAATATTGGTTTTGAATTCTTCAAGAATACGTGATGATCACTACAGCCTCCAAAAAAATCAAAGATGTGCATTGGGGTGAGATACACCTTAAAAAAAAATTTCAGAGCCACCCAATCGATTTGTGACGTGCCGATGATCAACGGTAACGTCAGAAAGGGGCCAAATATTGGTTTTGAATTTTTCAAGAATACGTGATGATCACTACAGCCTCCAAAAAAATCAAAGGTGTGCATTGGGGTGAGATACACCTTCAAACAATTTTTCGGAGCGAGCTGAGCGATTTCTGATGTGCCGGTGATCAACGGTAACGTCAGAAAGGGGCCAAATATTGGTTTTGAATTTTTCAAGAATACGTGATGATCACTACAGCCTCCAAAAAAATCAAAGATGTGCATTGGGGTGAGATACACCTTCAAACAATTTTTCTGAGCGAGCTGAGCGATTTGTGACGTGCCGATGATCAACGGTAACGTCAGAAAGGGGCCAAATATTGGTTTTGAATTTTTCAAGAATACATGCTGATCACTACAGCCTCCAAAAAATTCAAAGATGTGCATTGGGGTGAGATACACCTTAAAAAAAATTTCAGAGCCACCCAATCGATTTGTGACGTGTCGATGATCAACGGCAGCGTCAGACAGGGGCCAAATATTGGTTTTGAATTTTTCAAGAATACGTGATGATCACTACAGCCTCAAAAAAAAATCAAAAATGTGCAACGGGGTGAGATACACCTTAAAACAATTTTTCGGAGCGAGCTGAGCGATTTGTGATGTGCCGATGATCAACGGTAACGTCAGAAAGGGGCCAAATATTGGTTTTGAATTTTTCAAGAATACATGCTGATCACTACAGCCTCCAAAAAATTCAAAGATGTGCATTGGGGTGAGATACACCTTAAACAAAAATTTCAGAGCCACCCAATCGATTTGTGACGTGCCGATGATCAACGGCAGCGTCACACAGGGGCCAAATATTAGTTTTGAATTTTTCAAGAATACATGCTGATCACTACAGCCTCCAAAAAAATCAAAGATGTGCATTGGGGTGAGATACACCTTAAAATAAAATTTCAGAGCCACCCAATTGATTTGTGACGTGCCGATGATCAACGGCAGCGTCAGACAGGGGCCAAATATTAGTTTTGAATTTTTCAAGAATACATGCTGATCACTACAGCCTCCAAAAAATTCAAAGATGTGCATTGGGGTGAGATACACCTTCAAACAATTTTTCTGAGCGAGCTGAGCGATTTGTGACGTGACGATGATCAACGGTAACGTCAGAAAGGGGCCAAATATTGGTTTTGAATTTTTCAAGAATACATGCTGATCACTACAGCCTCCAAAAAATTCAAAGATGTGCATTGGGGTGAGATACACCTTAAAAAAAATTTCAGAGCCACCCAATCGATTTGTGACGTGCCGATGATCAACGGTAACGTCAGAAAGGGGCCAAATTTTGGTTTTGAATTTTTCAAGAATACATGCTGATCACTACAGCCTCCAAAAAATTCAAAGATGTGCATTGGGGTGAGATACACCTTTAAAAAAAATTTCAGAGCCACCCAATCGATTTGTGACGTGTCGATGATCAACGGCAGCGTCAGACAGGGGCCAAATATTAGTTTTGAATTTTTCAAGAATACGTGATGCTCACTACAGCCTCCAAAAAAAATCAAAAATGTGCAACGGGGTGAGATACACCTTCAAACAATTTTTCGGAGCGAGCTAAGCGATTTCTGACGTGCCGGTGATCAACGGTAGCGTCAGAAAGGGGCCAAATATTGGTTTTGAATTTTTCAAGAATACATGCTGATCACTACAGCCTCCAAAAAAATCAAAGATGTGCATTGGGGTGAGATACACCTTAAAAATAATTTCAGAGCCACCCAATCGATTTGTGACGTGCCGATGATCAACGGTAACGTCAGAAAGGGGCCAAATATTGGTTTTGAATTTTTCAAGAATACATGCTGATCACTACAGCCTCCAAAAAATTCAAAGATGTGCATTGGGGTGAGATACACCTTAAAAAAAAATTTCAGAGCCACCCAATCGATTTGTGACGTGTCGATGATCAACGGCAGCGTCAGACAGGGGCCAAATATTAGTTTTGAATTTTTCAAGAATACGTGATGATCACTACAGCCTCCAAAAAAATCAAAGATGTGCAACGGGGTGAGATACACCTTAAAACAATTTTTCGGAGCGAGCTGAGCGATTTGTGATGTGCCGATGATCAACGGTAACGTCAGAAAGGGGCCAAATATTGGTTTTGAATTTTTCAAGAATACATGCTGATCACTACGCCTCCAAAAAAATCAAAGATGTGCATTGGGGTGAGATACACCTTCAAACAATTTTTCGGAGCGAGCTGAGCGATTTCTGACGTGCCGGTGATCAACTGTAACGTCAGAAAGGGGCCAAATATTGGTTTTGAATTTTTCAAGAATACATGCTGATCACTACAGCCTCCAAAAAATGCAAAGATGTGCATTGGGGTGAGATACACCTTAAACAAAAATTTCAGAGCCACCCAATCGATTTGTGACGTGCCGATGATCAACGGCAGCGTCACACAGGGGCCAAATATTAGTTTTGAATTTTTCAAGAATACATGCTGATCACTACAGCCTCCAAAAAAATCAAAGATGTGCATTGGGGTGAGATACACCTTAAAAAAAAATATCAGAGCCACCCAATCGATTTGTGACGTGCCGATGATCAACGGCAGCGTCAGACAGGGGCCAAATATTAGTTTTGAATTTTTCAAGAATACATGCTGATCACTACAGCCTCCAAAAAAATCAAAGATGTGCATTGGGGTGAGATACACCTTAAAATAAAATTTCAGAGCCACCCAATTGATTTGTGACGTGCCGATGATCAACGGCAGCGTCAGACAGGGGCCAAATATTAGTTTTGAATTTTTCAAGAATACATGCTGATCACTACAGCCTCCAAAAAAATCAAAGATGTGCATTGGGGTGAGATACACCTTAAAATAAAATTTCAGAGCCACCCAATTGATTTGTGACGTGCCGATGATCAACGGCAGCGTCAGACAGGGGCCAAATATTAGTTTTGAATTTTTCAAGAATACATGCTGATCACTACAGCCTCCAAAAAAATCAAAGGTGTGCATTGGGGTGAGATACACCTTCAAACAATTTTTCGGAGCGAGCTGAGCGATTTCTGACGTGCCGGTGATCAACGGTAGCGTCAGAAAGGGGCCAAATATTGGTTTTGAATTTTTCAAGAATACATGCTGGTCACTACAGCCTCCAAAAAAATCAAAGATGTGCATTGGGGTGAGATACACCTTAAAAAAAATTTCAGAGCCACCCAATCGATTTGTGACGTGCCGATGATCAACGGTAACGTCAGAAAGGGGCCAAATATTGGTTTTGAATTTTTCAAGAATACATGCTGATCACTACAGCCTCCAAAAAATTCAAAGATGTGCATTGGGGTGAGATACACCTTAAAAAAAATTTCAGAGCCACCCAATCGATTTGTGACGTGTCGATGATCAACGGCAGCGTCAGACAGGGGCCAAATATTAGTTTTGAATTTTTCAAGAATACATGCTGATCACTACAGCCTCCAAAAAAATCAAAGATGTGCATTGGGGTGAGATACACCTTCAAACAATTTTTCGGAGCGAGCTGAGCGATTTCTGACGTGCCGGTGATCAACTGTAACGTCAGAAAGGGGCCAAATATTGGTTTTGAATTTTTCAAGAATACGTGATGATCACTACAGCCTCCAAAAAAATCAAAGATGTGCATTGGGGTGAGATACACCTTAAAAAAAAATATCAGAGCCACCCAATCGATTTGTGACGTGCCGATGATCAACGGTAACGTCAGAAAGGGGCCAAATATTGGTTTTGAATTTTTCAAGAATACGTGATGATCACTACAGCCTCCAAAAAAATCAAAGGTGTGCATTGGGGTGAGATACACCTTCAAACAATTTTTCGGAGCGAGCTGAGCGATTTCTGACGTGCCGGTGATCAACGGTAACGTCAGAAAGGGGCCAAATATTGGTTTTGAATTTTTCAAGAATACGTGATGATCACTACAGCCTCCAAAAAAATCAAAGATGTGCATTGGGGTGAGATACACCTTCAAACAATTTTTCGGAGCGAGCTGAGCGATTTCTGACGTGCCGGTGATCAACGGTAACGTCAGAAAGGGGCCAAATATTGGTTTTGAATTTTTCAAGAATACGTGATGATCACAACAGCCTCCAAAAAAATCAAAGATGTGCATTGGGGTGAGATACACCTTAAACAAGAATTTCAGAGCCACCCAATCGATTTGTGACGTGCCGATGATCAACGGCAGCGTCACACAGGGGCCAAATATTAGTTTTGAATTTTTCAAGAATACATGCTGATCACTACAGCCTCCAAAAAAATCAAAGATGTGCATTGGGGTGAGATACACCTTAAAATAAAATTTCAGAGCCACCCAATTGATTTGTGACGTGCCGATGATCAACGGCAGCGTCAGACAGGGGCCAAATATTAGTTTTGAATTTTTCAAGAATACATGCTGATCACTACAGCCTCCAAAAAAATCAAAGGTGTGCAACGGGGTGAGATACACCTTAAAACAATTTTTCTGAGCGAGCTGAGCGATTTGTGACGTGCCGATGATCAACGGTAACGTCAGAAAGGGGCCAAATATTGGTTTTGAATTTTTCAAGAATACATGCTGATCACTACAGCCTCCAAAAAATTCAAAGATATGCATTGGGATGAGATACACCTTAAACAAAAATTTCAGAGCCACCCAATCGATTTGTGACGTGCCGATGATCAACGGCAGCGTCACACAGGGGCCAAATATTAGTTTTGAATTTTTCAAGAATACATGCTGATCACTACAGCCTCCAAAAAAATCAAAGGTGTGCATTGGGGTGAGATACACCTTCAAACAATTTTTCGGAGCGAGCTAAGCGATTTCTGACGTGCCGATGATCAACGGCAGCGTCAGACAGGGGCCAAATATTAGTTTTGAATTTTTCAAGAATACATGCTGATCACTACAGCCTCCAAAAAAATCAAAGGTGTGCATTGGGGTGAGATACACCTTCAAACAATTTTTCGGAGCGAGCTGAGCGATTTCTGACGTGCCGGTGATCAACGGTAACGTCAGAAAGGGGCCAAATATTAGTTTTGAATTTTTCAAGAATACCTGCTGATCACTACAGCCTCCAAAAAAAATCAAAGATGTGCATTGGGGTGAGATACACCTTAAAAAAAATTTCAGAGCCACCCAATCGATTTGTGACGTGCCGATGATCAACGGTAACGTCAGAAAGGGGCCAAATATTGGTTTTGAATTTTTCAAGAATACATGCTGATCACTACAGCCTCCAAAAAATTCAAAGATGTGCATTGGGGTGAGATACACCTTTAAAAAAAATTTCAGAGCCACCCAATCGATTTGTGACGTGTCGATGATCAACGGCAGCGTCAGACTGGGGCCAAATATTGGTTTTGAATTTTTCAAGAATACATGCTGATCACTACAGCCTCCAAAAAAATCAAAGATGTGCATTGGGGTGAGATACACCTTCAAACAATTTTTCGGAGCGAGCTGAGCGATTTCTGACGTGCCGGTGATCAACTGTAACGTCAGAAAGGGGCCAAATATTGGTTTTGAATTTTTCAAGAATACGTGATGATCACTACAGCCTCCAAAAAAATCAAAGATGTGCATTGGGGTGAGATACACCTTAAAAAAAAATTTCAGAGCCACCCAATCGATTTGTGACGTGCCGATGATCAACGGCAGCGTCACACAGGGGCCAAATATTAGTTTTGAATTTTTCAAGAATACATGCTGATCACTACAGCCTCCAAAAAAATCAAAGATGTGCATTGGGGTGAGATACACCTTAAAATAAAATTTCAGAGCCACCCAATTGATTTGTGACGTGCCGATGATCAACGGCAGCGTCAGACAGGGGCCAAATATTAGTTTTGAATTTTTCAAGAATACATGCTGATCACTACAGCCTCCAAAAAATTCAAAGATGTGCATTGGGTTGAGATACACCTTAAAAAAAAATATCAGAGCCACCCAATCGATTTGTGACGTGCCGATGATCAACGGCAGCGTCAGACAGGGGCCAAATATTAGTTTTGAATTTTTCAAGAATACATGCTGATCACTACAGCCTCCAAAAAAATCAAAGATGTGCATTGGGGTGAGATACACCTTAAAATAAAATTTCAGAGCCACCCAATTGATTTGTGACGTGCCGATGATCAACGGCAGCGTCACACAGGGGCCAAATATTAGTTTTGAATTTTTCAAGAATACATGCTGATCACTACAGCCTCCAAAAAAATCAAAGATGTGCATTGGGGTGAGATACACCTTAAAATAAAATTTCAGAGCCACCCAATTGATTTGTGACGTGCCGATAATCAACGGCAGCGTCAGACAGGGGCCAAATATTAGTTTTGAATTTTTCAAGAATACATGCTGATCACTACAGCCTCCAAAAAAATCAAAGGTGTGCATTGGGGTGAGATACACCTTCAAACAATTTTTCGGAGCGAGCTGAGCGATTTCTGACGTGCCGGTGATCAACGGTAACGTCAGAAAGGGGCCAAATATTGGTTTTGAATTTTTCAAGAATACATGCTGATCACTACAGCCTCCAAAAAAATCAAAGATGTGCAACGGGGTGAGATACACCTTAAAACAATTTTTCGGAGCGAGCTGAGCGATTTCTGACGTGCCGGTGATCAACGGTAGCGTCAGAAAGGGGCCAAATATTGGTTTTGAATTTTTCAAGAATACATGCTGGTCACTACAGCCTCCAAAAAATTCAAAGATGTGCATTGGGGTGAGATACACCTTAAAAAAAAATTTCAGAGCCACCCAATCGATTTGTGACGTGTCGATGATCAACGGCAGCGTCAGACAGGGGCCAAATATTAGTTTTGAATTTTTCAAGAATACATGCTGATCACTACAGCCTCCAAAAAAATCAAAGATGTGCATTGGGGTGAGATACACCTTCAAACAATTTTTCGGAGCGAGCTGAGCGATTTCTGACGTGCCGGTGATCAACTGTAACGTCAGAAAGGGGCCAAATATTGGTTTTGAATTTTTCAAGAATACGTGATGATCACTACAGCCTCCAAATAAATCAAAGATGTGCATTGGGGTGAGATACACCTTAAAAAAAAATTTCAGAGCCACCCAATCGATTTGTGACGTGCCGATGATCAACGGTAACGTCAGAAAGGGGCCAAATATTGGTTTTGAATTTTTCAAGAATACGTGATGATCACTACAGCCTCCAAAAAAATCAAAGGTGTGCATTGGGGTGAGATACACCTTCAAACAATTTTTCGGAGCGAGCTGAGCGATTTCTGACGTGCCGGTGATCAACGGTAACGTCAGAAAGGGGCCAGATATTGGTTTTGAATTTTTCAAGAATACGTGATGATCACTACAGCCTCCAAAAAAATCAAAGATGTGCATTGGGGTGAGATACACCTTCAAACAATTTTTCTGAGCGAGCTGAGCGATTTGTGACGTGCCGATGATCAACGGTAACGTCAGAAAGGGGCCAAATATTGGTTTTGAATTTTTCAAGAATACATGCTGATCACTACAGCCTCCAAAAAAATCAAAGATGTGCAACGGGGTGAGATACACCTTAAAACAATTTTTCGGAGCGAGTTGAGCGATTTGTGACGTGCCGATGATCAACGGTAACGTCAGAAAGGGGCCAAATATTGGTTTTGAATTTTTCAAGAATACATGCTGATCACTACAGCCTCCAAAAAAATCAAAGATGTGCATTGGGGTGAGATACACCTTCAAACAATTTTTCGGAGCGAGCTGAGCGATTTCTGACGTGCCGGTGATCAACGGTAACGTCAGAAAGGGGCCAAATATTGGTTTTGAATTTTTCAAGAATACGTGATGATCACAACAGCCTCCAAAAAAATCAAAGATGTGCATTGGGGTGAGATACACCTTAAACAAAAATTTCAGAGCCACCCAATCGATTTGTGACGTGCCGATGATCAACGGCAGCGTCACACAGGGGCCAAATATTAGTTTTGAATTTTTCAAGAATACATGCTGATCACTACAGCCTCCAAAAAAATCAAAGGTGTGCATTGGGGTGAGATACACCTTCAAACAATTTTTCGGAGCGAGCTGAGCGATTTCTGACGTGCCGGTGATCAACGGTAACGTCAGAAAGGGGCCAAATATTGGTTTTGAATTTTTCAAGAATACGTGATGATCACTACAGCCTCCAAAAAAATCAAAGATGTGCATTGGGGTGAGATACACCTTAAAAAAAATTTCAGAGCCACCCAATCGATTTGTGACGTGCCGATGATCAACGGTAACGTCAGAAAGGGGCCAAATATTGGTTTTGAATTTTTCAAGAATACATGCTGATCACTACAGCCTCCAAAAAATTCAAAGATGTGCATTGGGGTGAGATACACCTTAAAAAAAAATTTCAGAGCCACCCAATCGATTTGTGACGTGTCGATGATCAACGGCAGCGTCAGACAGGGGCCAAATATTAGTTTTGAATTTTTCAAGAATACATGCTGATCACTACAGCCTCAAAAAAATCAAAGATGTGCATTGGGGTGAGATACACCTTCAAACAATTTTTCGGAGCGAGCTGAGCGATTTCTGACGTGCCGGTGATCAACTGTAACGTCAGAAAGGGGCCAAATATTGGTTTTGAATTCTTCAAGAATACGTGATGATCACTACAGCCTCCAAAAAAATCAAAGATGTGCATTGGGGTGAGATACACCTTAAAAAAACATTTCAGAGCCACCCAATCGATTTGTGACGTGCCGATGATCAACGCTAACTGGAAAAAGGGGCGAAATATTAGTTTTGAATTTTTCATATATGCATGCTGATCACTGCATTCTCCAAACAGATCAGAAATGTCCAATGGGGTGAGATGCACTTTAGAACAAAATTTCGGAGCCACCCAATCGATTTCTGACGTGCCGATGATCAACGGTAACTCGAAAAAGGGGCGAAATATTGGTTTTGAATTTTTCATATATGCATGCTGATCACTGCAGTCTCCAAACAGATCAGAAATGTGGAATGGGGTGAGATGCACTTTAGAACAAAATTTGGGAGCCACCCAATTGATTTCTGACGTGCCGATGATCAACGCTAACTCGAAAAAGGGGCGAAATATTGGTTTTGAATTTTTCATATATGCATGCTGATCACTGCAGTCTCCAAACAGATCAGAAATGTGGAATGGGGTGAGATGCACTTTAGAACAAAATTTCGGAGCCACCCAATCAATTTTTGACGTGCCGATGATCAACTCTAACTCGAAAAAGGGGCGAAATATTGGTTTTAAATTTTTTATATATGCATGCTGATCACTGCAGTCTCCAAACAGATCAGAAATGTGGAATGGGGTGAGATGCACTTTAGAACAAAATTTCAGAGCCACCCAATCGATTTCTGACGTGCCGATGATCAGCGGTAACTCGAAAAAGGGGCGATATATTGGTTTTGAATTTTTCATATATGCATGCTGATCACTGCAGTCTCCAAACAGATCAGAAATGTGGAATGGGGTGAGATGCACTTTAGAACAAAATTTCGGAGCCACCCAATCAATTTCTGACGTGCCGATGATCAACGGTAACTCGAAAAAGGGGCGAAATATTGGTTTTGAATTTTTCATATATGCATGCTGATCACTGCATTCTCCAAACAGATCAGAAATGTGGAATGGGGTGAGATGCACTTTAGAAAAAAAATTCGGAGCCCCCGATCAATTTCTGACGTGCCGATGATCAACGGTAATGTTAAAAAGGGGCGAAATATTGGTTTTGAATTTTTCATATATTCATGCTGATCACTGGAGTCTCCAAACAAATCAGAAATGTGCAATGGGGTGAGATGCACTTTAGAAAAAAATCTCCGAAAATCATCAAAAACTCTTTTTTTGGGAAGAAATTTTTTTATTTTTGAATTCTGACATCATTCCTGATGCCGTACATGAAATTTGAAAATTTTCTCATGGTAGGCCATTTTCTAAATTTTTTACCCTCTTTTTTTTTTTCGAAAATCTCCGAAACTCATCAAAAAATATTTTTTTGAGAAGAAAATTTTTCATTTTTGAATTCTGACATCATTCCTGATGCCATACATGAAATTTGAAAAATTTTCTCGTGGGAGGCCATTTTTCTAAATTTTTTACCCTGGTTTTTTCAAAAATCTCCGAAAATCATCAAAAAATCTTTATTTGGGAAGAAAATTTTTCATTTTTGAATTCTGACATCATTCCTGATGCCGTACATGAAATTTGAAAATTTTCCTGTGGGAGGCCATTTTTCTAAATTTTTTACCCTGGTTTTTTCAAAAATCTCCGAAAATCATCAAAAAATCTTTATTTGGGAAGAAAATTTTTCATTTTTGAATTCTGACATCGTTTCCGATGCCGAACATGAAATTTGAAAATTTTCTCATGGGAGGCCATTTTCGAAATTTTTTACCCTCCTTTTTTTCGAAAATCTCCGAAAATCATCAAAAAATCTTTTTTTGGGAAGAAAATTTTTCATTTTTGAATTCTGACATCATTCCTGATGCCGTACATGAAATTTGAAAATTTTCTCGTGGGAGGCCATTTTTCTAAATTTTTTACCCTGGTTTTTTCAAAAATCTCCGAAAATCATCAAAAAATCTTTTTTGGGGAAGAAAATTTTTCATTTTTGAATTCTGACATCATTCCTGATGCCGTACATGAAATTTGAAAATTTTCTCGTGGGAGGCCATTTTTCGAAATTTTTTACCCAAGTTTTTTCAAAAATCTCCGAAAATCATCAAAAAATCTTATTTTGGGAAGAAAATGTTTCATTTTTGAATTCTGACATCATTCCTGATGCCGTACATGAAATTTGAAAATTTTCTCGTGGGAGGCCATTTTTCGAAATTTTTTACCCTCCTTTTTTTCGAAAATCTCCGAAACTCATCAAAAAATCTTTTTTTGGGAAGAAAATTTTTCATTTTTGAATTCTGACATCATTCCTGATTCCGTACATGAAATTTGAAAATTTTCTCGTGGGAGGCCATTTTCGAAATTTTTTTTCCCTCGTTTTTTCAAAAATCTCCAAAAATCATCAAAAACTCTTTTTTTGGGAAGAAAATTTTTCATTTTTGAATTCTGACATCATTCCTGATGCCGTACATGAAATTTGAAAATTTTCTCGTGGGAGGCCATTTTTCTAAATTTTTTACCCTGGTTTTTTCAAAAATCTCCGAAAATCATCAAAAAATCTTTTTTGGGGAAGAAAATTTTTCATTTTTGAATTCTGACATCATTCCTGATGCCGTACATGAAATTTGAAAATTTTCTCGTGGGAGGCCATTTTTCTAAATTTTTTACCCTCGTTTTTTCAAAAATCTCCGAAAATCATCAAAAAATCTTATTTTGGGAAGAAAATTTTTCACTTTTGAATTCTGACATCGTTCCCGATGCCGAACACGAAATTTGAACATTTTCTCATGGGAGGCCATTTTCTAAATTTTTTACCCTCCTTTTTTTCGAAAATCTCCGAAAATCATCAAAAAATATTTTTTTGAGAAGAAGATTTTTCATTTTTGAATTCTGACATCGTTCCTGATGCCGTACATGAAATTTGAAAAATTTTCTCATGGGAGACCATTTTTCTAAATTTTTTACTCTGGTTTTTTCAAAAATCTCCGAAAATCATCAAAAAATCTTTATTTGGGAAGAAAATTTTTCATTTTTGAATTCTGACATCATTCCTGATGCCGTACATGAAATTTGAAAATTTTCTCGTGGGAGGCCATTTTCGAAAAAAAATTTCCTTCGTTTTTTCAAAAATCTCTGAAAATCATCAAAAAATCTTTTTTTGGGAAGAAAATTTTTCATTTTTGAATTCTGACATCATGCCGTACGTGAAATTTGAAAATTTTCTCGTGGGAGGCCATTTTTCGAAATTTTTTACCCAAGTTTTTTCAAAAATCTCTGAAAATCATCAAAAAATCTTATTTTGAGAAGAAAATTGTTCATTTTTGAATTCTGACATCGTTCCCGATGCCGAACATGAAATTTGAAAATTTTCTCATGGGAGGCCATTTTCGAAATTTTTTACCCTCCTTTTTTCCGAAAATCTCCGAAAATCATCAAAAAATATTTTTTTGAGAAGAAAATTTTTCATTTTTGAATTCTGACATCATTCCTGATGCCGTACATGAAATTTGAAAATTTTCTCGTGGGAGGCCATTTTTCGAAATTTTTTACCCTCGTTATTTCAAAAATCTCTGAAAATCATCAAAAAATCTTTTTTTGGGAAGAAAATTTTTCATTTTTGAATTCTGACATCATTCCTGATTCCGTACATGAAATTTGAAAATTTTCTCGTGGGAGGCCATTTTCGAAATTTTTTTTCCCTCGTTTTTTCAAAAATCTCCAAAAATCATCAAAAACTCTTTTTTTTGGAAGAAAATTTTTCATTTTTGAATTCTGACATCATTCCTGATGCCGTACATGAAATTTGAAAATTTTCTCGTGGGAGGCCATTTTTCGAAATTTTTTACCCTCGTTTTTTCAAAAATCTCTGAAAATCATCAAAAAATCTTTTTTTGGGAAGAAAATTTTTCATTTTTGATTTCTGACATCATTCCTGATGCCGTTCATGAAATTTGAAAATTTTCTCGTGGCACCTTTGGGATTCAACAATGTCACAACGATCCTTTATATTAATGAATACTTAATGTGTTTTTTCCATAAAAATTTATTTCTTCAAATGCAAAACATGCTATTTCTTTACAAAAATATTTCAGAACATACAAAAGATATTTTTCAAAAAGACATGATTATTCAGACATTCACAAAAACTATACTGGTGCTTAATATACTTTACTTTCCAGGATAGAAATATACCTCAACTGTAATATCTCTTCAGATATACAAGCTTTTATACATGATAGATTTTGTATATTTTGTCCCTAGTAAAGTGAAATAAGTCTTTAAATACATTCATTATATTTTTGGATTGTGTGGGGTAAAAGCTGAACTTGCTGTTTGGGCCCCTTGTTTGTCCAAATATTAGAAAACCATTAAAATGAAAAACATTTCTGGTAATGTTTTTAATTTTGTGTACATAACAGTGATCTAAGCCAGTACAGAGTGTGACAAAAGCTTGGTTAAGAAATAATACTTGCACATACTTCTACAAACACAAATCAAATCATTTTAACTGCATACCCCAATACCGTTGAAGGATCAATATTTTGGGTTCCAGAATGGAATATGTATAAAGCAAGGTTTTACCATCAGGATATCAGTAGTGAAAGAAATTTTTGATATGATCATAATTATAATTTTTTGGGGATCCAAGAAGGAAAACCAGAATTAAGCACATTCAGAACAAAGGTTAATCAATCACACAAACTTTTAATTTTACATCCTTATCCTTTAATTCAGATACATTACTTCTAATAAATATTCTTCAAATCAATAGTCAAGTATATTATACTTGTTACATTCATTTCTTTAAATTTATATCAAAACATTTGAGTTTCTTTGAATATCTTTAAAATATTGCTCAGAGACCACAGCACCCTCAGCGTACAGAAACAGTGGAAGGACCCGCCAACAGGAAGATCACCACTAAGTTTGGAATGTTCTAAATAAAATCACAAAAGTCACATTTTCAATGCTGATTAATGATTTTCACAGATCAGGTCACACATCTGTCTGAACCATATGCTGCACTTGACGGGTAAACACGAGTAGCGTGAACTTTGTTTGACCTCAATTGAGGCTCAAAGCAGGGTAGCACTGTTTGACGTAATTCTGGCACTATTCAAAGGACAATAACTTGCCATACTCTTATGACGTCATTTTACCTTTCAGTGCCTCTATGGTCACACTCCACATAAATTGACGCCAAGAAAGAAGTGTGCTTTCATAAAGGGGCAATAGATTAGGGTCTTGTTAAAATAGAATTAACAGGCAAACATGGGGATGCATCAATAAAATAGAAAATAGACAACAAAATAGACATCATTTGTCACCAATATGTGAATTTTAAATGTTTTTTCCAAAATCGGTGCTTAATCCCTTTAAGTTAAGATATACTCTCTTGAAATGTGGTCAATTTATCATCCTTAAAAGAATTTTAGATGGCAGGTCACACAACCTTAAAATGAAGATCAAAATCACCAACAAGGATACCATTTTGAAACATTGACAAGATGATTCCATGGCTTAGATGTAGTAATACTGTCTCATTTTGTTGTCAACTTATCATCATACAAGATTTCATCTTATATATCATCGTAAGATTTTCCCCAATAGGGTCACATGACCGTAAAAGGTGACCAATAGGCACAATTTCAATATACATGTACATTGCTCAGATGTTTGGTAAAGCTACCTTTATTTGATACCAACATTTCGTTTTCACAGGAATTTCGAAGATAGAGTCACATGACCTTGAAAGGTCTTTTCTGTGGCAACATTTGCCACAGGGTAAGAAACATGTTATAAATTACATAGTTGTTTTATCTAAAAACTCTGAAGATTTGCATGCAACTTTCAAGCCAGAGAGGCAGTAAATATATTGTGTACATTTATGTCCATTATATAATGCTACAGTAGAGCCCAAAGTGTACGCTCCATTATATCTTGATATAGCTGACCCGATGAAACGTGACGAATCACACACGCATCATTAATCATTTCAAGTGGTGTTAATGTGAATGTCCCACTTGGGACTTTGTAACGCAGTGAACCCCTCATAAAAATGTCAAGACAGGTCTGCTATACCTCTGCCTTCATTCTAGCTGCCCCTATAAGAAGTGAAAATGTGCAATTTACAATTAAATCTCATTGAATTTATAAGAACAAAGATGAAATAGAAAAGGTCAAATATATGTAATGTATTTGTAACCTTTGTAATTTTTGTAACCTTTGAAGTTGGCTGGGTCTTGCTTATAAAAACATTGTCAGAGGGTCATATAAGCTTGGATAAATCTGTGTCAGACAATGAATGATGTGCACTAATCATAGAAGTTTTCTATACTCATGAAAATCATAACATACACATGCCTGCATAAAACAAGATGTCTAATAGCTCAGTAGCACTGTAGGATACAGTGATGAAAGTCTGCATTCAGGACAAAACTTGAAACCCTTAAAAATTAAGCCGAAGATACCCCTACCCCCTTTCAGAAATGTCATTATTGGATGTTTCAGACCAGTTTGAATTTCGCATTTGAAGAAAAAATCTGAATTCAGGTTATTTCCTGAAGACTTTCATCACTGAGGATAATTCGATATTTGCTTCTTTAAGTCTTGCCACAAGGTTCATGATTATCAGCTGTAAAGGGGAAAGTGTGCCAAGGTCAGGCTAATGAATGCTGGGGCAGTGGTATGCGACTAATTACTTTGCACACGTCGCTGCCTCATCCCACTCAACTGATTTTTTGTCAAATTATTAAATATAAATATATGAAGCTTCTCGTTCATTAAATAGTATGATCATGATTCTGATTAAAAAGAGACATGAAAGCCTAAATTAATGTTCAACACTTCAGGATAACCTTATTTCTGTCTGTCCCACACAGTATCTTGGCTATCCCAGTCTCTCCTGGTGTCCCCAGGTTGACCCCTTGCACCCTCATCAACAGTGGTATGTGATAGATCTCATACACTCTTCGACTGTATATGGATTTAAAGGAATTAAAACTTTTGTGAGGTGGAAACAAAAGGAAAATTCGATTAAACAAAAGGAATATTGCGTGTAAACAAAAGGAATATTGCCCATTGGTCATCTTGTTGACAGAAATGCTTTCACACATGGATAGATTTTAATTGCGTTTTAAATGGATTGATGGTTTTGTTCTGTTCTCGAACAATTTGTGATAATATTGGGTAAATACCTTTATTTATCATTTAAAATGCAATTAAAATTGGTCCGATATATACGTTATGTTTTCTTTTGATGCTTTTCAAAATTACGACCACGTGTTGCATGTTATAAACGGATGGATGTTTTTTTTCTGTTCTCGATCTGCAAAGCGTATTTTGTATTAATATTGGGTAAATATTAATTATCATTTAAAACGCAATTAAAATCGACCCGCTACGTCCGATATCCGTTATTTTGAAAATATGAACATCGTATTTACGTTTTACAGTAATTACTCGAGTATAAGACTTTTAAATCGATCCAATATGTCCGATATTCGTTATTTCGAAAATAAGAATGTTCGTAATGAAAACTCGTAGTGCCGTAATTTTTGGGCGTAAATCCTCATCCACAGGTTGCTCTCGTGTATAAGACGACCCCCCTAACATTAACTAAGGATTTGTGGACAAAAACCTCGTCTTATACACAAGTAAATATGGTAAGGATATTATAAATGGTTCTATACAGATTTTTCACAGATTTTGATAATTTCAAAGACCAACAAAAATATGAGAACAAATCATGTACAGAAAAGGCTGGTGAACATTCTGTTCACCCTGCAGTTTGAGAAGGGGGCTCCCTGAGGTGATTTATATGTGATAAAGAAACAGGATCTGCATTATAACTCGGTAACCCTCCCATTAAGAGAGGGCAGAAAAGTCTTGACAGTTTTATGGAATTTTTATGGCCAAAATACCACAATGTCACGTCAAAAGTCTCGCGTGATATCGTAGGGTACACTTTGGGCTCTACTGTATATGTAACATGGGAGTCATTGAACTCCTTGTTATTTGTTCACACACTATTAAGGAATGAATAATACACAACTTGCTATGAATAATCTAATATCATTTAAAAAATAATCAATATTTTGAACCTAAATCTAAACAAATGAATTAATCTTTATCACAGACTGATCTTACATCTAAATATGTAAGTGCACCATTCCAAATATTCAAACCTTTCACAGCAATTTTCATAATTAAGTGCCATTGAAGTGAATGCACCTACATTGTTGTAAATGAAAGAAGATTCATGATTTTCAAACCTGAACAATGTTTTGACACATTTAATGACACAAACTTGGTTGTCCTCCTCTTGGTCATGCATAACTATGAAGTCATACAATATTTGAGCATGGACACAGAAGTCACATTATGGCAATATGATCTAATCCATTCACCTTATGTATGACCAACTGTACATGTATATAGTTGAAAACTGTGCTGCAGGGCCTTAGTTAAATTTAACCTCAGTCAAAATTAGCATATCAAAGAATGTTACCAACATAGAAACCAGATGATTGAATGGCACATAATTATGTGAACTGCTGAAAGCTATTGCATATAGTATTCAAGTGTTAAGCATCTCCAGTATGCTCAAGAAATAAATTACACTGGTACACATGGCTAAATGCAAGCCAGTTATAACACACACAAACACACACACACACGGAGAAATTTAAAAGAAAGCAATATTTCAATCTTGAGTTAAATATAAAGCTTCAGCCCTCCAAATATCGTCTTTTGAAATTGTGAAATGAATAAAAAATAGAACCAGATTGTATAAACATAGGCATCAGAGATGCATCAACCCTCAGCCCTGGTATCATTTACTCTAGAATTATTGACAAGATGAGCATGTGACCTTGAAAAGCAGGTGAAGGTCACCATCCATCCATCCATACACGCATACATGCACGCACGCACGCACGCAGCCTCCCTTACAACTCTGTGAAAGCTATCAAATTTTAATAAAAATCAAAACAAAATGGAAAAGATTCTAAGCATTATGGAAAATTGATTGAATTGGCCCCCTGAAAATACATCTCCCCCATTTAAAGCTAAGAACTTTGACCTGTGGATCCAGAGGAGAAGATCAAAATTGACGGACAGAATGACAGAAGATGTTCTCCCTATAACTGCAGAAGCTTTGCAATGCATAGGCCAATGACATTAGAGCTATGCTGATCATTGCTTTTGTTCAATGCTGGTTAACATTTGATGGACAGACATAATGAGATTTCATTTGTTGCATAGGCATAGGCTATGCTCACATTGTCAACATAGCTAAAATCAGGAATGACGAAGGCATCAGCATTTTTCCAACTCCACTATTCAGTGATGAAAGTCAGCATTCAGAAAAAAACCTGAAACTCTTAAAAATTAACCTGAAGATACTCCTACCCCCTTTCAGAAATGTCATTTTTAGATGTTTCAGACTGAGTTCAGACCATTTTGATTTTCACATTTGAAGAAAAAAAACCTGAATTCAGGTTATTTCCTGAAGACTTTCATCACTGACTATTACATATTGCATACACAATTTCACTTGTCTAGTTCCCATGTCTTATGTTTCCCATGAGAAGGCAGCAGAGACAGCCATTAGGAAGGATACAATTCAATCATTTACATAAAAATATACATTAACATTATTGCATTTTACTGTTGTCAATATTGACATAGATAAATGAATGAATATAAATATGATTATATTTGACAATAGCATATTATATATGAAAGACAAATCGCTTACATAGATATAGAAAGTAAATGAGATATTCTTGTGTAAAAACATGCCACACTTGAGACAAGCACAGAATGTAATGCTTTAAGATATTTCCTGAGCGACCCTCATTGAAAAATAAGACCCATCTACATTATTTGTTTCTTACTAATATTATGTGACTGTATTGATGACATTATTTCAATTATTTCAGATATCTCTAATGTTCAATACAATATGTAGACTGTTTTATAAAAAAATATGTCTTGTAAAAAAATATGTTACTATTATATAGCAAGGCTCTTGAGCTTGGACTGCAATTCACATCTACTAGAATGTTAAAAAATCCAGCATATATTCCATGCTACAATTTCCATTCGCTAGAATGTTAAAATTCAGTATATGTTCATTACTCAAGTGTCTTGACTGTCAAATCACATTCACTAGAATGTTAATTCAGTATACATGACTTGTATAAATATAGTGTCAGAGGAGTGTTATCACATTCAATAATTAGCATTTGGAGCTAAACATCTATTTGGTCAGGCATAGACCTGGTGCTTGGTCAATTGTGAGTTGCACAATGTGGTAACACTGGCTTATTTATGAAGCATGTTTATGTGAGACCAAATAGATATTGCCCCAATGGTGAAATTAGTAGCCATATATCAAAGTGACATACAGTAGCAATATATCAAAGTGACATACAGTAGTCACGTATCAAAGTGACATACAGTAGCCACGTATCAAAGTGACATACAGTACCCATATATCAAAGTGACATACAGTAGCCATATATCAAAGTGACATACAGTAGCCATATATCAAAGTGACATACAGTAACCATATATCAAAGTGACAGCTATATATCAAAGTGACATACAGTAGCCATATATCAAAGTGACAACCATATATCAAAGTGACATACAGTACCCATATATCAAAGTGACAGCTATATATCAAAGTGACATACAGTAGCCATATATCAAAGTGACAGTTATATATCAAAGTGACATACAGTACCCACATATCAAAGTGACAGCTATATATCAAAGTGACATACAGTAGCCATATATCAAAGTGACAGTTATATATCAAAGTGACATACAGCAGCCATATATCAAAGTGACAGCTATATATCAAAGTGACACAGTACCCATATATCAAAGTGACATACAGTAGCCATATATCAAAGTGACAGCCATATATCAAAGTGACATACAGTACCCATATATCAAAGTGACAGCTATATATCAAAGTGACATACAGTAGCCATATATCAAAGTGACAGTTATATATCAAAGTGACATACAGTACCCATATATCAAAGTGACAGCTATATATCAAAGTGACATACAGTAGCCATATATCAAAGTGACAGTTATATATCAAAGTGACATACAGCAGCCATATATCAAAGTAACAGCTATATATCAAAGTGACATACAGTAGCCATATATCAAAGTGACAGCTATATATCAAAGTGACATACAGTTGCCACATATCAAAGTGACAGCTTTATATCAAAGTGACATACAGTAACCATATATCAAAGTGACAGCTATATATCAAAGGGACATACAGTAGCAATATATCAAAGTGACATACAGTAGCCACGTATCAAAGTGACATACAGTAGCCACGTATCAAAGTGACATACAGTAGCCACGTATCAAAGTGACATACAGTACCCATATATTAAAGTGACATACAGTACCCATATATCAAAGTGACAGCTATATATCAAAGTGACATACAGTAGCCATATATCAAAGTGACAGCCATATATCAAAGTGACATACAGTACCCATATATCAAAGTGACAGCTATATATCAAAGTGACATACAGTTGCCACATATCAAAGTGACAGCTTTATATCAAAGTGACATACAGTAACCATATATCAAAGTGACAGCTATATATCAAAGGGACATACAGTAGCAATATATCAAAGTGACATACAGTAGCCACGTATCAAAGTGACATACAGTAGCCACGTATCAAAGTGACATACAGTAGCCACGTATCAAAGTGACATACAGTACCCATATATCAAAGTGACATACAGTACCCATATATCAAAGTGACAGCTATATATCAAAGTGACATACAGTAGCCATATATCAAAGTGACAGCTATATATCAAAGTGACATACAGTACCCATATATCAAAGTGACAGCTATATATCAAAGTGACATACAGTTGCCACATATCAAAGTGACAGCTTTATATCAAAGTGACATACAGTAACCATATATCAAAGTGACAGCTATATATCAAAGGGACATACAGTAGCAATATATCAAAGTGACATACAGTAGCCACGTATCAAAGTGACATACAGTAGCCACGTATCAAAGTGACATACAGTAGCCACGTATCAAAGTGACATACAGTACCCATATATCAAAGTGACATACAGTACCCATATATCAAAGTGACAGCTATATATCAAAGTGACATACAGTAGCCATATATCAAAGTGACAGCTATATATCAAAGTGACATACAGTACCCATATATCAAAGTGACAGCTATATATCAAAGTGACATACAGTAGCCATATATCAAAGTGACAACCATATATCAAAGTGACATACAGTAGCCATATATCAAAGTGACAGTTATATATCAAAGTGACATACAGTACCCACATATCAAAGTGACAGCTATATATCAAAGTGACATACAGTAGCCATATATCAAAGTGACAGTTATATATCAAAGTGACATACAGCAGCCATATATCAAAGTGACAGCTATATATCAAAGTGACATACAGTACCCATATATCAAAGTGACATACAGTAGCCATATATCAAAGTGACAGCCATATATCAAAGTGACATACAGTACCCATATATCAAAGTGACAGCTATATATCAAAGTGACATACAGTAGCCATATATCAAAGTGACAGTTATATATCAAAGTGACATACAGTACCCATATATCAAAGTGACAGCTATATATCAAAGTGACATACAGTAGCCATATATCAAAGTGACAGTTATATATCAAAGTGACATACAGCAGCCATATATCAAAGTAACAGCTATATATCAAAGTGACATACAGTAGCCATATATCAAAGTGACAGCTATATATCAAAGTGACATACAGTTGCCACATATCAAAGTGACAGCTTTATATCAAAGTGACATACAGTAACCATATATCAAAGTGACAGCTATATATCAAAGGGACATACAGTAGCAATATATCAAAGTGACATACAGTAGCCATGTATCAAAGTGACATACAGTAGCCACGTATCAAAGTGACATACAGTAGCCACGTATCAAAGTGACATACAGTACCCATATATCAAAGTGACATACAGTACCCATATATCAAAGTGACAGCTATATATCAAAGTGACATACAGTAGCCATATATCAAAGTGACAGCCATATATCAAAGTGACATACAGTACCCATATATCAAAGTGACAGCTATATATCAAAGTGACATACAGTAGCCATATATCAAAGTGACAGTTATATATCAGTGACATACAGTAGCCATATATCAAAGTGACAGCTATATATCAAAGTGACATACAGTAGCCATATATCAAAGTGACAGCTATATATCAAAGTGACATACAGTAGCCATATATCAAAGTGACAGCCATATATCAAAGTGACATACAGTACCCATATATCAAAGTGACAGCTATATATCAAAGTGACATACAGTAGCCATATATCAAAGTGACAGTTATATATCAGTGACATACAGTAGCCATATATCAAAGTGACAGCTATATATCAAAGTGACATACAGTAGCCATATATCAAAGTGACAGTTATATATCAAAGTGACATACAGCAGCCATATATCAAAGTGACAGCTATATATCAAAGTGACATACAGTACCCATATATCAAAGTGACATACAGTAGCCATATATCAAAGTGACAGCCATATATCAAAGTGACATACAGTACCCATATATCAAAGTGACAGCTATATATCAAAGTGACATACAGTAGCCATATATCAAAGTGACAGCTATATATCAAAGTGACATACAGTAGCCATATATCAAAGTGACAGTTATATATCAAAGTGACATTACAGCAGCCATATATCAAAGTGACAGCTATATATCAAAGTGACATACAGTAGCCATATATCAAAGTAACAGCTATATATCAAAGTGACATACAGTAGCCATATATCAAAGTGACAGCTATATATCAAAGTGATATACAGCAGCCATGTTTGAAGGTAACATACAGATGTCATATATGAAAGTGTAATACAGCAGCTAAGTATGAGTATCAAAATGACAAATATCAGCAATGTATGCTATATAGCAGTCATATATCAAAGTGACACACAACAGCTATGCATCAAAGTATACACAGCCGAGTATCAAAGTGACATATACATCAGCTCTGGATCAAAGCGAGTCATCAGATTAAAGCACAGCATTCGCAGCAGCCCATCGTTTTCAAATTCAGAGGCTTCACATATATTAGATATGATCATAAACAAAATATGGCACCAAACATTTTTGATGTTATTTTTGTAGGTATGATTTGTCCCTGATGTGGCATGGTTGGTCCTGCTGGGCCCAACGTTGACACATTCATACATTGCAAAGATTTTTCAGTTTTTTTATGGCACTCAAGCTGATATGTTTTTGCTGGCTTTCACTTCCAATTATGCAGATTACTTGCAAAGGATCAAGATTTGTCTGGAGGCACATGGATTATCATAAAGCACTGGTTGGTCCCATTACAATAGGATGCTTTTAAGGACATATCTTTAAAAATGTACTTAACTTGAACAAAAACCTTTCCTCACTGCAGATTAGTTGGGGTTTTTTTGACAAACAAATTTGGGAGATGTTCCCAGTTCCCAAAATCCAGATTACTGCTCTTTGGCTGGGTGTTCCCAGTTCTCAGGCGTGGTGAGGTCCAGGTTACTGCTGTCTGGCTGGGTGTTCCCAGTTCTCAGGCGTGGTGAGGTCCAGGGGTGTTCCAAGCATAACATGAGGATTCTCAGCCTTTAGCACATCCAGAGCATGATCACAATCAGCAATGTCTTCAAAACAAATTGCAAAAAACATCATTAAAGCAATAGATTGGAAATAGATTTCTGAAGAGTAACCATTATATGAAGCTAACATACATATATTTTTTTCCTTTCAAAATATTTAGCCCAGAAGTGCAGCACATTTTAGAGTATTATCTGTACAATATTATCCAACCATTCCAAATTTGGTATCATTTATGAAAATTGCAATTTCTTATTATTTAAAATTAAGTCGGTATGGTGACTGATTCAGAGAGAGCAGGCATATGAGTGATTCAAAATGCTTTCCAACTTCAACATTATGTTCCAGATGCTAAAGAAAATCAATTTTATACATAAAAACATATACCCTCACATGTGTGTTTGGTGTTTTACATCACTTTCAACCTTATTTTTAAGTCATATCATGATATGACCTACCGTATTTACTCGAATTGACTCTTTACAGACAGGAATTAGGATCCAAACCTTTAGTCAATGTTTGAGGGGTCGGCTTATACACGAGGGCAACCTGTGGACGGTGATTTACGGCACCTCTGGGCGGCTGATTGAGTGATATAAACATTGTCACATAAAATTGCTATTTCATAAATGTATGAAGGTGTTTACCGGGTTTATGATGCTGAGTTAATCATGTAATAAGTATTTTGATACAATGTATCAAATTGTGTTGTAATAATTATTTCTATGTATAAAATATTATTGACTAAATATGTTGAACAGACAGTAATAACATGGTCTATTGATTATGAACAGACAGTACTCTAAGAATGGTGCAGATGTTATATAAGATTGTCTGAGAATGGTCAGTTTTGTGGTATATAGGTCAAAAAACAATTTTGTTAACCCTGTGATCATTGAATAGCTCCACTCAGGTGAATCTTCAGGTATAAAACAGTTCAGAAGAATTATATCTTCCTCAGACCAGAACAGAACTCAGTTTGTACACACATTCATGTGTTAGTCCTAGGTAGAGTTACTGAGCATTATGACCACCTAGACCATATGAGTTTAGTATTTTAAGTCAATTATAATTTCAAATTCAATAAGTGTATAGCAGTATAGCTGAATACACTGTATTTTAATGTCATTTAATTATTCTGGTTAAATTATAATGGTTATGTATGGCATATACATTTATGCAGTGACATTTAGTGTAATATCACTTCAAGTTATAAAACAAAGTGTATTTGATACAGCATTTATATTCTAAAAAGGAACTTTATGATAGGATGCATATACCACATTGTAAACATGGTATATCATTTTCAGCTATTTTACCACATTTCATGTTGGTACAAGACTGAACAGAAGATAGAGCCATGAATGGAATCCATGTGAACTAGCACAAAGGAGAGAACCGATCGTTTTCATGCCAAAAATAAGAGCTTCTCCTTGTCACTTACACTTTTGAAAATGGCAACTTCGTGTTTCATAAGCATATTTACATTTTACTTTAAAAATGGCCGCCAAACTTGAATGGTAGCAGTGCTGATGTCTCGAGAAAAATCGACTCAAGCAAAATAACATCAATTTATGGGGGGGGGGGGGGGGGGGGTCATCTTATCCACAGGGTCATTCTATTTTTGAGTAAATACAGTACTCTGCATTACATAGGTAGGAACAGTAGTAGTATTCAATTACTACCTCTGCAGTCATTGCTCTGTTTTTGATCTCTTTCAAAGTATGGAAATCCCTACCGGTAAGTCATAAATACTTGCCTTGCTCACAAAAATATCATCAAATCACAGTACAACTGCCAGTACAAAACAAATCTATTTATATTCTTTCACCATGCAGAGGTGTAAAGGTGATAATTTGTTGTGAAAAGTACTGAGAAAGAATTAGTTCTCATAACTTATTTTTTTTATAAAAAATAATAGTTGTGTTGGATAGTTTTATGATTTTGGACTTCAAATTCTTTATACTTCAATCATTCCTGCAAAATATTGCCAAATGCTGATTTATAGATGGAAACCTTTCAGAAGATCCAATGTTGTCACACAGTCTCTGCAATGTCCTGGATAGTGATGGCATGTCAAATTACACCCATAACGTTTTTGGAACACCCTCTCATATTCTGTGTGTTTTGTTAACCCTTAAATGAGCCACCTGCACAAATTTGATACTAATAGGAAAGTGCAAAAATAATGTCACATATAGGAACATACCAAGGTGTTTGGCAAGGAAGCCACGGACTGCCCGGTTGTTGATGTCCATGGCAGTGTGAGGATCCAGGCTGTGGCGCATGCCCATCATCTTAGCCACCTTACTTGGCACCATGAACTGGAAGTCGGTCTGGGTCTGGTGGCAAGTCCCCCTGTAATGCACGATAAATCATGGTTATCTGATTATAAGCTTTGTGAACTTAATAAATATAACAAGAGCAATGACTCTTAAGTCCCCCACACTTTGGGCACAATAGATGTTTATGGTTGGGGGGAATGTCTGAAAAGGGTAGTGTTAAATGCGGAAAATGAATCCAACAATAACAACAGTAACAAAAAACACAGACACAAGTGCACACACAGACAGATGATGATTGCCATGGCAACATTATTGAGCATTGCTGCAATCACTGCCATAACATAATCAGACTGGGGGAAGGTCCCCAGGAGTGCATGTGTGCAATATCTGAGCTAAATGTAAAACAGTTGTGGCTTTATCGTGCACAAAAGTCATTTACTATCATGGTCGCCATGGCAACAAAAATCAACCAATCACAGCCCTAACCTTATCAGATTGGGGAAAGGTCCCCAAACTCCACCAGAGGGCGACATGGTGAACCTATCACCTCTGTACAAGGAGCCTTTTTGTGCTGGCTCACCACATCCACCAATTTTTATGTAACTGTCCGTCTTACTTATTTTTTTTCTTAAATTGTACTCAGATTGGTATATTATGATATATTTCACCCTTAATACAAAAGTTTGTGCATATAGAAACAAATACTAAGAGAAATAAAACTTGGAACTACTTTCTCAACCGGAGGAGCCATTTCCTGGGGTAGTGATAAGGCGGAACCAAAACAAAGATGGCCACTTTGTTTACAATTTGAATTCTTTTAATCTTTTATACTTTTGTTTAATCTACCCAACAAAAATGTTCAAATGTTAACAAATGAATTCTAATACATCTCAAGGCAACTTCATATATGATATTAAGAGACGTTAATATGTCAATCACATTTACAACACACTGACAGTTCTTGAGCACATGGCCAGTAAAAGTAGGACCGGATGAATACTAATCTGGGTTGGCCAGAGGTAATAGTTTGCGTGTGCCTCTGGTGGACAGTGTGAAAGGTCCCCAGGAGTGCATGTGTGCAATATCTAAGCTAAATGTCAAACCGTTGTGACTGTATCATGCACAAAAGTAATTTACCACACACCCACGGACGCAGGTCAATTTAATGTCACCAGCTTTTCGTGTTGTGAAGAACGCGGGGGACAAAAATAAAACTTATCTTCATGAGCATTGAAAAACTCAATCCATTTTTTCAGTCAAGTACTCTGCTTAACATCAGTATTCACTTACTGCCTCTGGGGTCATTGGCCTGTATTTGCTACCATTTGAAATTCCCAAGTATTCTTGCCTTGCTCACCAAAATATTGTCAAATCTTAATTGACTAACATCAGGTTATAAACTGTAATCAGGTGTCTGACCCAGAAACTGACCAATCAATACAACTGCCAGTACATCACAAATCTGTTCTTTCACCAATCAGTTGACAGCAAGATTTTTATGAATACTGATGACTTGCAACTGATCTTGAGTGCAGCTTTATACCTCAATGGTTTTTGAGTGTCACATAACTGAAGTCAGCACAGTATTTAATGCATAAAAGGTCACTATCCAACTCATATATGTCAATCTCTTTTGTGCTTTGAGGATTTCACATTTGGTGTTAAAATATTGTATTTAAGTGATTTGGCGAAATTGCTCCTGTGACCTTGAAAATATCACCAAATGTCAAAATCCTATTTAGCCTTTAAATAGGTCACGGTGACCTAGTTACATTGATAGCTCCTCTGAGCCAACCTTAGTTCAATCACATATTGTAAGGTTCATCGATAATAATGACTTGCAGTCAGGAGAGCATAATCAATAAAATTAACAAAATTGTTGGTCTTGATCTTGACCTTGACTGAAAGTAAATGAAAATTCGTCCTAATGAATAATCTTTCTATGTACTTCACGTATCAATATTCTCAAGTTCTAGATCAACTTCTGCATATATAGGTCTTCTTTGACCTTGAAAATAGCTCAAAGTCACCCAATATCAATCTTGCCCAAGCTCCTCACAGGTAGATCATATCTGCCAAGTCATAACGATATTGCTGTAATTTTGAAGAAAATATAGGATTCACAAGCAAAGTTCCTTTAGTGCTGGTCATGACCTTGACCTTGACCTAAGATCACAAATATCTAAATTTCTTTGATTTGTAAAGGATGAGCTTCACAATATTTCGGAAATTATGACTTATATGGTTATAAGTAGACCACTGTGACCTAGTAACATTTTTTTTCCTGAAATTTATGAATAAGCATACTATGTTAGATAAATATAATGGAAATAAATGCTATTTTTACAAAGTATCACAAATAGCCAATTTTGAAAATCAGCTCCTGTGACCTAGAAAATAAGTCAAGCACAAATCCAAGCCCCTTATAGGTAGATCACATCTACCATGTTATAACAATATTGCTGTATGAAATAGAGCATTCACAAGTGAATTTGCTCCTGTGCTGGTCATTACATTGACCTTGACCCAAGGTCACAAAAAGTTCAGCCCCAAAATTTCATAGGCCTTCATATTATCATGTTATAGTATCTAGTTCTAATGTCCAAACATAAAGGAATGATGAAGAAAACAAGTGCAGGTGGTGGCGGACATGGAGCAAGTACATAAAGCCAGCTTGTGCTGACTTAATAATAACCATCATTCTGATAACACCTTCAGGGGACTACCATCCAGAGCAGAACTTCTTTATCATACCGGTCCCTGCCACCTAAGGGATAAAGGTGTTCTGACAGCTGAACTGATTGGTCAGTTAATGGGTCTGATACCTGATCCAAAGTCAAAACCTGATGTAGGTCAAATAGGATTGGATGAATTTTTTTTTTCTGGTGAGCAAGACACGTATTTATGACTAGGGGAATTCCAAGCAGAACAATGACTGCAGAAGAACCAGCAATACTACCGATGTTTTAGAGTGGACTGTGCATATAACAAACAACTTGAACTCCAGGGATGTAAATAATATTGTGATATTTTCATGTAGTGTTCACACAACAATGGCTGTGTTTTCCCCAATTGCCATCACGTCCCAAATGCGTCACGGCAAATATCCAATTAGAATTGAGATATATACATGAAATTATTATGTCCAGAACATAACCCCATGGATTGATAGCTCTGCTCACTTGAATGAAAACACATGCAACCAGGTTATTATTTTCCATACAAGATCTCAATTCAGTTTTGACGAGATATTCATTAATATCTTGTAACTCATTATCTTGTTACCAATGCAATATATCATGCACAAAATTTGTGACCTTAAGGTCACTGCATTAAGGTCAATGGATGCAGGGGCAAAATAAAACAGATAGTGCATAACTACACCTTGTGGTTTTAAGCCATGCCCAATATTTATTATCTTAGTTCATTGTTCATGAGATCTTCTCCTTTAGGTATAAGTAGGCAAGATGTTGTATTTTCAGAGGTCTAATTCTATCTATTTTCCATTAGGCTCAGTTCTTTTTCCATTTTGTCATGATTTTTTCAAAAATCTAATAGCTATCACTATTTTCAAGGAGGCTGCCGTTTTGAATAGCTTAGCCAATGAGAACCAATATAACAAGTTGGGGCCGAATATGATATGTAACATGCATTTTGATTGGTCAAAATCATCAACTGCTCAAGTCTACTCTTGAAAAGGATTTAAATGATCATTTAGGAAGAAATGTTCAAAAACATTACGAAAATACAATGATAACCACAGCTCTAAGGCCATTGATATATGTTTATTCACTTTTAATAGTTGAGATTTTGCGTGCACACAAATTTTGAATTCAAGGTCAATGTGTCAAGGTTAAAGGTCACATGACTAAGAAAGTGTGACGAGACACAGCTATGACCTAAGATATTTCTGCATACCAAGTATTGATTTCTTCTTATAAGTGGTTGCTGAGATATGCTCCGTACAAAATTTGTGACCGTGGGGGCACTGTACTAAGGTCAATGGTGACATGACCAGTGAATCTTCACCTCTATATCTACCTCTATAAAAAAGAAACTTATTTTACTGGTAGTTTTGGAGAGGAAGATTTTTAAAGAAATGTTGACAGATGGACGGATGGACAGAATCAATATTTCTTAAGGCCTGAAAGAAGCATACTTGAGGGTGAGGAGCACACGGTACAGGTTGCCATCCTCATTCATCTTGAGCTTGTACATGTCCTGCACGTTCCTCTTCCACTGGAATGTATCGCTGTTCAGCAGTAGGACAGGCTGGTTCACTTTGGTATAGAGGCTTTCCTCTAATGGCTCAAACCAGCTGTCCAGACCTATAGCCACTCTGCAACAAAAAGGACAACTCCAAATATAGTAAAAATGGCAGAATTGTTTGTTAAGTCAACAAAAGTTAAAATCTGAAAATAGCTATAATATCGAAATTCTTGCAATGTTTTAAATAATTTAATTGCTTCAAAATGTATCATACTGTTTAATAATTATTCAAAAATATCTGTCTTATATTAAATATTCAATGCTGTAACATGGCTTGTGCTTCACACATTTACTAATATCAGTGCTAACTGTACTTTCTTGTGCAATGTATTATGGGAAATGTGGACATGTTGCCAACACTACCAGTGTAGAGAGGAATGAGGGTCATGTTATGAGAGAAGTCGTCATGTGATGAGGGGAGTGGTCATGTCATCAGGGAAGTGGTCATGTTATTAGATAGTGGTAATGTGATGAGGGGAGTGGTCATGTGATGAGGGGACTTATGATTATATCATGAGGAGACTAGTCATGTCATTGAGGGAGTGGTCATGTGATGAGGGGACTTATGATTATATCATGAGGAGACTAGTCATGTCATTGAGGGAGTGGTCATGTCATGAGGGGAGTGGTCATGTCATGAGGGGAGTGGTCATGTCATGAGGGGAGTGGTCATGTCATGAGGGGAGTGGTCATGTCATGAGGGGAGTGGTCATGTCATGAGAGGACTTATGATTATATCATGAGGAGACTAGTCATGTCATTGAGGGAGTGGTAATGTCATCGTGGGAAGTGGTCATGTCATCGTGGGAAGTGGTCATATCGTGGGAAGTGGTCATGTCATCGTGGGAAGTGGTCATGTCATCATGGGAAGTGGTCATGTCATCACGGGAAGTGGTCATGTCATCGTGGGAAGTGGTCATGTCATCGTGGGAAGTGGTCATGTCATCATGGGAAGTGGTCATGTCATCGTGGGAAGTGGTCATGTCATCGTGGGAAGTGGTCATGTCATCATGGGAAGTGGTCATGTCATGAGGGGAGTGGTCATGTCATGAGGGGAGTGGTCATGTCATGAGGGGACTTATGATTATATCATGAGGAGACTAGTCATGTCATCGCGGGAAGTGGTCATGTCATCGCGGGAAGTGGTCATGTCATCGTGGGAAGTGGTCATGTCATCACGGGATGTGGTCATGTCATCATGGGAAGTGGTCATGTCATCGTGGGAAGTGGTCATGTCATCGTGGGAAGTGGTCATATCGTGGGAAGTGGTCATGTCATCATGGGAAGTGGTCATGTCATCACGGGAAGTGGTCATGTCATCACGGGAAGTGGTCATGTCATCACGGGAAGTGGTCATGTCATCACGGGAAGTGGTCATGTCATCACGGGAAGTGGTCATGTCATCGTGGGAAGTGGTCATGTCATCACGGAAAGTGGTCATGTCATCACGGAAAGTGGTCATGTCATCACGGAAAGTGGTCATATGAGGAAGTGGTCATGTCATCGTGGGAAGTGGTCATGTCATCGTGGGAAGTGGTCATGTCATCTTGGGAAGTGGTCATGTCATCGTGGGAAGTGGTCATGTCATCGTGGGAAGTGGTCATGTCATCGTGGGAAGTGGTCATGTCATCGTGGGAAGTGGTCATGTCATCGCGGGAAGTGGTCATGTCATCGCGGGAAGTGGTCATATCATCGCGGGAAGTGGTCATGTCATCGTGGGAAGTGGTCATATCGTGGGAAGTGGTCATGTCATCGTGGGAAGTGGTCATGTCATCAGGATAGTGGTCATGTCATCACGGGAAGTGGTCATGTCATCGTGGGAAGTGGTCATGTCATCGTGGGAAGTGGTCATGTCATCGTGAGAAGTGGTCATATCGTGGGAAGTGGTCATGTCATCGTGGGAAGTGGTCATGTCATCGTGGGAAGTGGTCATGTCATCAGGATAGTGGTCATCTTTAAGAAGCAGTTTCATCATAGAACAAAGAGATTTTCATGCTTCTTTCATGGGTAGTCTAGGGGCTATTATGAGGACTGCATGCTTCACTCACTTGAATCTTTTATCTGCAGCCAGAGCTGCTACAGCTGTGCCTCCACCGAAAGAATGTCCCATTACTCCTAGTCGCTCAAAATCCATCACTCCCTGTAACAAATTGAGCTTGATTAATCAAATCAATGTTTATATCAGCAACACTTTCAACTGAAATTAATTCATGAACAGGGTTCTGTTAAATTACATCCATTCTCAAGTCATACAGAAAAGACTTGAGAATGGGTCTGTCGGGAGGGGAGCAGCACCAAATTAGATTTGATTGCCTCAAGTTTCATTCTTATGCAATCGATTACAGGCTGATATCTAAGATGCTCCTGCCAGTTGCTTTTCAAAATGATGAGAAACACAGCTGCTCCTATTGTGGAAGATCAGGGGTGGTAGATAAAGCTTCCAATCTGATGCTGACCAGCCTCCTGACAGAATTTTGAGGGATGGTTTGCTTGTTTGTTTGTTTGTATGGGGTTTTACATCACTTTCAATATTATTTCAGTCATTTCATGATGAGACCTACTTGTAGCAGATACAGAGCTGCCTCACTGAATTGTCATGTCACAGGTCCTTGACATGACAACCCACCCAGTCACAGATTTCCAAGGACAAAGGGTTAACCCTTTGGCATGGGCCTCAGCTCATGTGTGTATCATGAATTCAATCTCGCCATGGCCGGGGGTCGAAACCACGACCTATGGATCACCACAGAGGAACTGGTGCTAGTAAGCTGGTGCTCTAACCAACTGCGCCATGGCCCGTGGCCCTTTGAGGGATGGAAATTTCCATCACATGATCAGCTACTGGTAGTGGCCTGACCAAGCTACTGACCTACTTTTTCATGTTTGCTAAAAATAGCTAATGAATAAGCAATTATACTTTATGATTAGCACCTACTGGTTATGAAAGTTAGTACCACTATGATCAATTTTAAATGATAAGTTTTAAGTGATAAATAAAGGTATTTACCCAATATTATCACATATTACACTTTGCAGGCTGAGAACAGAGCAAAACCATCCATCCATTTAACATGCATTACGCAATACGAGGTCGTCATTTTAAAAAGCGGGAGTGACAGGGACAAGCTCTTATTTTGGTGCGAAAAGAATTGGAGCGCATTAACTCGCATTGAAATATCAATATATTGTGCAATGATTGATCCCTGGCTTCTCCTCGTGTTGCGCATTTTTACATTAAGTCCAAGGACGTCACGGACATCATATTTACGTTTTACGCCTTACTTCTATGTCTATTAAAATTAAAATTATTATTCAATCGCAAAATTCAATTCTATACAGCCTTTGATGTCTTCCACTCAGTGGTGTGAAAATTAGTAAAATTTCACTGATTCCAATTATCAGCATTCACAGCATTTCATCATTGTTTCCACTGCTTAAGAGTCATGTCTTCCCTTTTTCATAATGATAATGTTTTGTTTTGACGCTAAGGTCAAGGACGTGGAGAAATTCTCGACCTGCGGAGCGTAAAATGTGATAATATTGGGTAAATACCTTTATTTATCACTTAAATGCAATTAAAATCGATCCGATACGTCTGATATCCGTTATTTCGAAAATGCGAACATCGTATTTACGTTTTACCGTAAATACTCATGTATAAGACCATTAAAATCTTGTTGCATAAGCATATTTACGTTTCACTTTTAAAATGCCTGCCAAATTTGAATGGTAGCAGTGCTGATGTCTCGAGAAAAAACAACTCGTCTTATATTCGGAAATTAGTCTTTTCAAGCCAAATAACCTCAATTTTGGGGGGGATTGTCTTATACACGAATCATCTGATATACAAATAAATATGGTATGTGCGGTAAACATTTTGAGCCTTAGTCTTTATAAGCTGAAATTAAAATGCGCTCAGAGAGCGCAGAACAATGCCTTCCTCCTGCATACCCCTGTGGCCAGTGCCGCCTAGTGGCCAGTTTGCCCCGCACCTCAAATTCACAGAATCAGCATCCATTATGTAGAATCAAACCCCAATGTCCTGCAGCATTGAAATGAGGGCCATTCTAAATACTAATGGGGATGTCGATTTTTACCTGAAAAGTAGGTCACACTGACCCAATTACATAAATTAACATTTTTGCAGCTTATACCAATTGATAATAAGTAATAATGTTTAATATAAGTGTATGCTCAAAAGAATTCCCAAAATCGGCATGTCGGCCATTTTGAAAAATGGCCGCCATGACTTCAAAATTTGGTCAGTATCGCCCATCATCGAACTTAGCCTAGCCCCTCATAAAATACACCTGTATACCAACTTGTGTCAAAATTGAAACATTTTTATAGAAGTTAGAGCTCACGGCCAAAGTTGACCCGATGGTCACTGCGACCTTGACCTTTGACCTAGGTCACCAAACTTTCATGGAAAATATTTACAGTGTTCGCCAAAAGTCGTCGGCCCGTCGGACAAAGCCGGCCGTTATTTCACATTGTCTGCTGATAATGACTGAAAACGGCGGCCAAATTGTCCGCCATTCTTTACCTGCGCAGTTTCTCATTGTAGTCGTCACAAATACGTTTTATTGGTTCCTTTTTCGGAGATTTTCGGTTGCCGCCATTTTGTAAAGTTTGAGCTATATCCGGGTCATCACGTTTGTCCCCGCCTGATTATTTCCGCCGTGTTCACTCCTGTTCAAAAGTCGAGCACGTTTTCGGGATTCGTACTCATTTAACAATTAAAAAAACGTGCACAACTTTACACATAAATCAAATGTGGTTCATAATCAGGTCCCCTATCATTATTTCTAGTTCAAATTCATATTAAAAAACGTCACGTACCAGTCAAAAAACCTGAGAAGAGCAGACGACAATTTTACAACTTTGGGTATTCTTAGCTTTCTTTAAATGAATATTTGATTAATTTTCGATTGAGAAATGATCAGAAATATATATGTAGGTATATATGTAGGTATGTATTTAGGTATGTATGTAGATATTTAGGTATGTAGGTAGGTATGTAGGTAGATATGTAGGTAGGTATGTATGTAGTTTAGTATGTAGGTAGGTATGTAGGTAGTTTAGTATGTAGGTAGTTTAGTATGTAGGTAGATATGTAGTTAGGTATGTAGGTAGGTATGTATGTAGGTAGATATGTAGGTAGGTATGTATGTAGTTTAGTATGTAGGTAGATATGTAGGTAGATATATAGGTTGGTATGTAGGTAGATATGTAGGTATGTAGGTTGGTATGTAGGTTTTATAAGCTGAATATCACGCCATGAGCAGATCTAGCCTGATATAGCACTATACAAATCATTATTATTATTATTATTATTGTTATTATTATTATTATTATTATTATTATTATTATTATTATTATTATTATTATTATTATATATTATTAGTCACAAGCGCAAAAAAGCTGCGAAATTTAAAAGAAAAAGTATGCGTTGAAATGTCTGATGTTGAAGACAAATGTCTGATGTTGGTTGGCTGAACATCAGACATATTGTCTGATGTGGGTCAAAAAGTTTTGGCGAACACTGTATTTACTTGGACTATATTGTTGTAGGCATATGTAGTATCATCCCTGTGGTCCAGCCACTTTCGAGTGTTGGCCATTCCAAATATTGTGACGGACACACGGACACACAGACGCACGGACACACGGACGGAAAAGTGATTTCTATATGCCCTCCCTCGGAGGAGGAGGGCATAAAAATATAACAAAATTTCAAAGTTTATGTTTATAAACACACATGGAAACACAGGAACACTGACGGAGCCCGATACCATAGGTTCCGCACTGGTGGGACCTAAAATATATCTCTAACCTTATAAGGACTAACCAGCTTTCTGGACTAATCTACCTGCAGATTTAATTGTTATAATCTAGAACCATGTTTATGCAAGTGATGCTTGGGTCAAAAGAACATGGCCATAGTGGGCTGATATTATTACATTGTTATAATTTGCATCCCAAAGAATGTCACAATATGTCTGTTGCAGTGGGGGATAGAAATGTCCTTCTAATTCCTTAGGGTTTAATCTGAAAGCGTCTACAGGAAAGCAGACCCACCTTAAACTGCTTGTGACTGACAAAGCTGGAGAGCACATTGTCTACAATTTTGCCCTCATTGATATCTTCAAGGAAGGTCAGTAATCTCTGTATTTCCTTTACTCGTAGGTGGACCTGCTTGTTGCGCACTTGTTCATTAAGTTCGTCTTCTTGGCGGTCATATTTGAGCCAGTGTTCTTCTCTGAAGCTGTAGTTTCTGTAGAGGAAGCGATAATCTTCATTATTGGAGTCAGTCTCTTCATTCTCTGTGGGACGCAGACAAAATGTCATTGACGCAGTCCCGTCTCTGAAACATTGAACAAACATTAAACATATTGGAGCAGAAAAGCATATAGAAAGTAAGATAAAAATATTCATAAACAAACTTACCATAAAACAGACCAACAAACAGAGAGCGTGATTACTAATACGTTCCACTGAATAATGAGAGATTAAAAGAAAGTAGCACTTAAGTTTTTTGCTTACTGTAGTTATGTAAATGAGAGTAAATAACCCACATCAGATAAAACTAGTTAAAATGAAGGAACAAAATATATTTGTGGTCATGCATTAATATGAACTCTTTAAGTCATTTGTAACCATATAGTGACTTCATTTTGTCATTCTCAACAGTTGCGTAACCTCATTTGGTCATATTCATAGATATGTGCTTCTGTCCAATATGTCATGATGTCTTTGAGAATAATGAATGTTGTAATGATAGATTTATTATTGTGCATCAGAATAATATTGCATCTGAACTAATGACTTATCCAGTAAGAGTGAAAAATACTGTATAACTTTATGTCACATCAGAATGATTCCAGCTTGCTCATTGGTCAGCTCGGTGACAAGTGTATGTCACCAGGATGTTATCAAATGCTCGAAAGGTCCATGTATATACATCAGCATTATAGCATACCTTCATGAAACAAATGGATGGTTTGTGAGTGGCACAAAACTGAAGTCAGCACAATATTTAATGCATACATGGTCATGCACTATCCAACTCACAAATGTCAAACTCTTTTGACCTATAAGGAGGTCAAAGTAACCTAGTTATATCCCAGTCACATATGCGCTAAGTTCAGCTAAGATGCACAGCCAATGGTTTTTTTTTAAACAAAATCGGCTGACAAGCCAGGGTGTTGTGAGGGCACCGGGAGATCATCGGCCACAATTCTGCAGTTATAAGACGCTATATACAGGTCATCGGGAGCTTTTAGCTGCAACACAAAAGTTGCTGGTGTTTCCCCAATATCTTATAACCAAATATCATCTTAAAGTAAACAGCAGTATCCTGTGAGTGTCCCGTAGGCATATCTTAAGATTATCTTCGGGCTGCCGGTGGCATCGTATGGTCAAAATAGGATTTTTGCTTCATTTTATCTGTTCAAACATAAAGATGTTAAATGATAAAGATATCTTTAGGATATCTTACAGACATCTGTTAGATGATGAAGAAGTCTTTAGGATATCTTTAAGATGCCTGTGCCATTTAATCTTGCATAATCAAACAAAGTGGGAATATTCGGGTTGGTCAAAATCAAGGTCTGAATGTACACTTGACAGTGTTACAATGCAATGAAATATTTTTTGATGTCACCAAACATTCAAGATGCAACTTATGATAACAAGCTGAAAAATGCCTTTTAAATAAAAAAAGAAATCACGAATCGGTGCATTACTTCCAAGACAGTGAATATTTTAACATCCCAAATTTATCAAAAATCAACTGTTACGAAAGTGCATTATGTGTTGTACCTTTCTGTCAAGGTAAATTTCACAATTAATATAAAGGTTACATTGCACAAATAAGTTATATTCTGACCAATTATTTCTCTAGTTTTTTTTAGATTGTCTGGTGTATGGTATCACTGCAAATTGCATATTCCATGATACCTCAGAAAAATATGTGTTTTGTTATGGAATTTCTGGTTTAAAACCCTAATAATAAAAGACTGTCTACATTTCTAATATTAATAACACAAATGGATTAAAAATTACCTTCATTTGATAATATCATATGAAGGAATAAACAAATAAATAATTTAAGATAGTCAAATCATTGTTATGTGAATATTATGCCATATGATGTTTTGAGGAGAATTTCAACAAAAATGCGTAGAGTACGTACCCCCATGTGAATTGGTAGTTCCAGAAAAGACAACTCATTCATATTATACAGTCATATTGAGCTACTGTTCAGTATTATTAGTGAGATAATTATTGGTTGAAAGCATGCCCCCAAATCCTGAAAATGAAATGTGAAGTCTGTTTTGTAGTGTATGTACCCCCTTGTAGAGGACGTACCCCCTTGTTCACAGAGGTGTTAGTGTTGGACTTTTAAAACATTTATGTTGTTTGTAAAGTGATGAGATGTCAAGTGGACAATTCTGCTTAACAAACAACAGTTTTAGAAATTCTTTGATAATTATTACACAATATTTCTTATAATAATTTTGATAATATTCGACTTTCTACCAAATTCCTTAGCCAGACCAAGTGAAACTATGAAGTTAATTTTTAATAAGTAAATAGAAAGTAAATACAAATGGTTTGATAAGTATTTCATTGTAAAGGAGTATCATAAAAGTCTGTATAGTGTACTCCATGAACTTACTAAAATGTAATTGCTTCTAGGGTACGTACACTACAACATTTCAGTCATATTTACCAAATACTGATCACCCTTGGACTAGGTGGCTCATAACAATTTATGAACTAAATAGAGCAAGGAATCCATCAAGTACAAAAGTTTGTGGGCTTCTTATTCAAAGGACATAGCCAAAATGAGTAAATTAAACAAGAATACAATTTAAAAAATGGAGGCAACGTCATGTTTCATATTTTTAGAAATTTTGTGTTAAAAGCAAAATATAATTATCAAACCTTTTTTTTAACAGAGTTGTCCATCTGACATCTCATCACTTTGCAAACAACATAAATGATTTAAAATTCTATCTGTGTACAAGGGGCTACGTATGCTATGATAGGGGTACGTACACTACAAACAGACAAGACATCTCATTTTCAACCAACAATTATTTCACTAACAATACTCAACATTGGTCAAATATATTTTTGTACCTATATTGTATGTGTATAAACTACTATAAAAATCAAATCAATCAATCATTATTAAAAATGTAGAATCTTTTATTACAGGGGTTAAAATCAGAAATTCCTTTAAAAAAAAAACACATTTTTTTCTGAGGTATTGTGGAATATCCAGGTTTGCCATGATGTCATACATGAGACAGTCCTAAAAAACTAAATGAATAAAAATTAGTCAAAATGCACCTTGTTTGTGCAATGTATCCTTTATATTAGTTGTTAACTTTAACTGGACAAAAAGGTACAGCACACAATGCACATTCATAACAGTTAATTTTTAATAAGTATAGGACATCAAAATATTTGTTGTTTTGGAAATGGTACACTGATTCATGGTTTATTTTTTTTTTAGTTTTTGTTATCTAAAAGGTATTATTCAGCTTGTTATCATAAGCAACATCTTAAATGTTTGGTGACATCAAAAAATATCTTGTTACATTGTAATACTGTCAAGTGTACATTCAGACCATCTCCCCAACCCAACACCATAACAGACTCACTTGATGTTCAAGAAGATATCTATGTATTAGAAATTTGTGGAATGTCAATTGCAAATCAATTAAAAATGAAAATCAGTTTCCTAAACATTTTAATTTCATTTTTGTTGTGAAAATCAGTGTTGTTTCTGTGTTAGTTTATTCATAGAGTACGTGCCCCAGGAAATGTATCAATTTTTTCAAAACAATAAGAAGTTGGTATACAACATGCATTTTGATTGGTCAATATCATCTTCTGCGCTTGAATTGGTTTTAAATGATCAGTTCGGAAGAAATGTTCACAAACATTACAAAAAAACAATGATAATCATAGCCCTAAGGCCATCGACATATGTTTATTCACTTTTAAGTGGTTGCTGAAAAAGGCTCAGTGCAACATTTCTAACCTCGAGGTCACTGCACTAAGGTCAATGGTGACATCACTAAGATTTGAAGGAATCTGAATCTTTGCCTCAATGTCTACCTCTGTATAAAATTTGAAACATATATTACTGGTAGTTTTGGAGAAGCAGACTTTCAAAGAAATTTTGACAGACGGACGGACAGACAGACATTTTCCCCACTCCTAAAGCTCGGTGAGTCTCAGCAGAGCTAAAAATGAAATGGAGACAAATCTGTGAACTTTCATACTATAATATAATTCTCAAAATTTATCTGATACGAGTGTGAAATTCATTTGAAAATGTATATTTTTCAGAATTAATGTCTTGAATTTGAATGATTTTGACCCAAATTAAATGGGAATGATCTTGAAATATTTAGTAACCTTTAAAACTACATTTGTGTGACACAGACACTACCTGAGTTGAATGAAATGAAATTATGAGGCAATGAGACTTGAATTTTAACCAGAAAATGGCCACCGAGCACTGATTTCCGAGGTCATACATACACGGTGGTGGGGGGGGGGGGTCTAAAAGTTTATCGATTGGTCTTAAATTTTTTCTGTGGGTTTACTACATATCAGAGAACATTTCTTTTAATGAGCAGCTTGATCGGAAAAAAAGTCCGAAAAATGAAACACCCTAGTACGTACGTAAGTACGTAATGTAGCCGTGACTAGCCAGTTACAAGCATACTCTCATAGAGATAGCACTCACCTGTGTTCTATGGCCGCCACAATGTAGCCATGACTTGCCAGGTCAGAGCAGACTGTTGTGTATGTTGTCCGGTTACCACCCAAACCATGAGAAAATATCACAACTGGAAACTTGGTCCCATTCTCTAGTACTGGAGCCTGCCAGAGTACCGGAACATACCAATCCCCTGAAATTCCAGAGACAAAAGACAGGGGTAAGAGAATCATCTCTTTGATCTTACGGTCACTACTGTCTATCTACTCTCATGGAAAATAATTTAAAAATTTACATAAAACCAAAATCAAGATAGCCACTAAAAGACCAAAAACATGGTTGCCCAACTGGCCCAGTGTGTATGTCACCGGGCCAGTACATATGTCAAGACCTATATACTGTATTTACTTGAATAAAAGATGAGGTTTTCGGACCCAAACAACCAGGTTAACAACCATCAATTTCGCATTTTGGTCTATGTCAATCATTATATTATCCAACAAAACATGGAGAGTTGATTATATATATGTGCTATAGTGGGTATATCCATCAGTGATACTTGACATTACTTTGTCTTATAAAGCTATGTGCGCATGAAAATTCTTACAAGATTTACAAGCCATAGTCACATCTTTGCGCATTCGATCATTGCTTTCGTGCATTGAACTCTCTTCTATGTCGAAATATGAAAATTAATATCTCGATCATCTGACTTACATATTTGAAGGGAAGAGCTCACTTGCTCAAAGTTGTCCATGATGTAAATCAGCCAAGAACTGACAGAGGTGGGGCAAATTATATGTTTTTGTAGCAATTTGCTTCTTCCGCACGTGCACATTGTAACATAGGCGAGGTCACTGGGTGCATTTTTTATAACAATTCATTTATACCAATCATATCAACTTTTCTGTGCCAAAAAGTCTGATGTCCTTTTTGTTATATGCATACAAGATATTTTCCTTATTATCAGCCAATCCTATGATTGCGCAAATCCTATGGTCGTTAGCTCTACTTAATGATTGGGGGGGTTGTCTTATATACGAGGGCGACGTGTGGACGGTGATTTTCACTGATTTACGGCAAGAATAATTGACTTTGATGAAAATACTGTGATGAAGATACAAATACAAACTCCCCAACGGCGATATAATTCATATCAGATTCTTTGGCTTATAACACACAAAGAAATATTCTACCACGTCTCATCAGTAGTCCGCCTTCATTTAATAAGTGTAAATTATGCATTGTGAATTAACAATGCTTAAATATGCTTACGCAACATGCTAGGTCGCCATTTTGAAAGTGGGAGTGATGGGGAGAATTTCTTATTTTTGACACGAAAACGGTACCACAGTGTATTATTGACTAGCATTGAAATATTAATATATTTTGCATAAAACCCATCTTTTTCTGATTTTTACTTCAACTTTAAATCTAAAATCATTAAAAATTATAAAATTATAAAAACAAATTAAAAATCCATCCCTAAGCATTTGACACATTAAAGGCTGTAATAATTCAATTATCTTGCACCATATCATTTTTTGGGGTTCATATGACTTTTTTGGTGGGAAAAAAAGAACTTTACAAGACACTGTTCCCACTCACGTTAAAATGCTTTATTTGGATTGTAAGGTCAAGAACATGGAGAATTTTTGACCTGTGAAGTGTAATTTAAGATAATATTGGGTAAATACCTTTATTTATCATGTAAAACGCAATTAAAATTGATCCGCTACGTCCAATATTCGTTATTTTGATAATATAAAAGTCCATAATGAAAATGCTTTGTTTTGATGCTAAGGTCAAGACGTGGAGAAATTCTCGACATGCGAAGCGTAATTTGTGATAATATCGGTAAAATAATTGCATAAATACGAAGTGGTGGATTTTCTGTTATCTTTTCATGGACATTGTATTTACATTTTACTTTTAAGATGGCCCCTCATCTTGAATGGTAGAGTGCCAAATTGTTGCCATTTGTTACATAAAAGAAACCTAAATTTGTGTTAATTTTCATTAATTCTGAAAAACTCATTTGTTGCCATGGATTAGAAATTGAATTTCTTCATGCTAATATGTATTCCTATGATTCCTTCAACCATACCAGAAAGAAATGAGCTGTGCAAATTATCTTTTTATAAGGTTAAAAGTGCACTATCATTGTGTACCCCTTGAGGATAACCATCATCATGATACTATTACCATAGCAACAGACAAATCTGACATAAAAATATTTAGAAATGATTTTCCAGTAACTATTGTATTTGTCGAAATGAATTTGATAAAGAATCGTTTTATGCCAAACTCAATCTCCAAATTAACACATTTTTCTCATTTTATCATATTTTGATGGTAACCATGACAACCAATATATTTATCCATCAACCTCACTATCAAAAGCTAGTTGTTATAATTTCGGCACCAAAAATCCAAAATAATGGCTTTGCCTTTACATCAATCTGGCTTCCCCACTTTAGGGGCAAAATATGCAATTTACATCAAATCAGTAAATATTTACATTGGAGGGTAAACCATAACTTTAAGCTTAAAAATCAACAAAAAGAATTACATAACTTCTGGTCTCCAAATGAACATTGATCAATTGGAAAAATAATTTTTTTCCAGAAAAAAGTATTTTTAAATATCTGAAACAAAATATACATTTTTACTAAAAATCGGTAAATGTTGAGGTGGGTAGGTGACCCCAAAAATTTATTTTTAAAATCTGAAAAAAAAATCACATGACATTTTACCTCTAAAGGATTAGCATTTTTTTAGGTAGAGGGCGGCTATCAGGAAGGTCACAATTAGGTCATGATTTTATTTGGTTCAGATGTTGTGTGGTTGCATAGCATTATGATCCTAGCATTAATGACCAAATACATGTTGGCCCCAAATGATGTGCTATTTGTTGGATTTGTTACATGAAACTATCAATACCATGCTCTGAGAAGACAGAGGTATGTACAGCTATAGTATGCTTGTCATTTCCAGAGGGCATGGATAAAATGAAATCTAATATTTTAAGCAACAACACTTACCCCCGATAAGATTAAACAAAGCACCAAAAAATTTGGTATTTTTTCGTTTGAAGTAGGCATAGCCCTTGCCGTACTGCTTCCTTGGCAACCATAAGGGCCACTGGGCTTCCCGGTGCTGAAATATAAACACAAACATTCTCAACTGTCTTTCATATTTAAAGAAATAGTTGGCCTACAATGCTGAAAACTCAGATATAAGAATACAAAATAACTATGAAAGAAGACCCCATATTTCTATTAGTTAGCCATTTAATGAACACTTATTATACAAGCGGGTATAAAAAAACTCTTGTTATGCAACAGGAAAGTGATCTGTTACCAGAGTATGAGCTCAGACGTTGCAAAAGAATTGAGAATTCTCAATCCTGTATCATCAGGATTAATAAAATATTGCTCTATGATACAACCATCAGTTATCACTCATCAAGATCAAATCACAAAATAATGATCTTATCTTGAACATAACTTGTGGACAGAATATCGGCTCCATGATAATTTCTTGTCAGTCTTACGGTGTAGCCTGTCAGTCTTATGGTGTAGCTTGTCACTCTTATGCTGTAGCTTGTCAGCCTTATGGTGTAACTTGTCAGCCTTATGGTGTAACTTGTCAGCCTGTCAGTCTTATGCTGTAGCTTGTCAGACCTATGGTGTAGCTTGTCAGTCCTACGGTGTAGCCTGTCAGTCTTATGGTGTAGCTTGCCAATCTTATGGTGTAGCTTGTCAGACCTATGGTGTAGCTTGTCAGCCTGTCAGTCTTATGCTGTAGCTTGTCAGACCTATGGTGTAGCTTGTCAGCTTGTCAGTCTTATGTGCTGTAGCTTGTCAGCCCTACGGTGTAACTTGTCAGCCTTATGGTGTAGCTTGTCAGACCTATGGTGTAGCTTGTCAGCCTTATGCTGTAGCTTGTCAGACCTATGGTGTAGCTTGTCAGCTTGTCAGTCTTATGTGCTGTAGCTTGTCAGCCCTACGGTGTAACTTGTCAGGCCTATGGTGTAGCTTGTCAGCTTGTCAGCCTTATGGTGTAGCTTGTCAGGCCTATGGTGTAACTTGTCAGGCCTATGGTGTAACTTGTCAGCCCTATGGTGTAACTTGTCAGGCCCATGGTGTAACTTGTCAGCCCTATGGTGTAACTTGTCAGCCTTATGGTGTAGCTTGTCAGCCCTATGGTGTAACTTGTCAGGCCTATGGTGTAACTTGTCAGCCCTATGGTGTAACTTGTCAGGCCCATGATTATAACTTGTCAGACCTATGGTGTAGCTTGTCAGCTTGTCAGTCTTATGTGCTGTAGCTTGTCAGCCCTACGGTGTAACTTGTCAGGCCTATGGTGTAGCTTGTCAGCTTGTCAGCCTTATGGTGTAGCTTGTCAGGCCTATGGTGTAACTTGTCAGGCCTATGGTGTAACTTGTCAGCCCTATGGTGTAACTTGTCAGGCCTATGGTGTAACTTGTCAGCCCTATGGTGTAACTTGTCAGGCCCATGATTATAACTTGTCAGACCTATGGTGTAGCTTGTCAGCTTGTCAGTCTTATGTGCTGTAGCTTGTCAGCCCTACGGTGTAACTTGTCAGGCCTATGGTGTAACTTGTCAGCCCTATGGTGTAACTTGTCAGACCTATACTGTAGCTTGTCAGCCCTATGGTGTAACTTGTCAGGCCTATGGTGTAACTTGTCAGGCCTATGGTGTAACTTGTCAGCCCTATGGTGTAACTTGTCAGGCCCATGATTATAACTTGTCAGCCCTATGGTGTAACTTGTCAGCCCTATGGTGTAACTTGTCAGCCCTATGGTGTAACTTGTCAGGCCCATGATTATAACTTGTCAGCCCTATGGTGTAACTTGTCAGCCCTATGGTGTAACTTGTCAGACCTATGCTGTAGCTTGTCAGCCCTATGGTATAACTTGTCAGCCCTATGGTATAACTTGTCAGCCCTATGGTGTAACTTGTCAGCCCTATGGTGTAACTTGTCAGCCCTATGGTGTAACTTGTCAGCCCTATGGTATAACTTGTCAGCCCCATGATTATTTCTTGTCAGTCCTATGGTCCAGGTATCAGGACTGATACCTGGATTTGCAAGTAAACAGCATATTCCACTCTTTGGTTGAGTGCCCAGAGGCCACACCCAATGCAAGCAGCAAGGACACAATGAGTAAAATATTTCGTCACATGGGGTAACATGGCCAATTGGTGTTATCATTATTATAAGATAGTGAGTGCAACAAGGATTGAGATTTTAGTGACAAGTGTACCAAAATAGTCAGACAAAAATAGTCAGCAGGGGATAGACCATTAATCCTCAAGGAAAAAAAATCTTGACTTTTTCTTCTTGGGCAAAGCTTATGTCAGGCCTCACCACTAACTGACTGAAATAATGTTGTAAGTGATGTAAAAACCCTGAACAAATTTATATCAATGGTATAAGTTTTCAACCAGATATTTCAAGTATACTCCCCTCCCAAATAACGAATGATCCATTCTAAATTACTTTTGAACATATGAATTGGACATGAGACATGTGTACAGTTGTGTTGTTGTGCGTGAGCATGTATATAAGCCAACCAATTGGCCAACATATGGTAATTGCATGCAAATGTGCGGACCAATTCTGTGCAAAGAACAACACATTGCGGCAGAGGTGGTATATGACTCTACTTCGCCATGCAGTGTAATAAAATGAATGATATAAATTATGATGATATGATATGAATGATATAAAATATTGAACACTATTCCAGTCCCTGTATGGACCCTCACAACATAAAAATGGTTCTGGTTCGACATCACCAAATATCATTCACACATATATTTATTTCATTTTAGCTCAGCAACATTTTGCATTTCGGGTTACTCACAAATTTGGGAAATTTGTGATATTTTAAAGATTAATGTTCTAAAATGATTGGAGATGATCATCCCCAAATCAAGTTATCAAAATTTAAGTCAGTCCTAAATCAAGGTACCAATGGAGATAGAATTTTTCCCTAAATCAGGTTCTGGGTTTTTCAATTCCAACCCAGCCTCTGCGGGTTAAAATTATTAAAGTACCCGACCCCTCCCAGGGCTGGCTGACGTAAAATGTTTACACAATAACCCTCGTGGTCTCTGAGTAATATAGTATACAGACTAACAGGACAGAGCCTTTCTTATATATTATATGCATCAACCCTCAGCCCTGGTAACTTATTGCACAACATTCGCTCCACACAATATTTGTGAACAAAACGTCACTGCACCAAGGCAAATTGATAAGGGTAAAAAAATGCATAAAATCTACTTCCTTTGATAGCTCATGTGTGTCAAGTATCATGAAACTGTCATCATTTACTCTAGAATTATTGAGATTGGACTGGTGACCTTGAAAAGCAGGTTAAGGTCACCATCCATCAAACTCATATGGGGTCTTCACCAGATGCTTATGTGTCAATTCTCATGAAGCTGCCATTATTTCACATAAATTGTCCCTGTGACCTTGAAAAGTAGGTGAAGGTCATGTTTCATAGTAAAAATTCTGAGGTCTTCACCAGATGCTTATGTGTGTCACATCTCATAAAGCTGCCATCATTCGTTCTTGAGTTATTACGATTCTTGGGATTTCACATAATTGTCCCTATGACCTTGAAAAATAGGTCAAGGTCGGCATCCATCGAACTCGTCTGAGGGTTTCACCAGATGCTTATGTGTCTAAAGTTTCATGAAGCTGCCATCATTTGTTCTCGAGTTATCGCAATGACAAGGATGTTCGCCACAGACAGATAGACATACATACCCACACCAGGAGTACCCTCCGCCTGATTACATCAGGGGCTGAGGGTAAAAAATAGGAATTCTATGCTGATTTACCATGTATCTGATGTAAAATGGGACATGTCAAACAATGACATTTGACATTGCAATCCTTGCCCACCTCAGGTTTATTTCCCACCTCAAGTTTATGCATAACATTTGTGTCAAATATTTATGACATTATCATCCACAGTTTATTATTCAGTGATAGAAACAAGCACTCCCCCTCTAGCTACTTAAGGCTAGTACTAAATCCATTTGGCTGGTACTAAATTAGCCTTTTTCTTGTTGAATTTAATTATTCACACGCCAAAAATCATCAGTTGGCTAGTATTGCTGAAAATCTGTTTCTATCACCGTTTATGTGGCCATATTATATCACAAAATAACCATACAATAAGTAAAGGAACTACGCAAAAAACTTTTAAAATCCACATTATGGTGATTAATGTATTTGTCTTTCATGTCTATTAACTTTTTGAATGATGTATCCCCATTCAGAGCTATGAAATCTACTTTAACAAGACCCTTATTTAGAGTATAACGATAAAAGCACACTTCTTTCTTGGTGTCATTTGTATGTTGAGTATTATCATAGAGGCACTGAAAGGTAAAATGACATCATAAGAGTATGGCAATATACGTATGAAGTCATTAAATGTATTGTCCTTTGAATAGTGCCAGAATGACATCAAACAGTCTGCTATCTGATGAAATAGTTTTCTTCAATGATGCATTGCTGTGATTGTTGCTTTGCAATGCCTTGGTAAAATATGACTGAATTCATGTTTTCTCAAATCTGATCACAAAGGTGTGATGGACATTATACATTTGGCAGACTGATTATGTAAACATGGTTAAAAAACATGAAAACAGCAGGTTCTGCAAACCAGAACAGAGTACACAATAGACAACACCTGTCTGGCAAAGGAAAAGCAGCTCTGAAAACTTGCCGACATTTGGTCATGCCAGCAGTTATTATTACTTGTTCATGTGACCATAATGTGTCATGCATGAAATACAAGGTCATAGATATTATCCCTTGCCCCAACTTTTGATTTTGATTTTGGCCATGTTACCCCATGTGACAAAATATTTGACTCAGGGTACACATAATTGGAACCCGCCGGCGGAAGGTGACTGAGTCCGCCGACCTGCCCACCAATTCACAATCGTGTGCAAAGTGGCACTTTCCGATGGACCAGTTGTGTGTCAGTTCCCCGGCTTCTGAGCACTCATTCAAAGTCATATGTCGTTTACTTGCAGAGCCAGGTATAAATCCTGGATTTGCTAAGGAGAGTAGACCCTGCTTCATTGACAAACAATCCTGACTACTTGAACTCTATTACACATGTTCGTATCACACCCACTTAAATGTTTGAATATTTGATTATGACTGTGATTATTCTGATCATCAACATCTGGGTATGTTAACAGGGATAATGATCTGTTTGTCTGATAGCAGGAATAATAATTATTGTTTTGTTTTGTACTGACAGCAGGATGATTATGTTGTTTTGTTGACAGTGGGATAATGATGATTGCTTTGTTTTGTACTGACAGCAGGGATGATTGTTTGTTTTGTTGTGACAGTGAGATAATGATGACTGTTTTGGTTTGTACTGACAGCAGGGATGATTATGTTGTTTTGTTGCGACAGTGGGATAATGATGACTGTTTTTTGTACTGACAGCAGGGATGATTATGTTGTTTTGTTGGGACAGTGAGATAATGATGACTGTTTTGTTTTGTACTGACAGCAGGGATGATTATGTTGTTTTGGTGTGACAGTGGGATAATGATGACTGTTTTGTTTTGTACTGACAGCAGGGATGATTATGTTGTTTTGTTCCGACAGTGAGATAATGATGACTGTTTTGTTTTGTACTGACAGAGCAGGGATGATTATGTTGTTTTGTTGCGACAGTGGGATAATGATGATTGTTTTGTTTTGTACTGACAGAGCAGGGATGATTATGTTGTTTTGTTGCGACAGTGGGATAATGATGACTGTTTTGTTTTTAACTGACAGCAGGGATGATTATGTTGTTTTGTTGCGACAGTGGGATAATGATGATTGTTTTGTTTTGTACTGACAGAGCAGGGATGATTATGTTGTTTTGGTGTGACAGTGGGATAATGATGACTGTTTTGTTTTGTACTGACAGCAGGGATGATTATGTTGTTTTGTTGCGACAGTGGGATAATGATGACTGTTTTGTTTTGTACTGACAGCAGGGATGATTATGTTATTTTGTTGCGACAGTGGGATAATGATGATTGTTTTGTTTTGTACTGACAGAGCAGGGATGATTATGTTGTTTTGTTGCGACAGTGGGATAATGATGACTGTTTTGTTTTGTACTGACAGCAGGGATGATTGTTTTGTTGTGACAGTGGGATAATGATGATTGCTTTGTTTTGTACTGACAGCAGGGATGATTATGTTGTTTTGTTGCGACAGTGGGATAATGATGATTGCTTTGTTTTATACTGACAGCAGGGATGATTGTTTTGTTGTGACAGTGGGATAATGATGACTGTTTTGTTTTGAACTGACAGCAGGGATGATTGTTATGTTGTAACAGTGGGATAATGATGATTGTTTTTGTACTGACAGCAGGGATGATTATGTTGTTTTGTTGACAGTGGGATAATGATGATTGCTTTGTTTTGTACTGACAGCAGGGATGATTATGTTGTTTTGTTGCGACAGTGAGATAATGATGACTGTTTTGTTTTGTACTGACAGCAGGGATGATTATCTTGTTTTGTTGCGACAGTGGGATAATGATGACTGTTTTGTTTTGTACTGACAGCAGGGATGATTGTTTTGTTGTGACAGTGGGATAATGATGATTGTTTTGTTTAGTACTGACAGCAGGGATGATTATGTTGTTTTGTTGCGACAGTGGGATAATGATGACTGTTTTGTTTTGTACTGACAGCAGGGATGATTGTTTTGTTGTGACAGTGGGATAATGATGATTGTTTTGTTTAGTACTGACAGTAGGGATGATTATGTTTTGTTGACAGTGGGATGATAATGATTGTCTTGTTTTGTACTGACAGCAGGGATGATTGTTTGTTTTGTTGTGACAGTGAGATAATGATGATTGTTTTTGTACTGACAGCAGGGATGATTATGTTGTTTTGTTGCGAAAGTGAGATAATGATGACTGTTTTGTTTTGTACTGACAGCAGGGATGATTATGTTGTTTTGTTGCGACAGTGGGATAATGATGATTGCTTTGTTTTGTACTGACAGCAGGGATGATTGTTTTGTTGTGACAGTGGGATAATGATGATTGTTTTGTTTAGTACTGATAGCAGGGATGATTATGTTTTGTTGACAGTGGGATGATAATGATTGTCTTGTTTTGTACTGACAGCAGGGATGATTATTTGTTTTGTTGTGACAGTGAGATAATGATGACTGTTTTGTTTTGTACTGACAGCAGGGATGATTATGTTGTTTTGTTGCGACAGTGGGATAATGATGATTACTTTGTTTTGTAGTGACAGCAGGGATGATTATGTTGTTTTGTTGCGACAGTGGGATAATGATGATTGCTTTGTTTTGTACTGACAGCAGGGATGATTATGTTGTTTTGGTGCGACAGTGGGATAATGATGATTACTTTGTTTTGTACTGACAGCAGGGATGATTATGTTGTTTTGTTGCGACAGTGGGATAATGATGATTGCTTTGTTTTGTACTGACAGCAGGGATGATTGTTATGTTGTAACAGTGGGATAATGATGATTGTTTTTGTACTGACAGCAGGGATGATTATGTTGTTTTGTTGACAGTGGGATAATGATGATTGCTTTGTTTTGTACTGACAGCAGGGATGATTATGTTATTTTGTTGCGACAGTGGGATAATGACGACTGTTTTGTTTTGTACTGACAGCAGGGATGATTGTTTTGTTGTGACAGTGGGATAATGATGATTGTTTTGTTTAGTACTGACAGTAGGGATGATTATGTTGTTTTGTTGCGACAGTGAGATAATGATGATTGTTTTTGTACTGACAGCAGGGATGATTATGTTGTTTTGTTGCGACAGTGAGATAATGATGATTGCTTTGTTTTGTACTGACAGCAGGGATGATTGTTTTGTTGTGACAGTGGGATAATGATGACTGTTTTGTTTTGTACTGACAGCAGGTATGATTGTTTTGTTGTGACAGTGGGATAATGATGATTGTTTTGTTTAGTACTGACAGTAGGGATGATTATGTTGTTTTGTTGCGACAGTGAGATAATGATGATTGTTTTTGTACTGACAGCAGGGATGATTATGTTGTTTTGTTGCGACAGTGGGATAATGATGATTGCTTTGTTTTGTTCTGACAGCAGGGATGATTATGTTGTTTTGTTGCGACAGTGGGATAATGATGATTGTTTTGTTTTGTACTGACAGAGCAGGGATGATTATGTTGTTTTGTTGCGACAGTGGGATAATGATGATTGTTTTGTTTAGTACTGACAGTAGGGATGATTATGTTGTTTTGTTGCGACAGTGAGATAATGATGATTGTTTTTGTACTGACAGCAGGGATGATTATGTTGTTTTGTTGCGACAGTGGGATAATGATGATTGCTTTGTTTTGTACTGACAGCAGGGATGATTATGTTGTTTTGTTGCGACAGTGAGATAATGATGATTGCTTTGTTTTGTACTGACAGCAGGGATGATTGTTTTGTTGTGACAGTGGGATAATGATGACTGTTTTGTTTTGTACTGACAGCAGGTATGATTGTTTTGTTGTGACAGTGGGATAATGATGATTGTTTTGTTTAGTACTGACAGTAGGGATGATTATGTTGTTTTGTTGCGACAGTGAGATAATGATGATTGTTTTTGTACTGACAGCAGGGATGATTATGTTGTTTTGTTGCGACAGTGGGATAATGATGATTGCTTTGTTTTGTTCTGACAGCAGGGATGATTATGTTGTTTTGTTGCGACAGTGGGATAATGATGATTGTTTTGTTTTGTACTGACAGAGCAGGGATGATTATGTTGTTTTGTTGCGACAGTGGGATAATGATGATTGTTTTGTTTTGTACTGACAGCAGGGATAATTATGTTGTTTTGTTGCGACAGTGGGATAATGATGACTGTTTTGTTTTGTACTGACAGCAGGTATGATTGTTTTGTTGTGACAGTGGGATAATGATGACTGTTTTGTTTTGTACTGACAGCAGGTATGATTGTTTTGTTGTGACAGTGGGATAATGATGATTGTTTTGTTTTGTACTGACAGCAGGTATGATTGTTTTGTTGTGACAGTGGGATAATGATGATTGCTTTGTTTTGTACTGACAGCAGGTATGATTGTTTTGTTGTGACAGTGGGATAATGATGACTGTTTTGTTTTGTACTGACAGCAGGTATGATTGTTTTGTTGTGACAGTGGGATAATGATGATTGTTTTGTTTAGTACTGACAGTAGGGATGATTATGTTGTTTTGTTGCGACAGTGAGATAATGATGATTGTTTTTGTACTGACAGCAGGGATGATTATGTTGTTTTGTTGCGACAGTGGGATAATGATGATTGCTTTGTTTTGTTCTGACAGCAGGGATGATTATGTTGTTTTGTTGCGACAGTGGGATAATGATGACTGTTTTGTTTTGAACTGACAGCAGGGATAATTATGTTGTTTTGTTGCGACAGTGAGATAATGATGATTTTTTTGTTTTGTACTGACAGAGCAGGGATGATTATGTTGTTTTGTTGCGACAGTGGGATAATGATGACTGTTTTGTTTTGAACTGACAGCAGGGATGATTATGTTGTTTTGTTGCGACAGTGAGATAATGATGATTGTTTTTGTACTGACAGCAGGGATGATTATGTTGTTTTGTTGCGACAGTGGGATAATGATGATTGCTTTGTTTTGTTCTGACAGCAGGGATGATTATGTTGTTTTGTTGCGACAGTGGGATAATGATGATTGTTTTGTTTTGTACTGACAGAGCAGGGATGATTATGTTGTTTTGTTGCGACAGTGGGATAATGATGATTGTTTTGTTTTGTACTGACAGAGCAGGGATGATTATGTTGTTTTGTTGCGACAGTGGGATAATGATGACTGTTTTGTTTTGAACTGACAGCAGGGATAATTATGTTGTTTTGTTGCGACAGTGAGATAATGATGATCGTTTTGTTTTGTACTGACAGAGCAGGGATGATTATGTTGTTTTGTTGCGACAGTGGGACAATGATGACTGTTTTGTTTTGTACTGACAGCAGGGATGATTATGTTGTTTTGGTGTGACAGTGGGATAATGATGACTGTTTTGTTTTGTACTGACAGCAGGGATGATTATGTTGTTTTGTTGCGACAGTGAGATAATGATGATTGTTTTTGTACTGACAGCAGGGATGATTATGTTGTTTTGGTGTGACAGTGAGATAATGATAACTGTTATGTTTTGAATACCAGCAGGATGGACAGCCTGACTCTGCAGATGGATGATGCATTTGTTTCATGACAATCTGTGCAAACATACGTTACAAATGTGACCAAACCAAAACCTACTAGGTGAGGTTTTTAACTTGAGCCAAGTTACCATGGCAACATATTTATTATTGTGCCTGCAATTACTGCTGCTTTCATAATCCTACTCTTTTCAACCAGATGGTCCAAACAAATCTAATTTTTCCCAGACTCAACATGTTTTGTTCCGGAAGGTTTCCTTCCCCTTTAAGTGTATCAGAGAAGTAAACTTTCCCCAATATTTACTGTATCCTTCTGAAAGAGATTTTCTATTTTTCAAAAACATTAAGAGAAAAAGAGGTAAAGCACACATTTGGCCATTTCAAGAATATCAATTTGTTCACCTCTCTTCACATATCATATTGCCAAAATCTGTTTCACTAGGATCACAGTGAATTTTCTTCCAAATGAAATGAAATAAACACAGCTAAAAACAAGCCTACTCTTGTTTTGTAATCTGCAACCTAGTTTGATTGTCTTCTTCATTTCTAATCTAAGACTAATGTCATTAATGGTTTAATTTAAGGGTTGGCATCAGTGTAGGATTCTGGTCCTGGTGGCCAATTTGGAACTAAAGGTTTATTTTTCATAAAATGACATGTGAATTTGAATATTTTTTAATGTTACTTAAAAGGATAGAATTCTCAAAATTTGAGACACGATACAAAAAAGGTCAAATTTTCATGCATTTCTTTTAGGTATATCATTATTAATTAATATTTCATTTTAAATTGCAACAAATGTTATATTTCAGATTTTATTTAGAAAATGACATGGTTTTGTTGCCTGCAAATTTAAACTTGCAAAATGCATCTAAGTGCACATGATTACTATTCCCCTTTTTTGAAGTTAAGCTGTATTGTGTATAAGAATGTGAAACATTAAAAAGATTAAGCAAAATTTTGATCAATCAGAATAGTTTAAAATTTCATCTATACCCATATTCATCGTCAAAATAGACTTGAAATCTACTGTTTCCAGAAACACCACCAAATCATCAAAACAGTTTTTAACATAATTTGTTGTGCACTTAGATGTGCAACAAAGTTACTTTGCACTCACCATTTTACAAAGTCCTGTAAAAAATCCCTTTAATAAATAGCCTTATGACATTGTCTCATTTAACTTAATCCCATCAATTTAATAAATGGCTGTTTAGAGGCACATCAACCAAAGGTCATTAAGGTCATTTAGTGACCATAAGGTCATTTAGTGCCTAAAATTGGTAAAAAAAAATAACATTTTTGACTCATCACTTTCAAGCATTCATGAAATAACAAAGATCCCAGGCAATTTTACAAAGGTTTGGGGTATGCTTGAATGACATGTGGCCATGAAACTGTGATGCAAACAAGCTATTAAAATCAACCAAAATACACTAATCATGGTTATTGTGTTTTGCTGAAAATGCCAAGTACTGGCTGTACTCTTGTAACCACTAGGTGGTCAGTGGCCACATGTATACAAGCATGTGACCTCTATTGTGGTCTGTCAGGGTGTTAGGCCTGTACCAATGGACAAACATTAACAGACACACAGGCCTCTGTGAGCCAAATCACTCTGTTGTCCCAATCTGAAGGTGCCCTATTGTTAACAAAACTAAGGAGGGGTTTGCACTAAATCACTGGTCGGGTAAATACAATACAATATTTTATTTTTCCTTTTGTTAAGTACATACATATGATATTCTGATATAAGTCAATTAAGTAATATCCCTATAGATCTATATGAATGTAATTAACAGTGCCGAAGGATTCCAGAGAAACTTGGAGCTTATCGAGCCGGTCTCCTTACTAAGTCCTAATACTACCTACTGACTTAACAAACTAACAAGCAAACATATTAATACCAGTAAATAAATGAATAGTGATTATGATGTGTAAAGATGATGTAATGATAAAGATGTGAAATAAAATTAACATAATTAGATGTTGATGGGTCAGGAAAAAGATCATGAGTGAAATACATGAAGATGTCCTATTTGGGAGCAATGTACAATCTGTAAATATTTGTGAATAAACTTGTAAAGAATATAGATTTTGTTTGTTGACAAAGTATCCAATGGATGATTTGGATTTCAGCAGAAGACTCCCCTACTTTCAAATGGCACAGAACTTTGTGTAGGTAAAATATGATGGGTAACAACATTTGGGGTATAAACAGGTTGGGGTATAAACATTTATATTATGCAAGGAAAAGGTGCTTAAAAACCTCATTTCATGAATGCTTGAATTGTCATGATACAGCTTGTATATAAGAATTGGTAACATAAATTAATTCTTGGCATGTCCAGAAATCGAAACCATAACTTTTGGATGACCACCCAGTTAAACATGAAAATTTTCTGGTATAATGTTTATTGAAATGAAAGCTATCAAGCTATTGGAGATTATAATTGGTCACACTTTGACATTGCATAACATCAAATGTTCATATCTCTAAATGGCAAACTTTCCAGCTATGTGATGTGGGAACCCTGTGGAATGTGTTTGTGTACATTTGTGATCTAACTGAAGAGTTCTTCCTCCCCCACTCTCCCACTGCCATCACATGGTATATAGTAACACTCATGATCAGGAGGGTTCCACAGAGTCAGGGCACACACTTTTTCAGTGAGGAATAAACAGCTGGGATTAAGTGATATACCTGGTTATATTATGTAACATTATGTTATGATATCGTCCCTATCATTCAAGATAACAAAAGATCCAGACCTATTTCTGCAATCAGAAGAATGTTATGTTTTGCATGGTTATTTGTATTTATTTAGATGCCACATACAACTTGTTCTCCCCCACCTCCAATATATACATTTTTTTATACAGCTATTCGAGCAGTAAGAAATATATGTTATTAGAAAGGATCTATTCTGATAGTCGGTATACTAATTGATCAGAGACGACAAGGGCTGAAGTGTAAACGTCAGCCAGCAATTTCTGTGTACATGTCATTCAGTGATGTCCTGCAATCAAACTGAACCATAATCGTAGGGATTATCAGGAAACCAGATAGGCATTTATTTACAATTTTGGAGGATATATACTTCTGATGGGCCTGCAGATTATGGACTTGGCTGTCAGAGTCTCAGACCAGCAGACTCCTCAACTGTATAAATAAACATAGAATTGAAATATTTTTTTGCATATGTAGAATATATGAAAATTAATAACTTTATACACAAAAGAAAGATATGCTTGATGTTCAACTGTGTTAAAAATGTCAGAGTTTCAACTCCGGTTTCAGACAGTTGCCAGTCACTGTAGTCTACATTTACAGCAACTTCAAAATGATGAGAAAATAAAATATAATTTTCACAAAGGAAACTGTATACAAATTCTTCTTTTTTTAAAAAAGACTTTCTTGTTATCCAGACCATGCCAACTGGGCCAGTGTGAACTATGTGTTGACACAATGCCTGGCTTGGCATGACCAAGATCAAATTAGGTCACACCGAAGGGCCAAGTACGTTGCAAAAGGATTGATCAGGGTGGCTGAGTAGAGGACAGAGTAGGAGGTTGAGCGGGGGCTGAGTAGGGCCGAGCAAGGTGGCTGAGTAGTGGACAGAGTAGGAGGTTGAGTTGGGGCTGAGTAGGGCCGAGCAAGGTGGCTGAGTAGTGGACAGAGTAGAAGGTTGAGCGGGGGCTGAGTAGGGCCGAGCAAGGTGGCTGAGTAGTGGACAGAGTAGGAGGTTGAACTGGGGCTGAGTGAATGGAGTCATCATATGACATCAGCCTGCGTCAAGCATGACTAATACAGTACAGTCCCACAACACCCAATAATGGATGGCTATGCTTGGTGTCATCTTTTAACACTATCATACATTATGACACCATAAAAGTAAACAAGGAAGGCATTGAGCTGATAAAAATCTAAGGACATGGTACTTGTATCATCAAATATCAATAAACTCATGATAAACAAATACTTACAAATGGTGTATATTCAGCACATTTTATGATGACAAGATGATGTTATGATATGCGTTAATTGCAAAATACATCATTACCACACACAATTTTCACCTTTTCTTATCAGTCAGAATGAGAGCCAAACAATTATATAACCACCCATAAAAAGCTTATAAATATGAGTTCATTCAGTGGTATCACATGACTGTATTGTTCCACACACAAGGCATGCATGACCAGATAATGTTATGCATTTACTATTTACTAAAAGGGAGTGGCAAGATAACCTTGCATGTCAATATTTGGTCACATCCATGTGTGACCAACTAGATGTTAGGCTCAGCCTGCTTACAGACAGGGCATGCTTCTAAATGCTAATCGTCACAAATTGTGATGAGGAAAGTATCATGTATATACACTGGATACCTATCAAAACATATAACGTATAAAATGTAATTTTATCATCAGAATATTGGACTGGCATCAAAAATTAATTCTAGCTAAATCAGGCTCCAGAAATGTGAATGAGCACCATGGACAATCTCAGCTAGAGGTCCAAAGTTACACAATCAAAGGAATACTACTCGCCTGATAACAAGATCTGAAATGAAATTTTTAATTGAAATATTGTTACTTCAATTTCCTGATAATTTATGTCAGACAAAGTTCTACATTTTCTTTCTTATGTTTATTTCAAAATATCTTTAAAATGACTTTAGAAGTTGATCATTTTCAGCAATTCCCCAAAACTGGTTTCTCACCAAAATCAAAATTGTTTTGAGTCTTTTGACAGAAAACCTACCAAGTGTTCCTCCCAAAAAGACATGTAAACTTATTAGTTACCTACCAAGTGTTCCTACCAAAAACACATGTAAATTTATTAATTACAGAAGTTTGTTATTTGTCATTTTATACAATAATTACAAATATCTTTGTTCATATTTTAACCTAGAATTATGAGGTTCAAATCATTTCTATGATTCAACACTAATTGAATGTCATTCCAACCCAACCTGTTAGGTAATATTATCTATATTGTTAGGTACCGGTAATAGTGTTGCTATAAGATGTTGGTGTGTTCATCAGAGACACTCCATAAACAAAGGCCAATGGCCTTGGGGCAGTACTGATTATTACTTTTTATACACATTTCCTAGAAATGCTTGCAAATTACTTATTTAGGAATGATTATTTAGGTATGATCGCCCAGAGTAATTACCCAGATTTGCTAATGAATCAAATATTGGGGCTGAATTCATCACTTCCATATTGTTTTATGTCAAAAGTCGTAAGGGGGAAAGTTTACTTCTCTGATACACCTAAAGGAGAAGGATCCTTCACAAATTGTGGATTAACAATTTAAATTTCATCAATATAAATTTTGAGATATCATTCTAAATAGTACTTTTACTCTGGTCAAATTTTCTGAACTTGTAATCATCTTTTGCTGGTGGCAGTCATCTTGTCAAGGGGATTATAGTAGTACCAGCCAGTCAGAAACAGGTCATACATTGATTGCAAATTACAATAAAATGTGGTTAAATAAATTAAAAAAATATATGTATCAGTATCATTGTTTACCAAAAACTCTGTACAATTTTTTACCGAGGTCATCTCGCCATTTTAACTGTGGTTAAGAAAGTAACGGCAATGCTTGTCAAAAAAGGAACCCTCCGTGTTACAAAAAACATATAAAAATCATAAAAGGGTGTTCAACGGAATTGCCTTTCATGTATTTTTGCTTTTTTAATTGATAGATTCACATAAGAGTATGTAAAACTAATGACAACCCCTGATTGATTAAAAGCCCCTTTCTATTTAAAAGCACTCTCCTTTAATAAGGCACTGAAAGGTGAAATGGCCTTGTCCTTTCAATTGCACCTGTATGATGTCAAACCATAACGTGGATTAGTGAGCTAACATTGACTCCTGCAGATACTGAAACTTCTTTGTCTATGAATCATAACTTCTATTCTCCTATGTTAAATATGTTATATTGTTCATTTGGGCATACTCTTTCAAAAACCAAAATACAGGTTAACTGCATAATACTGATCAACTCTAAAGATATTTACATCAGTAGAACAAGGCCTTGAATGAAGGGGGGGTACTCTCATAGTCAGCGTTACCGGGGAAGCTGGGCTAAATAGGGTCCTTTTCGCTGATATTTTCCCTAAGACGGGTTAAGATATTTTATCATTTTCCCTAAAACAGGGATCACAATCCCCTTTTCCAAATTTCCTCCTACTGCATCATCCCTAAATGAGGGTATCAAAAATCCCGCTAGTCCTAAATCAGGGTACCAATAAATTGCAATAATGATAGAATATTTCCCAAATTCAGGCTCTGGGGTTTTCAGTTCCATCCAAGCCTCCGCGGGATAAAATCATTAACCAGCATGGCAACCTGCCATCTTGCCTCATCAAAAACAACCCAACGGAAGTGTATCAAAAGAATGCAAAATTTTGCACAAACCTGGGATGCAGTGAATCCGAGGATTTCACAACCCCTTCAGCATCCTTCACTGACTGATCAAATACTCACAGCCTTTATTAATCTTGGCTGTAATTATACAAATTAATAAAACTTCAAAAACTTTTAGCATATTGTTCATTTTGAAGAACAACGCTGAGCAGTATTATTTGAAGTGTTTTGCCCAAAAAGTTTTTTGCCTCAATATATAAATGAACACTGAAAAATGTGGCACGGTGGAGTGTTGCCAAAATACTTCTCCCGTCATAAGCTCTAGGTTGTCATGTGAAAACACAACTGACCCACATTAATGAATGACACAGACAGAATATACACAGAACCGCCCAGACCAGCAGCCATGTTGTCATACTTACAAATATGTCGGTTTTGTATGTTGGATAATAAAGTCTTATAAAAGTCCCTTCTCTCGTATGATTTGACATTAAGTCCAAGCATGCCACCGTGTGTTCGCCTGTGCCCACGGGGAGGTGCTTTCTGTGAGGTTTGTTGTTTTCCTTCTGTCCTATTATGGGTAAGTTTGAGAAGTTCAAGTTTGGCAGATTTGGAAGGTTCCACAGGTTCGGAAGGTTTGGCATAGAAATCTTTGGGGCTCGTGGTAAAAATCCAACATCTCGCAGCCGCACCTGGCTTAGACCACATAAAAACTGATTAAAGTCCATCTCTCGATGTTATTTGTCCTTGATATGTAACAAAAAATAAATAAAACCCTGTTTAAAACAGGTGGAATGGTTTGGAAATGCGGGAGTGTTTGCGAAGCTGTACCGCTCACCTACGCCATGATTCCTTGGGGATGACCCTAAACATAACCTTTGACTCCTGACCCAGTTATCCATTCACATGTGCACATTTTGTGTTCGTCATACTTTATCAAATCGGAGATGTAATACAATGCAGAATTCTTCCTCGTGTGAATCTTGTGAATGTTAACCGTGTGCTGAAAATGCCTAAAGTTGACCGTGTCAGAGATGTTATTCGCCGGCAGCAACAGGTGCGCTCATAAGTGACCTACATCAACATGTGTGACCCAGTTAACTTTGACCTAGTTCTACCAGCTGTTGCTGGGCAGGCTATGCTTGGCAATGGTGGAGGGCATTTTGGTCGCACATGTTCATGAAATTATTGATTTCATTTAAAAACTGTCTGACTGATCCATTTAAGTATAATCTGGCACTACGTGGCGAACATACGTTACTATCGACGTGGACATAGGTGGAAAGAAGGTCCAAAATGAATGACAAGTTCTTTTTTATTTTCTTCTTGTTGGGGACTTTACAGGTCATTTTGGCCAGAATAGGATTCAAGAAAGATCAGAGCATGGATAAAATCGACTTTCCACCAAGGTTCAGTCGACAAGTAGAGGGGGTTCCTACAGGACATCTCAGACCTCTAGGTAAGACAACCTAAATGTGTAACTAGCAAACTTTCAGAGGAATACACCCATTCCATAGGATGCATGTATTAACCCTTAGTAATGGACTAGCCCATCTAAATTTTAATTTTTGTTGTTTGGCTGGACTAATCATTTTTTTTCAGGACTCGTGTATCTACATACTATACTAAATTAATACAATTTATAACCATGGTTATTCAATATGCTTAATGAAGTGTTGGGGTCAAATGTTCATGGTCCAGTCAGTCTGTTGTCATTATCATGATTACATTGTAACAAGTTGCAGCCTTCAGAATGTTACAAATGACGTCAGAACTCAGAACTCAGAACTCAGAAACAATTTATTTGACCCCTTTACAAAAAGGAACTGGGAAACTCCCATTACGACCAAAAGGTCGCTGGCACGGGAGCCACCCAGAACTCCTGTCCTGATTAGGCAACCTTAACAATTGACAGAGTTTATAATTAATTTAACTTAGATTAGGGAAAAAAACCACAATTGGGTTATAATATTATCATAAGTTACAAATAATGATAAGTTTGTTCATTGAACAATAGAGATAGTGATAATCTATGATAATTTATACCAGCCTGCAAAGCAAATATCAAAGAATAATAAATGGATGATTTCGAAAAAGATAAAAAATTTAGAATAATATCAATAAAAAGAATTGCATAGTAGGCACTATGTTTCATTTTCTCAAATATAGCAATTTGGGATGACACATATGTTGGAATAGTTTTGTAGAAATCTGTTTTTAACGTAATCATTAAAGCCTTTCAAATTGTGCGTCTCAAATTTTTGGATGACTATAGATTCTGTTTTATTTATTAGCTTTGGAAGGCTCTGTCTGATGCACCCTGTTGCAAGTTCATGATTTATTCTAGTTTCGTGTATCTTATGACAATGGCGGGTATAATGAGCATGGATGTCCAAATTTGTTTCAAAGTTCAGTGTTTGAAAATATTCAGGTAATTTATTGTTTGAGTATTTATGAAGGAATTTTAGTTTGTTCAGTTCTATGTTATCTGGCAATTTAAGAATTCTGTGCATTTTGAAAAGTGGTTCAGCGTGTGCATTGTATTTGCTAAGTGAAATGACACATAATGCTCGTTTTTGTAGCTTGATTAGTCTCTTGTTGTCATATCCCCAAACTAGACTGCCATAATTAAGATGGGATTGAATTAATGAATTGTACATAGTACGCAGTATATCTGTTGGAATATAGTGTTTTAATTTATTAAGGATGCCTATTGTTTTTGTAACTTTGTTTGAAATGTGGTCCACATGTCCTTTCCAGTTCATATGTGCATTTAATATGTGCAATGTGGAATTGTCAAAGGACCTGCGACCTGACAATTCAGTGAGGCAGCACTATATCTGCTACAAGTAGGTCTCATCACGAAATGACTGAAATAATGTTGAAAGTGATGTAAAACCCCAAACAAACAAACAAACAAACTGACAACACAAGAGGTAAAAGTCGTTATACACAATCTCGTAACAGTGGAAATAGTATACCTGTAACTGTACACTCAGATTCAGACATGCTACTACACGTGCCCTATACTGAGTTTGATGGAAAAGACTATTCAGCAGCCAGAGACTGGCATGAAAATCTGACACAGGCCATGGTAGTAAATGGTCTGGAAGAAAACAAGAAGCTGGACCTGTTCAAACTAAAACTGTCTGGTTTTGCTGCTCAGTGGTTCCGACAACTACCAGCTGCTAGCAGAGACACCTTTGTCCATGCTACAGAAGCTTTTAAGCAATTCTTTAAAATCAATCCAGCAATGGCAGATAAGCTGAGACGTGAGGTAAACAATTTATCACAGACTTCACTACAAACAGGTAGAGAGTTTGCTATGGCAATCATGGAGTATGCCACTAAATTGAACATTGCCGAGGCCGAAACAGTGGATCTTATCCTGGGAGGCCTGCACCCATCAATAAGCGTGATGGTGCAGATATCAAAGCCGACTACACCCCTAGATATATTGAATTACCACTTAAAATAACACCATCAAATCCTATTGATGTTATGTAGGATACAGATTGCCCATCTATAGACATGTATAGAAATGTGTGGACATCAATGATATCTGGCAGGGACGAGAGGTCAACAAGTGCAGGTTGACGGAGAGACGGTGGATGTGTGAGACAACAGAATTAGATATGATCTCACCCTGGTCAAGTACGGGAAATGACCATATTTGGTCAGGTCGCAGAGAGGCCAGCAGGTGCAGGCTCATTAGGATTCAGATGCGTTCCTTTCTAACGGGTCAGAAAATGCTACTCGGGGCTCAGAATCCACTTGCCTAGAAGATCCACGACACTCAGCCTCGTGACTGAAGCAGGGAGCAGGAGTGCGCCGATGGGCCGCAGGCCGCCACTCTCTGTTGCTCCATGCTCGCATAGGATTTGCACGGATGACCACTCATGCTGATCACTCATGCCATGCCGTACGCTAACTCAGGGTTATATATTTATATATGTATGTTGGCCACGGGCCGTGGCGCAGTTGGTTAGAGCGCCAGCTTATTAGCACCGGTTCCTCTGTGGTGATCCAAAGGTCGTGGGTTCGAACCCCGGCCATGCCGAGATTGAACTCATGATACAATTTCCCACATGAGCTGAGGCCCGTGCCTTAAGGGTTAGCCCGTTGTCCTTGTAAATCTGTGACCGGGTGGGTTGTCATGTCAAGGACCTGCGACATGACAATTCAGTGAGGCAGAACTATTGTTACCCACTAATGGAGAGTATCCGTTGTTGGGGGACGTGGACGGGGGATCAATACTCTACCATAGATAGATACTCTACTCTACTCTACCGTACTGTACTGTACAATAAGCATAGCTCGCTAACTCGCTGGCTGTGAGTTGGGGCACGGATCCTAGCTACCCTATATACCCAGGTGAAAGTGGCAGGTAATAAGGACTGGAGACACAGGATATACACGACACAATAGTTACCTTTATTCGGTGCTGTGAGTCTTCCTTGTCTGGCTAGGCCGGCATGGCAATGAGTGAGGCATGTGAACTACCCAATTGCATGATACTTATGAGATTCTATCTATACACAAAACACCCAAGTCTATGCAGTCACGATACTGAGAGTCGTGGATCTTCCGTGGCAAGTGGTCGCTCTATCTCCGTCTGTGCATCTCTCGCATCTCCCCGGATCCAACGGTTGCGGGCCTCTTTGAGGGATCAATCCGCGTCATGTGTGGAGTTTGCCTACGTGGCTTCCTCACGCGTCACCGAATGGACTCGTCTTGCCTGCGTATCCGACATGGGCTCGTCTGCCTGCATGTGATCTCTCAGAGTGGTGGTTATGGTGACGCATCAACCATCAATAGCGTTCGTGATTGTCTATGAATGTCTATATGTTTCCAAGAGTCTCTGGGTGTGTAATCTATATCCTACACTATATCTATTACAAGTAGGTCTCATCACGAAATGACTGAAATAATGTTGAAAGTGATGTAAAACCCCAAACAAATGAATAAACAAATAAATAAATATATGTATGTATTCAATGTATATATATATATATATATATATATATATATATATATATAAAAAAAATTGAAATGGTGTTTTTACGACCCTTTCAGCAACTATGGCCATATCAGGTCGACTTTCGAGCATTTTACCCAGTGTGAAAGTAACACTGCCGGCAGTGGGAGTCGAACCCACCACCTCCCGTCCTCCACTTTTTAACCAACAAAGGCACAGATCCAACACTATACCAACTGTGCTAGTGGGGTCGGTATATATATATATATATATATATATATATATATATATATATATATATATATATATATATATATATATATATATATATATATATATATATATATATATATATATATATATATATATATATATATATATATATATATATATATATATATATATATATATACCCCGGAATAAAGGATGACTATTGTATCTACCATGTCTGCAGTTCTCCTTGATCACCTGAGATAGGAGTTAGGCATTTAGCGTATTGGCCATAAACTCACTTAGCCAAGCAAGTTTCCCCATTTCAGAGAGGTTGCAAAACCTTTCTAACAGTTACACCACAGGATACAGAGGTCATACTGTATACCTCAATGGCGAAAGATATCCAGAAAGACATTCAAGAGATCAGGCTGAGCTCAATCAACTATATGGCTGATAAGCAGTTCCCACAACAACACCAAAACAATAGGCCGAGACAACCCAGGACCCACATCAACACCAACATCAGCAACGGGGGACCAAATTATGCTATGGTTGCGGTAAGCCAATGTCCATGTCTACATTCAGATATTGCTATGACTGCCCAGCAATAAATTTCACATGTAACAAATATAATAGATCAGGGCATTACACTAGTATTTGTATGAGTAAAGGTCGCATACAGTCTAATGAATAGGATATGGTGCCTGTTCTCTCAAAAAGAGACAGGCAAGACCAGAAACGTCACGAGACTGACAATGCATATGCCTTCCTCTCTCACTACCCATCCCCACTTCTTGATAATGTCCCTAGTCTTCAGAAACCTTCTAGTAGTAAGACTGCAAACTTTCTCACTCTATCAGTTAAATACTGTCCACTCCATGCATTAATTGACACAGGTGCCAGTATATCAGTAGTGAATGAAGACATTCTAACATATATAAATCATGATTTCAAAATTTCATCTCCAACAAGTCCAGGTTGCATTGGTGTTGGAGGGTCACTCTACAAATTCAAAGGTACAGTATCATTACCTCTTCAAATTGGCAAAAACGAGTTTCTTCACAAGTTCCATATTCTCTCTCATTGCCGACACATGATTCTAGGCATGGACTTCCTAACTAAATATCATGCTAGTCTCCATTTCTCAGACAAGGATAGCACAATTACCATTAATGGTAGCACTCACTCCCTCGCTCGGAAGTCTTCCATTACTGACCGGGTTGATTCTCTCTACCCTACACTAATTCCTCTTAAGACTACATACATCATTCCTGTAGATACCCCAGCATCTTGGACAAAATAGATTGGAAATAGATTGGAAGAAACCAGTACTTTTAGAGGCTCTCTCAATGGCTGCCATTGATGAGGATTTATTAATTACCTCATCCATTGATCAGTTAGAGTCATTTCATGAAGCCAGAGTCAGGATAGTAAATAATGCAGAACATCCAGTTGTCATTCCTCAAGACCATCCCCTGGCAAATATATCAAATGTCACATCAGAGGACATTGATGAGGTAGACACTGCCATGTTTCTTGATAGTTTGTCTCCAATCAACAGCTCACCTGATGCTCTTAACGATGACATAACATTCAATGTGGATGTCACTTTTCCCCACGACAGCAAGCAGTCATTGCTCCAGCTTCTTGTGCAAAACAGACAAAGGTTCTCAACATGCATGGCTGAACTAGGGAGGACAAACAAGGTGAAGCATCACATAGAAATGCAGCATGATAAGCCTATTTATAAACGTAGCTATAGGCAGTCACCAGAAAATCATAAAATATTAGATGAAATATTAGATGATATGCTGGCTCATGGGCTAGTGGAACCATCAACATCTAAGTGGTCAAGCCCATGTATGCTGGTTAAAAAACCTTCGGTCACCTGTACTGGTAAAGAATCAAAAAGACTGGTTGTAGATTTACGGCTCGTTAATAAATATACTAAACCAACAACTTACCCAATGCCGTCCCTGGAAACAGTATGGGATGCAGTGGGTGATGCCAAGCCATCTATTTTCAGCACCCTAGACCTCGCCAATGGGTTTTGGCAAGTACCACTGGACAAGGAGTCAAAACAGTACACTGCATTTTCAACTCGGGACCGACATTTGCAGTACTGTGTTATGCCCCAAGGTCTGGCTGGCTCACCCATCACCTTTCAGAAATTAATGATTTCTGTTTTGGATGGTCTTTTGTACAAGTGCTGCATAGTATATGCAGATGATATCATTGTATTTAGTAAAGACCTGAAATCACACATGACCCATCTACAAGCCATATTTGACAAGTTAGGAGATGCACGTCTAACATTGAAACCATCCAAGTGCCAATTTGGTAGAAAATCGGTCAAGTACCTAGGTCATATCTTATCAGCTGAAGGCGTTACTCCAAATTCTGATAACACAGCTGTGATACAAAATTATCCCAGGCCCCAGAAGCCTGAGCATGTCAGGAGATTCCTTGGCATGACCTCATGCTACAGGCGTTTCATTCCCCAGTATTCTCACCTGGCAGCACCTCTTAATGCTTTCCTTTTTAGCTCAGAGAAATTCAAATGGTCAGAAGCCTGTGAGAGCTCATTTCAGTCTCTTAAGGCCAAGCTCATTTCATATCCTGTCCAAAGGTATCCTGACCTCACAGACTGGGATCTCCTACATTCTTGGTCAAAAAGACGAGAACGGGGTAGACTATGTGTGTCATTATGGAGCCAGAGCCCTAAGAAAACACGAGAAGAATTATGGGTCTACTGATTTGGAGGTACTGGCAGTTGTGGAGGGCGTAGATTATTTCCACATCTACCTAATCGACAAACCTTTCACAATTTACACTGATCACCAGGCTTTGAAATATTTGATAGAAAGTAGATTCAAAGGCCAAAGTGGTAGAATGGCAAGATGGGCTCAACGCCTCATGCCATATCAATATCAGATACTATACAAACCTGGGAAATCAAACCTCAGTGCTGATGCTCTCAGTCGGGTCCCTTATGTTGCAGTCCCAACACCTCAGGTTTGTTCTCTATCTATTGCTGACCTAGAAGGAGAGGACTTTGACAACCCACACACGCATAGTAGACAGGTAACACAGTATCACCTCAACTATGATGCACTGCTCTCAATAATGCCACATGAATATGGTCACATCAATGCCTACCTGAATGAAGTAACAGATACAAATTCAAATTCAGACCCTGAAAACATAACAATATCACGCGACGACTTGCCTCATTCACAAAAGCTATGCCCTGAAATAGGACCAATTTATAGATATGCAGCTGATGGTACACTTCCAAGGGATACTCAAGCTACGCATAAATTAGTCTCGGAAAAGGATCATTACACGGTCCTCAAAGATATTCTGTATCACTTCTCACGAGCTACAAAGCGTGCACATGCAGCACATGCCAAACATCAAAAAGGTCATATCATGCCATGCCCCCCCCCTTCTCCATCCACTTCCCATTGCTGAAATATTTGACAGACGGCACATTGATCACATATGCAATTTGACCAAGACTCCAGAAGGTTATCAACACTTTCTTGTTGTTGTTGACTCTACCTTGAAATGGGTTGAGGCTTTTCCAACACGCACAACCACAGCTGAGGAGACAGCAAATATTCTCTATCGTGAAATCTTCACCAGGTATGGTGCTCCCAGATGTATTCTCAGTGATCGTGGGAAAGCGTTTATGTCCAAATTGGTGAAGGCGCTTTGTGAAATATTCTCAGTCAAACTTGTGCACACCAGTCCATACAAGCCATCCACTAACTCTACAGCAGAGAGAATGAATGGTTATCTGATATCCTCTCTCAGAGCATATTGCATACCGGACCATTCAAATTGGCCAGAACTACTGCCTGGGATCTGCATGGCATACCGATGCACCCCAGCAACTCAATCTACCGAGTATTCTCCGTATTACCCTGTCTTTGGAAAAGACATGCAGAGACCACTAGATGTTGCCCTGCAACCAAAAAATACTCTCCCTCAAGATGCTCAACAGCATCTTAAGTGTGTTCTCGACAATCTAGCAATTGCCCAGAAAACAGCCAAAGAGAACTTGGCACGTCACCAGAGACTCAAAAAAGAACACTTTGACATCAAGGCCCAAACCCCTACCTCAGGTCAGTGACACTGTTTTATTGAAAAACAACAGATGGGTAGTAGGTAAGAATCCTTAACTCAGCCCCCAGTGGTTGGATTCTTATAAAATCATTGAAGAGGGTCCAAATTTCATATATAAACTAGAGCATCAACAAACAGGCAAGACAACCACCTTCATAAATGCACGTCTGCTGCAACACACTCATGAGCAACCAGCTTTCCCTACTCGCAGAGAGGTCCTCCGAGACCACCCGGCACAAACAAATCCTCATGACACCTCTGACATGCATCAGGATAATATAGCGGATGATGTTGACAACTCCTCTAATCCTGATGCTGAGAAAGATATTCAAGCTCCTATAACGTCACAACACCTTGCTCAGGACACTCCTGCAGCATCTGGCAATACCAATGCTTTAGGACACACTGCTCCTGGAAATAAGAAGCACAATGACTCCAAGCTTCAAGTCAAGCACATTGTCTCATGCACTTGGAGTCAAGGTACAAAGTGGTACAAGGTCCATCTCTCTAATCCGAGTGTCACTAAATGGGTTACTAGAGACCTCATTCCTACAGGTTTAGTAGATAACTTTCACAAAACATGTACCATGGCTGGTCGAAAACACAGGACTGTCCAATCAAAACACTTTGTCTCATCAAACCTTTTGAATCATATATACTACTTATGTCCAGGATGTCACTGCTCTATGTACACTTAGACCTTATTGCATTGGCCACCATTGTGTACTTGTTATTGGTAATAATAATAATAATAATGATTTATATAGCGCTATATCAGACTAAGTCTGCTCAAAGCGCTTAAAGATATTCAAGCTCCTCCAACGTCACAACACCTTGCTCAGGACACTCCTGCAGCATCTGGCAATACCAATGCTTTAGGACATACTAGTAGCTTATCGCCGTGTTGTTAGAATCACATCACATACAACATTTGCTCTGGAAATCAGTAAGAGTCTTCGATGTGTTTGAGTCCCTCTATGTCAGCTCTCCCACTGTCCCCACTCATGGCACTGGCATGTTTCTGAGAAGATTATTAATGTTAAGGTAAAGGGATGCCTGCGCCCAATGCTTCTCCTTGACTGGGGTATAGCCCAGTTAATAAATACTTCCTCTAAAGAAAGTATAGAACTTCCAGACAAAATTCCCCTTAACTCCTTACGGCTCTACTATTAAGACAAACTCTGAAACCTAAAGGCGAGCATATTAACATCCTTCCTCACTTTCTGCATCATGGATATGCCATTTATGCTAAAGCATGTCTCGATGACTGCACTCCAGGACCTCTATCCTACACTTCCCTTTCCAAGCGCACCTTAGCATTATCTTGAGTGTACATCTTTCCTATTACTTACATCCCTGACCATGCTCATACAAATACTAGTATAGAAACAAAATTTGAGTTATTAATAAGATGAACCTGCGCAATATATTTACATGGAATTGGTTTCCGTATCAAACAAAACCTGTTTAATACTACAAGTACTCTGGATGATGAAGACAATTACTTGATTAATGATAATTATTATTTCAGCAGCAAATACCTTTGTAGATAATTAACTTTTCTACAAGAGGTTTTCTTTTAATTTGTATAGAGTTTGTACTGTATAATAATTCAAATGTTCTTTTCTTAACATATAACAATTGTATAAATTCATATGTATATAAGGTGATAATCAAATTTGTTTTACTTAATGCATAATGAAATAATAACAATGCTGCTTCATGTGCTATGCAACAACTTCTTCTTTCATTTTGAGGGCAAAATGTCTTTTAATTTGGGGCATATTGTCGCATAGCCACATGAAGCATTTTTGAGGTTTCAGATATTGTAGTTCAGTATGTAACTTAGTGCCTTTAATTGTACAAATTATTCTTTATTTATTTATTTATATTATAGTAGTTTGAGTATTGTAATAACCAGACCAGCACTGTTGTTTATTGCCAGCATTGTTGTTTATTGTTAATCCTGACAACAACACGTTCACACCTGCCCAAGCTGCCACCACAACAAACCATGTATTCTAGAGATGTGAATAACAGGCTCAGACAGGCCAAGTGTCACATCCCATCATGTGACCAACAAGCTAGGCTGTCAAACACTGAGACCCCCTTCCATCAGATTAAAAGTAATTAGCAGCATCTTGACTTGTTGGCAGAGTTAACACCTTCTCCAGCTTGGCAACCTAGCCCTTCATATAGGGCCATGTCTGGACTCTGGGGTCAGACTTCTCCTGAGGACAGCTCTCTGCGCATTACACCTCTCAAAGACTTTCTCAGACTCAACGCCAGGACCAAGCTTCCTCTCACATCACACAATGGTGCTGGTCACAACAGTATATTGTTTTATGTATCTCTCGAAGGAATAAACAAACAAGGATTATTATAAACATATTCACTGACTCCTTATTCCTTGTCATAGTAAGCCTATGACAATATCTCAGCAACTATTTATAAGAGGAAATTAAAACTTGGTATACAGAAATGTCTTAGGTAATAGCTGTGCCTCGTCATACGTTTTAGTCATGTGATTTTTGACATGTTGACCTTGAATTCAAAATATGTGTACATGCAACATCTCAACCATTAAAAGTGAATAAAATGTACTTCATATCTCTTATATATCAACACTATGTCGAGCACCATATACATTTTTTACAGATTTGACCTTTGACTTTGTTGCTGTGGCCTTGACCTTTATATTATTGTGCATGCCATATCTCCTGAATGATGAACTGGAGATACTAAATATTGGGTATGCATGGCAACCACAAATTGTTGCCAGTGTTTACCAAAGGTTTTTGACCCACATCAGCACATCAGACAACATTCAGCCAGCCAACATCAGAAATTTTTCTTCAGGATCCGGAATTTCAATGCATATGCCCTTGAGCCAATTGTCACAAGCTACAGTTGGACTGGAACCCTATCGTAGTTATGATTTGTAATAGCAAAGAATAAGGTAGGAAACCAGAGAAATGAAAGTCTGAAGCACCCAATGTTTCATAGGAGGTGTATGATTACTGTGCATATCTCGTGAAAGGCGACTGGCCTGGCCTGCAGAGCCCGCAGAAAGTTTGCTACTTACACAGTTCATGTGTTTTCATTTAAGTCAGCAGAGCTATCAACCCAGGGGGTTATGTTTCAATTTTGTTCAAGTTGGTGTGTGAATTATTATTTCACTTTAACCCAGGTAACAAACACAATGTACATCTAAACAAAGTTGTGAGCATGTATAAATGGTTATTTGTCTTTCTATGTTTTTTCATGTAGAAGGACCACGTTGTCGTCCAACCTGATAACAACGTTGTTCTTCTACATGCTGGCAACGTTGTCAGCACATTGTCTTGCAACGTTTTTGTTGTAACGTGTTAACAATGTAGTAAGCACATAGAAGAAAATTTTATGGTGATTAAATTGGCCAATAGGTGGCTGCAGTACTACAGGAAATGGTGACCTTTATAATCATTAATCAGCCAATGTATTGCAATAAATATTATTACCAAGTTTATGGTAACTCTATAAAGCTAATGATTTTGGATAATCTTTTTTAAGCTACAGAGCAAAGAACACCCACTTATTTGCATTTATAATACAACAAGGTCAATTAATGAAAATAAAGGACAATAAACATTTGGTTCATAGAGTTTTATGAATGTATACATTGTAAAACAGAGATCAAGATATGTGCTTGATCCTCACCAGCTTCATCAGTCTGTTGGCATTATTATACAGTTATGTTTACATGATTCCCACTCAAACAAACTCAAGTGGAAAGGAAATAATGAAAAATTCATTGCTCATCCAGAAATTTTACTTCTATACTTATATTTTCAGGTTGGCAAAGACGGCCAGATGGGAAGGTCTTTGAAAAGTCAAATGTTCCATCGCCGGAAGAGTTCTACACCGGCTATGTAAAGAACAAGAAACCAGTTGTACTGAGAAAAGCAATGGAAAATGTACCTGCAATGACAACATGGCAAAAAGATGAAACTCTCAAGAAAAAGTAAGAAGATTTTCTTTCATAAACTATATAAAATAATGCCATGGGCCATTTCTATCAAACATACCGGTAGGTTGTTGTATAAAAACAGCCAGTCAGTAGTACAGTTACCACAGAAAACAAACATATATCACAGTACTATAAATAGTCTCAGTGATATCTTTATTGTTAAAATTGGATTTGAAACACAAACTAATATTTAAAACTAGTCTAAATCCCCATAAAATATGGTTTATTGCAATCAGTGCCAATGATGTCATCGTGGGATGATTTAATTTGTGTGCATCTAAAGCAGCAAAAAATGTCACAACTTTGCAAATACTGATCTGATTGATATGCTTTTTACACCAAAATATCACATTTTTTATGTTCTTTCCAACAAATGTCACCATTCTATAGTGCATCAAAACTGTGGCATCGCTATTTTGGCTGCATTGTTGTTTGTTTAATTAGTTACGTAAGTAGGTAATTGCCCTAGATGACATCATTCTTTTTTATCCACCACATGCATTTAAAAGAGCTACTTTTCTCCCAAAAAACATGTTTCCCTTGTGCAGTCATCCAAACAGAGCCCACATGCTACAAAAGTGTGGCAGAGAAGTGAAAGTCGCCCTTTGAAGTTGATATGTCCATCTCATGCTGTTCTTAAAGTTAGCCAGTGCTGCATGTTTGAATTTTAAAGCCATAAATCAAGTCCACAATGGAGGCAGTGTCTGAAGATAACTTCCATAATAATATGCATGTTTGTTAAAAAATATCATAATTTCATATGTTTCAGTTATGGAGAATTAAGTGTACACGTGGTTGTCAAAAAAGAATTATTTGAGCGAGGACCCAAACGCATGAAACTCCGCAAATTCCTGAAGGAGTACCAGTACGAGGACTGGTACCTGTCAAACATCGTGCCTCAGGAGATGATGGCTGAACTTGTGGTGAATATTGAATTCTTTTGCTCGGATACTGTCTCAATGGATGGCTTACTAGGCATTATGCTCAGTTGGGCGCTTATCACAATGAAAGAAATACTTTCAATCACAAAGACATTCCTGTTTTCTGTACAGTGGATGATGGTTAAGCTGTAAGTGACATAAGTGTGGCTGTGATTCAGTCTTTCTCTTGATCACTAATGTCTGTCACCCTCACTGCCTTCCTGTCCAGAAGCACTGTAACAGCCTGATCTAACAATGTTCGTTTTCTGAGTGATTTAGATTTTAGTGATTTACATTTCCATTTCCATGTTTCTGGCAGCACCCATTCTGTGCATTGTAAAGAATGAAAGAACAATAATAGGGCAATGACATGCTTAGAATATAGGTGTGTGTTATATTTTAGTTGCCACAATGTCTGTCATGTGGTATTGGGCGCCACCTGGTGGAGTCTGAGATCTGGATGAGCAGCGGAGGCACTGCCAGCTTGCTGCACTCCCATGCTGACCACAATCTGCACTGTGTCCTCGCAGGAAGGAAGGACTTCATTCTAATTGACCCCAAATATTCAAACAAAGTGGCCTATATTGAAAAGGTGGGTATGAATCTCTAAACATCACTTGTCCTGTTATTCTGCTTTTTCAACAGCTTAAATTACATTCAAACTTCAAATTTCATTACTTTTCACGGATAGATGCATACCTTCTTAATCTTTCAGATTAACTTTATGGAAGGCTGAGATCTACCGTACAGGTGCTTTATGTATATGTATTGCCTCTCTGAAATTTAGCACACTCAATGCGACAAATGTTATCACTTTGTGTGAACATCTCTAATTTCAGTGCCAAATTTAAATATCCTGACTTGTAAATGTCCTGAAGAGTGGTTAAACAACATAATTTTAACAGCATAATGTTTTGTCTTTTTAAAGATATCTTTCTTGTTAAACATGTTAAAGGAACAGATAGCCCAAGACAGGAAAACATTTTGTCAACAAACACTATATATCTATATATATTTTTTTTCAAGGGATTACGCACCAATCTTGCATAAAATGTTTACAATTTACATATTGATAATAAATGTATTTGTCTTTCATGTCTATTAACTTTCTGATTGATGCATCCCCATCAGTGTCTGTGAAATCTGTGTGAACAAGACCCTAATTTATAGCCTACTTATGGAGGCACACTTCATTCTTGGTGCCATTTTTATGTGGAGTGTTATCATAGAGATGCTGAAAGTTAAAATGACACCATAAATGTATGGCAGTATACATATGAAGTCATGAAAAGTATTTTCCTTTGAATAGTGCCAGAATGACATCAAACAGTGGTACCCTACTCTGAGCCTCAATTGAGGTCAAACAAGGTTCACATTACCCGTGTTTACCCGTCACATGCAGCTTATGACAGACCTCTGCTGGGAGTGTAACTTCTATGTAATACTCTCTGTATAACTTCAATTTGTTATATTGTTCAAATGTGAATAAGCTTTCAAAACACCAAATTACAGAATTGATGAGTAATACCTTTAAATAATTATATGCAATGTATGTTAATACAACAGAATGCAGATGGACAGGTGATAGGATGATGAAAATGTATGTCTTCAATTTAAGTAAATTGTCAGGTAAGTTACAGTCATTTTGTTACAAATACTTAACTCTTGCTCAAAACATTGGCATTGTGTGACTTTCAGAAATCCTCTCCAGGAGCAGGGTACTCAGAGATTGACATGGATATGGTGAATGTGTTCAAATATAAAGATGTCTCAAGTGTGCCGTGGACATGGAGCACACTGAGGGCAGGAGATTGTATCTTTGTTCCAGCAAGTGAGTCAACGTTCTCTGAAATTGCCACCTAGTGGCAGACCTTATAGTGTCCATTAAGTTATTCCACCTGGGCAGTGTCCTTTGCCTTACTCCACCTTGGCAAACCTTGTAATATCCATTATCTTTCTTTGCCTAATGGTAAACCTTCCATTGTCCATTAGCTAATACTACCTAGTGACAGACCTTCCATTATCCATTACCGTACACTGCCTAGTGGCTGACCTTCCATTGTGCTTTACCTTATTCCACCTAGTGAGAGACCTTCCATTGTCCATTACCGTACACTGCCTAGTGGCAGACCTTCCATTGTCCATTACCGTACACTGCCTAGTGTCTGACCTATTGTCCTTTACCTTATGCCACCTAGTGACAGACCTTTCATTGTCCATTACCGTACACTGCCTAGTGGCAGACCTTCCATTGTCCATTACCGTACACTGCCTAGTGGCAGACCTTCCATTGTCCATTACCGTACACTGCCTAGTGGCAGACCTTCCATTGTTCATTACCGTACATTGCCTAGTGGCAGACCTTCCATTGTTCATTACTGTACACTGCCTAGTGGCAGACCTTCCATTGTCCATTACCGTACACTGCCTAGTGGCAGACCTTCCATTGTCCATTACCGTACACTGCCTAGTGGCAGACCTTCCATTGTTCATTACTGTACACTGCCTAGTGGCTGACCTTCCATTGTCCTTTACCTTATGCCACCTGGTGACAGACCTTCCATTGTCCATTACCTTACATTGCCTAGTGGCAGACCTTCCATTGTCCATTACCGTACACTGCCTAGTGGCAGACCTTCCATTGTCCATTACCGTACACTGCCTAGTGTCTGACCTATTGTCCTTTACCTTATGCCACCTAGTGACAGACCTTCCATTGTCCATTACCGTACACTGCCTAGTGGCAGACCTTCCATTGTCCATTACCGTACACTGCCTAGTGGCTGACCTTCCCCTGTCCTTTACCTTATGCCACCTGGTGACAGACCTTCCATTGTCCATTACCGTACATTGCCTAGTGACGGACCTTCCAAAATTCAAGCTGAAATTCAACCAGTTATGTATTTTATGCATCTGTAAAAAACTATTTTGAGGAGAAAGTCAAAGAAAATCTGTAAGGATAAAATATATCTCTCTGAAAACATTAATTCTTCTCCAGAATATTAGCATTACCATTCTGTGAAAGGATATGATGTCCTAATATAGCATATGACATTTATTTTTAACTTGGATAAGTATCTTTCTCTGGAGGTGCAAGCAGATATGGTTGACAAGTTGAAGATAAAACATAAAAATAGTTGATTTATACCAAACATTGTCTGAAGACAAATGCTCTACCTGTCCAAGACATTCTCTTTACCGTAGAAAACAATATAACATCTAGAATTTTTTTATAAACTTGGGTATGATTTTAATTATATTTGTAATATTTCTTTATGTCAATAAATTTTGATATGTCAATACTGTTCTACCTGTCATACACATTTTCATTTATCACATTTGCAGCATATTTACATCAGGTGCGCTCATATGGGAGAAGTTTCTCGTCAACGACACTGTGGTCTCCACAGCCTAAGGTCACCTTTGATGATTGTAAGGATATAGACATTGGAGCAGTGATTCCTTTGTCACAAGCCAACTTCATGTGGACATACACAAAGGCAGACAGAGTGAGAGTTACTTTTATATTTCTCCAAGTTAAAGGCTTTAACACACTCACCTCATGTATGGATCCTCACAGCAAAAAATAAAGTTCACAAGGGATGATGACCAACAAATGTCAAATTTATAAATGCGGTGGCAGGATGGAGCCTTTAGAGGACAATTTTATCATTTTCTACAATTTTGAATAACTACTATTTGTGTATAATTTAATGTAACAACAATCATTTGGTCATAAATAATATGTATGGTGAACACTGGATAATTGTGTAATTTTAGGCAAAAAATATTTCAAATTTTTATTTTCACATGCAAAATATCATCTACCGTATTTACTCGTGTATAAGTCGACACGTGTATAAGTCGACCCCCCAAAATTGAGGTTATTTTTCTTGAAAAAAAACAATTTCCGAATATAAGTCGAGTTGGTTTTTCTTGACATATCGGCTCTGCTACCATTCAAGCTTCAGCTGAAGCTTGGCGGTCATTTTAAAAGTGAAACTTAAATATGCTTACGATATAAGATCTTAGCAGTCTTATACACGAGTAAATACGGTAAAACGTAAATACGATGTTCGTATTTTCGAAATAACGGATATCAGACCTAGCGGGTCGATTTTAATTGCGTTTTAAATGATAAATAAAGGTATTTACCCAATATTATCACAAATTGTTCGAGAACAGAACAAAACCATCAATCCATTTAAAACGCAATTAAAATCGATCCACGTGTGAAAGCATTTCTGTCAACAAGGGAAGACACGACTCAAAGCAGTGGAAACAAAGACGTATTGCAAAACTGTGAACGCTGATAATTGTAATCAGTGAGAACAAAGTCAAAACAAAGTGTTTCGAATAATAGACCAATAATATTGGGTAAATACCTTTCTTTTTCAAATACGATGTCCGTGACGTAGCGGATCGATTGGCCACGTGACTCACATATCATGTGATCATTGACTTTGCAGATTTGCAGGAGAATTGCGTTTTAAATGATAAATAAAATCATATACCCAATATAAACACAAAACACGCTTTGCAGGTCGAGAACAGAACAAAACCATTCATCCATTTAACATGCTTTACGCAATACGAGGTCGTCATTTTAGAAAGCGGGAGTGACGGGGACAAGCTCTTATTTTTGGTGCGAAAACAAATGGAGTGTATCAACTCGCATTGAAATATTAATATATTGCGCAATGATGGATCCCTGGCTTCTCCTCGTGTTGCGGACGTGAATTAACGCGACGTCACATACATGATATTTACGTTTTACTTCATGGATAAATTCTCGACCTGCGAAGCATAATTTGTGATAATATTGGGTAAATACCTTTATTTATCATTTAAAATGCAATTAAAATATCAAACTCGTTTTCGCGCTAAAAACAAGTGCCTCTTCCCGTCACTTCCGCCGTTCTAAATTGCAACCACGTGTTGCGACCACGTGTTGACGATCTTAAGATATTGACAGAAATGCCTTCACCCGGGGATCGATTTTAATTGCGTTTTAAATGGATTGATGGTTTTGTTCTGTTCTCGAACAATTTGGGTTAATACCTTTATTTATCATTTAAAACGCAATTAAAATCGATCCACGTGTGAAAGCATTTCTTTCCAAGCGGGAAGACACGACTCAAAGCAGTGGAAACAAAGACGTATTGCAAAACTGTGAACGCTGATAATTGGAATCAGTGAGAACAAAGTCAAAACAAAGCGTTTCGAATAATAGACCAGTAATATTGGGTAAATACCTTTCTTTATCATTTAAAACGCAATTAAAATCAATCTGTTGCGACTGATATTCGTTATTTCGAAAATATGAAGATCGTATTTACGTTTTACCGTAATTATTCGAGTATAAGACTGTTAAACCGACCCGCTATGTCCGATATTCGTTATTTCGAAAATAAGAATGTTCGTAATGAAAACTCATAGTGTCGTAATTTTTTGGCGTAAATCCTCGTCCACAGGTTGCTCTCGTGTATAAGTCGACCCCCTAAGCATTAACTAAGAGTTTTTGGAAAAAAACCTCGACTTATACTCGAGTAAATACGGTAAGAGACTCCATAATATGTTCTCTTCTTTTCTGATTTAAGCAACTGACCAATGTACATCTGAACGCTCCCAGCATGCGACATCATCTTCTCTTGCTTATGAGGGAAGAAAAAGCTCTTGTGTACTCAACTTTTAGAGAGTTCTACTTGGAGGTGATGTCTGAGGTAATATGAAGTGCTTTTTACTGACCAAAGATGACTCATCTCGCATTGATTGTGCCACCTGGTGTCAAAGTGAAATATTTAAAAAACAAGTGGCTGGTAATAGTCATCTTGTTCAACTATAAACTGGTGCTTATTGTTGTACAAATCCAAGTAATTTGTTTGTTTTTTTTAATCTTATGCACACAATTGGCAATACAGAGTGATAAATAATGATCTGTAACTCCTTGAAGTCATACAGCAACAAAACATATGAGTTGCCTAACCTTAGTGCAGATGCAATATTCCCAACAAATTTATGCAATAAATAGATTTATAGTAGGCAGCATAATAAAACAGATGTGGAATTTAAAGATTTGATTAAAGAATGTTAAATTGTTACATAGTTTGTAATGTACTTGAAAAACATTTTGAATCTGTCCCTGAAATAGTTCATTATGTGAGAGATCAGATTATAAGGCTGTTAATTCAATACAATTATGGCTACTTTTTCTAGGTTGATGATCATAAGCCAGTGCGGGATGTTTGGTTCATGATGGATGGGGAAAGGAAGATGAGCCTACCACGGTCAGAGCTGCTTGACCTAGATACACAGGTCCTCCACCAGGTGGCTGAAGCCATAAACTATGCCCACTCTCCTCCAACTCTGCATGATGAACTCTAAGTCGGTTTCAAATCCAATTTCCAAAAAGTTTTTTTTAAATGTACTTTTGTGTCTGTGTTTTCACATCTCTACATTAATAGAAGCTATGAACAACTTGTTTGGGGAAATTCTAAAACTATTAGCAAATTTATAGAGTTGTCCATTTATTATTATTTCCTTAGTCCCTTAGTGATGCCAACCTAATTATGATATGTGGCATATGTTAGAGAGGAGCAAAATCTGTAAAAGACTGTTTGATTTTGAGTGAGGAATGAAAGAGAAGGAATCAGATTATCTCATATTCTAGTCATCATATGTTGAATGTAATGCTGAGAATGGGATGACTTCACTCTTGTGTGTGTGTGTGTGTGTATATTTGTACACACGAGTTAAAATATCAATTTATCATATGGTTGGATAAATTTATCTATATAAAAAGCTCTACTTTTGAGAGATCGAGGTGAAATGTTTTTATGAAGTCAAGTGTGTATGATAATAGTCTTTGTAAATGCTTCAAGATGAAGTGCAATAAAACTTTTACTAATTTATCACAAATATGATAACTAATTGTGGAGATTTGTTTGAGTACCTGAAGATTGCACTATACTTATCCCATATGTTGCGACAATTTATCAATCCTTAACATATACCTGCAAATAACACTCATTCTGGTATTGAGTCCATCAGATCAGCACATTATTATTCCAGAGCAATAATATTCAAGATCTTCAAAATTAAGTACTATGAGGGGTAAATAACTCTTCCCCTATTGCCACTGCAATTGCTGTTAAATTGTCTTATGTAGCATCACCTACTATCTAACTCTTCCCCCAAATTATATATTTTTCACAGAAAACTTACATGCCAACTTTTGAATTATTATAATCTTTGTACCCATAAATGACACTTCAACATAATTTGATGTCTGTGAACTTTTTTACTTATTCACTATTCACAGTTCATAATTCAATTTTCTTTCTAAGTTCATAGATTATGTCAACATATCAGATTTCAAAAATTGTTTTCCAAATACCACAGTGCAGAATTTTGTGCCATATTATGTGAAAGGAAATTATAATAATTAGAAAAACCAAAACATTATTTAAACAAGGGGGAAAACAGTGCAGATCAAATCAAAGGTCACCAAATTTTGTGTGTTTTGAGGGGGGGGGGTCCCATGATGTTATATATAAAGCATTTTCCCGGCACAATAAAAAGTCACAAGATTGCGCCACTCACAACTTTTAGATTTTATAATTAAACGAATTACAATGTTCCAAGTGAAAAATAACTGGTGCAGGTCGATTCAAAGGTCACCAAATTTTGTATGCAGGTAACACTGAGCAGGTTGAGGGGGTCTCATGATATTTTAAAAGCGTTTCCCTGGCGCATTTAACTGTATAAAGATGGTGCCACTCATAACTTTATGATTTTAATAATTAGATAAAATGAATCGTAATATTCCAAGTGAAAAATAACTGGTGCAGGTCAATTCAAAGGTCACAAAATTTGGGGTGTTCAAACATACTAGCCATAAAATATTTTCCATGTGTACAACGAACAGTTACAAGATGGCGCTAGGTACAACTTTTAAATTATAGCATTTAAGAAAACTTGAATTCTTATATTCAAAGCTAAATTAAACTAGCCCAGGTCAAATCAAAGATCGCCAAATTTTGTTTTAAGGGTTGAGGGTTGTCCAAACATGCTAGACATAAAATGTTTTCCTGGCACAATGGACGGTTACAAAATGGCACTGCATACAGCTTTTAGATTATCATATTTAAAAAAACTTAAATTCTAATATTTGAATTCAAATAAGACTTGTGCAAGTCAATTCAAAGGTCACCAAATTTGGCATGAAGGCTGGGGGTGTCCAAACATGCTAGCCATAAAATATTTTCCCGGCACAATGGATGGTTATAAGATGGTGCTATATTCTCCTTTTTTATTATCGTAACCGAAAAAGGGTTGAGAGGTTTCTATATGAGTTATTTGTTTGTCATAAAATATTTTCCAGACACAATGTGTTGAAGTTAACACACATATACAACTCTCCCAGATTTCAGTAAACTGCTGACTTATGCCCCGGTCACATTTGCACAGGGCACCGGCCGGAAAGTAAAATCTGCCGGTGTCACAGCATCCCGGGCGCCGGGGAGTTTATCAGCATGATCGGTGAAAATTAAGATATGCCGTTGCTGTGGTCACATTATACACGGATGCCGCACGGCACGTGCAAGATGACATGGCACAAAGGTCTTTATGATGTCATAAAGTCGTTTGTATCATCTAACAGATGACACCTTAAAGTCATCTGGTAAATGGAACAGACGTCTGTAGGATATCATAGGCAGCCCTTTGATTATCTGACGATTGCCTGGGAACAAACTTTTACAAATCTTACTTTCAAGTAAGATGCCACCGGCAGCCCTAAGATTTAAGATATACTCGCGGGACACTCACGGGAGCCTGCCATGTACTTTAAGATGATTATGTTGCAGCTAAAAGTTCCCGATGACCCGTGCGAAAACTGCTCAATTGTGGCCGATGATATCCCAGTGCCCTCACGACACCTTGGCTTGCCGGCCGATTTTGTGAGAAGAAAAACATCTGCTGGGCATCTGTGCTGAAATTATGGCAAATGTGACTGGGGTGGTTAGGAGTTAGGCAGCTGTGTGTTAGGATAGGCACATTTCGCGGCTCATGGAGTTTTCATTAGCACTGAAATATTCAGCACAACTTTTGAGTTGTCAAGAGATAAAAATGTGTTGCATATTTACTGTATCTTGGTCACAGCTCCAACTCCATACATAATTACTCCAAGGTCACAGTGAGGCAAATATAACTTTGATCAACAAAAAATGGCAAGACAGAAGCAGGTCGGTGTTGATAGGCCTGTCTTTGTAATGATATATTTGAGTTGTTTATAGAAGGTTCTTTTATAAAGAAATGAAAGTCCTGCCATATGTTAAATAAACCAACTGTAACATGTTGTCTACATTTTACATGAATTGTCCAAGGTTGTAGTCAGCGTGAGATAATCTTACAAACAAATTTCAATTCTTTCACGAGTTACATATGACAGAATGGTTGTTCATCATCAGAGACAAATCTGTTTTCTCACACTTGAACAACAATTCAAAAGTGGGATAAAATGTACCGAACATTTCATTTTAATGGACGATAGGTCCTCCATGCCCCCTCAATAATAAATAAGCTACCCCTAATCATTTTAAAATGTTAAGTGAAAAAAAAAATGAAATAAAATTAGTAAACAATATTATTCATTGCAGCTGACATGGTTGTTTTTATCTTCTGATATAGTCACTTCCACTACAAACATTAAAATGGAAATCTATCGCATACAGTGACATGATATATGAAATATTAAACGTAAATATTGATAGGTATAGGTATGCACGGCTTATATGATTGGTAGAATCGTTTAATATGCTCTGGGGAATACGCTTTAATTGAATCACACTTTGAGCTTATGCTTTGCCATACCGTAAAATATATCTATCTGCGGTAAAATCAATAAGGATCTTGATTTTTATAATGTAAAAGCACAGATGGGTTGCATGTTATGTGTCATGATGCAAATTTATGATATCAATTACACTAATTTAACAATATTAATATTGCAAAATGCACTTCATATTGTGCAATCGTGTTCCAATGAGAAGCTACTCCTCAACAGTCCAACTTAACACATTCAATCTGGGATAAGCACGACAAATATGGACACACAAGGAGAGGGTAAGTCAAAGTGATTGCTTAAGAATTACTTTCCCTCTTAGGTTTTCCTTGTTTTTTTACCATGATAGATATGTCATTGATGTAATCTTTCGTGTATCTAAAAAGCAGGTCATTTGAGAAGACATTTTGAAACACACGAATAGAAAGTATTCGTTTATTTTTTTTTAAATAATTATTATTTGAAACATTCATGTACAGAATACATTCTTCAAAAACGATGATTTGATTCAGAGACTTATCGATGAAGCCAATATGATGAAGAATTTTGAACAGTAGGGAAGCGTCAAGAACAATTGTGGCTTAACTTTAGTATCAGTGCTAAATCAAGAGTCTGCTCTAATGTTTTGTTAACGTTTATTAAGACCCACGTTAAGTATATTAAGTCTTTTAAAATTTTTCATTTATTTTGATTATTTATTTATTGTTTTGTCTTTATATCGTTTTGTTATTGTATTTATATCGCATAGGCACTGAATGGTCTTGTTATATTTATTTAATGTTAAAAAACGTTTATTTATGAATTCTTATTTATTACAGTGGAACCTTCATGGCGACAATTGTTATATGATTTTACCCAAGACACCACTCTCCATGGAATTAGATTCACAACTCTTCATAGCAAATTCCTTCTGAGAAGGTATGTTTAATTTGCATTCATTATTTTGTAATTTGTCAAAGAATTGGCAATTAAATATATGAAAATATTAACCATAATACTAAAGGTAAATTCATACATGCTCTTCTGATGTCAACCACTGCCAGTAATTGAGTGCTGATGGTAGACCTTAATTTGAAAACGTACAAATATTTGATAAATATTGTAAATCATTGGCGTTAATCTTTCAGGATCCTATGGGCCTTTGCGGTGCTGCTTGCTGGGTGTGTTTTTGTGTATTTCAACGTTAAGAATATGCTGACCTATTATGACTTTCCTAAGTCTGTCAACGTGGAAGTGGCGTACAATTCAGCCCTGCCCTTCCCGGCGGTGACACTGTGCAACTACAACTTCCACGCGTAAGCCTCACTATCCTGCATGACTCTTACGGTGCCCGACACGGACGGTGCGAGCATCACGGGCCCTGTCGCGCTCATGTTTGCTCACTGTTTGACCTTTAGGTGCATGTGCCCCCAATCACAAATAGACCAAGATCTTTGCTTTCAGTGAAAACTTGCCGCCATCCATATGTCGAGCACTGTATGATCCTCACACCCCTATCTAAGATAAAACAAGAGAAGACATATAGAATCTGAATCTCTGAATGATTAATTTGTAATGCAATTGGCATCAAGAGTGAACTAAATATTCAAAGCTAACCGTTGTGCCTTATATTTGCGTAGATTGACTGGTCTCTCACGGATAGGGTTGTACGATATCATGTATGAGGAATTTGGCCAGGACCAGAAATCTTCAAGTGGTAATTATTACAAACATTTTGTTGAACTCGTAACCATTTTGCGTAAGATTTGCAATACCCTAGAAATACCAAATCAAGCTGTAACAGAATAGCCTTTTTAATTCACGAATCCACTTTATTATCGTATTCATATGTCCCCTCCACAGAGAATATTGAACAAACTATATGTAGAGAAACTTTATCTCAAACTTACCATATTCCCACATATTGACATTGATCTGACTATCTCTCTCATCATTTTTATCACATTCATCATATTCCCACAAATTTACATTCATCAGACTATTTACAAAGTCCTGGCATAATCTTGTCAATTCCGTCCACTTAATCGCCGTGTCGGACGATGGCTACAATATATTTCTCACTTGAAACTTTAACATTTTCAACTTCCCGGCTGGCACCCGACGTAAATATGACTGAGGCATTAGGTAAAACACGTCATGATTACCCCAAAAAACATACCCCCCAAAACATTAAAGATTTACCATATATTTTACACCATCATACCCCAGACAAGATTCTAATCAAATTCGTTTGTGGAGATTTCGATGCGATTTATATGCCTTTTATGAGAAATCAAGAGCTCGTTTTATCACAAAACCACTTGGATTCGTTCAGAATTGATGTATACGGATTGCTTCAGAACATGAGTTAGACACCATATCACCCGGCCTATATCGTGCGGCACCGAGCTCTCCTATCCTGAATCCAATTATGCCTGTGACAGATTGACAGATTTCCATGATTAACAGTGACAGATTTAATGAATACATTTTTGGGGATTTTTACTTGTTTATGTATGCAGTACGAGAGGTAATTATATGGTTATAGATTGTAAAGACCGGTACGTCTATGAAGGAGGAGTCTGTATAGATTCACAGAAGACCAAGTCCAACCTTTTGGAAGCTTCCGGCACGCCCAAGGAATTCCACTCTGTGATGCTATATGTGGGAGTAAGTACCATAACCTGCAAACAACTGTGTACCGATCTCCACCCCAGAACATGCACAGGCTTCTTCTACAATGTGACATCACAAAGCTGCGAGATCACCTCTGCCATCCTGTCAGCACCTAAGCACTCTTTGAGATGTCCTGCCACTGCCCTCAGCTACTACAGGAGACACGCCTGTGTGGGCAAGTATAACCCAATGTACCCCACCAAATAAACCCCAAACTCTCTCAGCGTACCTCATCAAATAAACCCCAAACTCACTCAGTGTACCTCACCAAATAAACTCCAAACTCTCTCAACGTACCTCACCAAATAAACCACAAACTCTCTCAGTGTACCCCACCAAATAAGTTCCAAACCCTCTCAACTTACCTCACCAAATTAATTCCAAATCCTCTTATTTGAAAAAAATCCATCTATTAAATCTGAAGGGGTTTCTTCCACAAAGAACGAGTTGTCCCTGAAGGTCATATCATGTCATCTTGTGATCAAATAGTTGGTTTTGTGTACAACCATACAATTGTGAGTGTTTTTTTTTATCCTAAATAGATTTAGAAATAAATAAATGTTAAAATACAAAGCTTTTGAAGGATGACAGTGGCGACTATACTTTGGTTCCCAGGATAGAGGGGAGAGCCAAGTTTATGGTGCTGTCACATGGTAACGTAACGTGTGGAGCGGTAGTCATTTGTGAAAATCTTGATGTTGTGTTGAGAAAATGCCAACGTGATGGATGTTTTCTTGTTTGAGCGAGTGAGGAACTTTTTCTTGGCGTGGTGCTAACGTGATTAACACAGTTGTGACGTTACCTAGAAGTTTGTGTTAAACTTGGTCACAACGATCAGACAACAAGCTGACCGAGTCTATGAAATCACCACTGTATTGTGCAAAAAAACTATAGCAAAGTTGTGACTTTTCTTGCTCGTTCCTTGCTCGCTGCCACAACGTCCACCAGGTAGGAAATACATATCAAATGTTTAACAACATCTTTGGAACGTCTTAGAAACGAGCTGGGAACAACCTGGACGCATGAGTAAGGAGGCTTAACGAGGTGACAACGTTTGTCCAAAACGTTGGAAAATTTTAAACATCCCAAAAACATTTTTGGCAGTCTTACGTTGCTAAACGTCATCCAACGTGGTCAACTTTCCCCTAACGAGGTCAGAACTTTTATTAACGAGTTCAACGTTTGGTCAAGATTGCAAACTCGTTCCCCAAACGTTGTCAAAAACGTCCTAGTGTGACAGCCCCATTACGTTATGTGGTCAGGTTAACAATAATTAAAATAACTGTTTTCAGGGGTAGCCGAGATCAAATATACCATGGAGAATGTCTTGAGTTTTCAAACCAGCGTGCCACACACTCTCACAGAATCGTTCATCATCGTGCGTGCTGAAGGTAATACCCCCAGCGTCGACCACACCATGGCAACGGGTAGGTCTCCATAGCAACCAATCTGAGTTATATTATAGATATGTTTAATTTTACTTGTTTTATAATCGCCATGTTCTTTTTGTGAGGAAAATCTTTTTAATCTCGACGTTGATCTTCGAGTTGGTGTAAAATAATGCAGCAGAAAGCCATTCAATTCGCCCGCGTGAAAAGGGACGCTTCATTAGAGGGGTTCTTCAAACAAAAAATGAATGAATGAATGAATGAATGAAACATTCCGAGGAGGGTGGAGCCATCAGGGAGACATGTATACACTCACCTCCAGGAGGATGCAGACAGACTTGCTCAATGGTCAGTGAAGAACAACATGGGCTTGAACACCAAAAAGACACTGGAGATGTTGATTACGTTAACAAAGAATCCACCCATTATACCATCTGTCATGATAAGTGATGTCCTCATCATGAGAGATAATACCACCAAAGTCTTGGGAGTCCATGTCTCGTTTAATGCTACAGTCACATATAGACGGTCTCGTTGGACGATGTCAAAACGGTGTTGAAATTTACCTGATCGTCGAACATCGGCGGACATCGTCCAAGAACGTTTTGGGACCGATTTAGCAAAGACCGTCATCGTTTATGATAGTTTGAGACAACTCCTTCACCGCTGAGGACCGCCTGAAGTTTTGAGCTGTTCAAAATTTTCTGGCGGTCAGGAACGGTGAAGGAGATCGATATGGGATCGTCCTTATCGTTCTGCAACCGATCTGGTACCGATATGAACCCGCCCGTCATCGTCTACTCATCGAACATTACCGATGTGGCCACGATAAAAAGTTGTCGGACGATGGTACAGCGTGTTGTGGACGGTTATGAACGTGTTCTGAACGGTTTGAACGATGTTAGGACTGTCTCAGGGCGGTAGAAAAGCGTCTAAAACGGTTTCGTGAACGATGATTAAAGTGTTGGACGATGCCAGGGCGCTCATAAGCGGGATCAGGGCGGTAGTAGGACGTTGTCAGAGCGGTTAATTGAAATGTGGTGGCGCTGCTATGCCCTTGCCTATAAAAGGGCATCTGCTCATCTGTCCTCAGTTTGAGTTCAGGTCTTCATGATGGAGGATGCATCCGAGGGGATTTAGAAAGTCCACGGCCCCTTCCTCTTGCTCTTTTTCCATATCTCGGCCTTTAAGTTAAGAGGGATTCCATGCTGCCTTTCAGTCATGTCTTCCATTTTGACAGAAAGGTTTCCACATGCAGAAGATATTTTTCAAATAAAAAGTATACTTCTCCCACAAATGATATATCTTTCACAACCATATATTATTTATCTTTCACAACCAAGATATTTGTCAGAACCATAAAATATTTGTCACAGTTATTTCATTGATTCAAATAATATTAAAATAATCTTATGTTGTTCTGAAGTATATTCCTGGCAATAAATTGTACAAAACATCTCCACCCTGTTTCCCAAGCAGGACAGGTGCCCAACTGGTAACTCATTAGGTGTTTATACAAGATCACAGACCAGCTAAACAAAGCTGGTTGACAAAGTGTTCAATTGCTGGTGTAGGTTTCAGTAGCCAACTGATCAACTTTCAAGTGCCACAGAAAGTTGTGTTAACAGGGAATATTTTGGGTAATACTACATAAAAGCACTGTTTATGGTATAAACATTCATGTTATGTAAAGAAAATGTGCCTGAAAGTCTGTATACTATAATACTCAGAGACGATGTGGGGTATTGTGTAAACATTTTACTTCAGCCAGCCCTGAACTTTCATTATTTTAACCCGCAGGGGCTGGGTTGTAATTGAAAAACCCAGGACCTGATTTAGGGATACCCTGATTTAGGACTGACTTAAATTTTGATATCCTGATTTACAGATGAAGCAAAGTTAAAATGATACCCTGACTTTGGGGTGATGCAATAAGAAAATGATACCCTGTCTTTGGAGTTCTATGAAAGTAACCTCCCCAGTCAGCCAGCCCAGCAATTTCTTTGTACATATCACAAATTTGTAGCAGTGTTGAATTCAGAGGGTTCAGATCCAGGGTTAAGCTGTGGGAATTAAGTCACACGTGTCTCAACGTCTACTGCCATCACTACTTTTATATAAGTTAATACTTAGTATATAGGACAGAGACAGACAGTGGCTGGGGACTTTCACTCTTACAAATAAACACTTTTAACATTTTTAAAGACAGTGGAAGTACAAGATGACATGTGAGACACAACATTCAACTTAATTGCAATTAGTATAAAAAGCGGAAGAAAAGGTTACATATCTGTTCGGTGTCCTTCGGTCAGGCAGTGGTCAGCAGTGCTGGAACCCTACATTCTAACTAAGCTGCAGGTACAATAGAACACGTCTAGATGGTTTGAAGGTTGAAGAGGAAGGGCCCAGAGGCCTTTATTCACATACATTGTATACTGAGGGTATATTTAGGTGGCTGTGCAGCATAGTAGGAAAGCATACAATAGAATTGTTACATTAGTGGTGGGTATTATAACACAGAGCGATATGTACTTCTGAGGGGCCTGCAAATCACGGACCTGGCTGTCAGTGTCACAGACTGGCGGACACCTCAACTGCATAAATAAATATAGAATTGAAATATCTTTGGCAAAAGAGGAATATATGAAAATTAATAACTTCATGCACAAAAGAAAGGTACGCTAGATGTTTGACTGTGTTGAAAATGTCCGAGTTTCAACTGCCAGTTTCAGACAGTTGCCAGTCACTGTAGTCTACATTTATGGCAACTTCAAAATGATGAGGACATATAAATATCATTTTCAAAAAGGAAACTGTATACAAATTCTTTTTTAAAAAAAGACTTTCTTGTTTATACACTGCTCAGACTCTCAAAGCTGCATGTCTAACTTACGATATTATATCAAAAGCTAGTTGTTATACTTTGCGCGCCACTCAAATGCTCAATTCTTGATCTGGCTCTCCCATTAGTATTTCTTTGTTTTCAGTATTTACAGAGCCTAGGATTTTTCCAATCCCTTGACGTTATTGCTTGCAATGTTGACAGATTCAAAGGAAATTAAAGACTTATTATGAAAAGTTCCACATGCTACATAAATTGATATTTTGCTTGATAATTATGATTGTGACAATGACATAATTTTCCACATTACTATTTTTTTTAATCTTTCAGGTCGTGGCCACTATTTTTACATGCTGGAAACAGACAAGAGGTCAGGGTTTCAGGCCTCAGCATTTACCAATTTCCTTCTGTTCCATGATTCGTGCATCGAACTGTACTATGCCTGGGCTGGATCCGGCGTAACAACTCTGACCATTGAACTGCTCAGGGAAGACAGAACTATTGCACTCGTATATGTCAGGTACGTTATGAGTAACCATACAATAGTGCCCATAAAACTATTGAGGGAAATAGAATCATTACACTCGAATATGTCAGGTACGTTATGAGTAACCATACAATAGTGCCCATAGAACTATTGAGGGAAATAGAATCATTACACTCGAATATGTCAGGTACGTTATGAGTAACCATACAATAGTGCCCATAGAACTAATGGGGGAAAATAGAATCATTACACTCGAATATGTCAAGTATGTTATGAGTAACCATACAATAGTGCCCATAGAACTAATGGGGGAAAATAGAATCATTACACTCGAATATGTCAGGTACGTTATGAGTAACCATACAATAGTGCCCATAGAACTAATGAGGGAAAATAGAATCATTACACTCGAATATGTCAGGTACGTTATGAGTAACCATACAATAGTGCCCATAGAACTAATGAGGGAAAATAGAATCATTACACTCGAATATGTCAGGTACGCTATGAGTAACCATACAATAGTGCCCATAGAACTATTGAGGGAAAATGGAATCATTACACTCGAATATGTCAGGTACGTTATGAGTTACCATACAATAGTGCCCATAGAACTATTGAGGAAAAATAGAATCATTACACTCGAATATGTCAGGTACGTTATGAGTAACCATACAATAGTGCCCATAGAACTAATGAGGGAAAATAGAATCATTACACTCGAATATGTCAGGTACGTTATGAGTAACCATACAATAGTGCCCATAGAACTATTGAGGGAAAATGGAATCATTACACTCGAATATGTCAGGTATGTTATGAGTAACCATACAATAGTGCCCATAGAACTATTGAGGAAAAATAGAATCATTACACTCGAATATGTCAGGTACGTTATGAGTAACCATACAATAGTGCCCATAGAACTAATGAGGGAAAATAGAATCACTACACTCGAATATGTCAGGTACGTTATGAGTAACCATACAATAGTGCCCATAGAACTATTGAGGGAAAATAGAATCATTACACTCGAATATGTCAGGCACGCTATGAGTAACCATACAATAGTGCCCATAGAACTAATGAGGGAAAATAGAATCATTACACTCGAATATGTCAGGTACGTTATGAGTAACCTTACAATAGTGCCCATAGAACTATTGAGGAAAAATAGAATCATTACACTCGAATATGTCAGGTACGCTATGAGTAACCATACAATAGTGCCCATAGAACTATTGAGGGAAAATGGAATCATTACACTCGAATATGTCAGGTACGTTATGAGTAACCATACAATAGTGCCCATAGAACTAATGAGGGAATATAGAATCATTACACTCGAATATGTCAGGTACGTTATGAGTAACCATACAATAGTGCCCATAGAACTATTGAGGAAAAATAGAATCATTACACTTGAATATGTCAGGTACGTTATGAGTAACCATACAATAGTGCCCATAGAACTAATGAGGGAAAATAGAATCATTACACTCGAATATGTCAGGTACGCTATGAGTAACCATACAATAGTGCCCATAGAACTAATGGGGGAAAATAGAATCATTACACTCGAATATGTCAGGTACGTTATGAGTTATCATATAATAGTGCCCATAGAACTAATGAGGGAAAATAGAATCATTACACTCGAATATGTCAGGTACGTTATGAGTAACCATACAATAGTGCCCATAGAACTAATGAGGGAAAATAGAATCATTACACTCGAATATGTCAGGTACGTTATGAGTAACCATACAATAGTGCCCATAGAACTATTGAGGGAAAATAGAATCATTACACTTGAATATGTCAGGTACGTTATGAGTAACCATACAATAGTGCCCATAGAACTAATGAGGGAAAAAGAATCATTACACTCGAATATGTCAGAAGAAAATATTCAGTTACAGCATAAAAATGAACAAGGGACAAAAGTAAGCATAAAATAATGAACAAAGAACTGATCAGGGATGATATAACCACTATATCCAAATGTTTCATAATGAAAAGGATTTTGCCTTATGATAATAGAACATTAGAACTTCATTTTATCATATTGTTATCATATTGTTTATCATATTTCTCAATTGTAATTCTTTGAACGCACAAGAAATGGCAGTGCTGGTTTCCCGCTGTGGAATCGCTTGTTTTTCCCGGCCCCAGATGGGAAGTATTCGCTCAATATCATTGGGAAGAGACCTACTGGCAAAATAACGTCTGGTTTGGCTTTGGATGACATCTTCATAACATCATGCAGAAACTTCAGTATGTATTTATAAAATACACTCTCCCAAGACGTACCCATGGTTCGCATGAAGCTGATTATCTGTATTTCGTTAAATATGTCTGCTTTTATTTTGTACACCCTTGTAAAGGTTATGCTCAAACAAATTCCGAAATTAAATTCAACAAGAGTAGAAATCAATTACTCTGCTAAACGGGGGTAATAGCAGGCGACTGGAACAAGTATTTTAATTCATTCACTTCAGAGAGGAATTGTAAGAGAACTGCAAATGGTGAGGGTTATGAGGGTGTTAAGGACGAGACTGTGTCTGGTGACCAGTGTGTGATGTGGGAGGACATAGCTGGTATATATCAGCCACATATGTTCACGGTGGGTAATGTCAACGCCAGCTACGATATTGCTGTGAACTACTGCCGCCTCCCAGATGGAGACTATCAACTCTGGTGTTATACCAGTCTGGAAGACTACAGCTACGATTATTGCGATGTGGACTATTGTGGTGAGTCGTCAACATATCATAGTTACTTAATGATGATGATTAAGTAACAGGTACTTAATGTTTTTCATATTATGTTCGGTGCACTGTGCATCATGATGTTGTTGTCCAGTGCGCTCATATCGTGATCATTTTTTTCAGATTGCACAGCTTGGGAGTTTCAATGTAGCAATATGCGTTGTATACCAGAGCAATTTACTTGTGATGGCGTGGATGATTGCGGAGACAATAGCGATGAAGTGAAGGATTGTTGTGTGTATATTGCAATCGATATTATCATAACATATTTGAGAATGAAAACCTCTACTAATCATCTTTAGATGTGTATTCCCCCTCCCCCACTGCGGTACTTGTCAGATTAAACAAATATCGTCACAAAAGCCAAGATATCCAAGAATTACTTCAAATTTCCATCTCAGAATGGAGAATAGAACCCTAAAGCTTTCATGAAATCAGATTTTCAAGCACTTTCTCCTGGCATAATATTAATTGCGATGAAATGTTACATTACTCATCATATTTCTTCTCCACACATAAATCTGACCTATTTTGTAGTCTGTAAGGGTGATAGGCCTGTACCAGTAGACAAACATTAATGGACAGACAAGCCTCTGTCAGATAAACCACTCCAATCCCAGTCTCAAGGTGCCCCATTGTTAGAGAAAGACTTCATTAAACAGGTGTTTGCACCTGATCATTTGTCAACTAAACATAGTTTGTGGATAAAGTGTCCAAAATGGATGATTTGGATTTAAAGCATTCATGAAATAACAGAGGTCATTTTACATAGATTTGGTGCATGCCTAAATGATATGTGGCCACGAAACTGTGATACGAGCAAGCTATCTCACTAAAATCAACCAAAATACACCGACCATGATTATTGTGTTTTGCTGAAAGTGACAAGTACTGCCTGTACTCTTGTGACCAGATGGCCACATGTAAACAAGGGGCAAACATTAATGAACAAACAAGCCTCTGTTATACCCCAGTCATATAAGTAAGAATCGGCCGACTTCAAGGGTCCCGGGCACCTGGGAGTTCATCAGTGGTAATCAGAGATACGCCGTGGCTGTGGTCACATTGTACAGGGCCAGATTAGATAATAACAATAATAGATGCCACAGACGTCTGTAGGATATCTTAAAGACATCTAGATCATTTGATAAACGTCTGTAGGATATCCTAGAGACATCTAGATCATTTGACAGACGTCTGAAGGATATCCTAAAGACATATATATGATATCGTAGGGAGCCCGTTGGATCATCTGACGATGGCCTGTGAACCCATGAAATAAAAAAAATCCTTTTTTCACCGTACGATGCCACCAGCAGCCCTAAGATCTTAGATACACCTGCGGGATACTCACGGGAGCCTGCCGTGCACTTTAAGATGATATTTGCTGATAAGACATCGGGGGAAACGCCGGCAACTTTTATGTAGCAGCTAAAAGTTCCCGATGACCCACCCGACGTCTTAAAGATGCCCAATTGTGGCCGATGATCTCCCGGTGCCCTCACGGCAATCTGAGCTGACAGCCGATTTTTTAAAAAAAATACCCATTGGCCGGGCATCTTAACTGAAATCGGCGCAAATGTGACTGAGGTATAAGCCAAATCACTCCATTGTCCCAATCTGAATTGAAGGTGCCCATATGCAGTGTTAGCAAAACTTTTCTATGAAGGTGCTTATACTGGATCACTGGTCAGCTAAACAAAGTATGGTTACAAAGTGTTCAATGGATGATATGAAAGACTAATTATAGGTTAAATTTGATTGCAAAGTTTGGGGTATAATCATTTATATTATGCAAGGAAAAGGTGCTTGAAAACCTCATTTTATGAATGCTTTAAGCATGAACTTGACACGAACCTTTACTTTTGTTTAGCATCTCGGAGTGCCACTTGTAACTTTGAAGAGACCTACATCTGTGGCTATAGTGATAGATCCATAGTGACAACCAAGTGGAGCAGACAACGTGTGATCGACATCAGCGACGGGATAGGACCTACCATAGGATATACTGGATCAGTGCTTGGTGATTACAATTGATTACCTACTATTCCAATTGTCATATATTCTTCTGTTACCACCGTGTTGTATATATACATGTTAAGTATATATCCTTGGTTTGACATATTGTTTTTCCTTCTGTACAACATTTATGATGTTTGGATGTCGCTTTATTATTCCTATGCTATCAGCTTCATGACTGAGCCTGCACTCACTTGCTAGAGGTGGAGATAACACACATTGTCACTTTCAATCCCGAATGCTTCTGTGGAATGGTGTTCTCAGCGTGAGAGCCCACCCTCTGACACTCTCTCTACCTAGCTATATATATATATATACATACATATATATATTCTGTGTGCTGCCAGCCTGATTGTGACTAACAGTGTTTGCATGTATGGACTATATGCAAATGGATGTGTATTTGATTCACTCTGTTTCCTAATGATCTATAGTTAATACAACATGTCGTTTTTCCAATAAAGAATATTATTAATTGAATTATCACTTCAATAGTGATAATGAAAATAAAATCTTTTACTCATAAGCAACATATTATCAACTTAATCTTTTGTGTTGGTGCATGTGTAAATATAATAACATGTGCATCTAATAGTCAATAAATAATCAAATTGGTATACAACATGCTGTTTATCTTTGAATATAACAATAATAACAAATTTTAACAAAAAAGAAAAAAAGATAATACAATTGTATACAATTCTTTATTAATGTACACTTCACCTTACTTCTATCAATAAACCGATGAAATCAAAATTATGGTTAAACAAAAGATAATGAATAACCAACCAAATAACCTTTGCAATCAAAGCAATTGGATTGAGTGAATAATGTTCACCGAAATAAACTCCAAACTGTACTGGGCAAGTTACCTCTTGATTATATTATATATTAATTTAAAATTACAAATTATAGACCAATGATTCAAAGTATACAGCACACTATCTTTTTAACAATAACATAATTAAAACTATTCTTACAGTACATTGTACTCAAATCTTCTAATCTAATCTATTTCAAAGGTAGTAAGCATTGAACTTGCACTTTTGTGTATAAAAAGCATATGTTGTATAGTTTATACCACACCATGGCACGGGCAGCCCTCAGATAATCTGCCGATGTGCCTGCGGGACACTGCCGGGACCCTGACGTGCACTTTAAGATGATATTTGCTGATAAGACATCGGGGAAACGCCGGCAACTTTTATGTTGCAGCTAAAAGTTCCCGATGACCTGCCCGACATCTTAAAGATGCACAATTGTGGCCGATGATCTCCCGGTGCCCGCACGACAATCTGGACTGCCGGCCGATTTTGTAAAAAAATACTCATCGGCCGTGCATCTTTACTGAAATCGGAGCAAATGTGACTGAGGCATAAGACACCTGTGTCCAAAGTTAAATTCCCGGTTTGGACAAGGCTTCGGCTGTGTCAGTTGGGACAAGACATCAGTCCGGCGGTCCAGAAATGTGGATACAGCAAGTGACCCATGATTTGTTATCAAAGAGCATGGTTTAGGTTATGATGTCCAGCGCTGGTATTTACCCAGTTTAATTAGTACAGTAGTAGTTATGCCCAAAAATGTTTTTCAAGTAAGCTCTATCCTTTCTTTAATTGTTACCAAAAAAACCATCTTTTTCTTATTTTTGCTTCAATTTTGAATCTAAAATGATTAAAAATGATAAAATTTTAAAAACAAATTAAATATCTAATCAAAAGGAAAATCCATCTCTCAGCATTTGATACATTTAAGACCTGAAATCCGTTTTGTAGTTATTTTCATACAAAGCAATTATCTTGCACCATGTCATTTTTTGGGGTTCAAATGACTTTTTTTGGCGGGAAAAAAGAACTTTAGAAGACACTGTTCCCCCTAACGTTAAAAGCACGGCATGCTGTCTTTCAGACACTATACTCTATGAGGTCATGTCTGCTTATTTTCATCAACTATTGTAGGACTTCTGGGATGGGAAGCTGGTATAAACACAGATCAAAACTTTACAACTATATGTTTTGCTATTATTCATGTTTTCAATGGATTTAAGCGTACGGATTTGTATTTATAGACATTATGATTGGGAAAGGTAGTGACATGGGTCAGAATTGCAACAGTTGATCGCAGGACGTCGAGTTTATTTACTTTGGAAACGTCAATATGATGGGCAGTGCGTGTTGTTTCTCAGTTCATAATCTTTCCCAGTCAAAATGTCTGTAAATGTAAATCTGGGGGTTATCTGTAGCGTCTTTTCCTCAGTTTTTTACCCGACATTACACTTGACAACATGAAATGACATTCAGAAGAGTCAAGTGATGACATCATGGGAACACCAAGGGAGAAACTTCATATGATGTCCAGATTGTTGCTGTCACTCCCGTGAAGAAACTGACCCACTTTCACGTCTTTGCGCAAACTCGTAAACAATGGCGAAACGATGCTGAGATCAAGAAAAAACAAAGAAATGTTTTCAAACAGGACTGACATCTTATGTTGAATTAAAGAGTACATAATTGTTTGATTGTTAGTTGCCGGAAGTTGAGTTGTACCAGAGTCATGGCTTAAATATGAAGGGCAATGCAAGGTGTTTATGGAAACAGTGGATTTCAAGTCTATTTTGACGCTGTCTTTGGGTATAATATAGTGCATCTTCATCCAACGCTTAAAACAATGCCGTGGCTTTTGTAAATGGGTCCACATGATATCGCAAAAGAAATATCCCCAGTCACCCGTAGAGAAGAGCTGAATATTGCCACAAAATAACCTAAATTGTGCTGAAAATATCATTAATAAGAACAAACAGGACAATGGTTCACCTGAAAAAAGGGCCAGTCATCTTGTTACCTCAATGAAGCGGGGATAATTTCTGTGAAAATAAATATATAAGGTGCTATAAAGAAATGAATTTAAATGTACATTTAGGAAGCCTAAAAAAACCAGTCCTTTTCATTTTTTATGCATAACCTTGTTAGTTAATCTGGGGAAACACTTGATCCATATATTTTAACATGTTCTGAATTTGTTATAATTCAGATCTTTGAGGCACCTTCGTCATGTGACTATTTAGCATATTGTTGTTATAGGTTATTTGAATGGACAACCCCTCCTTTCTACAGGTTCTTTGACTTTTTGTTATCTTCCTATCAGCAAGCACGTACCGATCAGACATGGCTTGTTTTTCTGTCTGAACAGCTTCTTACTAGGTGATACGAAAGGCTCACTGCAGTTGTCCTCTATTTGCAGACTACATCATGTATGTGGACACACGCCAGGGGGCAGAGGGGGACACTTCTCTTTTGATGTCCCCTCCATTCTCCTTGACGTCCTCAAAGCCTTGCATCTCCTATTGGTTGAACATGATATCAAGCCCAGGTGGAATACTGGATTCCCTGCGAGTCTACCTCAACCAAGCTAACTTCCCCCACGGCTCACCTGCCCTCATTCAGGAACATAGCCGTCTCACACAGACATGGAAGCAGCATACTATACGCCTGGAGCCCGGAAATTACGTCCTCCTGTTCTACTTCACCATGGGATTTCCTTACACATCTTCTGTAGGCATAGAGTCTGTTAAGATGATGGATTGTCGCAGCACAGGTGTAAACGTCACGACGCCCACAAGTGAGTAGATGATATATTGTCACTGGTCCCACCAACCTTATTATAATCTACTCTCTCTATATTACTCAGCCTGTCAATGAGTAGATGATATGTTCTCACTGGTCCCACCAACCTTATTATAATCTACTCTCTCTATATTACTCAGCCTATCAATGAGTAGATGATATGTTCTCACTGGTCCCACCAACCTTATTATAATCTACTCTCTCTATATTGCTCAGCCTGTCAATGAGTAGATGATATGTTCTCACTGGTCCCACCAACCTTATTATAATCTACTCTCTCTATATTGCTCAGCCTATCAATGAGTAGATGATATGTTCTCACTGGTCCCACCAACCTTATTATAATCTACTCTCTCTATATTGCTCAGCCTGTCAATGAGTAGATGATATGTTCTCACTGGTCCCACCAACCTTATTATAATCTACTCTCTCTATATTGCTCAGCCTGTCAATGAGTAGATGATATGTTCTCACTGGTCCCACCAACCTTATTATAATCTACTCTCTCTATATTGCTCAGCCTGTCAATGAGTAGATGATATGTTCTCACTGGTCCCACCAACCTTATAATAATCTACTCTCTCTATATTGCTCAGCCTGTCAATGAGTAGATGATATGTTCTCACTGGTCCCACCAACCTTATTATAATCTACTCTCTCTATATTGCTCAGCCTATCAATGAGTAGATGATATGTTCTCACTGGTCCCACCAACCTTATTATAATCTACTCTCTCTATATTGCTCAGCCTGTGAATGAGTAGATGATATGTTCTCACTGGTCCCACCAACCTTATTATAATCTACTCTCTTTATGATATTCTGTTCTCATCACAACTGTAAAAGGAAACCTACATAAGTTTGGATCATGCAATCCTTTAATCTTAATCCGTTTCATCAAAGATTTCAGAATTTCAACCTTGATGTAGTTTTCGTCATTAAAACGTCAAGAGGTAGTTGCACAGGGAATAAATAAGAACAACAACAATTCCATATTTTTCCTCGTAGGTTCACAAAGGGAGAAGTGGGGGTTACGAGGCGACTATATTTGGATCTGTCTTATTTGGGGAAAAGAATAATTTATGAATTAATTGAGAAAAATGAAATATGATTTACTTAATTTACAATCAAACAAATTAATCCAGACCAAAAATAACTATCTCTAGCATGAGACCTAACGCTTGTGACTTTCAGATGCAGCAGAAATTGGTAGTGCGGATTGCAATTTTAACTCTGGGGATATGTGTGGTTATAAGACATTTACCACCAGTTCTTATGTAATATGGAAACTGGTGCCTGCAATCTTTATTAACAACTCAACTGACTCGAGTAAGTGTCCTACTTCACAAGTTATGTGTTTAGAGTGTCCATGTCTATAGTGGTTAAACCTCTATATCTGCTTGAAATTGGTCTTGTCATGAGATGACCGAAATAATGTTGACATTGGCGCAAAACCCAAAACAAAGTAACAAATAAATCATATATATTTGCACTGCGGGAGTTTGTATTGCATATATACAATCACATGTGTTCGTAATGAATATATTTGCAATGCAGTTGCTGGGCGTACATCCTACACGCTGAGTGGCTCGTTCGCGAGCCCACGGTTTCCCAGCTCATATGGGAACACCCAGGATTCTACTTTGCTCAACATCAAGTCGCTGCCAGGATCTACCATCACCATTACGTTCCACATGTTTGATGTTGAATATGAGAACAACTGTGCATTTGACTCTTTGCAGGTAGGTGGAAATAAAATATCGGGAGATTAAAAAGCCGATTCGTGTTATTTTTAGATAGTATTCACAGTTTGTTTGGCGCACAAAGTCAGAACTTACGATGTGTTTATAAGGCTCTTTGCTGATGACAGCCTCCTATATAGAATAGTTGAAAATGATGATGATGCAGTCAAACTGCAAGAAGACCTCAATATGCTGGAGGAATGGTCAAGAGAGTGGCAAAGGGACTTCAATGCTCAGAAATGCTACACCCTGAGCAGCAAGGAAAAAGCCAAGCTCTTGATACAAGAAAATATACATTAAATGGTCACATCTTGCAACATGTTGAACATCATCCCTACCTTGGAGTTGAGCTCCAAACAAATATGAAATGGGATGAACATATCAACAACATTGTCTGCAAAGCAAATCAAGTACTGGGATTTGTAAGAAGGAATTTCAATATGTGCCCAGGAAATATCAAAGAGGCTGCCTACAATACACTTGTGCGCCCTCACTTAGAATATGCATCAAGTGTGTGGGACCTTCATCTCAAAAAAGATATAGACTGCATAGAATCAGTTCAAAGACGAGCTGCTCGATTTGTGTCTGGCAACTGGAAGAGAGAAACAGGCACTGTAACAAAAATTCTGGAAGATCTTAAATGGGATTCACTAGCAGGGAGAAGAAGGACGGAGAGGCTGGTTTTATTGTATAAGGCTATACATGGTGAAATAGCTTTGAAACTTCCAGAACATGTCAAAATGAAATCAGCTCCTACACGGAAAAACCAGGGAAATCGCTATATCGAAATGGCAACAAGCTGTGACCCTTATAAATACAGCTATTTTCCAAGGACAGTAACTGACTGGAACAATCTTCCCCCTCATTTAACTACATTGGAACCAGGTAGCTCGGCATCCTTCAGGAACTCCCTTGCCAGAGTATAAAGGTTAGCAACAAGTAGCTGGTGTGTACCAGCTGCACCCCTTAGTGCAACCTTGCACTCTCGGTGGGATGCCAATAGGTTTTGCCGAGTAAACTTATAGATAGATAGATTTTATTTATTGAACCCAATTCACACAGTATTTGAGTTAATATTGTTACGAATCAACTGTGATTGTAGCAGCCAAGCTGTGAAACACTGAAACCAAAATGACTGTTGCATTGTTAGTCATATATCAAAACAGGGCACCACGGGCGGATCCAGGATTTTTTCAAATGTGCTCTAAAAGAGTGGGGGGGGGGGGGTAATTATTAACAGCTCCATTTCCCAAAAGCCCCACCCCCCAGCCACAGACCCCGGAGGGGCTTCGGCCCCCACCAAAACCCACCCTGGATCCGCCACTGGGCACCAGTGTGAAAACTAACCTTGCCACCAGTGTGGACACAAACCTTTACCATCAAGATACTAACCTTGACCAGCAGGATACTAACCTTTGCCAATAGACATTAACATTTGCCACCAGTGTGATACTAACCTTTGCCTCCAGTGTGGACACTAATCTTGCCACCAGTGTTGACACTAAGCTTTGCCACCAGTGTGGAAACTAATCTTGCCACCAGTGTGGACACTAAGCTTTGCCACCAGTGTGGATACTAACCTCTGCCACCAGTGTGGACACTAACCTCTGCCACCAGTGTGGACACTAACCATGCCACCAGTGTGGATACTAACCTATGCCACCAGTGTGGACACTAATCTTGCCCCCAGTGTGGACACTAACCATGCCACCAGTGTGGATACTAACCTATGCCACCAGTGTTGACACTAATCTTGCCACCAGTGTGGACACTAACCTCTGCCACCAGGACGCCAACCTTTGCTAGCAGGCCACTAGGGCATTAATCATTACCCCAATACACTAATCTTGATCAGCAGGGCATTAAACATTGCCAACAGGACACTCACTAACTTTGCTGTTATTACAGAATGTGTATGATAATCTATTGCACAGCAAAGGAGCAGGATTGCATTGGGCTTGATATGAACTATGTCTGTGATTAATTGATGAGGCCACTGCTTTTTATCACCATCTCTATTGATGGATTTGGTTACATTCCATCCCCAAGGGATGAATCTGTTTCAAGTCATAAACATTCACCTGGTCCGTCCTTTGTAAGTGATTTAAAATTGCACACAAATCTAATCTCATATATCCATGCAGGAACATATCACAGCATAAATAACGTAATTGCGTATGCCCTGCAAAACAAGCATAGTTGATTATCTACCTTCCCAGCCTTCATTGCGCTGTATGGTATTCCCAAGAAACTAATTAATAGATTATGTACATGCTCCTCCTGCTGTTAGCGTCCACGGACAAACAAGCAATATTATATATGCATGTGCGGTACACAGACCAAATATACTATAGATATGAATATATTTGAAAATCCCCACAGATATACTCTCCTTAGCAGATCCTGGATTTATACCAGGCTCTGCAAATAAACGGAGTTGAACGGCAGTTTTAGGAGACGACCCCCAGTATAAGCTTTATTTCAGCAGCCAATAAGCAGAGACTCAAATATTTTGTCACATAAAATAACATCACCAATTTGTGTTATTGTTATGACAAGAGAGCAGAGACTCAAATATTTTGTCACATAAAATAACATCACCAATTTGTGTTATTGTTATGACAAGAGAGTGACAACGAATGAGTGAGATCTGAGTGACATGTATACCAAAATAGGCGAGATAATAATAGTTAAGGGATGGACCATTACTCTTCAAGGGGAATAAAAAGAAAAATCTTAACTTTTATTTTTTTTTTGGGGGGGGGGGGCAAGACTGTTGTATCTGGTTTCATCATGAAATGACTGAAATAATGTTGAAAGTTATGTAAAACTTGATGATCATTGATATACAATACTTTTCCAACAGGATATTTCCAATACCCACCCCCTCCCAATAATAAATGATCCATGCCAAATTACCTTTGAATATATGAAATAGGCATGTGCATGTGTGCGGCAGTGGTATGGTGCATGACCATGAACAAGAACCAACCTGTATGGCAATTGCATGCTAATGTGAGGAAAAAGTATTCCGTACATCATGCTAATTGTGGCAGAGGTAGTATGTGACTCTACCTCCCCATGCAGAGTACCACAGATATTGAATATAAATAATAGCATGATTATTTTGCCTGGGTCAAATTTGAATTTATATTGTGGTGATTTCTCAATCACCCAAACAGGTATGGAGTGAAGCATCCCACCCTGGCTACATAGTTAATGTATGATCACAGGTTGTACCTGTACATTTATAGCTATGTATGAATCACGTATATATCATTGCATGAAATTAATAAGTGATAACCTAAATAGGTTTTCACTTTTATTGTTTGGGTCAATGTACTTTACAGCTTCAAGCTCATATAAGCAGCAGCGGCACTTTCATACTTGTTTCCTTGTCATTATATTCTATCAAAGATCTTCCAAATTTATTGCAGATTGCCTAATAACTAAAAATATTATTACATTTAGATATGTTTGCAACCACACAAAATTCAATTAGCCAAAATGTTGTGTTGCGCCCAGATAAGATCCAGCGTGCCTTGGGTATCAAGATGATTCTATTTTACTGGCATGTATTTTTTATTACTGACGTTCTAAAAGCCAGGTGTGTGTTGTGTGTGTGTGAGTGTGTATCATTTATCTCATACTTGGGGCCTCAAGAGAGTGTTCTGCACCTATGAGATATTTTTTGCAGATCACCCCTCTGCCGAACTACTTTCACAGATCACCCCTCTGCCGAACTACTTTCCTTTTATCTTTTTTAAAGATTCTTTTCATATTTACATACTTTTGAAATGAATAAAATGCTTAATTAATATGTTTGTACACAAATGTCATAATATTTGTCTATAAAATAAATGTAATCATGTCTTAGGCCAGTTCTTCAACAAATCATGTGTTGATTTCTCTGAAATGAACATGATGACTGTCCAGGTTTGTTTTGACCTGGAGCAGACGACATTTCAGATTTGGGTCATGGGGACCTTGAAACACAGACAGGTGGGACCCCTGTTGACAGAGACTGCAACCTTTTGTGGGAATCTCAAAACTGATGACTGTTCATGCAGTTGAAACAGAATTACACCCATTTCATATAGTGCTTTATAGGTGGCCTAGTTCACTGCATGTAGTAATATAAAATTGATTACATTATGTAAATGAGCTGAGAACTTAAATGAGCCACACACAACATAGTTCTGTACTTATTACCATGCTTTCACTGCTTTGCTTTGAGGATAAAGTTGATTGCAAACCCCATCTATCTGCAGTGGATAAGTATGAGATAAAGGCAAGAACATGAGTTCGTGCAGTGTTCAGGGAGACAGATCTCTCTCGTTGGTTCTGGTGGAAGGATCTCATTCGTCCTTTGGACTCTTGAGATCCTTCCACCAGAACCAACTTGAGAGATCTGTCTCCCTGAAGACTGAACTCACATGTTCTTGCCTTAATATTCTTATGATATGACAGATCCGACAAGGGAGCGATGACGCGGTGCCCAGCCATAAGTTGTGTGGTTTGAGGGAGGCTGGTTTTGAGATCTCCCTCAATAGCACTGATATCTTCCTCGTGTTTGTGTCCGACACCTCAGTGGACAGGCCTGGTTTTAAAGCCACCTACCAAATTTCAAAAGTGTCTGAAGCTGGTGAGAACATTTGTTACATATATCTATAAGACATTTTGGGTTTTTAACATAAAAATTAAGATATTATTACAAAATTATAACTTTCATATATATTAAAACAATCTAGTAATGCGAGAAACATATTTAAATTGCATAATTTCAGACTATGCTTTGGGAGTGCAATACGAGGGGACTCGACTTTATGACAGTAAAACAACTTATTTGTATTCTCCAATTGTCAATTTCACCAGCCCACAGTGTCTGCAGTTTGAATATCAAACGAAAACAATATTCACCGTTAAACTCCAGGGAGAAAAGGTGAAATTATGGCAAAACCCTGTTTTATATTTAAGGCTGAATATTAAGAATAAATATTTCATCGATGCTTGATATTGTATCTTTTCATCTTTCGGGGTTTCATCAAGTTCTCCCCATTATTTCCACCAAATTATATATGTGTCAGATATTGCCTCCAAATACAGAAGACACCATAATACATGTAAGCATATCTTATCATTTAAATATTGTAGTGACGGTGCTTGCAATGTTCGTTAAAATTTTGAGATATGTACCTCTTACTGTAATAAAATGGTCACGGCTATTTCATGACCATTGTCTTATCAGTGTATGCTATAATGCAAAATAAATCTCCACAAGAGTCGAGTATCAGATTTAATCATGTCTAATCATCTTTATATCTCAGGTGTCAGACATAATGACTGATGTGGGTCATGAAACTGACTCTGTCATGGCCCCAATGACAATGACCATTCCTGCAGGAATCTACCAAATAGTCTTTATATTAGAAACGGGAGCCACAATGGGAGTCCAAGCATCGTTAGACAATATAAGCACACAGAAGGGAAAATGTGACTCTCTATGCAAGTATAAAGATTCTTGTAACCAACAAAACTGATTTGTCTAAATGGACATGTACAAATATTTTATTGACTGAAGATAAAATCAATTGTGATTATTGACTGAAGATCATCATCATCATCATCATCATCATCATCATCATCATCATCATCATCATCATCATCATCATCATCATCATCATCATTATTATTATTATTATCACCTACATAAAATAATGTTAGCAACTGCAGGTTCCTCTTCTCTATTAAAATCACATATTTTTCTTTCTTTCACATATTTACATTACCGTAACACTTTCGTGTATGTGTGTTCTACGTGGTGCAGATTTCTGCTAATTTAATTGGTTAGATGCTGCAAATTAAACTGGCTGGATGCTGTACTCGGTTAAAGAATAATGACTTCACATTTGTAGGATACAAACCATTCCATTTTGATTGATAATTTGTTCGTTTTCTGTCTATGAATGCATATTGATATTGTTTTGCAGTCAACACTGGGGTAGTTACCTGCAATTTTGACACATCATCATGTGGCTACCAAGACACCTCTGAAGGGCCCACGCGCTGGATATGGCTTGGTAATAATAAAAATACAAAATATCTGAATCTTTTTCTTTTTTTATAATGAATTTAAAGGGAGGGGAATCTTCACAAAGTCCATGGTAGTATAATTTGTGGTAAAACGAAAGATTGCCTGTCACTTCAACAAGGAAAAAGTTTTCTGCAATAGAAAAACTGAGGCGTATATTTTGTAGACACTAATAACTGTCTCAAATTGGGACAGTAAACACCTTGCAGGTGCTTGTATGCTTTGGCAGGAATTCTAGACTTACATCATTGGAAATATGTGGTCTCTGTTTGGGGTTTCCCTGTTCTATATTTACATAAATTAATGACATTGTTTGCCCGCTCCATAAATCCATTTCAACGAGAGGCCCTTGATTGTCCTTATATATTTGTACAAGGATTGTCTAATATTTGTGCAAAAATACATTTTGCATCTCAATAAAAAAATGGATGATATTTAAACAAAGTTGAACCCGTTTAGTGTGTATTTTCAGAAAATAACCCCCAATAATAATGGTACATGAAACAATGATAATAAACTCTCAAAGTATGTGAAAATATACTAAATTTGCAAAAGAAAAAACATCAGGTGACAAGAAATTTATTAAATGTAGGCACAAATGGATTAACTCATTGAAAAGCTTATTTCTGTCTGCAAAATTTTGTATATATTCTTCAATAAGAGGAAGGTGCTATATGCAGTGTATATAAAGTGTAGAATGTGGTCTATTGGCGCCATTTATGCTGGATGAAAGTGACACCATGTACCCACTGCAATAGGAATGTTTGTACTACCCATTTCATATTCAATGTCTCCTATTTCTAGTGATGATACAAATCCTATAAACCTAATCATGGATACTGCCTGTGACTGGCAGAGTGCCTGCATCATGCCTCTCTACATATCTGTTTTTATTGGCCTTCTTGGTTGTTGATGTCTTTAACTGAGTCAACCTTTCGTATACCTAAAAATAAATCAGTTTTTCCTAACTCCAAAGAAATAAGAGCTGATGTTGACAAATCCTGTCCATATGTTTCAGATGGTGCAATGAGCTTAGACAAAACTGGAGCACAAAATCGTGAGGTGAAATTGTTGTCTCCTGTTTTCGACATTTCAAACGATCATTGTTTAAAGTTCTCTTCGACAATGGGAAGTAAAATGACATTATATTTGAGATGCGGAAACGGGAGAGGTCAGCAATATAATCTTGCCTATCTGAAGATTGCCAGGACTCTAGAGAATAAAGCACAGGCGGTGCAGGCAACCATTCCCGCTTTCTGCAAAGACATTCAACTTGTTGCAAGCACCGACAAATATAACTGCCAAATAGATGACATCCAGCTCGTCGCAAATGGTTGTGTAGAAGGTAGTGGCATTCTTAAATCCACTCAATGTATTCAGATTCGTGACATTTTTTTTTTTGTGTTTTGGGGAGTGCTACCTCACTGAATTGTCCTGACATGGCAATTAACCCATGCAGTCACAAGAACAACAGGTTTATCCTACAGCCACAGGCCTCAGCTCATATGTGAAATTGTAACATGAATTCAATATCGGCACAGTCGGGAATTGAGCCCATAACCTTTGGATCGCCACAGAGAAACTGGTGCTGATAGGCTTGTATTCTTACCAACTGTGCCATGGCCCGTGGCAGGTCACTCTGTCAGAGGGTGCACGCGATTGGAACCCGCCAGTGCAGGGCTGCGAATAGTAGTGCATTTTGGCCACCACCAGCTCCAATCGCGTGCACCCAGAGATTTAAAGCATTCATGAAATCATAGTTCACAGTTTTCACTAATTTTACATAGGTTTAGGGTATGCTTAAATGATATGTGGCCACGAAACTGTGCACGTTATCTCACTAAAATCAACCAAAATACACCGACCACGGTTATTGTGTTTTGCTGAAAGTGCCAAACATTAATGGACAAACAGGCCAAATCACTACATTGTCCCAATCTAAAGGTACCCCACTGTTAGCAAGATTTCACTAAAAAGGTGTTTGCACAAGATTACTGGTCAGCTGAACAAAGTTTGTTGACAAAGTGTCCAATGGATGATTTGAATTTCAACAGAAGACTCATCAGTAGGCAGAAATTTATGTTGAAGAAATATAATGGGTAATAACTTTTGATCGCATAGTTTGGGATATAAACATTTATATTATGCAAGGAAAAAGTTCTTGAAAACATCATTTCACGAAGGTGCATTTTGAACTACATTTGAATGGTGCCCCCATACGTGAATGAGGCGCCCCTATGGGTTAATGATTAATTCCAGTAGATGCATCTTGTCCAGACTGGACTTGTCCTGCTTTCTCCTGGCACAGAGGAGAGTCAAAGTTACTTTTTTTTAAAATATTTGTTTATGTTTCAGGAGAGAGAATAACATTTAAGCAAAAGGTCTCAGCTATTAACAACACTGGGGAAGAGAATAATTTAGCCACACCAGTGACAAGTCCTACTGACAAGGATGATAAAGATATAAGGCCAAGTGACTCAAGTACAGACGATGAACAATCTTTAGCAATTGAGAATGCGATGTCCAGTCTACAGTCTCTCTCGGGTAATGTGAAGCTTTTTAATAAAGGGTGATATTGCTTGAGGATACCCGATCCTCACCATTCTCTTCTGATCTATGCTCATTTTATTTGTACACACCACTAAGTCGGCTAAATCTAATAATAATAGTAATAAAATTTGTATAGCGCTAATACAAGACAAAGTCTGTTCATAGCGCTGTGTTAAGAAAGCACTTTCTGAAAAGATGTGTCGTCAGCCTACTTCTGAAGGTACTAACTGAAGGACTACCTCAAGTGTCAGTAGGGAATTCCACAACCTTGGGACAATTAAAGAGAAAGCTCTGTCCCTAACAGTTTTCAACTGAGTCATGGGTAAGGTAAGTGATGCCATTAGATCTCAAGTCCCTTGCATTCTGCCTTACCGCGAGTACATCACACAAGTAGGTGCCTTTCCATTTAAAGCCTTCCAAGTAGGAAAAAAATGAAATCGATTCTAGTATGAATCAATGGAGCCAATGCAGTTCCTTCAATTTATCTGTTATATGGTCAAACGTCCTGATCCCTCCCACTACACATGCTGCAGAGTTCTGCAAATATTGCAACTTTCTAATTTCTACCTTAGGGAGGCTGGCAAGGAGACTGCTACATAATCCAGGGTAGATGTCACAAAGGCATGTGTCGGTGTGTCTTAGCTGTTTTAACGTCTAGAGACTGTCTGATGGCTGCCAGATTCCTTATGTGATAGTGTCCCTTCTTACGCATTACCTTAATCTGGGCCTTCATGTCTATTCTTGGGTCAAAAGTGACGCCAAGATCCACAACAGAATTACTAGATGAGATGTCAGTATCACAACCCTGACAGTATTTATGGCGTTGTCAGCAGCAGTATCATATCTGTCAGTATAGATCAGCATCTCAGCTTTACCATCGTTGATTTTCATCTTATTTGAGATTAGAAATGCCCTCACCACACCGACACATTTTTCAATTTTGTGTCTACAAATGTCCACATGATGACCAGAGGAGTGGTCCATCGGAATGTAGATCAGAGTGTCATCTGAATAGATATGATAGCTCAATCCACACTTAGCCAGGATATCAGCTGAAGGGGACATATAGATTGTAAATAAAATGTGACCAAGGACTGATCCTTGGGGCACTCCATATCTCCATATCAATGAGTCAAAGCGACTCATTGCTTCCTGTAGCTAAGGTATGACCTAATCAAGTCGAGAGCATGACCTCTGACTTTACATCTTGACCCCAATCTGTCCAGTAATATCTGATGGTCAGTTGTGTCAAAGCAGCAGATAGGTCCAGTAGCAGTAATATTACTGACTTTCTGGTGTCCAGATCACGCAGCACCCTCAGCAAGGCTATCTTCATGAAGTGATTCTCCCTGTAGGCAGACTGGAACTTATTTGTAAGTCCATTTCTTACAAGATGAGGAACAAGCTGATTGGCTTTAGTTCTTTCAGTAAGCTTAGAGATGTAGGTTAAGTTTGAGACGGGTCTATAATTCTTCATTCTAGTCCAAGTTTAATTCTTCAGTTCTCTAATCGTCTCTAATCATTCATCCAGGGGGCAGGCTGACATGAAGGAATGTTTGCCTTCTTGAAAGGGGCACGCTTATCCATTGAGGAGGTTAATTTAGTATCAAAGTAGTCAACCATGTCTCTCAGGGAAAGGTCTACCCATGATTTCATGTCATACCCCACGGATCTAATGTCCCTTCTGAGAGCCTCCATGTCCATTCTTTATAGTCTCTGAAATTTATGGACTTTTGGTAGTTTGGGTGATTTCATTTCTAGCTTCATCATGATCATTTTGTGATCATATGTATATATATATATATTGGGGCCACGGGCGGTGGCGCAGTTGATGAGAGCGCCAGCTTATTTGCACTAGTTCCTCTGTGGTGATCCACAGGTCGTGGGTTCGATCCCCGGCCATGCCAAGATGGAAATCATGTTACGATTTCACACATAAGCTTAGGCCCGTGCCTAAAGGGTTAACCCGTTGTCCTTGTAAATCTATGACCGGGTGGTTTGTCATGTCAAGGATCTGCGACATGACAATTCAGTGAGGCAGCACTATATCTGCTACAAGTAGGTCTCATCATGAAATGACAGAAATAATGTTAAAAGTGATATAAGACCCCAAACATACAAAAAACAAACATACATACATACATATTTATCCACAAGGTGGTACCTGAGCATTATATTCCCTCTAAAAGTTATTAGTAGATCAAGGGTATTCCCCAGCTTATGTGCAGGTTCCTGTCATTAAATTTTGTGACATCAGCTTTAGTGGGTTTGGTGACATGAAAGTTGTAATCACTTACAAAATTATCCCATGGTTGAATTGGGAGTAGTGTGCCACTATTCTTGCAAACTCATCATAAAACTTAGAATAGGTGTACCTATTCATTTCAGAGGGCTCGAGTCTGTATATAACTACGAAAATTGTCTTTTTTCCTTTTGTGAGAATGAAGAACTATTTGAGATATTCTCAAACTTTCTCTCTCAGTTTGTAAAATAGTTTAATAGATTTGATAGATTTAGATATAACATGTTATAATATAAGTCAGCAAGATAATGACCTGCCATATAACTGTATTATCCATACATTGATATCATGTGTGACGAGAACAATCCAGAACACCCATGGGTTGTCAGCCAGTAGGAGTTTTCGGTTTTACCGGGTTCATAAATTTATATAACTTGGATTTGCCGGGTTGTTATTTTTGTTTGAAATATTGGATTTACCGGGTCTGGATTTTGCAGTGCCAGCCTCACATATGTAGCGGCGCGCATATGGCAGTAGCCCCTTTACGGACGTCCAAAGCAGATGATCGTCTTTAAGCGTGAGAATTTTGTACTCAGTTTTGACAGATCTGAAATCGTGAGTAAATATCATGAAAATGTCCGGATTTGGCTGCTGGTCACTGTAGGCTTTTAATTTTTAAAAACATATCAACTTTAAAGGCTTCCAGGGAATAGCTTGTGAAATCAAAAGTATCATATTTTTACAGTTATATTTACAAATATTTTCATTAAAAAAATAGCTTTGTGCACTGGGGGTAACGACACATCAGATTAGAAACTGGTGCACAAATTACGACGTCCTAATTCCATTCAGCTGCAACCAAATCTGAGCACGATGGCACCACGACTATCGTGTGCATATATTCAAAATGGACACTCACTTGCAACCGTCGGCGACCATGACGTCACCTACGAGTGCCTTGTGAGTTATCCATGTGCGATTGGTGTCCTCACTCTGCATGTAGTTGTGGAACCCCGACTTGCGCGAGCAGAGCTCTGGAGGCTACGTCGGGTCATATTGCTCCGACCAGCCCAGCCAGAAGAGAATAAGGAGGACCAAATGCCGTTTCTCTTAAACTACTCTGCATGCCTACACTTCCTAAAATAAGCTGCAACCTTGTTGGTCGCGGGACACCCACCACCAACACCTGTAGATTGCCTTAACATCCATGAAACTTAGTCGTGAAAAAATTTGCAGAAAATAACTTTCAGACTTTTGTCTTGTACACAATGTAAAGTTCTGTCCACTTTTACAGATGATATCAACGTTTATGACATGTTCAATGAGACTGCCCATCGCATTGAAGATCTTGTGTACAGCTGTACATGGAACAACACTAAATGCATGGAAGAATACTTTGTCAAACAAGTGACAGACTTTGGTGTTTGTTATACTTTCAATCCATATGACGATGCTTCCAGAAAGCTGACACAAAACATACCAGGTATGTATATTTTCCCAAGAAATATGAAAACTTTAAATTATTTACAGAGTATGCTCTACCTGCTGTGGGTGTCATCAGGCAGACAAGCAACATTATACATGCATGACCATTACCACCCGCCCTCCTCCTAGGACCGCACCCCCTGCCACCCAGCCTGCCTCCCAGCCTGCCCCCAGCCTGCCCCCAGCCTGCCCCCCAGCCTGCCCAATGGCCAACCAAAAAGGCCAAGCCAGGCCAGCAGGTCAAAAATCCTACCAAGAAGTCCACAAAAAACACTACCCCCACACGCCCCCTTCACCCACAACCCCCCCCACCCCCACCCCAACCCAAAATCAAGAACCCCCCAACTGTGAACTCTCGTGTGAACCTGACCCCAGCCCCTGAACCCACCCCAGGGCCCAGCAAAATGATAGTTTCCCTCCCGACATCTGACTCTCCCTTACCAGAAAATGATAGGACTGATGTTCCACTGACTCAAAGCATCCCTCCCACATCATCAGCTGCACACAATCCTTTACCGCTGTGTGCGGTTCCCGTTAATACTGAGAATGCCTCCCTTGTTCAGGCCCTGTCACAGTTAGCCACAGTTACTCAAGAGACCAGAGACATGTCCAAATCAATAGTAAATCTCCTCATAGAGATTTTGCCCAAGTTAAATTCACAGAAGTAAGTCGGAATCTGAAAATCATTAACTGGAACTGCTTCTCACTAAAATCCAAAATTGCCACCGTCAAAGCCTGCATTGGGACAGATGATCCAGACATAATTACCCTCCAGGAAACCTTAGACAAGAAAGATTCTCCCCCCCCCAAAAAAAAAAATCAATGAAAAAAGTGAAAATGATAGGAAAGGTCTCGCAATATATGTTAGGAACAAAATTCCATCAAAAAAGATAATTGATCCTCTCCACAGGCCCTGTCCTTATATACAATATATACTCCAATCCCAACCCATTCCACCAGGGCAAAAAAATAGATCTCACCGAACTGGCAAGAGTTGCAAGCTCACAATCCATTGCTGTGTTAGGCTATTTCAATGCCCATCACCCCATTTTGTATTCCAAATATTACAATCATAATGGCCATCACATCAATGCCCTCCTCAATGTCACTGATGAATTGTCCCTGCTAAATGATGGTACACCCACTCACATTAGAGGACACTGTTTATACCTTACCTTTGTGTCCTCAGCCCTTACCCAACTTGTTAAATGGGGAGTACACCCCACCCTAACCAGTGATCACTATGGTACCACTCTCTTGCTTGACATTCCACACATCCCACCCCCTCCTCCATCCCCACCCAAGTGGAACGTTAGGAAAGCTGGCTGGGACAAGTTTCAAAAGACAATATCTGACTGGTATGACCAATTTGTCCTGTCACAGGACATAGACGAACACTCAGAGGCAAAATACAAAATACAAAAATACAAAATACAAATACAAATACAAAATACAAATACAAAATACTTTATTTAAAGTCACAATTTAAAAATATAAAACATTAGCTTTAGCTATTGAATGACTGGTTTGGTTGGTTTATATACAAATTATTTACAGATAAGATTTCATTCAGCACCATTCGCTGACATCTGGTGGAGTCCATGCCTTAATTCTTTCTTTAAAAACATCTAGAGAAATACTGCATTTTATATCCGAGGGTAACATATTCCATAATTTAGAACCATTATAAGAAAAAGACTTTAAACCATAATGCTTGGTGTTGACTTTACGTTGAATAAGCATATTGCTGTCTCTTAGATTATATCAATACCTCATAAGAATACCTTGCAAGTCCCACATACACATATACAGGAGCTATATGTTTTCAGCTTCAAAAGTATACTTTCCAAAATGATATTTGTTTTTATTTTTGGATGAGATATATCCTTAATATGTTTTCTTGGACCTTGGGAGTAATAAAGTTCATTTGTGATGTTTTTAAGTGTGTTTTGATAAGTTTTGTAAGAAAAGGTTTGCCTCTGAGAAATTGCATGGTCTTCTGAGTGTCAAAAGCGAGGATAGGCAATTCAGCTGGCTATTCTTAGATGCACTTGTATCCAAAGATAACTGGGGTCAGTTGGCCGTAGTCATGGTGACAGTCCCATGAGGATGTGTGTTGCACCCTGAAAGAGGCCAGGTTGGGGTGAAACAGGGCAATATTATTATTATCATCATTTATTCATACTCAAAGTTACAAACAATGGTATAGTCAGTGTACACAACATATAAATACAATTACAATAAATGCAGACTAGATTAAAAGTTTATGAAACACATATATCATTTAAAATATACAGATTCTCTTCCTGTGTCATATCATTCTCCACATTGTCATACATACAGTCAATTATTTCTAAGATCATGTTAATCTTCCATTCTTCATCTTCGATTTCCTTAGCAATTTTATCACTATACACTTGCTCCATTTTGAGCCTCAGAGATCTCAAACAGTCTCTTTCACTATACAGCAGGGAATATTCAGAAATAATTTCATTTATATTTCTCCCTGAGCAAGTCAAGGCATTCATATGGCACATCTTAGCAACATAAGCAATATGACAATTCTTGGAGACTAAATTACTTGCCATAAAATTGAAAAATCTACATTTCAGAATGTGGCTTACATGGTAAGAGTTACAAATATGTGGCAGAAATCGACAGTGTGTCTGCCATGGCAGATTAAACAGTTTACGTATTGCGACATTCCAAGTTTTACACAATGATAGAAACTCTTTGCTATAAAAGTCCCATAGATTGGACCCATAGTAACTACTACCATATATCTGGAGAAGTTTGGCCCTGCACTTTGGATGGGCAAAGCCAAATTCCGTACTGATCTCATTCACACATGTAATAAAACAAGCTTTTCTAACATTAATATCTTTGCTAAAACTTAGACAGCAACTGAAATTGTGACTGAGATGGGTGACATTTTTATACCACTCCAGAACATCTCCATTTAGCACCATATTTACAGTTGGTGTGTTACATTTCTTTGTATGAAACTTAATGCATTGTGTCTTTCTAGCATTAAACTGCAGGCCTTTTTGCATTGAGAAATCACTACAAACATTCAACATCGTTTGTAGGCCATATGCTGAAGGGGACAATAATAATATATCATCAGCATATACCAATATGCCATAGTACCTGTTACCCATCTTACATCCATATCCACTCTTCTGAAGCTTCTCAATCAGATCATCCACATATAGAGTGAAGAACAACGGGGATATAACTGAGCCCTGTTTGACACCATTGGTAACATTAAAAACACTGGATGTGTGGCCATCCCAGCGCACCTGTGCACTCCCATGCATATACATATTCATAATAACACGAACAATAACAGGTGGTAAACCTTTGTCATACAACTTTGTGAAGAGTACATCATGCTTAATCTCGTCAAATGCCTTAGAGCAGTCCAATAAACATGCATATACATCTGAACCATTTTGATTATAATATGAAATGATCTCCTTGGCCAGCCACGTACATTGTGACGTTGAATGCTCAGACTTGTACGCAAATTGTAGATTACTGGCTAACAGTGTGTCCTTATTACTATTCAATATACAATATTCAAATACTTTTAAAAACAATGCACAGAGAGCAATTGCCCTATAATTGTCTGACAGTTTGCTGTTCTTAGACCCTTTAGGAATGGGCACAAGTGTTGACACTAGCATTCTCTCTGGAATGAAGCCATGACTAATACATGCATTATAAAACTTTGCAAGATACTCATGAAAACACAATGGTGCATTTACAAAGTTATCTGACATAACATCACATATTCCATCTTGTTTCCCGCTTATATATCTGCTGAGCTGACCAGCTAGGAGCACATGTCAAGGAATATGAATACAAGTGTAAAGTTAAAGCTAAAAGATGTTCTTGCTCGGCGTAGTTTTGAACAAAAGGTGAGATGAATCTTTCTAATACATATTTAAATTGATTAACAAGAAGATAATTTTTATATTCATGCAATTTATGGTTCTTTGTATGCCTAGTATCGCGTAGACATTGCCACATTTTCCTTGTAACAAACAGTCCAATCTTAATTAAAGTTTTGATATCAGATTATACAATATAGAAGAAATAAAGTGTAAATCTGGATATTGTGAACTATAATATCTGCTACAAAAACAAATATCTCCTCTCTTATAATTTGTTATGACAATATTGGTTAACTATTAATAAAAAATGTAATTTATATATATCTTACTATAATTTAAGGACCTCTTAAATTATAGCAATACATTTATATATTTATTTCTATAATTTATTTTTTTCTCGTTTGCTGATTACATAAAACAAGCTAGAACATACAATCAATCATTATGATGTTTCACCTTGTGCTAATCCCCTTCTGTACCCCATTGTGGCTGTTGACTGCATAAACCACATGTGGTATGATAATTAGCCATGTGTGTTACATCCTGTCACGTTCAGCGTGAGGGAAAGAAGCTAACCCATACTGGACTTGCAAGGTATTCTTATGAGGTATTGATTATATGGAACATCTTGTACTTTGAATAATTCATTCAGGTAGGATGGTGATATCTGGTTTACACATTTAAATACTTCTATTGCTAAGGCACGTATCCGAGACATAATGATCTCATCTCAAGTAACTGTTCATATGTGGATGTGAAATCATTAAATACAAATCTTAGAGCACGGCATTGCAATTTTTCCATTTTTAGCATATTTACTTTTCCACATGCCATCCAAACAACAGGACAGTAATTAAAATTTGAAATAATGAATGATTTATACATTGTAAGCTTTGTTTCTGTTGAATATTGCACAATCTCATTACTGCATTGATTTGTCCACTTGCTTTTTTGCATATTGCTTCAATATGTTTATCAAATTTAAGCATATGGTCAATGTGTACTCCAACTAATTTGACAGTATCATCACATTTAACAACTACATCTTTAATTGTTAATTCTGCATTGGTGACTCTATTTTCAAACATTATTCCCTGATATTTGTCTGGATTTGCCTTCATTCCATTGTAAGTGAACCAATCAGTCACATTACTACCATCCTTTTCTATGGTTTCCTTGAAAGCTGAGAAAGTATCATGTTCATAGGACAGAGAATCATCATCTGCATAATTAAACATTGCACATTCCTGGATAAAATTGTAAATATCGTTAATAAAAATATTAAAGAAAGTTGGGCCAAGTACTGACCCCTGGGGCACTCCTTTGGTTAATCTGATCCAATCGCTCCGGGTGGAACCCAGTTTTGTTCTCTGCCAGCGATCACTTAGATAACTATGCATGAGCTTAACAGAATGTAAATCACAGCCATATGCATGCAACTTTGCAAGAAGCAAACTATGCGGGATAGCATCAAATGCTTTACTGAGATCCAGGAGCAAGGCACCTGTGTACTTCTTTTGGTCTAAGGCTTGTCTCCATGTCTCCACAGCACTTAGTAGCACTGTCTGTGTGCTGTGATTCTGACGATAGGCAGTCACGCAGGCTCTTACATTGGCGGCTAATGAAGCCATCCCTTTAAAGAAAGCAACAGGTACCCATCATACAAACTACTGGTACGATAATCCCACAATAGCTGAGTATAGGAATAGGCTAAATAGGACCAGGAAGATATATAGAAAATATCCCACCCAACACAATAGGAAAATGCTCAGGGAGGTTAACAAACACCTGCAGGATGTGTAGTGAATGGGAAGAGTGGTGCAAATCTTTCAATGAGCACACATCTCTCACTGAGCTTTGGAAGAAATTGAAAATTTCTAGTGGCAAGAAAATCTTGCCCATTCCAGACCATCCCAATCCCAGCATGGAATCAGAAAGACTTGCAGCTAGGTTTGCCAGCAGGGCCTCGTCAGATAATCTGTCAAGAAGCATTAGGCTCAAACAAAACGAATTGCTTAGTGGCAGGGATAAAATCATTAGTGAAGCTTGCCAGGCAACACACAGAGCAAACATTCCCTTCACAATACAAGAACTTTTCAATGCTAGGAAGAAAGGTAGAGACACTGCCACAGGTTCAAATAAGATCACATACAGTATGATCAGCAATGCAGGCACAGCTGGGCAAATGATGATATTAGATCTCATAAGTGCCTCGTATCAAGCTGGCCAGCTCCCGTCAAAGTGGAAGCTTGTTGACATACAGCCCATCCCCAAGCCCAAAGAACCCACCAAACCTAGGCCAATCCCGCTCACGAGTTGCATATGCAACACAATGGAGAGATTAGTGTAGGATATAGATTACCTACCTATAGAGTCTTATATACAAATATAGACAATCACGATCTTTGGCAAGAAACCATAGAGGTTACTGAGTGCTATGTAGAGGCCAACAAGTGCAGGCTAAGGAGAAGCATTACTCGCCCCGAATAGAGATGACGTGATCCTCCAAGCCACGCAGGCAGACGCCACGGACATTGCGCTGCCCCAGCACTGAAGAAGACACTACGCAGGCAGCCCTCACACAGATGCTCAGATTTCCTTAAAAAGGCCCACGACACTCAAGATCCACGACACTCAGCATTGTGACAGCCACACTTGCATAGACTTGGGTGTTTTATGCATTCTCCGGACTTTGTCAGTATCATGCATTCAGGTATTTCATATGCCTCGCTCTTTGCCATGCCGACCTAGCCAGACTAGTGTATACAGCACCGAATAAAGGAGACCGTTGTGCATTGTATACTCTGTGTCTGCAGTCCTTATTACCTCCCAACTCACATAGGTAGATAGGGTAGCTAGGTTAAGGCCCCGTTCACAGGCAGTGAGTACGATATCCAAGATCCCCGTCCGCGTTCCCCAACGACGGAGACATTCCCCATACACTAGTAGGGCTACCAACCCTGCGTAACAATTATTACTAAACTGGCTGCTATATGAACTAGGGCCCTTTCACCACAACACCTTCGGGTACATTAAGGCAGTCAGCACCACCAATAGTATAGCCACACTGCTTTCCATCATCACGACAGGTCAAAGCATTACCATCTTTTTAGACCTTGAGAAACCTTTGAGTTAGCCAGCCCAAAAGCAATTCTAGCCACTTTAGCCAGCAAGGGCATCAAAGGCAAGCTACTTGCCTGGGTTGCTTCCTATCTCACAGGCAGGAAAAGTAGGGTGCGCTATCAGGGAACTTATAGTGCTTATCACGCTCACAAGAATGGCACGCCCCAAGGTGGTGTCCTGTCCCCCACGTTATTCAACATCCTCATGAGCAGATTAGTCTCCCTCAAATTTCCCCCAGGTGTACAGCGGCTTTGCTATGCTGACGACTTGGTATTGACAGTCACAGGTAAGGGATTGACCCTCAAAGCTCAGAACTCTCTATACATCCTATCTCGAGAATGCACAAACTTAGGGCTCAAAATATCTGCCTCCAAAAAAAAGCAATGTGCATCAAAATGAACACACCCAGCTCACAGCTCCAAATACAGGGCCATGCCCTGGATTGGGTCCCTGTGTATCAGTATCTGGGAGTGTGGATAGATAGCGCCTTAAACATGCACTGTCAGGTCAATTACCTTAAGGAAAGATGCCAAAAGAGAATAGACGTCATGAGAGCCCTTTCTTCCATCAAGATAGGCCCCAAAAGTGAGATTCTCAAACTCTACTATTTAGCCACTACACTTAGCCTAATAGACTATGCCACACCACTGTTAGCATTTGCCTCAGATAGTGCATTACAGCAGGTTGAGGTCATACAAAACAAAGCCCTCAGGCTCATATTGGGCGCCCCGTTATGGACTAAATCTGAGAATTTACAGCTTGAGTCAGGCATCCCAGCTGTCCGAGTTAGAAAAGCTCAGACCACAGCATGCTTCTTAGCCAAGGATATGCACTCCCATGTAGTAATGTAACACCTCTTAGGAAAAGTACCAAGATAGCCCTCAGTGATGGTGGCAAAATGCCCTCCAGGAGAAATCACTGGGCCACCAGGGCTGCTTCCCTAGTGCTAGGGTTTAGAGATGGACTAGTATTACACAAAGGTGCAGACACTCCAGCCTCCAACTATGTCTACACTCTGGAAGCCACTCCCATATAGCATTACATACATGCCTATGGCCAGCAAGAAATCAGACCTAGATAGGGCAGACATGCTCAGACAGGCTCGTGCATCCATAGATATTGTTAGGCCCCCGGGAGCAACAGTGTACTACACTGATGGCTCAGTTCAGGAAGATGGCAGGTCAGGCTCTGGTTATTGTCAGGAAGGTAGACAGGAATTATGGAGAAATAGTGACAATTGCTCAACCCTGCAGATTGAGCTCATTGCCATTTAATTTGCCCTCCTAGATGCCCTTCACAACAATACAGGTCCAGTACTAGTAATCACAGACTCACAGTCATCCCTCAAAGCACTAGAGAAAGGTCACCCTTTAGGCAATGTTAAGCTCATCACGGGAGTTTATGTTACCCTGTATAAGTTACAATCAGCCAATAGGGCTGTTGTGCTACACTGGATCCCCAGTCACATTAAACTTGAGGGTAATGATATGGCAGACCACAGGGCTCCAAGCTATCCAAGATATCTGCCCATGTCGTCCCTTTCTTAGCCAGACCTTGCAAAACTTTTTGTCGCTGATTCAAAGGAAAGGCACTATCTTAGGCACAAATACAGTGTACCCGGTTCAGGAGCTGCCGGATGGTATGCCATAGCCACAGGATACAAGCCACACCCCAGACCAGCTGAGAACCACAGATCTCTACAGGTCACCATGCATAGACTTAGACAAGGCTACAAGTGCACTTGGGAATTGTTAGGAGATATGGATAGAGCCTGCGATCATTGCAGTAGGCCCACCAGTAAACCACTGTGGCACTACCTGCTAGAATGCTTTTACACAATGCCTCTTTGACAATATGACGATAGAGTATATGATGTGAAAGATGGCGCTGACCACACCCAGGCTGCAGCTGAGGTTGTCTATCATGCCTTAAACTTTGTGGATCTGCATCATATCCTGACTCAGTATCCTGTGCCCAGACAGGAACTGGAAAAGATCCCACTAGAACCCATGAAGTAGGCTGCCCCGTATAATTGACTGACTGCGGATGGTCAATCAATGGTCACTTAAGAGATCAGGTCACAGTGGCCACTAGCTGATTCCCCGAGGACACATTGACTAATTAAAACAGAAATGAACCTGATCTTACCACTGGCTGCAATGATGGCCTGGGTCACAGATTGCCTGCTTTGGTTTCACAAGAATGACCAACAGTGGTTGCAGAGATATTCAGTGTATATCCTGCCCATAGTCGGCTTTCAGTGCCCCAAATCGGGCCATTTGCACCGATAATCACACACTACCCACCCCATAGCAATTTCAAATAAACTATAATTAGGTATTTATACACATAATATCATTTCCAAACACATAATAAGTTGAATCTTCTGAATTATTTTGTCATCCAAAAGCAAACAAAACAACCGTAAACAAAAAAGTTCACTTTTGCCTATGGACTCCCCACTGGTTAGAATGCAATTCTCACTACTTTTAAATCAAAATTTCTACATAACTTCTCATATATGCAACCCACACACAAAATCTGAACACAACATAAAACCACCTCTAAACTCACTATGGGTAGGTCCCCCTTTGACAATGCCCGGTTAAATTGTCCCCCAGCAAGGTTATTGCTCACCCGCTAGGATTGGGGGTAAAACGTTGTGGTCCCGTGTATCTGACCTTATCCCAGAGCATGTTGAAGAACAAAGTAGCACTTATCGAAAAGAGTAGGGGTAACCCGGTGTGAATGGTCTCAAAAAACCTTTCAGTTAACCAACTCACAACAACAATAGTCTATTTTTCAATAGCAATAATCAATGACCAAATTAGACAAGACATGATTGCAATTCACAGCAATCACACTGCAGGGCCGCCTCTCCAGGCCGCCTCTCTAGCCTTGACTTTGTTCAGGATTGAGCATTTTAATGTAAGATGGACGTGCTGATTATCCATATTCCATATACCCATAATCAAGTTTGGAATGTACCGGTGCTCTGTATAATTGCAATAAGATATTACGGTCGCCTCCCCAATCAGTATGGGCAAGAATCTGTATATCTAATGCATTCTGGCATCACTTTTTAACATATTTAATATGAGGGATCAAAGATAGCTTTCTATCAAATATAAGTTGACAACAGGGATTCGAGTTTGGCCAAGGTGCAGATCAGGATCTGGGTGAACTTTACACTTTTTACATACAGTTTTTCTCAAAGAAAACTTGAATCCATTGTTATCAGTTCATTTTTGTGATCTATTTAGGTGTTGTTGAAGTTGTTGCTTTTTTTGTATGCATGGATGTGGACTTGAAGCTAAAGTTAAAATCATCAACAAAAAGTGAGCAATCTGCTCAAGGCCTCATCCATATTCCATATACCCATAATCAACAATGCTGCTAATTTTGATAAAAAGGGTGACTGAGAGTATTCTACCCTGTGGAACACCCATTCCCTGATCGAAAGCATCAGAGAGTGATGCACTCACTTGAACTTTGAAATGTCTGTTTGACAGAAAATTGTGAATAAAAATGTATAAACGACCCCTTAATCCTGTATCATAAATCACTTATTACACCAAATTTCCATGTGGTGTTGTATGCCTTCTCTAAATAAAAAAATATGTAAACCACATGTTCGCCCTTTATAAAGCCCCCTCTTGTAAATAATTTATATGTACCATATGATCAATGGTTCTTCTGGTTTTTCGAAAATTACTCTGCGCTACTGCAATATAAGCAGCACTTTCCAAAAATGAAACCATCAGATCCAAAGTTTTACAGATACAGCTAGTCAAAGTTACAGGATGATAGTTATTAGTCAGAAGAATCTTTGCTATCTTTGGGAATGCTAATAATAGTGGCTTGCTCCATGAAGGAGGAAATTCACCACTTTCCCATATGTTATAAAAAATATCCAAAAGATGCCCAAGTGATTGGTCAGGGAGGTGTTTGAGGATTTGATAGTGTATGTGATCAGGTCCGGTAGCAGTATCATGAGATTTATCAAAAGCAAGTTTCAAATCTGCTATTGTAAATGATTTATTATATAGGTCTAGATATTAGTTATTAGATATTAGAAACCTATAAGAAGGTTTCTTTTCTAATTTTTATTTGATAAAAATTTGCAGAATAATTATTGCATGAGGAATTCTTGGAAATTGTTTGACCTATTGTGTTACCTATTTCAGTGGGAGTTTCTTCTTCTTCTTTAATTAATTGGCCATTATGAATCAGATATGATTCAGATTATGATTCCCAGTAATTTTACGCACCATATCCCAGCATTTTTTAACCAGTATACGTGTATTTAATTTGGAAACATAATCATTCTAACTTTTTTTTTTATTTCAATAATATAACAGGCTTCAGCTCTTTTTATTCAAAATTGATGCAAATTGCATTGAGTTGGCTGCTGATTTATTTTTTTAAAAGCATTTTTGGGCTCCTTGACAGCTTTTTTCACTCATCGTTAAACCAGGGTTTTTCTTTAATTTTAGAATTTGGGTTTGATTTGGGAATACGCCCATCAGCAATATCATACAATGTAAGTTTCTGGAGTTATTTTATTAAAACAGGAATTTCGAAATTTGGCTCAATTTATGAAATTTCCACTTAGGGATTTGCTCATCTGGTGGAGGAAAATGGTTATTTAAAATAATGGGGTAATGATCACTACCCCAATGATTTTCCTCTACTTTCCAGGATTAGTCTAAAAATAAATTTGGAGTGCACATGAAGAGATCTTTTGATGTTAAAGAGCCTGTAGCAGGATGTAAAGATGTTGGAGAATAATCATTCCAGAGGCACAAACTATTGTTATTAAAGAAATCTATTATATGTCCTTTGACATCAGTATTGTTTTTGTCACCCCAAAGATAGTTGTCATGACACATGACTTTCCTTGATCTGAGAACAATCTTTACCAAATTTTGCAGATATAACTGGAGCTGCCAAAGTTCTTATCATGATTATAATCTTTTTCACTGATAATATTCGAAGACATGAGCAACAACATAGTCAAGAATATCAAGAAATAGCTTGTTCAGTCTCTATATTAATGATAAGGAATACACATAATGCAAACTCAAACCCTAATAAAAGGGGCTCAATTAGTGAAATATCCAGGAAGGTACAAGGTACCCTATAGATGAATCCTTGTGAAGGACAACAATATTGAAACATCTCTCATATTAAATACTTTTTGTGGAAAATAAGCCTTTAAAATGTGGTAATTTTTTTTATTTTTCCAAATGTTTGACCCCTTAATTCAGCCTTTATATCAGTTGCTCAATTAGTGTAAGAGTCAGGAAAGTAATAGATACCCTGTAGATGAATCCCTATAAAGGTCAACACCATTGAAACATTTTTCATATTCAATAATTATGAGGTTTTGGCTATTTTGATTAATAATAAAAGGAATGTATGCTATGTCCCTTCCACCTTTCTTAATATTTCACATTTTTCTTTCCAATGAGCCCAAAATCAAAAGGTGCAAATTAATAAAATCCACAGTTTCATGGTGCAGCAGATGCGGCATTTGCTGCATATTATTATTATTATTATTATTATTATTATTATTATTATTATTATTATTATTATTATTATTATTATTATTATTATTATTATTATTATTATTATTATTATTATGTTGCGAGCACAGTTGCATGAGGTTTCAAGATACACAAATAGCCACAAAGTGTCAATCGATGAAGGATTGACGAAAAAATCCATAATAAGACTGCACTGGAACCATATTTATGTTGCAAGCAAGATAAACATAGTGATGTCATACAGGAAAATGACATCATTCATAGAATTATGGTTTCATAAATTATGTTAACGTCATCATCCATTGAATACTGCTATTTTGTTAAAACTACTCTGTCTCGCTTGAAATGCCAGTTTTTTGGTTATTTTGACTAATAATAAATGGAATGTATGTTATGTTCCTCCCACCTGTCTAAATAGTTCACCTGTTTCTTTCAAAAAAGCCCAAGATCAAACCGAGTGTGCAGTGGATGCCGCAAATTAATTAATGACTATCATTCCTATTCATATTACTGATATTTTTTAGGTTCAAGGAATGGGCTGAAGCTGGTTCTGAATGTTGAGCAATATGAGCACACAAGTGGACTAAACACAGATGCTGGTGTCAAGGTAATAGCACCTTGTTCAATCACATTCCATAAGCACCACATATTTTCTGAATTTCATATTGACCTGTATAATTACCGGGTACAACTTGAGCATAAAGTGCGAATGGAATATGGAAGTACTCTGCATTGCGTCTTGAGTTCTCACTAACTCTGCCCTCATTGACCTGTTTTGATGTTTAAAATCTCAACCAGTCATGCATGCGAGTCTCGCCCACCAAAATATCATACAGTGGGGCATCTTCAGATTGAGACTATGGAGTGTTTTGGCTTACAGAGCCCTGTTTGTCCATTAATGTTTGTCCAATGCCGGGTACAGACCTAACACCCTGACAGACCACAACAGAGGTCACATGATTGTATACATGTGGCCACCTGGTGGTCAAAAGAGTTCATGCATGTTCAGCAAAACACAATAAACATGGTCGGTGTATTTTGGTTGATTTTCGTGAGATAACCTGCTTGAATCACAATTTTGTGGCCACATATCATTCGAGCATACCCGAAACCTCTGTAAAATTACCTGTGACCTTTGTGATTTCATGAATGTTATAAGATATTGAGGCTATTTCCATCCTACCTTCAGTCATTTTAATTTCAATGCATTCAAAGATTTGCTCCCATGGTCACAAATGATATCGCTACCAAAATAACTATGAATGCAATTCAAACAAACACTATTAAAAATTCTAATCCCCACATTGGATTTCATTTCCAGTTAAGTCTCTCCCAAGAAAGCAATTTTTTCTTTCAAGCGAAAAACATGACAATAGTGTGTTGTATCTTGCTATATTCTCTGTATATTCTATACTAGGTGCACCTGCATCCGCAGTCGGACCTGCCCAGTGTGAGAGATGTTGGAATTGCCGGTGCCCTCTCCACACATACACAACTTGCCATCAAATATCAGAAAGTAAGACTATCCCCCCAAAATAATCATCACATTTTGCTTTCTTGGTCGGTGAATGATGTGGCCAAAGTGTTAAATCGTTTTAACATTTGCCTTTAATTTGCTTTAAAGAAACGATAAAAAATTATTCTTTTATGATCAGTGTATCATCATTTCATTATATCATTTGAGTTTTCTTGAAATTTCTTGAAAATTGTTAAATTTCTTGAAAATTGTTAAATTTCTTGAAAATTGTTAAATTTCTTGAAAATTGTCAAATTTCCTCAAAATTGTCAAATTTCTCCAAAATTGTCAAATTTCTCCAAAATTGTCAAATTTCTTCAAATCATCGTGTTTCTTCAAAAATTAACAAAATTGAATTTCCCAACTATGAAGATTCTTCGATCATTCAGAGAAGTTTGAATAGGTAATTATAACATAATCACGTGGCATTGTTACCTTGCCAAATTATCAAATTACCTGAGTAGAATATGTTTAATCATTCCAATTATCAAGTTACATGACCAAATTACTAGATCAAGTCATCATGTTGCCTAATTAAATTGTCATGTTACCTGATCAAATCGTCATGTTGCCTGATTAAATTATTGTATTGTTTGATCAATTCATTGGATTGCCTGATCAGAAATACTGTTGCTTGAGCAAGTTTTCCTGACAAAATTATCATGTTGCTTGATCAAATCTTTTGGTTGCCTGAACGAATTATCAATATCCTAATTTTCCTGTGGCCTGATCAAATGATTGGATTGCCTGAAATAATGTCCTCTAAACAAATAATCAAGTTGCCTAAATCATGTTCCTTGATCACATCTTCAGTTCCCTGACTAAATTGTCATGTTGTCTGATCAAATCATTGGATTGCTTGATCATAAATCATGTTGCCTGATCAAGTGGCATGTGCCTGATCAAATCTTCATGTTGCCTGATCAAAGTATTATGTTGTCTGATCAAATCGTTGGATTGCTTGATCAAAAATTATGTTGCCTGATCAAGTGGCATGTGCCTGATCAAATCTTCATGTTGCCTGATCAAAGTATTATGTTGCCTGATCAAATGCTCGAATGGAATGATAAATGAAATCACCAGATCATCAGATTCTTGATCATGAGCATTACTCATTTTTTATTTGATCTCTCCTTAAAATACAACACCAATGACAATATAGGTGCAGAAGCTCCCAGATGTTTTTGACAATAACATTCATTAAAACTTGATAGGTGTACTTGGTAAATGAACTCTGACCGGTCTCAGCATGGATTTCGCATGGTTACATCTTTAACAAGAAAGTTTTTTGTTTTTTTTAAAGAATTTGTATACAGTTTCCTTTTTGAAAATGATATTTATATTTTCTCATAATTTTGAAGTTGCCGTTAATGTAGACTACAGTGACTGGCAACTGTCTGAAACTGGCAGTTGAAACTCGGACATTTTTAACACAGTCAAACATCTAGCATACCTTTCTATTAAGTTATTCATTTTCATATATTCTACATTTGCAAAAGAATATTTCAATTCTATGTTTATTTATGCAGTTGAGGTTTCTGCCAGTCTCTGACACTGACAGCCAGGTCTGTAATCTGCAGGCCCTTCAGAAGTACATATCACTCCAAAATTCTGTTGATATACCCACCACTAATTGCAATTGAGCTGAATGTAGTGTCTCACATGTCATCTAGTAATTCCACTGTCTTTCAAAATGTTAAAAGTGTTTATGTTAAAAGTGTTTTTTTCACGGCACAAGTGATGTGCCGGAAGCCATGATGACTTGCAGTTATATCACAGATTGCTGACTTGCAGTTATATCACAGATTGCCAGAGAGTGAAAGTCCCCAGCCTCTCTCTGTCTCTGTCTCTGTCCTATATACTAAGTATTAACGTATATACAAGTAGTGATGGCAGTAGATATCGTTCTGGCTGCCACAGGGGGTGAGTATCACTTGATTCCTGACCAGAGAGTGTGGAGTCTGCACCCTCAGAATTCAACACTGCTACAAATTTGTGGCACGTATGCAATCTGGGGACTGGGAAATGAGGACTTGAAACAACAATATGTACGTTCACCAGGCAAATATTTTAAAACTATATCCCAGTTCTGTTGCTGGAGAAACTTATAATTCTTAGTTTATAGGCAACACACAATTACATTGTATGACAAAATGTTCTCCCTTGCTTTCCTGGGTACAACAAATCTAATGTTTATAAATGTAATATTTCAGGAATCAGAAATAACATGATGCTAGATAAACTAAATTATTATTTCTTCTTATATAATTGGCAAAGTTATTCTTTGCAATATCATAAATACATAATGTTCCAATACCATACCCCTCCTCGATAGTCACATGACCAGCCCCTTATTTGATCTGAATGCAAGTTTGTTTATGTTTATTTACACTCTGAAAATAGTACTCACATGCTTGTCTGCCTGTGGCAGGGATGTGTCTTTGACTCGGCGCTGTGAAGAGTGTGAAAAATGTTTTGTTTCTAAACTAGTTAATTCATCATTATCGATTATTATCTATTTATCAAAATATATTGTCTATCAAATTCTTAACAAAAGTCCTAATTATGGTTATAAATGGATAGAGGTGCTTTCTGAGATGACAGCTTCCAAATATTTTTACTCCATTTTCCAATATTGCTGATCTAAGGCTACTCTGCATTACATTGGTAGTATTCAATTACTATCTTTGCAGTCATTGCCCTATATTTAATACCATTCTAAATTTGGAATCCTCCAAGTTGTAAATACTTTCCTTGCCCACAAAAATATCAAATCTGAATTGACCAGAACAAAACAAATCTATTTATATTCTTTCACCAATCAGTGGACAACCGGGTATTTATGAATGCTGATGACTTGCGACCGATCCGGTGCGCAGCTTTATACCCTTGGAGGCAGGGACTGATGTAAGAGAGAAGTCCTGTTATGGACGGTAATCCAATGCTTTCATATTCCACATTGAGGCATGTTTAAAGGAAAAGTGCGATGATTTTGGCCAGATGGCTAAATTTAGAATTGAAAGCCCAAATTTCTGCTGGGCTAAATAGGGTCCTTTTCGCTGATATTTTCCCTAAGATGGGTTAACAGGGTACTGTTTTTCAAATTTCTTCCTAAAACAGGGATCACAATCCCCTTTTCCAAAACTCCGGGGTTTTCAGTTCCATCCCAGACTCCGCGGGTTAAAATCATGAGAGTACACCCCCCCCCCCCCCGCCCCCCGGGAAACCATCCAACGATATTACTGTCTTTCAGCAATAGATGATAGCATGTATTTGATAACTTGCTTTCTTTTCCGTTCACTAAGGTGCATGTATGTGTTTTAGAATCAAATGAATGAAGATATTATTGGAAACGTAATGAACCAAAAGACTTTTTGTCACTTGTTCACATAAATTCACATGAACACAGGCCCAATGATGTGGCCCGATGCATGTTTATATTCCACTTTCATGTTGGACCATGCCGATCATCTGTCCCATGTACTGTAAGGTATTGAACACATTTTGATACTGCCCTAACTCTCTGTCATTCAACCTGAGTTATTTGTTTTTTTGTTAAATCTGAACATCCAACCTGCCTGTGTTTCCTTAAATAGTCCTTGTACTGTACTTCGCCTAACCAGGGAACTCACGGTTTAACACTTTGACTTTAACCATAGCATCGGCATTTCCTTTTAACTTGAAATGAATGTTAACCTTGATTCGTGTTGCTTGTTAGCAATATGCTGAATATTTACCTGAATTTTCAACCAATTAATAACCGATAAACATGAACCATAAATGACGGGTCTTTGGACTCAATCACCACACGTTCAATACCTTTCCCAAGTACATGATGGGCATGGCCTGACATGAAGGTGGATTATAACCTTCCATCGGGCCTGTGGACTCAAGTAACAAACCAGAGATATCTAAGCAATGTTTTTTTTTACATTTCAGTCGAAATCATTACCATTTCCTTATGGTGATTGTGCGGAAAAGGACCTCTCTATGTACAAAGAGCACACTTATACCCGGATGAGGTGCACAAGACAGTGCTCTGCCATGGACACCATAGACAGGTGTGGATGCAAGTCATACTACATGCCGGGTGAGTCGATCAGCGGAAACCACCATCACATGACCTTCTGGTGCCAAACATTGAAACATTATCATCTTGAAGCCTATTGATGTATTAAATTTAGCTTAAAATGGCGAGGTAGAGTCATGTACTACCTCTGCCGTAATAGGCATGACACTTTTTCAATCTATTCCGCAAGGTCGATTGCATAATCCACAGACAAGTGGGCAATTGGTGGGCTTTGCACATGTGCACAATCCTTAAAAAATAAAATCATCAACACATTATATGAAACAAGTGGAAAAACCAGCACAGGTCAATTCAAAGGTCACCAAATTTTGCATGAGGGTTGAGGGGTGTCCAAAAATGCTAGCCATAAAATAATTTCCCGGCACAATGGATAGTTACAAGATGGTGCCACATACAATTAAAAAATTATCATTATTAATCAAACTTAGCTTATAATATTTTTTAAAAAAAACAAAAACTAGTGCAGATCAATTCAAAGGTCACAAATATTTGGACACCCCTTAACAGTCATACAAAATTTGGTGACCTTTGAATTTACCTGCGCTTTATCTAGCTTTGAATATTAGAATTTAAGGGGTTTTTTACTACGATAATTTAAAAGTTGTATGTAGCACCATCTTGTAACCATTCATTTTGCCAGGAAAGTATTTTATGGCTAGCTTATTTGGACACCCTCCAACCCTGATACAAAATTTGGTTACCTTGGAATTGACCAGTGCTAGTTGTATCCACTTGTGTCACATATGTGCTGATAAGTTTGAAGACAGTACTGCAAACATGTTGACAACCTCATTTATTGATTTTGAAAATGATCTGAATAATGAACTGTGAAAAGTGAATAAGTAACAAACTTCACACACATCCAAAACTATACTTGCACATGTATTTGTTGTTGTAGTCACTTTCTTATCAAAACAAGGACACTGATTGGCTGTGTTATTACATGTGACTAAACAATTTACTTGCTGTCGATTGGCTTCTAAAAGAAGCTTGTTATGGGCGTGACCTCTCAGTACTCACTGATTCTGGTCAATTATTGCAGAGCTAGGTATAAATCCTGGCTCTGCTATGGAGACTACTTAAAATGATGTATTTTTGACATTTTGCTTATGGTCTAAAATGAGAGTATTACGAGCGACTTCTGCATCAGCTTCCCCTTCAAAGCTTCCTGGAATGAAGGTCAACCTTCATGATGGGCTTACTAAACTCCACCAGAGGGCGACGTAGTGAATTTTGCATGTGCCTTTAGTGATCAGTGTGGGTGTTTACAAGGTTGTTAATCAAAATGGCCAACTAGATACATCCGTAAATGCAGTCATATATGTTACCTATTGTCATTCTGCTTATGTTATATCATCGTCAGGCTTTTTATGGGATTCTCTTATGCTATTGTCATTGGTTGCAATTACCCAGTAATATTATGATTAGATTTTCCCTATAATATTATAAAATGTCAATTTTATTATTTTGTTATTCCCTATAATATTTACTGAGATAATTTGTAGGTATATGTCTTTCTTCTATGTTATTGTCCTTTTTTTATGACATGCTTTTTCACACAAGCCAAAATACCTGACATGGAGAGGAAAGTCTCATGTTAGGGTACAAGCAGAAGATATTAGAAATGTGAGCTGGGATCATGCCCAAGGATGCTTACTCAGATTAGTGGGGTGTGTGGTCACTTTCATGTGTTATGAAATAGTGGGGAAATCATCTCATATACAGCTGAGCATTATTACGACACACATTTCTTCATTCAAATTGTGGTTTTATTTGAAAATTTAAAAAATTGCAATATTTGATAGGTTTTATAAATATAGATATTTTAATTCTATATTGTTAATACTGTCAAAACAACTGTGAAACTAGAGAACTATTGTGAATGACACTATTTCCAATAAGTGATCTGAGCACATTTGAGCACATGCATTTTTGACTGATCTTGGACATCACAACATGAACAAGATGAACCACTTTCAAAGCATAACATTTTTATTGTGGAAAGAAGAGGACAAACCCTTGCAAATGGACACTGGGGACAATGGAGATGAACAATTTCTATTGCTCAAAGGATAGAATATGATTTAAAGCATTCATGAAATCACAGAGGTTCTGCGCATGCGTTGAGAGTGGAATGACGGCTTTCATTTGAGCTCCGATAAAATCGTCCTTCTTGGTCGATTTTCTGGAGTCTATTGCTAGTCTAGCGCCTCACTTTCTCGCAGAGAACCCGGTCTATACAAAGGTCTATCTGATATCAGACTTATTGCAAGCTCTGACGGCAGTTTTGATTGGAAATCCGCTCGCGAGGGCGGGATCATACTGTGTTGTCTTTGCGAGGCACCGCACTCACGAGTATCCACTCTTTGCTGCCAGTGTCGAGTGCTTGGTCTGATACCTTATATCCTCTGTATTCATAAAACTTGTTGCTTCTGGTGTCTAGAATCACCTTCAGACCCATCAGTGACATATTTTGAAACTACAGTGATCTTCGTACTTGTTCTGACGGTGGTTGTTGATACACAAACAAGGGGCTACTACCAGCCATTTTTTCTTGTTGTGACGCACCACCCGCTGTCCAATACACATTTGCAAGCAACTACGCAAGTGGTTCTTTCTTGCAATATACCTATTTATAGGTACATATACCAATCTAATCTGCACGCTATACGTGTCTGGACACATTTTCAGACACTTCTAGAAGCAAATTCGGTATATTAAACTATTATACAGTGTTTTTCGGACTTGTTCCGACGGTGGAAGAACAGAGTACTCGTTACCTGCTCCACCCGCTGTTCAAACCAACTAAATTGCAAGCGGCTATACAAATAGCCCTTTCTTGCATTTTACCCCCTAGGTATTTACTGCCTAAAGAAATTTTTAGCTAAATTACCCCAAAACTCTGCTAAAATTTCTAATATTAGTGCTATAAATAGCTTCTATTGACGGGCGGCTCACAGCGCCTCTACCGTTAAATCTCTAAGTTAGCTGGCCTCAGCGCCCCCTAACAGAAAAAAACTACATATCATTGTATATGTCCTCTATCTTGTTCGAAACTGACAACTGAGGAAACTAAATATCTTGTTCAATATTACTAAACATTAATTAACAAGACAAACTCTCAAAAGTGTGTTATATTTATATATATATTCTGTATTAAATATACTACGGGGCAGAATAACAAGTTAATCTGACCCGCATATACACAGTACTCTCTGAGCGTTTGAAAGTGAACAAATTGAACAGAATCTTATCATAAGTCTACAAATTAATCCACAAAGTGTTGGATTACCTACCAGCATTGACCAATAATCCGTGTCAGACGTTTCGCTTAAATAGCGCACACAACTGTTCATAGTCACTCAGTCTCTGATTGAACTTAGACCGTGAAGAAGTCATTTTCCTACGTCTAACGCCAGCTTCAACGTTGATAACATGGCATCACGTGATTCCAATGGTCCTGCTAAGAAGACTCGTAGTCGCAGATCCGGTGACGTTAGTGCCTCTTCTGCTGATGCTGAACGCCCTGTTCCAGTAACGAGGACTGTTGATGCGGCATACGATGTGCTCCAGTCCTCGTATGATCGTCTGCTAGTGACGTCCAACGCCACGAATGCCGAGGTGACGAGATTGAACTCCGTGATCGAGGGGCTACAAGCTGACATAGCCACCGCTCAAGCCGATAACCAGGTGATGGCGACCGAGCTGGCGACTGCGTTGCAGACGATCCATGAGCGGGACGATGTGATACAGTCCTTCGTTGACCAGCCCTCGTCCGTGACGACTGCAGCCGCTGCTGAGCCGGCTGCATCTGATCCAGTGTTACCTTACATGTTAGTGGTGCTCCCGAAGGATGGCCGCCAAGACGACATCTCCTCTGGGCTTGCTCGAGCAGACTGCCGCATGAAATCTTCAGCAGAAGGTCTTCACTTCTTGGCGCACCGCTCGGATCGCATCCCGGCAGCTGACCACGTGGTGATCCTGCCAGACACGTCCGAGCTGAGAGGCGGCGGTGATGGGGAGGCTGCCTACAACCGCTTCATTCATCTCGTCTGCATTATCAGATCGAAGGGTCCAACGGTTACAGTGCTCTCCCCGCCGCCTCTCATTGATGCTACTTGTAGGCGGAACTGGATCGTTTTTTGCAGCCGGCTCAGGAACTTCACCCTGAGTGGGTACAGCTACCACGCCATTTCTTCTTTTGGTGGCGCCCTAAACGCTACTCTCGAAGCAGACGGCACCCTTCTGGATAAGGCGATATCCACGATTACCACAAGCATCAACGACCTGACGATCCTGATGAAAGTTCCGGCAACGGACAAGCCATCTTCAGCAACGTTACTGTCTGATGAAGATGGCGACAGTTCCTCGGCGACAGAGGAGAGGAGTAGGGCATCCACGTCCAGGTCGTCCTCTTCTGGCTCCTCTTCCTCTGCCGCCTCCTCTTCTTCCTCTTCCTTGAAGAGAACAAGGGGGAATAAAGACAATCGGATCTTCATCTCCAAAGATGCAGCCGGTGCCATTATTGGCAAAGGTGGCGCCACCATCCGTCGTCTGAAGGCTACCACCGGGGCATCCATCGGGATCGTCAAAGAAAGAACTACAAAGGGAGAGACATTAAACTTTGTAAATATTAGTGGTGGAAATGAGGCCACTCGCAAAGCACGAAAGGAGGTTTTTAAAATAATCAACACGTGCAAATGATGGTGCTGGCCGGCACCTTGTCAAGATGTAAATATGAATAAAGAGATTTTCCATAATCATAACTTTGTTTGTATATGTTCATGTTATAAAACTATTGTTAAAAATGATAAGAATATTAAAGGACAGCTTAGACTGCCCCCTATGGGTTTTTCCTCAAACTATCTTATCCTTTGCAATATGCATGAGTACAGTCTCAAAACACGTGGGTCGTTAGCAAATATAAATTTCTATCTTATCGCCCCTTCTCAAATAAAACTTCTCTGCAGTTCACCTTTTCAGAACGCAGCTAAGGTAATTTTGGATAGAAATATTGAATTATTTCCATGCCAACATAAACTCACACTTGAGACCCAACAGTCTATCAGCTACGACACGCTGCTATCTGTGCATGGTGCCGGCGAGCATCTCAAAAACTCTATCAAAACAGCCAAAATTAGTGTCTTGAAGATGGAAAATATCAATATACAGGAACTCCAACCTACTACACACATTACTGCAATACCTCCAAAACTCTGCAGCACGGGTAGTAGGAAAAATCAGGAAATTTGATCACATTTCAGGAAAACTACAGGAACTGCATTGGCTTCCTGTCCACGCAAGAATTGATTTTAAAATTCTTCTATTAACCTGGAAGGCCCTAAATAGTAAGGCTCCGCCTTACTTACGGGACCTACTCCTGATCAAAGAAGGTGAACGCTGTCTAAGATCAAATGATGGCACCCACCTACAAGTTCCTAAGACCAGGCTAAGGACAGTCGGTGATAGGGCCTTCTCATCTGTGGGTCCTAGGCTTTGGAACTCCTTGCCTACTAATATTAGGACAAGTACCTCAGTCTCCTCTTTTAAGAGTAGGCTGAAAACTCATCTCTTCAGGATGCATGTCCTGAGCTCAGCGCTATGAACAGACTTGTCTGGTATCAGCGCTATACAAATTTTATTATTATTATTATTATTTATTTATTTATTTAGGTAACAGCCAATTTTAGAGAGCTTTGGGGTATGCTTAAATTGTTTGTGGCCACGAAACTGATACAAGTAAGCTATCTAACTAAAATCAAGCAAAATACACCAACCATGGTCATTATGTTTTGCTGAAAGTGCCAAGTCCTGCCTGTACTCTTTTGACCACCAGGTGGCCACATGTATGCATTCATGTGACCTCTATTCTTGTCTGTTAGGGTGTTAGGCCTGTACCATTGGACAAACATTAATGGACAAACAGGGCTCTGTAAGCCAAATCACTCCATTGTCCCAATCTGAAGATGCCCCTTTGTTAACAAAACTTTACTAAACAGGTATTTGCACAAGCTCACTGGTCGGCTGAACAAAGTTTGTTGACAAAGTGTCTATTGGACGATTTGGATTTTAGCAGAAGATTCATCACTTTCAATTTTCAGAAATTTATGTATGGGAAATATGATGACTAATAACTTTTGGACGCAAAGTATAAACTTTTATATCGTGCAAGGGTGTAAACATTTATAAGAATGGAATGAAGAAGTGCGTGAAGATCTAATTTCAGAAATGTTTTATAATTAATCTTCTCACTGGTGAGAAATACACATACAGGCGACAGGTGACTTGCTAATTTCCATCATGACTGGCATGGTCAAATATCGACAACTCCATATTTTACAGCTAGTTGCCAATTATTATTTAAATCTGTTGGCCCTGTTATGTAAAATATTATTGAGGTTCTCGTGTGGGGAAATTAACATGGACAGGTTGTACAGCATTGATAATTTCAGCCCTTTTCATACTCTCCATAGCAGATCCAAGATGTATACCTAGCTCTGCGGGCCTAACTCTGCATGGCGAGGTTGAGTCAAATACTACCTCTGCAGCAATACGTTGTTCTTTGCAAAGAATTGGTCTGCACATCAGCATGAAATTACCATATAGTTGGTCAATTGAATTGCTCATGTATGTGCTCATGCACAACTGTACACGTGCTCATGCCCATTTCATATGTTCAAAAGTAATTTAGAATGGATTTTCATAATTTGGGAGGGGGTATTTGTGAAATATCTGGATGAAAAAGTATACCATTTCAATGTGTTTAGGATTTTAGATCACTTACATCATTATTTCAGTCAGTTCATGGTGAGGCCTGACATATTAGCTTTGGCCAAGATGAAAAAATCGTTTTGTTTTCTTCCTCCCCACTTCAGGATTAATGGTCCATACCCTGCTGACTACTTATGTCTGAATATTTTGGTACACATGTCAGTAAAATCTGGATTGTTGTTGTACCCACTTTCTCATAATAACAATGACACCGATTGGCCATGTTACCCCAGGTGACAAAATATTTGCCTCATTGTCGACTGGCTGCTACTGGGTGTGGCCTCTGAGCATTAGATTGGCATATCATTATTATTATGAATAGCAGGTATGTGTTTATGATTCATCCGTTGTCATGATATCTGGGTAAATAAAGTCCTTGTTTGTATGTGGATCCAGGCAATATGTTGGAGCTGTTGCATTTCACTAGATATATTAAAAAAGTCACCTTTAAGCTGTCACATCCACACGCTTTCATGCATGTGTTGTGACTACTCACTTTCTGACCAAACCAATGACACCAATTGACAATTGTGTGAAGATTGCTACTTATTCACTATTCACAGTTCATTATTCAGATTTCTTTTCAAAATCCTTAGATCAAGTTGCCAATATGTCATATTTGCAATATCATGTTCGAAATGTCATTGGGATGTATTTTATGGGTATCTTTGATTTCTCCTGTTGCCATTCATGCCACCTGGATATAGATTCCTGTAGAGTTACTTTTATTAAAGATATATTCTCTGTTATGTCATTTCAGGAGAGAGCCAATATTGTTCAACAACGGAATACCTTCGCTGCATCTTAAATGATTCATGTCAGTTTTCACACATAATTATATAATATGAATTCCATTCAGTTTTGCATATTTGCGCACAGTGTTGTTTGCCAAATTAACATTTCAGAGTCTATTTTGTTTTACTTGCAGATAATTCGACTGTTCATGGGAAGTCTGAATGCGACTGTCCCAATGCCTGTGAGATTAAAGGTTACAGCGTGCAGTCCTCATTCTCCGCTCTGTCCTCCCTGGGAGTAACTCAGCTGCTCGCCAATAATAACACACGGATAGAGCAGAGGTACAACGAGGCCATCAACGTCAAGAACCACATGGACCCCAAATCATACCTCAACACTGTACTGAAACTTAAGAATGTAGCAAGACAAATGGACGCATTTATGAATTTTGCTGAGCAACAGGGGACTCTTGGATCCACCTCTACTGTAGCCTTGATTAAAACTGCTCTGACAGAATATGATGATTTGATAGAGAAGGACATCAGAATAGCATTTGGTGATCTGGATATGTATTCCACGGCTTATGATGTAGCATATGCGCAAAAGTTCAATGTTCTACTAAATAATCTCAATGCATTGTCTGAGGACATGATCCTTATTCTTAAAGTTGCGATGTCTGAGTCAGTTACTAAGGAGGAACTTTTGGATCTGATTGCGATAGTTGAAAAGAGCTCACTCAGAGCAAAACTTGGAACGCAAATTCCACTTCTTCGTGCGAATCAGGAAATGTTTAATCGAAATTTGACAGACTTTTTACCAAGTACTATTTTCCCATCAAAACCCATTAAAGATAAATGTGAAAATCTGCATACTAACTCGCCTTCTTTATTTGAAATTCCGCCAGAATTAACAAACATATCTGCGGATGCCACCTTGACAGAGGTGGTATCTCTAGTGAAACAGAGCCTGGTGGAGAAGCAGGAGAGTCTGCGACAACACATCGTCACCATGAACCTGTGCACGTCTTACTTCTCAAATTTCATCCAAACTGTACAATCCTGGGATCAAACAAAGATAGACCACACCACTATCAAATTTGGAGAATTTATATTCGAACAAGCATCCCAACAAGTAAAGCAAGCAACCAAAACATTTAAGGAGCAATTTCTCCAGACATACATAGCCAATAAACTCGACCTTATCGATCTAGCAAAAGAAATAGATGCAAAGTTAATATCAACTGCAAAACAAAAATTTGAAAGTTTTAAGAACTCATTACAAGATGAGTTCGTGACAACCCTGCGTAGCTACATAAGGGACAGGAGAACTTACGTCAAGACTCTGTACACCGACATTCTGAGGCACCTGAATCAGATGTCCTTATACATCCAACCAAAAGAAGGCGGGGCAGTAAAACACGGGGAGACACTCGCAAAGAGACTTAAGTTTTGGTTGAAACCACAGGTCAATCTGGATGGAGTGGCACTCATAAAGCTCATGTTAGATGAGTCTAAAATCTGGTTATCCTGGCCCAAAACCATGGACCTGACCGTGTTTGCCAGACGCCAGGCAAGCTTGGTTATCAGTAATATCAATAACGATGTGCTGGATAGTCTGGAATCGTCCCTTAAACATGTGGAGAACACCATGGCATCACTTGAGACGGACATCAGGACAGCCTTAGACGAGCTGCTATCAGATCTCACCGATATCAAGGACAACATCAATGTGGATCAGGATTTCATACTGTAAGTAAATAGAGAGAGTAATATGTCTATATTGGGATAGAGGTAAGTGAATAGGGAGAGTAATATGCCCTTAGTGGGATAGAGGTAGGTGAATAGGTAGAGTAATATGTCCTTAGTGGGATAGAGGTAGGTGACTAGGGAGAGTAATATGTCCTTAGTGGGATAGAGGTAGGTGACTAGGGAGAGTAATTTGTCCTTAGTGGGATAAAGGTAGGTGAATAGGGAGAGTAATATGTCCTTATTGGGATAGAGTTAGGTGAATAGGTAGAGTAATATGTCCTTAGTGGGATAGAGGTAAGGTGAATAGGGGGAGTAATATGTCCTTATTGGGATAGAGGTAGGTGAATAGGGAGAGTAATATGTCCTTAGTGGGTTAAAGGTATGTGACTAGGGAGAGTAATATGTCCTTAGTGAGATAAAGGTAGGTGAATAGGTAGAGTAATATGTCCTTAGTGGGATAGAGGTAGATGAATAGGTAGAGTAATATGTCCTTAGTGAGATAAAGGTATGTGACTAGGGAGAGTAATATGTCCTTAGTGAGATAAAGGTAGGTGAATAGGTAGAGTAATATGCCCTTAGTGGGATAGAGGTAGATGAATAGGGAGGGTAATATGTCCTTAGTGGGATAGTGGTAGGTGAATAGGGAGAGTAATATGTCCTTAGTGGGATAGAGGTAGGTGAATAGGTAGAGTAATATGTCCTTAGTGGGATAGAGGTAGGTGAATAGTTAGAGTAATATGTCCTAATTGGGATAGAGGTAGGTGAATAGGGAGAGTAATATGTCCTTAGTGGGTTAAAGGTATGTGACTAGATAGAGTAATATGCCCTTAGTGGGATAGAGGTAGGTGAATAGGGAGGTAATATGTCCTTAGTGCGATAGAGGTAAGGTGAATAAGTAGAGTAATATGTCCTTAGTGGGATAGTGGTAGGTGAATAGGGAGAGTAATATGCCCTTAGTGGGATAGAGGTAGGTGAATAGGGAGAGTAATATGCCCTTAGTGGGATATAGTTAGGTGAATAGGTAGAGTAATATGTCCTTAGTGAGATAGAGGTAGATGAATAGGGAGGGTAATGTCCTTAGTGGGATAAAGGTAGGTGAATAGGGAGAGTAATTTGTCCTTAGTGGGATAAAGGTAGGTGAATAGGGAGAGTAATTTGTCCTTAGTGGGATAAAGGTAGGTGAATAGGGAGAGTATTATGTCCTTAGTTGGATAGAGGTAGGTGAATAGGGAGAGTAATATGTCCTCAGTGGGATAGAGGTAGATGACTAGGGAGAGTAATATGTCCTTAGTGGGATAGAGGTAGATGACTAGGGAGAGTAATATGCCCTTAGTGGGATAGAGGTAGTTTAATAGGGAGGGTAATGTCCTTAGTGGGATAGAGGTAGGTGAATAGGTAGAATAATATGTCCTTAGTGGGATAGAGGTAGGTGACTAGGGAAAGTAATATGCCCTTAGTGGGATAGAGGTAGGTGAATAGGGAGGGTAATATGCCCTTAGTGGGATAGAGGTAGTTGAATAGGGAGGGTAATGTCCTTAGTGGGATAGAGGTAGTTGAATAGGGAGGGTAATGTCCTTAGTGGGATACAGGTAGTTGAATAGGGAGGGTAATGTCCTTAGTGGGATACAGGTAGTTGAATAGGGAGGGTAATGTCCTTAGTGGGATAGAGGTAGTTGAATAGGGAGGGTAATGTCCTTAGTGGGATAGAGGTAGTTAAATAGGGAGGGTAATGTTCTTAGTGGGATAGAGGTAGTTGAATAGGGAGGGTAATGCCCTTAGTGGGATAGAGGTAGTTGAATAGGGAGGGTAATATGTCCTTAGTGGGATAGAGGTAGTTGAATAGGGAGGGTAATGTCCTTATTGGGATAGAGGTAGTTGAATAGGGAGGGTAATGTCCTTAGTGGGATAGAGGTAGTTGAATAGGGAGAGTAATATGTCCTTATTGGGATAGAGTTAAGTGACTAGGGAGAGTAATATGTCCTTAGTGGGATAGAGGTATGTGAATAGGGAGAGTAATATGCCCTTAGTGGGATAAAGGTAGGTGAATAGGTAGAGTACTATGTCCTTTGGAATATGCTGAGACAAAGATTTCGAGTTATCTAAGAAATGTAATTACATAATGTTTTGAACAGTAATAACCACTTGCTAACCCTTGCAGTTGCACTTCATGCTTTAACACCTGTGCACCAATATGCATGATGTGCTGTAATCTTGCTGAGAGAGGACCCGTCTAGATCAAAATTCAAATTTGATGGAAATGCTATTTGTCGGTACCCTACCATTGCCCAATGGACGTCAATATCCAGTGGATATTTCCATGGTCATGTCCTTAGTGGGATAGAGGTAGTTGAATAGGGAGGGTAATGTCCTTAGTGGGATAGAGGTAGTTGAATAGGGAGGGTAATGTCCTTAGTGGGATAGAGGTAGTTGAATAGGGAGGGTAATGCCCTTAGTGGGATAGAGGTAGTTGAATAGGGAGGGTAATGTCCTTAGTGGGATAGAGGTAGTTGAATAGGGAGGGTAATGTCCTTAGTGGGATAGAGGTAGTTGAATAGGGAGGGTAATGTCCTTAGTGGGATAGAGGTAGTTGAATAGGGAGGGTAATGCCCTTAGTGGGATAGAGGTAGTTGAATAGGGAGAGTAATATGTCCTTAGTGGGATAGAGGTAGTTGAATAGGGAGAGTAATATGTCCTTAGTGGGATAGAGGTAGGTGAATAGGGAGAGTAATATGTTCTTAGTGGGATAGAGGTAGGTGAATAGGGAGAGTACTATGTCCTTTGGAATATGCTGAGACAAAGATTTCGAGTTATCTAAGAAATGTAATTACATAATGTTTTGAACAGTAATAACCACTTGCTAGCCCTTGTAGTTGCACTTCATGCTTTAACACCTGTGCACCAATATGCATGATGTGCTGTAATCTTGCTGAGAGAGGACCCGTCTAGATCAAAATTCAAATTTGATGGAAATGCTATTTGTGGGTACCCTACCATTGCCCAATGGACGTCAATATCCAGTGGATATTTCCATGGTCATGTCCTTAGTGGGATAGAGGTAGTTGAATAGGGAGGGTAATGTCCTTAGTGGGATAGAGGTAGTTGAATAGGGAGGGTAATGTCCTTAGTGGGATAGAGGTAGTTGAATAGGGAGGGTAATGCCCTTAGTGGGATAGAGGTAGTTGAATAGGGAGGGTAATGTCCTTAGTGGGATAGAGGTAGTTGAATAGGGAGGGTAATGTCCTTAGTGGGATAGAGGTAGTTGAATAGGGAGGGTAATGCCCTTAGTGGGATAGAGGTAGTTGAATAGGGAGGGTAATGCCCTTAGTGGGATAGAGGTAGTTGAATAGGGAGGGTAATGTCCTTAGTGGGATAGAGGTAGTTGAATAGGGAGAGTAATATGTCCTTAGTGGGATAGAGGTAGTTGAATAGGGAGGGTAATGCCCTTAGTGGGATAGAGGTAGTTGAATAGGGAGGGTAATGCCCTTAGTGGGATAGAGGTAGGTGAATAGGGAGAGTAATATGTCCTTAGTGGGATAGAGGTAGGTGAATAGGGAGAGTATTATGTCCTTAGTGGGATAGAGGTTGGTGAATAGGGAGAGTACTATGTCCTTTGGAATATGCTGAGACAAAGATTTCGAGTTATCTAAGAAATGTAATTACATAATGTTTTGAACAGTAATAACCACTTGCTAGCCCTTGTAGTTGCACTTCATGCTTTAACACCTGTGCACCAATATGCATGATGTGCTGTAATCTTGCTGAGAGAGGACCCGTCTTGATCAAAATTCAAATTTGATGGAAATGCTATTTGTGGGTACCCTACCATTGCCCAATGGACGTCAATATCCAGTGGATATTTCCATGATGACCCCGGGACTGTCAATAGTCATCCCAATCTCCATCAAAAGTTGTGGATATTGACAGCTTTCGGACCATGTTAGCGATTGGGTGCAGCACTGAGCTCTTGAAATGACAAAGATTTTTTTTCAGGCAGGACTCACATCTTATGCTGACTAAAAGGGTACATAATTGTTTGATTGTCAGTTGTCGGAAGTCGGGTTCTACTGGAGTTGTGAGTTAAATTAGATGGGCAGTGCATGGTATTCCTGAAATCAGAGGATTTCAAGTCTATTTTGACGATGAATGTAGATATAACTGTGCTCCAAAATGGGGTAGATGTAGCTCCTAGTGCTCTGACTCGGTCTGAAAACAAATCTCGATTAATAGTGTAACACTAATTGGTAAAACAACAATTCACCCCACATTTTTAGCGAAAATTAGAACAGATTGAAACGTTATGCATTTTCCTCCAAGAAATTAAGACGGGATATGTCTCAAATATTGAATGTGGTCAAACACTGGGGCGTACATACAAAACGGCCACTAAAGATTTTGTTTCCCTTTTAAAATTCTTTTTTCATAATTTCATAATATTGCAGCCTTTTAAGGATATTTATGGGTGTTGGTAGTGAGTGTCCTCTGGTGGCAGATGTTCTGAGGGAACTACTTTCTTTTTATGCCAAAATAGAACATTTTCAAAAAAGTACAGGAAAACTGATCAACTGTCAAAAAGACTTCTATTTTCATTGAAACATTAAGTCATGAAATGATATTTTATTGTATTTATTTTTGTAATAAAACTGTTGATTCATTATATGAAAATCACAATGGAAATTGATATATTAAAAGCTTCATATCCTTTTAACTCATAAAGAGTGGTGTAGTAATAAGTCACTGCTCCAAAATTTCTATTATCATGTCAAAATGTTAAAGAGAAAAGTTTCTCCAGATTGTGAGACCATAATAAAGTGGATTTCCAAACAACTTTGTAAAAGTGATCATATTTATCAGATAGTCTAATTTTCAAAAGCATCAGGAGAATAGAGTTAAAGTACACACTTGACCATTTCAAAAATATTAATTTTTTCATCATTGCCAAACTTCCTTTTTATTTCCTAATTATACAAATGAAAATGAGAAAATCAGTTTCACTAGGATCACAGTGAATTTTCAGTGAAACAGCTAAAACAAACCTACTCCTGTTGTGAAATCTGAAGAACAAATTTGCTTGTCTTCTTTCATTTCTCATTAAACCTATTGTCAAGAAAAATGAGGAGAACATACTATTTTGAAAGAAGTATATGTGTAATCATTCCTTATAATTCAGATGTTGTAGTGTTTAAATATTGATTGTCATTAATTCTCATGAAGTACAGTATTTTGGGTATTTTCTCCTCTGCCACTAGGGGGCACTCATTGAAAAGACCCATAAATACCCTAAAGGATATATGTAAAGGATATTAGATTGTGGTAAAAAATACTTTTAAATTGTAATCCTTAGCAATTGAAAATTGAAACATAGACATTGTTTTGTGTATTCAATGTCACCTCATGATTGATTTATTTTGTGCTATATATGTTTTAATAATGTACTTTTAAATCCACCATAAATGTCAATAAATTTTAATCTTATACTGATTTGATTGTTTTACAGACATAATTTTCTTAAGCTGGATGTGTATTATGGAGAGCTGACCTTTGAGGATATTCAACAAAGCCCGTCCTACATGATAGACAAGTTTTTTAGTAAGTACATAAAGAGAATATGAAATCTATCGAAGTGATCCATATCAATATATTGAGGCGATAAGCCATTAAATGTCATAAATGTTCCTGAAAATCATGCCTAAATCTTATTAAACAAATTCTTGATCAAATTCAATACACTGTATAATTCAATCTAAGAGTAATTTGATGTTGTGGCTGTTTTAGGTGATATGGGCGGGTACATGGGACTGCTTCTGGGCGCCAGTGTTATGACCGTCGTAGAGCTACTGGACCTGTTTGCCTACAACTCTGCCAGGAAATTGATGGGGAAACGCAAAGTGCGGGACAGTACAGTGCAGTTAGAAAAAATGGAAAATCTGGTGATGGAGAAATAGATGACGATAAAATAACATTAGATGTTCATTTATATGACAAAAGATGCATCAATGTCAAGATCAATACGTATTTTCTCAAATCCATTTGTCCAAGGGTTTTTTGTTTTTTTAAAGAACAATTTCAACCAGATTTGCACAATTATTATGTGATTAACATGAAATATTATATTCCTGCGTCATTTGGTTTTGCGGGCTCAGGTAACAAACACTAACAACTGTTATCCGAAGGTTTACAGAACTTTTACATGTTATGATATCTTGAGGTACAATATATTTTTGTTTCATTACCACAATAAAGTGTCATGATTACCAAGAATATGATTGGCTGGTGCCTGTTTTGACACATGAGAATTGATCTGAATATCAACATGATGACACTTCATTTCCTGGCTGCATCTCCACCTTGAACCTGAGCTATATTCTCCTTGAGCGACATATTTAGGTCTGCCATGCTGTTAAAATTCAGGATCATTTCATGACTATTTTGCCTACTCTTTTTACTCGGCGTCTTGCATATCTATTTCCAGGTGAACAGTGGCACTTCCCCATGTGCTCTGATCCTCCATTTTGCAGGTACACAAGGCTCTAAATAACATAACATAACTATCCTATTTATATTCCAGCACACACACCACATCATGACCTTTCATTGTGTACCTCCTAACACATATCAGAACGTCTCCATTGATCACGACATTCACATACATTTCTTTTATAATTAATAATTCATCTATCACCATGTATCTGGACAATGGACAGACGTAAACATCATGATAAATCTCAGTCTCAGTTATAGAAAAAAAACATAAGTTAAGGAATTAAGGCAGTTCAGAACATGTGCCTTTGAAACACTTTTAAAAACTCTACATATCATAATTAAGGAAAGGTCTGTAATGGGGTGCTCTATGTGGCAGTTTGCATTTAACCAAAGTTGATACCAAAATAGTTGAATTTACAATCATTATAGCATTATATTCAGGCACATAACTGTCACATTGACTGTTCTTGATTGTTTAAAGGGGTCAATAACAGAATTGTTACATCCATCATATATTTGTCATAAAACAAACCGCTGACGTTATGGACATTTTATTTTTTACCAAATGTGTACTTGTAATGAAACACTGTTATATATGTGATTTATTCGTGATTTGCTAAATGAATGTGATTTGGTTCATCTTTTTACATTTGCATGTCAAGACTTACATATCATTACATGTTACTGCTAATCTCCAATGTATATACACTTGCATATTAAACTTAACATATCATTACATTTTTCTGCTTGTCCCATATCTGTATACAATCGCATATTAAGCCTAACATATCATTACATATACCTGCTAATTTGAGTATGTGATTTCAAATGACTTTAATTCTATACTCAATTCAAGATTTTCAAAATCATGGAAAATCGTTTTGCACCCCATATTCTGGAATAACAAATTAATTACAGTGACAAGGTATTTAACACCTCTATATAATACCTGGTATCCCATTAGCAATTATTAATCAGATAATCATGATTATGTCTCAGTTCCCTGTGATTGACTGTGATTGACGCAAATTCGATCATCTTTGTACTTGTCTGGTGATATTGATCTTATTTGAAATAACTATAATGGAAGTAAACCCGCGTTGAAAAGGGGTTCATTTGTGGAGTCATTAAGTAATAGACCCTTTCCAGCTAACAATTCTACAGGGTTTTTTCTACATTAAGGATCAGTGAACACCAGATAACGTTGTGAGCACGTTATGGTACAAGGTTGTGAGCATGCGCTTAACTACTCTGCATTATATCGGAAGAATTGCTAGTTTACTCTTCTCACTACCTCTGCCCTCATTGCCCCTGGAATTTCCCGATTCATAAATACTCCTTTGCTCACCGAAATATCATCCAATACAAATTGATACAAATACAAATACACTATATTTTAGAAAGCCCAACATTTTGCTGATGACATTTTGTTATGTAAATAAGAACTTATAAACCTGCAAGTATAATCCTCCGTGCAGAGGTTCAAAAAATAAAATACTATGTATTAACATTATGCATTTACAGATACTCTGCACTTAATTATGCATATTTGACAACGAAATACGAGTGGGAGTGATATATCCAAATCACCCAAATATTTAAATATTGTGTTTTTAATAAAATAAAATACATGTAAAATATAGGTGTCAGGTCCAGAAAATATTACAATATGTCACTTCTCAAATAAGAATGAATCGGATAAAAGCAATGCGACACAAAGACGATTAACAACGATCGCAGTCCCAACCAATACCAACACTGTTTTCAATTTTATTAGATCTTGTCAGTTGGATGGGGACTGATAAGAAAGATTTCTTTGAGAAAAGAAATCATAATGTGTTGTGGACTCTGGAGAAATGCTGTATTTATTTCGTTTTGGCACATGTGTTTAAGTGCATGGGTGTGAATGTGCGTATGTGTATATATATATACTTGTGCAATAAGAATCCATCTGCACAAAATGAGATATATTAAGATTTTACAATATGTTTACATGATAATGAGAATCAGCTCACAAATTGATGATGTTTATTTTTCATGAATCAGTTTTGTGCAATATTTTGCCAATTCCAACCCACATTGTGCTGCACACCTCGGTCATTTGTATAGACGTATTTCAGATAAATACAGCACATCATATAATTGTAATGGGTCATGACCATTTATTCCTAACTTAACTTTGAGCATATATGTGTGAATAAGAAGATGGCATTGAGCACAATAGTGTGCAATATTGCACTTTAGGTTATGTGATTTTCAGCAATGTAATACGTACAAAGCTTACCAAAATATCACGTTTTGGATGTACCTTTCACAGGTGTAAACATTTTATTTTCAGTATTTATAACCATTAAAATGCTTTGCCAAGAGTGGCTGAAGTGCAAACAAAAATATTTAATAATTTAAGAACCGTATTAATATTTAATAAAAAAAATTGACAATTATCATGTGAATGAATGTTGATGTTAAAGAGAAATCATTTATTTAGTACACATTATCTTTTGTAAATCTGTGAAGGAAATGTGACAATTAAGCTAATAATTATGAAGAATCTTTACTTTTTATTTATTAATCAATCAAATCAGGGTGTTCCTTCGCTTAAATACACGGTATTTTACCCTTAGTAACCTCTCACTACAATTTTGAGGAAAAAGATATTGATTAGATGTGGCGTATAAAGCTTGCTGCATGATTTGTATGAATCATTTATAGATTGGAATTAAATGTAAATGATACGAATGCTTATAGTATTGAGGTAAAATGCATCCAAGCATATACTATCCTGTTTATCACTAATTGTCCTAAACTGTCTGAAATAAAAGACAATAACGTTTTTCTAATCCTTGCTAATCGACAGAGCAATATGTGTATTTCTTTCATGATTTTAAAGCAAAAATTAGAGAAAACAATAAATTCAAACAATAAATTCATGATATAATGGTTACTAAAATTTGTTTAATCCAAAATAGTTGTTGTTATGATTGTCCAGGAAGTGGTTTATTTGATAAGCACAAGTGCCTTCGGCTGGGAGGTGTTGCAATCTTGTGCATCTTTAGCCTGTTTGCAGAGAACTTGGAAAGGCAATTACATTTCTTAGGTAGCTTGAAATTTTGTGTCTCATTCATCATATTCCTGCCATTTTTCTTTCCTAGTTCAATTTGATATGTTTGTTTGTTTGGGGTTTTACATCACGTTCAACATTATATCAGTCATTTCGTGAGGAGACATAACTTGTAGCAGATATTAACTGAATTGTTATGTCGCAGGTCCTTGACATGACAATCCACCAGGTCACAGATTTACAAGGCCAACGGGTTAACCCTTTGGCACGGGCCTCAGCTCATATGGGAAATTGTATCGTGAATTCAATCTCGGCACTGCCAGGGATCAAACCCACGACCTTTTGATCACCACAGAGGAACTGGTGCTAATAAGCTGGCACTCTAACCAATTGTGACCTTAGTTAGTCATTAGGAATATTTTTCATATAAATTCTACTAGCTATAAGAGTTGGGACTTGGGTCAATTTCAGAGTTAAGTGAGTTTTAAAAATGTTTCTTACAACGGAAAAAAAGATTTATCATCTTGGGATTGGGAATAATTTATTAAAGACTTAAAAATCTGTACACTATTCTAAGAGTTTACTCTCGCATTAACTGATAGTTTGTGAAAAATACAAAGACATGGTCTAATATTAACATTATTATTCTTTCGTAAGAAATATAATAAATTTTACCTTTAGGTACCCCTTTTCCTATATCATATACTGTATAAACCCTCCATAATAAAAAGTAGTTCCGGACCCAAAGATCCACAAGTGTTGGGGTCAAACATTTACAGGCTGAGTGCCCCATGAACAGAGATCCTGGTGCGGGTAATCTGGCAGTGTGTATAGCATACCAACATTCTTGTTTTCAATCAGAGAAAGTCAATAGCGATAAAGCTTTTTAAATGCGATGCCCCTCTATATGACACTAATATTTTAGGTCAAAATATAATCCAATCCCAAAATATAATCCAATCCCAAAATATAATCCAATTTCCCTACCTTTGCATTGACTGGGGAGGTCTTCTTTTCTATATTAATGAAGTGACCGTAGTATTACCTGATAAATACATCCCCTTGGAAACTGACACTTAGGTAATGTATTAAACTTATCAACTACTTCAAACTGTGTTTTTTTTTCTCACTTTTGGTCAGAATGAAAATTATATATCTCATACAATGATGACCATATCAGTCTATATAAATTCGCGGTATTAGATTACATAATACTCAATAAGTGTCGTAATTTTTATATTTATCCGAATGTAATCTATATAAATATTCCAATTTTACGTTTGTCGCACAAAAATGGCTACTTGAATAGCAGGCGAAAACGGCAAGTTATTTGTTGGGGGAAAAGGTCAAGTAAGGATTGCGTTTTCAACCAATTATATTCAGCAAAGTTATTACCTAAAAAAACACCAGAACAATTAGGTCAGAGTTCGAGTTTTGAGAAAATCAGTTTCGGGAATCAGTTCAGTACAGAGAAACTGAATATTAAATATGTGATAATATTAAAAAATTACTGGCCAGCGTAAAGTACTCGTTATACACCTATATCACGCGGACCAAGTTTTCAATTGAAAGCTTATATACTAGATTGGCTATATTTATGCGAACAATATAATTAATTTTAATATCGTCTCATAAACCGCAAAATATCGTCGCATAAACCTCCAAAAAAATGAAATTTTCACAGAAGCTCCATAAAAACAAAACCGAACCCACTCAAGCATGTGCAGACCCATGACATATAGCAGTTAAAGAACAAATAAAGATTTAATTGGAAATTATCTAAATATTTATCACACAAAAAGGGAAACTATGGGAGCCCAGCACTGCTGGAGTCCGCACAAACAGAAATTTTAGTGAAATTGGCACTGCCGGGGGCGTTGGGCAGCAGACCTGCAGCATCAGCAGCCCGGCACGTGGTGTTGTTTTGACGAAGGGAGATCCTCATAGTCACGTGACAATTTTTCACCAATGAAAATCTGTCCAGGGGTGTTTTCCCAGTTTCCCAAGATGGCGGACGATGGTGAGTACTTGCTACCCTGGATTGTAATAAAAATCGTCTAATGTCATTAATCGCACACATATATATAACAAATATGAAATAGAATTGTGGCAATTATATTTGTTCTTAAATATAGATGACGATTGAGATAATTTATTCTTAGAATTGTGAGAGCACTTTGGTTGAAATGTTTGACAGCTGCCCTTTGTCAGCTTTGAAATAACTCTTTCCTTATTCATATTTGGTGTCCCTACTTTCATGCCTGACGAAGCAGAGGTCGCATTTTGGAGTATCAAAATTATTTTGGGTTTCTACTGATGCTTCTTGTCACATTACAACATGGAGTGGTATTCAAATGTATATACAAAATCAATGATTTAATTTCAAATGCCCATATATTGGCTTATTTCTCAATGCCCATTCTGACATGAAATGATCATAGAGAATACTTTTCACTTAGCATTGGCTTGACACTTATTTTATGTAATTTCTGTCTAATGACCATTTTATGAAAGACAATAACATTATATTTTATTTTTCCCATTTTTAAAATTGTCAAAGGATGGCATAATGATTGATTCCCTTTGGACCATCCAAGGGATCACCAGATTTCACGACATGAACACTTTGCTAACTATTCTTAGTTTTTCTACTCTTTGAAATGATGCAGAAAATACCAGTATTTTCAAAATGTACAACTGAAATATGATGTCTGAAAGGAAAAAAGGTAAGGGGGAAGAAACCAGTAAAGTTGGAATCACACAAAGATGATCAGTTTGAATGTCATTCTAAAACTAGTAAAAGGGCAAACTTTGGAGGATATGAAATTTACAAAGAGCCATTTAACTTTTGTGAAAAAAATGTGAATCAACTTTTTTTTCAAGAATAGTATTATGTTTTAATAACTACTTTGCGATACATTTTCTGAAAGGACAAGAATACAGAAAGGAATCTAATATACTCCAGCTTGATTTTTGAAAAAATAGGAAACAATAGTAGATGTTCCATTTTGTTCACATTGCAAACAGTTATTTTCTATCTGTCTAAGAGGTGAACAGTCTATCTCATAAGATATTTGTTTTATTCATACCAAAATATATACTAATCGTGAGTGGTATTGTCTTGTGCATGGTAGGAATCATGGTTCAGTAGGAATTCCTAACTAGCACAATCACAGTAGGAATTCCTTTTTTCTGCAAAAATAGTAGAAATTTACTTTCCAGCAATTTATTTTGGTGTAATTCACTAAAATGCCAATAACATTTGATACACAGTTATCTTTGCCACTAGTATAACATGCCAGTTCTTTAAACACTAATAAATGTCCCAGATATCATAAAAGATAATTTAGAATATATTTACCATTTAACGTCACTTCTGTAAATTAATTGTAATTTATTAATCATAATTGGTATAACCTATCCATACTACTTGTAAGTCACCTTGACTAATGTGCCAGGTCTGTGTTTTGCAGGTGGGGAGATGTTGCGGCCACCGCCATCGTCCCTAACACAGACGTTCCCGCAGCATAGCCACCACATCCTCCAGCAACTCAACCTCCAGAGACACTATGGCGTCTTCTGTGACATCATCATACGCATCGACAAATATGACTTCAAGGCGCATAAATGTGTGCTGGCGGCAGGTTGCCCAAAACTACAGTCAATGCTGTACAGCATGAGGCAAGAGTGTGGTGACATCTTGTCTCTCAAAGACCTCCCTGTGACAGGATTCAGATATATTCTGGAGTTTCTGTACACTGGCAGTTTAGAGCTTAAGGGGTTATACATACATGACATTCTGGCAGCAGCTCAGTATTTGGAGGTGAGGGACATAGAGAAAGCATGTTTAGATTATCAGTACTATAAAGGGATGTCTGGCTCAGGAACAATATCAACCCCCCCACAGATTCCACTACCCCCACCCACACCCTCCACTGCACCACCTCCACCCCCCACCACGCCCGTATCTGAGGGCATAGGGTATCGTCTCCCCAGTAACTCTTTGCTGACAGGTGTCACCACACAGGGGCAAACATACACATCACCAGCACCAGTGGCTCCACCTATGAGTCATACCCAGTTATCTTCACAAGGTGGCACTCTTCCATCAATACACATAACGCCAAACCTGACATTTGACACTAATTATATTGAGGATTACCTGAAGCTGATAGAATCCATGCAGGGTGAGCAGCCACTGGCCCCCGGGTCAGTAGCTCCATCTAGTGCCAGTTCACACCATAGAGACTATTCCCGTATGCAGCCACTGTCTTACCAGGACTCCTCACAGTACACCAGTCAATATCTTCCACAAAACACACAAGGAATTTCATCAAAATCAATTGGTTTTCCAAATGTCCCAAGTCATGCGGGATCTTCATTTTCAGCTGAAGATGTGAGGAAGACGATTCTGAGTGTGCTGTCGCAGGAGAAGTTTGAGGACGCAGAGACTCCTCCACGGGAGTCAGACACAGCTGCCTCGCTGCACTCTGGAATGCCACCTGGCACCCAGCCCCTAAGGGAATCACCCGTGGGCACCCTGCCCAGTATTTCCCAGATTGTTTCTCAGCATAGACTGTCAGCCCATCACAATCCACTTGGTAAAGACTTAGAACCACCAGTTCTGCTGCCCGAAACTAATCTAGATATGTCAAAGGAAAATTCATTGAGTAATTCTGCTGAAATGATATCGGATGAAGAGGATAACGATCTGGGAGAAGATCATATAGAAGAGGAGGATCTACAGGAACATTGTAGAATGCTAAATGATGTGCACAGAGAGATAAAGGAAGAGGACCAAATCCTCGATGATGTGAAAAGTGAACCACGAGAAAAAGACAGTGAACCAGAGCTCGAAACAGCAAGTCCTGTTCCCTCTCCAGTTTTAGAGAATAAAAAAGATAAAAGACAGAAAAGAAAGAAAAAGACTCCTGTAAAATTGAACAAGCAGGAGACAATGGAGAGTGATGAAGAAGAAAATAAAGAGGACAGCCGAGAAGGAGAAGGAGGCCCTGAACTGAAGATGCGAAAGAAGGAAATGATGTCCGTCAAGGCAGGGAGGTTGCGATCCCTTGGGAGGCCACGTTTGAATCGAGTGCTGAGAACAGAAAGAATGAGGCGGCGCAAGAAGGCACTCACAAAAGCTGCATGTGAAAGATGTGGCAGACATTTTACTAAACAAGAAGCGTTAGACAAGCACATGTTATTACATGATCAAGAACTGCTGTACTCATGCCACGTTTGTGGACTCAAGTATGCAAGGCCGGGCGAGTTGACCAGACACTTGCGCAAGCATTCAGAGGAAACCTACTCCTGTCAGAACTGTATGGTAGACTTCAACGACCCAAAGGAATATAAGAAACACATGCAAATCAACCACGATGAAACAAAAGCATTTTGTTGTGACTTTGTGGGGTGTAGTTTTAGGGCTGATAAGCCATCCAACTTAGAGAAGCATGCTGCCATTCATTCTGATGTCAAGCTGTATGTCTGTCCCAAGTGTGGCAAAGATTTTGCCCAGCCAAATGGTCTGAGAAGTCACCTCCGCAGCTGTCTCCAGCAACGCAACTATCTTTGTGACATCTGTGGGTCAAAGTTCAACCATCTGCAGAGCCTCAAGTCTCATCGCCTCCTCCACACGGGTGAAAAACCTCACATGTGCAAAGACTGTGGTGCCAGATTCACTGACCATCGCAACTTTAAACGGCACCGCCGCATCCATGACAACTTGTTCCCCTATCCCTGCATGCACTGCGAGAAGAGGTTCAGACATTCCAACTCCCTGAAAGCTCACCTCAAGACACACAATGTGAGCCCTGCCAGCCACACTGATATCCGGGAAGCTCTATTTGCACAGCCATTCACAGATCATCTGAGTAAGTCATTTGCGGATCACCCGGGGAACCAGCTGAGAGACAGTATTAACATGGGCCTGGGCGAGAGGAAGTTGCACCCGCTTCCCTACTGCCCAGAACCTCCCATGTCAGTCAACAAGGCTTAACATTAGTGGATCTCTAGTCAGTCTTAGGCATCAATATATAGATCTATACTTACTCATATTACTCAGTCTCCTTCATATGAAATACTCAACTGTAAGCCACAGTGTACATTTTCTTCTCAGTCATATTTTTCAAAATTACCAGAATTTTGCTTCTAATAATAAGTCACAAGATAAATACATATTTAATTTCCTTATATTGTTATTTTGTTTTAATAATTGCAATACTTAATATAACATAAATAAACCAGATTATTTGACAAAACTATGGTACTTGTAATATACATAATGTATTATATTTATTATTTTTTATTTATTAAAATATTTTATCACTTACACTCTACATTTAATGTATAGTGTTTTTACAGTTTTCTTTAAACAAATGACCATGCTGTACAGTTTAACAAGGTGTATGTTTTGATAAATCTGCAGATAAGTAATATTTGCATTTTAAATACCATGTGTTCTTTTAAAGGTAACTGATGTGATAATTGTTTTATTGTTATTGTAGTAATATATACAGTATGACTTGCAATTGTCAGGTGCTCCCAGCTTATGTGTCTAGCCCATATACTGGCATATAGTATAATCGTAGAAATCTCTGTGTGATGTCAGACAAGTCTCATGATACATGTAGGAATTCCATGTCAAATGTATTGACCGTTGAGCTAATTTTCACCAATATTTAATTTTTACTTGCTTTCTTTTCAAACATAAGAAAAGTATATTGTCCTGTTGATTGAAAAAAAAGTTCAATCAAATATCATATTGTAAATGAGTTTGAAAAATGGCATGTAATTCTTGAAGAGGACATTTTCGCCAGTCTTTAGTGAGTGTATTATTGTGGTGATTGTCAAAGACTCTTTATATCTGACTTACAATCATATTAATAATTATGTTTATTCAGTGATCAAATTATGTTAAATCAGTTATCAATTGAATTCAATGAATGAAGAAAACCATTTTATGAGAAGATACACTAACTTGCCCTAATTTGTTTGAGTTTGAAGCATTGTTTTCATACGTGCAGTGCAGCATGGCATGACCACATATATGATATATCATACTATCCAATCCAGGGATTAATGACTGTGATGATCTCTGTAATTTGGAATGGCATTTGGAAAATCTGACGAATAAGATTTAAGTGTAAATGTTGTCAAATTTTAGCACCAAATTCCTATTTTCTGCAATTTGATAGTGCCAATATAAAAAATATATGCATACTTGGAAATACTGTGTGACCACTGCATGCATAGAATCAAGGCTGAAATACCGAGGGTACCTGTGTCTGATTCAGAGGCAAATCCTAGCAAATGAATGCAGTAAGACTTAAGGGATGTCTGTGTTGGAAAGATATGAGCTGTGTGTTTTCAACAAAATTACTTATATGCATAAGTTGCTACCAAATTTCTATGGACCACAAAAATTGTTGTTTTTGAACAAGCATGTTGAATCTCGAAAATTGGTTTTGTTAATTAGGGTATTGTGTATTATATGCTTCCATTATTGAATTGTACTATCAGTGAATGTACATGTAATGTATTGTGATAACATATGGGTGACATGACTATGTTTGTTTTGAGATAGGATAATAACATAACTGTATTACCCAAAGGTAATTCGTTCCTTAAAGCTGGGCACTGTAAATGTAGAATGCTATCTTGATAGCCAAGTTTAGTAGAATAGCCTCTCCATAACCGGCTTTGGTAGAATAGCCATCTCCATTACCATTTTTTGTTAAATATGTAATAAGAAGGAAGAACACATACAATATAGTTAGGATAGGATAGGTATGTATAAAGTGGCAGTCTCACTTTAGCGGACAGGGAAAGTGGATGAAAGTGGATGGGAAAATATGGTCATTCAGATTGAGTTTGGAAGTCTACGCAACTCGAACGCCTTATTCAATTCTCCTACTAAATTCCTTCATTTTGGGTTTGGAACAGTACGGGTAAGACCGCTTTGATCCCCAAAATATTTTCAACATGTGGAGGAGACACAAACAAAGAACAAAGTCGGTCAGCAAAGTTGGTCAGCGAACAGAAGACGAACGTCTGTATTGGTCAGCTTCTCATTCATCCGCTATATATCCATCTTGTCCTTGTATAGCTGTATTTGTATGCTTTCTATGCGAGTTTTGTCCTGGATACTTTCGATCTATATCAGTGTTCATCCAATTTATTTGCTTTGGTCTTGTCTGCTTGCTTTTTTCAACCTTTACGAATCTAATTTGTGCCCTCAAAGTACACAAAAACAAACAAAAGGATGTGCAAAACTTTGGAAATTTTCCACTCTGCAACTCACCCGCTAAGCCTGTTCGCTACAGTGAGACCACGCCTTAAGATATGCAGCACCATTGAACTGAAATCTGCACTCCCTCAATAAAAACAAGTCAAGCTAGACAAAAACATTGACACTCTAATATCTCAATATGCTCCTTGATGTAGATGTGTATATTCTTGATAAAGAAGATCTTGAGTGTGCCCATATTTGTGAGATTCAACCCAATGAGTCAGTCAAGTTGGGAAACATATTAATGGTACTCTGTATTCCTAACATGTACAGATCAGAAATGTTGCATTTATTGTTGCTATAGTTACTGTCAGTCTCACATTGTGTTGTTTACATGTCGAGATTGCTTTGTGATGGCAGAGTTTGCTTATTGTTTGACAGATTGTGATATAAGGTTACAACAGTGACAATTGTTTATGAATGTTAAAAAAGTGTTCTGAATCAGATTTTTTTATATGGAAAATTAATTGTGATATTGTAAGTCTCAGTATGTATTTTGCATTAGTAGAAATTGAACATGAATAATGTTGAGAAGATTCTTCCACTGTGTAAAGAATTCCTAGTTGTACATTCTTCCTTATTTTCTGGGAGTTAGTTCATCTGCAGACCACAATTGGAATAGTAAATGTGAAGCTTTGTCAGACCTGGAAACAAATGGTCCTGTTTCTCATCAACTCCACCCTAGATTCAGACTGAATGATACATTTTCTTTTTGTAATAATTTTACTCTCAAAACTTTCCTTTCAAAGAGGTGATATTTTAAATTTTTTCTTGTCTCTAAATATGATAGTGCAGCAATAAGAAACAAGTTTTTTTTCTTGGCCTGACTTAGACAATTGCCATGTTATCATTTACTCTTGATATGTTATTATTACCAATATGTGATTGTTATTAGTTGTGCTCCTTGGAGGGATCATGAAGGTGGTGTGTTTGTTTGTGTTTATTGAGTGTGTATAGACCTACATTCTGGAAGCAAGTTAAGATGGACTGTGACCTCTTAGCCCTGGCACTCCCATTGTATTGTTAACAACCCTATATTGGTAATCGCCAGTATTATATAAATAGACTGAGAATAATTCACATTTTCCTCCATACAAAATGTATCTTGTCCATTTATGCTGTCTTAATTGAAGGACCATAAGAGCTTCAGTCGAAGAGGAAGAAAAAACATTTTACTATTCTCTATCAAAATCAATGATTCACATGATGAAAATGAAAATCAAGAATTTTCTGATATGCTACACAATTTATTTTTGTTATGTTAGGAATTTATTTTAAAAAAGTATTATGGCTTGTTGATAATGATTTATGTATTGTTTTATATATTTGTTTGTAAACCTCAAACCTAGATTCTCAGTGAAATATATAATATTTCCTGTATTATTTACCATTATGTTCAAGGTGATACCTGCATTTAGTTTCTGTGATTTCTACTCTGTTACTTGACAGCAATACAGTCTTGGTGTTCATGAAGGAGAAAGTAGTGCCATATACCCACACCAATATCTAGTTGCTGGAAAAAAATGGAGATATTTTACTCAAATGTAATGGAAATGACTATTTAGAAGTCAAAACTGTCTAAAATATTCAACCATTTGGAAGATAACCAGAGATACTGAATGTATTTTACGAACAATTTATGTCACTATGCTTTTGTGGAGAGTACCTTTTGCTAGGCAAAAGGAATAACTTTTCCATTTTTTTTGGTAGATTGCCAATATCTATTTTTCTTTTATATATTTTTATAGCAGCATTATTTATGTCAATTAGGCTGATATGATTTGCAGCATCATGTGATAATCTTTACACACCACATTATAGAGATCTTGTTGTTTGCTATATTGTTTACTCTAAATGTGATGTCGTTATTATTATTTTTTTGAGTTATATGCCATTGCTGTTAATTATAAAAAAAAACAATAAATTAATGTTGATGATGGAGCAAATCTGATAATTTCTGATTTTGATAAGGCACATTTTACATCTTGATAAAATTACTGTTGTTTTGTTGACTGATTTGTTCACAATAAATGCAAAATGCATTTCTAAAATGTTTTTAATTTGATATAAGCATTGATTAGAATGCTTCCAAAGTTGATTTGTGGTGTATGTTGTGAATATAATGTCCCAAAAAATCAGGCAAAACAGAATAAGAACCTTGATTTTTTTTCTTCAGTCCTGGTTACCATCAGGCTGAGGACATTGTATTTTGGCATTTTGTTTGGATGGATGTCCATTCCTCTGTTTTTAAATTCTTGCAGACAATATGTCTTCCCTTCCAGTTGCAACATGAGAAAATCACCAAACTTTCTATTTTGACATTTCATAGGTAAGAACATGTGTTTGTGCGGGCTGACAGATCTTATAAATTGTTTCTGGTGGAATGATCTCAAAGAGCCCGAAGGATGAATGAAATCATGCCATCAGAATCAACAACAGAAATCTGTGTTGTATGTTGTATGTGAGCCATTCAAGGTCTCAGCTCATTTACTTAATGTGATCAATTTGATGTTAATACACACAGTGAAATAAGGTCACAAATTGAGAAGGTTTGATTTCATCTCAGCTGGAGTTTAGTCATCAGTTTCAAGATGCATAATGAAGGTTACAGTCTCTGCCATCAGGGGGCCCACCTGTCTTTAATCTGGTCAAACCGTGTATTTGGTGAGGTAAACTCAAGGAGAGAATACAGGTAGTAAATGATTGGGTTTCTTTAAACCTATAGAAATCAGATTATTCCGATTGGACTGCAAGGAGTGAATACAGGTAGTAAATGATTGGGTTTCTTTAAACCTATAGAAATCAGATTATTCCGATGGGCTGCAAGGAGAGAATACAGGTAGTAAATGATTGGGTTTCTTTAAACCTATAGAAATCAGATTATTCCGATGCAGCCCATCAGGATATTAAGTGTTTTGTGTGCAGACAGCATTAACTTCTTCCCACACCTTGTTTGGTACATATCAAATAATTTGAAAGTTCCTCACTGATAAGGTGGGCGTGTCAGAGAAAGGTCTTCTTGGGGACAGAGAATCACATTTAGACAAAGGAAATGTCTATTATTTTGCTGTTTGCTCATAAATTTCATTTTTTAAAATGGCACAGGCTCATTGCAAGGATACCGGAAGCTGGAAAGGTAAAATAATAGTCACTGTGTATTTGCTTATGCATATGGAGATCACCTGAAGATAATATACTTTGTATTGTAATGTTTTTTTCATACATCCATAATTTTATTGAAATAAGAGAGGTACCTCTATATGACCCAGGTTTGTAGGTGCCTCTGTATGACCCAGGCTTGTAGGTGCCATTCAGATGTCTCCATTTGACCAGATTAGAACATGCCAAACCTCAGTTGGTCTAGAATAAATCTCCACCAGTCAAAGGATACACGTGTCATTGGGTGTTCTCAGTGATACTTGTATATTCCAGCCCTACCCCCATGGTATTCTTTGGTATTTGTATATTTCAGCCCCACCCCCATGGTACTGTCATTGCTACATGCATATTTGTTACATTAGTGTGCCAAATCATATTGCCAAGCAGTCTGTTACATGTGTTGATCATTTACCATTAAAGTAAATAAAGATGAGTAACAAATGCTAGTTTTCCATTTCTCTTTTGTGAATGTTTCTCATAGCTCGAGAGTAGTGCACCAACATTCTTTCCTGAACATACAGCATTTATGATATTAATATTAACCTAGGCCAGACCAGGATCAGCAATGCTCAACTGATAACTGTAATTTACACACCGAACATCCACTATTCAAGCATTTAATATAATTTAAGTTTTAGTTGTGTAAGGGGACTAATACAATTGGTTTTGTTGAGACATACAAGCAACAAGAATGATTCCACTTTACATACCTCATTTATTTCCATCATGCAGTGTGTCATATACAAAAATATTAGCCTGGATGTTGGGCCATGAAATGACCCATCCATTAACAATTGTATCATATAAGTTTTGTAAGTACAATTTGTAGTAACTAAATACCAGTTTTTCTAGAGCCAAAAAGCTCACCACTTCTCTGGCTGTGTGTGACCCATTATTTGACTCCTTCTCTGGGTGCAGATGACTCTTTTACCCCAAAATATTTTGCCAGTTTTTTTTTTTTTTTTTTTTTTAAAAGAAACTTTGACAGTTTTGAGTTTGATTCCTAAATTTCAACTGGCAGCATTGCTTATATATATATATATTTGATTTTATGATTGAAGGTTTTAATGATATTTGGAAGAACAAAACAACTTTCATATTTTATATTTCAAATCTTGAATATGATTTCAATAGAGTGAATCAAAGAAAATGGAGATTATTTTATTTTAGAAGCTTCAGCATTATTATCACTCCAATCTAACATTGTGGTAACTTGGTGGATGATGATTAATGCTGACAGACATCCAATAAATGCAACAAGATGTTGTGGTTCTCGGGCATGTTTTACATTTGCCTAAGCACCTTTCCTCTGCACCAGATAAAATATATTAGACAAATACACTGTATTATAACTAAACTCTTTCGAGGAAAACTAACACCATCAACATATAATGCAGACCCACTCTTAAAAAGGCTTGCATATATGTTGAGGTTATTGATAGAAAAAAATGTCCTTTTCTGTTTTATTATTAGTTTGAATATGACAAGGTCTTATGGCTGAATGTTGAAGTCAGTATCTTTGTACAGCAATTCCACATAGTAATAGACACTATTTTATTCTGCTGATCCTAGCTGTGGTATAGAGCGATAAGATAGGTATAGATTGAGTCTTTATGTCCGTACAAAAAATATATTGCCATAAAAGATAACTTGACAAGGCTTACCATACTTCCTTTAATAACTTGATTGTGGCAAATGTCACAATCGGTATTGTAATAATCTGTGGTGTCAACAATAATAGTTTACATGGCTAAAGCCAGGTTCCTTAATACTAAATACATTGCACTGACACTCTGCATTACATAGGTAGTATTTAATTACTATCTCTGCAGTCATTGCCCTGTTTTTGATCTCATTCAAAGTTTGGAAGACTTGCCTTGCTAAAAAAAAAAACATAAAATCTGAATTGGCCAACACACTCCAGGGAACAAGCCGGATCAGGGTGGACAGGCCATCCACCCCTCCATCTGGGGGCTCAGTTTGGTTTACAGTTATCTGTTAATTGCCCTGTTGCATCAAGCAATTTGTCTTAATTCATATCATCACCAATTAACAACCAGGTCATAAACTGAAACTAAATCTGAATTGGCCAACATCAGGTCATAAACTGCAACCAGGTGTCTTGCACATAAACTGACTAATCAGTGCAACTGCCAGTACAAAACAAATATTTATACTCTTTCACCAATGAGTGGACAGCCAGATTTTTACTTGCTGTACCTTTATGTTTGGTGGCAGGGGCTGATATGATAGAGAAGTCCTGCTATGGAGGGTATGCACTGATTGATATCTGACCTAATGACATAGGCCTTTTCCTCAGTGCTATGGGCTGTTAAGTGAATTTAGACTCTGCTCTCTCATCATATTCATAGACCCTGTTTAAAATTTGGAATTCCCAAAGTTATTTTGTTGCCTTGCTTACAAAAAAAATCATAAAATCTGAATTGACCAACATCAGGTTATAAATCGTAATCAGGTGTCTGACACATAAACCAACCAATCAGTACAACTGCCAGTACAAAACAAATCTATTTATATTCTTTGACGAATCAGTGGACAGCCAATTTTTTTAAAAATCACATTTCATCAATTGCAAAATACCCTCAGTTTATAACATTATGTTGGTCAATTAAGATTTTATGATATTTTTGTGGGCAAGGCATTTGTGACTTTGGGAATTCCAAATTTAGAATGGTATCAAATATAGGGCAATGACTGCAGAGGTAGTAATTGAATACAACATGTAATGCAGAGTAGTTGGGTGAGTATGGTAGTATCATTTGATGCCACACCTCTCTGGGCGATGTGGAGAACTATTCCTATATTTGAACACCAGGACAGTCTGGCTTGCTGATAATAAGGGCTGCACGTCAACAAACAGTAGCTTTGTACAGGACACTGGTTCACTATATACAGTAACATTTATGAATATTTGATGAAGAAATTCACTGTTTATGAAAGACCTGTACTCATTGTATCTTTTAGTAATACCCTCTTTCTACAGTTTGACAAGATATTTTCTTGGTAAAGTTCTCATACAGTACTGGAGACAAAAATCTTATTAATCAGCATTATCAATTGTACAACTATAAGTTAACTGTCTATAAACTATTGGCTTATCAGTCGGTGGTTTTCTAGGCACTGTTGACAAATCCTCTACATGTTCTCTATGGCTATTTATCACATTTTGTTCTCTTCAAAGTACAATTATAACATGAGGCAAGATAATGGAATCATTTCTAGAAAGTTTATGACAAAACATATTTCCATAAACTTTATGATAAATTACACTTTTTATTTATAATAAAGTGCTAATATGGCTCTGAAATCTTAACAATTCTCAAACATAACCCCCTGGGTTGATAGCTCTGTTGACTTAAATGAAAATACATGAACTGTGTAACTTGCAGTTTTCACCCATTTATAGGATATGCACAGTAATCGCAAAACACTGGGTGCTTCAGACTTTCCTTTATCTGGTTGCCTAGCTTATTCTTTGCTGTTACAAAATCACAACTACGATAGGGTTCCAGTCCAACCCTAGCGAGCTTGTGACAATTGATTCAAGGGCATATGCGTTGAAATGTCTGACGTTGGCTGGCTGATTGTCGGACATATTGTCTGATGTGGGTCAAAATCTTTTGGCGAACACTGACAACACTATGTGTTTGCTGTGCATGACAAATATTTAGTATCTCCAGTTCATTGTTAATGGCCTGCACAATAATATAAAAGGTCAAGGTCACAGGTCAAATCTGTAAAACATGTATTTGGTGTTTGCTATAGTTTTGATGTAACAGATATGAACTACATTTTATTCACTTTTAATGGTTGAGATGTTGCATGTACACAAATTCTGAATTCAATGTGAAGTTGTCAAGGTCAAAGGTCACATGATTAAATAAGTATCAAGAGGCACAGCTATGACCTTAGACATTTCTGTACACCAAGTTTTAATTCCTCTTATGAGCGGTTGCTGAGACATCACTAAGGTTTGAAGAAATCTGAATCTTCACCTCTATATCTACCTCTATATAAAATATGAAACATACATTTTTTCAGATATGTTGACAGACAGAAAGACGGACAAACATTTTCCCCGCTCCTAAAGCTCTGTGACTTCAAGAAGTCAGCAGAGCTAAAAAGAATGAGAAATTGCAAAATTTTCAATTTATGACATAATTCTCAAAGTACATGATCAAATGTCTTAATCTAAAATAATGTGTTGTAACCTGAAAGAATTGATCAAATGTAAAAAGTTGTTTTTTAAACTTGTTCTATATCTAATTAATTTAACTTTATAACTACACATTATTTAACCCTCTGCATTATTTTATTGGTCAGTAACACACATATTAATACAATATGAAATGCATTTTTTGTTGGGAGGAAATTATTTTAAACATAGAAAATGAACCTCTCTCATTGATTATTATCTATTGCACTGCCCTCTAGCATTGACCTACATTAATTCAAGCAGATCTCTCTCTCTCTCTCTCTCTCTCTGACCAAGTCTCTGCTTTCATCTGTTCAATATTCACTCATTATTCAATCACACTACAATCTCTTTACTTATTCAAGTTTTTTTCTGGAAACTTTTTACATATAGAATTAAAATAATTTTCTATTTTATCTGTGATGTGTTGGTCATGTGGACATTAATCAGCTGCTCATACAAATCAGATCTTTATTTTTTTTCTCCTCAACATCAAATTCCTCAGAATCATTGTCTTGCTTGTTGCCAGGGCAACTGCATGAATTTATACAGAACATTGTAGTTAATGAAGTATGGCAGGTGACAAGACCGGCGCCATGCTGCCCATCATATAGATAATACTGACTGCTCCACAGTCCACATCATGAACACATCCAGCATTACATTAACTAGCTACTATTAGACCATTATCAACAGTGAGATTCTATGTAAGCTTCCAAATGACAGGAAATATCAGAAGCATCTTAGGGAAACTGTAAACATGCGTCGTTTTAATCTAGGAGACTTCCTCCCAAATGTAGGGATGAAGGTATTTTATAAACCTAAATCACATCCTGTACAGTGGTCCACAAGTGAAATAGCATTTTCCAATAACAATTTCATTCATCTTGTCAGTTCACTGTTTAAAAAAAATCATACCTGGTCCACAAGAGAAATATATATATACATTCCAATGTTTAAAGAAACTTCATCAAACTGTATTTTAGTACCTCTTGTAACATTGTTTTCAAATACAAAAATTTACAAAGACATAATAAATAAATAGATATCAAAGCAAAATACAATATCATTATTTTACCATAGAGACTCATTGGCTCCAATTTAAATATAACCTCCACTGCTTGGAAATATGTACATCCACTTTGAATACAGCCAATTTGTTTATGGTGATATCGCAACTATTCTTTGGTGGGTATCCACACATTAAATAAATAGAGAAAACAATATGTTACACAATATCAATTTGATTCTACAGTTCATTTGTAGATAACGTTTCAACAGTGCAGACAAAAATACTCTACTTTAATATCATTGAAAATGGCATTGTCAGTAAACAACCCTGCACATTCCATTCAAAGAATCGTTGTCCATGATTTGTCTGCATTTGACCCCCGACCTTGTGACCCTGTTGACCCGGCACTATGAGGTCGTGACCCTATGACCTCATAATCCATCCCCACGCTTCTTTCTAAGGATTTCTGTCCAGAATCTGTGGATTGAGAGCTGTTTTGTCTCTCAAACATTTCTGAAAGTTTTCGTACACTACACTCCATTTCCTCTTTGGTTGGACTGTCTGTTGCCATGTTCTCCTTCTCTTCAGAGTCCATTTCTTCAATGAAGCTAGTATTCACACTGTCTTTTCCTAAGCCCCTCTCTGCAGACCGACCCCTCTCTGACGACGTGTTAGACCGCACACTATTTCTCCTCTCAAACATCTGAGATAATTGTCTCACACTGCCCTCTCGTTCCTCGGAGCTGTCTCTCTGGTGATCGTCTGAAACAATGTTAAGTGTCTCCTGCGACTGTAATCCACTCTCAGGCTTTGACACATCAGATTTTTGAGCAATTAATATGACTGTCCTTTCAGGTGGGGATTTGCCCTCTGATTTAGTGACAGGTTTATTGTCATATGACCTTGATTCAGGTGACTTAAAATAAAGCCCCTTTCTTTCCAAAGGCTTCGAGCCAGTAGACTTTGAGTCAGGTGACCTTGGCTCATTTGGCTTTGGTGGCTCATGTGACTTTGGGGGGTCTTGTGACTTTGGTGGGTCTGGTAACTTTGGTGGGTCTGGTGACCTTGGTGATCTGGCATTTTGTGATGTAGAAATATACATTTTAGAGTCAGGTGACCTTTCCCTTCTTTTTTCAGAGTCACTTTCTTTCTGTACAGCTAACTGCTTGGATTTCACTTGACTACTGTCGATGGCAAGATCACTTTTTTGGAATGTTGAGGAAAACAGTGGATTTTCAGTTTTTGTTGGTGACAGCGTTTTCAGATGCACAATCTTAGGCTTTTGGAAGACAAGCGGTTTGAATTTGATCTCTGGTTGTGGTGGAGACTCCTTAGGAGGACTTTGACTCAGCACCTCAAATTTGGAAAGCAGTTCTCTGACACTGCGTTTGCGTTTGGCGGCTGGGGTGTCTTTGTTTAGTCCTTCGGTGGTGCCATCTGTTGGCAGGTGCGGGGCACCCTCTTCTAAGTCATTTTGGCTGCCGAGGCTGTCCCGTGCTATGCTGTCTCTCTTCACCCCCTGAGTCTCTGTGCCAGTCGGGGAGGATGGGGATATATCTCTGCTGGTTGACCGGCGGGGTTTTGTTGGATTCATCATGATGTTGTAAGAATTCTCCTCTGAGAAGATGTCCTCCTCTTCCTCAGACTTCTTACCCAGCACATCAGCCCCAGCACTCAGAGACCTTGCATGTTTGTTGATGGAATCCTCCTCGGCTATCTCACTGAGGGCGTCATGAGCAGACACTGTCATGCGGGGAGACATCAAGCCTCTTCCTGCCGCAGCTCTGTTACTACGTGTCATTGTGTCCTGCTCCAGGCACTGCACTCCATTCTCATTCTCGTCTTTATCTGTGGATGGATAAAGCCCCATATTATCTAAGTGCTGTATATTTCTGGGTTTCCAGAGTCTCTTTGTAACTATGGAGTCTATATCACCGATGGGTGAGACTAAGGGTGATATGGATTTACCACCAGCATGTGGAGGGCTGTCCTTCCGGCCCATCTCTATGGATACTGGATGGGTTTTTTGGAATGTATCACTGTTTCTACATCCTAGGTCTTCCTGTGAGTTTCCTAACACCATTCTGTCTGGAGATTCTTTCTTGGTATCCATGGTCACGGACATGGGGCTGCCCATGATGTTCTCATCAGATTCCGTTGCACCGTCCATAGAGGACCGAGATGGCGATTTAGTACTCTCCATTGAGGCAGTCATTTCTGGTAACATTTCCTCACTTTTAGTATTGGTTGCCAAGATAATGAGGCTATCATCTTTCTCCACGCCCATAATGGCAGTGACCGGGATGTCGTCCATCATGCTGACATCCATCTTGGGCACATGTGGGTCCTCCTCCTCAAATGGTAAGTGGAGCACTTCTGTTTCATCGTCTGAGTTCAGGTCTGACTCACATCGCTCGGAGAATCCGTCCAGTGACCCTTCCCCATCCTGGTCAGCAGTGGCACCAGACTGACTCTCAAACAGAGTATGTGTGGCAGTCTTAACTGTATCACAGGAATGCTCAAGCCGAGCTGAGTCACTGGCACTAGAACTCTCCTCAAGCTGAGACCAGGATGGCAATTTTCCGGGTTGTGGGGAACGTGGAGACAAGCTTTCTGCATAGACCTCCACAGCTTGCACATCAGAGTCCATGCTAGAACTGCTGTCGTACTGCACACTGCTGGAGTGTGTGGTGCCACTGTGTGGCCGGCCACTGCTCACACTCCCTGAGTCTGTTAGTAATAAACTGGCTCTATTTGACGAAGAGTTGGAACAGCCCTTTATCTTATCACTCGGGGCATTGCTGCTGCTTCGGTAGGAACCTTGGCTACTTCCCACATCGTTTAGCAAACTGTTGAGCGATTTGGATAATTCACTGAATGAGCCAATCGATCCCATTTCCCCCTGACTGTCAAGATCTTCCATTGACCTCTGGAGGTCAGTGGGCATTCTGAGAGCTTTGACTGGATCTGTGGGGCTACCACTGCTGCCTGGACTCGTGCCCCCACTAGCGACCCCACTCGTCTGCTGCACCTTCTCTGAGTCGCTCATCTCTGACAAACACTCAGCACTTGCCATCATCTTGTCCACATTGATCTCCCTATCAGGATCCTGCAAAGGCTCCACGATGCCTTCTTCTGTGCTTTCCTCAGAAATCAATTGCTTGAGCTGTGTGCGTGACTGTGACTTTCTGGCGTGATCTTCTGCAGGGGAGGAACTCTTCCTTGAGCCATGCAGTTTTTGTTCAGACTCAGAATCAGTCAGCATTTGTGAGGTCCTGAAAGTCTCACTCATGTCAGCTAAGTTTTCCATGGAGGCCATTTCACACCATGCCCCTTCAGACCCACTCATTTCTATTTCTTCATATTCCTGTGACAGTTTAGATATCAACTTGCGATGAGAATGGGGGCTTTCTGTAAGCTCTACTGGCAGTGCTTCTCCAATAGGAGACAGTGGTTTGACATGAGTTCGATGTGCCACAGTCTCACGAGAGATTTCACCACTTGGTGGCGTTGACAATTGAGCATCTACACCTGGCGAGTTTTCTTTTTCAATGAAGTGAGGATTGATGATTGCCTGGTTGGCATATATGGGTTCCTCTGAGTGGGCTGGCACATGCTCCAGACTCCCTGCCATTTCACACTCATCGTGCATTCTCTTGTGGAGAGACTTTGGTGACAAAGCCTGTACAAGGCGCTCCTTTATGGAAGATGGCGATCTGACAGGACTGGCCCCTGCCGACTTGGACCGTTCCTTCTCATAGTGTGGAGTTGTTAGAACATTGCTGCATATCTGAGAGGCAGAAGGAGACGTGTCATGCCCCATAGACCGAGATCGGGGCACGCCACTACTGTTTATACTGACATACTCGTATTCACTGTCCTCTGGGTTCTCTAGACTATTTGGTTCACTTGACATGTATCTGCCGAAGGTGCTCATGGTGGGTCCCTGTGGCGAGCGGTTGTACACCTCATCGTACATGCCCATGGAATGTGATCTGGTGACGATAGGCACCATCTCACCATAGTCGCGCTGCAGGGACCCGTGGTATGTGATGGCGGACTCTGTGTCTGAAGCAGTGTCCTGCAGCTCAAGGTCACGCTGCCCATCCAGACAGTACTCTCGGAGAGATGTGTTGAGCTGCTCAGCCCCCCGGGAGGTACCACCACTCTTCTCTACCACAGCCTCCACAAAGAAAACACCTACAAAACACAATAAAAATATGAAACTTACAATCTAAATTAATCACCAAATTCTATTTGGTTAAGTTTGAATCATCTTAGTTACATATTAATCATTTAGTTACCAATTCATCATCTTAATTTCATTTTAATCATCTTAGTGTCATTTCAATCATCTTAGTGTCATTTCAATCATTTTACAATTATTTTCACTTTAATGTAAAAAGAGAATATTTACGAAAGGCCAGAATTCAAATATATGCATTTCATGTAAGCCTTGTTTCTATGTAAGCATTCCATAATACAGTGTGTAATGCAGCACTTAATGAAGTGTACCAAATCAATTCACATGTAAACTTTAATTTTGTGACTTTTTCGTGATTTAACAGCAGGAAATCTGAATTAGTGCAAAATTAGGCTGTCAAGGTACTTGTAGCTTGTTCTTTATTCAATGGCATCCCTATGCAAAAGGCAATGGCTCTTGTTGTCCAGGATGATATCTGTTAGTTAGTTGATGCACATATTTTTGGGTGGAGAGGTGATAGAAAATCTGACACAAAGAATGACAGAAGAGTTTCTAGTTCATTTTAAGCCTAATTTGGTGCAGAATTTTTATTTTCTGCAATTTACCACTGAAAATATCCCTGAACTGATACAAACAAGTGAATGCCGCATGACTGACTGCACTACACTGTGCACCATGCCCTGCTCGATAGACACGAAAACAAGGCTTTAATCCTGATAAATATTTCTGCTTCACACATAATCGCATTGGATTTTTCATCAACATGTTCCAAATCCATGCTTCTACATATACTTTCAGCATTTTGTTTAACAGACCCTTTTCAAAGCCTTTATGAGGATTATAGAGCAAGCATTAGAGATAGGGATTGTAATGCTAAAGCCTATGTCTATTGAACACTATGGTATCAGTGATATATAAATGTTCTCATTGTTATTACTTTCTGAGGGGCTCATGTCCGTGTCCATCTCAGATTCAGAGTAGCTGTAATCGTAGGATACTGAGCGCTGAGCGGGGATCTGTAGCATCTCAGCCCTGTTGCCCCGCACAATCTCTGACATTGTGGACGATATAGACGGCCGGCCAGCTGTCTCTTGCTCTGAAACAAAGGATATAATTTGCAAACTGACAAATGACAAAATTGTGGGATTTATCTACAATACTGTGGCCTTTACTAACAATAATTTAATATCACTTTAAATCTTATATATCTAGTACTTTTTTCCTTTTCAAAAATGACACAAGACAAGTAATGGAGGAAAATTCATTATAATTCCAACTTATTGACAGATTATTCTCCCAAACTCTTTATAACTGACATAAATTTATATTTTGAAATTCTGTCTTCTGGTTCTCATTTTAAAGGTTCTGTGACCATCGTGAGACAGGGAACAGCTTAGTTTGGCAGAGGTATGCTCTACCAAGTGCACAATTTTTAGAATTTTACAATTATGAATATTATTGTTGGATTTCCAAAAACAAAGTAATGTCTGAAAGCATTCAATCTGACAGGATGAAAAACATTCAAATAAAATTGATGTTTGGCATATCAAAGTCGATGAAGATTTATTGTTATCTGTATGAGAATTACATGAGTTGTATAGGTCTCACCAGCAGCATATGGGTTAGCTATAGTGATGCTGTCGGCCTCGGACACACGCCCGCTGGATGGATTGGACAGGGAGACGAGCGAGTCAGCACTCTTAACAGTGCGTAGTTTGCGTCTCTGAGCCAGGTCCTCCTCTGTCAAGGCCTGGTCCTTCTTCTGACTCATACGCAACGCTGCCACTGAAACATGCAACATCAACATTCATGCTTACCGTATTTACTCGTGTATAAGTCGAGGTTTTTGTCCACAAATCCTTAGTTAATGTTAGGGGGGTCGTCTTATACACGAGAGCAACCTGTGGACGAGGATTTACGCCCCAAAATTACAGCACTACAAGTTTTCATTACGAACATTCTTAGTTTCGAAATAACGAATATCGGACACAGCGGATCGATTTAACAGTCTTATACTCAAGTATTTACGGTAAAACGTAAATACGATGTTCATATTTTCAAAATAAGGGATCTCGGACGTAGCAGATCGATTTTAATTGCGTTTTAAATGATAAATAAAGGTGTTTAGCTAATATTATCACAAACTGTTCGAGAACAGAACAAAACCATCAATCCATTTAAAACGCAATTCAAATCGATCTACGTGTGAAAGCATTTCTGTCAACAGGGAAGACACGACTCAAAGCAGAACTGTGAACGCTGACAATTGGAATCAGTGAAAACAAAGTCAAAACAAAGTGTTTCGAAATAATAGACATCAGACATAGCGGATAGATTTTAATTGTGTTTTAAATGATAAATAAAGGTATTTACCCAATATTATCACAAATTATGCTTTGCAGGTCGAGAATTTCGCCACGAAGTGAAACGTAAAAACGATGTACGTGACGTCCTCGAAATGACAGACATCATACGTAGCGGATAGATTTTAATTGCGTTTTAAATGATAAATAAAGGTATTTACCCAATATTATTGGTCTATTATTTCGAAACGCTTTGTTTTGACTTTGTTCTCACTGATTCCAATTATCAGCGTTCACAGTTCTGCAGTTTTGCATTTCGTCATTGTCTCCACTGCTTTGAGTTGTGTCTTCCCTTTTTGACAGAAATGCTTTCACACGTGGATCGATTTTAATTGCGTTTTAAATGATAAATAAAGGTATTTACCCAATATTATAAATGATAACAATTAAAAGCGATATGATTAATATCTTTGGCTTATAATACACAAAGAAATATTCAACCACGTGTAAACAGTAGTCCGCCTGTCCGATATTTGCTTTCACACTAGTATTACGTAATGCATGTTAAATTGATGGATGGTTTTGTTGTTCTCGACCTGCAAAGCGTCTTTTGTGTTTATATTAGGTATATACATTTATTTATCATTTAAAACGCAATTCTCCTGCAAATCTGCAAAGTCTATGATCACATGACTTGCGAGTCACGTGGCCAATCGATCCGCTACGTCACGGACATCGTATTTACGTTTTACTTTTACTTCTATGTCTATTAAAATTATTATTTAATTATATCACACAATTAAATTCTGCCTTTGATGTCTTCCCATTCTGTGGTTTGAAAATTAGTAAAATTTCACTGATACCAATTATCAGCGTTCACAGTTTTGCGGCATTTGTTTCCACTGCTTTGAGTCGTGTCTTCCCTTGTTGACAGATCAGAAATGCTTTCACACGTGGATCGATTTTAATTGCATTTTAAATGATAAATAATGAAAACGCTTTGTTTTGATGCTAAGATCAAGGACGTGGAGAAATTCTCGACGTAATTGTGATAATATTAAGTACATACCTTTATTTATCATTTAAAACGCAATTTAAATCGATCTGCTATGGATATGAAAGTTCAATTTGACATGTTGGCCGCTCCACTTTTGTCTCGTGGGCACCCTGACGCTAAGATCAAGGACGTCACGTACATCGTATAACGTTTTACTTCGTGGTTTTGGATTTGTTCTGTTGTGATAATATTGGGTAAATACCTTTATTTATCATTTAAAATGCAATTAAAATCGATCCGCTACGTCCGATATACATTATATCGAAAACATGAACATCGTATTTACGTTTTACCGTAATTACTCGCATATAAGACGGTTAAGATCTTGTATTGTAAGCATATTTAAGTTTCACTTTTAAAATGGCCGCCAAGCTTCAGCTGAAGCTTGAATGGTAGCAGAGCCGATATCTTGAGAAAAACCAACTCGTCTTATATTCGGAAATTGTTTTTTTCAAGCAAAATAACCTCAATTTTGGGGGTTCGTCTTATACACGAGTCGTCCTATACACGAGTAAATACGGTAGTTTAATCTATTAATACATTAATATGAGGAAAATAATCTTTAAAAATCAGTAAAAATAACACAGGGTACAGTTGTTTACAATAGGGTGGGACAGCTGAAGAAAGAGTATGATAGTTGAATTGGATGTGACAGATAGATATGTAGGAGTTGGCCTACAGCTTGAAAGTTGTGTATAACCAGGGCTATGACACTGACAGTACAGAGGTAAAACAGCTCTATGAGATAGGATGTGACAGCTGTATGACATATGATGTGACAGCTATATAACATATGATGTGACAGCTGTATAACATACCTGTTGGTGGTGGTTTAGCCTGCTGCTTGGCCTTCCAGCTGTGCGCTCTGCTGCGGGAGAAGAGAGATCGCCACCCGCTAGTGATCGGCACCTTGTGACCCTTTCTGCCATGTTTCTTCCTGTAGGCAAAACCAGACCTGAAGTCACATAAGCAACATTCATATTCCAAATATGGCAAATATATCACTTTAGTAGTCTGTCAGATATCTTTCAGATAGCTCAAATTTCAATTAATTTAATATCAGAAGCAGCAAGTTTAAGATTTAACTGTTTTGAATGTAATCTGTAAATAGAAATAACCTTTTTCTGCAATTCACCAAAAGCACAATTTAAAGCATGAGATTTACTTTTTAAAGATTAGACAAGGATTTCCTCACACTTTACAGCCCAACACCACACACATTTGTGAATATTACAAGCCAAGATTTGTGCCACATACAAAGGGTGCACCCCTCTGAAAGCCCCTTGATCTTCATATATTTATCATCTCACATTAGATTCTCACTTTTACCCATGAGTCTGACTTGCCAGTCACAGAGATTTGCCAAATGAGCTGGGCAATTACTAAACTTTGTACAAAAATGAAAGCAATTATAAATTATATGAATCTGTTCATGCCAGGGACAAATGGGCTTGGGAATGTACACTGATGATAACTCATGCTGTAATGGAATCACAACAATTGACAAGGGATCTTTACATGGGAAACACAAAACAATATGTAGACACACACATATATATATATATATATATATATATATATATATATATACACTTTTTTAAGATTAGATACATGATTATATTCCTCTTGCTATACAGTCCAACACCACACGCATTTGTGAATATTATGCTTAGATACAGAGCACATAAATTTTAACTGTTAGTGTGAACTCATGTTGAATAGCATGCATTGAAGTACTGTCCAGCAAATTAAATGCAAAATAATGAGAAAATGCACATACAACAATGGAATATAAAGGAATATATGTTACAAATAGTTACAAATTGATAGATTCAGGTTATTTAGCCCCCCCATGATCTGAATAGGAATGTCATCAATAAATCATAATTTTTGATTTGATAATTGCAACATTTATGATCAATATTTGAATCAAATCAGTTAATAGGTATCTTAAAGAAACTTTTGGAAATGACAGAGGAATTTGTTGGGCGAGATAGGCATAACAGTATGGCATGGAATTTGTTTCTGACGGAATCAATTTTTAATTTTCCAAACTCCGATAATGTGTTTACAGTGAGCACTGAGGGATTTCTGTGTTATTTCATAAAAAAAACATACATCCATATTTAATCTGAATACATCCATATTTAATGTATTTAGATTCTATAAATAACATAAGTAAGTTGGCCTTGGAAGTCGGTGACATCCCTATTCCTTAATATTCCATTGAACTTAAACAATAACTGCAACTAAGGTTCAGCATGGGGCTTACTTGTGTGGCAAGTCAATGACAGTGTGGTATTTGGCTGGCAGGCTGTTGGGGCCACCCCCGACGTCTATGTACTTTTGTTTGGGTGAGGACGTGGAGTTACTTAGAGCCCGCTCTCGTGCCTCCTCCAGAGATAACAGCTTTGTCGGCGTCGAGATTGCCAGAGACTTTGGTCTCACTCGCTTTGGGGATCCTGTAACCACAAACATCAACCTTATGGAACAATCATTTCACTTTGAAATAAGCAGTCTAGTTATATTTGTAAATTAATATTTGTCTAATCTAGATATCTGAATATTTATCATATTTATCTCTAGCCCTCTCTTTGGTGCTTTATGTTGGGGAGAGGGTGGACATACCTGGCTGTGCTCCTCCATTGAAGCTGGGCATCTTGTCACTGAAGATGAGATCTACATACATGATGAGGAACTCCGTGACAATGGCCTGGATGCCCACACCCTGCAGGGCCGCAGCATTGCAACTTGTCTCCAACTCTTTAGACCTGAACACAAAATATCCCACCATCTTCTAATTTCAAATCTTTCTTTGGTCAATATGTGATTTATAGCATCAAATGTTTCTTAAAAAAAGATTACTTTCTCAATATGATGACAGAAACTCGCATAGCCATCTAATACCAGTTAAAAGAAACCAGACAGAGTTTGAAGCATTCCAGAACTGTGCTCATCATGAAGCTGTGACTGTTGGACATACCTGAGCAGGTTGGGGGCCCAGACAATGGCCAGATTTTTACTGTGCATTCCAGTTTTACGTCCATATGTAGCTACTCTGGCTAAATGTCTTATAAGATATTCTGCAGTTCTATTAAAATAAATATAAATAAAATAATCATTATTTCTGCTTTCAAGACATCAAAAGACCATGCTTTGCTAGGTTTTAAAACCCTTTAATTATGACAGTCTTTGTAAAAGGTTTTCTTCTTTTCAGTAACAAATCTCTTGGGGTGCAGTTTAAACTTGACACTCCGCAAAAATTGTTCCCAACAATTTTCAATAAGCTCTTGTATCAATAATCATATATGATTTTGATATGTACAATGAAATAAATGAGATGATTACAAAAAAAATCAATTAAATTACCCAATAATGATTTCAGTTTTAAGTTCTATTAATGGAGGGGGGTCTATACTTAATGTGATATGCGTGTGTGTGTGTGTATACCTGTAATGGGGAGGGGGAAGCTGCTGAACCACGTCGTGTATCTTCATCATCTTGTTCTCCTCGTCCTGAATAGCCTCCTGTTAAATGCATTAATATATTCATATGATTCTGAACAAAAACCGAGATGGAAATATCATATAACATCACCTCTGTGTGGGTTTCTATAACTTAACATCCTTTATGGATCTTCTTGATATTTTTGAAAGAAGTCAAACGATATTTCAATGGACCCATCTATCCTAATTCATTTCATTTTAATTTACTTGCTTATTTTGACAATTTATTTCTTCATATTGGAACATGGCAATCCAAAATCATTATCTAACCAAAGTGGTGGGATAATGATCTAACCAAAGTGGTGGGATAATGATTTAATATGTTTATTCTTTGCTTAATATTCAAAATGAAGCTTCAGACACAGGGACCATAAAGTGACTTTACTCCTAATTCTTAGCCAGGATGTTGGCTGCTTGAATGTTCAACTCACAGCAAACTTATCATAGAGTTGGTATGTGAAGAGCGGGTTGGGGAGTTCCCTGAAGTACATCTTCAGAAGAGAGCTGATACTGTGTATGTCCTGGAGGTAGCACTCTGCTGTCAGCTCTGGAATACGATCCTCATCAAACTCCAACCTGCACAAACACACAAAATGAGCCATCTCAAACCTAATCATATTTGTCATGCTCTTTACATGTAGTAGAATGTTTCTATGCCTATTAAAAGACACAGATTTTAATTATATCGCCGTTGGGTAAGTTTGTATCAAGACAGTATGAGTGAAGTTTATTTACTTTTTAAGATGATAAAGTCAATTGTTCTTGCCGTAAATCAGCGTCCACAGGTTGCCCCCGTGTATAAGACAAACATAAACTGAAGGTTTAGGTATATAAACCTCGTCTTATATTCAAGTAAATATGGTACCTGAGTTTCTGTATGTTTGAAGCCACCCCTGACAGCCGGTATATTACCTGAGTTTCTGTATGTTTGAAGCCACCCCTGACAGCCGGTATATTACCTGAGTTTCTGTATGTTTGAAGCCACCCCTGACAGCCGATATATTACCTGAGTTTCTGTATGTTTGAAGCCACCCCTGACAGCCGATATATTACCTGAGTTTCTGTATGTTTGAAGCCACCCCTGACAGCCGGTATATTACCTGAGTTTCTGTATGTTTGAAGCCACCCCTGACAGCTGGTATATTACCTGAGTTTCTGTATGTTGGAAGCCACCCCTGATAGCTGGTATATTACCTGAGTTTCTGTATGTTGGAAGCCACCCCTGATAGCTGGTATATTACCTGAATTTCTGTATGTTTGAAGCCACCCCTGACAGCCGGTATATTACCTGAGTTTCTGTATGTTTGAAGCCACCCCTGACAGCTGGTATATTACCTGAGTTTCTGTATGTTGGAAGCCACCCCTGATAGCTGGTATATTACCTGAATTTCTGTATGTTTGAAGCCACCCCTGACAGCTGGTATATTACCTGAATTTCTGTATGTTTGAAGCCACCCCTGATAGCTGGTATATTACCTGAATTTCTGTATGTTTGAAGCCACCCCTGACAGCCGGTATATTACCTGAGTTTCTGTATGTTTGAAGCCACCCCTGACAGCCGGTATATTCCGTCCACAATTCCCTGCATCTCTATCACCTCCGTGCAACACTTCAGAACAATTGGCACTGAAATCAAAGCATATTATAGTATCCACCATGTCCAAATATCAAAATCAGAAAAGGTAGAAAATGAGAAATATGAACTGAAAAATAAAGGATATCATTTTAGATGTGATCTCTGGTGAATGTCATACCATCATGTCCAGAGTTGAGCAGATGTTCTCCAAGGTCACAGCCAAACACACGCTCCTTCACTATACCAGTCCGCTTTAATGTGGTTCTCGTAGGACGATTTGAGAAAAACATGCGCAAAAATGAAATCAACTTGCCCCTCTTTCGTAAAACTGAAAAGAAACAAATCATACAGAATTAATTATAATGCTGAATGCCTTCTTATTCTTTGACATCTCTACTCTTGTAAAATAATTGTTTTTACTAATTTAGTAGAAAAACAATTGTCTAGCAAAATAAAAATCTATATTTTTCTCATCTAAATCCTATCCTTATTACTGCCTGATGTACAACCTGGCGTATGGACTATCATACATTGTATATGCCTTACATGAGGGAGAATAATTTGGAAAAATTAATTATAGGGCCAATATTGTAACTATCTCATGTGGTTTACCTTTGTTTCGTTTTGTCTGGTATGTATTGTGTATTACTCACCAGGTTTTTGTGGTGTTTCTGGAATCTTAGAGGCCATGGACTGAGGAACCTTGTCTCCTATCACCTCCACACAGTCTGACGGAAAAAACCCCACCTGAGAGTAGAATGTGTCGTGCCACTTATTAAAGCCCTTTGTCTTTTAGGGCAAAATAGTGAATCATATCTATCTTTATAACATAAGAGCACTTTCTTAACATTTTAGCTGAAAACATCTAAATGATAAAATCCATTAGATTTTAATTTTAAGCTTATTACACAAATAAAACATCGTAATTTATCTCAAATCATATAATCAATTGGTGGAAGTCATGTCTTGGACTAACCTCAAAGCCTCTTTTTCCTCTCCACCAGATAGTCTCCTCTGCGGGAGGCATGTCAATTATGGAGATGATATCACCGACCTCAAACGAGATTTCGTCTGCTGCCTGGGCAGTGTAACGACGCACCACATGGGCTGCAGCCACTGCCGGAGTGTTGATAGCTGAATCGTCAGTTACTATTAGATGGTTTCCTCGGTTGTCCATCTGTAAGACATTAAAATCACAATTCTAATATGTAATTTCTAAACCATTCAGCAATATCACTTCATATCATGACTTGTATAGATTCATGTTTCGAGGGAAAAAATGCAAGAAGGGGAAATGCAATATTTGTGAAATATCACTTGCTTCAATGTCCATCATCAGGGTTTATTTAGGATTGGTTAAGCAGAACTGAAGTGACAATGCGTGGCAAGGTTCTGCACTGCAATGTCAGAGTGAGGCAAGGTTCTGTTCTGCAATGTCAGAGTGGGGCAAGGTTCTGTACTGCAATGTCAGAGTGGGCGAGGCTCTTTGCAGCAGTTTGCGGAGGTATGTTCATATAATTCAATAAATATTTCCTCTCTCAGACAGGCTTTTATCTGCATGATAGGTTTCCTTATCACATCTTCCATTAAACCGGCTTCCTCCTGTTCCTGACCAGTCAAAATGACATAATGCAAATCTTGAACTGCCCAATAACATGATAATATAAGACAACAGGACCATAGATAATGAAAATGACGAGAAAAAAAATGTATTTATTTATAAAAAAATTACATAGTGTACTTAGTGTATGTATGTCCATAATAGAGGTAGATATGCTTGGTGAAGAAGTGAGCACAAATATGAATATTAATGAAAGAGTGGCACAAAACAAGCCCACATAATAATAAAATATTCAGCAATATATAAGGCTTGTATGAGGCCCTCATGGTTATATAACTCGGGCCCACTGATCAGTCTGCTTCGGGATGAATATGTAAATTGCTTCATTTGCATAAAACTGATGGTAATCTGTCAAATGGACAAAAGCATTTCATTATGCTTTATTAATTCATGTGGCATGACAGTAAGCATAGATGTGTTGCATGGGAACCGCATCATATCATCCTGCTGCCCCCTGATGTCAGCATCAAAACCACATCAATCATTGTCAACTAATTAACGTTTAAATGTCGAAAAGATGACCTGGAAAGATGAAAAATGATGATAACTTACCTCGAGCCAGCTGAGAATAGGTCCACAGTTAATCATACTGCCTGCGATTGTCGAGAACCGATTTAAATACAGGCCAAGAAGCTTTTTCATTGCCTGAAAATGTTTAAAGACAACAATAAATAGCAGCATATGTGGTACAGTGGCATATCAACATACTCAGTATATGCTCACTTAATATGGTCCAAATGACAATTAACATGTTAACAGTATCAAAATAAATTCTTTTCATAAACTGGCTTGGTTTAATACCAGGCATCTTTGAGGAGAAGATGCTACTCACTGGAATGTTATCATCTTTGATCTCGTTCTTCCTCAGTTCTGGAAGCTGACTAAATTTCCTATCAAATATACACCGATGTAGCTGCTTGTCAAACAGACGAAAATTCTCATATGTCCTTCGTATACTCCACAATTTCTCATTGGACGATACTCGTAAGTAGAAAAATCGATCGGCTACTTCTGTGTTTCCACTTTTGTAAATATTTTCCTGTTCATCATCTAATATATATACCTGGAAAATAGTTGGCAAATGTTTTAACTCCTGTCAATGAATGGCTTCTTATAATTTTCATAAATCATCATTTTTTAAATACATTACATTGCAAAATTTGAATACTATATGTTTAATGTGTATTATCTTTCTATATCTGGAACACATATATTTTGGACAACACAGGACATGCCTTTGGTTACGGATATTATCAAAACCTTTTGGTTTGGTCAAATATGTAATATATATGGTACCTGGTGTACACTTGAGTATCAAAACCATATGAGAATTTGGTTAATTTTCAGTTACACTCCAATCACAGTGCACAGTCAAGCATACACATCAATGGGCCTATGACAAGATGCACTTCATTTATTTAGTTAAGGTCACAAGGCCCCAAAAACAAACCACAGTATTAAATACAATATCAAATTGACTTTCTAAACGTCAAAATAAAGAGTCACTCAAATGCACAGGTATAAAAGATTTTTTCGATTTGAAAAACGCAAATAGTGTTAAAATCATTTTTCAGCTTCGAAAAGTTAAAAGCATATAATTTGCAGGAAGTGCAGCTACAATATTGAGAGTGCAGATTTGGCTCAAATGGAACTTTTCATGCGAAGCCAATTTCTAAGTGAAAGAAAAAAGCCATTTTTCTATATATTCTATAAACACAACATCAAGTGTTGCTCTGTCTGAGTATAAACAAGTTTTTCTTGATAATCATTCATTTTTTTCATTGAATATTTGATGGATAATTATCCTAACTTTTTCTAAATCCTTAGTGATTAGTGATGGCTAATTTGGAGTATCATTCTATATTTTTGCCCAGATATTAAAAATCATTAAGTGCAGCAAAAATCACAATGAATATTCAGTGATGGAGTTCATTAAAATAGTTGGCAGATGAAAGCCATAAACACACACCAGGTGGCGGCCTGGTAAGACCATAAACACCAGGTGGCGACCTGGTAAGACCAGGCCATGGAGCAGATTTGTGATTTATGGAAATATTGAAAGCATTAATTAAGAATGAACAGAGCATTTTTTCACAAACACCAAAGAGATTCTTTTTAGTTTTACTCCTTTTGTAAAGAGGTTTTTTATTGTTGTTACCTTAATGGGTCCAAGTTCGACAAAATCATAGTGAAAATGAGCACATTCCTCTAATTTGGGGAACTTTGTGCTGCCGTCGTATATTCTGAAACAACAAAACACATGCAAAGCTCAAGCAGAGAAAAATTTACAAAATGGAAAACTCAAAATCAGGGTTGTATAAAAATAGGGAGAAAGGGATCAAATTGAGGAGGACTAGTCAAAGGTGGATGGTTGCGGCCATGCGGACATAAAACAGTGCAGTGCTTTGACATGGGGCATGGACATAATTCCTACTAAACAGGGACAAGGGCAGATATGTATATATGTATATATATATAACTATATATATATAGATAAGTTTTATCCACATGTACAGTCAAGGTCTATTAAACGACAAAGATCAAGATAAATAATCAATTGTATTTATATAGTGTATGCAGTGAGAACATAAACTTCAATAATATGTACAGATGTATGTGAGACATACTTGATACTTTGTCCCCTATATTTATTGTAATACATTGATTCTATTTTCTGGGAGAAACAAATTGCTGTGTACAAGATTGAGAGGGACATATATAGTTACATCAATGTTAAGACAACAATGTACAATTCTGAAAAAAGGGAGTCCCTTTTCAATGTGGTAAAATAAACACAAACTTATCAAAATAAATGTAACTTCAGTTTGCATCAATCATTCAGTTATTGATATTTCATAATTTCATTTACAAAAATAAGTGATTATCTTAATCTCTTCTCTGTCTCATCGTCAAGATTACAGTATATGCTCTGTGGTATCATTCACACAAAATGGTATCAATATATGGTATCATACAAAATATATTTGAAGATCGCATCACTAAGATGAAAATCAGGTTTAAACAAGATCGTGAAGTCTATCCAATTCTTTGACACAATAGGGCCATCTACAGGGAAGTCTCCTTACTAACCTGGTCATTTTCTTGACCTTGATACTGGCACTGCCACCTGGTGACTTCTTCTCTAAGCTTTCTGTGCTGTCATAGATCGGCAAAATTCCAAACTACAAACATTAGAGAAAATTACACTGCATTAAAAACTGAAAAACATCATCCACATTAAACATAAAGAAAATCTTTATACTCCAGAATTTAATAACTACAAAACCTAAAATTTTTCATTTGTTATTCTCACAACAGTACAGTCACCTGTACAGCAGTTTATTCCATATTATTACATTATCAATATTTGCTATATCCAGTGCTTTCCTCTGTGGAGCATTCTGAATACAAAACCTCTATAAAGAAAATATAATAGAGGCTATGAAGCTGATGATTTGAGGATTTGATCAGGGATTTCAAACTTCGAGTAAGCTGGCCACGAGGCCAACCTTGCAGATGTATAATCATCAAAGAAACAAATGATATTAATAGTTGAAGCCCAACATCTAACTGTTTGGCCATTACCTAACTTGGTAAGCACCCTGCCTGGCCTAATTTGGTAAATTACTTTGCATGACCTCATTTGTCCCATTATATGTTGCCTCCACCTGGTGAGGAATGGGTTACCTTGGAGTAGAAGTGACTATTAGCGATGTCCGTCTTCATGGTGCCTGAGGCTGAGCGGGTCTGGTAGATGGAGGCGGACTTGGGAGGTGGTGATGGGGGTGGGGGCAGGTTGCTGACGTCTGTCACCTCCCGAGGCACCCTGCAAGTAAACACAATAGCAAAACATTTAAATATGGATAGAAATTATTGCAATACAAAGAAAGTAGAATATTATGAATTTGAGTACAAATACAAAAAAAATAGATAAAGCTCTAACAGCTCATCAGCTTCTGTGCTGTTGAAAAAGAAGAAAAATTTTTTTCATTTGAAATTATTAAAATCCTATGTATTTGAACAAAGACAAACTGATGGCATTTAACATGTAATGTTTGCTAAGATTATTAGGACAAGCACTGATATATATAATGTTGCTATATTTTGGTTTTTCAGAGAAAACAAATTTCTGAAAGTTCAAAATGGGACAGTCCAAAAACATAACCCCATGGGTTGATAGCTCTGCTGACTTGAATGAAAGAGAGCACATGAACTGAAATAAAGTGTAACTTGCAAACAGGTTATGGTTTTCCATACAAGAATCCAATTCAGTTTTGATGAAATATTCATTGTTATCTCGTACTTGGTGCTTCATATGTGAACCTATGAGATATTCTTTTGCAGATCACTCCTCTGCCGAACTACTTTTGCAGATCATCCCTGTGCCAATCTATTTTCCTTTATTTGCCAATATTTACATAATATAAACATCTTATCTTCTCTGGTTTGTAAAGGATTAGATTCACAATATTTTTCAAGTTGTGATCTATATGGCCTTTAAAGAGGTTGCTGTGACTTAGTTACATTTTTCTGAAAATTATGAATAAAGATATTGTGTAAGATAAATGTAATGGGAATAAATGCTCTTTGTAGTGTTTTGCAAAGCATTACAAATAGCTGATTATGAAAATAGGCTCCTGTGACCTTGTAAATTGCTCAAGGACACCCAATATCAAACATATCTGATCCCCTCATAGGTAGATCATATCTACCAAGTTATATAAATATTGCTGTATTTCATGACCATGACCCAAGGTCACAAAAAATTGTGCCAAAATTTTCATGCGCCTAGATATTATCATACTATATAGTATCTAGTCCCTATGTCTAAGTATAAGTGAATGGTGAAGAAAACAAAGTGGACACGGCAGCAGATACAATGCAAGTACATAAAGTCACCTTGTGCTGACTTAATGACAAACATATTCTCATAGATGTGATAACCAATCATATTCTATGTCCCTCTATTTCATGATCAAATACTATCAGACATAATCCCAGAAAATGGGAAAAATCTTGCAGCTGATGGCAACATCTTGTCAGTCCCAGTGCCCTCTGGTGACCCATGCCATTTACCTGCTGCTACACCAGGGGGCAGGCCCATGTCTTGTCCTGTGACACAGATACTGGCAGGCAACACAAATATTTGTGCAATATTCTGGTCTGTGTTTTGATTAACTGGCCTCCATCTGGTGAGAGAGGAAGTTATAGGTTGTATATCTCTACTATCTACATTATCTGCACATTTTACCCTATTATGTGAGTTAATCCCATTCAGGCCTCAACACTAATATTGGCCTGGAGGGCCCATATAAACCAGATTTTCTTTATATTTTCGCTTTCCATGTTGAGGACCACTAAATATGATCTGGAATCTCTGGTCTGGAACCAAGCCTGTTGTAAACTTATCTTTTATACAGTAAACCTTCTACTGTCACACACCTTTTGGCATGCCATAAAAGCTGAACTTGAACACAAAGTTTAGTTTAACTTTTTTTGTGAGGAAATGCTTGATTTTCATCATTATGGTAAAATACATGGAAAGTATATTATAGGGACAGAGTTTTTGGTCCTGAGTCAAAGGCTGTGGCCCCCAGGTTAGTTTATTAATTACATTTTGAGCGAATGTCATAACCTGGGCAAACTTTGGGGAAAATATGTGCGGGTGATAATTATATGCAAAAATTAGGCATGTAAATGATGAAACATTACTGACATCTAGCATGTTTTATGCAATACAATGTGCATAGATCAGTATTGAATCTTGAAATAGGGTCATCTTTTAGAATGGATGATTGAATACCTTCTCAGCAAAAAATTTTTTACACATCTTATCATAACAAGATCTACATATGTATACATTTTATCAAAATTCAATGATTATTTCAAACCATATTATGGATATAGGACATTCATCAGTTACAAATGTGCCCTTGAAACATCAATTCTTTAGCAATTTGTCATTCACATTGGACTTGCAGATTAGCTTTCTCCTATTATCTTTAGCATGATTTTGTAAACACTTTTTCTTACTGAGAGAAATAAACATGTTGAATTATAAAAAATATGCATTTTTCAACAAAATAACATAATAACTGCTATACACCAAAATATTACACCAAAAGTTGCTTGTTTGTGTTATATTTTGCCTTAAATCCTGGCAAACAATTATTCCTGAAAAAATACAGTACACTACTCAACCTCTCCTCTCTAAAAATATTTTGACTCTGAATTATCTAAATGAAATGATAATTAACAACAAATGCAAGGTCAAGAGATCCATGTGCCAAACAATGAAAGAGTTCAGACCTGGCTGAGAATTTGATGTTCTGGGATCATATTGTTGGAGGCCCATACCGGGAGTTCCAGTCCCAAGCAGACCTCTCCCCCATCTGCTGCTCAGTAAGTTAACAAGGTAAATACAAGCAGCAATAAAAGATAAACTAGGGCTTCTCCTGGGGCACTTAGTGAGTTGATCATGATGTATGTTACCCCTGAACCATTAGCACTCATCATGCAGCCAGGGAGCATGAGGTTAAGACATTTGGCTGACACACTCTCCTGTCATTGCCCTGTCCATAATGGAGTGTGTTCCATCCCTCATACACTCTCTCCAGAAACATTTCAGAAACATTAATTCCAATGGCAAGAGTTTAATGCCCTTTTAGACGCTATCAACCAATTCAGGGAAAGTAATTCCTGAGATATTTTACAATACAAATTTATCATGCTTCAGGTCCAGAATACTCAGAACAATCAATCTCATTCCTTTGCGAAGGGAAACTGTTTTGTTTCCTCGGGTCAAACAGACTGTCATATATATCAGAGTGTCAATGCAATTTGCAACTTCATTAAATATGGTGAACTTTTTATGCACTTTACCCGGAACTCACTTCTGGCATCAAATAAATAATTCATGAGCAAATTGCTGCCATTAATGCCACTGTGTTGTTTGCAGAAGCCCCACTATTGATGAGGAGCTGTGATAAGCTGATACTGTTTCACTTTGAAATCAACCAGATCCCATTTTGTTTACATGATGTAAGTTGACTTTACAATTGGTAATGTTGATATAGGAAATTAGCTACTGGCAACAGATGATTGCTGTGTTGGATCCCCTCATCCTCTACCAGTCTATTCTATGGGATGTTTGATATTTCACCAGTCTATTCTATGGGATGTTTGATATTTTACCAGTCTATTTTGTGAGATGTTTGATATTTTACCAGTCTATTCTATGGGATGTTTGATATTTTACCAGTCTATTTTGAGAGATGTTTGATATTTTACCAGTCTATTTTGTGAGATGTTTGATATTTTACCAGTCTATTCTATGGGATGTTTGATATTTTACCAGTCTATTTTGTGAGATGTTTGATATTTTACCAGTCTATTCTATGGGATGTTTGATATTTTACCAGTCTATTTTGTGAGATGTTTGATATTTTACCAGTCTATTTTGTGAGATGTTTGATATTTTACCAGTCTATTCTATGGGATGTTTGATATTTTACCAGTCTATTCTATGGGATGTTTGATATTTTACCAGTCTATTCTATGGGATGTTTGATATTTCACCAGTCTATTCTATGGGATGTTTGATATTTCACCAGTCTATTTTGTGAGATGTTCGATATTTTACCAGTCTATTTTGTGAGATGTTTGATATTTTACCAGTCTATTTTGTGAGATGTTTGATATTTTACCAGTCTATTTTGTGGGATGTTTGATATTTCACCAGTCTATTTTGTGGGATGTTTGATATTTTACCAGTCTATTTTATGGGATGTTTGATATTTCACCAGTCTATTTTGTGGGATGTTTGATATTTTACCAGTCTATTTTATGGGATGTTTGATATTTCACCAGTCTATTTTATGGGATGTTTGATATTTCACCAGTCTATTTTGTGAGATGTTTGATATTTTACCAGTCTATTTTGTGAGATGTTTGATATTTTACCAGTCTATTTTATGGGATGTTTGATATTTCACCAGTCTATTTTGTGGGATGTTTGATATTTCACCAGTCTATTTTATGGGATGTTTGATATTTCACCAGTCTATTTTATGGGATGTTTGATATTTCACCAGTCTATTTTGTGGGATGTTTGATATTTTACCAGTCTATTTTGTGGGATGTTTGATATTTTACCAGTCTATTTTGTGGGATGTTTGATATTTCACCAGTCTATTTTGTGGGATGTTGACACTCTACCAGTCCATCTTCTTAAGCCTCTCTTCTCTGGGTGGTTTGAACTAAGAATTACAGATTTTTGCCTCTGAAAGGTTGGACAAATCTGGATGTGTTTCCTTATTAATGATATCATACCACTCTAAACATGATTCTTATTGAGATATTATAGATACATTTTGAGACAAAATATTTTGTTTATCAGAGAGAGCATACTTGTAAGTATTCTGGATTGATATCATGCCTAGCTATCTAAATGATGTGAACAGAAAGGATTAAGGTATATCTGATAATCATTTCCAGTTCTCAGGATCCAACTTTACTGAGGCAATAACTACTATGACAGGAAGGCTTACAAATTTGGCATGAGGAAATTTCATGTCTTGACCGAGTTGCCCCCTCTTCATGTCAGGACCCTCACAGAATAGGTTCATAAGGGATAGCAACAGTCAATATAATGTCATAAAAATTATATTCATATGTCTATCAACTTAAAGGTCTACATGTGCAAGAAAATGCAATACTATATTTTCCATGGCTAAATTGGCAGTACATTTGTTACCTGCGAGCACATGCTGGGGAACTATGCTGAATCTAGTTTTTGGTTGGTCTCTGCAGAGAGCAGCCACTTTGCATGAGATTGATTATTATCTTGACTGTGTCACATAGTCTCTTTTGGTTCCTTCTCATTCACTCCCCAGCATAGACATTGTCTCGATCTCCACACACTCTGGTCTGGAATCATGTAATATGCTCCCCCCCCCCACACACACAGCCTGTAAGACTTATGATGTAGCTTTGAGTAATATATTATTACTCTAAGGATGTAGGGCGCTCACTAGCTTGATTGTCACCATGATAATCATCAGGATACTATAATTCTATGATATGCATAGAAATCTTGTGATCACTTGACCTCGAGAGGGTCACTCTGACACTTGATACCATCCACTCACTCTTCATGCCACAATGTCCAAGCAGTGTACTAAAGTTCTTTTGCACCTTTGAGTATCATTTATAACATCTTAAAATAGACTAAGACGTGACATGTTGTGAAAAGTACCCTGCACAGAGAATACAGAGAGGTGATCACCATATCACTGAGATGATTAGAGATAACTTTGTGTCCAAGCTTGTTTGCAGCCTTGGACTACTACCCCTGACTCCCAAACTCTGACCTAGATAAAGTTCTGGGCTGCAGCTAAACATGTTCAATCCTCAAGATGACAGTATACACTCATTGTTGTATTTTAATCAGGAAGTATATTGTGTGCTGATCATTCCGTTACTTGATTCATTTCCATTAACCCCACAGAAGTGCTTTTATTTAGAACAATTATAATGCCAACAATTCAACCAATTGCCTCAAGAACCCTTTTTAAATTAATAACGCAATTTGTAAAATTATATGATCATGATTTTTTTATTTATGAAAGTTATTGTATCATTATGTATAATAATGACACAATTTAGCACCTCATAGTACTAATGTGAAATTTTGCCCTAAAATTTTGCCCTATAACAACATATTGATTTTATGAAATATCATTCTCAGGTAATATACAATCCTGAGCATTTGCCCTGTATTTGTTTGACATGTCAGACTAGAAACCCACAGCACACCACACACTCAAGTTACATTTTGTTGCCAGAATTAAATGAGAATGTTGACTGATTTCATGAAACTTTTCAGAACTGAAAATCTGTATATACAAATTTAAATAAAAATAAAAACTCTGACTAAATTCTGGAAAGTCTTTCCAAGAGAGATGAATGACAGAATTTGAAATGATCCCTCATCAGCAGTGAGGAATCTATTTTCTTCCACTTGTACAGCAGTTTTAAAGTGGGATAAAAAGTACTGACCATTCCATTTTAATGGACGTCTTGTTTCAAAATAATTTTAAATATTTCTTCTCCTTTATTAATTTTGTTTAAAACTGCACACTAATAAACCAGGATGCTTTCAGTGTTTAATTCACTGAAAAAAATTATTGTGAGATTACTAGCTCAGAACAATTATTACTCAAAACTAATGAATGCCATTGGTACAGCCCCCTGCACTTTCTTTATTCTTGGAAGTTGGTAATTTATGCCAAATATCTGCCAATGCTGTCAACAGCAGACAAAACCTGGCACTTGAGCCCTGACCTCAACCCTGCTTGTTAATTTCAAGCTGTTTCTTGTCCTTGTGCTTTTTACAAAGGTAAAAGAGGTGGTTAGAGCAGAAGGAGGAAATGGTGTTTAGAACCAACACTCGCCCTGTGCCCATATCAACACCATGGCTGTCTGCAATCACTGCTTCCACATCATCTCCCACACGCCCTGTGCCCATATCAACACCATGGCTGTCTGCAATCACTGCTTCCACATCATCTCCCACACGCCCTGTGCCCATATCAACACCATGGCTGTCTGCAATCACTGCTTCCACATCATCTCCCACTCGCCCTGTGCCCATATCAACACCATGGCTGTCTGCAATCACTGCTTCCACATCATCTCCCACACGGAGCCTCTTCCACTGGGTATTGTATATAGTCTAATATGAAGTATCTATAAGAAGGGAAATGAAGGTATGAATGAAACCTGTGTTGTTATCAACCATTTTCCCACAAACCAATATCTTCACAACATTTCAACTATGTAAATGCAATTTGTCAATAATGTATACAGTCATTTGTTTTTTTCTGTCCATGAATAAATATACTGTATATAATATTCATGATATCAGACAACAGATGCTAACTACTTGTTTCCTGAGAAACTGTCTATGGATTCAAAGATTTCATGTTAACATCAACTCAGGAATGATCCCAGACCACATTTTCAACAAATTTTACTTTCGAGTGCAGGATCAACCAAAAAAGCTCATATCAAAAATAGGATTAACAGCAAGCTCTTGTATATATGTCAGACCGCCGGACCATGACCGGGACTTTTTTATGCATACCTGATGTTCCCATGTCATTGCCAGACCTTGTGTCTGCCAAAATATTTAGTTCTAACCACAAATTTATGTCAAATTCGTCATAGAACTGCTTTCAGAAATCAAGAAATGGTGATCAAAGCTATGTTAAAGTCTGCTCCTGTGACATTGAAGATTGTGAATATGATATAATATTCAACAGAAAACAAAGAGAGGCTATTTTTCCCTGGCACCTATCAAAGTCCACATCATATCTATTTCCATCGATGCCTCCATCTCCCAATCCCAACCTACTCAGACCCAACCCAGCTCCCCATCCCACCTCCCCATCCCACACATACCTAATCCATCCCAGCTCCCAATCCCACCCATGCCCAGCCCATCCCACCCATACCTAGCCCATCCCAGCTCCCAATCCCACCCATGCCCAACCTATCCCACCCATACCTAGCTCCCCATCCCACCCATACCTAGCCCATCCCACCCATACCTAGCTCCCCATCCCACCCATACCCAGCCCAACCCAGCTCCCCATCCCACCCATACCCAGCCCAACCCAGCTCCCCATCCCACCCATACCCAGCTCCCCATTTCACACTTACCCAGCCCATCATCCAAGCTCCCCATCCCACACATACCTAATCCATCCCAGCTCCTCATCCAACACATACCCAGCCTATCCCAGCTCCCCATCCCACACATACCCAATCCATCCCAGCTCCTCATCCAACACATACCCAGCCTATCCCAGCTCCCCATCCCACACATACCCAATCCATCCCAGCTCCTCATCCAACACATACCCAGCCTATCCCAGCTCCCCATCCCACACATACCCAATCCATCCCAGCTCCTCATCCAACACATACCCAGCCTATCCCAGCTCCCCATCCCACACAAACCCAACCCAACCCAGCTCCCCATCCCACTCATACCCAGCCCATCCCAGCCCATCCCAACTCCCAATCCCACCCATACCCAACCCAACCCAGCTCCCCATACCCAACCCAACCCAGCTCCCCATCCCACCCATACTCAATCCATCCCAGCTCCCCATCCCACACATACCCAGCCTATCCCAGCCCATCTCAGCTCCCAATCCCACACCAACCCAAACCTTCCCAGTTCTCCTTTTGAATCCTGAACCACACAGGAGTATAAACTCTGAAAAACGAATGACCGTGGCATTCATCAGAGATTATCTGTGTCAGTTCCCATTTCCAGCTCTCTGTCCCATTTCAGCTACCTGCCTGACTCCAGAGAGAAGACAGCACTTTATTAAGATTGACCCTGGCAGTCATCAGAGATAATCTCCAGTCTCCCGCTGTTGCCATGTGCACTACCATACAGTGACATCTGAATTTGATTTCCTCCCTTTAATTTCCAACACAAGCCTGGCCACGCCCACTCACCCCCAACTCAATCTAACATTAACAAACTATTTACATCAAACTTAAATTTTGTAAGATGTGCCTATTAAGTCAGTTTATATATTCAGCCTTTGTAAATGGAAGATGGTAATAAGATCAGCTTGAGACTTGTAAGTGTCACACATGCATATTACTTGGAAACATCTAGCATAGATATATTCTTAATCACAATAACTATGTTGCTGATGGACTCTCCTATGAGTTCATGCTGTCATGTTGCTTGGTCCACATGCTATGGTTTAAAACTCGGGACTGTCCTGGCCTGGCAATTTGTACATATTCCATACACTTGAATCATATATTTCTAACATTTCATAATTCCTTGCAAGAACAACTGAAAAAAAATGTACATCTCTCCTTATATATGCTACTACAAGTTGATAACACACTGCCCCAAGAGAGTTCCATGAACCCATTACTTCAAGCATGTTTTCAGAGAACATGGTAATTTTGCCATCTGATATGCCAATCAATTGAGTATACAAAAACTTCAAATTGCTTCATTTCAAAACACCACAACCACCAGGTTTATTCAACATTTAAGTCTGTCTATATTGAAAGTATCTTCTTTCAATTTCTTGTGTAAGTGCTATGGCCTTGATGTATATTATCTATCATGTAAATCCTGTCTCTAATGACAACATGCTGCCACCAACCAGCTATATCATCTTATTTCACTGCACACATTTTTGTAGCATAACCCCAGCTTGTGCTTTGCACACTTATCTAACTTTCCAGGAATTAATTTATTCCTCACAACAAAAATGAGTGACCAGAACTATTTTTCCAGCTTCTGTGGTGTAAATCAGCTTCTATTGTGTGACAGTTGATTTAGTTGGTCCATCAACTTACATGTGCATGCTGACTGAACTATCTCACATCAACATGACAACATTTTACTTAACAACCCAGGATGCAAACATTTTCTCCCACACATTAACCCTTGGACTGCTGTAGTTAATTCCCAATTAAATAGTATATCTGAAGCTGAGAAATTATATTCAGATCCACATTTTTATTAATATACATAAAACATATACTACATAAGGAGCTACCTCTGTCTGATGTCCACCAGGGGAATGGTACACAGCCTTTCTCTGTTCAGTGGCCTTTTTCTCCGAGGGGCAGGTGACCCCACGTAAATATTCTGCACCTCAAACATGATGGCTGCTACCTTGTCATGCTGTGTCCTGTCTTTGTATACACATGTATATATGTATGGTGATCTCTGGCAATATCTCCAGTCAATTTATGGCTATTTATTCCAAAAAGGAGGCTACCTTTTGCAGCCAGCCTGATCCTACTATGATGGACGTACACTGTGGTGCTATCTGACTTATTCCTTGTGTAGAATTCTGATCACTTTTGATAACAAGACAAGCTTGGGACTACTGTATATACAGACTCCATACTGGCTGGTTCCCACCACTCACCCCATCCTGGAAGCGGGCAGAAAAAAATCACTATATTTTCCAATTCAGATAGTGAAGAATTGTGTACTTTCAATAAGTCCAAGAATGGATTACAAAAATGTGCACATGAGGCAAATCAAAGCGATGATTAAATCCACTATGAAAATGTAGTGCACACAAGTGAGTTTAAGGCATCCATTAAGATATGTGCTTCGTGGGAGAGCCACATGATTCTGACAGAGAGCTGGGATCTATGTGATGATGCTAGCTGTATAACTAGGTCAATCTACACTCCACTCTGACATGCTGCATGCGATCCCAGCCAAGGGGGCACTCCCAATTCTTACCAGCACATATCTCATGCTGAAGGGGGTCACTAACATAAAACTAACATTTATCAAGTGCTCCGTCAATGATTAAGTGGACTGTTATCTCGCACGGCTCAGAAGAATGCAGTATTATGACTGGGGCTGCCATCAGGACCAGTGTGCAGCATGGTGGACTGGTAGCTTTTTATCCCAACATGGGTCTCTTTAATATCTCCACTTTGTTCCCTTGAACTCAAGTGTTCACCTTCAGGGCCTCAACAGCTGGATGTATCAAATCAAAACATCTGCTTTATACATGCCCCCTCAGGGCCTCACTCATTATTATTTTTGTCTTGAATATTGGGAGGGAGGAAGGAATGAGCTGCATCAAATGTTAGATTTTAAGTGACAAGAATAGATATAGCACATACATATTAGCTATATGGAACCAAATTTGATGCAAGTTGAGGCACAGACTAGGAACAGATCTAGTTCTCAAATATCTATGGTTGAGAGATGGATTATCTTCTGAACTTGAAGAAATCCCTCCCCTGCCGGATTGACCAGGTTGACTGAAGTGACCACAAGATCCAATCATCAGTTGTTGGCACAGGAGCTGTTAATAATTGCCTCCACATCCCTAAAGACCATAAACCTGACTCAAATCATCACTTAATATTCTGGCTGAGTTTATCATCTGTAAATGCCATCTGACCACTTCAGACCCTTGAAGTTATGATGTGACCACAAATCACAAACCTGTTAGGATTCCAGTTGTTGACAACCTCCAACATAAACTCTTTTCTGGCAGCCTGAATCCTGCCTGAGGAATTACTATCCTAACCATGTGTTTAAGATTTTGTGAAAGATAGAAAATTGACGAATAGATGTGGCAGCAGCATGGTACCAAAAAAATTTCATCTTTTATTACTCACAAATTTGCTGATCAAAGCAATGTTTTCATCGCACTTACCTGCAAAGGTAAATACACAAAAGAATGAATTATGAACATGGAAAAAACACAGAAATTTTTACATTAGAAAACTCTACATAATATATATTTGCTCTTTCTTTTAACAAACAAATTACAATTCCAAGTTAGTTGGTCCCAAGTAAAGGTCACGACCTTTGAGTGAACATGATGATGATAATATGTAGAATATGATTTTATATAACATACATGGAGGGAGTAAGCGTGTGGCGAGTGACAGGCGGTCGGTCACGCACAGCTCCGTTATGGCTCCCAGCAAGCAATGATTTGTGACAACTGTTATCTGACCCCACTCTAGGAACACAGAGTAATTGAGATTTATGATTCTGCTTTCTATCTTAATCATATAACTGCTACATGATACATATGCCTAGTATCTCTGCTATGTTCATTCTCATGCACAAAGCAAGCAGGGAAATAATATCAAGTACACTTGCTAATGTAGTTGGTAAAACAATAGGATCCCCATCGCCACCACAACCATGCCAGACTGGGCAAAAACTTTGGCATTAGATCACATGTTCTATGAAATGGAATTAGTTAGATTCCCACAATTATCTATGTAAATTCTATTCCCATATATAGTAGGAAACTGCAATTATCAACATATATTTGTGGGCAGATCATGTGCTGAAATCTGCAGCTGACCCATTAGTGCAGCTGTCACTCTCTTGTTATTGTTCTAATCAGCTGATTACTTGATTTTTATTTGTAAAATATTTCATTCTAAAACCATATAAATATCCTCTGATACAAGAACATATGATAAGAAATATTGGGAAAGTACTCTGCATTACACAGGAAGACTACCGTAGTATTCAATTACTACCTCATTGCCCTGTTTTTATCTCATTCAAAGCTTGGAAATCCCGAGTCATAAATACTTGCCTTGCTCCCAAACATATCATCAAATCTGAATTGACCAACATTAGGTCATAAACTGTAACCAGGTGTCTGGCACATATATTCACCAATCAGCACAACTGCCAGAACAAAACAAATCTATTTATATTCTTTCACCAATCAGTTGAAAAGATTTTTCTGAATACTGATGACTTTTGCTCAATTCTGTGCGATTCTGTGCGCACATTTATAGCTTTGGTGACAGACATTGATATGATAGAGAAGTCCTGCTATTGAGGGTATCAACAAATCTTAATCATTTCAACTCCACTCTATCAAGGAACAATTCAGATATCACACCAGGAGAAAACATCCTCTAAGCTAATAAACACAGCTTTTTTCTGGGCAAGATTCTAATACTGGTGTACAATGGAATGAATTTCTGTCAAAACAATGGATAAGACAAGCTAATTTCCAAACAATATCTAGATAGTTTGTGAGTGGCACAAAACTGAAGTCAGCACAGTATTTAATGCATACAAGGTCATGCACATCCAACTCACTTATGTCAATCACTTTTGTGCTATTAGGAGGTCAAAGTAACCGAGTTACATAAATCATGATAATTACAAATAATTGTCAATCACTGAGATGATGAGCTTACTGCCAGCAATAGACCTTCCCTAACAGTTCAGTCAAGGACCATTAGGTTCACCATATAGGTGGGCCTGGGAATGATATGTTCACCATAAAGGTGAGCCTGGGAATGATATGTTCACCATAAAGGTGAGCCTGGGAATGATATGTTCACCATAAAGGTGAGCCTGGGAATGATATGTTCACCATAAAGGTGGGCCTGGGAATGATATGTTCACCATAAAGGTGAGCCTGGGAATGATATGTTCACCACCTGGGAATGATGAGTTTACGATAAAGTTGACCATTTATTTCTAAAGGCTACACTTTTTAGAAGTTTATTGAGATGCCAGCAGAGATTAACTCAGTTACCTGCTCAGCAATGCAACAAAATAACACATGAACTTTTAACCTGTGAAGCAGGTGAACTGACATGTTCCCCTTGAGCCTGAGATTAATCCATCAGAAAGATGAGGGGTGACAGGAAGGGCAAGATGTTTGGACAGGTGGGCTGATCCATGCTCCAGGCCCTACTAGGGGTGTCAGGAATGAACCCATTCTCACTTGTAATATAACCATTAAAACAACAAAACAGCAAGACTGCATCTCAACGAAACTCCAATCTTGCCCAATGAGATTTATCCATTCTTTCAATCAAAGGGGTTGGTGTTTGACTCAATCTCAGACTCTGTTTTAAGATTCTGCTTGTAACTGTGACTTTCTAACAGTCTTTGTTCCAACTCTGTAGATAGTAAAAGTAATGACAATATGGGGCCAACTGATAAGCTCCAATACAACACAGACCTGCACCTTGAGGAGACATGAGGGAGGCATGAGGGAGACATGAGGGAGGCATGAGGGAGACATGAGGGAGGCATGAGGGAGACATGAGGGAGGCATGAGGGAGACATGAGGGAGACACAGGGGGGGTCACCAGGGGAGGCATGAGGGAGACATGGGGGAGGCATGAGGGAGACATGAGGGAGACACAGGGGGAGTCACCAGGGGAGTCACCAGGGGAGGCATGAGGGAGACATGGGGGAGGCATGAGGGAGACACCAGGGGAGGCATGAGGGAGTCACCAGGGGAGGCATGAGGGAGACATAGGGGGAGACATGGGGGAGTCACCAAGGGAGACACCGGGGGAGGCATGAGGGAGACACCGAGGGAGGCATGAGGGAGACATAGGGGGAGGCATGAGAGGACACCGGGGGAGACATGAGGGAGACACCGGGGGAGGCATGAGAAAGACACCGGGGGAGGCATGAGAGAGACACCGGGGGAGACATGAGAGAGACACCGGGGGAGGCATGAGGGAGACATGAGGGAGACATGAGGGAGACACCGGGGGAGGCATGAGGGAGACACCGGGGGAGGCATGAGGGAGACACCGGGGGAGGCATGAGGGAGACATAGGGGGAGGCATGAGGGAGACACCGGGGGAGGCATGAGGGAGACATAGGGGGAGGCATGAGGGAGACACGGGGGAGGCATGAGGGGACTGTCATTTTATATGACAGGATGATGCACTCTCAGACATTAGAGATGACACCATTGTGACACAATCATTATAATGACCATTCATGGTCCAACTGGTCAGTAGTGCAAGAAAGTACATCCTGTCCGTAATAAATCAGTATGTTATAAATTTGTTATTGTCATCCTACCTGACAAACCCTGTCATCCAGCTCGGTATTCAAAATTTGCCCGTATATTCCTTTGATCAATAAAATGATATGGTTAATAATTGAATTATCTGGATATTTCAAAATCTGATAAACATTTCAGGTTTGTCTGTGGTTTCTCAGCATACAATATGGGGTAAATTTGAGGAGACCCACACCACAAGAATGTGATCAAAGGTGACAGGGGTCATCAGCTACTGAATCACAATACCTGACTCCATCTGACTGAATTAGTCCACATGTCAAACTGAGGCAACCTCAAGCTGCTCACCCCCACCCCACCCCCCCCCCCCCCCCCCCCCACCAGGCCATTACATCAAAACATACAACACTACCAGTTATTAATTCAGGATAATTCTTTAACCCTTGGACCTGATAGTCACATAAATTGGTTTCAGCGAAATAATGTGATTTCATACACTGACCAACTCCAACAACAAGCTTGGACTGATTATAACAATGACAATCCTGCCTTTCTTGACACAGGCTTTAGGACCTCTCCTTGAAATGGTTTTGTGCAGCGGGCGAATAATGCCACTAATTATTGGAAGATTGCTCTGATTGGTTCACATAAATATAGAACAGGGAATCCCCATACAATGACCACATATTTTCAGTGACATAGGACGTAAGTTTTGCAAGAGGTTAAAATTTTCACAGAAATACATGTCGGACATAAGGTCTGATAACAGTGGATAATGTGCCAGATCCTGGCAAAAAATATCGGTCAGGTCCAGTGGTCCAACAGTTATCAGGAAGACTGACGCCAAGGCAATGGAGTAGCAATGTACAAGATCCTGCCATGCAGAGTTCTCTGCACCAGTCTCAATGAATCTGATACTCTCCAATCAGACAATATGGGCCAAGACACCATCAACTGCAAAGTCCAATGTCAAACATATGCTAATATGCAGCACAGAATTCACTCAAGCTTAGAGTAATATACTCTAAGGAACAAGGCAATACTGGCAGAGGCTGTATGTGACTGTACCTCGCTATGCAAAGTAATTGTATGCTGCAGTGTTAGCAAATTTCACTTTTCATTTGTGTTGTTCATTTGCAACGAGACTAATTAACAAATCTAACCAGGATGTGGACATTTTCCAAAATACCTTATTTTATTTGTATCACAAAACATTTCAGTATTTTTTGTTTCTCTAATACGAAATTTTATTGAATATTTCATGTTTAGTTGTAATAGACATCTTTAGGTAGATTTTAGGTAGTCATTGCCCTGTTTTTGATCTCATTCGAAGTCATAAATACTTGTCTTGCTCACCAGAAAAAAAACGTCCAATCCGTATTGACCTACATAAGGTTATAACTTGGAATCAGGTGTCTGAGACATTTAGTACAGCTGTCAGAACAAAGCAGAATCTGTTTCAGTGGTCATTCATTCTTCACCAATCAGTTCACAGCCAATTTTTTGTTCATAGCTCTAAGAGCAGTAATAAATATATGTTATAATAAAGACTATATATATAATAAAACATACTGTATACTATATTGATCAGAAATAACGAAGGCTTATGTGTATGCGTAAGTCATTTGTGTAGATGCATTTCATTCGTAAAAAAAATCAGGAAATTTGATCACATATCAGGAAAACTGAGGGAACTACACTGGCTCCCTATTCACACAAGGATTGATTTCAAAATCCTTCTCATGACTTGGAAGGCCCTGAATGGTAAGGCACCACCTTACTTGCGTGATCTACTCCTCGTGAAACAGGGTGAAAGATGCCTTAGATCCAATGATGGAACCCACTTACTAGTTCCCAAGACTTACTAGTTCCCAAGACTTACTAGTTCCCAAGACTTACTAGTTCCCAAGACTTACTAGTTCCCAAGACTTACTAGTTCCCAAGACTTACTAGTTCCCAAGACTTACTAGTTCCCAAGACTTACTAGTTCCCAAGACTTACTAGTTCCCAAGACTTACTAGTTCCCAAGACTTACTAGTTCCCAAGACTTACTAGTTCCCAAGACTTACTAGTTCCCAAGACTTACTAGTTCCCAAGACTTACTAGTTCCCAAGACTTACTAGTTCCCAAGACTTACTAGTTCCCAAGACTTACTAGTTCCCAAGACTTGGGTGAAGAGAACCGAATCAGTCTTCAGTGTGTGCATTGTAACTTGTCGCTCACTGCATGTGCTATTCAATGACGTCTATGATTTACAGCAACTTCAAAATGATGAGAAAATATGAATATCATTTTCAAAAATGAAACTGTGTACAATTTAAAAAAGAAAAAATACTTTTAAAACACGTTGAATTATGATTCAATTTTTGACTACATATCATATTGATTATTCCAACATATTGAATATTATGTCTTCTGCTTCGAGTGGTTCAGAGCAGCCAGGAGACTGTAAGGTTGCCCAGACTATGGAGATTGTGAAGTGGTAATCAGATATCAAGGGCCAACTACCACTACTTGATCCACTTTTTTCATTTTCTAATCAGTTTTATTCCATGAGGGCATTCCTCCACCAGAAAATACCCATTAGCTATTCATATGGCAGATCCAAAGACTTAAGTAAAATCTCAGGAATGATTCCACAAGTGAAATATGTGATTTAAACTGGCTAAATATAAATAAACCGGCTGATATATATTAACTGTCTGAGACATATTAACTGGCTGAGATATATTAATTGCTGATGTATATATCTACTGGCTGAGATATATTAACTGGCTGAGATAAATAAACTCGCTGTGATATATCAATTGGGTGATGCTTCAAATACTGAGATTTTGTTTTAAGTGCATTTTATAAATTTTACTAATGAATGAATAATGTGTCAGATCTGATATTTCAAATATCCAACACTACAGTGTGATAAATTTATATTTATTATCCCCTGATTTCTGCATGGAATTTTCATTGATATTGTCTGGTACCACCAGAGTGCACTGCAGTGAAGTGATCTGCACTTGATCTCACCTGACTCACCTGTATGAATCAGTCTGGTGTCTGGCAAGCAATCGATGACTTCGCAGGATTTCCCCTTCCCTCTCTTTATGATGCAGAATTTACCTGCTCCAACCTTAATCTATTGTTAACCCACACACAGATCAATATGCATTTATCTCCATGGTAATCAAATCTCACTGGCAGATCTATTTTATGAACTTCTACATTACAAATCATTTCTAAACACAAGAAACTAGATGATTTTTGAGTGTGGATTACACTTGTTACATGTGACTGAATGCATTTGTACTGTATCCCACCTGTGCATAATAATCCACCTCATTTGTGTTACCATGGTTACATGTCATCTGGAGATTTTTCTGTGCTTTTAATAGTGATTAAAGCAGCATACTATGGCAGTAGAGTAGCAGTGTACAAGATGCAGCCATGCAGAGTTCTCTACACCAGTCTCAACGAATCTGATACTCTCCTAACAAACAATGTGGGCCAAGACACACTGTATCTACCACCTCCCTACTTTATAGGCATATATGTGAACAAATGAGGTCACACAGTGCCATCTCGTGACCATTCTGGGCCAGGCAAGAATTCATATGACCAAATTGAGCTTGACCAAATGGAATCATGCAAAAAAATTACAAAATAGATGTTTTGGCTCAAATTGACGAAGTTTTGCTTAGAGTTGCTTCAAACACTTCATAAAACACACAGGCCTCATTCTTGTTACAAAAAAAAAACTGTCCTGTTTATAGCTTTTCCATACAGTTAATGGGGCAAAAAACATATAAAGGATTGTAAAAAAATGAGTCTCAGGAAAAATTGATAAAATCCATTTCCTGAAAAATATACATTTTACTCACAGATAATTAAGAAATCAATCCATCAGTTTCAGAAGAGAAGATCGATGTTGATGGATAAAGAGAATGAATAAAAATCCCTCCCCGCCCCGATCCCCTTCACTTTTAAAGATATACTGACAAAATCCATCAAAATTAAATCGGAATGTGGTAATCCTTGAAAGACAAACCAATATGTAATGTGTATATATATATATATTTCTCCACCGCTTGCATAGCACATATGCATGTATATATATATATATATATATATATATATATATATATATATATATATATATATATATATATATATATATATATATATATATATATATATATATATATAAAATTATAACGCACATAGATCTGTAGGCTTTGTAATTTATAAAATTTATAAAGTCTATTTTACTAGAAAGTATCTAAAGTATCTCTTAAAGTATCCCTTAAAGAGATACTTTCTGGCAAAATAGCTTTGAAATTGAAATTCATAGAATACATATATATATATATATATATATATATATATATATATATATATATATATATATATATATGCATATGTGCTATGCAAGCTGTGGAGAACCTTGCAGGTATTAGAACTCCAGGGCAGCCTCAGTATGTATTCTCTGCATGTTTACCTGACTTCTGTATAATCTACAGATGTTTTCTGAAAACAGTGGCCAGGACCAACTCTGCTCTCAGCTCGCTGTTGTCCTGAATAATTAAGTGAGCTGCCACAAAGAACACTACTTCTGGATAAAATTCCATCATCAGCACCAATCTAGGGCTTCCTGAAAAAATCCAATGTTCTCCAGAATACATGTTACAATGTCTGGAACACAGAGTGGCAAGCTGAGATTGACAGTCTCAGGTCACTGCTACATAATGCTGCTACATCTGGCCACTACTACATGATGCTGCTACATCTGGCCACTGATAAATGATGCTGCTACATCTGGCCACCGCCACATGATGCTGCTACATCTGGCCACCGCCACATGATGCTGCTACATCTGGCCACTGATAAATGATGCTGCTACATCTGGCCACCACCACATGATGCTGCTACATCTGGCCACTGATAAATGATGCTGCTACATCTGGCCACCGCTACATGATGCTGCTATATCTGGCCACCGCCACATGATGCTGCTACATCTAGCCACCGCCACATGATGCTGCTACATCTGGCCACTGATGAATGCTGCTGCTATATCTGGCCACCGCCACATGATGCTGCTACATCTGGCCACCGCCACATGATGCTGCTACATCTGGCCACCGCCACATGATGCTGCTACATCTGGCCACCGCTACATGATGCTGCTACATCTGGCCACCGCCACATGATGCTGCTACATCTGGCCACCGCCACATGATGCTGCTACATCTGGCCACCGCTACATGATGCTGCTATATCTGGCCACCGCCACATGATGCTGCTACATCTGGCCACCGCCACATGATGCTGCTACATCTGGCCACCGCTACATGATGCTGCTACATCTGGCCACTGCCACATGATGCTGCTACATCTGGCCACCGCCACATGATGCTGCTACATCTGGCCACCGCTACATGATGCTGCTATATCTGGCCACCGCCACATGATGCTGCTACATCTGGCCACCGCCACATGATGCTGCTACATCTAGCCACTGATGAATGATGCTGGGCTGTTTTCTGTCAGGACTCTATTCTGGTTCTCTCCCTGGCTTATGTTCTGGCTGTTCTCAGTCTGGCCTATATTCTGGTTCTCACCCTGGCTTATGTTCTGGCTGTTCTCAATCTGGCCTATATTCTGGTTCTCACCCTGGCTTATGTTCTGGCTGTTCTCTATCTGGCCTATATTCTGGTTCTCACCCTGGCTTATGTTCTGGCTGTTCTCTATCTGGCCTATATTCTGGTTCTCACCCTGGCTTATGTTCTGGCTGTTCTCTATCTGGCCTATATTCTGGTTCTCACCCTGGCTTATGTTCTGGCTGTTCTCTATCTGGCTTATATTCTGGTTCTCACCCTGGCTTATGTTCTGGCTTTTCTCTATCAGGCCTTTATTCTGGCTGTTCTCTATGTGGCTTATATTATGGCCTTTCTTTATTCTTGCTGTTTTCTCACTGTTTGCATGTTATGTTCTGAGGTCAGCTGAACCATAATATGGTTGTGGAGGTAGTTGGTAGTGTGGGAAGCTGGTGGTGTTCAAGTGAAGAGAGACCCTGACCTTCCTCCATACCTGCCCCACTGCACATGGCCCCTTAATGCTGCATTCAAAAGGACAGAGGGCACCACAGACTTTGACCTCCATGCCACATGCATAGCCAACACATGAAATCTGACCCCATTTTAAAGAAAGTATGGTTGAATCTGAAGGCATCTTAAACATATTCATAACACATCCATCAATTTTCACAAGACTGCCTTGAAAAGATACAAAAACCATTTATCAGATATTTCAGGCAAGATATTTTTGTCCATCAGGTGATAGGCAGAGCTTGACAATATACTTGCAATGCTGAAGTACTAAAACATACTGTGATGAACAAAATGCTATTTATCAACATCTTGTAAATACATACTCTGCATAACAGAGGTATTATTATATTACTACCTCTGCAGTCATTGCCCTATATTTGATACCATACTAAATTTGGAATTCTCCGTGTTACTTGCCTTGCTCACAAAAATATTATCAAATCTTAATTGACCAACATCAGGTTATGAACTGTAATCAGGTGTCTGACACAAAAACTGAACAATCAGTGCAGATGTCAGAACAAAACAGGATCTATTTCAGTAAGCATTTATTCCTCACCTACTGATGACTTGTGGCCGATTCTGTGTGCCCCTTTATAGTTTTGGTGGAAGGGATTGATATAATTGAGAAGTCCTGTTATGGAGGGTAGTAAATAGAGAACTTCATAGGATATCAAAAATGTAATCAAAATCAGTCAGATAAAGTTTCAGGACATTCATCAATACAGGACATTCATCAATACTTCTGCACCAGACATTTTATACCTTTTGTGTAAATCTTGGCAGTCTATCAACGAAACAATTTTTTTTATTATAACAAGGATAAAAGCTGTGACAGAGAATTGGAGATAGTACTGCAAAAAAGGCCCTCTGACACCCTGTGCAGTGTCCCAACACCAGCCGGCCACCTTCCAGATGTCAAGCATGTACCTCACATTGAGACTTACATTTATATGAGTGATAAACGGGGAATGTGATTATCATCCTCGCATGATAGGTAGTCTACTTTCTTGTTCAAAAATCCTCCAGGTTTCCTCATCTACATTTCTCAGGAAACTACTTTCTAATGAAGCTTTTTCCACTTTTCATCTCCTGACACTGCATTATGTTAAAAATAAAATGGATAAAATATTGGAAAATGGCATTTTTTATTACCCTTTTCGCACCCTTTTCGAGAGAGCGAGCCACAAAGAAACCATTCATAAATTTGGTTACCAAGCATACATGTGTAAAAAGGCGCGGATGCTGTAGTACTGTAGCTTTTACTCGTCTTTACCATTGAAACCAGTGGCAGTCATTCATTGGACCTTGTCTTGCTGGAGGCTGTCAGTCAAGACTGCTACACTTCTTAATTATGCATAGCACCACTAACACATTCACACTACATAGAGATATCAGCATATATTACCATCTGCAATCATCAAAATTGTCAAAAAGTGTGTGCCTCTCCTGTTTTTCCTCAAATGACTTTTTAATTGTGAAAAGTTAAATAGGGGTAAATAATCACATTGTAAATCAGTTGGTCTCACAATCCTCTTGCATTATTCAAATAAACTGAATGAAAAGGAAAGCCTTTTACTAACGCTGATCTGTTATACTACAGATGGCGTGACAATCACATATATAAAGTAAACGTTCCATCTGGCGGGAAAAGCTGGAGCTTGATCCTGACTGGTATTTCATGGTCATTCTAAGAATCATCCTTGACATGCAAACTCCACCAGGGGGCGACATGGTGAACCTATCACCTCTGTATAAGGTGCCTTTTGGTGCTGGCTAAGCACATCCAGTAACTTTCATGCAACTGTCTGTATCACTCATTTCTTTTCTTCAGATATATTCAGTTTGATAAAGTATTATATATTTGACTCTCAATATAAAGTTTTTACAGAGACAAACAATTTTTATGAGATATTAATTTTGATTTTTTTTCTCCAGTGAAGAAGCCATTTTCTCAGGGAGTAATTAGGCGGAAACACAACAAAAATGGCTGCTTTGTTTATTGTTTGAATTCTTTTAATCTGTTATACCACTTATTAAACAAACACAGATAACATTTTAAAAAGTTAACACATGAATTCTGATACAACTCGGGGCAAATCTATATTCAAAAGTAAAGAATAACAGTTCAAGAGCACATGGCCAGTAAAAGTAGTATGGGAAGATACTAATCTGGGTTGGCCAGAGGTAATACGATAGTTTGCGTGTACCTCTGGTGGATAGTGTGTTTGACATGTTTAAGGGGAACACCGAGACTAACATTTCCTTATTTCTGATCCTATTCTGTTGTCTGGCCTATGTTTGTGTCTGAGTGTGTTGATGAAGGCTGAGTGGTGTGGTCGTGTAACTGGTACATGTAAATATTGTGTAGTGCCAGCTTGTAGGACCATGAAGACCTTTACAGGTGACACACGCCAGGCACACTGTCATCAAACAATGCCAACCATCACCTCCATGTCAGAACCAAGCATGCCACCACTCCCATGTCAGAACCATGCATGCCACCACTCCCATGTCAGAACCATGCATGCCATCACTCCCATGTCACAACCATGCATGCCACCACTCCCATGTCACAACCATGCATGCCACCACACCATGACACAACCATGCATGCCATCACTCCCATGTCAGAACCATGCATGCCACCACTCCCATGTCAGAACCATGCATGCCATCACTCCCATGTCAGAACCATGCATGCCATCACTCCCATGTCAGAACCATGCATGTCACCACTCCCATGTCAGAACCAAGCATGCCACCACTCCCATGTCAGAACCATGCATGCCATCACTCCCATGTCAGAACCAAGCATGCCACCACTCCCATGTCACAACCATGCATGCCACCACACCATGACACAACCATGCATGCCATCACTCCCATGTCACAACCATGCGTGCCACCACTCCCATGTCACAACCATGCATGCCATCACTCCCATGTCAGAACCATGCATGCCATCACTCCCATGTCACAACCATGCATGCCATCACTCCCATGTCACAACCATGCATGCCATCACTCCCATGTCACAACCATGCATGCCATCACTCCCATGTCACAACCATGCATGCCATCACTCCCATGTCAGAACTCACAACCCAAACTCCCCCAGAACGCAACATAATGAACCTATCACCTCTGTAAGAGGTGCCTTTTGGTGGTGGCTCAGCACATCCACTAACTTTAAGGCAACTGCCTTACTTTAGTGTCTGGGGCAGTAATCAGGCAGAACAACAACAAAAATGGTTGTTTTTAATCTTTCATACTTCCGATTGAAGAAACCATGGGGAGATGTTCAAAAGTTAACACATAAACTCTAATAAAATTCAGAGCAACTCTGTATTCAATAGTAAAGGATGTTATCATATTCATCACAATAATTATAGACTGACAGCTCTGGAGCACACAGCTAGTGAAAGTTATACCAGAAGAATACTGATCTGGGTTGGCAAGAATTAAAAAGTGACTTGTTAATGGACAAAGCTCAGAGTGATACATGGATTACTCAGAGGACAGAGGGAGCACAGCCTCCAAGCTCACACACTCATTTACACATGTTACCACTATCTGAATAAATAACCTCAACTTGACCCTCAATGTCCCAAACTCATCCTGTAAAACCACACATATACAGGTTCCCATGGCAACTTTCCAACCTGATTATCACTATCATAATAGACTTTTTTTTCTCTTTTCTCTTTAAAACAATGTAAACTGAGGAAGGTGTTCATCCTTACATCCCCCTGAGGCCTGGATCTGGCAGAAAACATTTCAATACTTTTGTCAGTATCACTTTACCACAAGGAAAGGTTGAGCTGCAACCACTTTAAACACCTGTTACAGGTGAAGAGGGTGCTGCAGAAACCCTTGTGGTATTATTATCTGTGTGTAAACCTCTAGATCTTCCAGCTGTTCCATCCTTCCTCAGATGCATTTTCACAACTGAAAAAACGATATTATATATTTTTTCTTATTCATTTTCTCCAGTAGCATTTGTTAATACTGATAAAAAGAATCATAATGTTTGTTCTCTGAATTATTTTTGTTGAAACCGAAACTGTAAGAGACTTTACAGATGTGAAACATGGGCGCAAAAACATTTTGTGGCTTGATGCTTTGCCTACAACTGAACCCTTCACAAATTGCAATCTTGCCAAAACCCACCATAAGAGCATCATGCAATGCCTGTGGTCCCTGGTTTAAGAATACTCCTCATTCTGGACAACCCCCTGATTCAAACCACCTGCTCAATGTCTGCAAAACCCTGCCCAAAATCTGCTCACAGTCTGCAAAAACATGCAAATCTGAAACGATGATCTTGCCTTTTTCCAGCCATAAAAGATATGTGAATAATATGTGACTATATATGTTGATTTGATAGCTGTCATGAAGTTGAATGTTTGTAGAGGAGGTTGTGTTTCAGCATTTTGTGGTAATTGTTTACTTAGAGGAGTTGTGAGTGTGTACCAATATATCCTGCATTCCTAGATTGTGCTTTCTTTGACCATATTCCATCTGCCATCATATCAAGCCTTCCACAAAACAGTAACAACTGATAACAAATCAATCGTACAAGTTCCTCACAACATCAACCAGTTCTAACAATACTAAAACAGATCTTGCAGCACAAATATTATAACGCTGGTTTATGCTCAATGTGGGGAAATGGCAAAGTATATGAGTGTTGTATTTTGGTCATGATCATGTCTGACAAGGTTAATCCTTGTAAGAAGCCAGACACGGTTCATGTCTCAGCCAGAGATCTCTTTATCCTTGTTTACGGCCTTCATACTTGCACCTTGTGATAATAGCATCATCTATATGGTGCCTCTATCATAGTCTCCAAGAATAAAAATGTCCTCACACAGCATACAAATATCAAGGTTCATAAGCACAAGCAGCACTGCTGGCTTGTCCAGGGCATGGTGAAAGGGGGTCAGCTTCATGTCATATCCAGAATGGAAAAGGGGCCAGCTTTATGTCAAGAAATTTTCTATTATTCACTAAATTGTAAAAGGTAATGTTAACAAACATCCACTCATAATTTGAAGTAACCACAAAATACATTGATATTAACTTGTCTGTGCCCCTTACTAGTTATGTTAATCATAATAAAATATCAGATAAATGATAAAGTAATGCATTCATTATAAATGCAAATATAAAATCTCCTTGTTGGAAATTCATTTACATATGCATTCATTTACATATTCATTACTCAAAAGATGTATACTCCATTCATCCAACATGGTAAATGTGTGGCTATCAGACCATATCTTTGCATTCACCTGTGAATATTGAACCTTTTCAGAGTTGGTGAGAGGTGTCAATAGGCCTGTCCAGCATGAGCTGATGCATGTTACACTGAGTCTATCTTGATATTGGAGTGTTACTCATGCATTTCGAGCAGATATGCCAGGTCAGAGCATGATACCTGTGGCTCCAAGGCAACCTGTCCACATTGAACCTCATGAAGCATCAACAGGCATCAGGGGTCTCTGATAAATCTTACAGCAGTTTATTTCATTTTGTTATCAAATGAAATAAGCATTTTGTGAGATCATGCAAAACATTGAAATATTCAGCATTTTTCAAAAAATGTTAATAAATTAAGCTTTTGACTGTGTTTCTGTACCATGTTCTGATTTAACAACTCGAGATATCCTCAACTTATTTCAACAATCACCAGCTGCTGTACTCTGCATTACACAGTTAGTATTATATGACTACCTATGCAGCCATTGCCCTGTTTTGATCTCATTCAAAGTTTGAAATTCCCCGAGTCATAAATACTTGCCTTGCTCACAAAAACATCATCAAATCTGAATTGACCAACGTAAGGTCATAATCTGTAACCAGGTGTCTGGCAAATAAACTGACCAATCAGTACACCTGGCAGTACAAAACAAATCTATTTATTTATATTCTTTCACCAATGAGTTGACAGCCAGATTTGTCTGAATACTGATGATTTTCGCTCGATTTTGTGCACACCTTCATAGCTTTGGTGGCAGGACTGATATGATAGAGAACTCCTGCTATGGAGGGTGGCAGGGACTGATATGATAGAGAACTCCTGCTATGGAGGGTGGCAGGGACTGATATGATAGAGAAATCCTGCTTTGGAGGGTACAGCTGGTGCTAAACATGCCAAACATACTAAAGGGTCTTGAGTTCAGTGACAGAAATAAGGTTGGCCCAATTTTGGCAAGTATTTTTTCTATAACTTGACGGTTGAGGTCAGGTATGTGGCACCCAAAAATCACAACCCCGGATAATAGGACTGAATGACCACCCACTCAGCCAGGAAGCTTCTTTGACTGTTCACTACTTTTAACTAAGATCATGACTTGCTTATAACATGGCTATATCATCAATATCAATAATTGTACCACTTTATTATGCTTTCTTTATCAAAATCTGTGATTTTCCTGCACTACATACCTTGGCCATGTTTGCAATATAGGATCAAGCAGTTGGCATGTTAAGCCATGAACATGCAGCAACTCATTAAGGTCAAGGCCATTTAAGCTTTGCTTTTACTTCCACACTTTAACCCAGTGTCATTTGAATGTCAATCATAGTGGCAACCACATCTCTGCCAATAAAACTGAGTAAAGGGGATGAGTCCCTGGTAGAAAGGACCTGACATCATATGGCAAAAACAACCCTTGGTACATGCCACGTTGCTGAGATTCTGACTTCTAGAGCATACCACATCTGACATGTTACTGAGATCCTGACCTCCAGAACATACCACATCTGACATGTTACTGAGATCCTGACCTCCAGAACATACCACATCTGACATGTTACTGAGATCCTGACCTCCAGAACATACCACATCTGACATGTTACTGAGATCCTGACCTCCAGAACATACCACATCTGACATGTTACTGAGATCCTGACCTCCAGAACATACCACATCTGGTACATGTTACTTCCTGACCTCCAGAACATACCACATCTGACATGTTACTGAGATCCTGTCCTCCAGAACATACCATATCTGACATGTTACTGAGATCCTGACCTCCAGAACATACCACATCTGACATGTTACTGAGATCCTGACCTCCAGAGCATACCACATTTGACATGGTACTGAGATCCTGACCTCCAGAACATACCACATCTGGTACCTGCCCTCCATATTTTTACCACAATGGACACATATTATTTCCTTACCTCCAGAACATGCCACATCGGAGTGCCTCACAGGTACACATGCTCAGGACCGCATACATGTAAGTTTCAACTTCCTACCATTATCACATGTCTCTGGTAATTCCACATCAGGAAAAATACATTTGCCCACTGGCCCTGGACAGGTGACAGCTTTTCTCTGGTACTCCATCCATCACTGCTGCATAATGGCAGCCATGGCTTTAGCTGACAAATTTGACTTGCCAAGTATGCCTTAATGATCACTCCTTATGACCTCAAACGGTTCCAAATGTAAGAAAATCAACTCTAATGTTAAAATTACTACTTCAATATTGACTCTTTATTCCACAAGTCGGTTGTCAGTTGGGTTCTGCATCTGACCTGAAGCATCCAAAGCTAAGCTTAACCTCTTAGCTGATTTAGAGTAATCCTCTTTTGGTGTTGAATCTGTTGTAGTAATGAGTTGTGTGATTTGTGATGGTCTGATACCAGCCGTGACCTAATATTAACAGTGGTTAGTTGCACTGAGGCAATGTCAATCAATACACAGCCAAGTATTCAAGTCCACATAGTGTGTCAATGACAAGATACTGCATTGAGAAGCAACGTGGCAATATATCTCATGTGGCAATGTATCTCATGTGGTAAATATTCTTAAAATCTCTTCAATCAAAATATCTTATGTGTCAATATATCTTACATGTTAACATTTTTCATATGTCAATATATGTCAGAGAATCCTTTCATTTCTCTGTGGCATTGGTCTGTTACAGTTGCCCAGCTTCCTGGCCTGAGTCTCTTACAGCAAACACAAACATCACAGGGATCCGCAAGACACTGGCACTGCTCCAGGACTCATAAAACTAACCTGCCAAATCTGTACACTTCATCCCCGGGTCACTTCTAAATATTATGGCCCTCACAGGAATTTACCACAAAGCTTTCAATATTCTGCTTTTATAACAGTGAATAATACCTCTCTGTACTTTGTGTTATTATTATTGTATCTTATCCCTGTGGTCATGTTTTGGCAAAGGTCCAATACATAGATAATCCAGCAATAAACATGACCCATTCCTCAAGTTGTGGCCCCATTGACTGGAATGGATTGACTCATATTTATGATCATTGCAGCAATTGTTGACACTTTTAATTGAATGTGTTCAGGAATACATCCAATTGAGAATTCAAATAAATCAATTATGTCTCTCTCAAGCTGGCACATGCTTATTCCTTGCTTTCCAATTAAATATTTCATATTACATATTCTTGTAAATAATTCCTGAGTAAAATTGTGGAGTAGATAAGAATGTCCCTTTTCAGCATCATGATGGATCTTATTTGTCATATGGTATGCTATTCTTGGTAGCAATAAATTGGTGAGAACATAATGGTAGCTACTTTGTATCCTGGTCCCCGGACACCAGACATGACAACACACATCTTCTTCAGACATAGAAATATAAGCATGTGTGCCAAGTCACCATCGCTGCCCATAGCACCACTAACTGTGCCAGTAAGCCATGATGTCATAATCCTAAACATTGTCAGTCATTACATATAACTCCACTGGTACCCTCCCCCAGATGACTGCCCCAGACTGGTCGCTGGTGCTGCAGAAATGCTCCTGTTACATCATTGCTGTGTGGACAGCAGCTGGTGCCTTCAGCCGGAAGAGCCTGCACAACTTGCAGGCAAAATTGATTCTCTTTCCTCCTTCCTGCCACTAGTATCTTCTCTCGTTCCCGGTAGACACTAGCTGTGTTTGGTAGACGGACCAGCGTGAGAGTACGGCGCCACTTGCCACATCAGAATTCTTCACCAGATACATTTGCATTTTGCTTAATATATCCAGGATTTAGCACTCGGCGGCTGAGAGCTTTCAGTTCCACCCAGTGGCATCGTGCTCAGCCACTCTCCTTGCAGTATGCCACCTGTCTGTTGGACAAAGACAGACAATATCTCCTATTACTTGTGGAGCCTGCAAGCCACTTTGCCATAACATGTTCTGGCTCTTGTCTCCACAGACTGCTGCCTCCAGTCCGAGTGATAGGTTATCATTCCATAAGCTCTACTTGGTAGGACCACATCATTGGTAGACCTGTGTGATGTGTAGGTGCTGAATGGACCTGTAATTTGTGAGCTGCCCTTGTACTGTATGGTCCTGCTGTGGCAGTGAGGCAGATGAGCCTCCTCTGCAGGATTCCTCAGCCATGATCGGCCAGGTCACACCGGCCAGGTCACACCGGCCAGGTCACACCGGCCAGGTCACACAGGCCAGGTCACACAGGCCAGGTCACACCGACCAGGTCACACCGGCCAGGTCACACCGGCCAGGTCACACCGGCCAGGTCACACAGGCCAGGTCACACCGGGAGTTCATCAATTATACACCACATCCTGAGCCCAGTAGGTCCCTCTCTGGCCACTTGATGGACCAGCCTTACTGCACTAGGCATTGCATGTCAGATCTATCAACCCCTAGCTGTCTCATATGGACAAGTCCTTCTACGATTACAACAGCTATACAAATACCTATTACACCTATATGTGTCATTTCATGTCCATCTAATTTGGTCATTCAAAGTATTATATTGGTGAAGCAGAACATGTAGAGCACAGTTTCTCAGACGTGACATGCAGCATGGGCGCAGTGCCACCTGGGGTCAGTAACATGAAAGTATTCATGACACCAAGATGTCTACCTCTAAATGGGATCAATATCCGGACCTCTCCAGGTCACATTTCATTGACCTGTCCCTGCGTGACCTCATGAGGTCATCCTCGCCATCATTACTATCTCAGCATGATCACACCATTCAATATCAATCTAAAACTGAGAAGAATAATTCCTTTGCCTTTTGGGTCCCTGTTTCAGTCTTTGACAGTCGTAGATTTGGCAAATATGAGTGAATTGGTTTAGTCTCAAACAAAGATAACAGTTTTGGAAAGTCTGCCTTGATGATGTTGAATTAATCTGCCTTAATTTAGCTGACTATAATTCATGTATAACATTTAGTGTTACTGTGCAGGCAGTCTGCCGTGATGTAGCTGACTATAATCCATTAATACCATTTAGTGTCACTGTGCAGACAGTCCGCCGTGATGTGGCTGACTATAATCCATTAATACCATTTAGTGTCACTGTGCAGACAGTCTGCCGTGATGTGGCTGACTATAATCCATTAATACCATTTAGTGTCACTGTGCAGACAGTCTGCCGTGATGTGGCTGACTATAATCCATTAATACCATTTAGTGTCACTGTGCAGGCAATCTGCCGTGATGTGGCTGACTATAATCCATTAATACCATTTAATCAATTGAAACTCTGAGGTAGCATGACTGTAGAGAAGTCTGCCTTGACGTGGATGACTAATCTATGGCTAACTGGAGAGAGCATGACTGTAGAGAAGTCTGCCTTGATGTGGATGACTAATCTATGGCTACCTGGAGAGAGCATGACTGTAGAGAAGTCTGCCTTGACATGGATAACTAATCTATGGCTACCTGGAGAGAGCATGACTGTAGAGAAGTCTGCCTTGACGTGGTTGACTAATCTATGGCTACCTGGAGAGAGCATGACTGTAGAGAAGTCTGCCTTGACATGGATGACTAATCTATGGCTACCTGGAGAGAGCATGACTGTAGAGAAGTCTGCCTTGACGTGGATGACTAATCTATGGCTACCTGGAGAGAGCATGACTGTAGAGAAGTCTGCCTTGACGTGGATGACTAATCTATGGCTACCTGGAGAGAGCATGACTGTAGAGAAGTCTGCCTTGACGTGGTTGACTAATCTATGGCTACCTGGAGAGAGCATGACTGTAGAGAAGTCTGCCTTGACGTGGATGACTAATCTATGGCTACCTGGAGAGAGCATGACTGTAGAGAAGTCTGCCTTGACGTGGATGACTAATCTATGGCTACCTGGAGAGAGCATGACTGTAGAGAAGTCTGCCTTGACGTGGATGACTAATCTATGGCTACCTGGAGAGAGCATGACTGGTGAGGGTATCAGACAGGAGCACAACTCCCCAGTGTTCACCACCTAGATTACAGCCCAGCCTCCTTGCATGATACATGCCATCTAACTTGCATGAGAACATTACCACATGATGCCACTGGTCAAACCATGATGCATACTTAAATGCTAACACCCACCACTCTAACTGTCTGCATATTAAACTTGACTAAAACAAGTCTGGGGTCAATCTCAACCACCTTCAGTCACCATTCAAGTTTTGATTTACGACAAAAATGAGTATATCTGGTTCTGCTAAACAAGAGATGATCTTTGTGCATGTCAATTAAAGAAACATTTTTTGATAATATTAAAGGTGAGCATCTTGCATGATAAAGCACATGACGTTATTGAATGACACTGACTAAGTTGTATGAGCATGAGGCTGACTTACTTGATCACTCATAAATTTTCATCATTATGTTCTGACATTAACAATAAATCATTATCCTTTCAAATATAAAATACAGGAAAAGATTAAACAGACAATATCCTACAATTCTTCAAGACAATTTTACTTTATGGGAATAATATTTGTCAATCACAAAGCTGCACCAAGCATGTTAGAATACCCACTGTGTTAGAATGGCTGGAGACCAGTGAAGGGCAAAGTATTAAATGTTCCCCATCAGTTGATAAAAAATTCCTCTGGCCAATAAACACTGGCATGTTTCTGATGCCACAAGTGACATCCTGGTATCTTGTGGAGCTTGCCCCAAATGACCTTGTCCTGAGAGTTGCTAATCTCTGAGCCTGGATTCTGATCACTCTCTGATTGCCCCACTGATCAATACTGCAGGGTGTCCCTGATCAATACTGCAGGGTGTCCCTGATCAATACTGCAGGGTGTCCCCGATCTCTGCTCTGCAGTCCACAACTCAGATGCTACCATTTATGGCCTCACAATGAGCTCACATGCCAGGCTTGGCTCACTTTATATTGTTCAATATGCCACCTTTGTTGCAATACTAACTCTTCATTGACAGTGACAAAGCAACTCATTTCTTGTGATACCACACAATAATAATTTTTCAAACAAAATTCTCAGGATATTTTACATTATCTGAATCTGATGAGAGAAGTATGTTTGCATTATGTCTGTGATGTGAAGAAGCCATCTACATCATGATCTCGGGCTGATCATCATTTGCTCATCATGACATAGCCATGTCATTTATGCATTGTCCATATCAAGTCCTACTTAATTAGGTCAGTGTACTACAAGCAGATTTTAAGTGTTTCATCCTTTTTTCACCTTAAACCATAATCATGATATAATGTACCACCGTAAAAGCCCTTAATTGCCTCTAATACCCATCATGATGCTGAGAGACATCACCAGAAAACCCTGAAGTCACACTCTGAAAAACACACGAGTACCCACTTACCGAAAATGATTTCCCAGCAGTGGCCAGTTTCATTATCGACCATACAATATGCATAAGTCTACCTGGAGTGATCCATCCTGCAGGAGGTCACTCTATTTTCTACGTCTGGGTCATAATGTAGTCAAGTAGTTTATGTTTAAAAAATGGCCCATAGAAAGAAGCATGGGCCTGGTGACCAGGCTGTAAAGGCTGATGAAGTGATGATCCCCGGACAGACACAGAGTAACTAGATTACCAAAACCTGCAGAGAAACATCCCAGCCTTCTTCCTGGCTGTCAGCACACGTGTTGCACTCATTTTGTAAATGGATAGGGGTCTTCTCAAGGCTGCTCTCTCATTCAATTGAAATGGTTCATCTCAGAAATGAGAGCATGTCATTTTCAGCAGAATGAGGTTATTGTTAAATATATTGATATATATATTGTTAAATATATATATATATATATCACTTTTCTCAATTTATATTATCTCAATTTATATTCTACCAAATTTCTCAGAGTATGCAATGCCACTAAAGACAACCACTGCCTAATACTGAATCTAAAATAAACTAAAAAGGAATCCAAAATTGGAGGTATTGCGAACATGAATATTTACCCTGGAGGTACAAGTGTCATGGAGATGAACCCTAGGGGCAATGATGCCATGGAGATGTATCATAGAGATATTGAGGTCATGCTGATATAGGCTGGAGGTATTATGGTCTCTGATATGTACCTGGAGGTATTATGGTCACGGAGATGTACCCTGGAAGTATTGTGGTCACGGATATGTACCCTGGAAGTATTGTGGCCATGGAGATGTACCCTGGAGGTATTGTGATCACTTAGAGCTACCTGGAGGTATTATGTTCACGGATATGTACCCTGGAGATATTGTGGTCACGGATATGTACCCTGGAAGTATTGTGGCCATGGAGATGTACCCTGGAGGTATTGTGGCCATGGAGATGTACCCTGGAGGTATTGTGGCCATGGAGATGTACCCTGGAGGTATTGTGGCCATAGAGATGTACCCTGGAGGTATTGTGGCCATGAAGATGTACCCTGGAGGTACTATGGCCATGGAGATGTACCCTGGGGGTATTGTGGCCATGGAGATGTACCCTGGGGGTATTGTGGCCATGGAGATGTACCCTGGAGGTACTATGGCCATGGAGATGTACCCTGGGGGTATTGTGGCCATGGAGATGTACCCTGGGGGTATTGTGGCCATGGAGATGTACCCTGGGGGTATTGTGGCCATGGAGATGTACCCTGGGGGTATTGTGGCCATGGAGATGTACCCTGGAGGTACTATGGCCATGGAGATGTACCCTGGGGGTATTGTGGCCATGGAGATGTACCCTGGGGGTATTGTGGCCATGGAGATGTACCCTGGAGGTATTGTGGCCATGAAGATGTACCCTGGGGGTATTGTGGCCATGAAGATGTACCCTGGGGGTATTGTGGCCATGGAGATGTACCCTGGAGGTATTGTGGCCATGGAGATGTACCCTGGGAGTATTGTGGCCATGGAGATGTACCCTGGAGGTATTGTGGTCACGGATATGTACCCTGGAGGTATTGTGGCCATGGAGATGTACCCTGGGGGTATTGTGGCCATGAAGATGTACCCTGGAGGTATTGTGGCCATGAAGATGTACCCTGGAGGTATTATGGCCATGGAGATGTACCCTGGGGGTATTGTGGCCATGGAGATGTACCCTGGGGGTATTGTGGCCATGGAGATGTACCCTGGAGGTATTGTGGCCATGAAGATGTACCCTGGAGGTATTGTGGCCATGAAGATGTACCCTGGAGGTATTGTGGCCATGAAGATGTACCCTGGGGGTATTGTGGCCATGGAGATGTACCCTGGGGGTATTGTGGCCATGGAGATGTACCCTGAAGGTATTGTGGCCATGGAGATGTACCCTGGGGGTATTGTGGCCATGGAGATGTACCCTGGAGGTATTGTGGTCACGGATATGTACCCTGGAGGTATTGTGGCCATGGAGATGTACCCTGGAGGTATTGTGGCCATGGAGATGTACCCTGGGGGTATTGTGGCCATGGAGATGTACCCTGGAGGTATTATGGCCATGGAGATGTACCCTGGAGGTATTGTGGCCATGGAGATGTACCCTGGAGGTATTGTGGCCATGGAGATGTACCCTGGAGGTATTGTGGCCATGGAGATGTACCCTGGAGTTATTATGGCCATGGAGATGTTCCCTGGAAGTCTGTGCCTAGAACTACCTCGCGCCAAAAAGTGCACAAAACCAAAATAAACCCACCATGCACTCATTTACGCAGGAATTTGGGTTAGCAACATTGTCGAGATACAGATGAAAGTTCCTGAACACTACATAACTAACATAGCTGAACCCAGAAGCAACACTGATACATCATTACAACAGGCATTGTACCCTTTCTTTGCATATATTTTGCTGAACATTGATTTATGATGGCCAGGTTTCCATACATCTGCACGGCTCTCCTGACAATCCACATCTTAACATATAACTTATCAAATTTTCAAGCAATCAGCATAATCAGGGATCATTCCAATTTCGTATTTCTCATTTTTACAATGCTATGATATTAACTGTGACAAAGGGTTGGCACTCAGTGCACCCCCTACTGTCGAGCTGAGAATTAATGTTAGTGCCAGTCAATCCCCCCATGTCACCTGCTGAGGTCACATTACCAGGGTTTTTTCTCCACGTGAGGCCTGTTATCAGCTGCAGTCAAGAATTGAGTTAGTCACATATAAGCATGACCCTATAAGGTAATGTAGGACATCATGTGACTTGCTCAGTCAGCTATTCCTGGCTCTATTTCATCATATAGACCCCTGGATAGCAAGATACAGATCAGATGTGAACAATGCATAATCCATAAAATAACAAGAAATAACTAGTCTTCTTGGTCAAAATATCTAGATTATGCTCCATTTCAATACAAGCCAGCATGACTTCACCAGATTTACTGAACATATTGATCGATGTTATCACACAATATGATTTCATTTGCCACTACAAATAATATCACCACAAATTTCTAAATCCCACACCATGATGAGATGAATGAAAAACTAGATTGGGACTCCAGAGGAATAAGACAAAGTTTATATTAGACATTTTCCCAGTCACAACTACTGGTGCTGTGCCAGGTATTACATTAGGTCTGCAAATAGCAAGCAGCTTCTTCGAAAGAGGTCACCAATCCCAGGTATCCCCACACAGGAAGTGACCCCTGCAGCCAGAATATTAGCATCCCACAATGAGGAGGTTTTGCAATTGCTGGCATAAGCTTTGTGTGCTGCAGTTTATACAGGGCATTCAACAGCAAAAGAATGCAGCCATTCTATCTTGTACAAGAATATATATTATATCCAATAAAAATATTCTCCTCTGAAATAAGAAATTGTCTAGGATCTGCATTTCTCTTACACAGGAATAATTGAGAATAACTGTAGAATGTAAATTTCCTGTTTTCTCTGTGCAAATTATCAGCCAATATTATGCAGTGTTCAGTGCACCAATAGGTTGGAGTTTCCCCATAAAGGGCAAATGCATTTGCTGACTACTTTTAAGTAATATTACTTAATGTGTTACAAAAATTCAATATATTTTAAGTCATTTTTCATATTACCAATAATCCTTAAGAAAGTTTACAATTTTGATCGTTGTTTATCAATATGAGTAATTAATTGAAATATCTGGCCCCATCTGACAATGAGACAGATCATCAAACAGATATATTTTCATACAAAATTTGGATCAGGTTTGCTCATGGACACCCTTGATTTTGGGCTATCATTTATGATATCATTGTCATAGGAGCTATGCCGTGCTTTGTCTCAGATTGTGCCAGGTCTCATCCAATTTCTTCATCAAGATTGCCATGACAACAAGCGACAATATGGCACCAGGTACACCCACGCCACCTACAGTAAGAATGTCAAATATTGCCTACATCGCGATGCAATAATGACACCTGACTCTGATGTTAGTCTTCCCATCATTACATAAATCCTGAGTCTTCATTGTATACAAGTACATTGCACTAAATCATCCTCACTAAAAATTACACTCTCTATATTTCATGTATAAGCCAACACAAGAAATATCCTTCATCTGTGTAAAAATATTATTTGCACTTATAACATTGGAAATCTCTACTTACCATCACAAAGAATACAGTGTAGAACAAAAAGGTATTGATATTCCCTTCCCAGAATGCATCTGCCAAACAACTAGCAGGTATAGTATGCTGCATATATCTACTCCACGACTTGGATGTGGAAACACCATGTTAAATTATTTCCATCCATCTATTTGATCTCCATAACACATCCACATGGGTTTTCATATTGCGGGTTTTGGTAGAGAGAGAGAGCAGAGTGTAGTGGGAGGCCAAGGCTGGGCACTGTCTACCATGGTCTTCTGCCTGCCTCCTCCACACCTCCACTTTTTGCCAGCTACATGATCTTTCCAATATGTTTTTCAAGCAGATATTGGCTCCGGCTGCCACATTTACCTGCTCACATTTGCAAGTGGTTAAGCAGCACTGAGGGGCCCTGTGAAGACGCATCTGTTGCTAGGCACCTCCCTAGCCAGAATGCCAGCAAAAAGCATGCACCAACGATAGAACCCAGATGACACCTGACCCGGACACAAGCCGCCTGACCCCTCACTGACCCCTCACACTACCCTGGCAACTTGCCCTTATCCATACCCCAAAATGCAAAAAAGAATTTATTTATATCAATAAGTGTTTAATGATACTTTAAGCCACTTTTGTTCTGGCAATTTTTAATTACTGATCAACTGTTGACACACTGGATATATGTCATAATCTGATGAAAGATGATTCTCTCCCAAGTAAATTCTTCTGTCTCATCATGCCCATCACTCAGCTTCTCTGGTACCTTTATGTTTCATCTCTCCAATAACATATCAGGCATCCACCAACAAAATACACCACTAACTGATACAAATCCAGTGAGCAGTTGTTATTGTTCTACGTCTGAATGACATCAGGAGGAAATGGAATCTAGTAGAAACAAGGCAATAACATCTGGCAGGGAAACCATAAACTAAATTATCAAATGTTCTTGCACACAACTGCACACGACTAGAAGAAATCTACAAATAATTCAAAACTAGTTTTTGCTTTCTGAATTTTCAAAAATCAATTCCTTCATTCCTGTAACCAACATAGATAAAATGCTCATGTTGAGAACCTCATCATAATTAAGACAAATCAGCTCCTATTTTATCAGTAAGCAGCCCACTGGTGCTGCCATCACTGTGTGACCTAAGGAACTTGCTTCAGGTGTCAACGGTCAAACTCTGAATATAATGAACAACACCTCAACAACTTCCTGGGATCAAAGTAGTGAGCCCAGAGATCATCTGAACTCTACACATGATCAGCCTGTGTTAAATGCCCTCCTGATGGCACAAACAGGTCAAGGTCATCTGGGGTTGTTGCAGAGGTAGCACCTTTTGGGGTGAGAACAGACCACATACTGGGGACCCACAACAAGGCTGTACAAATACTCCACATCAATTCTTCACAGATATCAGGTAAAAGTAGGACAAAGCTTAACATTCTCACCTTGATGATGCCATGTTGGTGCAATGAATGCTCCTTTGGTGACCTTCAGGTGACCTTTAGGTAATCCATTGTGCAACCTAAAAAGAATAAGACAAATATCATTCAAATCTTGCTAAGATTATTTCCATTCAAATTACTAAATGTCTTCAAACAAATGGCATACTTAATTATTATGGTCATGATACGAGTCTTACAATCATGACATAATTTAAAGAAGTTAGGATTTGTCACACTCCATATTAATCTAATCTTGCATGCTAAGTCAGCATTCATCCTTTTGCCTTCAATGTGCACACTCCCTTTAAAATTTAATATCTTTGTTCCTGAGCTGTCCAAATTCAATATGAATCTGGCATGACAACACAATGCATTTCCCTTTTTCCCTTAAAGACTAACACAACCCCAATTTCAGACTTCAGTCATTTAATCCTTGTCAGTAGCCCTTTTCAATCCAATTGTTGACCTAAGACCCCATTGTATTTTCAAGTATTTTACTCCAAAAATATGACATTTCCCTATTTCTGCTCACATGGCCAGTCTACAATTCAGAATCCTGCCTTCTAAATTTTCATAGTAAATTATTACATCATGGTTGAAACAAGTTTCAAAATGACTGCACCTGAAGCACGGTTTGCACTTTAAAGAAAAACACAGGCATCAGAGATGCATCAACCCTCAGCCCTGGTAACTCATTGCACAACATTCGCTCCACACAATATTTGTGAACAAAATGTCACTGCACCAAGGCAAATTGATGCAGGGGTAAAAAAAACCCATAAAATCTACTTCCTTTGATAGCTTAGGTGTGTCAAGTATCATGAAACTGTCATCATTTACTCTAGAATTATTGAGATGGGCAGGTGACCTTGAAAAGCAGGTTAAGGTCACCGTCCATCAAACTCATGTGAAGACTTCCAAGATGCTTATGTGTGTCAATTTTCATGAAGCTGCCATTATTTGTTCTTAAGTTATTGCAATGACGTGGATTTGACATGATTGTCCCTGTGACCTTGAAAAGTAGGTAAAGGTCATGTTCCATCAAGAGAAGTCTGAGGTCTTCACCAGATGCTTATGTGTGTCAAGTCTCATAAAGCTGCCAACATTCGTTCTCGAGTTATGGCAATGATAGGGATTTCACATAATTGTAACTGTGACCTTGAAAAGTAGGTGAAGGTCATGTTCCATACAAAAATGTCTGAGGTTTTCATCAGATGCTTATGTGTGTCAAGTTTCATGAAGCTGCCATCATTTGTTCTCGAGTTATCGCGATGACAAGGATGATTTCACATAATTGTCCCTGTGACCTTGAAAAGTAGGTGAAGGTCATGGTCCACCATGAGAAGTCTGAGGTCTTCACCAGATGCTTGTGTGTGTCAAATCTCATAAAGCTGCCATCATTCGTTCTTGAGTTATTGCGATTCTTGGGATTTCACATATTTGTCCCTGTGACCTTGAAAAATAGGTCAAGGTCGCCGTCCACCGAACTAGTCTGAGGTTTTCAACAGATGCTTATGCGTGTAAAGTTTCATGAAGCTGCCATCATTTGTTCTTGAGTTATCACGATGACAAGAATGATTTCACATTATTGTCCCTGTGACCTTGAAAAGTAGGTGAAGGTCATGTTCCATCAAGAGAAGTCTGAGGTCTTCACCAGATGCTTGTGTGTGTCAAATCTCATAAAGCTGCCATCATTCGTTCTTGCGATTCTTGGGATTACACATAATTGTCCGTGACCTTGAAAAATAGGTCAAGGTCACCGTCCATCGAACTCGTCCGAGGTTTTCACCAGATGCTTATATGTGTCAAGTTTAACGAAGCTGCCATCATTTGTTCTCGTACTATCGCGATGACAAGGATGATTTCAAATAATTGTCCATGTGACCTTGAAAAGTAGGTGAAGGTTATGTTTTATAGAAACAATTCTGAGGTCTTCACCAGATGCTTATGGGTGTCAAATCTCATAAAGCTGCCATCATTTGTTCTTGAGTTATGCGATTCTTGGGATTTCACAGAATTGTCCCTGTGACCTTGAAAAATAGGTCAAGGTCACCGTCCATCGAACTCGTCCGAGGTTTTCACCAGATGCTTATATGTGTCAAGTTTCACGAAGCTGCCATCATTTGTTCTCGAGTTATCGCGATGACAAGATGATTTCACATAATTGTCCCTGTGACCTTGAAAAGTAGGTGAAGGTCATGTATCATAGGAAAAATTCTGAGGGCTTCACCAGATGCTTATGTGTGTGAAATCTCATAAAGCTGCCATCATTCGTTCTTGAGTTATTGTGATTCTTGGGATTTCACATAATTGTCCCTGTGACCTTGAAAAATAGGTCAAGGTCGCCGTCCATCGAACTCGTCCAAGGTTTTCACCAGATGCATATGTGTGTCAAGTTTCATGAAGCTGCCATCATTTGTTCTTGAGTTATCGCGATGACAAGGATGTTCGCTACAGACATACATACAGACATACATACATACATACATACCCACGCCAGGAGTACTGCAATACCCTCAGCCTGATTACATCAGGGGCTGAGGGTAAAAATATATGGACTTTTCTTATTACTTCCTGTGATCAGCATAAGGGATGAAGGTGTCATGGCTGCCATAAAAGCATGTTTGAATTATTTATAATTGTCAAAAGCTTGTGACTTTGGATTTAAATAACTTAAATAACCAGCAAAAGATGATGACATGTTCAGAAGATTTGGCCAGAGTAAAAGTACTAAAATTATATGTTAAAGTCTTATTTTCACGTTATAAATGTGTTCATGTTGATGAAATTTAAATTGCTAATCACAAATTTGTGAAGGCTTCCTTCCCCTTTTAATCCACAATCTCTGACTCAGAATTTCAAGGTCATTGAAATGCAAAGTTTCACTCTTGAAAAGCCGAATTGCCTCAGACGTAATAATTCAGCTGAAACATAAGAGTTTGCCTGGGAGGGAAACCAGGGAAGAGGGTGGTGATAGGAAGGAGGCAGGAGAAACAATAATCATTACACAGCTCCGTTCACAATGAGCGAGTGTCTTAATCCATTATGACAGACTGGCCTGATGTTTAAATCTTTCCCAGCAAGGTCCTGTGTACAATGTTCTGCTATCCATTCTATCCATTGAGGTACCTTGATATCTGGCCCAGCTTTAATGTACTATTCACAAAATCATGATCATTTCAAATCTATTAAGATCTCAAAATCATTTTTCGATTTTAATATTTAAAAAATTATATCTGTGGTAATTACTTCTTAATCTTACCTTAACTTGTGTAAATGGCATGAAACCTATCATATTCCTGATTAATATACATAGGGCTGATCATGAGCTTATGATTAGAATAAAGCAAACTGTAGAGATTTCCATAGCAACAACATTAATATCACTTTCAAGGTGCATGATTTTATGATTACATACAATATTTAGCAGCAAAGCTTGGTATTGTGTTTGTTTTGGCAGCAAATCAGGTTCACAATATGGTCACCTTGCTGGCAAACTGGGCCATTGATCACCGCACAAATAAAACTGTCACTCCGGTATTTTTTTATAATTAGTCAAATCACAGCTATACAACTTTAGAGAGATATAAGCAGTTGATGTAGTCCACTGTCATAGCTCTGCACACCAGATGGCCAGGATGTGTAGAGTTGTGTGGTAATATTGGCATCATCATAAGCGCTATGAGCAGACCTGGTCTGGTATAGCGCTATATAAATCATTTATTATTATTTTTATTATTATTATTTATCATGATGGTAGAGAGAGAGGGTCACTGTGGCACTGTGCACACCTTCACACTGGTTGATATGCCATGATCCAGCAATATCTTGATTAGTATCAACATTTTGATATTGCATTACATTTTCATTTCAGAATAAATGTAATAATTATTCAATTCTAATCAGATTTGCCAAAAATTAAAGGGTTTGACTTGTAATGAAATACAATATTAAACTATTAAAATTGAAATTGAGTCATGGTAAATATAAATATATTATTGTCTTCAACTTGACTGCTTACTGAAATATTTATCAAGATATTTATCTATATTTGTCCCATCTATTGGTGCCTACAACTAGAAGGACAATTTTATTCCTATATTTCACCTTCTGGGAATATCAATGACGATCAGGACTGGCTCTCAAATCCCAGTCCCAGTCTGTGACGGAGGGAAGTGAAGCTCAGTCAAATCTTAAACAGAGTTAAGGAAGGTCATTTTTATATACCAGGTATATGGGATTTGTTGCAGTGAAGAAATGGCCTGCTTTAGTCTTGTTTGTTTCACTGGCAATTGATTAATATCGATATGATAATGGACATCAAAAGCTTTTAATAATTTCTTTCATATGTAATTAAAATTATTTTCAACAAAATTAATATCTCAGAAAATAATTTATTCCTCTATATCCTGATTATATTTATCTAATATATTTTCATGAAAAAATTTAATAATATCCACAAAGAGGAGTTATATAATCAAAACTACAAAATTGTCTTCTCCAATCTATTCCAATGAATGCTGTACAAATTTTGTTTCAATATCTGAAATTTTGTTGACAAAAAAAAAAAAAAAGATTCTTCACTTGTTTATTAACAAAATTAAGGGAAAATTATATTTCAGAAATATTTTCTATGGAAATGTTGATGATGAAATATTGTTTAACTTATTTCTATCAAACTTGTATTCAAAAATAAATTAGCAAAACATGCTACCAACTGATTAGCGCTATCAATATGGGTAAAAACATGCTATTATGAGTTTAGAGTATTTATGAACATTTGTTGTGTTTATTAATATTATCATTATTATTGATAGTCGAAGTCAATGGAGAGCAAACAGAGCACATTGCATTGATTTCACATGAGTAAATAAATATCAAGTACAAAACTTTCTCAATGACTTGAGCACAGATGAGGAATGTGATCAAAAACAAAACACAAGCAAACTACAACATGAAAACAGGAGATAAGATTAAACAAAGCCTTGGGTATGAATAGCATAGTGATAAACACTCACAGATCCTAGCCGCACAACTATGGGCAGGTTTTGTGAGCTGGATGTGCAAGAGATCTGCAATGATTCGTCAAGTTGGTGGTTGTATCAAAGGGTATCCTCCTACACTTAGTCTTCATCTATGAACGAGACGCAGCTTGGTATCATATATCATGAGGCACCCAGCTTGATAGTCACTGTGACTGATATATCATGAGGCACGCAGCTTGATAGTCACTGTGACTGATATATCATGAGGCACGCAGCTTGATAGTCACTGTGACTGATATATCATGAGGCACGCAGCTTGATAGTCACTGTGACTGATATATCATGAGGCACGCAGCTTGATAGTCACTGTGACTGATATATCATGAAGTACATAGTACTTTCCTTGTTAATATGACTGATATGCCTAAACACAACACTTACACATCTTGGAATATGCATGCATATTATGCGTTTTTTAAAACAAGAGATGAGGCTCTACATTTCATTGTCGTGTGGCAGGCCATTGTTTATAGTATTTTGCTTGGGGGCAGTACAATCTCTAGTTACACAATCATAATGCAATTTACATGAGATTTAATGAGCCCATATTGATGACTTCCTACTTCCAACATTTTGCAACATCTCTGGATATTCTTCATTAATTCATTTATTAAAGTCATGACACTTCACAAAGTCATGACACTTCACAAAGTCATGACACTTCACAAGAGCTTAAGGATAGCAGCTACCTGCACAATCAGTTTGTGAACACAGAATATTTGAAGCCAAACATCCAATTAATCGAAACAAATCTAGGAGCATATGAGTTCACACACAGCCATTACTCATGGCCATATCGTTTCTTACCTTGGTCATACATGATGTAAGAGAGCCATGTATTAACTCAGCGTGAATAAATGGAGTCACATTATGACCTCAAAAGAGTGGACTCCTAAACGCATTGGATACTCACATACTAGCTGATAGAACAGATACTTTCAAAACAAGATATCTAAGTTATATTAGCATTTAACTTGTTTCAGTGTTTAAACCAAGGTTCCTGTGTTTCAGAAAGTAATAAAATCCATAATGATATGTGTCATTTGTTTTTACCCAATATAAACAAAGGAGTTATTATTATCATTACTTTATTGAGCTATGTTTATATATTCATGACCACAGAAATGTTTAGCCTCAACTGTTTCTTGCATATATCCTGTAAGCCATCGGAAGTTGCCCACAAAAACCTTAAGCTAGACTATAAATATTACAGATCCCCGTCACCTGTACCATAACCATTCTTTCTTCTTTACCTACAAAAACAGCATCTTTAAGAGTTATATGCTGAAAAGCGATCAATTACACAGGCCCCAGGACTGTTATCACCATTTAGGGAGTTTTCTCAGGTTGCATTCATAAATGTTTTATTACAGAGAGCCATCAATTACTGGCATATATATGTCTCAATTAAGTGTTTGACTTCCTTCTTTTAGAATTTAGACTCCATGATAAGCAGTTCTAAATAATTAAATAGCCAAGAACCTGGACAAACAGACATTTCAAAGTGATTTAAAAAATTCTTCATAAAACTCCATTCTGATAAGAGTTGTTATGGTGCTGGTAATGATCACCGTGCAACAAGCATTCTTACTTCTCAATGGATCTCCATTACTGCCAATGAAGAATCACATCTTCTTCCGACCGAAATCCCTGCTCACCTTGCCCTCAGATCAATAGGTTAACATTCATTCCTTTGTCTTCAGCAATGTCTTGTCTTACCACGCTTGTACACTTGACAGCTCAGCACAGAAAATCTCTCAGGCCACTCCCCCTTCTTGTCACCACATAATGCCATCTGAGTGGTGGGCGGGAGCTCTATCATGTCCATATTTGGTTTGTTATCGCAACCACTCTCTTTGGGACATTCGCCTGGAAGATGTCCCACCAGTTCTAAAATGGTTTCCATGGAAACCACTTCTTCAATTTATGGTTTATGGCAATTTCTATTTCTTTTATTTTTGGGGACCTTCTAAATGTCAATATAATTCAAAAAGGATATTAAGTAAGGAATGCAATTATCTAACATATAGAAATCTTATAATCAATAAGAACTCATGACCAGAATCTCCCATCAGCCTTACTTGAAAAAACTTAACTGTTGCTTCTATATAGCGATGTAACTTCAAAGGGTATAAGGTATAAGACAGGGAATCTAATCTGTGTTGCATCCTGCACAATATTTTCAAGGCCAATCAATGACCTAAATTTGATTTCTGTGAAGCTCCCTGTATCAATATTTGTCTTTCCCCGAGGCAGCAATTCTAAACATTCCTGACCAATAAAATACAAGAATTACATTTGTCTCCCGCATACCATCAATGAGTGGCCAATCAGAGAAGCTCCTGGCTATCTCTGTGGAGATGCTCTGGCAACCATCTTTATTGCCTCTTGCCAGAAGCTCTCTAGACAAGGCAGACTTGGACTTTCCTAGAATGACCTTTTCTTTTTGTCTATTACTACCTTATAGGTCTCTAATAAATTGTATTTTATTGCATGAATAAAGCCAAGTTCCTGTCACATAAAAAAGCAGGTAAATGTGTGAAAATTGTTCTTAAAATAAACAACCTGAAAAAGATGTCTTAGAAAACCTTAATTTGATAAAAGGCAAAATGAAGGGAAATCTTCATTATTACTTTTAATTAGTGCTATGATTATACTATTGTTATTTATGAATTCCACGACGACATATTAGTATTTATACTTTATAATACTTTGGGTGAATTTGTTCCAGTAGATTATCTGATAGGACTAGCTCCAGTGTTGTCTTCACTCTCCCAGCTTGTCCACCCTCCATGCAGTACTTTATCATTTCTGTATCTCTTCTTGCCTCCCACAGCAGATGCTCACTTGCCTTCCTTGACATAATCCAGTGATGTTAACCCACAATTAGTTCTCATACCATGCACAGCAGAGTAAGCCATATTATTATAATAGTAGTCAGTGTCACTATTGTTTCAAATCAAATACGAAGAAAAGTATGGAAATGAAGTCATACAATTTGTTGATGTGTGATGGTTGGACATACTTGATAGAAGATAGAAGCCCACCAAACAAAGGTTCTCACTTTGTATCCATAGTAGCCTCCTGACCTCAACCAAACCTCGTACACCCCATGAGCCCTGCATTTGCTTGGAAATTGATCATCACGTTTTCTACCTGCCTTGTGATCAATTATGAACAGTCAGAGTGGCCACAATTTGAAATCTATCTTGGCTTTTTAGAAGGGAACCAATGCCACCATAGTTATGTCAACCTACTGGTGCTCTACATTCTGGTCATCTACTACATTTACAGCCCCACTCTCGCACTGAAATACCTGTGTTCTCAAATCTGTCACAGCCTCTTACCCCCAGACTACCCAAAATCCCCCCACTTATGAGTGGTTACCATGGCAACAGGTATGCCATGATTGATAGCCATGAGAGAGGATCAGGAAGTGAATTATTATCAGAGTCCAGTATGTCCCATCATGCTCTGGGGTGTCCCAGTGGGTTCATACAACACACAGTGAAACTGCCAAGAAATGCTTCTATATAAGGTTTATCCAATTTTTCATAAGATATGTAAATGCAAATCTGTTTTTACTCTTTGGGCAATTTCAAATAGCTCTTTGTCATTGCACAGAAAAATGTAGATCTTTTAATTTCAATTTTATTTTTTTAACTAACTCAACTATTTATGTTTAGGTGATTAATTAAAATAATTTTAACCATTGACTTTTCAACTTTTTTAAGACATCATTATGATTTTTAAAAATGTGTTGATTTTTTTATCAGACTTTCTCATAGGCAATACTTACATTCCCAGCATGGCTTGCATATCAAAGTAAAAGATAGTAACAGAGGACAATTTAAGACTACTCACTGGTGCAGACTGGCTTATCAATCTAATTACTGTATTTAGTCTATTTGCCATCATTCAAAATTGCTAGTCTGGGGTTCACATATTCAAACCAAGTGATTTTCTTTGTTGGTATATGATGGTTACATTCCCAGTTGAACTGCAAATCAAATCATGAGATATCTTCGTTCTGCCACAGAGAACAGTTCCTTGAACTCCAGTGATGGTACGTGCCGATTGTATTAGTGGGCAAATTAAGATGAGAATTATCTCAGCCTCACAAGAGATGAAGTATTATTACACCAGCATTGATTCCAAATAAAATGAGTATAGATGGATGTGTATCCAGGTAATTTCTGGATGGGGGAATATAGTTCCAGCTGAAGGATATGTTTCTGGGAAAATAGCAGGGTGTACAGATATGGAAAGAAAGGATATGGTTCCAGGTGATATCAGGATGCAAAGATATAGATCTTAGTAATGTCAGAAGGCAACTGTTCTGGATAAAGGGAAATGGGGAAAAAGCATGTGTCATATTTTTAAACAAAGGCCAATAACCTCAGAGCTATGCTGATCATTGCTTCATAAATAATCCTTTAATCTTTCTCCAGAGCAGATGTTCTGATGCCCTTCTCTCCATACCCTGGATGATATTTTGATAAATCAAAATGCATGTTACATAATGAATTTGGCCTCAACTTGTTAACCTGATTATCATGAATGGCTAAGGGATATCAAATAAAAAATTGTGATATTTTAGCTGTAATGAACAATGATATAAAAAATGAAACTAAGTCTTTCCTATTTTTTTACCATTTTTACACAAATCATTGGTTGCTGTGGTTACCAAAAGAGAGACAGAAATGTGATTTATTCAAAAGAAGGTGTATACAAATGAAACCTATCAAGATACCAAAATTGAATGAGCTGTGTGAATTTACCTGTGTTATTAAATATATGGTCTATTATTTTAGATATGTGGAAAAAAGTGATTGGTTGCCATGGCAACAGCTGTAGCTCAGCAATTATATCAAAAGCTAGTTGTTACACCTCAGGTACCACTCAAATCCTAAATTCCCTATCTGGTTCCCCCACTAAAAGTAAAATGAAAAGGTTTTCGGTGAAATGTCAAAAATTTGGAAACTTAGAAGATGAAGCAAAATGTCAATTTTTTTTTGACACAACTGCAAACACGGATGGAGCCTGATACCATGTAGCTCCCACACTGCCTACCACACCCATAACAAACACTGGAATATCAATGCTGATCAGACTGAAAATGGATTAATGGAGAACAAATACACCCATAAACAATGTGAAATTATTGCAAGAAACAAATGGGATATTATTACAATTTATTGACATGTATGGTAAATTATGTGCTGTCTTTTTTCTAATTTTGTGTTCTTTTTCATTTCCTTATTTGTCCTTGTTATTGTTGTGACAGCTTAATGCCTTTGTGACATAAAGATTGCCCCAGCTGTGATGAAAACATCATATGAGCTGATGAACGTGATAGATAAAACCAGCGTGTCACAGAGGAAAAGCTCCTAAAGAAAGGGCAAAAGCCATCATGGGACAAGGCTTCACTTGGTCATAAACCTTTCAATTCTGAATGATGAGGAAGATTGAGGAAATAAATAAAATCTCTATTCTTGCTCTTCCAGGATTGCCTTGAAAGAAAAGAGAATTAATATTATTACCTTTACATTACAATTACAATTCCAGATCGTTAGCATAATGTAATGATGTCACATTCAATCAAATGGAGACATATATCTGATCAAAATGAATGCAAACATTAAGCATGTTTGATCTTATGGAACCATATATCAAGACCAGGGATCTTGTATGGGGGTGGGTGGGGGTGGACATGAGACAATGGTTCATCAAGTCACAAATGTCTCATTCAGATCCATGCCTGAGGAGACAATAGACCCATACATACTTTCGTCACACTCAACAGTTTGCAAGGAAATTTGCTTCTTCTGGGAAGAAATCAACATTTAATTAATCAAGCTTTAGCTCATGAAAAATAATCATGATTTACTACAGTATGTTCTCTGGACATAAGTACTTGGCACATAAGTACTTAACACATAAGTACTTAACACGTAAGTACTTGGCACATAAGAACTCAGGACATTATATAAACATGCTAATTGTAAGAACGTGCGGGTGCATGCCCAGACCACATTATCTGTGCTAAGCTGTTTGGTCCCTGCTCTAATCATACTCCTGATCAGGTCTTCTATATTCAAGTCTTGAGAAAATTAGAACTTCTTTAAAAATTTTGCCTTGTGCAGTTGGGGCCACATACCTATTTGAATAAATGTGACCACACAAGGTTATGCATAACATGACCATGTAGGAGGTACATATGACCACACAGCAGATATAAATGACCACGCAGGAGGTATACATGACCACGCAAGATGTATACATGACCACACAGGGTATACATGACCATGCAGGAGGTATACATGACCACACAAGAGGTATAGATGACCACACAGGGTATACATGACCACACAGGAGGTATACATGACCACGCAAGAGGTATATATGACCACACAGGGTATACATGACCACACAGGAGGTATAAATGACCACGCAGGAGGTATACATGACCACGCAAGATGTATATATGACCACACAGGGTATACATGACCACGCAGGAGGTATACATGACCACACAAGAGGTATACATGACCACACAGGGTATACATGACCACACAGGAGGTATACATGACCATGCAAGAGGTATATATGACCACACAGGGTATACATGACCACACAGGAGGTATACATGACCACACAGGAGGTATACATGACCACGCAGGAGGTATACATGACCACACAGGAGGTATACATGACCAAACAGAGCCATACAATTGTGTTCATGTTATTTCCATGTAATAACCAATATATGATCTACCAATATATGATCTACCAATATATGTCCCTGCTTATTATGATGATAATTCTAACATTTATTTCGCCACATTATGTGACTACTAAGCATTTTTGTTTTGTTAAATGATATTTGCAAGTATCTTACCTTTTAAGGGGAAGGAAAAGAGCATCATATTTTCTTAACCTGCAAATACAAAAATACAATTATGATTTGAAACAATCCTAGGAAGAATATATTCCAATCCCAAAATAATTTGGCACACTTTATGGTGAATGTGTCTGGTTAATATCTCGATTCTGCAGCTGGTTAATACCCTCATTCTGCAGCTGGTCAATACCCTCACTCTGCAGCTGGTTAATACCCTCACTCTGCAGCTGTTTAATACCCTCATTCTGCAGCTGGTCAATACCCTCACTCTGCAGCTGGTTAATACCCTCACTCTGCAGCTGGTTAATACCCTCATTCTGCAGCTGGTTAATACCCTCACTCTGCAGCTGGTTAATACCCTCATTCTGCAGCTGGTTAATACCCTCATTCTGCAGCTGGTTAATTAATACCCTCATTCTGTAGCTGGTTAATACCCTCATTCTGCAGCTGGTTAATACCCTCACTCTGCAGCAATACCCTCACTCTGCAGCTGGTTAATACCCTCATTCTGCAGCTGGTTAATACCCTCATTCTGCAGCTGTTTAATACCCTCACTCTGCAGCAATACCCTCACTCTGTAGCTGGTTAATACCCTCACTCTGCAGCTGGTTAATACCCTCATTCTGCAGCTGGTTAATACCCTCACTCTGCAGCTGGTTAATACCCTCATTCTGCAGCTGGTTAATACCCTCATTCTGCAGCTGTTTAATACCCTCACTCTGCAGCAATACCCTCACTCTGCAGCTGGTTAATACCCTCATTCTGCAGCTGGTTAATACCCTCACTCTGCAGCTAGTTTATGCCTTCACTTTGTGGATGGTTAATGCCCTCACTTTGTTGATCCTTTATGGTTAATACCCTTACTTGTAGATGGTTAATGCCCTTACTTTGTTGATCCTTTATGGTTAATACCCTTACTTGTAGATGGTTAATGCCTTTACTTTGTAGGTGGTAAATGTTCTCACTTTGTACATGGTTAATGCTTTTACTTTCTAGATGGTTAATGCCTTCACTTTGTAGATGGTTAATGCCTTCACTTTGTAGATGGTTATTACCCTTACTTTATAGATGGGTTATGCCCTTACTTCGTAGATGGTTAATGCTCTTACTTTGGAGATGGTTTATGCCTTCATTTTGCAGATGGTTAATGCCTTCATTTTGCAGATGGTTAATGCCTTCACTTTATAGATGGTTAATGCCTTCACTTTATAGATGGGTTATGCCCTTACTTCGCAGATGGTTAATGCTCTTACTTTGGAGATGGTTATTACCCTCGTGTTGAAGCTGGTAAACATACCCCACCCATGCAACTACATTCCTTGATCTACTGAACCTAGAGCTTGGACCAGACCACAAATTTAGCCCTTTCTTGTGACTAGCAATTAGTTAACTGCAGTTTTCTTTCAGCAATACTGACACAATGCATATTTCATCCTGGTATAAATTGCATGATTGTACTTTGTAGCTGCTCGTTATTATCATGAACAGTGACCCTCGTGTATTGCATGATAGATACAGGAGGACAACAAGTGCATACTTCCATGTCGTGACTCCTCTTTGCGAGAGGGTTCCTTCACATTTACAGAACACGTGCTTCATTTGAAACTCCCATCATCCATGCCGGGACTGTTCCTATGTATATAGCAGCCATCAATGAATCAATAATGCTATATTGAACAATCATAATGATAATCATTCACTTAACAGGTCACATTTCTAATATTTTCTTTTTGCCCGACTATCTCTCTTTTTTACTCTTTCAATCATGTGATCTTTGTCTGCACTGCTCTAATAAATTTCAACAAGACAATTATTACACGGTACCATTGGCACAGCAATTCTCATGTGTATATATCACTATGCTGTGTGATCATTTTGCAAATCAAGGTGAATGAGAAGAACTATCGTTTCATACAATAAAAGTTCAAAATCCATCATATTGACTCCGTTTCATTTCAAATTATTTTTTATGAGCACTGATGAATCAAATTATGAAGATTAAAACCTGATGAAGAGTCTAACAATAAATTGCATATCAAATTGAAATCCAAATCACATCTTTGTCATTCCCAGCTCAATGTGCATCCCATGACGCCTTCAAAAAATTAAAAATAGGCCTAAGTTGTCCCTGTGCATAGTTAGGGTTAGAAGAGTAGTAGCCTTACCGGGAGGGCAGTGATCACTGTGACTAGGTAAGGATGTGAAAACAACTCCTGCCCAAACTATGTACATCGCCACTAATGTATCATACAACCCAATCAGCAAAAAACCACTTCACCATACATTGTGACACTTGTTCATTAAACATTAATGATGATTTGATATCCCTAAATATATTCTATCCATTTAACACACTTAACTGTTGTGATATATAAATAATTTGTCCATCTTAATTATAATGCAATTTTTCTGTTATTGGTGGAAAAAAAAACCCTTGAGTTTGATCCCTGGTGACAGCAATGATTGGGTGATAATAGGTGTAGGTCTTCCTCTCTTTGTATTCCTGTGCCTGTATGCTCCAGTAGTCTTCCTCTCATTATATTCTTGTATCTGTGTGTTCTATTGGTAAACACCTCTTACAGGTAGGTGTCTGTATATAACAACATATCTTGAACAGCAACTGCAGCTGAACTTTTTATAAATCAATAACATTTATAAGTCATTTAACTCGTATTTTATAAACAATTTGGGATATATATTTGGCTCCAACTGAAATGGAGTCAACCAGATCAGCCTGTGGTTATGAGTGGTGCTAGTCTTTGTTACTATGTGCAGATCTGGACAAGAGAAGCTGCCTAATTATTGGAAGTGCCAACTGTATATTCAAAGTGCAGTCCCTATGGGTGTGGCCAAAAGAAATCAATCTCAACCAATTGCTTACAATTACCTAGTTTCAATGCACACCGGTTTCAGTATCCCTTTAGCGATAACATTTCTTGTCTGCAATTTTTTTCGCTCGCATTTGTTTTGACTTCAGGGCTGAATGTTCGCGTTTTTGACACGATTAAGCTGGAAGTCTATGGAGCATGCACCTATTATCGATCCATGGCGGCCATGTTTTTGACACTTTATTTCTGCTTACACCGTTAGATAGTGCTTCTGTACAGTGTTTTGTGAATGCGTAGGAGAGTAAGAAGATTTTCTTGGATTTTGCCCTTGGATTTTGCATTGGGATTTTGCAAACTTGGGCGAGCTTGATTTTTTTAAATCAACACCACTTATTATAATTATAGAGGACTTCTATATATCAAGGCTTTCTCAGTTTGAAGACTACTTGATTAAAATTCCAGATATTTTGAAATAACCAAAAGTACCACATTAGAAATCAGATTTGAAACAAATTCATTTCAAAATATATTAGAATTCGTGAAATTCGAACATTTTCCCTCTGCGAACAATCTTAATTTGAATAAGTGCAAATGACCGATTGATTATCATTTTTTTAACATAACAATATTTATATTGAGCAACCACTTACCCAATCAGGCCTTGACATAGAGAGAAAAAGTTTGGTTGCCCAGTTTGGCCACCAGAGAATGAGAAGTGGTGGCCTGAAGTTTCTAAGGTTAATAGGATGTGTGATACAATAAAGAGCATTGTACATAAAGCTGTATAGTGTCTGAGTAGGGAATACTTGTCCCAAATATTTATTGATCGTGATATGACATCTATCAATGATTAGAATAATAAAATCAAGATAGTTTGGGCCTCTAAAGGACCAAAAATATGGTTGCCCAACTGGGCCACTGCAACAGAGTATTCACTGGCCCGAACAGAGGATCTGGTAGCCCAGGGCCACCTGCCCAATGCACTTTATATAAGTATTAGTTGGCAAATGTATGACGAAATAAAGAAAACTTTGTAATGCATAGGCACTCAAGCAAATAGATGTTGTCTATGTCAAAAAGTTAAAAAATGTGCATACATTTTTGGTCGGCCTTTGCGAAGGCCGGCCACTTGGGGTGAGATTGGTTCTCAACTTGGCTCTGTCAGACGGTCTCATTTGTTTAAGTCTCATTCACTTCCCAGTGTAAGAATTGTCTCGGACCTCCACACACTAGGCAGGTATAGTGTTAAGATTGTAACCAACTATAAATATATATTAATGATCCACGCGTCATCAAGTACTGTCACCAACTTTGTGTGTGTGTATGTGTGTGTGTATGTATGTGTGTGTGTGTGTAAATCATTTAACATCTGCTATTCCAATCATTATATATATATATACATGTGACCTCAACATGATCTCATTTAGAAAATATTTTGCGCGACCAAGGTTGCAACATGTATTCAAGTAAGGATTTGTTTATATTTAGGGAAGTGGCTAATAATGGAGTGCAGCTCCATCCTGTCTGTGAGTAGCCGAATGCTCCCAACACCAGAAAGCATTCACTCATTGGCAGCCAGCACACCATGCAGTAAAATCAATATGGCCAGGGTCTCTATGCTCCTGTACTTGCCCCTTACACATCCAATATCATAGCCACAGCAAATCCAACTGCCCCTACCTCACAATAAAATATTCACATTTGCCATTTTTAAATAGAATTGTTTGATGCAAAATAAGTCTGTGACTATTTACACTTGGACTTTCAATCATGGACTAGCAGAGCCTCACAAACATGGCAATTTTTCCCCAAAATAAGCAAGGTTTGCAGGCCTTGACATAAAGAGAAAAATGTTGGTTTGCCAGTTGGGCCAACAGAGCATGAAAAGTGGTGGCCCGAAGTTTCTTAGGATTATAGTATGTGTGATACGATAAAGAGCATTGTGACTAGTGTCTGAGTAGGGGTCCCAATCAAAAATTTAAAGTGCATTGATCATGATATGAAACAAATATCTATCAAGGGTTAAAATAAAATCAAGATAATTTGAGCCACTAAAAGACCAAAAATATGATTGCCCAACAGGGCCACTACAATGGAGCAATCAGCTGATCTGGTGGCCCTGGGACACCAGCCCAGTATGAATGTCAAGGCCTGGTTTGTATATCTACAATCCAGTATGGCTGAGGTGACACACATGATTACAGCTGCTCAGTGAATGCAGCTAGAGCATTACATAAGCAGGACATTTATATAACAGCGAGGAAGGTGATCATTTTGGTGGTGGAGATGAGATTGGCTGGGAGCTGCTGTAAGATTGACATGACAGCAGTAGACAAGCCTCCAAATAACTGGCCTCCGTCTCTATACAATTACATACATTTACAACAAAAAGTTTTGTTTTATCAGGTACTTTTTTTTATTGGCAGAAAGTCAAGACAATATTTTTCGCCTCCTGGAATACTATAAACATGTTGATGTCTTCCAGCACACAGACCATACACGCATCTGTGTCCTGTGGCGAGGAGAGTTTTACTTTCACAGAATATCATATTCGGAACATTCGATAGCATCTCTCAGCCTACACTTCATATATCACTCATATTAGCCACTTCTCTGTCTTTTAAGGGAATAGTATATGGCTCTGTTCTAGAACGTGAGACCGGTCAGAGGGACATCCACCATTTCATACACTACTGTAAAGAATGAATCGCGGTGAAATTTTTTTTTTCAATATCGAAAAACGGTTTTCAGTATCTTGTCACTAATAAATATGGCAACATTGGGATCATAATTTCAAGTGCTAAAAAGTATAATTAACTTGCTAAACTGGAAGATTGAAGTTCAATGTCAAGGAAAATTTGTGCATTTTGTGCACATCCTGTTAAAACACATCTTCTTAAAAAGCTTCAATCTTTGAAATAAAATGACTTACTGATGTCTAGATGGTATGAAATCCACACAAAGAGTCCAATGAAAGTTTTGTCCAGCCAGTTTTTGGTAATTCCAAGGCTAACCCTGCTTTTTTACAAGATTTATATCCAGTCAAAAAGTGATCAGTGAACCAAATTTTTCCCTCCATTTTGGAAGTGTCCACTTGCCTCCAAAAAGCCCATTTTACTTGTAGGCAGAGGCAAATTATGATATCCTACTTATATTTCATTTATAAGAACTGATAAAACTTGTAAAAAATACCAAAAACATTGAAATTAATAACTAATTTTTTCCATATTTTAGGAAACAATGTTCAGTCAAAAAAAAGCATAAACGTCCAGCAAGTGTACATTGGTGTTGGAGGAGGCAAGCAGAAAATTATAGGGGGGAACATTTGGTGTAGACAGTATTTTTGGTGGGAGCAGCCATATTGGTAGCAGTGGGTAGTGAAAAAAGAAAGAAGAAGGCACAAAAGAAAACTAGACAATGGTAAATAGGGTGGCCCCTTCATGGACAGTCCAAAGAGATGTCCACCAGGGAAATGTGCATATTTTGAAAGGATTGTTATGGCATTATTTCACCACAAATAGTGAACATTTGGGTTTTTTTTGTGAGGGGATGTGATCTGACTTTCATATGGTGTGGTCAATGTCACCTTGAAGGTCATTAGATTGTGAATGGATTTTTGTATACTTTTGACCAGGGTCAAAAAATCTGCACATATTTTGAGACTCCTTGTCCAAAAGTGTCCAATTTGAAATTCATTCTCCTAATCATTGGGTGACTAAAACATGCAAAAAATCTTTTAATATATCAAGTATTGTATTTGGTGTTGGAAAGGTTTTCCACTCCTACTCAAAATAGTCAGTCATTCACAATATTGAATGTCAGGAATTGAACCAATCTTATTTTGTAGACCAAAAATCATGTCAGCAGTTGATATGGTTGAACCAAATTGTTCTAGGGAAATCATCAAAGTAAATTAAAAGCACAATATTGCTGATATGAATACAAACAAGGAAATTATATTTGCCCATCTATATTATCATATATGTGCAAGCAGTTGAGGATTTGGGATATTATGTGCCCTTTTTTCACGATGCGTCAAAAAGTGTCCATACCCCAACTTTGCTCATCTACACTAGCTTTTTGTAACTTATAGATGTGCATCATAGGACATATTCCATTAAAGTTCATGACTATAAATTGAATGGTCTAGAATGTGTAGAATAGGTTTAATGATTGTTTTTAGGCCAAAATATGTCAAAAAGTGTCCTTTGTTTGCAAAAAAAAGAACACATTTGCAATGATTGGCATTTATTATTACAATATTATACTTTAATTTTATGCTACAAGGAATATTTCAGTTAAGCACACCTTCCTGGCATGATTTTGATTGAAAGGTACCTTTATGAAATGAGATTCAATAAAAATCTACCATTTTCCCCTTAAAGTCAAAAAACATCCATAATTTGGGCCAGGAATCGAACATATTGCTTATTTTTCAAATAACATATTTCTACAAAATATCCTTATTTTTAAACATGCCCAGGGCAGTCATGTATATTTCAATGGCATAAATACTCCAATTTTTACACCCCTGAAAAAGTTGGACTTTTCTTGACATGTCAAAAAAGCACTCATCTTCAGTTTTCAGTTTCTGACACCTAATCAATTTCATCCCAAGTATCATTATATGGTAAATTCTATACACTGAACCTGTCCCCACTCCCAGCCAGGAGAATTAAATCAAATATTAATTTCTAATTTTGCTGAGATCTGAATTAAATTCAGATTTGCTTTTTTTATGAAGCATCCATCTTTTGGTGTTATTTCCACTTTTTTTTGAAATCACTGGAATAAATCCATTATCCTTCCATGTAAGCATGTAAGAGACCAAGGGGCACCTATGGATAAAACAACCTATGAAATTCGTGCACGTTCCCAAATTCGAAAAATCATGCAAGTTTGGGTCTCACGTTCTAGAACAGAGCCATATATTTTATCAAGAATGCCCAAACATGTTACTAAATATCCACATATCCCTATATGTTTACATATGAATACAAAATCTGGATAGTAGCCAGATGTCTGAGAGCCTGGTGAGATGTTATGAAGGCTGGACAGTGGGTAGATGTTATGAAGGCTGGACAATGGGGAGATGTTATGAGGGCTGAACAATGGTGAGATGTTATGAGGGCTGGACACTGGTGAGATGTTATGAGGGCTGGACAGTGGTGAGATGTTATGAGGGCTGGACAGTGGTGAGATGTTATGAGGGCTGGACAATGGTGAGATGTTATGAGGGCTGGACAATGGGGAGATGTTATGAAGGCTGGACAGTGGTGAGATGTTATGAAGGCTGGACAATGGTGAGATGTTATGAAGGCTGGACAGTGGGGAGATGTTATGAAGGCTGGACAATGGTGAGATGTTATGAGGGCTGGACAATGGTGAGATGTTATGAGGGCTGGACACTGGGGAGATGTTATGAAGGCTGGACAATGGTGAGATGTTATGAGGGCTGGACAATGGTGAGATGTTATGAGGGCTGAACAATGGTGAGATGTTATGAGGGCTGGACAGTGGGGAGATGTTATGAAGGCTGGACAATGGTGAGATGTTATGAGGGCTGGACAATGGTGAGATGTTATGAGGGCTGAACAATGGTGAGATGTTATGAGGGCTGGACAATGGGGAGATGTTATGAAGGCTGGACAGTTGTGAGATGTTATGAGGGCTGAACAATGGTGAGATGTTATGAGGGCTGAACAGTGGTGAGATGTTATGAAGGCTGGACAGTTGTGAGATGTTATGAGGGCTGGACAGTGGTGAGATGTTATGAAGGCTGAACAGTGGGGAGATATTATAAGGGCTGGACAGTGGTGAGATGTTATGAAGGCTGGACAATGGTGAGATGTTATGAGGGCTGGACAATGGTGAGATGTTATGAGGGCTGGACACTGGGGAGATGTTATGAAGGCTGGACAATGGTGAGATGTTATGAGGGCTGGACAATGGTGAGATGTTATGAGGGCTGAACAATGGTGAGATGTTATGAGGGCTGGACAATGGGGAGATGTTATGAGGGCTGGACAGTGGGGAGATGTTATGAGGGCTGGACAGTGGTGAGATGTTATGAGGGCTGGACAATGGGGAGATGTTATGAAGGCTGGACAATGGGGAGATGTTATGAAGGCTGGACAGTGGGGAGATGTTATGAAGGCTGGACAATGGGGAGATGTCATGAAGGCTGAACAGTGGGGAGATGTTATGAGGGCTGGACACTGGTGAGATGTTATGAGGGCTGGACAGTGGTGAGATGTTATGAGGGCTGGACAGTGGTGAGATGTTATGAGGGCTGGACAGTGGGGAGATGTTATGAAGGCTGGACAATGGGGAGATGTTATGAAGGCTGAACAGTGGGGAGATGTTATGAGGGCTGGACACTGGTGAGATGTTATGAAGGCTGGACAATGGTGAGATGTTATGAGGGCTGGACAATGGTGAGATGTTATGAAGGCTCGACACTGGGGAGATGTTATGAGGGCTGAACAATGGTGAGATGTTATGAGGGCTGGACAATGGGGAGATGTTATGAGGGCTGGACAGTGGGGAGATGTTATGAGGGCTGGACAGTGGTGAGATGTTATGAGGGCTGGACAATGGGGAGATGTTATGAAGGCTGGACAATGGGGAGATGTTATGAAGGCTGGACAGTGGGGAGATGTTATGAAGGCTGGACAATGGGGAGATGTCATGAAGGCTGAACAGTGGGGAGATGTTATGAGGGCTGGACACTGGTGAGATGTTATGAGGGCTGGACAGTGGTGAGATGTTATGAGGGCTGGACAGTGGTGAGATGTTATGAGGGCTGGACAGTGGGGAGATGTTATGAAGGCTGGACAATGGGGAGATGTTATGAGGGCTGAACAATGGTGAGATGTTATGAGGGCTGGACACTGGGGAGATGTTATGAAGGCTGGACAGTGGTGAGATGTTATGAAGGCTGGACAATGGTGAGATGTTATGAGGGCTGAACAATGGTGAGATGTTATGAAGGCTGGACAGTGGTGAGATGTTATGAGGGCTGGACAGTGGTGAGATGTTATGAGGGCTGAACAATGGAGAGATGTTATGAGGGCTGGACACTGGGGAGATGTTATGAAGGCTGGACAGTGGTGAGATGTTATGAAGGCTGGACAATGGTGAGATGTTATGAGGGCTGAACAATGGTGAGATGTTATGAGGGCTGGACACTGGGGAGATGTTATGAAGGCTGGACAATGGGGAGATGTTATGAAGGCTGGACAATGGTGAGATGTTATGAGGGCTGAACAATGGTGAGATGTTATGAGGGCTGGACACTGGGGAGATGTTATGAAGGCTGGACAATGGGGAGATGTTATGAAGGCTGAACAGTGGTGAGATGTTATGAGGGCTGAACAATGGTGAGATGTTATGAGGGCTGAACAATGGTGAGATGTTATGAGGGCTGGACAGTGGTGAGATGTTATGAGGGCTGGACAGTGGTGAGATGTTATGAGGGCTGAACAATGGTGAGATGTTATGAAGGCTGAACAGTGGGGAGATGTTATGAAGGCTGGACAGTGGTGAGATGTTATGAAGGCTGGACAGTGGGGAGATGTTATGAAGGCTGGACCGTACATGTGGTGCTGACCGTACATGTGGTGCTGACTGTACATGTGTTGCTGTCCGTACATGTGGTGCTGACCGTACATGTGGTGCTGACCATACATGTGGTGCTGACCGTACATGTGGTGCTGACCGTACATGTGGTGCTGACCGTACATGTGGTGCTGTCCGTACATGTGGTGCTGACCGTACATGTGGTGCTGACCGTACATGTGTTGCTGACCATACATGTGATGCTGTCCGTACATGTGGTGCTGACTGTACATGTGGTGCTGACCGTACATGTGTTGCTGACCGTACATGTGTTGCTGACCGTACATGTGATGCTGTCCGTACATGTGTTGCTGACCGTACATGTGTTGCTGACCGTACATGTGGTGCTGTCCGTACATGTGGTGCTGACCGTACATGTGGTGCTGACCGTACATGTGGTGCTGTCCGTACATGTGGTGCTGACCGTACATGTGGTGCTGACCGTACATGTGGTGCAGGCTACTTCCCCTTGGACTGAAACGAGGCACGCCCTGCTGCTAATATACTGACCACGATTTGCTCTAAGGGCATGCAGCAATCAAACACCAGCGGACAACACATTCATTCCCTGTAATCCACTAAATATATCGCAATTAGGAAACATTACAATTTGATTAGAGTACTGTTACACAAATGTCTGAAGCTATTTAATATTTTTGGAAAATATTCCAGTGATCATTTGACCTCGGGGAGAGACAAGGGAAAACCATCAGTCTGCCTACATACATGTTAATTCAGCAGGAGTCTGCCATGTCCCATGAGATCTACAACCTTGACAGCTCCCCCTGGTGTCACACAACCCTAGACACAGAGGAGATATATTGATGGATGGTCACTTATGATGTGTTATAATGAGGCTTGAACTTTGAGTCATGGTGTTGTCATCTTAACTATGTAACTCTGCATGTTGATCAGTGTTCTACTGGAGCCTTCCTAATCCTCTCCACTCAGGATCAATCCTTAATAAACCCTGGTCAGCTGTGCAACCATCTGCATCTGACTGATGCAAATATTTTCTGTGTAAACAAGCCTCCCTCAGACCCCAAAAAGAAAAACATTCTTTGTTAAGCATATCATGACCTCCTCTATTTGAGTCTCTGTTCGCCAAAAATGATTACTGAATACATTATAAGAAGACTGATATAAAGCAAAAAGCAAATATGTAATGTTGCACATCCATAGTGGGCGTAAAGGTTTGAACAACAATTATCAAGCTATCTATATATTTAAAAATATATTTTGTGCAGCATATTTATCCTGATCATGCTGATAATAGTTCTATATATGCAAACAAAATATCCTACAGCTATCTCACATATTTCTTTCAGAACATTATCATTGGCTCACATTTCAGTAGGTATCTATTTAATCAAGTGTTCTATTAATTACAATCTCCTCTCTGTGAAACCAAGTTCAGAAACTCTGAAACATCAAAACTGCCAACATAGATATTCTAAGAGTAGAAACACTTAATTCAGCTGATAATAAGTTTGTATGGCCTGGTCACTATTAAATGCTAGAGGCGATTCATTTGCATTATGTATGCTGGTGAGTGGAGGAAAAGCCAGGCCAGACTGGGGAATAGTGAAGCTGGAATAGCAAACCTGATAGCCATAGTATCAGTCAGGTCCACCATAGATACAAAACATCAACATCATTCTCTCTCTCTCTGGATGGATGCATGAATGAATTATGAATGAAATTATTGTATATAATATCCCCTTTGGTTGATGAAATGACCTAGTGCATGACCAACCACTGTGGTGATGGTACTGTGTAAGGCCAGGCTGAAATCATTCGTAAGTTTCCATGGACTGTTAACATAGTCTGCCCAAACTGGACCATTTCTCAGCCTATGAGGGTGTGGCTTGGTGTAATCATAACCAACCATCCATGAGAAGCATTAATTTGCTTTCTCACAATTTAGTTGTTGCAAACCAGCTCTGTGCATACGGGCAGGGCACGACTCTATTTGGTCATACGGGCAGGGCATGACTATTTGGTCATACGGGCAGGGCACGACTATTTGGTCATACGGGCAGGGCATGACTATTTGATCATATGGGCAGGGCATAACTCTATTTGGTCATACGGGCAGGGCACGACTCTATTTGGTCATACGGGCAGGGCACGACTATTTGGTCATACGGGCAGGGCATGACTCTTTGATCATATGGGCAGGGCACGACTCTATTTGGTCATACGGGCAGGGCACGACTGTATTTGGTCATATGGGCAGGGCACGACTATTTGGTCATAAGGGCAAGGCATGACTCTTTTTGGTCATAAGGGTAGGGCACAACTCTATTTGGTCATAAGGGTAAGGCACGACTATTTGGTCATAAGGGCAGCGCACGACTCTATTTGGTCTTAAGGGCAGGGCATGACTATTTGGTTATATGGGCAGGGCATGACTATTTGGTTATATGGGCAGGGCACGACTGATCAAAATAAAAAATGATTTCCAGGACCAAGTCAAAATTCCCTGATTTACCTCTGACCTTGAAAAACATAAAGAAAATCTTCATTTTCTCCTGACCTTGAAAAATGAAAAAAAAATCCTGACTCCTACCTGACCCATGGCAAATTTCTGATCTTGTGATCTCAAGACCCTGTCAGAGCTTGGTTCAGGGCAAAGGCTGAATCTTGTGAAGTACAGCAGGAACTTGAGCACAGGGCATTAACAGTACACCTTGTATCAATGTATTGAGGAGACAAGGATGTTGCCTATGACAAATCACATCATATTAGAATCAGGTCATTGTATGTGTGTGAGGCAGTAGTATTTGTTGTGGATGATAACTGCTACTGGTGCATACAGTACCAGTAATGAGGTGGCTGGCCACATCTCTGCCAGGCATCCATCATGCTGTGCCAGGCTAACATTAAATCTAACAAGCGACCATTCATGACCATCAAGGCTACCATTCGTAACCATCAAGGCGACCATTCATGACCATCAAGGCGACCATTCATACACATCAAGGCTAACATTCATACCATTCATACCCATCAAGGCGATCATTCTTAACAATCAAGGCTACCATTCATGCCCATCAAGGCAAACATTCATACCATTCATATTCACCAAGGCGACCATTCATATCCATCAAGACTACCATTCATACCATTCATAACCATCAAGGCGACCATTCATGACCATCAAGACTACCATTCATACCATTCATAACCATTAAGATGACCATTCACACCCTTCAAGGTAACCATTTATACCCATCATGGCTACCATTCATAACCATCAAGGCTAGCATTTATACGGGTCCATCAAGGCTACCATTCATACCCATTAAGACTACCATTCATAACCATCAAGGCGGCCATTCATACCCATCAAGGCTACCATTCATAACCATTAAGGTGACCATTCATACCCATCAAGGCTACCATTCATAACCATCAAGGCGACCATTCATACCATTCATACCCATCAAGGTAACCATTCATACCCATCAAGGCGACCATTCGTGACCATCAAGGCTACCATTCATAACCATCAAGGCGCCCATTCATACCCATTAAGACTACCATTCATACTCATCAAGGCGGCCATTCATACCATTCACACCCATCAAGGTAACCATTCATAACCATTAAGGCGGCCATTCATACCCATCAAAGCTACCATTCATACCCATCAAAGCTACCATTCATACCCATCAAGACTACCATTCATACTCATCAAGGCGGCCATTCATACCATTCACACCCATCAAGGTAACCATTCATAACCATCAAGGCAACCATTCATAACCATCAAGGCGCCCATTCATACCCATCAAAGCTACCATTCACACTCATCAAGGTGGCCATTCATACCATTCATGCCCATCAAGGCAACCAATCATAACCATCAAGGCGATCATTCATACCCATCAAGGCTACCATTCGTAATCATTAAGGCGACCATTCACCCTGTTCAGAAAGTCCCTGAAATGTAAAATTGACTGTCATTTTAGAGTATTGCCAAGGACTCTTTATTCCCTGATTTGAAGAAAGTTGTCATTGTGTTGATGCAGACCCATCTGTACCTTCCTCGGGCCTGTAACAGTCTCACATCCCTGGGATTATCTCCTCAAAGTCTTGCCTATTCTATCACTCAGTTTATGTAACAGTTTTTGGCGACATCAAACAGTTCATCACCTTATATGGACAATATTGGCACAGCTGTGTTTTCTGCTGCAATTCTCATTTATTTAATCTGAGAATTTCTTTAAAATGAGGCAGCAATGCACCTATCACTAATTCTGACATGTTTATATTCCACCATGCTCTCAATGTTTTGTCTAAATTTCAAATAAAAATTTATCAACTAATTTAGATTTACATCATAAAATATAGTCACAGCTGTGTGTGATCTTATTTGGTCACACTTATACATGATCAGAAAACTGTATTATAAAAACTAGCATAGAATGTTAGAACATATCAGCACTCCTATATCAGCAGACTATCGTATTATGCAGGTTTAAGGTTTAATCTAATGGTCTCGTACAAACATAACAGAGTGTGTCAAGGTTCAACACGATGAAATTTTTCTCCCTAAATACACAAGAGAATTCTCTCTCTTGTGTTAAAAAGGTCCAAAAAAATGAGTCTTTATTTTACATGGTTGAACATCTAGGTACATATATAATGAATCTCAGAATAGAAAACATCTGAAAAACACCCCCACCTCAACACTAAACAACCTAAAAACTTGTAAATCTCTGAAACGTAAAAATCATTGAATCAATATGAACATGACTACCTGATATATGAAAAAAAAATATGTCAAACAAAGCGGTTTTCAATTCATTTGTATGGAATGGTGTCAAATTCTGTGTGAAAATAATTTTCCAATCATAATAACAAAATTGACACTTGATGCTCTGGTGAAGGCTCACCAGTGATAGAAATTGGAATCAGTAGGCAAGAGTTATATAAGAAATAAAATGTCTGGAGCTGTTAATAAAATAATATCAGTCAATAAATATCAGAAAAAAGGCTTTCATCCCGATCTTTAACAAAATTCAAATGAGCAGTGAATTAAAATTAGACTTTCAGCTCCCTCCATCATGGTATGGACTATCACAGCATAGTTCATAAGGGATAATAACAGTCAGATATTATATACAGGTTATTATTAGTCAGTAGATTTGAAAATACAAAATAATCAGATACCTCACTCGAGAACCTCCCATGAATTTAAACAAGAAAAAGTGGTGCTCCACATGTAACACAGATGGGAAAAAAATAACAAACAAAAGAAAAATTACAATAAACAAAAGAAAAATTACAACAAACAAAACAAAAATTATAACAAACAAAACAAAACTTTAAATAAACAACAAGATACATTTGAACACAAACAATCATTACAAACTGATGGGGTAGTTGAAATTATTTTTATTCATCTTTTAAAAACATTTAATTTGGTATATGAACGAATAATTTAGCACAACTTTCTGCAAAGATATGCCTTTTCAGGCCCGATTACGTTAGTTGCTCTATTATCGCTCAAGCGCTATCGCAAATCATCGGAGATCAGACGTTCGCATGTCATTTCTGTTCTAATTGTCCGATTTACACCAAATTTGAACTAAACTTACTGAAAATTCCTTGTTCTAGCGATTGGGAAGCATTTTAAAGAGATAATTTAATGCAATGATGGGCGAACACGATGACATCGTTTTGAACGTTCTGCTTTGTTTACATGACGCACTTCTTTTCTTTTGTTCACTTCTTTTAGATATGTATTAATTCGCCGGAGGCATGCGCGAATTGGAATCTTTCGCAAGCAGACGGCGAACACTCCACAGTGGCGTCAGTTGCTTTAACAATTATGACCACAGAAAAAAACGAATTACAACCCACAGGATATGACTACGCATTTCCCATGATCATACCGATCACAGAATAACACAGATAGTCCTATTTTGATATCCACTGCCCACAGGCAGTGGATATCCAAAAAGGACCATCCGTGTTACAAAAAAAACAATTCAAATCAATACCATAGTTCTTTCCCTCAAATATCTATGCTAAAAAATGTCTTTTAAAAACTTTCCCAAGACGAACATGATATACAAATCTGGTCAATGCAATCTGGACCTGGCAAGATATAGTCTCTCTGTAACATGTGGCTTGTAATTGGAGTCCAGATATGTGCTGTAGTTGGCTACTCCCATGCACAACTGAGTAATTATGTGTCACTCTAGCCCAGAAGATGATACACCTCTGGACAAACACTCGCCTTTCATGTTTTATATATGATAATGTAACATTCACTAAGTGTCATGAGGGTTCTTTTTTATAAATGTAGGCTTCTGCAATTAGTGTTTTTTTGTTTTTTTTTTACTTTCTTCTTTTTGCAATAAAGTGTTAAAAGCTATTGAAAGCTGTACACATCTTTGGTTTTGTTTCGAATTTTATAAGAAGCTTATTTCTTTTTGGAGAATTAGATACATATCAAGTAAAACAAGAAAAGGTGGTGCTCCACATGTAACATGGATGGGAACAAAATAACAATCAAAACAAAAATAACAACAAACAAAACCAAAATTACATAAATAAAATAATGGAAAGTTCAATTCCAAATGGAAAGGAGACAAAGTTGAGAAGCCCTGATACTGAACATCCATGGGGATTCAATTAACTAATTTAGTATGAAGGTACGATAGTCCAGAAAAATATGATTAATCGTGCCAAACAACAAAATTTCAACAGGCTAGATCTTCAGTGGTTAAATAATCACTTCTCAGATTAATTTTAAGTGGTAAACTACATTTCTATTTTAACAGTCTCAGATGTTGTATTTGAGATATCTATAACATACCCCAAACAAAACACTATAAATGACAACAAGGACGTGGGTTTACATAAGAGGAGTAGTTAGTTTGTAGGTTTGTGGCATACATGAGCTGTGTGTCACCAGGATGTGGTTCTGTCCCGGTCTTAACACTGCTGCTCCCTGTCTGCTTTGTTGTTGTGCCGCCAGACAGGTGAGGCCGGGCCTTTTCAAAGTCAAAGAAAATTGTGACTGTCGTTTAAATTCTGCAAAAACTCACCTTAATGTGTTGTCAATATTATTCCAATTTCTTCATAGATAGGAAGTACCTTTGAGAAAACTGTCACTACCAATTTAACTGAGATTCTGATGAAAACATCCACATCAATGTGATGCGCCGATTTGAATCAGAAGCGCCATCTTTGCTTATGGCCCCATCCGTGATCGTGATGCAACATGCTCTCTGATTGGCCAGTCGTAAACACGAATTTTATATTAATCTCGAATATTTGGTCAGGTGGGCATAATGTTTGGAGCTTCGTATAAGTATTGATATCCAAATATTATGATTGCAGCTGTAACAGAAATTCAAGAAAGTTATAAATTACGTACAATTTGGAAATGTAGTTCCTCATGTATCAAAAATATGTAGACCACTAAAACTATTGTGACCTTTTTGAACTTAAGAGTCGCGCTCGAATCAAACAGGTGAACAGTAATGTTTGAGAAAATTGTTTTGGCAACCGAGCTGTTTAAAGCATAAGCAATATGTTGACAAATAATCATATTCTAAAATCACCAGGACTCTTCTATATTAAATTGTCTGAGAACGGAATAATTTATGGCATGTTGCTTGTGATACTTTTTGGTGTTATAATTTTCAATTTTGAGACCAAACCAAACCTCAGAGCAATAATAAATTATATTGCTCTCAGACCAAACTTATCAATTTCAAAGTCATGCCATTAATACAATTCTGCATATATTTACTTTTTTTCGGGATATGTGAATAGAGGTACATTTCTAACAAATAGTGAATCGTAAGGCCCTATCTTTTGTTTCTTGATTTATTCAATGATGAGTTACAAAAAAAGTAATCATTTTTGTTTTCGAAATCGTAAAATGGAAAATAGCACCTACGATTTTTGTCTAAATTTTAAGATTTATTTTACAAGAAAGTATCTCTTTAAAGAGATACTTTCTAGTAAAATAACTTTATAAATTACCTGATTAAATGATCACAGATGCGTAAATACATTGAAATTCATAGACCCAAAAAATATATCAGTAACCAAGGAAAAGTTCCTCTCTCGCTCAGACAAGAAAGCATCCGTTGGTATTTTCTCCAACGTTTTGGTGTATTTTTTATATTTCACACAACATCAAGATTTTCACAAACGGCTACTCGCTCCACATTTAGATTAATATACTCTTAGCTCCGTACGTTATGTTACTGTGTTATACGTGCAACTCTAGCTGCAATGATTTTCAATTTTCATAAAATAACTAATAACTTTGCTAATACTGGTCCGATTGACACGTTTGTTTTTACATGTCAAAATAGATTCGAAATCCACTCATTCCAGAAACACCACGCACTGCCCATCATATTGAAGTTTCCCCACTAAATGAGCTCGACCTCTGGTGATTGAGTGTTGCAATTTTGGCGGTCTTTCCCAGTCATAGTGTATCTTAGTACAGATCCGTGAGTTATCTGTAATATCCTTTCTTCAGTTTTTTCATTCAATATTGCATAGGGTAGTTACTAGTTACTGATATATATCTATGAATTTCAATGTATTTCAGTATGCATCTGTGATCATTTAATCATGTAATTTAAAAAAGTTATTTTGCCAGAAAGTATCTCTTTAAGGGATACTTTAAGAGATACTTTCTAGTAAAATAGACTTTATAAATTTTATAAATCACAAAGCCTACAGATCTATGTGCGTTATAATTAATTTTCCTTCACACTACAAAACAGAGTTCTCAGTCAATGAGATCATTGAGTGGATCCCCTGGTGGCATCCATGACAGCGCCAGCTTAATGGGTGTCTCCCTGGCCTACCACCTTTTGCTTGAACATTATTTAATTTATTTACTTTATTTTTGTATTGTGAGGCGTGGTCAGATAAATGAGATTCTGACTTTCTGGACCTCAACTTTGATCCTTTAAATTAGCGCGGGAAACTGTCTGCTAATATTTAGGAGAACATCTTGTATTGTGACACGACACGCGGAATAAATTCCGGTGGTTGTGACAGGGTGAGCTGAAAAAGCCGACTTCACGTTTTCGCTTTTACGTAACAATGTAATCAAACAATATTTAAACATACAGTAGTCTTGACTTCGATAAATGGATACAAATGATTTTTTATAGAATATTAATCGTTATATTTCATGTAATTTAACTATAGTTCTCGGTGGCGTATTGATCTTGGTGATTGACGTGGCGAGGCCATCTTGGAAGTGAGTTGGAACTGTTTACGAAGGAGTGGTGTGAACAGAAATCCATAAAAGCACCACGTTCACTGTGGTTCATCGACTTAAAATAATTCATAATGGTGAGTACAGACTTCTAAATATACTTGTTTTCTCTTATGGGGCAAAGTTATATCGAGTAACATACACGGATCAGTAAAGTGTGGGAATTTTCTGAGTGCCCGAACAAGTTTTGACACCACGTCCAGTCTGACAGAGATATGACATGGCATGGACAAAAGCAAGGAGAGGCTAAACAGCTGTCATTTTAATCATACGTGGACACAAGTCTGATATTCTTTAATGCAGAGATTCCTAAAAGATTTTAAAACTATTGTGACTCGTCATGTTGATTTTTTTAATAAAATAAAAGGAAATAAGATGCCATGAAACCTTGATTTGAAGAAATGTAGAGCAGTTGGGTAGTATTGAGGGAGTTGAAGATAACTATTAGTATTATTTGAACCAGTGCTTTAACTAACCACTGACTTAGCTGCTGCTGGTATTGGGTGTTGTATAAAGTGTAGGTATTACAGCAACAACTCACAGTGTGCCCCCTCCATGGAAACTTAATGACTAATGTACAATGAAGCCAATAACAATCTGAGAAGAAATGACAATATGTGTGGTGTTGTACAAGGCACACAGTAGATCTGGCCACTGGCATGGGGATGGGGCAAGGGTCTCGATATGTAACAGGGTAATTGAATTGGATCAGAGCAGAGTGCAAGTGTACTTGACAGCCTGCACCACAAAGGAAAAGACCCAAGTCATTAGGTCAGATATTAACCAGTGCAATCTATTTAGTATTAATGAACCTGGCTTTAGCCATGTATGCTATTATTGTTGACACCACAGTGTCGATTGTAACAAATGTCACAAGGTATCTAGTTTCTTTAGTGCGATAGGCTGAATGCTGGTCACCATTTTGCCCCATTCAAAATAACATACCAAAACAATAGGAAAGCACACCACACTTTTTTTCAATGATTATCTATATTACTTTTGTATTTACCAACAAAACATTTTATTATTATTTTTTTATTGTTGAGAAATATTTTAATATAAATTTGAAAAAAAAATACTATATACAAATAAATAATCCATGATTGACTTACATACAAGTATAAATACTCAAACAATTTGTAACTGACATTATAAAGGGTACAAATTTTTCGAATCAGACCAATCAAAAAAGAATGTGGCCTTCAAATCTGCAACGGTTGTGGACAAAGGGACAGTTTAACATTCCCTGCCTTGGAGATAAGAAAACAGAAATTTAACATGTTTATTTGTCCTTCAGAAAGACAATCATACCATACTTATAGGTGCATGAAATATTCCCTCCTATTGTATAGCAACCATATACCGAAATCATGGGCCAGAGGCCCATGTACGGTATAGACTGGAACCTCTGTTTTTTCTGGTGAAAAAGAAGCAAAATCTTGAATAGGGCATTTTTGCAAAGTCTGCATGTACCTGCATCATATTTTTAGTTATTAATTTTAAATGGGCTAAATTTATTTCTTTCCTACCTTCTAGAGTTGGTATCTATTAAAGGTTGAAAATAAATTTATTTCATGTGAGCAACCCTGGCAAACTTAAGTTGGCAGCCATGTTACATTGTTTACTATTACAAGTGGGTCAATCTCACTATATTTTTTTTTTTAAACAAATTTTTTTGATAAGGTTACCTTCAAATAGTTTTGTTTAAAAAAAAAACAATAACACGTTGCTGACAAATAAATGTATGAGATTTATAATAATTAAATAAAGTAGGTGTGTCTTTCTTTTGTCTTGGGCTTGACCCCATTATGATCCTTTTGACTCAGGCAACCCACTTTTCATGGTTGACTACTTCTATACCATAATGCACCATTCATTATGGCAGTAGAATGATACAATTTTCCAGAGGATATTCCAATTATTATGTATATTTACATCACCAAAACCTATGGATATCAATGAAATAAGAAAGCTGTGAAGAAATGGAATGAAGTGCCCAAAAGATTTGACTCAAAACTGCAGGTGTGACATTGTTTTCACAGTTTAAAATTAGCGCCTTCATTCCCAAAGGCGCACCCCCGTGAAATTAGTATACAAGTCGTCAGTACCCTACTCCCAGGTCGGGGACCTGCAAGGAGGAAAGGGTACTGATTGCCATACTACCTCCTATATGTTGAGTATTGTTACTTGGATAAACAATTTGCAAGAATTGTAATATTATTGACCTTCATTCCCTTCATTCCAGGTGCTGTTAGCAGCTGCAGTATGCAACAAATCAGGCAAAGGTAAGACCTAACTCTTGACCTAAATTTTATGAGCTTGTTTTTTTTTGTTTTCGTTTTTACTATTCTGAGTATTTGACAGTTAGTTCATCTTCATTAGCAAATATGACAACTCTAAGCACTCTTTTTTTCAAACTTTTGTGTGCTGCTGAAAAATCAAGAATGCCCTAAAAACTTGCATATTCATTCATTAGTTAGACAATGAGTACGACAATATTGAGCACATGCTTTCCTGGGAATCTTCCCCCAATTTGATTATGCTATGGCTATCATTGCTCAATAATGTTGCCATGGCAACCATCATCTGTCTGTGTGTGCACTTGTGTCTGTGCTTTTATTTTGTAATTGTTGGATTTTTTTCCGCATTTAACAATACCCTTTTCAGACTTTCCCCCAACCATAAACATCTAATGTGCCCAAAGCACTTGAGACTTAGAGTCAATTCTCTTGTTTTTATTTGTAGCGATCATTTCTCGACAGTTTGTGGAGATGACAAGGTCCCGCATAGAGGGCTTGTTGGCTGCCTTCCCTAAACTTATGAACACAGGCAAGCAGCACACATTTGTGGAGACTGAGAGTGTTAGGTATGTGTACCAGCCCATGGAGAAGCTCTACATGTTGCTCATAACAACCAAGGCCAGTAACATTTTGGAGGATCTCGAAACTCTTAGGCTCTTTGCTAGAGTGGTAAGTACCATTTTCAACAAAATATTTTAAATGAACAATATGAAAAAGTATTAATTTTGGCATAAAATTACACTCAGAATTGTGAATGTATGAAGTGAGAATTCGGACATAAATTTCTGTTAATGTTGTTACCTATTCTCTACATTTCAGGTTCCCGAGTACTGCAAGGTGATGGAGGAGAGCGAGATTCTGGAGCAGGCTTTCCCTTTGATCTTTGCTTTTGATGAGATAGTTGCTCTTGGCTACAGGGAGAGTGTCAACCTGGCTCAGATTCGAACATTTACAGAGATGGATTCCCATGAAGAGAAGGTCTACCAGGCAGTCAGACAGGTCAGCATGCTTCTCTACATCTACAGATACTCACACATTTATTCTCCCAGCCTTCTGTGCATTAACCACACCGATTTCACATTTATTCCCCTCCATAATTTTCTCTGACTTGACACATGGGATAATATTGCAAAAATTCAGCAACACCACTTGGACACAAATGTCTTTTGCACCTTGAGTTCTACAGTAGGGTGTGACATGTAGCATTCTCTGATTTCTGTTTACTTAATATTACATAAAGAATTATCACATATTTTGACTTTTGTCTCTCCTTTATTTTGTGTCATGGGAAAAAATCTAATAGCAAGTGATTACGAATTTTAAAAATTTTATTTTTATATTGATAAATTATGTAGACACAAGAGCGTGAGGCCAAGGAGCACATGAAGAGAATGGCTAAAGAGCTGAATCAGCAGCGCAAGGATGCAGCGCGCACAGGCAAGCGTATGCCGGGGCTGGGCAGTATGGGTAGCCAGGGAATGGGACGCTCAGATTCCTCCATCATAGACACCTCACCCACAGAACCAATCAAATCTTCCTACTCAGCCCCTTCAAGGCCGTCTGGTGGCGGCCGCGCCATGAAGCTTGGCAGCAAGGCAAAGGATGTCGACACTTTTGTAGACCAACTCAAATCAGAGGGAGAAAGTAAGTGATACTGTTAGAATATGTTACAATATCTCAGCTAATCATTGTGTCAAATTAGTACATCCAGATATAAACAGGGATTTTATCAAGATAGATTTTATAAGCAGTAGATCTTTTTCTTGTTGGATAATTGATTGTTTCTATGCTTTGCAGCCGTAGCCAGTACAGGAAGTAGACAGACTACTTCAGTTGCCAAGATAACCACGCCAGCTATCGACCAGGAAAGGTCAGTCCATACCAACAGCTTCTTTCTGACAGAAATAATTCACACCATAAACTTATCAACAGGCATCTTTCAGCAACACCACAACAAAATTTATTTTAAATACATTTTTTTCCAATTCTATAAGTCATTGAGGTCGTAGAAGATAGCGGCAAAGTAAAGGCATTTATGCAGCAGCTCACACAGTGTGTCCCCCTCTATGTATGCTTAATGAACAATGAAGCCAATAACAATCTGGGAAGAAATGAGAACATGTGTGGTGCTATACAAGGCACACAGTCAAATATGTTTTTATCTGTATTCAGGCCACTTGCATAGAAATGGGACAGGGATCTTGATATTTAACAGGGTCTATGAATTAGACCAGAAAGTGTAAGTTCACTTAACAGCCTGCAGTACAGAGAAAAGACCTTCATTATTAGGTCAGATATCAGCCAGTGCAATGTATTTAGTATTAAGGAATCTGGCTCTGGCCATGTATACTATTGTTAACACCACAAATTATTCCAGATTGTTTCTAGTTTCTAATAATAATCTTAAATGGACTGTATTAAGAAAATTACTTTCAACAATAAACACAGAAATTTAGGAAGTAGAATATCGAATATTCATATATAGTTCAAAAGGTTAGGGCCTATCAGGGTAAACATCTCTTAATTTGGGCATTGATGACATTTGATTGGTTCTCTACATCTACATCTATATGTTTACTCGGCAAAACCAATTGGCATCCCGTTGAGAGTAATCATACAGAATAGCCAGGAACTAATCCACCATGGCGACCCAAACTTTTAAATGATACCTGGGATTATCAGTGCATATGGATCCAAACGTATATTTGGTATTTGGTGAAATGCCAGAAAATGACCATATTGTATCATGCACAAGGTGTGCATGGCCAGATAATGCTCGGAAAGAGCCTGGCAAGTCCAGAGAAGTTGAGCAATATATTCCTGTTTGGCTTCACCTGTTTATATTTAACCAATCATTGACCTCAATAAAAGCATAAATAGAACCGCAGTTCTCTGCACATGCTTTGTTATAGTTGTATTTTTTACTTAAATCTCAAAACAAAAAATGTTGATTCATGTACATTTAATACACTGATGTTGAATATGGTTGCTTACAGATACACAAGGCAAACACAAAGGTAAAATCTAATACCCACACAGACATAGTCACATTTAGCGGTCCAAATAGTTTTGTCACTTTTCAAACTGTCACTCATCAAAGTCCCGGAGATCCCCTTTTCCCCAAAATAATTGTGACCTTGGTAGTTCAGGGGACAAGAGGTTTTATTGGCAATATTCATTCATGCTGGGTAAACATGGTTGATTTAATTGATTAATGTTCATGTACTTCAGTTATTGATTCCCTATTTATTTTTAATGACCTAATACTTTTTATGGAGAAGATGGAGTAGAATAACACAATGATTTAAATAAAACGTTTGCTTGTAATGTAGATCACAATTCTGAAAAAAAATATTATGGGCAAAATACAATGGCACAACACATTTTGGTTTGTCATGAACTTTTTGAGTAAATTTTACTTTGTTCTTAGACTTAAAGTATTTTGCTGGGCACTTTTCAGTGTTCATTTACACCAAGAAGAGAAGATCAGTTTAACAGCAGGTAGAGACGGAGGTTTGCAGAACCTGGAGGTGCATGGAATGGCCAATGTCCGCATCTCAGATGAAAACTTCACCCGCATCAAAATCTTTGTAGAAAATAACGACACAAAGGGCATCCAGCTTCAGGTGAGTCGGTTGTATCAAAAATGATTTCACATTTATAATGGCTGTAAAGCTATCAATATTCATTAAACAAGAGATGATTAAAAAAATATATAAATATGAAATTGTTTGATTTCAGCCTCATCCAAATGTAGATAAGAAGTTATTTGCACAGACGTCCGTGATTGCTCTGAAGAACCAGAGCAAGCCCTTCCCCCTCAACCAGGACGCAGGCATACTGAGGTGGCGTTTCCAGTCCCAGGATGACTCCTACATACCACTCTCCAGTCAGTACCCATGCTTGCATAAGCCACTCTGTAGTTTTCAGCCTGTCACATATAGAAATGTAGTTCTTAGTATTTTTGTCCTCCGCATTCTTCGCAATGCGAAAAAGCAGGGGACATGAAATTGAGCTGGATGCGTCCATGGTAAATTACTTGTGTGCATGATACAGTCACATTAGATAATGGCTGTGATTGATCAATTCCTATTGCCATGACAACAATGTCGCCAACTTGGCTTGTGTGCATGATACAGCCCGAATAGTTTGACATTTAGCTTAGATATTGCACACATACACTCCTGGGGACCTTTCCCACCCAGTCTGTTTAGGTGCTCCGATCATTTTCACGCCAAAAATAAGAGCTTCTCCCTGTCACTTCCGCTTTTCAAAATGGAGGCCTCGTATTGCATATGGACATCTTTGTTTTCTGTATTAAGTCATAATTTTACAAATACTTTCTACATTTGCAAAACAAAAAAAGACAATTGAAAAAATATTTAAAATATTGTTAGGTCTGGAAATGGGCATGAAAAATCGGGGGGAAAGTCCTCATTACCAAAAGTCCTGTTGCTTGGGAACCCTGCATTTTATATTGACATTTACCTTAGATATTGCACACATGCACTCATGGGGACCTTCCTCCGATATGTTATGACTGTGATTGCTTAATAATGTTACCATGGCAACCATCATCTGTGGATGCACTTGTGTCTGTTTTTTGTTACTGTTGTTATTGTTGGATTTATTTTCTGCATTTAACACTACCCTTTTCAGACATCCCTCCAACCATAAACATTTATTGTGCCCAAAGTGCGGGGGACTTTTGAGTCAATGATCTTGCTAGCCTTTGTTGTATTATCCAGTTTGGATCCCAAATTAATCTTGTGTGAACCTAATTGTTGATTTTACAAATTAACAATAACATGTATGGTATTGTAGTAAACTGTTGGCCAAACGAGACTGGAAGCGGATGTGACGTCAATATTGAATACGAATTAGAGAAACCTGAATTGGAGCTAAATGATGTTGTCATCACAATACCGGTTCCGTAAGTGATCAAAATTGAATGTTTTAACCTCAGCATGTCAAAAATATGATCAGAATGTTGAAAATAGTGATTTGGCAAGTATTGTGGGCATTTTAAGACCTTTTGATAACATCATTTTAGAAAGAAGTAATGACAAGTGGCAGTGCCACCTAGGGTGTGATTATTGTAGTAACACCTAGTGTTATATTTGGTTATCAAAGAGAGAGCAAATAGATTACTGCATAATAATACATCATCTTTTAGACATTTTTCCTCCAATTACCATCATTATAATGTGCAGATTGCACATAACAAGGTGTTTTGCTGAATTTTACCCTCTTGCAATTGTGTGCAAATAAAATCATTATTGAGGCCTTTCAGATCTGGAGTGGGGGCACCAGTGGTCAATGAGTGCGAAGGAGAATATCACTATGACAACAGGAAGAATCAGTTAGAGTGGCGCTTGACAGTTATCGATGAGAACAATAAGAGTGGCTCCATGGAGTTCTCAATTAACGGCCATCCCGATGACTTCTTCCCGGTCTCTGTGTCTTTTGTGTCAAAAAAATCTTACTGTGATATAGAGGTAAGTAGCCGATTCACTGAAGTGGCCAGTGCATTCTATATGCACCAACTATTGTCCTCATGACATGTAATTTGTTGAAAATGGTGATGAAAATAATGCTTGATTTCTATATATACTTAATATGTTTAGTATGAGATGCACAAACTTATAGCCATGGATTTTGTTTTTATTTCAGTTGGTTGACGTACAGAAGTTAGGAGATAATTCTCCAGTAAAATTTTCATCAGAAGTTGTGCTTTATGTTGACAAATATGAGATAGTCTAGGCGCCTAACTGGTTCTAGATGAATAACATAAAACATTTTAACATTGAACGTCAACTAGATCATCCTCATCTTGCATTGTTTAAGTGAAGAGAGGCCCCAGTAGGTGCAAAACTGAAGAATAATGAAACGTTGGCTGTTAATGAACAGAAATAAAGAACCTTTTTGGTGCCTCATGTCATGTGGACCAAACAGTACTGGAAGCTGTTGTCATGGAAACAAATGATAAAGATATTTATCAGTGGACTTATGGGCTGCAATTCTTTCCCATCAGGTTATTCACAATAGTACAAAAGGGTCCATATTATTTAAATTTGTTAATGAAATGTATATAAAATGACAACCAAGAATTTAAATGTTAAATATCTTTACCATGAAGACTTGCAGGTCAAGTGAGGAAAAAAGTTCTGTCAAAGAAAACAATTCAATATTTTAGGATTTTTTTTGTATGGTGAGATGCAGTCACAAATTGACAAGACATATGAATGTTATTGAACAATGGAATGAATGCAAATAAATCAAATAAGACTTGGTCTGCAAGAATTTCATGAGGGTAAGATTGCAACACAATGTGAAATTAAGCTGTAAATATTACGAAGGTTTGTTTGTCAGACAAATTTAATCCTTTATGTATTATAGAGAGGAGGGATGAAAGTGTGAGAATAACATTTGGGAAGACATTTGTTTTGAATCTACCATTCATATTGACATGTGGATTAAAGTATGATAAGCTAATAATTGTTCACATGCTTCGTTTATGATTTACAGACTGATTAAAGGAATATATAACAGCTGAGGTTTGAAAAAAATTATATTGAAGTGAAAGAGAAATACCAAGGTTTATCCTGAAAGAGTGAAATAAGCTGTTACATAAAACATTTCAATCGTTGATTCTGACATTACAATAAATGGGAAACTTTAACAGTTAGAAAGCTAGACCTTTACCCTGGGGACTGAAGTATTTTAATATGGGAGCACACTATGTCGTGGGAGATATTACTGATCAAGTTGGTTTTTTTAACAATAACAATAATCATAAAATATAATTTTTAACAGGAGTCTTGCAGTTTAAACAGCAGAACTAGTAAAAACAAGAAAACAATTGATGCAACCAAAACAAGAAACCTTATTTCCATTGTTATTATTTTAATATGTATAAAAAAGTCAAGATGCCAACAAGAAAAATCTCCCAATGATCAGACAAGTTGTGTATCTGACACCCGCCTTTCAAAAATGCACTCTTAAAATGGGACATTTTACAAATATAATTTTTTTTGTTTGCTAATCATCCAAAACTTTCAGAAATAATTATCATTTTGTTATGATTTTTTTTTTTTTTTTTTTTTTATGAAATGTTTTGTATGTCAAAATTGTCAAATGAGTCAAATCGCAATGCCCACAGCCTGTGTTGTATGCATGATATAAATGTGTGACTTGTATATAAATCAAATACTGATCTATGTTATTTTTCTTTTGATATGATATGGGTGGGTTAAGTTTAGAGGCTTTTGACGTGGGTCATGGCCAGAATATCACTTGTAAAAAGATTATCAAAGCTAGATATATTATATATATATATATCATATAATATTATTGGTAATAAAGACATGTAATAACCAGGTACTTGTCATTTTGTTTCTCCCCAAAGTGATTGAGGAACTGGAAGGTAACTTCTGTTACCTCTTAGTAATCACACTGTCTATCTTGGTGCATTTGTTTATTTGTCCCTTCTTCCTTCGAGCTCTGCTAACTTCTTTAGGAGTAGTGAAAATGTCCATCCGTTTGTCAACAATTCTTTAAAAATCTTCTCCAAAACTACCATATATGTTTTATTTTTAAATAGAGGTAGATATAGAGGTGAAGATTCAGATTCCTTCAAATCTTAGTAATGTCACCATTGACCTTAATGCAGCGACCTTGAGGTCACAATTTTTGTAAGGAGCATATCTCAGCAATTACTGATGAGGAAATTAAACCTTAGTATACAGAAATGTCTCCGTTCATTCAACTTCATAGCTGTGCCTCGTCATACTTTATTTAGTCATGTGACCTTTGACCTTGACACATTGATCCTGAACTTAAAATTTGTCTACATACAACATCTCAACCATTAAAAGTGAATAAAAAGTATTCATATCTTTTATATATCAGCACTATGTTTAAAATTCTTCCCTAAAACTACCAGTAACATTTTAAAAATTTATACAGAGGTAGATATAGAGGCAGACTCATTCCATCAAATCTTTGTGATGTCACAATTGACCAGCTGTGGGAGGATGTGTGACTATAATATGTGATATGATACTGAGGTTCAAAGTTTGAAATTTATCTTTTGCATATCCATTTTAACATTAGGTATAACTTCCCAAATTCTATTACTCCATGTTTTGTTATATATTTTAGGCAGTTGATGAATCATTTATAGTTGTCATGGTCAAGAACTAATACCAAGTCATTTATGGTATCTCTGGTGGTATTTGTCTTTTTGACAGCACATTGAATGATGGGATGGAGACTTATTGCCACACAACTTCAAGCTATGCCTCATCCTGCTCTGATAGCATTTGCATGATACAGGCACTATCTGAGTTGAATAAAATGAAATTTTTTCTGAAGGTTTAATACATATTTAACATTTTTATTAATGAGCAGCTTGATTGGAAAGTCATGAAAATGAAACACTCAAATGGCCACCCGAGCACCAACTACATATCGCCTGGCATCTTTGCAGTGATTGTTTCATTTTGTGTTTTGTTCTCTTTGTTGTAAGTTTTGTTTTTTTGTTATCTTTTTTTTTCTCATCCGTGTTACATGTGGATCAACGCTGCCATCTTGGAGCAGGCACATGTCCCCACATCTTGTGTTGTTTGCAATCCTTTTGTAAACAGAACAGTTACAATATAAGAATTTGGTTACAATTTAAAGCCTTTAACCAAGTCAAGGTCACAGGTGAGGTCATCCTTTTGACAGACCCACGGACCCATGCACACAGAGCCCAATGCTATGGCCCCAAACACCGCTTAGGCATTGGGAGCTTAAAATTATCAATAAATAGTTATGATTGTTAATGAATTGACTTCAAAGCATTTTTTTTAAACTGCTCAATTTAAACATTTTTCAGACAATTGTTTAAAATGTGCATTCAACCCCCAAAAATAATAGTTAAATATACATATAGGGGTCTACATATATATATATCGTATTATCCCTAATAGCCGCCCTCTACCGAATAACCACCCCCACCCTCCACAAACCAGGCCTTATAGCTGGGGGAGTGGAGATGCAGACTTACATTCCACATGGTTCCCACTAGAACCCATGAAGTAGGCAGCCCCGCATGACTGACTGACTGTGGATGGTCAATCAATGGTCACTTAAGAAATCAGGTCACAGTGGCCACTAGCTGATCCTACCACTGGCTGCAATGATGGAATGTATGCCCCACATCCCCACATTGACAGCCAGGGTAGATAAACCTAACATATTACTAACACATGGCACCACCACATAATAGTGTAAATGCCTGGCCTGGGTCACAGATTGCCTGCTTTGGTTTCACAGGAATGACCAACAGCGGTTGTATAGATATTCAGTGTATATCCTGCCCATAGTCGGCTTTCAGTGAGTAGCACTTATCGAAAAGAGTAGGGGGAACCCGGTGTGAATGGTCTCAAAAAAACCTTTCAGTTAACCAACTCACAACAATAGTCCATTTTTCAATAGCAATAATCAATGACCAAATTTAACAAGACATGATTGCAATTCACAGCAATCACATTGCAGGGCCGCCTCTCCAGGCTACGGCCCTCTTGCAGTTTAATATTGTATAGATTTCATTCATTCATTCATTCATTCATTCATTCAATTGCTGCTCCGGTGGCGCCACTAATATGTCACTGGCTGACATGCCAAGACCAGGGTTCAAAATTGACTGCTTTTCAGATTCACAAATGGCCACATCTTGTTGCACTTGAAGAAAAGTTTGATGGTAAGAATAATTGTACAGTACAGTATTATTCAATATATCTTATATGAACTAATAAAAATGAATATGTTAGTCCAGACACAAAACAACTAAACATGTTAAGTATTAAAAATTATATTCTTTTATCATCATGATCAGTGTCACAGCCCTGTAGTTAGACCACATGCCTGTAGGGTAATTAACCAATTAAGTCTGGGATGTGCTACTGGGCTTCATACTGTGACCCATATGTGACCCTCAGCATTCAGGTGTCAGATCTTACACATTGATGCAACATGGGAGTTAATTACAGTGTAACATCATCACTTGAAATTGAGAAATATTAAACAGGTGTTTGTGGAAAACAGTACAAGGGGTGTATTTTCTTTGATATGTTTGCATGAGTATTGCAAGTGAAGCTGGGAGTACTGTTTACATACTAGTATTAATTACTGAGATAGCAAACCCCTGTGGATTGTTAGTCTGCATCTCCACTACCCCAGCTATAAGGCCTGGTTTGTGGAGGGTGGGGGCGGTTATTCAGTAAAGGTTATTTTCGGCCTTCGTCTTCTAATCTTCTCCCTTTGCCTTTAGCAAACTTTATATACTACAGTAAGCCGCTCACTGTATGTATGAAGCTCTGGAGGTATCATTCGTGCCTCGCACTTCGCTTTTCAAGCTTCGCTATATTTGTACTTCTACTTCGCCATATTCGCATTTCGACTTCGCTGTATTCGCATTTCCATTTTGCTTTTTCGCCCTTCTACTTCGCTATTTTCGCATTTCTACTTTGTTATTTTCGGCCTTCGTCTTCTAATCTTCTCACTTCGCCTTTAGCAAACTACAGTAAGCTGCTCACTGATTGGCTACTTGGCAATGCAATACGAAGTGCGAAGATAAGAAAGGCGAAGTTAGCGAAGGCGAAGGGCGAAGATAACGAAGGCAAAGGGCGAAGCTAACGAAGGCAAAGGGCAAAGATAGCGAAGTAAAAGGGCGAAGTTAGGGGCGAAGTACGAAGCACGAATGATACCTCCAGAGCTTCATATCACTGATTGGCTACTTGGCAATGCAATACGAAGTGCGAAGATAAGAAAGGCGAAGATAGCAAAGGCGAAGGCCGAAGATAACAAAGGCAAAGTGCGAAGATAGCGAAGTAGAAGGGCGAAAATAGCGAAGTAGAAGGGCGAAGTACGAAGCACGAATGATACCTCCAGAGCTTCATAGTATGAAGCTCTGGAGGTATCATTCGTGCCTCGCACTTCGCTTTTCAAGCTTCGCTATATTCGTACTTCTACTTCGCCATATTCGCATTTCTACTTCGCTGTATTCGCATTTCCACTTTGCTTTTTCGCTCTTCTACTTCGCTATTTTCGCATTTCTACTTTGTTATTTTCGGCCTTCGTCTTCTAATCTTCTCCCTTCGCCTTTAGCAAACTTTATATACTACAGTAAGGTAAGCTGCTCACTGATTGGCTACTTGAATATGAAGTGCGAAGATAAGAAAGGCGAAGGTAGCGAAGTAGAAGGGCGAAGATAGCGAAGTAGAAGGGCTAAGTTAGAGGCGATGTACGAAGCACGAATGATACCTCCAGAGCTTCATAGTTTCCACTCAATGTTTCATATTTTTCCTGCTGGATGTTTCAAGTATGAAGCTCTGGAGGTATCATTCGTGCTTCGTACTTCGCCCTTCTACTTCGCTATTTTCGCCCTTCTACTTCACTATCTTCGCCCTTTGCCTTCGTTATCCAAGTAGCCAAGTAGCCAATCAGTGAGCAGCTTACTGTAGCATATAAAGTTTGCTAAAGGCGAAGGGAGAAGATTAGTAGACGAAGGCCGAAAATAACAAAGTAGAAATGCGAAAATAGCGAAGTAGAAGGGCGAAAAAGCAAAGTGGAAATGCGAATACAGCGAAGTAGAAATGCGAATATGGCGAAGTAGAAGTACGAATATAGCGAAGCTTAAAAAGCGAAGTGCGAGGCACGAATGATACCTCCAGAGCTTCATATTCAAGCAATAAAAAACATTAAATGTTACACTGGCAATGCAGTCATCTTCAGAAATGTTTTAGGTAACTTTGTTGTGCAAGTGCAACTTTTAGCAAGTGTCCCTTCATGATTCAGAAAAAAAAACAGTGAATTTTTATGAAGAAGTCAGGAAATTTAAAAAGCTGATTTTTTTTTAACTGAATGCAAATAAAAGATAACAGGAAAAATCTCTTTGGAAGGGTTTGTTATTTAGGGAGTGGATGCCATGACAAATTATTTTTTTAGTTTCCTCTTCCCCTCTAAAATCGACCCCCCCCCCCCCCCCCCACCCCCCAGCCCCCGCCCCCCTCAACCCCCATGAATGAATAATGGTCCGCCCCTTAGGAATGGTAACATCTATTTATGCATTCCTGTTTCCATGTCATATTGTCCACCAGTTTAAGCTTAACTATTATATAGCTTCGCCCTCTGGTGGAAATTGGTTCCGGATCAAACCAGATATAACACTGTCGCTAAACTAGTCACTGGTGTAATTTGCCTGGTTTATCACTTTGAAGGTTCCTTTCAGAACACTGCTGAAATCGATACCCTTAACACCACAGTGATGTTTAAATACGTTGGAAAGATCCAATGAAAAATTCAAGTTTATCTGAGTCACAATACAGTCAGACTAACCGAAAAATATACCTCTTCTCACATTCTTAACACCAAAAGAGTCAACCCTTCGACATTTTGGGCTGGAGATCACTTAGATAACACAAAAATCTGTGAAAGTGATCACAATTTTTGGATGTTGTTTGATAGGTTGTGATCAGATTCAAAATGTTTACAACACGCAGTTGATTCTCGTGCACGATCGTGCCGAGGCCGAGGAATCAAACGTAGGCGGCTTCATGATCGGGAGGCAGTGTTTTACAGATCATAGTTGAGCGACATGCTGAGATTGGAGAGTTAATGACTGCAATTTTCCCGGAGTTCACGTGGGCACCAAGAAGACTCCAGCTTTTCACAGATATCCAGCGATAAATGCTTAATTCTATGTAACTATGGACTAGCAATAAACTGTGAACACATGAAAGCTTCGTACGAATCAGACGACTCTCTTTGACAAGATCTTCTCACGTTTTGGAAAGAAGGGATAGGACCCAGCCAGGTGAGCAGCGAGTCCCCGCCATGTATGGACAGCCAGCCGTCTGTCAAAATAGACACCTCTCCCCCACAACACATTCATCGTCAATATAGAGTTGAAATCCACTGTTTTTTAGAGACACCACACACTGCCCATCATATATCTAAGTTTCCCCACTAAATGAACCTGGCGATTGACTGTTGGCAGTGTTGCAGTTATCGCATGTCATCATCTCACGACACAAGTCACATCCATAATATCTCTCAAGTGCAGAACTGTGGGTTATCTGTGACGTCCTTTCTGTATTTATTTTTTTACTCCGTATAGCACTTCTCTCCTATGCATCAGGCTCACTTTTACACCCTCTCCGATTATGCAATCAGATATGTTCAAACAGGCCCGTTCCATAAGCCCTGACTGTAACCAGATGCACATGCACAATGTGATGACGTAATTACAGCCTCTGAGTCTGACGGCACGTGCACGATATGATGACATAAGTCAAATATTAATATTCATGAGTGCCCAGATCGTACAATATTTTTGGCAGGATTATCGCTCGGCATGTATTGAAGAGGCCTAGTAAAGCTGGGTATATCGCGCCCAAAAATTACGGCACTACGAGTTTCATTACGAACATTCTTATTTTCGAAATAATGAATATCGGACATAGCGAATTGATTTAACGGTCTTATACTCGAGTATTTACGGTAAAACGTAAATACGATGTTCATATTTTCGAAATAAGGAATATCAGACGTAGCAGATTGATTTTAATTGCGTTTTAAATGATAAAGAAAGGTATTTACCCAATATTATTGGTCTATTATTTTGAAAAGCTTTGTTTTGACTTTGTTCTCACTGATTCCAATTATCAGCGTTTACAGCTTTGAGTCGTGTCTTCCCTTTTTGACAGAAATGCTTTCACACGTGGATCGATTTTAATTGCGTTTTAAATGATAAATAAAAGTATTTAAAATTATCACAACTTATGCTTTGCAGGTCGAGAACAGAACAAAACCATCCATTATTGTGCAATATATTAATACTTCAATGCCAGTTAACGATTGTTTTCGCGCCAAAAACAAGAGCCTCTCCCGCCTTTCAAAATGGCGATCTTGAGAAATTGACAGAAATACTTTCACACGTGGATCGATTTTAATTGCGTTTTAAATGATAAATAATGAAACGCTTTGTTATTCTCGACCTGAGAAGCGTAATTGTGATAATATTAAGTAAATACCTTTATATATCATTTAAAACGCAATTAAAATCGATCCGCTAAGTCTGATGTCTGTTATTTCATCGTTTCAAAGTAAAACATAGATTTGATGTGTGGAACACAGTAAATTTGATGTGCGGCAACACGAAGAGAAGCCAGGGATCCATCGTTGCACAATATATTAATATTTCAATACGAGTTGATACACTCCATTTGTTTTTGCTCCAAAAATAAGAGCTTGTCCCCGTCACTCCCGCTTTTTAAAATGACGACCTCGTATTGCGTAATGCATGTTAAATGGATGAATGGTTTTGTTCTGTTCTCGACCTGCAAAGCGTATTTTGTGTTAATATTTTATATACTCTTATTTATCATTTAAAACGCAATTCTCTGGCAAATCTGCAATGTCAATGATCACATGACTTGTGAGTCACGTGGCCAATCGATCCGCTACGATGTCACGTACATCGTTTTTACGTTTCCCTTCGTGGCGAAATTCTCGACCTTCGAAGCATAATTTGTGATAATATTGGGCAAATACCTTTATTTATCATTTAAAACACAATTAAAATCTATCCGCTATGCCTGATGTCTATTATTTCGAAACACTTTGTTTTCACTGATTCCAATTATCAGCGTTCACAGTACTGCATGTCATCGTTTATAATGCTTTGAGTCGTGTCTTCCCTGTCGACAGAAATGCTTTCACACGTAGATCGATTTTAATTACGTTTTAAATGGATTGATGGTTTTGTTCTGTTCTCGCACAATTTGTTATAATATTGGGTAAATACCTTTATTTATCATTTAAAACGCAATTAAAATTGATCTGCTACGTCACTCCCGCTTTTTAAAATGACGACCTCGTATTGCGTAATGCATGTTAAATGAATGGATGGTTTTGTTCTGTTCTTGACCTGCAAAGCGAATTTGTGATAATATTGGGTAAATACCTTTATTTATCATTTAAAAGGCAATTAAAATCGATCTGCTACCTCCGATATTCGTTATTTGAAAATATGAACATCGTATTTACGTTTTACCATATATACTCGTGTTTTAGACCGTTCAGATCTTGTTTTGTAAGCATATTTACATTTCACTTTTAATATGGCCGCCAAGAGTCAGCTGAAGCTTGAATGGAAGCAGAGCCGATATCTCAAGAAAAACTAACTCGTCTGATATTTGGAAATTGTTTTTTTTTATCTCTTTTCTATGCCGAAAGATGAAAATTAATATATTGATCATCTGACTTACATTTTTGAAGAGAAGAGCTCAATAGCTCAATTTTGAGTTGTTGTCAATGATGTCAATTGGCTAAATTGTATATTTTTATAGCAAGTTGGTACTTTCGCTCGTGCATATTGTGTCGAAATCAGGGTCGATGGCTGCAGTTTTCATAATAATTTATTTATACCAATCAAATCAACTTTTCTATTCCAAATAATTCAATGTTTTATTTGTTTTACATGTTCAAGAAAGACAATTTCTGATTTATCAGCCAATGCTATGAATGCGTGAATACTATGGTCATTGGCTCAACAGTGACCGGCAACTGCCCGAAACTGGCAGTTGAACCTTAGACATTTTAAAATCAGACATCTGGCATACCTTGTTGTACAAATTGCAATTGAGCTAAATGTTGTCTCACACATCATCTTGTGATTTCACTGCCTTTCAAAACATTAAAATGTTTATTTGTTTTCACAGCATGGATGATCATGTCACTGTCAAATGAGATCAGAAGTGGTCACATGACCAAACATCGTATGACTCAGTATAGAACTCTGACAAAATGCAGGTTTGCTGAATGCGTGAATTTCCTGATAATTCTGTACATATTGAACAGGTATCATTTTTACTCAACAGGCCTTTAAAGGTAGACGATCTACTATCAATGTGAGCAGTTTTTGTCCAGTTTTGAAAGGTTTTGTGAAAATTGAGGGTAAAAAACATGTAAATGTCCGGATCAAACTGCTGGTCACTGTGTTATTTACTACTTATATCCCTGATATAAATGGTTATAAACACAAAGGACTCATTCTAAAGACCTCAAAATAAAGATTTGTGAAGGGCCTATTTCCCTATTCAACGTCAACATAAAATCCACTCTCTGGCAACATGATACATTGCCCATCATTTCTAAGCTTCCCAACTAAGAGAATTCGACCTCTGGCAATTGACTGTTACAGTTTTGATCCAAGTTAGTTTTTCACAGTCATTTTATATGTTTTCTGCCAGCATTTGGCTTTACAGAGTGCATTGAAGAGTAGCGTTGTGGAACTTCAGATCGTTGCTCTCACTCCTATGATTAGATTGATCCACCCTTCACCTCATTGTGCAACCTCATAAACAATAGCAAAACAATGCTGAGATCAAGAAAAAGTAAAGAATTTTTTGTCTGACAAGCTTGATATCCAATGTTGAATAAATGGGAACATGGCTCCTTTAAACCTGTTGCTGGAGAATGTGTTCTACTGGAGTTGCGCCTTTAATTGGATGGACAGTGCATGGCATATCTGAAAATAGTGGATAGTCATTTGGGCATTGATTATGGCATCACACAATATCAAATCGGGCCAAAAGCTGGGCTATAACAACAAGTGTTAGAGCTCAGATTTTAAAATGAGGCTTTAGTGCATTTTCAATAGGCAAATAATGTCCACATTTGTTAATTGTAGCATAACATCACAATGTCAGAATAGCAGCATGGGTAAATTGAAACAATTTAAGATTGGGACAATGTCACTGAAAGCTAACATAAAGCTACTGTACTGACAAGGTAATTTTACTTAAAAAATATAAAAGAAGTAATACAACAGCAGACACAGGCATTCCGATTGCTGAAAATGTGTGTTTGGCAAACAGTGCTAAATACTTTTAATGGTGGGATTGGTTGTTTTAGTGATTAAAATCATAATGGTAAAGAATTTTGGATTTATTTGATATAAATTATTTTATTATTATAAGTGAGGTCCCTCAAAACCATCACATAAGACATCCATGGAGTCCTGCTATGGCCATGTGGGGGACCTGATCTCACTCTCCACACTGTCCACCAGAGGCACATGAGGTGATAGGCACATCAGAGGTGATAGGTTCACAACGGCGCCCTCTGGTGGACCAAATAGGGATCCATATCAATATCCTACTGATATTATGTGATTGATGTTCACAGTCGTAGAATCAGAAAGTCCTGATGTTTGAGTGATGTTAACTTTTGCTTTGTAAGGGAGTACTTAGAGTTATGAAGCTATCATGGTGAAAGATCAACTTTAGTTGATATGATTTGGGACCTCACCGAATTATTAACACTTTCATTTTGAAAACACACATCACAGTTAACTTTGAGTTTACCGGTATAATGAACTTATATCAAACTAACAGGAAAAAAAGAATGACAGCATTATATTTGTGGGTTTTTTTTCTCATAGTTATTGACAAAAGTGATCACTGTCCTGGGCTGAAACTTGTCATATGAGCCGAATTCAGTGGCAATTCTACTTGTTCCAAATATGTAGTTGGCATTGGTGGTTGAGAAAATAAACTCACATTGAGGAAATGGTGTCACACTGTCAGGGAGACTCTGCCATAATATGATCAATGACTATTGGACCAAAAAAATAATAACCTTGTTTTTGATAACTTGCCCTGAAAAAATAGGATAGGGGGTAGATTTTTATTTTTTATTTCGTTTTTTTGTTGTTGTCAAATTTGATAACATATATTGAGAATGGATAAATTTGAATGACATTATAAGTGAGACAATGACTTTCACCAAGAAAGTAAAAAAAAACTTCAGGGTAGAGCAGAAACAAGCTTCTTTTTTTAGGCCTTGGAGAATACCTTCTCTGTGGCAGTGAGTTAAAGGGGAACTGGGCCACCCTAGGAACTTTGAATTCTTTTTTACATTTTTGTATTATGGAGGGGAATTGCAACCCACATTGATTCTATTAGTATGACTGCACAGCGCAAACATGACATTTTTGGGAGAAATGTGGCATCCAGAGTGTACACACAAGTATGATAAAAGAATGACCTTCATCAGACATTTAAAACAGATTGGAAACAAGCTGAAGTTCTGCATTATTGCTCAGGTGAATCAATCTCGTGGCGGCGCCACCGTTGCCACTTCTTGTTTCCCACATGTGGCCATTTGTCCAGGGAATTTTCACTGTTTTTTGTTCAATTGGACCATGTTATTGTTTTTGGATTATCATGTTGACATTAAGTGGATGCAGTAGATTATAAATGTACTGTTTTACAGCATTTGGATTGAGAACTGCATTGTAAGTTGTGCAAAAATGATTGCAAGAGACCATTGGAGAGTTGGATGGTACAACACGCTGACACCTTATGGCAGACCTGCTCTTTCCAATCTCTGATATCGAAAGATTGGAAAGAGCAGGTCTGCCACTAGGTGTCAGCGCAGTGCACCATCCAACTCTCACATGCAACTGTTGCGTATCAGCGATAAATAGTTTTGCATTTGTCACATAAATTCTTCCATTCTTGATGTCATTGATGTACAATTAACATAGATGTGAAAAGTAAGTAGTTCTCTTAATAATTTCTTGCAAAAAAGACATGTTTAAACAAGTCTGCGAGTCTGAATCCAGATCCAGGTCCGTGTTATAGGTTTACATATAGTATTTACTGTGGCGACTGTCGCCGCCACAAGATCGGTTCACCTGAGCGATAATGCAGAACTGAAGACAGACTAACTGAGACAGACTGTACGCTAACTGACATGCAATTATTATTATTATTTATCATCACTGCCATATATGTACATTAAATAAGGCTAAAATACTGATTTCTTGCTTTCTAAAATCGTGTGAGCTGGAACGTGATTAGCGTAAATTTGTATCTACGGAATTCAAAATGGCAGCTGGAGCGGTCAACATCACTCGACTCGATCAAGAAAATTGGCTTTTTATGCAGTTTTATGCCCCCCCCCCCCATCCTACACACATACATGTAATTACACACAGCTCACACAGGATCTAGACATGTATTGTCAGTAAGCTGCCTGGACTGTGATTTTTGGAGTTACAGTGTCAGTCAAACTATGGAAAACAGTATTTCCTTTTCTAAGCCAACCCTCAGGTGGCTGCATTTAAGTGCTATGACGTGACGTGTTGTGGTATGTTTCTCTCATAAAATGTGTTAGCTGAGCTCCGTGGGCTGCTGTCTAGCAGGGTCAGGGGCAGATCAAGCAACACTTGCCGGTCCTGTAGGAGACAGAAGACTAGTTCAGCAGCAGCAGGTAGAACAGGTTTGATATGTAACATTTCAGTGATAGAAACAGATTTTCAGCAGTCCTCGCCAACTGATGATTTTTTTGTGAGTGAATGATTAAATTCAACAAGAAAAAGGCTAGTTTAGTACTAGCCAAATGAATTAAGTACTGGCCTTGGCTAGTTGGTGAGTGCTTGTTTCTATCACTGCCATTTGATTGAAGTCATTAGAAAAGTAACTGAATATATCCATTGATAGCACTCACAATTAGCAATAAGTGTCAAAGATAAGATATGGAACTCAAGATAGGGAGTGAGGCATCAGTGCTTGCTTAAATATGGAAAGGTGCAGCATTCAGAACTTACAATATCCAGAACCAATAATATTTAGAACATGCAGCATTTAGAACTTGCAACATTCAGAACAGGTCATTTTTAGAACATGCAGCATTTAGAACTTACAACATTCAGAACAAGACATTTTTAGAACATGTAGCATTCAGAACTTACACCATTCAGAACAGGTCATTTTAGAACATGCAACATTTAGAACTTACAACATTCAGAACAAGACATTTTTAGAACATGCAGCATTCAGAACTTACACCATTCAGAACATGTCATTTTTAGAACATGCAGCATTTAGAACTTACAACATTCAGATTGAGCAATATTTAGAACATGCAACTTTCATAGCACCCATATAAGAATATACACATTTTAGATCATGCATCATTCAGAACTTTCAATGTTAAGAACATACAACCTTAAGAATGTACAAATTTTAGGATACTAAAATATAGATATTTATCTTTGCTTATAAAGAAACTGCTAATGAATGAATGCCCAAGGTAAACAAGTATTTGTGAATGGTCAACCTTTTCCACTTTTGTTGAAATTGGACCAGCAATCAAGATGTTTTTTTCAACTGACAAAACAACAAATAATACAAAAACTTGATAACACACTGTACTTGTAGCAAGAGTTCGCAGTGAGGTTGTCACAAAGTCAGACACAGTTCATAGAGAGGTTTACATAACACTTGCCATGTTTATACCAGTGCAGGACAGTGAGACATGACCTCACAAACAGATATTAGGAATCTCAACATTTATCATAGATTTTTTACATTATGAACAAGTCTTTGTGGTGTCCTCTGGTTGCAGAAATCTGAATGAATTGTAGCCTTGTAATTTGAGTTGGAATTGTTCATTCTTTCCACATGCAGACAATAGTTTTTATCAGAATTGATTGTATGGCATGACATTTGACAACTTTTTTTAAAGAGATGAGCCAAATACTAGACGAGGGTTATCATTTTGAAATATATCTGTATGAAATGATAAATTATTTTCTCAGTTGAAAGCTGATAAGTCCACACTCGAGCCCTTTACACCTGACCTTTTCATACCTTAACCTGTAAACCCTGTAAATTTTGAGGTGTCCCTGATTGGCTGAGAGCAGAAAGCAGTTGATTGGCCCTTGAACATATAGTCAGCCTCCGCCTTTCACAGTCCCCAGTCCACTCGCGTCAGTAGGAATACACAAAGATTATGGAATATCTTAAAAGTGGTAGGTTTGTTTAAATTCTATATTTTCAGTCATTAGCACACTGCTTTGAAGGACACACTTATAACTTAAGGTGTAATGATGTATCTTGTCTTTTAGGGGAAGTAAACAGTGATTTTTAAAGATATTATTACAGTCACATTTTATACTGTAGTCAGAGCAAAGGTAGACAAACTTGTCACAAATATTAGAAATTCTGTTGTTTTATTTTCACAAGAATGATACCAATCTGTGTTCAGTCACTGCTTAAACCCAGATGTTAGTCACTTTTATGATCAGAGCAAAGGCAGTGATAAAATGCTCCAATCCAATTTCATCGTATGAAATTCAGGGCCAGTTTTGAGTGATTAATATTATTTGAGAATGTTTCTCCTTGTCTGTTGTAATATCTGTTAATATAACTTGACTGCTTCTACTGTAATAAACAGAGGTAGAAGATCCTCGACCAACAGATATTAGCCTTCAAAAGGCCCAACATGCAGTCAGTATGGGCTACAGATCATTATGGATGTTATCAAGAAAAATGAATATATTATCAGATTATCTTGTTTGAACAGTGTCCTCTAATTTCTAGCTCCAATGGCTTGTTTCAGCTCTGCTGACTTGAAGTTGCAGAGCTTAAAGAGTGGGGAAAATGTCAGTCCATCTGTCTGTCCCTGTCTCAGAATATTTTCCATTTTGTTATGATTTTTATCTCTGCAACCACTTATAGAAAGAAATTAATACTTGGTATACAGTAATGTCTCGGCTAATATCTGTACCTGGTTATACTTATGGTAACATGCATTTTAATTTGCTGGAATTGTCATCTGCTCAAATCTACTCATGGAAAGGACTTAAATGGTCGTTTATGAAGCCATTTGCTGGCATGTCTGGAAAATATTAACAAACTTTACAGAAAAAGCAATTTTCTGCATAGCTCTGAGGCCATTGGCCTGTGGTTTAATGCTTTCTTATGTGAGCCTTTAAGGGGAAATTATTTACCATCTTTCAAAGTCTTGCCATGCAAAACACAAGGCAAATTCATGTGCCATGCAGCATACAAGACAGATACATATGCCATGCAGTGCAAAAAGGCAAATTCACAGTATTTAATATGAATCAATTGTTAAAACTATCCTTCTGGTTGAAAATTGCGTTTGAACAGAGCTCAACAATCAGCTGACACATGGCGAGATGGTTTTGTCCTGTTTTCATCATGAAATTTGTCGAGCAGGACAAATCACCATATTGGTTTGACCAATGATATAAGTAAAAAATTATCCAATAAAAGCCTTTAATGTTACTGCTAAATACACTGCAGATGCACAAATACACCTTTGTTCATACTTTCAAAGCAGGAAAAATGGGGTATGTGTGAATGGCTTTGAGTTTAGTTTAGTTTGGGTATAGTTTGCGAAGAAATATGTACACTGGATATGTTTGATGCAGAATTACAAGGAGAAATGTGGTTTTTTAAAAGTAATTGATACATTAATGACAATAATGGCTGGTCATTTGGATGGCATGTAATCAGAGGGCTAGGATTAGAGTCGATTTGTTTGCTCTCATGACAGAATATAACAACAGTATTGTTACATTAAATGATAGGTCTCAGTCAGTATACAAGTTTGTTTGACGCAAATGAGATGTTTTTGTAGTTGGTAGTTTTTGGCTGTCACATAAAGAGAAAAAATATTCAGCATTTTGTGGTGAATATTGTTGTCTGTGTCCTATGTATTATAGAGCTTTTATTATGACTTTCCACCCAAAACAAATTTAACCAAATGATTGCTGTAATTATCATTTGACCCTGTGAAATAGTGCAAAGGATGGGGATGTTGCATCATTGCTCACTTCATCAATCCTCATGCCCGGGAGACAGACAACAGTGACACACATTGCTGGATTATTGCAGCGAACAGTTGTAAACATTTTACTTTGTACAGATACTATTTTGAAATATGATTTCTTACCAATTGAAAAAAAAAATGACATAAATTAAAGCTATATTTTTGTACTTTTTCAGATTGCCTATTATGTTTTTTTATATCTAAAGGGGTAAAGGCAAATGTCAATAAAATATTTCCTATTCCAGACAAACCAACATATTTTAGATGATATAATTATGTATGTGTGAAACATGCAGGAAATCTATTTGTTCAAAGAGGGGATTTGTTTGCAGATTCCACTCTTTTTTTAAAAATAAGAATTTCTTAAAGTTCTTGATAAAAGTATCATGCTGGATACCTATAAGAAAATGAAGATGCTTTAATAACAGCAACACGGAGGATATCATTCAGAAAATCCTGATTTGTTAAAGAGATTAAGTACCAATTTTGCCAAAAACGTTTAAAATTAATGTATTGGTGATATATGTAGTTGTCTTTCACATGTATTAACTTTTTGATTGATGCATCCCCAAAAGTGTCCTTGAAATCTATTTGAACATGACCCTATTGCATAGCCTACTTTTGAAAGCACACTTCTTTCTTGGCATCATTTGCATATGGATTGTTATCATAGAGGCACTGAAAGGTAAAATGGCATCATGAGAGTACGGCAATATTCCTGTGAAGTCATAAAATATATTGTCCTTTGAACAGGCCAGAATGACGTCAAACAGAAGTTCATGCTTCCAGTGTTGAAAATTTTTTGGGCTAAATTTTTTGTGACCTTGGGTCAAGGTCAAGGTCATGATCAGCATAGCAATTTTGCTATATTTTCTAAAAAAATTACAGCAATATAGATATAACTAATTGCATTAAATACTGTGCTGACATCAGTTTTTTTGCTATTCATAAACATAAACTATCTAGTTTGGATTTCTTATTCATCAATTCTACTTGCATCACTCAAGCAGTATTAATAGACACTATAACTTACATAATGGCACAAGTAATTTCACCTTTCAGCACCCCTTTGATGACACTCAACCAAACGAGTGTACTATACATGGAGAGTGCATTTAGATAAAGGGACATATACAGATAACCTTTCAGAAAACCTATCCTTTGCAATCCCTGTAGAAAGACATAAATATATTTGTTGTGCAATATCAGTAGTCCTTTTGAAAAGAATTATCACGAGTATGATTATTGAATTACAGAATCCTCAGTCCTAGTACATGTTTTGATCTTTCCCAGCATTTAAAATTTGAGCTTCCTTGTTGCCCAAAGGAAGCCATTTTTGATCATTCTCATCCTTGATCATCAATCTTAACTCATGATCTTACACAATAAAAGTGTATATGATATGCACTGTCATCTTCATGCTTTAGAAACTCAGGCCGCCACCCAATCTCAAGTCAGAATCCCTCATCTGTACATTTGGAAATCCATTTTATAATGTTATTAATGTAAAATAACATTTATCCCATTAACATAAATTGATGTCTTTTATACATTGCTCACCTTTAAAAGTCACATGACAAGAAAATTGTGAAAATGTTTATATTGTGTCATAATATATTACAATACATGGACATTGCATTTCAACATGTTTTACACATTTTTATAAATGGAGTACAGAATTATAGTGGATCAAAGTGATTTGCTGGACACGCCCCTTTTTATGTGGGTCAAATCAGGGCTGCTGAGATTTTGCCGGAAGTGACGCATGTTTGCCCTTCATGTTCAAAACAAACCACTCCAAGCCAGTGAAAGTCTTGAGGGATTGTAATTTATAAGTAATAACATGAGTGTTGATAACATCTTTGAACCACTGGGGGCCTAATTAGCACATGTGGACAGTAGGTCAGATCATATTTCACATCATAGTCACTTGGATTCTGCCTGTAGTGATGGGGAAGACAGGAATACAGCCAGCCTCCCAGTTGAGTTTGGCAAACTTACATCTGCCTCTTGAAATTATTCAGATCCCTCAAGGGACTGACTTTATCATAATGTTATGGTCAAATTCATTTCCTTGTTGAAAAAGAAATGTTGATATCTCAAAGTTTAGTATCATTTTTACAGAATTTCTATTTTTATTCAAAATTCCTTTGTCTGTTTGTATATAATATTATGATTTAGTTGGGTACCCAAATCATGTTAATATTATGATTTAGTTAGGTACCCACTGACACGCAATAACAGACATTAAAAAAATACCAAACTAAACATTTCAAATGGCCATTGAAACACAACTGCAGTGCATAAATAATATTGATATAACCAGACCTCAAAATTTAGAAGTCAAAATAATTTCCAGCAATGAAACAGATCTAGAAATATGTGTCGAATGCTTTCAAAACATTTATTTTCAATTATGTCAAAAGACGTTTAGCTCAACATTACTGAATATGAATAATATTCAACCAATTGATATTGTTACTGGTAATTGGTTAACAAATAAATAAATAAATTTTCAAAAAATATGGAAATATCAACTAAAAATAATTCATAGATATTTTAAAAGTGTCATCTCAATGTTCCATTTACAGTTTGAAAACCCTTAAACTTCATGCCATAATGTTAAGGGCTAGCTTATAAGTGTCTTGAAACTGATAAGAGTAGAGCAGGCCATATTTCAGACACTATACCCAGTTAAGTCATGTTTGTTTATTTTCTTCAATTAAAGTAGGGATTGTGGGATGGGAAGCTGATGTAAATGCAAGTCTCTAAATGCAAGCCTTAAGTTTTGCCATTAATCATATTTTCAATGGGTGTTATTTGTGTAGAAGAAAGGACATCAGCTGTTATACATGTACAGACATAGGAGGAATATGTGTGCAGGAGATGCATGCGGGGCGCAATGACGTAGACAGCCTGCTGACCCAGTTCTAGGTCAAGGGAGTAGGTTAATTACCCTGGGGGTTCAAAGATCTTAGATTATAGCTAAACTAAACATCAGACTGCAGAAAAAATTGTCAGATGTTTCTCAGAGGTATGAAATCTAAAGATTTACCACTTAAAAAAATTCTTGTCATATGACTTTTAAGGTCAAGACAAATATGTCTTGGGTTTTAAAAACATCAGGATCGAGTTTCTCACTTGTCTGAAGATGTTTTCATGACTGGAGATTTCAGAATAAATCATGTTTAAATGACATACACTTGACTCATATGATCAACTTTCATTATTTTGATAAGAGTATGGAGTCTTGTGGACGTCAAGTGCCTACTCCCATTCAAATCAGTTGCTATAAATATATTTTAAAGTGAAGAAGAATGAAATATTCTCATCTGATTGGTTGACTGATTGGTACTGACAGTTTTATGAGCAAAATATTTCAAATTATATCCCTGGGATTCTAAGAAATGATCAAGATTGGGATGACAGTGTTGGCCAAAAGTCGTTGGCCATTGGACATTTCTGATGTTTTTTCACAAAGTGCAGCCAAGTATAGCATTCCCGTTGATCTATTTGCCGCCGCCATATCAAACCGACCTGCTTAAGGTGTGTTTCAGCATTTTTCTAATTGTATATCATGGTAAGAATGATTTGGCCAATAAGTTTACTTTTTGTGGGATCTGCAGGCCAGTCCAATTGTTTTTTGCCCATTTTTTAAAATATGCACAGTTATCGCACACCTCCTACAAAGCACTGGGTGCTTTAGACTTTCATCTCACTGGTCATATACCTTATTCTTTGCTCTTACACAATCACAACTACGATAGGGTTTCAGTTCAATTGTAGCTCATGACAATTATATGCATTGCAATGTCTAATGTTGATGAAAAATGTGTGACGTCAGCTGGCTGAATGTCAGACATATTGTCTTACATGGGTCAAAAACTCTTGCCGAACACTGATAGGACAGAAACGTCTTTGCAGAAAAATGACCCACAAAAGATTGAATAGATCAGATATATTTCCCAGGTGGATTGAATAGGGCAGATATTATATTTCCCAGGTGGATTGAATAGGGCAGATATTATATTTCCCAGGTGGATTGAATAGGGCAGATATTATATTTCCCAGGTTGATTGAATAGGGCAGATATTATATTTCCCAGGTGGATTGAATAGGGCAGATATTATATTTCCCAGGTTGATTGAATAGAGCAGATATTATATTTCCCAGGTGGATTGAACAGGGCAGATATTATATTTCCCAGGTGGATTGAATAGAGCAGATATTATATTTCCCAGGTTGATTGAATAGAGCAGATATTATATTTCCCAGGTTGATTGAATAGAGCAGATATTATATTTCCCAGGTGGATTGAATAGGGCAGATATTATATTTCCCAGGTGGATTGAATAGGGCAGATATTATATTTCCCAGGTGGATTGAATAGGGCAGATATTATATTTCCCAGGTGGATTGAATAGAGCAGATATTATATTTCCCAGGTTGATTGAATAGAGCAGATATTATATTTCCCAGGTGGATTGAATAGAGCAGATATTATATTTCCCAGGTTGATTGAATAGGGCAGATATTATATTTCCCAGGTGGATTGAATAGGGCAGATATTATATTTCCCAGGTGGATTGAATAGGGCAGATATTATATTTCCCAGGTTGATTGAATAGAGCAGATATTATATTTCCCAGGTGGATTGAATAGAGCAGATATTATATTTCCCAGGTGGATTGAATAGGGCAGATATTATATTTCCCAGGTTGATTGAATAGAGCAGATATTATATTTCCCAGGTTGATTGAATAGGGCAGATATTATATTTCCCAGGTGGATTGAATAGGGCAGATATTATATTTCCCAGGTTGATTGAATAGAGCAGATATTATATTTCCCAGGTGGATTGAATAGGGCAGATATTATATTTCCCAGGTGGATTGAATAGGGCAGATATTATATTTCCCAGGTGGATTGAATAGGGCAGATATTATATTTCCCAGGTGGATTGAATATAGCAGATACTACCGGTATATATTAATATTTTAATGTGAGTGAATACATTGGTGGCGCTCCGATCATTTTCACGTCAAAATAAGAGCTTCTCCCCATCACTTCCGCTTTTCAAAATGGGAGCCTCATATCGCATATGCATGCTTTAGCTTTGTTCAAGTCACATATTCTCTCTTTTGGAAACATTACACTTATGAAACAGGGGTGGACTCACCTGATTACAGTTTAAGATTTGATATTTTTGTGAGCAAGGCAAGTATTTAGAACTTTGGGAATTCCAAATTTAGAATGGTATCAAATATAGGGCAATGACTGCAGAGGTAGTAATTGAATACTGCCCATGTAATGCAGAGTACTATTGACCTACATTTGATAAAATAAGTGCTACAACTGACCTCTGACCTAGCTGCTGCTGGTATTGAGTGTTGTATAAAGTAAAGGCATTTAAGCAGTAACAAACACAGTGTGTCCCCTCCATGGAATCTTGATGCACAATGAAGTCAGTAACAATTTGCGAAGAAATGAAAACATGTGTGGTGTTACGTGTGGTGACTGCAGCACACAGGAAAAGACCTACATCAGTAGTTGATATATCAACCAAAGCAATGTGTATAGTATCAAGGAATCTGGTTGTAGCCATGTATACTATTATTGTTGGCATCACTGATTATTACAGTACCGATTGTGGCATTTGTCACAAGTTGTCTAGTTGTCATATACGTCATTGGGTTCAGAAACACTTTCAAATTTATGTTTTCTCTTCAACATTATACTGGCAATTTCTTTTGAGGACACCTGCTGGTGTTTTGCCACCAGATCCTCTTTGACCATGGCACCAAAACTGTGCCCCAGGCAAGAGGTGGTGAGCCCCATGAGAAGTTGAGCCCCAGTCACTCTCTGATTGCTCAAAACTCATAAAATCTCCTTCAGGAAAGCTATTTGACCCTGAAGGCCTAATGTATGTTAAGCAGAGAATGTAAGTAGTTTAATTGAAATCACAAGGTTGAATAGGCACAGTTGAAAAAGTTACAGTGGAATAAGTCGAACAGGGACCTGTGCGAAACAGTATGTGATAGGGAGGGCTTGATTAGTAATATATATTTACCTTTATTTACCCAGTGTTGGCAAAGAGTTAAAGTTATTATAATATTGGTGTTTCTTGATCCTAGACACATAACTCGCAAGCTGTGATCGCCAGGCAGGAATCAGAACACCATATCATGAAGTATTAGCGTTGAAACTTATTAGAGTATTGTTTGAAAACTGACGAGAAAATTGTAAGAAGAAGAGATCATAAAACCAAAATAAACACAAGATTACCGTGAAGTGGCAATATGTTGAGCAGTAAAATGGAGGAAGGTAGGCAGGTTGGGGGCAACCTAGTTTTTTTCTACCTTGGATTGAGGCCAGTCATGTCTCAGTGCAGGATCAAAGACTACCTGGCAGTATGGATCAATTATTGTCAATGGTCTTGTATTGACAATTATTATAGTTCATGTGCTCATATTGTACTGTGTATTAAGGAATATAAACACAACTATAGCCATTTGAACGAATGTTTTACATTAAATATTCATTTATTGAAAAATTATATTTAAACTCTGAGGGAGACAGAAGTACAACATAGATTTGTGTATTTCATGGCAATATATATACATTATTTCATGTTTGAAATAATGATATAAATGTAGCAAGTGATTTTGAAGATGAGTTTTAATTTGTGGCACAATATCTTTAGTGTATATTCATAATTTTGCTTAAGATATCAGTCACATTTGTAGGTTTAGTGTATGCCTCAGTATTTTTTATCTGGCAATTGTTGTATGTAGATCTATAAACGTGGGTTAAAGCTGAAGAGACTTGTTATTGCTATAAAGTAAGGGGACAAGTGGAATGTACTGTCTGTCAGGTATCCAACCTTGCGAGAGAAAGGCATAAACACTTGAAATAAACACTAGTTATTTACACACAAGATAGTATTTCAGTGAAATGAGTGAATGGCAGTCTGTATGTCCTGCAAAACGTCACATGGTCGTAAAAAGGTTTCATAGACAATCTGAATTATATATCAAAATATTAAGTCACACAAGCCACACTTTTATTTAATAACAATAGCTGCCTTTGTAATGCAGTCAAGGTAATACAGGGGACTCTCAAACAGTACAGGGGACTTCCAGTTAGTACAGTAGATTCCCAGGCCTCCCAGGTAATACAGGGATTATCAGGTAGTACAGGGGACTCCAGGCAGTATAGGACAGTCCCAGATAGTACAGGGGCCTCCCAGGTAATACAGGGATTATCAGGTAGTACAGGGGACTCCAGGTAGTATAGGACAGTCCCAGATAATACAGAGGCCTCCCAGGTAATACAGGGATTATCAGGTAGTACAGGGGACTCCAGGCAGTATAGGACAGTCCCAGATAGTACAGAGGCCTCCCAGGTAATACAGGGATTATCAGGTAGTACAGGGGACTCCAGGCAGTATAGGACAGTCCCAGATAGTACAGGGGCCTCCCAGGTAATACAGGGATTATCAGGTAGTACAGGGGACTCCAGGCAGTATAGGACAGTCCCAGATAGTACAGAGGCCTCCCAGGTAATACAGGGATTATCAGGTAGTACAGGGGACTCCAGGCAGTATAGGCCAGTCCCAGATAGTACAGGGGCCTCCCAGGTAATACAGGGATTATCAGGTAGTACAGGGGACTCCAGGCAGTATAGGACAGTCCCAGATAGTACAGAGGCCTCCCAGGTAATACAGGGATTATCAGGTAGTACAGGGGACTCCAGGCAGTATAGGACAGTCCCAGATAATACAGAGGCCTCCCAGGTAATACAGGGATTATCAGGTAGTACAGGGGACTCCAGGCAGTATAGGCCAGTCCCAGATAGTACAGGGGCCTCCCAGGTAATACAGGGATTATCAGGTAGTACAGGGGACTCCAGGCAGTATAGGACAGTCCCAGATAATACAGAGGCCTCCCAGGTAATACAGGGATTATCAGGTAGTACAGGGGACTCCAGGCAGTATAGGACAGTCCCAGATAGTACAGGGGCCTCCCAGGTAATACAGGGATTATCAGGTAGTACAGGGGACTCCAGGCAGTATAGGACAGTCCCAGATAATACAGAGGCCTCCCAGGTAATACAGGGATTATCAGGTAGTACAGGGGACTCCAGGCAGTATAGGACAGTCCCAGATAGTACAGAGGCCTCCCAGGTAATACAGGGATTATCAGGTAGTACAGGGGACTCCAGGCAGTATAGGACAGTCCCAGATAGTACAGGGGCCTCCCAGGTAATACAGGGATTATCAGGTAGTACAGGGGACTCCAGGCAGTATAGGACAGTCCCAGATAGTACAGAGGCCTCCCAGGTAATACAGGGATTATCAGGTAGTACAGGGGACTCCAGGCAGTATAGGACAGTCCCAGATAATACAGAGGCCTCCCAGGTAATACAGGGATTATCAGGTAGTACAGGGGACTCCAGGCAGTATAGGCCAGTCCCAGATAGTACAGAGGCCTCCCAGGTAATACAGGGATTATCAGGTAGTACAGGGGACTCCAGGCAGTATAGGACAGTCCCAGATAATACAGAGGCCTCCCAGGTAATACAGAGATTATCAGGTAGTACAGGGGACTCCAGGCAGTATAGGACAGTCCCAGATAGTACAGGGGCCTCCCAGGTAATACAGAGATTATCAGGTAGTACAGGGGACTCCAGGCAGTATAGGACAGTCCCAGATAGTACAGGGGCCTCCCAGGTAATACAGGGATTATCAGGTAGTACAGGGGACTCCAGGCAGTATAGGACAGTCCCAGATAGTACAGGGGCCTCCCAGGTAATACAGGGATTATCAGGTAGTACAGGGGACTCCAGGCAGTATAGGACAGTCCCAGATAGTACAGAGGCCTCCCAGGTAATACAGAGATTATCAGGTAGTACAGGGGACTCCAGGCAGTATAGGACAGTCCCAGATAGTACAGGGGCCTCCCAGGTAATACAGAGATTATCAGGTAGTACAGGGGACTCCAGGCAGTATAGGACAGTCCCAGATAGTACAGGGGCCTCCCAGGTAATACAGGGATTATCAGGTAGTACAGGGGACTCCAGGCAGTATAGGACAGTCCCAGATAGTACAGGGGCCTCCCAGGTAATACAGGGATTATCAGGTAGTACAGGGGACTCCAGGCAGTATAGGACAGTCCCAGATAGTACAGGGGCCTTCCAGACACCACAAGGGACACCCCATCAGTACAGGGGCCTTTCAGACACCACAAAGCACACCCCATCAGTACGGAGGTCTTCCAGACACCACAAGGGACACACCATCAGTACAGAGGTCTTCCAGACACCACAAAGCACACCCCATTAGGACAGAAGTCTTCCAGACACCACAAGGGACACCCCAGTTGTAGAGGGAATGTCAGTACAAGAGACTCAGCAGTGGTACAGGGGACTCTTGTATGGAGCAAATCAGCAACAATATTATCTCCACTAATTCACCTTATTTGTGTTAAAGTTACTGAACCTTATAAGGTCACATATATGGATGACTAAATAAGGATTTGGTTGTTGCGCATGTAGAACAAGTAGCAGGTAATGCTTTTGTGATTAAGCCTAGTGTGAATGTGGCATGAGTTTGTCCCACTGTCAGGCCTCCCTCTTCGCCAATCACACATCGTCAAGGGAATACACCCCTCACACCCAGCTGTTCGTCCCTCTCTGCTAAATATTAATCTGCACAGTATTCTTTGTAGAATATCACATGAACTAGATTTTACATTATTATGATTTAGATACAAGAAGCCACCTTCCAGTTCCTCTTTCTAAGGAACTGGGGTTATATAAATATGAGGCATCTGAGCATCCATGAGATTATGAGTTAAGGTTTGCAAAATACAAGTTAGTTTAGGCCATATGTATTGAGCAACAGCAAGTTTTAACCAATTGGAGATCTTCTAATGATTTATTTTAGAAGTTTTACAGAACCTTTTTATGACCATTCAGAATTATTTAATGATTTTTTTTTTTACAAAATACAAGTGCCTTCGGCTGGAAGGGGTTGCAATAATTCACATGTGCAGCTCTCTCTCACATATACAGCTCTCTCTCACATATGCAGCTATTTCTCACATATGCAGCTATTTCTCACATATGCAGCTATTTCTCACATATGCAGCTATATCGGTCTTACATATGCAGCTATATCAGTCTTACATATGCAGCTATCTCTCACTTATGCAGGTATTTCTCGCATATGCAGCTATCTCTCTGTTGTAGCTATCTCTCACATTTCCAGCCGTTTCTCACATATGCAGCTATCTCTCACTTAAACAGCTGTCTCTCACTTTCATATCCATCTCTGATTTGTGCAGCAATCTCTCACTTGTGGCTACAACTGTCTCATCTCAACTATCTCTCACATGTACAACTATCTCACTGTTGTAACTATCACTGCTGCAGCTATATCTCAATTATGCAGCTATCTCATTGTTGTATCCAACTCTCACTAGCTATCTCCTTCTTTTGCAGCTCACACTTATGCAGCTGTCTCTCACTCATGCAGCTGCCTATTACTCATGCAACTGTCTCACTCATACGGCTGTCTCACTTGTGCAGCTATCTCTCACTGCTGTAACTATCTCTCATTTAAACAGCTGTCTCACACTCGTGTAATGTCTGCATTTTCACATATGCAGCTATCTCACTGTTTTAGCAATCTCTCACATACACAGCTATTTCTCATATATGCAGCTGTCTCTCACTTTTGTATCCATCTCTAACTTGTGTAGCTATCTCTAACTTGTGTAGCTATCAAACTTTTGCAGCTAGCTCTTATTTATGCAGCTGCCTTACACTTGTGCAGCTATCTCTCACTTGTGCAGCTATCTCACTTATGCAGCTATCTCACTTATGCAGCTGTCTCACTTGTGCAGCTATCTCACTGCTGTAACTATCTCTCACTTATGTAGCTGCCTCACACTCGTGCAGCTGTCCATGTAATGTCTGCATTTTATCCATGAAGGTTCCTTTGTGCAAAACCTAGTGGTACCTCCACTGGTTCAATAATTAGGTCAATAATTAGGTCAAATTACCGATGGTCGAAAACAAAGCCCAAATACAGAAATGTGTCAGCAAATCCCACCAGATGGCAACGTAGTGACGCAACAGCGAGATCGCACACTCTTGTCAGTGGCGAGTTTTAGGGCAGCCAATACCTCATATCGCAACTTTTTTTTTTTTCAAATCTCGACACCCTTCCTCTCTGATCACGTTCATGCTTTTTTTATATGTGTATGTAATAAGTTGTCTTTATAGACAAAGACAAAAAGATGGAAAATAAAAACATCATGTTTGGTTTTTGTATTAAACTAAGAGTACAGTGACATCACTATATCTTCATAGATGTGTAATTAAGTCAAGATATGTCTCATCTCTTTACCATTAGCAACATAGTGAGAGAAGTCATAAGCACAGTTTGTGATTCATATGCCTCATTACTCATTTGCATAGTGACACTTGTAGTCAGTAAGTGCATAGTGACACTTGTAGTCAGTAAGTGAGAGGCTCATGGTGGGGTCTTTGGATATTTTCACTCTCAAGCCTCTAGAATCATATTGTCATAAACGTATTCATATAAAATTCCCTGTCAGTACCTAGGTTCTTCTGGCAAAGTCCCTTTCGGAAATTTACGTTATATATTACAAAATGCCTAATATTAACTGATTTTTAGCTGATTTAGTGTTTAATTTTATTGTTTTTTTCATAAGTGAACAAAATGAGATATAACCAGTGTAAATAGGTAGTATTTGAGTTCTTTACTTGCACTTGCATGGTTTGACTGCAGGCCATTATTTCATGAATAGAAAAATAGTCCATTTCATGGAAAAATCCTTTGACATTACTCAGTTCATAAGTCAACAAATGAGTAAATTATTTTGTTTATATTAAAATGTCCAATCCGCCTGCCTTAGTATTGCATTCTTACATACAATTTAAGTACAAATTTTGAAACAGGTCAAACGAATTGAAAAAGAGTGATAAAATGAGAATAATACTTTCATATATTAATCACTTGATGTCATTATTATGTGACATTTATTGGTGTTGATGGACACAAACTAGCAAAATAATCTGAATCAATGAGCACATTTCAAGAAACATACACATCACTCACATGCACTCCACATGCCATGATGCTGACAAAAAAACCTTGAAAGTGCACACCTGCTAAATATATGTCAATGAAGGCAATTTTCAAGGTCACAGGAGCCAATTTTAAAAATTTGTTATTTGTGATATTTTGCAAAACATTACAAATAGTAACAACATTTGTCTTATACAATATATTTGTTCATAATTTTTAGAATAATTAGAGTAACTAGGTCACATTGACCTATTTATATGCCACATAGGTGACAACTTCCAAAATGTTGAGAATCTGATCCTTTACAAATCAGAGAAGATTAGATATTGATATCATGTGAATATTTCTAAATATCCCAGTGTGATTTATTTAGATGCACTTTTTACCCTCAGCCCCTGATGTAATCAGGCTGAGGGTATTGCAGTACTCCTGGCGTGGGTATGTATGTATGTCTGTATGTATGTATGTATGTATGTATGTATGTATGTATGTATGTATGTATGTCTGTAGCGAACATCCTTGTCATCGCGATAACTCAAGAACAACTGATGGCAGCTTCATGAAACTTGACACACATATGCATCTGGTGAAAACCTCGGACGAGTTCGATGGACGACGACCTTGACCTATTTTTCAAGGTCACAGGGACTATTATGTGAAATCCCAAGAATCACAATAACTCAAGAACGAATGATGGCAGCTTTATGAGATTTGACACACATAAGCATCTGGTGAAGCCCTCAGACTTTTTCCTATGAAACATGACCTTCACCTACTTTTCAAGGTCACAGGGACAATTATGTGAAATCATCTTGTCATCGCGATAACTCGAGAACAAATGATGGCAGCTTCGTGAAACTTGACACATATAAGCATCTGGTGAAAACCTCGGACGAGTTCGATGGACAGTGACCTTGACCTATTTTTCAAGGTCACAGGGACAATTATGTGAAATCCCAAGAATCACAATAACTCAAGAACGAATGATGGCAGCTTTATGAGATTTGACACACATAAGCATCTGGTGAAGCCCTCAGAATTTTTCCTTTGAAACATGACCTTCACCTACTTTTCAAGGTCACAGGGACAATTATGTGAAATCATCTTGTCATCGCGATAACTCGAGAGCAAATGATGGCAGCTTCGTGAAACTTGACACATATAAGCATCTGGTGAAAACCTCGGACGAGTTCGATGGACGGTGACCTTGACCTATTTTTCAAGGTCACAGGGACAATTATGTGAAATCCCAAGAATCGCATAACTCAAGAACAAATGATGGCAGCTTTATGAGATTTGACACCCATAGGCATCTAGTGAAGACCTCAGAATTGTTTCTATAAAACATAACCTTCACCTACTTTTCAAGGTCACATGGACAATTATGTGAAATCATCCTTGTCATCGCGATAATACGAGAACAAATGATGGTAGCTTCATGAAACTTGACACACAAAAGCATCTGGTGAAAACCTCGGATTTGTTTGATGGACGGCGACCTTGACCTATTTTTCAAGGTCACAGACAATTATGTGAAATCCCAAGAATTGCAATAACTCAAGGACAAATGATGGCAGCTTTATGAGATTTGACACACACAAGCATCTGGTGAAGACCTCAGACTTCTCTTGATGGAACATGACCTTCACCTACTTTTCAAGGTCACAGGGACAATTATGTGAAATCATCCTTGTCATCGTGATAACTCAAGAACCAATGATGGCAGCTTCATGAAACTTTACACGCACAAGCATCTGTTGAAAACCTCGGACTAGTTCGGTGGATGGCGACCTTGACCTATTTTTCAAGGTCACGGGGACAATTATGCGAAATCCCAAGAATCGCAATAACTCAAGAACGTATGATGGCAGCTTTATGAGATTTGACACACACAAGCATCTGGTGAAGACCTCAGACTTCTCATGATGGAACATGACCTTCACCTACTTTTCAAGGTCACAGGGACAATTATGTGAAATCATCCTTGTCATCGCGATAATACGAGAACAAATGATGGTAGCTTCATGAAACTTGACACACAAAAGCATCTGGTGAAAACCTCGGATTTGTTTGATGGACGGCGACCTTGACCTATTTTTCAAGGTCACAGACAATTATGTGAAATCCCAAGAATCGCAATAACTCAAGGACAAATGATGGCAGCTTTATGAGATTTGACACACACAAGCATCTGGTGAAGACCTCAGACTTCTCTTGATGGAACATGACCTTCACCTACTTTTCAAGGTCACAGGGACAATTATGTGAAATCATCCTTGTCATCGTGATAACTCAAGAACCAATGATGGCAGCTTCATGAAACTTTACACGCACAAGCATCTGTTGAAAACCTCGGACTAGTTCGGTGGATGGCGACCTTGACCTATTTTTCAAGGTCACGGGGACAATTATGCGAAATCCCAAGAATCGCAATAACTCAAGAACGTATGATGGCAGCTTTATGAGATTTGACACACACAAGCATCTGGTGAAGACCTCAGACTTCTCATGATGGAACATGACCTTCACCTACTTTTCAAGGTCACAGGGACAATTATGTGAAATCATCCTTGTCATCGTGATAACTCAAGAACAAATGATGGCAGCTTCATGAAACTTTACACACATAAGCATCTGTTGAAAACCTCGGACTAGTTCGGTGGATGGTGACCTTGACCTATTTTTCAAGTTCACAGGGACAATTATATGAAATCCCAAGAATCGCAATAACTCAAGAACGAATCATGGCAGCTTTATGAGATTTGACACACACAAGCATCTGGTGAAGACCTCAAGACTTCTCATGATGGAACATGACCTTCACCTACTTTTCAAGGTCACAGGGACAATTATGTGAAATCATCTTTGTCATCGCGATAACTCGAGAACAAATGATGGCAGCTTCATGAAACTTTACACACATAAGCATCTGATGAAAACCTCAGACATTTTTGTATGGAACATGACCTTCACCTACTTTTCAAGCTCACGGGTACAATTATGTGAAATCCCTATCATTGCTATAACTCGAGAACGAATGATGGCAGCTTTATGAGATTTGACACACATAAGCATCTGGTGAAGACCTCAGACTTCTCTTGATGGAACATGACCTTTACTTACTTTTCAAGGTCACAGGGACAATCATGTCAGCCGGCCGAAATAGCTCAATTGGTAGAGTATCTGCCTTGAGTTCCAGGGATTCCCGGTTCGAATCCTGGCCAGTCACTCTCAACCGCTTTGAGCAGACATTGTCTGGAATCAGCGGTATATAAATGTCAGCTTTACTTTTCCAGCGCTATGAACAGACTTGTCTGGTATCAGCGCTATATAAATTTTATTATTATTATTATTATTATTATTATTATTATTTATGTCAAATCCACGTCATTGCAATAACTTAAGAACAAATAATGGCAGCTTCATGAAAATTGACACACATAAGCATCTGGGAAGACTTCAGATGAGTTTGATGGACGGTGACCTTAACCTGCTTTTCAAGGTCACCGGCCCATCTCAATAATTCTAGAGTAAATGATGACAGTTTCATGATACTTAACACACCTAAGCTATCAAAGGAAGTAGATTTTATGGGTTTTTTTAACCCCTGCATCAATTTGCCTTGGTGCAGTGACGTTTTGTTCACAAATATTGTGTGGAGCGAATGTTGTGCAATGAGTTACCAGGGCTGAGGGTTGATGCATCTCTGATGCCTATGTTTGTAACCTTGTGTCAAGGTCAAGGTCATGATTAACACAAGAGGAACTTGGCTTGTGAATTCTATATTTTCAAGACTACAGCAATATCGATGTCTTGGCAGATATGATCTACATATGAGGGGCTTGGACAAGTTTGATATTGGGTGACCTTGAGCTTTTTTCAAGGTCACAGAAGAAAATTGTCAATATCATGTAAATGTGATATTTGGCAAAACATGACACAACATTTATTGCCACTTAATTTATTTTACACAATGTTTGTTCATGTTTATGTGAATAATTTATGTAACCAGGTCACCTCGACTGATCTCGAAGTTGATATCATGTATGTGTAAAGTACATATAAAGATTATTTGTTCTGATGGATTTTTATTGACTTTGGGTTAAGGTCAAGGTCAAGACCAGCAATATTGTTACTTTTATCGACTATGCTCTCTTGACTGTAAGAATATAGCAATATCAATGTAACTTGCGATACGTGATTGAGCTGGGTTGGCTAAGAGGAATTATCAATGTAACTAGGCTAAATAGGATCTTGATATATGGTGATATTTTCAAGGTCACAGGAGTGAATTTCCTAAATCACAAATATCATATATTGACACTCCATGTATACAATACAATAAGTTCATGATTTGGAAAACAATTATCTTATAGTACAAAAGAGATTGACATTTGTGAGTTAAATAGTGCGTTACCTTGTATATAAATACTGACTTTATAAATATAGACAATGCTTGTTGTTATCTGTATTCAGGAACTTGATAGGGACTGGGAAATTCAACTGTCTATATTTAACTGATATTGACCAGTGCAGTATATAAAGTATTATGGAATTTGGCTTTAAGCATGTATACCAGTGTTTGAAATAGCAGCGGGCGTGTGAACCTGCGGCTTGAAAGTTTCACATCAATCTATCAGTTTCACTGGAAGCTGGTCCTTACGACTTTTGAAAATATTTTAAATATTTGTTTAAGTCAAATCTGAAGTGCAATATGATTTTACCTTCGCAGGCCATCACTAAGACATCGTTTGACTGATGGAGAACCTGCACAATCTTGAATTTCCAAAGGTTCCAGCGCAACTTGTGATTGGTTAAGACAAATATTACAAACATAACATATTTATGCAAATTCTTATTGGTTGAAAAATAATGCGACTCTTACTGGATGCCACAAAGACGGTAATTACAATTCGCACAAATTTTAAACACTGGATGTTTGAGACTCGATTCATGAACTTTGATTCGTTGGTTGTGTTGTAGGGAAAGACGTTACATGTCAGATACTAGAAAGCAGACATAGAACTGTACAAGGGTAGAAGCCAACACCATATTTCTACAAAGTGAAAAGCAGATAGTCATGAAACATAAAATTTCATGTATTTTAGAATGTTTACTTCTGCTTCATACACTTAACATTTCTCCTCAGAATGCACCAAAATACAAAAAATCCTGGGGAGAAGGCGTACCCACAAGACCCCACTTATTGCTTCGCACCTATAGTGCTTGTGTCCATTGTGCCTTTGCCCCTCACTATGATTTGCGACAGGGCCACAAAACATGAGGGCTTTTTGTTCTTCTTTTAACTTTTAGATACTGTGGGCCTTGATAACTTATTATTTCACATACTGATGCATACCATTATCGTTGACATCACAGATTATTGCAATACATCGTGTGACATTTGTCGTAAGGTATCTAGTTTCAACAGTACAAAAAAGGAAGTTAAGCATACAACCATACTGTGTTATCTTTTTTTCGGGGAGATAAATAGATTGCCAGTTGGAGGATTTCCCTCAGAGTATTGGTCATGAATGTGTGATCTAGCCCCTCTGTTTACTTTTACTTTAGTTGGCATATACGTAGGCTTACCTCTCCTTTGGCCACCTTGTCAATCTGTAACTATTCAGAGTAATATCAGTCTTAATTTTTTACTTTTGAGATAGATTTCAGACAGGATCTTTAACTCTGTGATATTTCAGATAGAATCTGTAAATTACCAGAGAGGTTTCAGATCTAACTCTGATGTGTCATGTTTCAGACCTGATCAGCAACATGTCAAAGAGATTTCAGACCTGATCAGCAACATGTCAAAGAGATTTCAGACCTGATCAGTAACCTGATCAGCAACATGTCAGAGATTTCAGACCTGATCAGTAACATATCAAAGAGATTTCAGACCTGATCAGTAACCTGATCAGCAACATGTCAGAGATTTCAGACCTGATCAGTAACATATCAAAGAGATTTCAGACCTGATCAGCAACATGTCAAAGAGATTTCAGACCTGATCAGCAACATGTCAAAGAGATTTCAGACCTGATCAGTAACCTGATCAGCAACATGTCAGAGATTTCAGACCTGATCAGTAACATATCAAAGAGATTTCAGACCTGATCAGCAACATGTCAAAGAGATTTCAGACCTGATCAGTAACCTGATCAGCAACATGTCAGAGATTTCAGACCTGATCAGTAACATATCAAAGAGATTTCAGACCTGATCAGCAACATGTCAAAGAGATTTCAGACCTGATCAGCAACATGTCAAAGAGATTTCAGACCTGATCAGCAGCCTGATCCGCAACATGTCAAAGAGATTTCAGACCTGATCAGCAACATGTCAAAGAGATTTCAGACCTGATCAGCAACATGTCAAAGAGATTTCAGACCTGATCAGCAACATGTCAAAGAGATTTCAGACCTGATCAGCAACCTGATCCGCAACATGTCAAAGAGATTTCAGACCTGATCAGCAACATGTCAAAGAGATTTCAGACCTGATCAGCAACATGTCAAAGAGATATCAGACCTGATCAGCAACATGTCAAAGAGATTTCAGACCTGATCAGCAACATGTCAAAGAGATTTCAGACCTGATCAGCAACATGTCAAATATATTTCAGACCTGATCAGCAACATGTCAAAGAGATTTCAGACCTGATCAGTAACCTGATCAGGAACATGTCAGAGATTTCAGACCTGATCAGCAACATGTCAAAGAGATTTCAGACCTGATTAGCAACATGTCAAAGAGATTTCAGACCTGATCAGTAACATATCAAAGAGATTTCAGACCTGATCAGCAACATGTCAGAGATTTCAGACCTGATCAGTAACCTGATCAGCAACATGTCAAAGAGATTTCAGACCTGATCAGCAACCTGATCAGCAACATGTCAAAGAGATTTCAGACCTGATCAGCAACATGTCAAAGAGATTTCAGACCTGATCAGCAACATGCCAAAGAGATTTCAGACCTGATCAGCAACATGTCAGAGATTTCAGACCTGATCAGCAACATGTCAAAGAGATTTCAGACCTGATCAGCAACATGCCAAAGAGATTTCAGACCTGATCAGCAACATGTCAGAGATTTCAGACCTGATCAGCAACATGTCAAAGAGATTTCAGACCTGATCAGCAACATGTCATAGAGATTTCAGACCTGATCAGCAACATGTCAAAGAGATTTCAGACCTGATCAGCAACATGTCAAAGAAATTTCAGACCTGATCAGCAACATGTCAAAGAGATTTCAGACCTGATCAGCAACATGTCAAAGAGATTTCAGACCTGATCAGTAACCTGATCAGCAACATGTCAGAGATTTCAGACCTGATCAGTAACATATCAAAGAGATTTCAGACCTGATCAGCAACATGTCAAAGAGATTTCAGACCTGATCAGTAACCTGATCAGCAACATGTCAGAGATTTCAGACCTGATCAGTAACATATCAAAGAGATTTCAGACCTGATCAGCAACATGTCAAAGAGATTTCAGACCTGATCAGTAACCTGATCAGCAACATGTCAGAGATTTCAGACCTGATCAGCAACATGTCAAAGAGATTTCAGACCTGATCAGCAACATGTCAAAGAGATTTCAGACCTGATCAGCAACATGTCAAAGAGATTTCAGACCTGATCAGCAACATGTCAAAGAGATTTCAGACCTGATCAGTAACCTGATCAGCAACATGTCAGAGATTTCAGACCTGATCAGCAACATATCAAAGAGATTTCAGACCTGATCAGCAACATGTCAAAGAGATTTCAGACCTGATCAGCAACATGTCAAAGAGATTTCAGACCTGATCAGTAACATGTCAAAGAGATTTCAGACCTGATCAGCAACATGTCAAAGAGATTTCAGACCTGATCAGCAACATGTCAAAGAGATTTCAGACCTGATCAGCAACATATCAAAGAGATTTCAGACCTCATAAGTAACATGTCAAAGAGATTATAACAGAGATTATGGACAATTTGAGACCAGATTTGTAACTTGTCAGAGATTTCAGAAGTGCTCTATATTGTGTGTGGTGTGTTTCAGGAGTGATGGAGATGAAGGTTAGCGGGGATGCTGGGGCTGTGGAGAGCGACACCAGCTCAAACAGTGGTTCAGAAACCGTCAGACTCAAGAGGAACCTTTCTCTCTTCAACGGTGTGGCCCTGATTGCAGGAGTGATCATCGGCAGTGGCATCTTTGTGTCTCCTAAGGGTGTATTGATAGAGAGTGGGTCAGTGGGTGCAGCCCTCACGGTGTGGTTGACATGCGGTGTGATCTGCCTCTTGGGGGCCTTGTGTATGGCTGAACTGGGCTGTCTCATCAACAAATCAGGCGGCATGTACGCCTACATACACGAGGCACTGGGCGACTTCGCTGGCTTCATCTACCTTTGGACGGCCATGCTGGTCATTTTCCCAGCAGCCAATGCTGTCATCGCTCTCGCCTGTGGCTACTACATTCTGCAGCCCCTATTCCCCTGTGGAGCACCAGAAGGTGCAACCAGACTCGTGGCCGCAATGGCAATAAGTGAGTACTACTATTCAATGGATGTGTTGGCATTGAGTCAATATCTTATGATTTCATACATGACTAAATAAATATAATCATATTATATTTCAACCAATGAATTTATCACACAATAGATGTATTGTATTGTCAACTGACATTGATTGCAGATAAGATAGCTTGCATTATATAATCGAACTTATATAACTCAAACAATTCTGAAATTTTTGCATATTAATGGATTGTTTTATTTTTAATGCAGCATTCTTGACGTTTGTGAACTGTACCAGTGTGAAGGTTGCGTGCAAGATTCAGAATGTGTTCACTGTCATCAAGACCATCGCTCTAGTAATCGTCATCATCACAGGAATTGTGGCAATCGTACAAGGTCTGCTCATTTATTTAATATACTTGGATTGTCTATGATGTAATAAGGCACTGTAAATATCCCAGTGCCTCCTTGTAAATGGACTGCAAAATATCCCACTGGCTCATATGTCCTGTACTTTAAATTGAAGGGCACTGCAAACTATCTCATAAGGCACTGTAAAATATTTATTAAAGAACTCATAACTACAGTGGATCTTAGCATACAAATTGTCCATCTTTTACTACACATTTGAGGTCATATTATTGATTTAAATCTGATTAATTATTACATATAACAGAGGCTTTTGTGATAGTTGTCACAATGCATCTGGCACAGCAATGTGGGGATATCATACAAGCCTGTTTTAGAAATATTATTTACCGCAGCCTGAATGCTACATTTCGAAACAAGCTTTCATCCAATTTAGATTATAACAAAGAAAAACACTTGGGAAGCATCATTTGCACATGTAAACAAAGTTCACAAGTGCACAAGTTTATTCATTGATTTGATAATCATCTGATGTTATTATTTTTTTTTTCAATTAAAGCTTTCCTCACAGGAAATGGTAAGTTGGGACTGTCACAGTAAATGGACAGATAAAATTGTAGTTAATAGGAGTGAAGAAACTGGGCCAGTAACTTTTTGTCCCCTGCATTCCTTGCAATGCGAAAAGTAGGGGACATTATATTGAGCTGTATGTGTCCGTGCGTGCATCCTTGCATGCATCCGTGCGTGCATCTGGTATACACAATGCAGCCAGAATGGTTTACCTTAGAAATTGCACACATGCACTCCTTGGGACCTTCCTCTGATCTGATTAGATAATGGCTGTGATTGATCAATTAATGTTTCCATGACAACCATGACAAAGCCGGTCTCAGAAATTTACTTGAAACTTGAAATAAGAGCTATTTCTAAACTGTGCTACTGAAACACGGGAGGAATAGTTATGAATGTAATGTATTTTGTAGGTCGGATAGAGAATTTTGACAGAATGTTTGAGAATTCCAGCATGGATCCAGGCCGTGTGTCCTTGGCTTTCTACTCTGGGATGTTCTCCTACTCGGGCTGGTACACCCTCAACTTCCTCACAGAGGAACTCAAGAACCCATACAAGTAAGCAACTATATGGGATTGTTTTAAGAAAGACCATAGAATATTAATTAGGCCTCAACATGTATCTTTGTCTCTGGCAACTGATCTGCTTTGTGTTTCAGGAACCTCCCCAAAGCTGTTTGAATCTTCATGCCTCTAGTGATCTCTATGCCCTAGTGACTGTTATGCTTTTTGTTTCAGGAACCTCCCCGGAGCTATTTGAATCTTCATGCCTCTAGTGATCTCTGTGTCCCTAGTGAATGTGATATGCTTTTTATTTCAGGAACCTCCCCAGAGCTATATGAATGAATATCTTTTATTTCTGTTATAATAACATCATATTATGGTATCTAATCAGAAATACAAACAGAATGTCACTAAAAATGTATCCAGCCCACTTGGACTTGTATCTGTAAGACAGATCGTATGCTAACTGACCTGCATTTACATTAAATAAGGCTAAAACACTGATAAACTGTCTTTAATTTACAAGTGAACATTGCTTTGATCGCCATTTCTTTCTTTCTGAAATCTCTTGAGCTGGAACATGATTATTTACTGATCGGAATTCAGGTAAATTTAAATCTGCAGAATTCAAAATGCTAGGGCAGTCGACATTGCTTGACTCAACCAAGAAAATTGGTATTTTGCACAGTTTTATGATGAATTTGAAGTGGTCAATCGATATAGTGGTTTGTAATGATAATCACAATATGCAAACCAAACGGTTTATTGTTTTTCTCTCTGCATCCGACGGTATGAACGATATTGATATGATCATATTATTTGGGTGCCGTTTATTAGCCAATTTCTCAGTTCTCAGCAATATATTTACGTTAAATAATGCTAAAACACTGATAAATTTTCTTTGAAGTTTATTTCAATAAGTCTGTCAGTGTGATTTTTGCTAGATTTTACCCACAGATCCTTATATTTCTCAATATTCTGGAGGTTGAGTTTGGTCTTCAATACTCTTTTCTTTTCTTCAAGATTCTGAATAGCAGCTGTCACTATTCCAGGATGCTGATCTCTACCTCTTGCATTGCACTACCTGGCCTGCAACACTGTCACCGAGACAAGATCATATCCTCCATCTGATAATTTAATGTGACAGCTTCATTGCTTTAATTAACTGACTTGCATTGTGATTGTACTTGATCAATATCAATGGAAACATCATTTTTCATGTTCAATATCTTAATATCAGTGTCAACTCTCAGTTCATCTCAGCTGGTATATTTTACTTTCCAATGATTCCTTTGGTGATTCCTGCTTGCTCTGTTCAATCCCTTCAAGTTTTATCCATATTGACTCAGGTGAAACAGTGCCTTTCTCCAATGAGAGTGACCCACTTCTTTCTTCACCATCAGTAATAGGCATTTTAAAAATCTGTCCATCTAGCATGAAGCCACCACCATTCCAGTTTGAAGTATATCCAATAGATATAGTATCCATTCAGACATATTTCATTTTTTATATAATGTTAACAATAGTGTATAACTGTAATAAAATCCAAATTATTGTACAGACAAAAATATGTGTAGATCATATAACAGACAGTGCTGCCGCCTTCAATATCTATATTCTATGTTACCATATTTACTCGTGTATAAGACGAGGTTTTTGTACACAAACCCTTAGTTAATGTTTGGGGGGTTGTCTTATACACGAGAGCAACCTGTGGACGAGGATTTACGCCAAAAAATCACGGCACTACAAGTTTTCATAACGAACATTCATATTTTCGAAATAACGAATATCGGAAATAGCGGATCGATTTTAATTGCGTTTTAAATGACAAATAAAGATATATACCCAATATTATCACAACTTATGCTTTGCAGGTCGAGAACAGAACAAAACCATTCATTATTGAGCAATATATTACCTGGTAATATTTCAATGCGAGTTAACGATCGTTTTCGCGCCAAAAACAAGAGCCTCTCCCGCCTTTAAAAATGGCGATCTTGTGTTGCCTAAATCATGTATGCATGTCGTATTTCTATTTCTATTAAAATTAAATTTATTACTTAATTATATCGCGCAAGTATTGCGTAATGCATGTCAAATGGATGGATGGTTTTGTTGTGTTCTGGACCTGCAAAGCGAATTTCTGATAATATTATTTATCATTTAAAACGCAATTAAAATTGATCTGCTACGTACGATGACTATTATTTCGAAACGCTTTGTTTTGACTTAGTTTTCACTGATTCCAATTATCAGCGTTCACAGTTTTGCATTTCGTCATCGTTTCCACTGCTTTGAGTCATGTCTTCCCTTTTTGACAGAAATGCTTTCACACGCAGATCGATTTTAATTGCATTTTAAATGATAAATAATGAAAACGCTTTGTTTTGACGCTAAGATCAAGGACGTGGAGAAGTTCACAACGTAATTGTGATGATATTAAGTAAATACCTTCATTTATCAATTAAAACGCAATTAAAATCGATCCGCAACGGATATGAAAGTTCGATTTGACATGTTGGCCGCTACACTTTTGTCTCGTGGGCACCCATAGCTTACAACGCTTTGTTTTGACGCTAAGATCAAGGACGTCACGTACATCGTATTACGTTTTACTTCGTGGAGAAATTCTCGACCTGCGAAGCATAATTTGTGATAATATTGGGTTAATACCTTTATTTATCATATAAACGCAATTAAAATCGATCCTCTACATCCGATGTCTATTATTTTGAAACACTTTGTTTTCACTGATTCCAATTATCAGTGTTTACAGTTTTGCATTTCGTCATTGTTTCCACTGCTTTGAGTCGTGTCTTCCCTTTTTGATGCTTTCACACGCGTCCTTGATCTTAGTCAAAACAAAGCATTTTCATTATTTATCATTTAATTAAAACGCAATTAAAATCGATCCGCAACGTCCGATATCAGTTATTTCGAAAATACGAACATCGTATTTACGTAAATACGCGGGTAAGACCATTAAGGTCTTATACACGTGTAAGATTTTGTTATATAAGAATATTTACGTTTCAATGTTAAAATCCGCCAAACTTGAATGGTAGCAGTGCCAATGTCTCGAGAAAAAACAATTCGTCTTATATTCGGAAATTGGTCTTTTCAAGCAAAATAACCTCAATTTTGGGGGGTCGTCTTATACACGAGTAGTATTATATACGAGTAAATACGGTAAGTGACTGTGATATGTTTGTGTTTCAGGAACCTCCCCAGAGCTATATGGATCTCTATGCCTCTAGTGACTGTGATATATGTGTTGGCCAATGTGGCCTATTTTGCAGTTCTCACATCCCCTGAAATCATTGCATCAGATGCCGTTGCAGTGGTGAGTAAGTCTTTGGTTGTCATGCATCTCACTAAATGATATGTTTCTTCTTCCCAATTTCTTTATCCTGCCCAGATAGCAGTCTTCTTAATGACACATGGTATAATATTTGATGTTGCAGTCATTTGCAGACAAGATGTTTGGTATGATGGCATGGAGCATGCCTGTGTTTGTGGCGTTCAGCTGTTTTGGAAGTCTCAATGGGTGCATCCTCTCTGTGTCCAGGTAGGTATCCCTAAGCCAAAAAATTTGATTTTGAGTAAAGTTTACAAATATGGAACAAATATTATTTATATTAGATCTAATGCAGCAATAGAAGAACACCTTTTGAACAAATGTACATGTATTTGTGTATTTATTTATTTATTTATTCATTCATTCATTCATTTATTCATTCATTCATTCATTCATCTGTTGATAAAACATGATACAAGATTTACATGTGTCTTGCCAATCTCATATTGCTACCAGGGGCAGCACCTCATAAGAAAAGGTTTCTTTTTGAGTTATAGGTAAATTTGCAATGTAATATTTGTTATTTGCAATAAAATATTAGTTATTGTAGGCAAATAACTAATAATATTTGGCAGACCCTGGAAAGGAAACTGAGGTGAATTTTCTAATTTTTTTGCAGATTGAATGGGAAACCTTTTTAAATGCTTACATTTTACTGTGAATGGGATGTCGTAATCATTTCTAATGTTGTTGATGACTTTACATAAAGTTAACATCCCTTTTGAAACTACCTCACATGACAAATTAGTCATAATTTTTCTGGTATCTCCACATTTTTTACCTTTCCCAATATGTATTCTACTAGCCTAGTATCCTAATACTATGACTTGGAAACATACATCTGGTTCGCTGACCAATCACTGTTGCTGAAACAATGGTAGGGTTGAAGAACCATTTTTTACCAGTCCGAGACCACATAACAAATAGTTACAAGAAGCGTCTAAGATCAATCTTCATTTCAGTTTTGCAACTCAGAAATATTCATGATATCTTTATGATTTATGAATTAGGATTTGATTCTTGAATGGATGAATCTTGATTGCAGGATGTTCTTTGTTGGCGCAAGGGAAGGTCATTTACCGGAGGTCCTCTCGCTCATCAATATGAACAAATTCACACCCCTACCAGCTGTGGTGTTCGAGGTATGTACACTTTTGCCAAGTGGAAAAAAATCCCTCTCCATTAAGAATTCCAATGAATCCAAGTATAATGAATATGCAGCCTTACTATTTAGATATGATGGCATGTTTTAGGGTCTGTGCTCTCTAGCCATGCTGGTAACTACCGATCTGTTTCTACTGATTAACTGCGTGTCATTCGTGGAAGCCCTGTCCTTCCTGGTGTGCACTATTATACTGCTCATCTACAAGAAGAAGAAGATCCCCTTGCCAGACAAAAGCATAAAGGTGACCAACCAGTCTTATCATTTCACTGAGATCAGTCATTTTAATATTTGGCAATTTCTTCAACCAGTCCCAAAGTACCTGGAATGGTGCCATAATTTACAACTTCATGATCTTGGGACAAGTTTCTTGTTGACCTTTTCAAAGAATTTGTAACCTGTTTTTGTCATATGGATATCCTGCTTGCCCAAAAAGTCCTTGGTTGTCATCATACTTATCAAATTTTATTGCGTTTAATGAAAAGATAAGGTGTGTATCATCAAGATTGCAGGTTAGCCTTGTTTGGTTAGACTTTAAATTGTCGAGGTCAGGGGATTGTCATGACTGTGAGCTTGTTATTTCAGGTACACATATCGTTGCCAATCATCTTCAGCCTGGTGTGTCTGTTCCTGGTGGTGATGCCGCTCATCATGAGCCCCAAGGACACGCTGCTAGGCATCCTCTTCATGGTGTCCGGCGTGCCTGTCTATGTGGTTGGCATCATGTGGAAGAAGAAACCAGCCGCCTATCAGAGATTTATAGGTCAGATTCTACTCTGTTTTTTACCCCCAAATAAAATTGATTTGCAGGATACTGGAGTAATCTTTACATCTATCTGCCCTTAAATTTGTCTGGTCATGGACTGGGTAGCTTATGATATGCCATAAAATAAATAGCTTTGACACCATAATTTTTTTAAAGCAATCCTCTCCTTTGAAACTACTAGTTGGAGTTCTAGGTTAAGTATTACTATATTTTCAGGGAACCAATTCTATTCTGCATTATCCTTACATTTTTTTTTCATTTTTGTCACCCGCGAAAAGCGGGGGACATTAAATTGAGCTGCATGTGTCCCTCCGTCCCTCTGTCCGTCTGTGGTAAATTACTTGTGTGCATGATACAGCCAGAACGGTTTGACATTTACCTTAGATATTGTACACTTGTACTCCTTGGTACCTTTCCCCAACCTGATTATGTTATGGCAGTGATTGGTTGGTTTTTGTTTCCATGGTGACCATCCAAATTGGGTGCTTGTTTGCATTTTGTTCATCAGCTTTGATCTTCTCTGAAACTCTTAGCCAATGAAAATCTAGATAACAATGCAACATGCATTTCAGTGGTCAAAACTTTTGTAACCTTAGGTCAAGGTCATGACCAGCAATGAAAATGAAATATATGGTAATAAGATATCATACCACACACATTCTACATTAATCTAGCCAACTGTTTATTTACAAAGAGGATATTTTTTGGGGCAGCAGGCTGCCCTAGAAAGAAAGGTCAGGTCGTCAGGGAAAAAAACTTAGGATTATACGAGGATTATTAGGAGGATTATACGTTGCTAGTGTAACTCCTTACTCATGGAAACTGTGTCTCACAATGGTTGGTGAAGCTGAACCCTCAACATGTACTCAAAATTAGCTGCCCTCATTGTCAGGGGAATTGTGTGATGTAAACATTTGCAACAAAAGTAATTGACAAGGGATCAATGTTTTCAATTCCCAAAAAATTGTGGCAACACAAGTTTGAAATACACAAAATACGCAGGTTTGAAACCTAGCCAGGGTTATCTATGAAGAGACCATTTCGTTCTTGAGTTCAAGGCTGAAATGAACCGTAATTCCTATTAGACCACATCCCAAACCTAGTGATGATTAGATTAGCTGAGCAGAGGTCATTTCATATTCCGGTGAAAGAAGTTCTAAACAAGTGTCCACTATTGATAGCATCCTCAGCATGATCAAGTGGCTGTGTCAGAAACACTCACATCCCTGGTCAGGGTGCTGGAATGAGAGATGCATGGAGATACCTCAGTGATTCAATGTGTTGTTCCCCAGGAAAGCATTTAGCAAAATGTCAAATTAAAAGAAAATGGTCCTTGATTTTAATACCTCTTATAATTCTTGTTTTATATATACATGTTTGTGATATGCAAGTCTTTTCAAAATTTTAAACTTTGAGTATGTACTTGGTGGTCCATATAAATGACTGAAACATAAGATAAATTAAATAGCATGGCCAAGGTCCTTGTTTTGTTTTCATAATTGCTAAGTGGCACAGTGTGGTATTTTGTGTCAAAACATACTGTCTGCTACCACAACATATACTATTTTGATTTGTTGAAGATCATCCTCACTGTCAGACTCTTCTCAATCATGCAAACTGTGGGCTACAAGTCTTGTTTTCTGTGGGGGGTCAAATGTCCGTCCCTGAACTTAAAATAACTAAATAAAGCAGCCTGAAGATGGCTCAGACCCACGTCTTTCATCCTCAGCCGATCCAAATAAACTTCAGAAACACTTGTTGAACTATCACTCTCCCGAAAATCTCCCTCTGACTCCATGATGCTGGGTTAGGGGTTTTCCCAAACATTGCACTCTCTCGATGTCACCACTCCATGTGACAGGGGGTAGTAAAATTCTGGACTGACTTTGGAGACATGTCATATGCCAATCTTTGAGGGGAAATTTGATCATCACAACGTTTACAAGATTCACTTGAAATGTGTGAGATGACTGCTTGCAACCAAATGAATGATTTTATGACAAAAAAACACTTGGTTTGGGGTACAACCCAATTATTAGGAACTAGTGTTTTAAGGTCACAGGAGCCAATTTTCAAAATCGGCCAATTTTGGTATTTGCCAAAACACTACAAATACATATATCTCACACAATACCTTTGTTCACAATTTTTAGACAAAATTAATGAGGTGACAGTGACCAACTTGAAGGCCATATAGCTCACAACTTCCAAAATATTGTTAATCTATTTCTACACAAATCAGAGAATATTAAATCTTGATATTATGTAAATATTGATTATGATCCATGGTAATTTATTTCGAAGCACTTTTCATGACCTTGTCAAGGTCACGATCAGCACAAGAGCAACTTCGCTTGTGAATGCTCTATTTTCTTCAAAATTGCAGTAACATCAATATGATTTGACAGATGTGATCGACCTGTGAGGGGCTTAGATAAGTTCGATATTGGGTGACTTTGGGCTATTTTCAAGGTCACAGGAGCCGATTTTCAAAATCGGCTATTTATGATACACTACAAACAGCATTTATTTCCACTACATTTATATTGTATAATATATTTCTTCATAATTTGTAGAATGATATATGTAACCAGTTCACAATGACTTTTTTTCGGCCATATAAATTACAACTTCCAAAATGTTGAAAATTTGTTCCTTTACTAATCAGAGAAGATTACATCTTGATATTATGTGAATATTTCTAAATATCCAAGAGCAATTTATCTATTCACTTTTTGTGACCTATGCATTAAGGCCAAGACCAGCAATATTGTTACTTTTATTGATTATGCTCTCTTGACTGTAAGAATATAGCAATATCAATGTAATTTGCCATATATGATTGAACTGGGTTGGCTCAGAGGAGTCATCAGTGTAACTAGGTCACATTTTCAAGGTCACAGGAGTGAATTTCCAAAATCCCCAAAATATCATGTTTTGCATAACACCAAATATCATGTATTGACACTCCATGTATCCAATACAATAGGTTCATGATTTGGAAAATAATTTATGTAACTAGGTTACTTACCTTATAGTACAAAAGAGATTGACATTTGGGAGTTTAATAGTGCATGACCTTGTATACATTAATACTGTGCTGACTTCAGTTTTGTATCTAGTTTTATTTTGAAAATATCTAAATGAGACCAAAATAATCCTGCCTTGATTATGTGTCTGGATGTAAATGTTTTATCTTATGTTCTGTGTTTTAGGAAAGTTCACAGCACTTACACAGAAGCTAATAGTTGGCATTCAGCAGGAAGGAAAGAGTGACTAAATGTCACTCAGGCTGAACTGGAGTAATCAAACCAACATCCAGCCTGAACTGCAGTAATCAAACCAACATCCAGCCTGAACTGCAGTAATCAAACCAACATCCAGCCTGAACTGCAGTAATCAAACCAACATCCAGCCTGAACTGCAGTAATCAAACCAACATCCAGCCTGAACTGCAGTAATCAAACCAACATCCAGCCTGAACTGCAGCAATCAAATCAACATCTAGGCTAAACTGCAGCAATCAAACCAACATCCAGGTTGAACTGCAGCAATCAAACCAACATCCAGCCTGAACTGCAGTAATCAAACCAACATCCAGCCTGAACTGCAGCAATCAAATCAACATCTAGGCTAAACTGCAGCAATCAAACCAACATCCAGGTTGAACTGCAACATTCAAATCAACATCCAGGCGGAACTGCAACATTCAAATAAACATCCAGGCTGAACTGCAGCAATCAAACCAATGCCAAGGCTGAACTGCAACAATCAAACTATTATCTAGACTCAGGCCTTGACATAAAGAGAAAAATGTTGGTTGCCAAGTAGGGCCACCAGAGCATGAGAAGTGGTGGCCCGATGTTCCTTAGGATAATAGGATGCGTAATGCTGTAAAATGACTACTGTTTGAGTGGAAGTTACTTGTCCCAATCATTTTTACCCTCAGCCCCTGATGTAATCAGGCTGAGGGTATTGCAGTACTCCTGGCGTGGGTATGTGTGTGTGTGTGTGTGTGTATGTCTGTCTGTAGCGAACATCCTTGTCATCGCGATAACTCGAGAACAAATGATGGCAGCTTCATGAAACTTGACACACATAAGCATCTGGTGAAAACCTCGGACGAGTTTGATGGACGGTGACCTTTACCTATTTTTCAAGGTCACAGGGACAATTATGTGAAATCCCAAGAATCGCAATAACTCAAGAACGAATGATGGCAGCTTTATGAGATTTGACACACATAAGCATCTGGTGAAGACCTCAGAATTTTTTCTATGAAACATGACCTTCACCTACTTTTCAAGGTCACAGGGACAATTATGTGAAATCATCCTTATCATCGTGATAACTCAAGAACCAATGATTGCAGCTTCATGAAACTTGACACACATAAGCATCTGGTAAAAATCTTGGACGAGTTCAAATCCACGTCATTCCAATAACTCAAGAACAAATAATGGCAGCTTCATGAAAATTGACACACGTAAGCATCTGGTGAAGACTCCAGATGAGTTTGATGGACGGTGACCTTAACCTGCTTTTAAAGGTCACCGGCCCATCATCTCAATAATTCTAGAGTAAATTATGACAGTTTCATGATACTTGACACACATAAGCTATCAAAGGAAGTAGATTTTATGGTTTTGTTTACCCCTGCATCAATTTGCCTTTGTGCAGTGACGTTTTATGTGGAGCGAATGTTGTGCAATAAGTTACCAGGGCTGAGTGTTGATGTTTTTCAAGTCCATTGATCATAATATGAGATAAATATCCATCAAGAATTAGAATAAAATCGAGATTGCTTGGGCCACTAAAAAAACTAAAATATGGTTGCTCAGCTGGGCCACTACAACAGAGCATTCACAAGCCCACACAGAGAATTTGGTGGCCCTAGGACACCAGGCCAGTGTACATGTCATGTCATGAGACTAACTATTAAGATCAAAATCAGGCCAATATTATGTAATTTTAAGCTTCACAGACAGTCTTAAATGTTGCGATAGAAATATATGTCACCAATTTCAGTATTTTGTTATTTACTCAGCACAGATTGAGGTCCTTTTTTCCTTCACAAGCATGCCCAAAATATAAATGCGATCTGCACTTTGTTTTATTCTACTTTGTTTTCTAACACATTTATATTTGCTTGGACATAAGGATGAGATATTATACTATGATAATATGAAGGTATGGGAAATTTTGGGGCTGAGCTTTTTGTGACCTTTGGTTTAGGTCATTGTCATGACCAGCACAGGAACTTTTATACTTGTGAATGCTCTTATTTCTTCAAGATTCAGCAATTGACTTGGTAGATATACTCTATCTGTGAGGGGCTTGGAAATTTTAATATTGGGTGACCTTGAGTTATTTTCAAGGTCAGAGGAGCTAATATTTAAACATCTAATTGTGATATTTGGCAAAGTACAACAAATAACATTAATTGCCACCACATTTATCTGTCGCAATATATGTGCTACTTGGCCAAATTGACCTATTTAAAGGCCAAAAAGTCCAAACTTAAAAAAATATTGGCAGGCTGATCCTGAACATGGATATGTCAAGTGCAAATAAAGATTATTTCTTTAGATGAATTTTTATTGACTTTGGGTCAAGGTCAAAACCTGAAATATTGTTACTTTAATGGATCTCTCTTTATTCTCTAAGAATATAGCAATATCAATGTAACTCGGCGTATGTGTTGGGTTGACTCATTATTAATGTAACTAGCTCATGGTGACCTATTTAGAGATTAAATATGATATCTTTCTAATAGTATGGCATGAACTTAAAAGTATTTTTGCTTCACACTAAAAGTGACTTGTATGATCTGTGAGTTCAAAATCAAATGGCCTTATGAAGGTCAACTGTAACTATCCCTTTAACCTTTTTATGCTGTGAGGGGCCATACAGGCCATGAGGGAGGAGCTGAAGCTCAGTCAATATGAAAAAAAGATCTGAACTGTGAATTCTGGCAAGATTATACAACTAACAAGAAAGATTTCTTTGAAAAAGAACCAATTCTCTGCTTTTGAAAACATTGAATTTATTAAAATCCTATAAGTTTATGAATATAAATGTATTCTGACATTTCAAATTTTATATTTCAAATTTGGTGCCAAAATTAGGCTGCTAGATGTGCACAAACTGATTACATTTGATTCATTGATTGCCAAATGTTTGCGATTGGCACTGACATGCATGTTCCTGCTGTATTGCAACCTTAGATAAATATGTTATTTCTGAAAGATTAAGATGGCACAGCATAAAAATGGGATCAAAGCTTGGAGTCCTCACATAGGTCCATGGCAGAAACAAGATCTGGGCTATTCACTGTGTGGCCTATGACAGAAACAGGATCTGGACTATTCACTGTCTGGCCTATGATTGAAACAAGATCTGGAATATTCACTCTGTGACCCATGACAGAAACAGGATCTGGACTATTCACTGTGTGGCCCATGACAGAAACAAAAACAAGATATAGACTATTCACTGTGTGGCCCATGACAGAAACAGGATCTGGACTATTCACTGTGTGCCCATGACAGAAACAAAAACAAGATATAGACTATTCACTGTGTGGCCCATGACAGAAACAGGATCTGGACTATTCACTGTGTGCCCATGACAGAAACAGGATCTGGACTATTCACTGTGTGCCCATGACAAACAGGATCTGGACTATTCACTGTGTGCCCATGACAGAAACAGGATCTGGACTATTCACTGTCTGGCCTATGATTGAAACAAGATATGGACTATTCACTGTGTGGCCCATGACAGAAACAGGATCTGGACTATTCACTGTGTGCCCATGACAGAAACAAGCTCTGGACTATTCACTGTGTGGCCCATGACAGAAACAAGATATGGAATATTCACTGTGTGGCCCATGACAGAAACAAGATATGGACTAGTCACTGTGTGGCCTATGATTGAAACAGGATCTGGACTGGTCACTTTGTGGCACATGACTGGAACATGATCTGAAGTGGTCACTTAGCAGGACAGAAGCTACTATTAACATTTTACTACATGCAGATTATGAAAACCAACATTTAATGTATATTAAGGTCTGGAAAACTAACGGCATGTTGTAGAAAATATACAAAACAACTTATTTCATGAACACATCTAGGGAGATATGTATGTATTTTATGGCCTGTGTGAAGTAGTAGGAGGAAGCATAAGGGAGAGAGTGGTAGTTTTAAATATAGAGGTTTTGTTGCACTTACTTACCGTATTTACTCGTGTATAAGACGAGGTTTTCGTACAAAAAACCTTTGTTAATGTTTGGGGGGTCATCTTATTCACCAGAGCAACCTGTGGACGAGGATTTACGCCAAAAAATTACGGCACTAGAACTGAACAAAACCATCCATTATTGCACAATATATTAAATATTTCAATGCGAGTTGATACACTCCAATTGTTTTCACACCAAAAATAAGAGCCTGTCCCCGCCACTCCCGCTTTTTAAAATGACGACCTCGTATTGCGGAATGCATGTCAAATCGATGGATGGTTTTGTTCTGTTCTTGGCCTGCAAATCGTAAAATGTGATAATATTGGGTAAATACCTTTATTTATCATTTAAAACGCAATTAAAATCGATCCGTAATGTTTGATATCCGTTATTTCGAAAATAAGAACATTGTATTTACATTTTACCGTAAATACTCTGGTATAAGACCATTAAGGTCTTATACACGAGTAAGATTTTGTTATATAAGAATATATACGTTTCACTGTTAAAATGGCCACCAAACTTGAATGGTAGCAGAGCCGATATCTCGAGAAAAACCAACTCGTCTTATATTCGGAAATTGGTATTTTCAAGCAAAATAACCTCAATTTTGGTCATCTTATACACGAGTAAATACGGTAATACGTGTGTATATAGGCATGACGAGAAATTGCAGAAATTGAAATGTAAATATTTTTATGCAGTGAAGCACAGTATAATGTGAATTATTTATGTATTGAATTGTAAATGTATGACTCACCATGCCACTGCATACAGATGAGCCTTTGACGAAAGTTATCAGGCCAAAATATATGTATTTGTTTCTGTTTTGAGAACAAGTGGTGACCGGTTCTGATAAAATGACTGATTGGTATTTTGGTATGGCTGGTCCAGGGAATAATGTTTAGCATCTCAGGTATCATTGAGTAATGGCATTTTGTGGTCAGGATACTTGCCTCTGAGCAGCTAACCTGGGTTCAAACCCCAATCACACATACATGTACATGTGTATATTTGATAGTAGAAACACTTAAGGTAGTTTACTGAAGTTTTATATTCAGCCTAAATTTGCCAAGAGAGCCACATATTTTTGTAGTAATATGAAATATTGATTAACAGAGATTTACTGTCTTCATGTGATTAATGTGATAATTCAAGAAATCAATGTCATAATTATGCAAACTTCAGCTACATTATATGTGATGAGATGCAATGAGGACCTCAAAATTTTTGATTTTGAAATAGCATATCAAATATGATTGAGCAATGTTGTTTACAAATGGTGCTGTTATTGATGCTCAGAATAGATTTACCTCTCAATAAAATAGAGAATATATTTCAAAAACAAAAGAAAATTTATATATAAATTAGGTGAAAAAACCTGATTTAGAGTGGTTGAAGTTAAGTTTTATTCTAATTAATTGTGTAGACATGGTGATTAATTTGTGTCTGTAATTTAAGTGAAATCACAGGCACATTTCCAAAGGAAAAATCATATTTTACAATAAATGTATAAACTTTGACATGTACGTTTAGATTATTATATTGTTGAAAAATAATCATAAAATCAGAATATGTTCTTCAGACTATGATGATTGAAGTTGAATAGATAAATGCTGTATGAGTCGGTTTAGCTGTGACTGAGACCAGGGGTGTGAGTGGGCACGAGGGACATTAGTGTATGTATTGATATAATAGCTCAATGTGCATCATGCCTAAAGAATAGGGAAAACAGGGTGTCTGCAACTTGCCCACCTGAAAAAAAATCTGGGCTAAAATTTAAAAATTCACTTGAATATATGTTGGGATAATGTATAATGCCTGCTTGTAACTCTCAATCAGTGATATTGGAATGCCCATTTTTGGCTTAATTATTGATTTTGCTGCAATCAGAAAGCAGACATTTCCTTATTTATGACCATATTTGTTCACTTAGTCAATGTTATTGAGAGCTTAATGCTCTTATCCATGATTTGTAAGAGAAAAACCATCTTCATGTATAAGGAGTGTTCTTTTGTCAATGTGCCATTGAAAAGATATTTCTTCCACAAATCAAACACAGAAAATATAAAACTAATTTCTGTGGGTATTGGAGAAAGAGTATTTACTGTAAAAAAGAAAATTACTTGAAGATTACAAATAAATGAGGTATTATATCTTATATGATTAGAGAAAATTGACTTTCCCATGCAAAGGTAAATACTTCTGTATGACAACATTCAAAAATACTGTGGATGGATCAAAAAAACAATTTTATTCCTTCAACATAATCTCAAACAATTCGCTGTGGTCAAATCCTATCATTATTGTCATTTAAGTTTGCATAACATGCTAAAGTCCATTAAAAAGTTTATGAATTATAAAGTTAATTTTAGTGCAATGACTTGTGGTTCACTAGTTCAGGACAGTTTAGTGTTGGATTTGTAATAGAAATTTAGGATGGCAATAAAATCGTGCATTTTCATCATCAAAACAATAGAGATGTTTTAATTAGATTACAAAGTCGAGGGGTCAAGGATCAGCCACCTTTTTTTAACTTTGACAAATTGTTTGATCAGGAAAGTAAATTCCAAACCCTGTATACAATATTTAAGTTGCAGCACACAACACAGCACATGATATATTTGTAAATAATGTATGATAATAGGTCTTTATTTGTTCCATTATTGACGAGCTTACCTTAATGTATCATGATTGGGGTCTGGTATGGCCATTGAAAGCACAGCTGTGATTTGTCCTAATCCCACTTGTGTTAGATTTCTATTAATGGGGCTTAAGTTCCAACCAACCAGTTTCACTTGTGTGAGTGGGTTGTGTGGTTGTAATATGTTTTGTGAGAGTGTTTATTATTTAACCAATCAGTCATAAGTAATAAAGATGTGAAAAATAGCTGACCACACAGAAAAATCTGCGCAGATTGAAGCAGATGTGGGCAGCGTGCAGTTGCCAGTAACAGTCTCTATTCCTGGAGGATTGAGATGGAACCCAGTCTAACATTAATGTATATTTGTAGCCTTTTGTATATACCTGGGAAGGATTATGTGACTTACTTGTTGTTCTTGGCTCAAAATTGCTCAAAATACACACATTGATTTGCCATGATGATGAAAAAAGTGTATGCATTGAAAACAAACAATTTTTTTGGACCTCAAATACTCTACAAATCTGAACACAATGAACCAAGGCAGCTAGAAGTTCAACTATAAAAAATGATATTGTAAATAGTGTTCTCTGGTAATATTGCTCTCTGTTGATATTTTTTAAGATAAATATTGTTTTATAATTTGCCTGAAAATGTGATGTGAATAACTTAGGTATTTTAAATTGTAGGTTTCTTTACAGGGTGTAAATATATAGTAAGCGCATAATTTTTTTTACTAAATGTTTTGTTCGTGTAAGGCATTATAGATACATGTAAATTATGACTTTTTTATTTAAATGATTTTAATTTTTGGAAGGATGTATTAAAATGTGTACCTTTGTTAATGTGCATATTATTTTGTAGCTGCAAGGAGAATGAAGTTTGAGACATTCTGTACCTCATTGTTATATCACAAATGGGACATGTAACATATAACACACAAAACTGGTACCACAATGGTGATGTCATATGACACTGCTTTAATGAATATGTCGAAATATCTACTCACACAATTAGACTAAATTGAATTATCATGGAATGACATGATACAGCAATACAGCATGAATGGAGCATATAGCTGATATAGTAACTATAACATGGATGATGTTATATTACAAATTGTTCTCTTACTTGGATTAGGGAAAATTGCTTGGAAAGGTATTGCTTGACAAAGTTGAGGTCATGTTACCTTCAATTCTATAGCATAAATGATGTATCAGGAATGAATTATTTGGGAAATTTCTAATATAAACTAATAAAGATTTGTCAACTTCTATCATTATATAAAGTGAAAAATTTGTTTTCCTAGTTTTGCTATATATTACTGTCAAAATAATGTGTATGACATTTTTATTAAAGCATGCACGGAATGAGGTTTTCAAGCACTTTTTCCTTGCATAATATAAATGTGTTTACCCCAAACTTAGTGATTTAATGGTATTACCCATCATATTTCCCCTACATAAATTTTCGTGCCATTTGAAAGCAGAGGAGTCTTCTGCTAAAATCCAAATCATCCATTGGACATTTTGTCAACAAACTTGTTGACAAAGTGATCTAGTGCAAACACCTGCTTATGCCTCAGTCACATTTGCTCCGATTTCAGTAAAGATGCCCGGCCGATGTGTATTTTCTACAAAATCGGCAGGCAGTTCAGATTGCCGTGCGGGCACCGGGAGATCATACGTCTCATATAGACGTCTTTAGGATGTCTTTCAGACGTCTGTCAAATGATATAGACGTCTTTAGGATATCCTGCAGACGTCTGTCTGGTGCAAATGTGACTGAGGCATAAGTAAGGTTTTGCCTACTATGGGGCACCTTAAAATTGGGAAAACAGAGTGACCTAGCTTACAGAGCCTTGTTTGTCCATTAATGTTTGTCAATTGACACAACAATAGAGGTCACATGATTGTATACATGTTGCCATTTGGTGGTCAAAAGAGTACAGCCAGTACATAGCACCTGAGAGCAATAATAAATATATATTGCTCTCAGATAGCACTTTCAGTAAAATATAATAACCATGGCCAGTGTATTTTGGTTGATTTAGAAATTAGAATGTTTTAATTTTTTCCTTGTGGTTCAGTGTATAGTGGCATCGTGTGTGACCCTCCAAAATTAAACTGATGATGTCATATATTTTGATTTGCTATGGATGAAACATAATTCTGCATATTTTATTTTTGTCTGCAATATGTCTTTTATAAAACTGGCATTTCAGCGTTGTGAGTTCTGAGCGATTATATTCGAAGGCATGACTTCTGTTATATGAAGATGGCAACTCATTATTTTCAATAACTTTTGTTAAGACAAAGATATGTATATATAAAAAAAATGCTATCTAATTAAATCAAATACATCTTGTCATGAAATTATTCACATGTGGAACAGAAATAATACATATACTCTCACAATCAGTGTCAAAAGATAAACTTTAATTTTTGATATGTACACCTCAAAACTGTCTTTGATCAGTTAGAATTGTTTTGAAAAAATATGTCCAACATTTCTCAAATTGCACCTACATAGTGTCATCATTATACCCAATTCAGCAGTTATGATGACCCCTCTGATCTTAACATCGTGCCTCCATTCATAATTACTCAAAGCTCATACTTAATGATTAAAGACAAATGCTTGTTTCTCTTGTATATTGAATATTAGCATTTTCAATCTTGGTCAAATAGAATCAAGAAAAGTAGGTCACATTTGTATAAATTAAAACTACTTAAGATAAAATCAATATATTGTTAATAAATATAAAATGTAACAAAGCGTGCAAATATTGGTTTGTCTTATTTTAACATACACCATGTCTGTGCAAATCTAATATATCAATAAATCCAAGATATCTGGAGAAATACCTTCAGTGCAGTGCAGTGCATACTTGACCTTCAGTAACACAGGACAATACCACTCTGTTTATGTTCTACTACCATTGATATGTTACCATTAATGTTATTTACTCAGAGAAAAATATCCCTTAAAGGGCAACTTTCAATTCTCTGATACACTTTTGTAGTGTGAAGGAGAAGAATAACGCACATTGATTTGTGGGCTCTGTTAGTATGACTGCACAAGGAAATAGTTTTTTTTACCCCCAGCCCCTGATGTAATCAGGCTGAGAGTATTGCAGTACTCCTGGCGTGGGTATGTATGTCTGTCTGTAGCGAACATCGGACGAGTTCGATGGACGGCGACCTTGACCTATTTTCCAAGAATCGCAATAACTCAAGAACGAATGAAGGCAGCTTTATGAGATTTGACACATAAGCATCTGGTGAAGACCTCAGAATTTTTTCTATGAAACATGACCTTGACCTATTTTTCAAGGTCACAGGTACAATTATATGAAATCCCTATCATTGGAAAAAAAGCCAAGATCTTGATTCAAGAAAATATACATTAAAGAGTCGCATCTTACAACATGTTGAACATCATCCCTACCTAGGGGCCACGGGCCGTGGCGCAGTTGGTTAGAGTGCCAGCTGATTAGCACCAGTTCCTCTGTGGTGATCCAAAGGTCGTGGGTTCGATCCCCAGCTGTGGCGAGGTTGAATTCATGATACAATTTCACATATGAGCTGAGGCCCGTGCACGAAGGGTTAACCCGTTGTCCTTGTAAATCTGTGACCGGGTGGGTTGTCATGTCAAGGACCTGCGACATAACAATTCAGTGAGGCAGCACTATATCTGCTACAAGTAGGTCTCATCACGAAATGACCGATATAATGTTGAAAGTGATGTACAGCCCCAAACAAACAAACAAACAAATCCCTACTTAGGAGTCAAGCTCCACACAGATATGAAATGGGATGAACATATTAACAACATTGTCTGCAAAGCAAATCAAGTACTGGGATCTGTAAGAAGGAATTTCAATATATGCCCAGGAAATATCAAAGAGGCTGCCTACAATACACTTGTGTGCCCTCACTTAGAATATGCATCAAGTGTGTGGGAACCGTACCTCAAAAAAGATATAGACAGCATGGAATCAGTTCAAAGAAGAGCTGCTAGATTTGTGTCTGGCAACTGGAAGAGAGAAACATGAACTGTAACAAAAATCCTGGAAGACCTAAAATGGAATTCACTAGCAGAGAGAAGAAGGACCCAGAGGCTGGTTTTATTGTACAAGGCTATAAATGGTGAAATAGCTCTGAAACTTCCAAAACATGTCAAAATGAAATCAGCTCCTACACGGAAAAACCATGGAAATCGCTATATTGAAATGGCGTCAAGCTGTGACCCTTATAAATACAGCTATTTTCCAAGGACAGTGACTGACTGGAATAATATTCCCCCTCAAGCCTTTCTGGAATGATAATCTGAAAGAAATGTGGAAAGGGTTATGTTATGCAGAAAATAAAGATAAAGATAATTTTATTTTCCAGCGATTCTTTGAACAAGAAACATTAGCTTACAGCTAGTTATCGATGACTACATAAGAGAAATATTTACAACATACTGTGCTGTTTGGCACAGTGGACAAAATTTATAGACACACTAAAGGGTTATTCTTAGTTTCCATGTCAAACAGTGTAATAAATGTGGTATTTCATAAAATACAAACATAATATTAATACATCATAACTTCTTTCCAAATGATACTCTTGATGCTGACACTTTTTTATGCAAAAAATACATATATATTGTCATTATTGAACATGAACAAATGAGCACATACTGCAAGTGCAGTTTGGCCCATCCATTTTGGCCCATCCATTTCTGTAAAAATCCACATTAGATTTGATATTATTTAGGATGGTTTTCCAAATGTGGGCATCATAATAATTTTTGCCATATCTTATTTTTTGGTAGTTGGGTTGGATTAATAGGCTTTCATCTCTTAGTGCATAGGGTTTTTTTTTTGTTTGAACCTTAGTCCTCTTTTTTGGATTTATTTCCATTTTGTGCATTTGTGATAAGCCACAAAAGTGCCATATAATTGGGCAGTATTTTAAATTTGCCAGTATGAAGGTTCTGTAAATTGCCCTTTTTTCCTGGTGTCTGAAAAATTTCTTAAACCTGTTCATTATGTTGAGCTGCTGGGATGCTTTTCTACAAAGGTTGCTCACATGGACATCAAACTTTTCATCAATTGTTATTCCTAGGAGCTTTACATTAGATAATCTTTCAATGTGGGTTCCATCTGTGTCCAGGAAATCAGGGAAAATCACTTTACTATTTACTGATTTCATAAACATTGCCTGAAATTTTCCTGAATTTGCCCTCATAAAGTTTATTTTGAACCATTCTTTGGAGTTTTTGATGTCACTTACTAGTGCATCTATTAGAAAAGGTACAGTGTTTGTATGTTTACTTAGAGAGTTGTCATCAGCATAATTTGCCAACTCATATGATTCCATAAAACTGAACGGGTCATTTATAAAGATGTTGAAAAGAAGACAGGAACCTTGTGGTACACCTTTCGTTATTGGGGTCCATTCACTTCTGCAGTCTGACAATTTTACCCTTTGTAATCGGCCAGAGAGATAGCTAATCATTAATTTACATGCATTATCAGAGAGGCCATATGCTTTCAATTTACATATCAATAAGCAATGTGGTATGCAATCAAAAGCCTTAGATAAGTCCATTAAAACTGCACCAGCAACTTTACCCTGATCTAGAGCTGTTTTCCATGAATCAACGAGCTACATCAATATGCGTTCACAACCATAACGCTTCCTATATTCCCCTAGCATCTTGTGAAATAGAGGTTCAAAGTATCTGATGAGCTGTTCTACAACAACTCTTTCAAATACCTTAGCCATGTTTACCAGTACACTTACTGGACGAAAACTATCCTTTAGCATGTCTTTTTTCTTTTTGAAGATTGGTGAAATCTCAGCCTTTTTCATATCATTTGAAAAAATGTTGGTTCTAAAAGATTCATTTATTATGTGGCTAACTGTCTCAGCTAATTCATCTGCACACAACTTATAGTTTTTGGGGGTTGAGTGTCACTACCAGTTGCTTTGTTTGCATTGATATTCATTAGCATTGTCTTCATTTTCTTCGTGTTAATTGTTTCAAAGCTGAATTTTTCTCTTAAGTTGATGCTTTCTTTGATTACTTTAATGCTTGGATGATTTGCATGTTTTATAATTATATTGTGTAAGCCATCATCCTCATTAGGGTTTATGCTGTCTAGTTTACCTATTGAATCTGTGATTGAACGGAAAAAATCATTGAAAATTTCACATATGTCATGCCTGTCTGTACTAATATTTCCATATTCATTTAGGATTATGTTATTGTGAGACTTTACTTTGTCAGTTCAAAAATTCTCTGGGGGAGACATTGTCCTTACACCTACTCATAAATTATGACCTTATTGCCTTCTTTCTCATGTTTGTCACAAGATTACTTTGTGTGTCATACCTTGCTCTTAGCTCTTTGTCACCCCTTTGCCCATAAAATTTGTTTTTATACATGCATGTTTCTTCTGTACATTTCCTGTTGTAGGTGGGAGTGCATGTATGGTAATTTTTCTACTTTTAATTGGGGTATAATTATCTAAAACATCTTTGTACATTTAAGTCATCATCCAGTACTGATCCAGTGCATTCAAAGGAGCTGTTTTTATAATGTTCATCAAGCTTACTCTCTGTTACATATAAAACATCTACATGCCTATTCATTAGTATTTCATGTACATAATTAAAAGTGCCATCTTTCAAACTGTTCACATTCACATGTGTGATTATCAGATTTTTTCCATATTTACTCCTGATATCATGCAATTTGTCTATAATTGGATCTTGAACTGTATTAGCTAATTTTGTTGTTGTTTGTGGTAAATCATCATTTGTGGGCTGTGTTTCATGCATAACACTACAAACATTAACATAACAACAATTATGTTGTATTTCTGTTGTGATTATATCTGTATTCCTTTTAAGACCTGAGTAAACTTTATTGACATTTAAGGTACAGTCTTGTGAATTGCTTCCCCAACAACAGCGTTCTTAGTGCTGAGGGATGGCGACACCTGTTTATATGTAGTGTTTGCATTGGTAGCTTTGTTGTCCTTTTGAAATGTTATTACTTCCAGCAGTAGTACTCTTCCTTCTTTGCCAACCGCCTTGATAACAGTCCTTTCTTTCTGGCCAAGGCAATCCCATCTCCTGCAGACAATGGCTTTCCCATAACTGCCATTGTTTGTTTGTTTGTTTGTTTGTTTGTTTGTTTGGGGTTTTACATCACTTTCAACATTATTTCAGTCATTTCGTGATGAGACCTATTTGTAACAGATATAGTGCTGCCTCACTGAATTGTCATGTCGCAGGTCCTTGACATGACAACCCACCCGGTCACAGATTTACAAGGACAACGGGTTAACCCTTTAGGCACGGGCCTCAGCTCATGTGGGAAATTGTGTCATGAGTTAAATCCCGGCATGAGTCCTGTTTAACACATTTATAATGGAACCATTCCATACTGAAGATGCATCGTATATGGCTAGTATTTTCTTTACTCCAACATCAATTCTGTCAAAAACACACTCTCCATCTTTTCTACATATTAATCCATCAGCTATTTCAGCAGTCTTTGGATCTGTATCAGCAACTGTCTTCAGGTCTGTACCCATATCATTCTCCATCTTGGATATAGCCTAAGAATCCACAGCTTATCTATGGAAAAGGTTATTCCAGTGGTATTGGTTGTCGTTTTTGCTATAAAATCAGTAATATATGTAGCTTGACATTAGCTAACATATGCTGTACTTTTCAGTATTTTTTCACAACAAATAGCCCAGGTAACACACAATGTAGAAACAATGTTGTGAGCATGTAGAAATAAAGTTTAGTTGTCTTTCTACGTTTAACATTGTGGTCTGACCTAATAACAACGTTGTTTTTTTTACGTGCTTAAAACGTGGTGAGCACGTAGAAGAAAAATGGTGGTGATTAAATTGGCCAATAGGTGGCTGCAGTACTACAGAAATGGCGACCTGTAACAGCCTAGTTGTTAACAGTGAATTTAATGGATGTAATTTATGAATGACTATAATATGATAAAAAAACAAATGATCATTTCTTTTGATGTGATAGAAGTTTATTGCTATTAATTACTGCAATATATCCATATATTTTCAGGCAATGTAAAAAAATCAGCATAACATGCCAGTTGATATGCTAGAAGAGGTTGCTAATGGGATAATCTCAACTGAGTAATGAGATTTGGCCAAAGATAGTCAAATTTGTTCACAGTTGGGTGTATATGTGCCACGTGCTTGCAAAATGCTGAGCATTTGCTTACATGGTTTTGTCACATGTTCAAAACATGTCAGTTTACAACATGCTCACATGCTCACAACATGCTCACAAAGTTCTAAGCACGTGCTGAGCACGTGCTGACAACATTCTAAGCATGTGCTGAGCACGTGCTCACAATGTAGAAAAAACGTGCTGAGCACGTGCTCACAACGTTGTACAACAACATGCTCACAACTTTATCTGGTGTCCACAGATCTACGTCCATACAATTTCATGATACATGCTCAGCACCAAAACATGTGCTCACAATGTAGAAAAAACGTTTCATTGTTAGCTGGGAGGACCACAGCCACAGCATACTAAAACAAGAAGACAATGTCAGACAAAAACAGACAAAAACAGATCAATATTGAAGGTCTTAATACAGAAAATCCCCATGAATTTTAGGAAGAACTGAAAAGGTTTGGGCCAAACGTTCCCAGGTAAGTGTATGATGATATTGCTCAAATAACAGGGAATATAATTGAGGTTTTGAAGAGGTGAAATTTGATTTTCAGACCCAGTATAAAAGGCTACAACCCTGATCTCTTTGATAAAACAATATTTTATCATGCTTTGAGAGATAAATAGAGGTTAGAAAAAACTTGATAACTCATGATGATTCATGTTTGAGTGGTGATATAACTGAAGATGAGGTCAAAAAGGTTAGTGGTGAGGCAAAAAATAGAAAAGCCACGGGCATTGATAATTTACTGAAGTAAGTGCTGAAAAATGGCATATCTGGTAACTTATTAACCTGCTTGTTTCAAAAGATTTTTGAATAAATCCAAGTATATGGAGACTAGCAATTATAAATAATGTATACCCAGAAGAGCTGAATGGGTTTTGATGCAAATGTTCATGTGCAGAACATATTTGTACTCTTTCAACAATTTTAAGAAATAGGAAAGCTGAGATTAAAAGTACAATAGTATCTAAACTATTTACATGCTGAGAAAAAATATTATAGATAAAAAGTGGAATAATATAGAATATTTACGAAAAGTCCTACATTCAAGCAAAATTATAGTTGGCTACAGGAGAAGCAAGAATCTCAAGGATTTGTTGGACAAATCTAAAATCAGGCCTACATATTATCATGGTGTATCTAGTCTTTATGTACAAGTGTAAAGGAATGATGAAAACAAAACTTTAGTGTATAAAGAGCACATTTACACATGAAAATTATGACATTAATGTTTTATCATAAAGTAATAAGATGAGTTGCAATAAGACATAAAAGTTGCAGAGATCTGTCTCAGTTGCACTTGACGGGAAAGAAAACATGGGTAGCATGAACTTTTTTTTAACCTCAGATGAGGCTCAAAGAATTCCGGAACTATTCAAAGGACAATACCTTTCATGTTATAAGCACATTGCCATAGTCTAATGAATTCATTTTACCTTTCAGTGCCTCTATAATAACACTCCACATACAAATAATGCCAAGAAAGAAGTGTACCTCCATAAGTAGGCTATAAATAAGGGTCTTGTTCAAACAGATTTAACAGACACTCATCAGCACACATCACGCTAAAAAGTTAATATTCAAGAAAGACAAATACAAGACAAATTTATCACCAATCAGTAAATTTTAAACGTTTTTTTTGTGCTTAATTCCATTACTCAAAGACAGTTGACTATGAAATTTCAACACCATACAATGTAAAAATCAAGGCACAATTCATGAAACAAAAACCAAATTGATTTTAACTTTATTTCATTTAATCTAGGCCATTCAACTGTACAGTCAATACACATTAAATATACTTTATATACACCCTATATACATTATATTCACCCTATATACATTATATACACCCTATATACATTATATTCACCCTATATACATTATATACACCCTCTATACATTATATACACCCAAAATACAGCATGTCTCTCATGGCTCAGGCACATACAGTTCGTGGAATATTGAAAAGGAATGTGCCTATACAATGTCTAAAACTGCCTTGTTATTTGATGGAGGACATTTTAATATTGCATGCATTTGTATTGAACATAAAAGACATACTAACTGAAGATGTTTTGCCCAGTGTTTAATTTCAAGTTGGGCAGGAAATATTTTTGTCAACATCTGAAGGCATAATTTTCGATTTGCAACCAAAGAATAGAAATAAATTTCCTTGAAACTCTGCTAAATAAATGATTTTGAAGATATGTTTTTAACTGAAAGTTTCACAAAATAAGACACATCAACAACTGCTTTCCTCTTTCCAAATAGTTCTGGTAACTCTAAACTTGAAATAAATGAATAACAATAATTTGCTCCTTTTAAAATTTATGACACAATTTTTTTTCTTTTAAAATTCTTATTCTTTTTAAATTCTCTTCCCTTACAGAGATATTGCTAAAAGAATACTCTAATTTGACTTAAATGATGAGACAATTCAAATTTAAATGAGACAATGTTGTAAGTCTTGTGGGGCATTTTAGAATGGACAACCACCAATCACTGTTCATTGCTTTACATGTGATATGCAATTTTTTTTTAGCAAAAATGTGAAACACAACAAATTAAGTTAAAACTTAGATGGGTCCATTGTCTTCTCAGTTTTGGATTAGAATGATACGGTACATTTGTGACTTTGATGAGCCATTGTCTCGTGTCTCCCCCCACTGGGAAAAACATCTTCAGTTAGTATGTCTTTTATGTCCAATACAAATGCATGCTTTTACAAGATCCCTGCCATAGATTGCATCAGATAAATGAGAAATATAATATTATTGACACTTAAACCATTTCAATTTTTTTCAATTTCAAGACACCTTTATTATTGATTCAAAATGATTAAATTAATAATGGTAGATTAAATAGGCCAAAAAGGGTTAAATGGTTATATCCATATTGTAGTATACAGTCAATGATGTATGAAATGAGTCAATGATGGATGAAACTGTTTAAAAACATCTTTATTAATCAAGGTATTGAAAAACATAGAATGTATGTCTGACACCTAAGTCTTGGAACTCTGGGATCAGCAATTATACACAACTGTACATGCTGTGCAGAGGTTATATCACTTTGGGTGAAATATAGAATTTAAATCCAAATGTGTTGAAATTAGACAATTTTCATGGAAAACAAAGGCCAATGGCATTAGAGCTATGCTAAACATTGCTTTTTTGTGAAGCTTGTAAACATTTTCCAGAAATGCCTGCAAATTGCTTCATAACTGATCATTTATTTCCTTTCCATGAGTAGACTTGAGCTGATGATAATTCATCCAATCAAAATGCATGTTACATATTGAATTTGTTATCTCGATTCTAATCGGTTAATAAATATCATGTTATTCAAAATGTCAGCCACTTTTCGATTACAAAATGTTTCGAGTGAAATGGAAAATAGATAGAACTGGTCCCCTGAAAAAACCACATCTTACAGGTCTACTAATTACTAAAAACAATTTCTGAGCTCAAAGTTGAGGGCCAGATAGAATGACAGAATAATTGTTCCCACTCAATGCAGAGGCTATGCAATGCATTGCTAAAAATTATCTATATTTTACAAATATTATGCTATCTTTATCACTATATACAAATAGCAGTTGCCACTGTAATAAGATCAGCCTGGTTGGTGTAATCATAGGTTCACATTCCTGGTGGAGGAGGACAGTTGCGCATGTCAATACCAGGGAAGCTGTACTGGTTGATATGGGGGATCATAGGCACTGGGGTAAAAAGGTTGGGGTTCTGCAGCATGTTAGGATGGGGCGGAGGAAGACCACCCTGCAGAGATGCAATTGTACTCGGCAGGGAGGAGGGGTGGGGCACTTGGGCTAGCTGTGACGTGGCAGGGGCATGGGTGGCAATGTGTGATGTAGGGGGGTGACTCAGGGTGGTAATATGAGATGTAGGGGGGTGACTCAGGGTGGTAATGTGAGATGTAGGGGGGTGACTCAGGGTGGTAATGTGAGATGTAGGTGGGTGACTCAGGGTGGTAATATGAGATGTAGGTGGGTGACTCAGGGTGGTAATGTGAGATGTAGAGGGGTGACTATAAGTGGTTTCATGCGAAGTAGAGGGGTGACTGAGATTATTGGAGTGGATTAAATTGGAGTGATGTTGTATGGTTGGCGGATGGGGTGGGGGTGGATGGTGTGTGGACTGCTGGGGCTGGGGAGGCAGGGTGGGGAGCATTACCCCCACAGATACATGTCCGGGATGGTACATAGCATCCAGGATATGTGGGGTGGCTTCCCCTGGCAGTGCCTTCTCTAGGTGGCCTGGGTGCTTGGTAAGCTGAACTGTCCCAGACTGCTGCTTTTGTTGTCTTTCTTGTTCTTTCTTCACATTTCTTGTGGTATGTACAGCTTTCTCAGTATCATGTTGCCTCATATGCTGCTTCAGGGAATTTGAGTGCCTGAACCGTTTATCACATCTAGAACATCCATAGGGGAAGGTTTTATCATGAATCTGCAAATGTCTTCTGTAATTGTTTCTGTCTCTAAATCTGGCCCCACAGTCAGCACACTGGTATGGCTTCTCCCCACTATGAACCAACATATGCCCCTTTAAAGTTTGTAAATGGTTAAATCTTGAGCCACACACATCACACTGGTAACTGTGGGGCTTGGTACAAGACCTGCGGTGGTGCCACAGACCATTAGACTGGGCAAAAGCCTTCCCACATTTGTTGCAAATAAAACTTTTGTCTCCGGAATGAATAGGAATATGACGAGTCAAATCTGAAAGTTTTTCACCAGCGTATTTACATCCATCATACGTACAACAGAAAGGCTTTGGGTCATTGTGTACCTCATGTACATGTTTTTTGTAACATTTAGGATCTTCAAACTCACTATCACAATATTTGCATACAAAATTTTGTTTTGTGTGGAGCCGCGAGTGCCTGGTTAGTTCTGCCAGTCTGGGGAACTGCATATTGCAGATATTGCAAGAGTACAGTTCATCAGAGTTGTGAAGTTCCATGTGCTTCTCAAGGGCTTTGCGTCTTGCAAATTGTCTTCCACAGTCTGGGCAAGTCCTCCTCAATTTAGCAATTTTAGAACGGACTCCAGGCTTTCGGCCTCTAGGTTTGATAATGTTTATTATTTTTTCAGTTTTGGATCTTTCCTCAGCTTTTCTGGGTCTACCACGTTTTTTTTTCATAGTTTTTTCAAACACATCATCATCGTCATTATCATCACCATCATTATCATCATTATCTGGTCCGTTTTCTACATTGATGACCTCCTGATGATCTTCCAATAAATCAGTATTGTTTGATTCTTCTGCAACCATGGTAACTTGAGGCTTCTTTGGTCTTCCTCTTCTTCTCACTGGCATCACTGCCTCATGTTCCTCTGCTAACATATTTGCTTCAAAATCATATTCTTCTTCTTTTGTTAGTTTGATAGGAACTGCAGTTTTTCGTTTCTGCCTATTTCTTGGAGAATCCTCGCCACTGTTTTCAGTGAAGCTTGTGTCATCTTTGCTTGCCACTGTTCCGCCTTCACACAGGTCATTCTTGGTGATGTCTCCGTTACTCTCTGCTGCCTCCTTTGTTGCAGGCTCAGTCTGAGAGGCGACATTTGTACCAGAATTTGTACGTGTAGACTTTACAGACAGGGCACATGATTCTCTTGGCCCATGTCTAGGGCTTGCATAACCGCCATACCCACCACCAGGGGGTTCTATCAACTGAAAATATTCTTCTATATTACTATTCTCTAGGTTGACTCCAGGTGGAGGGAACATTGGCAGTACCTGACCTGTCATGCAACCTTTACTGTAACCATGGTGATAGTTCTGAGTTTGAGGATTGCCATTTTCAAGCCTTAAGGTGGCATTTTCAGCCATTGATGTTCCATCTTTCCCAAGGTGAGTCCCTTGGCTTTCAGAATTTGTTACTCCTTTATTATACTGATATTCTAGGCACATTTTCTCAACATCTCTAACTCCTAAATACTGAGCAGCTGACAATATGGACTGTAGATTAATGTCTTTCAGTTGTAAAGTTCCTGTGTACAGAAACTCTAAAATGTGTTCAAAACCAACCACTGATATGTCCTTGAGTGGGATAATGAAGTCTGGGGGCATGTTGTGAAACATGTCCTGCAGCTTCGGGGCCCCTGCAGCCAACACACATTTGTGGGCTTTGAAGTCATACTTGTCGATGCGGATAATGACGTCACAGAACACGCCATAGTGTCTCTGTATGTTGAGTTGGGTGAGGATGAGATGGCTGTGCTGAGGCAGAGTCAAGAAGCACTTGTCCCTGGAAGGAGGTGGTGGAGAGCGCATCACATGGCTACCCACGTGGCTACCTGCAAATATCAAAGTCTCGGTCTCGTTTACACAAACAAATACTTACATGGTTCTATGTAAACTACACAAACAAAGTTGATCTGTTATTTTAGGCATAATTGGGGTAATGATAAATCCTAGGCACAATTTAATTTTGCTTGTTTACAACTTATCATAGATATAGCCTTCCCCTGCACCTGGTAGGAAAGGTCGCCCACTTAGAATTCCTATAGACAGCACATGCACTAAAGAGACATAATGAAAGGGAAACATGGCTCATAACTGCAACAGTCAATTGATGAAGGTCAAGTTAATTTAGAATGGAAAATTAAATATGATGGGCACTTTGTGGTGTTTCTGGAAACAGTGGATTTCAATCTATTTTGGTGATGAATATGGAAATAGAGCTATACTGATCATTGTTTTTTGTAATGTTTGTGAACAGTTTCTGGATGGCTGCAAATTGCTTCACAAATGATCCTTTAAATTCTTCACATGTTTTACCTGACAATAAAAGCATAGGTAACAGAGGGTTTTTGAGAACATGGTTGCCACAGAAAACCTATGGCAAAATCCCTGACAAAACTTAAATTTTCACTGACAACAATTTCATGAATTTGCAGCCTCCAAGCTCCCCTTACAACCGCCCATTGTCACTGGTGACTGAAAACAGAATGCTGATATTAAAGTAATTTCAGATCATTTTGGTTACCCCAGTAATCAAAATTACTATGACATATCAATACTTTTAAAAAATTCACCTCAGTCCAATTAAACACAGGGAATATATTTTGATTTACCAAATATTACTAAGAGTGTGACTGTGTCCCTCTGGCATAAGTACCTATCCCAAAAGAAATTTTCATTTTTGTACATGAAAAGGATATATCTATACATGATATGTTTCCAATCCAATATGGCTGCCACTAAGTTAACACCACCCTTTCTCAAACTGAAGTTACCGGTATATTGATATTTCAAGTATTACATACAACTCACTAAAGGTACTGATTTTTTTTTAATCATAAAAACATAGGGTTGGTGGCCTTAGAGCTATGATGATCATTGTGTTTTGTAATGTTTGTCTACATGAATGATCATTTAAGCTTAAATTTATACTTTCCCAGAGGAAACTCAAGCAAGTAATAATTGGGGGCCAACTTCACTGGTATTCTGGTAAACCTACATAATAGCAGAGACATTTAACACAGAGATTGGAAACAAGCTGAAGTTCTGCATTATCACTCAGGTCAACCGATCTCGTGGCGGCGCAACCGTTGCCACAGTAAATACTACATGTAGACCTATAACACTGACCTGGATCCAGATTCATGGACTCGCAGACTTTTTTATATATGTCATTTTTGTAGGAAATTATTATGAGAACTACTTACTTTTCACATATCTATGTTATTCATACATCATTGACATCAAGAAGGGAAGAATTTGTGTAATAAATGCAAAATTATTTGTCGTTGATTCGCAACAGTTGCATGTCTGAGTTGATGCCGCACCTTGCTGACAACTAGCGGCAGACCTGCTCTTTCCAATCTCTGTTTAACCTCTAGAGGACTAGCCTATCTAAATTTTGTTGATTGGCAGAACTTACCAATTTCTTTCTGGACTAGTGTATCTACATACTAAATTGATAAAATTTATAACCATGGTTATTCAATTGTCCTTCCAATCTCACATGCCATGCGCCCTCGGCCACTGGGTGTCACCCCACGTTCTGTTGAGTCAAATATTAACAGTACTGTGAAGCTCTCACTGATATCCTATTTATTTCAACTAGAATCCAAAAAATTTAACAAACTTTTTTAATTTGTATCAAAATTCCATGAGGAATCTAAATATGTTAGTTTTGTACTGCTCTGTACAATATTTGTTACAGTAAATGATCGTTAATCGGGACGGTGTTGTCAGGAAGATATGACACCTGGGAGCTCAGAGCAACAATTTCTGATGTAAAAGGTTACAAACAATCCCCCATCAAAGCTTGAGCTAGGAAACAATGACAGAAAAACCCTTTGATCATAAAATTGGTCCTAGCTTCAAATGATTTGGAAGACAATGGTGTGAAAGCTTATAATTGTCTGACATGACCAACTCTTCACCTTTGTTACTGCCTCACATCAAAGACAAAAGTTCATGGTCCAGTCAGTCTGATGTCACATACATTGTAACAAGTTGCAGCCCTTCAGAATATTACAAATGACTTCATCAAGCCAAAACAATGGGGACGTCAACATCCTTTCCGTTCGTTGTCGGTGGTGGACGTTGCTGTCCATCCCGTCCGTTAGGGGTTAAATATCTCTGATAATAGTAAATTGTGGTTTAACCTCTAACGTACAGGAAGGACGGCAACGTCTGGCAACGGACTGCCTTAATCATGAATTTTGACCCCAGCACTTCATTAAGCATATTGAATAACCATGGTTATAAATTTTATTAATTTAGTATGTAGATACACTACTACAGTGACCGGCAGCCAAATCCGGACACTTTCATGTTTTTCACTCCTGATTTTCACAAAATCTTTCAAAACTGAGTAAAAACTACTCACATCGATAGTAGATCGTTATCTACATATGCGTGTAGAATAAAATTGATACATGTTCAATATGTACAGAATTATTGGGAACCTCACGCATTCAGCAAACCTGCAGATTGTCTGAGTTTCCATTGAGTTATACGATGATGTTGGTTACGTCAGCACTTCTGACGTCATTTGACAGTGACAACATCACTCGTGCCGTGAAAACAAATAAACACTTCTAACATTTTGAAAGGCAGTGGGAATACAAGAAAACATGTGAGAGATAATATTCAACTTAATTGCAATTACTACAGGACAGTTTTACTCGATATTTGACTGAGTTAAAAATGTCCGAGTTTCAACTGCCGGTTTCGGACAGTTGCCGGTCACTGTAGTCACAAGTCCAGAAAAAAATGGCTAGTCCTGCAAGTCAAATATGAAAAAACATACGATCGGTGGTGGACCCCTATACCCCTATACGATCCCTATACCCCTATACGATCACACTACCTGAACATGTCAAAATGAAATCAGCCCGTACAAGGAAAAACCATGGAAATTGCTATATAGAAATGGCAACCAACTGTGAGCAATATAAATACAGCTATTTTCCAAGGACTGTGACTGTCTGGAATAATCTTCCCTCTGGTTTAACTACATTGGAACCTGGTAACTCGGCATCTTTCAGGAACCTTTCTGCCAGAGTGTTAATTCTGGCCTGCAGCTGGTATTGACCAGCTGCACCCCTAGTGCAATTTTGCACTCTCGGCGGGATGCCAATTGGTTTTGCCGAGTAAACATATAGATGTAGATGTACAGTGACCGGCAGCCAAATCCGGACACTTTCATGTTTTTAACTCCTGATTTTCACAAAACCTTTAAAAACTGTGTAAAAACTGCTCACATCGAAAGAAGATCTTCGACTTTAATGGTCTGCGGAGTTTGAATGATACCCGTTCAATATTAACAGAAATAGCGTGATTTTCATGCATTCAATAAACCTGCAGATTGTCCGAGTTTCCATTGACTTATATGGAGAAGTTGGCTACGTCACCACTTCTGACGTCATTTGACAGTGACTCAAAGATTCTTGCAGTGAAAACAAATAAACACTTTTCACGTTTTGAAAGGTACAGGAATTGCAAGGTAAAGTGTGAGACCTGACATTCAGATCAATTGCAATTAGTACAGCAAGGTATGCTACATGTTTGACCGAGTTAAAAATGTCCGAGTTTAATCTGCCGGTTTCGGACAGTTGCCGGTCACTGTACATGTAGATGTCAACAAAATTTAGATAGCTTGGTCCATTAGCCTGAATAGGGGTTAATATTGTATATTGTAATATTGTATTCGTACAATGTGTGCAGCATGATGGCCGAATTTTATTAACTCACACAATTTTGAACAGTTTCAGGTAGTTGCTGTGGAAACAGTGTGGGAACAGTGTGGGAAGACGGTAGCGGAAAGATAACCTGAAGTTTGACACTAAGCACTACAAGTATTTCGAGCAAGTATTTCGAGCACTCGTTATTTTAGTCCAGAACGGCGGTCTGATTCTGCATTTATTTGGAAGGCGTGTAGACTTTCTCTATGTGAAGCCTGATACTTAAGTGAATATCCTACCAGGGTGGACAACAATATCGTTACTTCGGAGAGGATACTCCTAAGCGAACAAACAAAACTTACCACCTCCCAAATCCGCCATTTTGTCCGTCCTAGAAATTCCCATGTAGTGACGTCATTATCAATGGATGCACCAAGGGAATCCTGCCACTGGCAATAGAAGTGACAAAGCCTCCATAGGCCCCCTGCCAATCTATCTCTCCGACCAATGATTAAATATAGTGGAGTTGTACAGTTCTGGTTCCGGCAAAGATTGATATTGTTTTCCTCCACCTTCATGTTTTTCTTGCCATTGTATCTGTCCCTTAGAGTCGGTTTCGCATGTTTCTGGATGATCGTATGTTTTTTCATATTCCAAGTTTGACAGGTCAGAATCATTCTTCACCAAATTCTTCCTGCACTGAATTTCTTTGCCCAAAGACATCGGCAAAATAGACTTGAAATCCACGCACTGCCCATCATAAATCCCCAAAATGTTTGGTACAAAAAACGCTTGTTTTTCTTTTCTCATAATTAGAACAACTAAATGGGAAATAGAAATAGAATGGGAATGTTGAAATTTTGCCTAAAATAATAAAAGTGGCCCAGGCAAAAAGTTTTTTCAGTCCATCATTTACAATAATGTAATTTTGTCGATGTCTGAGATACCATTATAGTTCTAAAAACGTTTTATATGAATCAAATATTTTGCAGAATTAAGGGCCTTTTATATTTATGTGTGTACAAAGTATGTAACAACCCTGCTTAACGATGGTCATCAGTGAAATCTCTGTGGCCAAAAAAAAATCAAACATAAAGCCAAATAGCTCTCATTTCTTCATTTTCTGGAGATAATGGGTCAAAACTTAAAACAATTCATCACGTCATCTTAATTCAATTTTTATTCCACTTGTTTTAACTGTCATCATTCAAATGACCACGTTTTGCAGATAGCAGAAATGACGTCACTGGACCAGTGTACACAAAATGTCCTGAAAAGCTGCTACTGTGACTTTTGGTGAAAATATATGCATCGAATATCATGTACACAAATGAAAACTGACATTGAGGTCATTGAGTGCAGGAAATAAGAGCAAGGAATGGAGCAGATCTTGTCAGGTGAGCTGTCGGGTCCTTCTTTGTTGTATAAGATGTATGGCTAACTAGTTTCGACTAATTTAGTCTCATCAGTGGTATGTCATTGAGTGCAATTTTGGCATAAGTGATTTTTATTATTCATTTTAATCTGTCCATAGGAAAAATCATGAAGAATCATTTTCCTAGTTGCCAGTCAATATTTACTCTCCTTTGCATCGAGATCAGATATCATTCTCAGAACGTTATTTCATCCAACCACGTGTTATACAGTTCATTATTTCGCTCTCAAAAGAACCTTGCCCGAGTGCAGTGTACAGGTGACGACAACAGAGCTGCAGACGACAACAGAGCTGTGGTTCCATTTTCAAAGTATTTTACATGCATCTGCACTTACAAAAATATTCTCGTCTTAACATGCTTAATGTTTTCTGACACCTGTATCATCACCATAAATTTAGGACATAGGCGTTAGAACGGGTAGGGGTCCCAATTCATGTGTAGTGGGTGTCAGTGTGATGTTTTGCACCATTTTACATACTTAAATTTAAATTTCTAAAAAAATGTTTGATAACTAGTTAATGAAATATTTATTTATTGAAAAATACCTAAAAGAAGTAAAATTATGTCAAATAATAGTACAAATTTACTATATTTCCCGTAAAAATGGTGCCTATATATACATTTGAATAGCATTTCCAAGGGGTAATATTGCTAAAATTCACTGTAGTTTATGGTAATTTTTCAAATAATGAAATTATAATGATGAAAAGTGTCCCATATTATGCTGGAAATATAACTCTAATAGCATGCAAAGCAAAAGGAATTTTAATAGTTGGTTTGGTGTATTTTCTGCCTTTTGGATTTGAAAGATATACATAATTTTCCCGATTTTCACATTGATTTCAATGGAAATCCATAAAAATCACATTTTTGTAAAAGGCAGAAAATTTTACAATAGCATTTGTACCAATAATGGCTTAAAAAGTGGGCTATACATCCCCCAAACATATCCACATGGGACACTTTTTAAATTGATGGCCAATTTTTCACAAAGTGAAAATTTCAATTTTTTCTCCATTGAAATCAATGGAAAATCCCTGTGACCTTGGGCTGAAAATTCAACGGCCCATAAAATCTGTTCTATTATAGCTACAGACTTGGTCTTGGGCTTGTTAGTTTTGTTTTGAAGAGATCTTTCATAATATGACTTAAACAATGAGAGTTTTAGTGTGCAACAGCATTTTCATATTTCAAGGTCATGTCAAGGTCATCCCAAGGTCACAGGATTTATTATTTTTTAAATCTTATTTTCAATTGTCAAACATCTCTATAATATTTTGGGGGCTAAATTTTATATTGTTTGTATAAATAGCTTATGTCCTTCATTTATGGCGATGTGTGCTAACAAAGTTGAATGGTATAATAAAGACCGTTAAATGATTGATAAACTACATGGCAGCCTTGTTGTCACCCGCAGCTATGTTGTCATTGCCTGTACAGCAGACGACAACAGAGCTGCTGATAACAACACAGCTGACAACAGAGCTGCAGTTCCATTTCCAAAGTCCTTTTAATCTGCAGTTTCTGAAATATTCTCATCAGATTGTTTTCAGATCTGTTAATGTGCAATGTTAAATGGTATGATAAACACTGGCAATCGAGTTTTGAGCTTGCCATTCGGGACAGACAGAATGACAGAACCCTCCCCCTTTTCCTCTTGAGTGTGAACCATTTCATCATGTTCATGTCGTGTCTCTTGCTACCAAGTGTATCAAGCTTCTACTCTCCATAAGCCATCGGGTAGGACTGTTGCTTTTTTAAATACTATGCAAGTCATTCAACAGCATGTACATTGCGTTGTTCATATTTAATGGACACAGTTTTGTGGAAATCTCAAAGATCCATTTCAGTGCCAGTGGTATCAGAGCTCAGTGACGTCAGAAAAGGTCTTTCCCGAAACGTCTAAGATGGCTGAGTTGGGTAAGGAGTCTGACTCTGAGTGGTCACTATCCCTATTTCATTTGTCTCTAAGCAAGGACAAAGACGTTTTCAATTCAAGGTCATATGCCAAAGAAAGTGTTCCATATTTATTTAGACAAATAGAAGTAAAGTGTAATGCAAGTTGTTTTAGTTACTTTGCGTTATGACCAGAGCAGAGGGGGTTGGGAGGCCTGACCGTGGAGGTGATTTTAGCATGTTTAGGGCCCAGGGAGCCTTCTCTGTGGACATGTTAATGGTCATCCAGGGCTCGGGGAACCTTACAACGAGGAGCTGGTTATGGTCATCCAGAGCTCAGGGAGCCTTAATATGAGGAGCTGGTTATGGTCATCCAGGGCTCAGGGAGCCTTACTATGAGGAGCAGGTTATGGTCCTCCAGGGCTCAGGGAGCCTTACACTGAGGAGCTGGTTATGGTCATCCAGGGCTCAGGGAGCCTTACAATGAGGAGCTGGTTATGGTCATCCAGGGCTCAGGGAGCCTTACTCTGTGGAGCTGGTAATGGTCATCCAGGGCTCAGGCTGCCTTACTCTGAGGAGCAGGTTATGGCCATCCAGGATATTTTGGACGACCAATGTCACCTTGACCCAGATCTAAAGGTCACAGGAGCAATTTTGTGTCTCTGCAGTACTTGGTGGTTTCTGGATGATACGTTGAGAAATAATTGGCATTTGGCTTTGATACCAGACTTTGAGAACTATTGCTGATGAGTGACCTTGACTGATTTTCCAAGGTCACAGGAGACATTTTGTATCACTATGGTTTCCAGATGATTTGGCTTTGATATCAGATGTGTGTATATGTCCCTCAACTCCCTTGTATGGCCTATGGGATTGCATATGAATGACCTTGACTGATATCTCAAGATCACAGGAGGTTTTTTTTAGATTTGATATTGGACATGGTATGATGAATGACCATGACTGAATTTCTCAAGGTCACAGGAGATATTTGTATCGACATATGAGCTTTGCTCTTTTATTAGTTTTACACTAAATGCAGTTGTGCAACTGCAACTTTTGACCAATTAGAGTTTTGACCACATTCTTGGTGCCAGTGTAATTTGCAACTAACTTGTTTCTGATTGGCTGGCACTGCCTATTTAATCCCCTTGACAAGATTCCTGCCACCAGCAAAGGATGATCTTGAAAAATGAGGAAAATAATAGCATTGAAAGGGTCACAAATGTCACAAATGTATTATGTGTGTTCATATTAAAGGCAACTTTCACTGACCGACTTTTGTAGTTTCGAAGAGAATTATAATGCACATTAATCTGTGGGCTCTGTTAGCATGATTGCATTATGGAAACATGATTTTTGGGGAGAAATATGACATTTAGAATGCACGTGCAGGTTAGAAAAAGTATTACGTCATTGTAGGGGAATTATCTACATACATTACTAATTAGCAAACAAAGAAGGAAGCAGCTGAAATAGCGATGCTACAATTTTCGGTCTTAGAACTGTGTATTGGAAAGAACTTGAAAAATGTGACAATTTGGTGTGAAAAGCATGACAATTGGACCAATATTAGCAATGTTATTAAGTTTTATGAAAATTGAAAATGATTGCAGCTCAAGTTGCACGTGCAATAAATTCAATAAATGATCATATTTCAGGGGTGTTGCAAGATTAGATTTAAATGTTGATTTGTGTTGCCATGGTTACTACTAAACATTTTTTGTCTGAATTTCAATGTATTTAATCATGTAATTTATGAAATGTATTTTACTAGAATGTATCTCTTTAATGATATTTAAATTGCTTATTCATATTTTGTGAAGGTTTCCTTCCCCTTTAATGATTTATTTTGACAAAACAGAATATAATAAAGTGTTTCTGCGATCGGATATTGCCACCCGAGGGCAACACTATGGAAAAAGATTTCCCACCAGTGGTAAAATCACATCAGTTATGGACTTCATTTCCCACCAGTGATAAATTCATATCATGTGCAGAAATTATGAGTGCACCATTTCCAAGCTAGAAAATTCATGATGTTTCTCATTGTGAAGTTGATGAACAGGAAAGAAAAAAATTGAACAATTTTGATTTTGTTCAGAACATTCCAAATTTGGTGACCATGTTTACTTTTTATGAAATGTAAAATAAAAATGTATTTAATTTTGAAGGGGTGAGATAGAAGAGTTGAAATTTAAAGGGTGAGATAGAAGAGTTGAAATTTTTTGGGAACATTCCAAATCTGCAAACCAACTCAAATTTCGAATAAAGGTCAAAATGATCCTGATTTTGAAGAGGTTGGACTTGAGAGTTGGAATTTGATAGTGCCATTTTATTTTGACAACCTTCCATTCCATGACCTTGAATTGAGAACGTCTTTGTCAACAAGTCCCATTGTATACTTAGTGTATGTTTTCACACTGGCATCTCTTGTTATGTTCCAGAAAATAAAAATTTTTAAGCATGGATTACAACATAAGGTTAAATAATGATGTGGGACAAATTGGGGGGCTGGCTTTGGGGCATATCCTTTCACTCTTGCTGAATACATTTTGTGATGTCGCTTCAAACTTACAGAAACTATGGTAGGTCATTGTGTAAAATTACCAATATTGAATATTTTTGTTTCCAATAATATCACTGGTATTAAATGTGGGCTTTGCATATTAGCTTGCCCATATATCATGTATATAGATCTGTATTATTTATGATTGCCTCGCAATTACACAAAAGTGTTCCACTTATTCCAGCATAGATGCTTAATCATAGGGGACATAAAGTTGGGAGCACACAATTTGATTATCCAAATTAGCTTTCAGATATGAAATCAGCATGAAATGTCACATTATCATCTTGGTTATCTTGGACAAAGAGTGGATTAAATAACTAGTTGTATCAGTTATCTTGTTAATGTGCGTTTATGATTATCAGTAAGTTATTCTTGTATTGAAGTCTTACACAAAATGTGCTAGTTATGTTCCCGCAAGTCCTAAATTCATTGGGACAAATCGTTATTGACCAAAATTTGGAAGTGTCTGTTATGTTTATAAGGTGATGTTGTTCAGCAATAAATGGGTATTATTTAGTGATGCAACTTGTGATGTTATAGTTATTTTTTGGTGTTTCTGAGCTCCTGTATAGATGGTCATATTCCTGGGAAATACATGAATGTATTGAAGACCCTGTAGGACTTTTCAATAGGGTACCAACCAATAGCAATTGCCATGAAGTGTGTATAGTTGGAAAGAATGTAACTGTAACCATTTAATTTGTATGTGGGTATGTTTCAGGTGTGGGTGGTGATACGAGGGCAGTGGGCAACTTATCGCAGACGTTCCCGCAGCATAGCCACCACATCCTCCAGCAACTCAACCTCCAGAGACACTATGGCATCTTCTGCGACGTCATTGTCCGCATTGACAAATATGACTTCAAGGCACACAGATGTATATTGGCAGCTGGCTGTCCCAAGCTACAGACGATGTTATACAACCTCCGACCAGGTGGTGGGGATGTACTCTCTCTAAAAGACTTGTCAGTTGAGGGTTTCCGCTGTGTGATTGAATATTTATACAGTGGAGCTTTAGAGCTGAAGTCTGCCTCTATTCATAATGTGATAGCCGCAGCCCAGTATTTAGAAGCCAGAGATGTAGAGAAAGCCTGCTTAGATTACAAATACTACAAAGGACCCTCAAACCTTTCTCTTACGCCAGCACATATTAGTGTTATGTCTGAAGATCTGGGCTACAGAACCATGAGTACACCAGGTGGCAGCACAGTCGGCTCACCCACTAGTTGCACTCCCATTCAGAATGATCATAAATTCCAGTCTCACTTTCAGCTTCCTCTGCCGCTGTTTTCAACTCCCAATCTCAGTGTTGATACTAGTTATATTGAAGATTACTTGAAAATTATAGAGCCATCAGGGGGCCCTAGTGGTGGTACTAACCCTGCCGGAGTCCTAGGATTCCCAAGCCCAAAACCATTTAGCCATTTAGAAAATAATGAGGATACTTGTACAAAGATTATTAACTCTCATTCTGGTTCAGCTGAAATATGTACAGAACCTAAACCGGGGAAAAAAGGGAGCACAAAAGGCCAGGCTACAAACACACTGCCATTTGAGATCCAGCCTTGGAATTTAGAATTGCTAGATGAAAAGGAAAACCCAGAAAAAGTGAAAGAAGAATATATTTTTGATGATGAGGCAGAACCCGAGCAGGAAGTTAGTGATAAACGCCCAAAAAGAAAAGGTAAGATGCCAGTGAGGTTAGATAAACTGAGAATTGATACAGATGAAGATGAAGGCCATATTTGTTATAAAGAGCAAGAAGTGGAATATAAAAATGAAGTGGAGGAAGAAGAATTTATCCCTGAGAAGAGGATGAAGAAGAAACAAAGCAGGTCTATATCAAGAGAAGAATATGGTAAGCTGAATAGAGGACAACCAAAGGGCAGCAAAAGCAGATCAAATGCTAATGGCAATAAAACCTGCCTGCAGTGTCGACGTACATTTGCTTGTCCAAAGGCTTTGATGAAGCATATGGCACTTCACAAAAAGGACAAGTTATATTCATGTCATATCTGTAATATGACTTTCCCAAGAACCGGGGAACTAACTAGACATTTACACAAACACACAAAGGAGGTTTATCAGTGTAGACATTGCGAGGTTGAGTACAATGATCCCAAAGTTTACAAGAAGCATGTCTCAGAGAAGCACAAAGTAGCACGGGCTTTCTACTGCCCACATCCTGAGTGTACATTCACCACAGAGAGATTGTCCAATCTGACTCGTCATCTGCCAATACACTCAGGACAAAAATCATATCTATGCACAAAATGTGGAAAAAGTTTCGCCCAGCCTGATGGACTACGGCATCACACACGCTGCTGCCTGCAAATCCGCAGCTACCTGTGTGATATCTGTGGGTCAAAGTTCAACCACCTGCAGAGTCTCAAGACGCACCACCTCCTGCACAAAGGGGAGAAACCCTATCTATGTAAAGACTGCGGGGCTCGCTTCACCGACAGATGTAACTATAAACGGCACAGACGCATCCATGACAACATTTTCCCATATCCATGTGAGCAATGTGATAAAAAATTTAGACACTCAAACTCTCTCAAGTCTCACATTAAGAAACACATAGTAAGCATGCCAGCATTTACATCCACACAAACAGCTTCCTCAGGTCCAGACCTGTCTCATGTCCACCCCACCTTGACACATTATGTCACGCAGCCCCATCAGGACCTCACTACCCCGGGGTCTGATTGGCGAATAGTACAACCCCATCAGGACCTCAGTAACCCAGTGTATGCTAGGTGAATAGAGCAACCCCAGTGTCTGCTAGGTGAATAGAGCAACCCCAGTGTCTGCTAGGTGAATAGAGCAACCCCAGTGTCTGCTAGGTGAATAGAGCAACCCTATCAAGACCTCATTACCCCAGTGTCTGCTAGGTGAATAGAGCAACCCTATCAAGACCTCATTACCCCAGTGTCTGCTAGGTGAATAGAGCAACCCCAGTGTCTGCTAGGTGAATAGAGCAACCCACGTGTCTACTAGGTGAATAGAGCAACCCTATCAAGACCTCATTACCCCAGTGTCTACTAGGTGAATAGAGCAACCCCAGTGTCTGCTAGGTGAATAGAGCAACCCACGTGTCTGCTAGGTGAATAGAGCAACCCTATCAAGACCTCATTACCCCAGTGTCTACTAGGTGAATAGAGCACCCAAAACATCAATGATGATATTGATCCAGCAAAAAGGAATGGCAGTTCACTTTGCGGTTTAACTGTACATTCATTCACAGGGGATAGTTCAGATTGTTTGGAGTTTAACAAACAGACTGTGCCAGCGATATCAGCTGCACTATCCATTTACATGAGAAAAAATATCTATTTCCATATCTAAGATTGGCACATACATAGACAAATCTAGGAATATTCCTTTATTTGTGCAGGTAGGCTGGATTTGGGAGCAACAGTTATAATAGTTATCTCACTGTGAGGTAAGAGGATGGAAACAATGATATGATTTTGCCAAATGGTTTTAACTGAATTTGTACCATATTGATATACTGCTTTCTAAATATGTTTATTTTAGGATATGTTATTGGATGTTATTGCAGAAGAGCATTGGTATAGCTTGACAAAGTTGTGAGATGTATTATTTGACTGGACTGTATCATAGAATATTACTACATATAATTGTACTAATAATTTATCAAGGTTTTCTAGAAAGGAATTAATATGCATTCAGCTTGAACATGAGTATATTTTAACTCTAGAGTTTCATCACTTCTATTCACATGTACCGGTATATGTTAATGTAAGTGCAATCCTGCAAATGGTATATATGGTGATATATTATTGATATTGTTTGTCTGTTTATTCAATAATATATGGTGATATATTATTGATATTGATTATCTGTTTATTCAATAATATATGATGAAATATTATTGATATTGCTTATCTGTTACTCTCATGATTTTAACCTGCGGAAGCTGGGATGGAACTGAAAACCCCAGAGCCTGATTTAGGGAAATATTCTATCATTTTTGGTACCCTGATTTAGGACTAGCTGAAATTTGATACCCTGATTTAGGACTAGCTGAATTTTTTATACCCTCATTTAGGGATGATGCAGAAGGAAGAGATTTGGAAAAGGGGATTGTGATCCCTGTTTTATGGAGAAATTTGAAAAACAGTACCCTGTTTTAGGGAAAATGATAAAATATCTTAACCCGTCTTAGCAAAAAGGACCCTATTTAGCCCAGCTTCCCCAGTAACGCTGACTATGAGAGTACCCCCCCGGGGGAAAAACACATCATGAAGAATGGCCACATTCATTCAGGTGTAGGATATTTCACTCAGATGTAAGAATATTAAAGTATACGTAAAGCAAAGAGGAACCAACTAATAGCAAAGCATAAAATTGGGGAGTCTTTGAAATACAAAATATGCATTTTTACCCTCAGCCCCTGATGTAATCTCTTGCAGTGCTCTTGGCATGGGTATGTACAGTATGTATGTCTGTAGCCAACATCCTTGTCATCTCGATAACGAATATGTGAAATCCCTATCATTGCTTTAAGTCAAGAACAAATGATGGCAGCTTTATAAGACTTCACAAACATAAGCATCTGGTAAAGACCCCAAAAGAATTTGATGAATGGTGACATTCACCTACTTTTCAAGGTCACGGGGGCAATTATGTCAAATCCATGTCATTGCAATAACCCGAGAAGAAATGATTGCAGCTTTATGAGAATTGACACACATAAGCATCTGGTGAAGACCCCAGATGAGTTTGTTGGACGGTGACCTTCACCTGCTTTTCAAGGTCACAGGCCCATCATCTCAATAATTCTAGAGCAAATGATGATAGTTTCATGAATCTTGAAACACATAAGCTATCAAAGGAAGTAGATGTGCACTATTATGTCTTTATCAATTTGCCTTGGTGCACAGACGTTTTGTTCACAAATATTGTTTGGAGCGAATCTTGTACATTAAGTTACCAGGGCTGAGGGTTGATCTATCTCTGATGACTATGTTTTAGTAAATGTTGGCCAGATTTTCATCTGAAGTGTTCCAATTTTAGGATTTTATTTTAATTTTTATCATCTCACAATGGACATAATTGCCTTGTTTTGACTTTAAAAAATAAAATATTAACTATGGATCATTATGAATGGTTCAAGTTTGAAGATTAAGAATATATCCTTCCTCTCTGTGAATGCACCATCTTGCTTGTGATATGTGCCGGATGAATGTGCCACACTCATAGTATTATTATTAATATATATACGTATACCCCAGGACAGTTTTTTTATCTAATTCTTGTTGCTTGACAGCACTTTGTAGATTGAAAAAATAAGTTTTTTGTATTGTTAATTGACAAAATCTAACTAGTCCAAGTTATTTTGAACATCGAAATGTTATTATAAATATCATCATAAATAAAATTAATGTGGAGAGATATATCAAAGTCTGTATATATATATATATATATATATATATATATATATATATCTTTTACATAATAAATAAGAAAATGTCTCTTCAAAATTGATCTTCTCTGAAACTACTGGTCGGAGTTCTTGGCTATTAATAAATAAAACGTTATATTTTCAGGGGATCACTTTTATCATTTTCTATTAAGTTTAATTTTTTCCATTTTTTACAATTAAAAAAAATCTAATATCTATCATCACTGACTTTTCAAGGAGGCTACCATTTTGAATAACCTAACAAATGTTAGCTACAGTATTTACTTGAAAATAGGACGACCCTGTGTATAAGATGATCCCCCCAAATTAATGTTATTTTGCATGAAATGGCCAATTTTCGATTATAGCATGAGTCAGTTTTTCTCAAGACATTGGCACTGCTACCATTCAAGTTTGGCGGCCATTTTAAAAGTAAAACGTAAATACAAAGACTCTGGGATCCATCATTGTGCAATATATTAATATTTCAATGTGAGTGAATACACTGGTGGCGCTTCAATCGTGTTCATGCCAAAAATAAGAGCTTTACCCGGTCACTTCCACTTTCAAAATGGCGATCATGTTGCGTAAGCATATTTAAGCATTGTTAAATTCACATTCTCTCTGACTTGTGCATAATTTACACTTATTAAATGAAGGCGGGCTACTGTTGAGACGTGGTAGAATATTTCTGTGTGTGTTACAAAACAAATATTTTATTAATATTGCCATTCGTTGCTATTTGTTTATAGCACTAGATCAGCCACACTATCAACATGTTGCCCTCGTGTATAAGATGATCCCCCCCAAACATTGACAAATATTTTGGGTCCTAATTTCTCGTCCTATATGTGAGTAAATACGGTAATTGAGATGACAATTTGAGACCAAATTTAATATTTAAGTGTATCTTCAAAATCACCTGCCCATGTCTGCTCTGGGGAAGGATTTAAATGATCATTTATGAAGCAATCTGCATGTATTTCTAAGAACTATTCACAAATATTACAGGAAAAAAGCAACCAGTTCCAAGATCTTTGGCCTATAAACAAAAAATACCCCTTCAAAACTATGAATAAAACTTTTTTTTGTTATTTTATGAAAAGGGTTCAAAAGAAATTTCAAATGTTTACAGAACTGAAAGAATGTGCATTTTTGCAATCTCAAATTATCAAATATAGTCTATTTTCCATTAAAATAATATAAATACTGTTATTTATTGCCAGATAGCCCAGAGATGTTATTTTGGGAAAATGTATCTTACCAAAGGCATTACCAAAGGCAAAGGCCCACCCTTCCTGTCTTGGATCTCTGGAGGTTTCTGGCATTTCTCTTATTTTAGAAGAGCCCAGCCTTCCCACCCTGGAATCTGGGAGAGTTTTTGTCATGGTGATTATAATGATGATAAAGTTTATATAATGCACCCATTCTCTGTTGTTCACAATCTTAAATATTGGAATAACGCAACGCCCTTATTGAAAATTTAGGAGGGTTTTTAATAAATTTGTCTTTAGAATTGCCAATTCTTCCACAAGCATTTTCAGGAAGTTTCTTGCATTCCTCACCTTTATGATTACCCACCCTACCCTTCTGTGGAATATTACTAGGTAATATGATCATATTAAACAGAGCTGTGAAGTCATATGTCACAGGGTAGTAAGATCTTATATTGCAGGGCAGTGAGGCCCACTATTAAAGTAATGAGGTCATATGTCACAGGGCAGTGAAGTCATTTTTTAGAGCAATTAAGTGATAAATTGCAGGTCAGTAAGTTCACAGTACAGAACAGTGGGGTAATATAATACAGGGCAGTGGGGTAATATAATACAAGGCAGTGTGGTCATATAATACAAGGCAGTGAGGTCATATTACAGGGCAGTGAGGTCATATTACAGGGCAGTGAGGTCACATATTACAGGGCAGTGGTCATACTACAGGTTGGAGAGGTTTTATGTTACAGGGAAGTGAGGTCCTATATAACAGTGCAGTGAGGTCATATAATACAAAGCAGTGAGGTCATATATTACAGGGCAGTGAGGTCATATATTGCAGGGCAGTGAGGTCATAGTGCAGTGAAGTGAGGTCGTAAGCGGGGTCGTAAGTTACAGTGAAATGAGGACATATATTACAAAGCTGAGTGGAATCTGTATTTTATGTGTTTGCGGTTGGTAATTGCTGCGGATACTTTCCGCACACGGCTTACCATGATCCCTGCTATGAAGGTCTCAAATCATTCTTTAGATCAGGATTTTTCAATCTACCTAACTGGAGCAATGAATGACGGGATTTGTCAATAATTTACCCAGCGCGGACAAGAGGCTTTGTGTCCACACCATTGTGTACCGACGGTTTCCCACCTCAAGCAAGAAGCCAGAGACAAAGGGAAATGTGTTGGCCTGTAGGGGGAGTTGGTTGAGACCCCAGCTGGCTGCCACGCTGTGCTCACAACATTGCAGGCTGAGCGGAGGTGTGGCACTCAAACCCGGTATCATATCACATGCATGGCTCCTAAAGTCAAGCCCATCATCATAGACATTGACGTGTCCGACGATGAAGATCCGGACCCTAAGAAGCCCGAGGAAGGAGGTGGCGGGGAGCCGGACTCGTGGGGGAGAGACATAAACAGAGCGGGCATGGCCACAGGGCCTCCCATCACAGGTAAACCATTATGCAATGAGCGCTCACATATAAATAGCGCGCCTGCGTAACGGTGCTCAAATTCATGATCAAGACAGTCACAATAATCAGTAAGAATTAAGAGCGTATTGCTCTCTGGTCAGAAGTAAGCAAATTGAACTCACCCGTTTTATAACATTAGTCAATGCCAGTTTCATCAACCCACCAAAGAACAATATGTCCACTAATTGCAATTTAGCTCGAGTATCTCTAGCAGTGAATTTGCCTTTTGTTTATTTTGGGTCCGGCGGCCATTTCACGGCTAGAGAGAGATCGTCAAATTTAATCTGCCCTAGCGCAGCCCACTGGGCTGCGCGTGGTAAACACGCACTGCAGGTGTCGTAGTTATGTACTCACTGCTTACATGGCCTGGCTGTTTGCAAAGTATAATCTGTTTTCTGCAATATCCAGTTGTAAAACAATCATTTTATCCTGTTTTAAGTCAGTTATCACACTTTTAAATGGACAAGAATTTCAGCTTCTTCAGAATTGAAATGGCCGCCAATGTTAAGACTGGTTTAGACCACGTGACTACATTTCACCCTCCACTTTTTGTGTATTGTGGGGAATGGTTTTTCACTGCTTTAGGGGTGTTTTATCTGGTGATGTTTTCAGGTCTTTTCATAATTTCAAACATTGAGAGGTTTCCACTCGATGCTTCATTTTTTTCCTGCTGGATGTTTCAAGCAATATAAAACTTTAAATGTTACACTGGCAATGCAGTCATCTTCAGAAATATGTAAGGTAACCTTGTAGTGCACTTTTAACAAGTGTCCCATCACGATTCAGAAGAAAACAGTGCATTTATATGAAGAAGCCAGGAAATTTAAAAATCTGATTTTTTTTACTGAAGTACTCCACGACCTAAAAACTGCCCCTATGTGCTCTCGAATGTGTAAAATGAAAATAAAAAATGACAAGAAAAAATCTCTTTGGAAGGGCTTGTTATTTAGGGAGTGGATGCCATGACTAATTGCAATTGTATGTTTGTCCTGCTCTGTTTATTTTATTACATTACTGAGAGCACCAATTTCTGATGGTGTTGGCATAATTAAGTGAGGATGATGATCATACATCGCACGCATATTCCTGGCCTTGTATCCTCTCTTATTATGTAAATTTGGTGAGAAAGTTTACTCTAAGCAACGTTTGGTTTATTCTAAGATTTAAATCTAATTAGTTGATTGAATACATGCAAGCTGACATGTATGGTTTGAACATCAAACACCCTCCACAGTCAGGACCCAGGCCTTCTGTAATTCCTCAAACTCCACCAGAGGGCGACGTGGTGAACCTATCACCTCTGTACAAGGTGCCTTTTGGAGCTGGCTCAGCACATCCACCTAACTTCATGTAACTGACTATCTTTCTTAATTTTTTTTCTTTAGATGTATTCAGATTGATAAAATATGATATATTTGACTCTTTATATAAAGTTTATTTCAAATATAAATAGAATTTAAGAGAAATGAAATGCGGAACTATTTCCTCCAGTGGAGTAGCCATTTTCTGGGGTAGTAATCAGGCGGAACAACAACAAAGATGGCTGCTTTGTTTAAATTTTGAACTCTTATAACCTTTTAAACTTTTGATTGAACAAACCAAGAAATAATGTTTGAAAGTAAATACATGTAGTGTAATACAACTCAGGGCAACTTTGCATTCAACATTAAAGCATGTTATCATGTTTTTCACATAAGTCCAGACTGACAGTTCTGAAGCACATGGCCAGTGAAAGTAGTACCGGAGGAATACTAATTTGGGTTGGCCAGAGGTAATAGTTTGCGTGTGCCTCTGGTGGACAGTGTGGTAATTCCTAACAGACAGGGAGGAAGTTGACATCCTCCACCAGCAACAGACAGGAAGGAGGTCAACATCCTCCACCAGCAACAGACAGGAAGGAGGTCAACATCCTCCACCAGCAACAGCCGGTCTACCAGCCAACTCCATCTAGCAGCAGATAAATCTGTGCAATATCCAGGAGGGCTGGTTTAGGTCAGCAGCCATTTTGTTCAATCTAACAGGAATTCCTGTCAGATTTCATGATATCATTTCTTTAAAAACCTGACCTGTTGAATACTTCATCTTTATATTAATAATTTGAAACATTAATAAACCTTATAATAACCAAATAATATGAACAAAGTGGTAATATAAAAGAACAAAATTGGACACCCCAGCATGTTCTAAAGAAATTCCGCCAATCTATTAACCCCTAACGGACGGGAAGGACGGCAACGTCCACCACCGGTAACGAACGGGAGGGACGGCAACGTCCCCATTGTTCTGACTTGGTGACGTCATTTGTAACATTCTGAAGGGCTGCAACTTGTTACAATGTCATCATGATAGTGACGTCAAACTGCCTTAATCATGAACTTTTGACCCCAGTGCTTTATTAAGCATATTGAATAACCATGGTTATAAATTTTATTAATTTAGTATGTAGATACACTAGTCCAGAAAAAAATTGGTTAGTCCTACCAATCAACAAAATTAAGATAGCCTAGTCCCATAGGGGTTAATAGTTTAACCATACAAAAGGGGGCTTCCACCAATATATTGATAAATTTACCAATCAAGAAATACATTGTAATATACTAATCAGAGCGGTTCTTACATAAAAAACCTTAGACCCTGAAGCTCCCATCTGGACTTGCCCTGATTGGAGGTTGGTAAGCTCTACCACCAGCAACAGACAGGAAGATGGCCAACATCTCCATTGTTCTAACTGTATGACATAAATGTCACATTCTGTTGGGCTCAAACTTGTCACAGTGTGATCATGATTGATAATGACATCTTGTATATGACCTCACTGCCTGCCCTGTAATATACAACCTCGGGACTGCTTGAATCATAAACTTTGTCCCAGTACTTATTTTAGTATATCGAATAACCATGGTTATTAATTTCATTAATTTAATATGGAGATACACTAGTCTAGAAAAAATGGCATATAGCCCTGCTAATCAAGAAAAATTCTATAGATTAGTCCTTTTTTAAAAGAATTAGCACCAATTTTGAAGAAAAAAAACATTTAAAATTTACATATAGGTGATAATTTTATTTGTCTTTCATGTCTGTTAATTTTTTTCAATTGAAACATCCCTACAAATGTCATAAATCTATTTGAACAAGACCGTAATTCATAGCCCCCTCATGAAAGCACACTTCTGTCTTGGCATTATTTTTATGTGGAGTGTTATCACAGAGGCACTGAATGGTAAAATGATGTCATTAGAGTTTAGCAATATGTTTATGATGTCATGAAAGTTGTTGTCTTTTGAATAGTGCCAGAATGACGCCATACATTGCTACCCTACTTTACACCTCACTTAAGGTAAAAAAAGTTCATGCTACCCATTGATGCCCATCACGTGCAGCTTTTGGCTGAGACCGATATCTGCTAAGAGTGCAACTTCTATGTCTTATTGCAACACATCTTAATACTAAATGTTAAACTTCAATATGTCATGATGTTCACACATATATATGCTTGTTACACACAAATTTACAGGTTTAATGCTTAATATCTTATAGGTTTAAAAGGTTTAGTTGAAGATGGTAACAGTCAACAAAAAGGCAAAGTTAACAGAACATTAAATGTAAGTAGTGAACACTGAATAAATTTAGAATTAAGACTTAGATGCATATTAAAATCAGCTAATAATCCTTATAAAATCAACATAAATAAAATGACAGATTAACTTACACACACAGCTTGTCCACACCATCAAATCCTAAAGCCTTAGAAAAGATTGAGCTGCAGGGTACACTGCTGGCCCATGTTGGTAAACATCCTGCTTCACTGAGCTGCATGGCTGGCTGTTGGCATTTGGTCAACATGGCTCTGCTTTATACAGGGTATCCATCTGCCACCTTCATTGCCCTAATTGGCTGAAGATCATGAATATTCACATTATCAAAATATGCATCATTAAACTCATCAGATCTTACTTTCCTACCTGACTTTTTCCTGTCGCACAGGTGTCAAAATTGAGTAAACCCAATGTGTATATCTGTTTGTCTCAAGATTTGGGGTGAGTTTGGAGCCAGGCTGCATATTTATTAATCACCAGATGATTTTCCTATTTTTTGTGAAAAACACAAGAGTTTGAAAAAAACAAAAGCCCCACTTCAAACTCCAGTCCTGCCCTAATTTATGCTGTATTTCTGAGTGGTTTGCCCAAGAAATACTATTTCCTATTACCGTCCACATGCCTGATATCTGGCCATCTCAATTTCTAAAGTAAATTATTATACTATGATTGAGACAAATTTCAAGATGACTGCCATTAAAGCATGGTCTGCACTTTGTAGGAAAAATGGTGCTCTTTTCTCATGACTACATGTGATCAGAGGTGAAGGTCTCATGATTCTTTTAAAATCATGTTTTAATTCCCATTGCACCAGTTTTAATATGTATGAACCACCAAGTGTCTTTTTGTCATGAACAATGCATGCTAAGTTTGTAGACATGACAGCTAATATGTTAATATTTTAACAATAAATACATGGACAGAAAAAAAATCAGGTGAAGCTTGCACGGCTGCAAAGTTTACTCATGGGTGATAGATTTTAACAAACTTATCTTTCTCCCTCCCAGGTCTGGACATGATTAGTGACTCTCTTGTGTGAATTTGATATGTGAATTGGCAATTTAGTGCTTGGCAGTTGAGCGGTGCATTGTCCACATTCATGTGTTATTACAGGCTTTCCTTATCCCTCAAAGCAATCAATCAATGCTAAGTGCAATTGTTACCCATTAAGAAACTAGATCATGACCTGTCCAAACAAAACATTAATAATAAAGGAACATGTGCCAATAAACATGACCTTAGCAGATTATTTACCAAACACAGAAAACATTTTCTGCTGTGTTGTGATTACTTCATTGGCTCTGATTCCCAACTTTTCAATTAAAACTAAATCTTTCCTCTCTGATTTGTATTTTTGTCACAAAACAAGTGTAACACAATAAATCTCTCGTCTGACTGAGCCAATTCTAACATTTCTGTGAATTTCTTCTTGATAACAAATTTGAAAATGACATTAAAATTATTTTAATAATCAGGAGGCTCATTTCCAATCAGCCACTGAAGATATATTGTCTGTTTGTCTACTTGTGTAATTGGGTGTACATGCATCAACTGTAACTTGGCATTGCTTAATCACTTAACAATTGTATTTTAGAGTGCTTCAACTTGTCATTTAAAATTGGAGTCAACATGATGTCAAAGGTCATCCAAGGAATTAACAAGGTTATGTTAATAACCATTGTTAAACAATTTGTTAAATCTGATGAATATGTATTATGAGATAACTAACACCAGATAAGAAAGAGGTCAGATCATGTGACAAAGCATTGAGGGATGTCCTCACTTGCATTTAAGAAGGAGTTGAAGGTCTGTCACTCTGCCAGGAGGAGTTGAAGGTTTGTCACTCTGCCTGGAGGAGTTGAAGGTCTGTCACTCTGCCTGGAGGAGTTGAAGGTTTGTCACTCTGCCAGGAGGAGTTGAAGGTTTGTCACTCTGCTTGGAGGAGTTGAAGGTTTGTCACTCTGCCTGGAGGAGTTGAAGGTCAGTCACTCTGCCAGGAGGAGTTGAAGGTCTGTCACTCTGCCAGGAGGAGTTGAAGGTTTGTCACTCTGCCTGGAGGAGTTGAAGGTCTGTCACTCTGCCTGGAGGAGTTGAAGGTCAGTCACTCTGCCAGGAGGAGTTGAAGGTCTGTCACTCTGCCTGGAGGAGTTGAAGGTCTGTCACTCTGCCTGGAGGAGTTGAAGGTCAGTCACTCTGCCAGGAGGAGTTGAAGGTCTGTCACTCTGCCTGAAGGAGTTGAAGGTCAGTCACTCTGCCAGGAGGAGTTGAAGGTCAGTCACTCTGCCTGGAGGAGTTGAAGGTCTGTCACTCTGCCTGGAGGAGTTGAAGGTCAGTCACTCTGCCAGGAGGAGTTGAAGGTCTGTCACTCTGCCTGGAGGAGTTGAAGGTCAGTCACTCTGCCAGGAGGAGTTGAAGGTCTGTCACTCTGCCTGGAGTAGTTGAGGATCTGTCACTCTGCCTGGAGGTTATCTGTTCTCTCCTCGTTCATGTTTTTATTTGGTCATTTGATTTGCCAAGTTAGGTTGACTCTTCCCATTTCTGGAATTGTATTTTCAGCCTTTTAATGAATTGTACATTTCAAAATCCATTTTGCTTTATTATTCAACCAATCAGCTTTTCGTAACTAATTTGAGGTGTTTCACAATATAAGTTGAAAGCACCTGGTATATAAGATATTTGTTTTCCAATTTTCGCTTAGTCAGTATTTACTTTTTTCTTATATCAGTAAACTGAACATTGACAGTCTTACATATGTCAATTAATTCCTCAGACATGTACCTATCCTCTGGTAGTAAACAACATGACTTCAAAAAGATCTGTGACATACTGCCACATTCACCATCATTCCCGGGAGGCAAAAACAATTCTAAACTCACATTTCAGTATTGCAGAGCCTTGGTTCCAACATTTCCTTTCTTGAGACGTCAATCCTACAAATGGCTACTGTGCCATTTATATTTTAACAGCAGAATATTTCCTGAGGTATCTATAATATCCATTGTCCAGAAAAAAAATGTTCTGATGAGAACTCAGTCAAGATCACAACTGCCAGGCGAGAGGATGTCTATTTCTACTTATCCAATATCATATTCTTTTCAGTTCAATTGATTACTAAAGATAATGATTGAACAGTAAATTTGGATTTTGGCTGATCTATAATAATGGACATAATGTTGTTTGCATTCCAGATATCAAAGTATATGATGTGAACTTGACATTGTTGAAGGATTATGATGTAGATCTCAAGACAAGTGCAGAGTTCCATGCACAACTCAGAAATGAGGTTTGTTTCTATTATCTCTACAACCAGTGCCAGTATTTCTGTAACCTCGCATTCATAGAGGTACTTTAAGGTAACTTCCAGTACCTCTTGGTAATTAGTAGTCTATCTTGTGTAAATTTTTTGTTTGTCTGTTTGTCCCTTATTCCTTTTCCTTATTCATTTCGTCAGATATTAACCAGTGCAATGTGTATAATATTGAGGAAACACGCTGTAACCATGTCTACTATTATTGTTGATACAATAGATTATTACAATACCTTTTGATGCATTTGTCACAAGGTTTCTAGTTATGTGCTTTTATTGAAATATTTGCATGGTCCAGTGGACATGAACACATGGGAACCAATTAATTCAAAGATGAGATTTTTTTCATATCTTGAATTGATAATTTATACATTTAAACCTGTCAAGAAATAAAAGAAATGTTTATTCTAACCCATGTATTTGTTTTTGTATACAACTCTCAGAGCAATAATGAATATAGGTAATAATATATACTATATTCTAACAAATTTCATATAGAGTGATCAGAGATGACGAAGGCTGGTGTGTTTACGTCAGTTATTTCTGTGTACATATCATTCTGTGATGTGCACATTTCCTTCTTTCAGCAGTTCGCAATTCTGCTTGGAAAAAAGTTTGCATACATCACATTAGATTTTCATAATCAAACACACAAAATGACACTTCTCATTGTGAACTGTGTCAGTTTTGTTTTGTTGAATTTTATCACATGTATATTTTAATTATGGCCATTTTGTATTCTGATACCATTTGTTTCATGAAAACTATTTCTTGTCAAAAGTACCTTCTTATTCTGCTTAAATCACTGAATTACCAGTTTGTTTTCATTACTATGATATTTGACCCTTCTGATCTCATTACAGTGGGGCTCTGACAGGATTTATTTTTTCAATTTCAGGGACAGTTTGTAATATTTAACCATTGCTTTGAATTGTATGCACATATTTCATGCTTGAGATTATTTCAAATATCGGGCCCAGGCCATTTGATATTTGGGGGATGGAGAAATATAAATATCAATTGCAAAAAGGAAATTACATACAAATTCTTTTTTTTGAAAAAGACTTTTTTGTAAATAAAAATTTACATTCACTCGGCATGAAGGAATATATTTTTTCTATATGTAACATCAAATCAAGATCTGAATAGATTGTTTCCAAATGATGTTGTTACATATTAAATGAATTTTGTCTCCAGATTCAGATGGTGTATGCCAGTATAGTCAGCAGTCATATAGGTGTGTTGGTCCGCAACATCAACCAGGAGGTCATTTATTCCAATTGTCAGTCCAAACTGGGAAATATTAGTTTTACCAGGTAGGTAATGAGTGTTTAGTCCAATTTATAGTTAGTTATCATGTAATCATATAAACTGAATGTAATTTGTAAAGAAGTGTGATTGCATCAGTCTGAAGGTAATCTAATGATTTTTACCACATGGTAAATTTTGCTGAATGGGTATTGCTGGAGCTAGTTCAATCTGGGCCTCTGGGCATCTGTCCCTTTTTGTGTACATGATGACTTGAGAACAAATTTTCGGTTCATCAAACCTAAACCATAGATGTATCTTCTTACATACATATATAAAAAGCATGAACGTGATCAGAGAGGAAGAATGACAGGATTTGAAAAAAAAGTTGCTATGTAAGGTATTGGCCACTCTAAAATTTGCCACTGAAAGAGTGTGCATTCTCACTTTTGGTTCACCATGTTGCCCTCTGGTGGAATTGGTCGACCTCTCCACTTCCCATATATGTATAGGTTGTACGATGAGTTGCATTATAGGAATATTATGAATAATATATTTATTACTTATTTGTTTTCAAAATTACTTTAGATATGAAATATTACCCACAATATGCCTACATTTCTGTATTAGGGCTTTATTTACAACCATCAGGAATTTGACCTAATTATTGAGCAATGGGAGGTCCTGCTAGGTTTTTTTTACAAAGGGGCCCATAAGGGTGAAACATTAGTTTGACACTAATTACAACTTGAACTGAGTGATAGCTGCACAGGTGAGAGACAGCGGCACAGGTGAGAGATAGCTGCACAGGTGAGAGATAGTTACAACAGTGAGAGAAAGATGCAACAGATAGAAACAGCTGGATAAATGAGACATCTCCACAAGTGAGACAGTTACAACAATAAGAGATAGCTGCACAGGTGAGAGACAGCTACAACAGTGAGAGATATTTACAACAGTGAGAGACAGTTACAGCAGTGATATAGCTGCACAAGTGAGAAACAGCTGCACAAATGAGAAACAGCTGAATAAGTGAGAGATGTCTCGAACAGTGAGAGGCAACTGTATGAGTGAGAGACAGCTGCACATGTGAGAGATAGTAACAACTCTGAGAGACAACTACACAAGAGACAGCTATAGGTGAGAGACAGCTGCACATGAAATATATTTACAACATAGAGATAGTTGCATAAGTAAGAGATTTTGTCATGCTAATTTTGTACAAAAGGGCCTCTGGGTGAAATATAGACATTATTTGGACCTTTAAGCTGCACATGAGAGATAATTACAACAGTGAGTGATATCTGCATATGTGAGAGACAGCTGTATAAGTGAGAGATAATTACAATAGTAAAAGACAACCGCACTAGTGAGAGACATTTACACACACAATATTTACATCAGTGAGAGATAGTTACACAAGAGACTCACTTATGCAGCTGTCTCTCTTCAAGAGAGACAGCTGCATAAGTGAAAGACAGCTGCAGACATGAGAGATAACCACAAAAGCTGCACATGTAAGAGACAGTTATAACATTTAGAGACAGCTGTAAATGTGGGAAATTTACACCAGTGAGAGATAGTTGCACAAGAGAGACAGCTTTACACATGAGACAGCTGCATAAATGATAGACAGCTGCACAAGTGAAAGATAGCTGCATTTATAAGTGAAAGATATCTGCACAAGTGAAAGATAGCTCCAACAGTGAGAGACAGCATCCCTTTCCAGCCGAAGGCACTTGTAAATATCTTAAAATGATATGCTTGTCAGGGACTTGACCAGCATTTCAAGGTCTGTGAAAACTTGAAAACATATTAAGGTAGCTTTATCAAACTAACGCCATGAATGCATCTTATCAAGACCTTGATATATGTTTGTTGGATTTTTGGGAAAAGTCATGCTGAATCACATTCTGAAGGGATTGGACATGAAAAATAAAATACATCAAATCTATTTTTTTTCTTGATATTCTTAACTTGGCGTCCATCTTGAATTTGTGCTAAAAGACCTGCAATAATGTAGCTTAGACCTTCAATAATGTACCTTATTTTAAGGGGATTAGCTGGGAAATTGAAATTTAATCTTTGACATTTAATTTTTAAGCACTGCTGACTTCTTTGAAGTTGCAGAGCTTTAGGATTGGGGAAAATGTTTGTCTGTCTGTCCGTCCATTTGTCAACATTTTCTTTAAAAATCTTACTACTACTACATTTTCTTTAAAAATCTTACTACTACTACTACTTTTCCCCCCAGAAAAAACAAGACTTTTTATGGGACGGTCGTTCCCTGGGCTGTTCGGCAACTTTGAATACCTCTTTACCGACATTTGGTATTCATCAATTTTCTACCCACGAGCAGTAGAATAAATACCATAACAACAGTACCAGACAAGTTGTCGTTAGCAACCGTTTGCTACGTCATAGTACGTTGTTTATGGAATGTTTGATGTTCTACCTCATTCGGGCCAGTTTTGATTCTACCTCCTTCAGGTATACAATCAAAATTTACTTGTCTAGCCTCTGAAGAGTCACCCTGGGTGACAAAACGCGTCAGGCATCTATTTTTGACAAAATTTCAATAGCCATAGTTTTTCTGATCACACCAATAGTCTGTAACACTACATTACTACTACTACTACCAGTAATATATGTTTCATATTTTATTTAGAGGTAGATATTGAGGTCCCGATTGAGGTAAAGATTCAGAGTCCTTCAAATCTTAGTGATGTCACAATTGACCTAAGTGCATTTACCTCAAGGTCACACATTTTGTATGGAGCATATCTCAGCAACCATTTATAAGAGGAAATTAAAACTTGGTAGTTGTGCCTCGTCATAATTTTTTAGTCATATGACTTTTGACCTTGACACAGTGACCTTGAATTCAAAATTTGTGTACATGCAACATCTCAACCATTAGAAGTGAATAGAAAGTACTTCATATCTGTTATATATATCATTACTATGTTTAAAAATCTTCTCCAAAACTACCCATAATAAATGTTTCAAATTTTAAACAGAGCTGGATACAGAGGTGAAGATTCAGATTCCTTTAAATCTTAGTGATGTCACCATTGACCTTGGTGCAGTGACCATGAGGTCACAAATTTTGTATGGAGCATATTTCAGCAACTGCTTATAAGAAGAAATTAAAACTTTGTATACAGAAAGATCTCAGGTCATAGTTGTGCCTCATGATACTTTTTAGTCATGTGACCTTTGACCTTGACAGATTGACCTTCATAATTTGTGAACATGCAACATCTCAACCATTTAAAGTGAATGAAAAGTATTTCATACCTGTTATATATCATCGAGCACCTTATACATTTTTTACCTTGACCTTGATACCTTGACCATTATATTATTGTGCAGACCATATCTCATGAACGATAAACCGGAGATACTAAATATTGGGCATACATGGCAACCACAAGGTGCTGTCTGTGTTCGCCAAAAGTTTTTGACCCACATCAGACAATATGTCGGAAATTCAGCCAGCCAGTGTCAGAAATTTATCTTCAGCATCAATATTTCAAAGCATATGCCCTTGAGCAATGGTCACAAGCTATGGTTGGAATAGAACAGCATCAAAGTTGTGATTTTGTAATAGCAAAGAGTAAGGCAGGCAACCAGAGAAGTGAAAGGCTGAAGCACCCAATGTTTTGAAGGAGGTGCATGATTACTGTGCATACCTTATTATTAAGGCGTGAAAAGCAACTTGACTGGCCTGCAGAGCCTACAGAAAGATTGTTTTAAAATTACATAGTTCATGTGTTTTCATTTAAGTCAGCAGAGCTATCAACCCAGAGGGTTATGTTTTATGTTCTAAAATTGGTGGCGATCTTGCATTCAAGTTAAGACTTAATAATGTATAAATATAAAAACTTATTGACTATAAATGAGAAAAATATGACTTTTGATTTTATTTTGACGATCTAAAATTTGTGGTAATCTTAAGTTTGAGGAAAAATGACCATCCACTGTTGCTAGAAGCTGAGGGGCTTCTGGTCTCCAACAGGTATTTTATTTAATTACCTTTATCATGTTCACTTGTCTTCAACTTACAGTTCTCATCAGCAATCGGTAACATAAAATGACTAATTTTACAAATTAATTTTGTAAAAATTGTCAGTCAAATTGTTTGAGTAAGGTTCAATGAATGTAAAAAATTGAGGCCTTACTCAATGTCCAAATCCTGTAATCAATGTGTAAAATTTGTGGTGATGTTTAACCTCAGGAATGTGTGTGGAGTCGAACTTAAGCTGCAGCATGTTCTGTATGAGGGAGCTCCCCAGGTGGCACTCCATGTCATGAAGCAGTCGCTCTATGAGAACCTGAGGCTAGGAATGCTAGGCACCTTCCCTGCCAGCCTCCGCAACTTTTCCTTCTCCTTAGTCACACCAGGTCAGTAAGACCTCACTTACACAACTACAGGTCTTGGTACCTTCACCAGATCAGTAAGTACCCAGTGATACAGCTACAGGTCTTGGTACCTTCACTAGGTCAGTAAGTACTCAGTGATACAGCTACAGGTCTTGGTTCCTTCACCAGGTCAGTAAGTACCCAGTGATACAGCTACATGTCTTGGTACCTTCACCAGGTCAGTAAGTACCCAGTGATACAGCTACAGGTCTTGGTACCTTCACCAGGTCAGTAAGTACTCAGTGATACAGCTACAGGTCTTGGTACCTTCACCAGGTCAGTAAGTACCCAGTGATACAGCTACAGGTCTTGGTACCTTCAACCAGGTCAGTAAGTACTCGGTGATACAGCTACAGGTCTTGGTACCTTCAACCAGGTCAGTAAGTACTCGGTGATACAGCTACAGGTCTTGGTACCTTCACCAGGTCAGTAAGTACCCAGTGATACAGCTACAGGTCTTGGTACCTTCAACCAGGTCAGTAAGTACTCGGTGATACAGCTACAGGTCTTGGTACCTTCACCAGGTCAGTAAGTACTCAGTGATACAGCTACAGGTCTTGGTACCTTCACCAGGTCAGTAAGTACTCAGTGATACAGCTACAGGTCTTGGTACCTTCACCAGGTCAGTAAGTACTCAGTGATACAGCTACAGGTCTTGGTACCTTCACCAGGTCAGTAAGTACTCAGTGATACAGCTACAGGTCTTGGTACCTTCACCAGGTCAGTAAGTACCCAGTGATACAGCTACAGGTCTTGGTACCTTCACCAGGTGAGTAAGTACCCAGTGATACAGCTACAGGTCTTGGTACCTTCACCAGGTCAGTAAGTACCCAGTGATACAGCTACAGGTCTTGGTACCTTCACCAGGTGAGTAAGTACCCAGTGATACAGCTACAGGTCTTGGTTCCTTCACCAGGTCAGTAAGTACCCAGTGATACAGCTACAGGTCTTGGTACCTTCACCAGGTCAGTAAGTACCCAGTGATACAGCTACAGGTCTTGGTACCTTCACCAGGTCAGTAAGTACTCAGTGATACAGCTACAGGTCTTGGTACCTTCACCAGGTCAGTAAGTACCCAGTGATACAGCTACAGGTCTTGGTACCTTCAACCAGGTCAGTAAGTACTCGGTGATACAGCTACAGGTCTTGGTACCTTCACCAGGTCAGTAAGTACTCAGTGATACAGCTACAGGTCTTGGTACCTTCACCAGGTCAGTAAGTACTCAGTGATACAGCTACAGGTCTTGGTACCTTCACCAGGTCAGTAAGTACCCAGTGATACAGCTACAGGTCTTGGTACCTTCACCAGGTGAGTAAGTACCCAGTGATACAGCTACAGGTCTCGGTACCTTCACCAGGTCAGTAAGTACTCAGTGATACAGCTACAGGTCTTGGTACCTTCACCAGGTCAGTAAGTACCCAGTGATACAGCTACAGGTCTTGGTACCTTCAACCAGGTCAGTAAGTACTCGGTGATACAGCTACAGGTCTTGGTACCTTCAACCAGGTCAGTAAGTACTCGGTGATACAGCTACAGGTCTTGGTACCTTCACCAGGTCAGTAAGTACTCAGTGATACAGCTACAGGTCTTGATACCTTCACCAGGTCAGTAAGTACTCGGTGATACAGCTACAGGTTTTGGTACCTTCACCAGGTCAGTATGAGCTACAGGTCTTAGTACCTTTTTAAATTGTTATTTTTGTTACATGTATTTATATTCTCACTGTATATATTATTTACTGCTTCTATATACCAAAAGAGGAACATCTTAGAATGTTCATTTTCATTTAAAAACAAAAGTTACCCTTTCAAACACATATTTTCAGCTTATAATTGGAGGATTCCTTTTTTTCAGGCTCACCCAAAATATTTCAGGAAGACAACCTTTTGATTCAAAACTCAGCACTCAAAGATGTGGAGCAGTGCAGTGGCAACAGTTCTGAAGACCTTGCGTTGGTGAGCTCCAGTTTTGATACCAATTTAACCAACAGCTGGGGTAAACCCAGAGGATTCTCATGTGATTTTTGCCATCAGAAGTGCACATCAGTGCATGGCCTGAAGAAGCATATCATGAGGCACACAGGAGAGAAGCCCTTCCGGTGCCACATATGCAAGAAACGTTTCCGACACAGCAACAGTCTCAAGTACCATCTGGGAACTCATAGGCAACAACTTGTATAACCAGTCTTCCACATATATCCCTTCAGTGCCTCTGAGTGAGAGGCCCCATGTGGAAGTTGTGAAGGCAGCATGTAATATAATTCATTAATAGCTGATTAATTTTTTTAAAAACTATTTAAAGAATATTGATAGTCTCAGAAATATATTGTGAAGTTTGTATTTAAATAAGTCAATTTTGTAAAATATGATACATTTTTACATACCACTTAAAGGAATATTTTGTTATTTTTTAAAATTTCAGTTCATGTTTGATAAACTGGCGGTCCAAATACTTAAGTAAAGATTAATTGATTTTGAAATTTAGCAATTTCTTCAAGATTGATTAAAAAAGATACATGTAATATAATTATTAATTACATTTGGGATAACTCCTTGGAATTATTCACTATATTACAATTTAGATATGAGGCAAAATAATAAATGTAATCTATATTTATAATAAAAATATATCATGCAATCTCAAAGATAGTTTTTAGCTCTACTGACTTCTCTGAAGTCACAGAGCTTTTGGAGTGGGGAAAATGTCTGTCCGTCTGTCTGTCCATCTCTCAACATTTCTTCAAAATTCTTCTCCAAAACTACCAGTAATATGTTTCATATGATAGGGGTAGATATAAAGGTGAAGATTCAGATTCCTTCAAATCTTAGTGATGTCACCATTGACCTTTGTGCAGTGACATTGAGGTCACAAATTTTGTGTTGAGCATATGTCAACAACTGCCTAAAAGAGGAAATTAAAACTTGGAATACAGAAATGTGTTAATCATAGCTGTGCCTCATCATACTTTCTTAGTCATGAAAAAGTACTTCATATCTGTTATATACCAATCTCAAAGACATTTAAAAGAGATTGGAAACAAACTGAAGTTCTGCATTATCACTCAGGTAAACCGATCTCATGTGGACCCAGTAGATTATAAAGGCACTGTTTTATAGGATTTAGATGAAGAACTCTATTGTAATTTGTGCAAAAAAGATTGTGCGAGACCATGCTCTTTCCAATCTTAGGTTTAAGGTCTCTGCCAACACAATGTTCGAAAAACTTCTCCAAAACTACAAGTAATACATGTTTCAAATTTTATACAGATATTGAGATGAAGATTCCGATTCCTTCAAATCTTAGTGATATCAACATTGACCTTAGTGCAGTGACCTCGGGGTCACATATTTTGTAAGGAGCAAATCTCAGCAACCTCTTATAAGAGGAAATTAAAACCTGTTATACAGAAATCTTTTAGGTCATAGCTGTGCCCTGTGATACTTTTTTAGTCATGTGACCTTTGACCTTGACACTGACCTTGAAATCAAAATTTGTGTCCATGCAACATCTCAACCTTTAAAAGTGAATAAAAAGTACTTCATATCTGGTGTATATCAACACTATGTTGAGCACCATATACAATTTGTAGATTTGACCCTTGACCTTGATGCTGTAATCTGTAACATTTAACATCAGCGCTATGAACAGACTTGTCTGGTATCAGCGCTATACAAATTTTATTATTATTATTATTATTATTATTATTATTATTATTATTATTATTATTATTATTATTATTATTATTATTATTATTATTATCTTGACCTTTATATTGTGTAGGCCATATTGTAGGATATAGATTACCTACCTACAGACTCTTATAAACATATATAGACAATCATAGACAATTACGATCTTTGGCAAGAAACCATATACGGTTACTGAGTGCTACGTGAGGCCAACAAGTGCAGGCTGAGGAGACGCATTACTCGCCCCGAATAAAGATGACGTGATCCTCCAAGCTACGCAGGCAGGAGATGTGCAGCCCCAAAGCTGGAGAAGACGCCACGTAGGCAGCCCTCACACAGATGCTTAGTTTTCCTTAAAAAGGTCCTGAAATCGCTACTCAGGAGCCAAAATCCACTTGCCTAGAAGATCCACGACACTCAGCATCATGACAGCCGCACTCGTATAGACTTGGGTGTTTTATGCATCCTCAGGACTTTGTCAGTATCATGCATTCAGGTATTTCATATGCCTCGCTCTTTGCCATGCCGACCTAGCCAAAAGTAGTGTATACAGCACCAAATAAAGGAGACCCTTGTGCATTGTATACTCTGTGTCTGCAGTCCTTATTACCTCTCAACTCACATAGGTAGATAGGGTAGCTAGGTTAAGAGGCCCATTCACAGCCAGCGAGTATCATATCTCTGATCCCCGTCCACAACCCCAACGACGGAGACATTCCCCGTACACCAGTAGGGTCACAGACCATACATAACAATATCTCATGAAAGATGAACTGGAGATATTAAATATTGGGCAGGCATGCCAACCACAAGGTGTTGCCAGTGTTTTTGACCCACATCAGATGATATGTCTGACATTCAGCCAGCCAACATCAGAAATTTATCTTCAGCATTAGAAATATCAATGCATATATACATAGGGAATCTGAAAAGCTAAGATAGTGTCGAAATTGTGTGATCAATGCAATGTCAATTCTCCCTTCACTCATATACAACTAAAGGGATGAAAGCTTAAATCACAACCTTGGATGAGATCATTTTTAGTTCATGTATATGGTTATCAATTTTACTTTTATGACCTTGAGGTATGGATATTTTTGATCTATGCCATCCAATCCTTAAATTCAGTGATTCAAAACTTAACCTAGCCTTACCTGAATTAATAATTCTGCCCAAATCTGAGATCACTTGTACAAAAATCAGAAAAGCCTGTGATCCAATGGAGGGAATGATGGAAATCAAAAGTGTCCCACATGATACTTTTATCCTGTGCTCAGTGGGGTGTGACAATGCCTTGTAGCTCTATGCAAATAGTATGAGCATTTAAACAACAGGGGGCGCAAAATTTGTAAGTTTCTTAGGGAATGATATTATTTCCAGGGTGTTCCACCACCCAACCACCGGTCTTTTCTTATTTCTCTTGGAACACAATTTTCAACTCCACCAAACAAATATTTTTGAAAGCCATAAGGTAAAGTTTTCACTTTTTAAAAATGCTTTGGTATCTTATCATTGAATGGATAATATCCTTTAAATTTTAGGATGTACATAAGTATTTTTAATCTGATTTCAAACATCAGATTGACATAAATGTGGTGCAAGAGCTTTCATGCCCTTAGTTTATATATATAGTAATGCTATATATAGACACATGGCTGAGATCAAACCTATTTTTATCATTTGGTTTGCAGACAGCTCATGCATATATATGCCCTTGAGCCAATTGTCACAAGCTATGGTTGGACTGGAACCCAATCGTAGTTGCTAATTTGTAATAGCAAAGAATAAGACAGGAAACCAGAGAAATAAAAGTCTGAAGCACCCATTGTTTTGTAGGAGTTACGTGATTACTGTGCATATGTTATAAATGGGTGAAAAGTAACTGGCCTGGCCTGCTGTCTCAATATTGCAATGTTGTTGTTCTCGAGTTAATCGTCTTCCCAGCTATGGAATAGATGCAGCGTCTGTGTATAGTATATATGTATTGCCAAGGCCACTGGCCGTGGCGCAGTTGGTTAGAGCGCCAGCTATTTAACATCAGTTCCTCTGTGGTGATCCAAAGGTCGTGGGTTCGAACCCCGGCCGTGCGGAGATTGAACTCATGATACAATTTCCCATATGAGCTGAGGCCCGTGCCAAAAGGGTTAGCCTGTTGTCTTTGTAAATCTGTGACCGGGTGGGTTGTCATGTCAAGGACCTGCGACATGACAATTCAATGAGGCAGCACTATATCTGCTACAAGTAGGTCTCATCACGAAATGTCTGAAATAATGTTGAAAGTGATGTAAAGCCCCAAACAAACAAACATGTATTGCCAAACTGAACTGTGTATCTGCTACATGATCAACTGTGCTTACCTGTGTGTCTGTATATAAATAGTGACTGCTACACACCAAGTCTGCCAAGGTGAGAATTTCTGCTTCCAGTGTGTCATGCTGGTAAAAGGACTACTTCTAATCTGTGTGCTACTATCCTGCTACACTGTGCATCAAAAGTTCTGCAACATGGCAGCTAAATCTGTGACCAACTTAAGTCCTCAAACTGAATGGGAACTCCACTGAGGAATGGAGAATGTTTAAGCAGATGTTAAAGAACTACTCTACTATAACTGAGCTTGAAAAGCAGTCTAAAGCCTTTCAACAAGCTGTATTTCTAAACATCACAGGTCCAGCTGGTGTGAAAATATTCAATTGCCTGTCATATGCTGAGGAGGAGGACAAAGATGATGTCTAACTGCGAATAAAGAAGTTTGATGATCCATGATGATGTGATTGGAAAGTCAATGAGAGCTATGAGCGGTATGTCTTCAACAAGAGAGACCAGAAGTCTGATGAAACTTCTGATGAAAGACTCTTATGCCCGAAAGCACTTGCTACAGAAGAAAAAACTCACTCTGAAAGATGCAATACATATTTGCTGATCATCAGAAAGTACTGCATCACAGCTGAAAAGCATTGATACAAAGGCAGAGGTGCACAAACTCTCTCATGTCTATACCACAAAAACATGTGTGCAGACACTCCTCTCAGAAGTCTTCTACTGCTGCTCCATTTGGTCCCAGGACAATTAAGTGCAAGTATTGTGGTAATCAGCACCAAAGAAAAAAGAAAAGTGTCCTGCTTGGGGGTCCTGTAAAAAGTGTCACCAAATGAATAATTTTTCCACTTTTGCCCACCCAAGGTGAAGAGTGAAGAGGCGTGTACATGGAGTGGATGAAGATTTCTCCAGTTCGGGTGAGGATGAGTTCATCATGGTGGTGGAAAACTGTGGACAGAAAAATGGTGGTGTGATCTTTGCAATGATTTTAAACAATTACGAACCTATCAAACTGCAGGTTGACTGGTGCCACTGTGAATCCCTCTCAAATATGTTGACCAGGCGAATCTAGAACATTTTGACGTGACACTACAGATGTACTCATGCTGTTATGGGCAAGACTAGAATGTCTCTGAAGAATCCAGTCACCAGTAAGAAGTTCTTAGTTGGGTTCCAGGAGGTTGATAATAAGTTCATCCCTCCTCTCAGCTGGAGAGCAGCTGAGATTATGAACTTGATCACAGTCAACTACAATCAGTTTCAAAGCTCAAAATTCTGTGATATCTTGTGTTGTAGTGGATCAGTTCCCAAGATAGCTGGAGATACTTTATCTTTAAGTATTGAAAATGGTGGTTTGAAGTTGTGCAATTTTGAGATAAAAGTTAAAGCCCTCCTTATGTCATGGGTAAACAGACTAGCAAACGGCAATGAAAAAGCAAGATGGAAATGTTTGCCACAACAATTTTTCAACACTGATAGCTTGAATAATTATTTTAGGATGAAACAGTCAAAATATGATAAAAATGTATGCATGCCAAAATTTTATCAAGATATACACAACATATGGGTTGAAATACATAGCATAGAACCTGTGAACATAAAGGATATCCAAAATGAGATCATATGGAACAACCAATATATTACAATGAACCACAAACCAATATATTGGGAGGGCTGGAGTAAAAATGGTATAAATAAAATTAGAGACTTGTTAAATGATAATGGTCAATTCTACAATCAAAATGAATTGCATCAAATTTATAATGTTAAATGTAATTTTCTACAAGTATTACAAATTAGACAAAGCATACCAGGTAATTGGAGGAAAAAAATTCAAGAATCAAACTGTAAAGCTGTAAACTGCACCAAAATCATGGTTCATATATATAACCCTCCATTATGTAAAAATATTAGTCTTCTAAAATGTAAAAATTATTACTGGCATTTCATAAACAAAAAACAGATTATACCAACATGTGTGCAGAAGTGGCAAGAATCTTATCCTAGGCTTGAAGGCGAAAATGAGCAAATATGGAACAATATATACAAGATGCCATTTATTACTACAAGAGAGACAAAACTCCAGTCCTTCCAATATAGACTCATACACAGAACAATTGCATGTAACAGATGGCTGTACAATATAAGTATAAAAGAAACAGATATGTGTGATTATTGTACAAATAAGGATACTATTGAACACTGTTTAATATACTGTACAAGGGTCCATGAATTTTGGAAAAGTTTCTTTAGGTGGTGGAACCGAACTAGTGACGTACAAATTATTGATGAAGACGAACTAGAAGAATGTATTATATTTGGATTTCTAGATGATGAAAATGTGTCAATTGTGCTTAATTATGTCATATTACAATGTAAATTTTATATATATAAACAAAGACTCTTTAATGAAAATAATGTAGATTTCTATGAATTTCTCAAATGTTTAAAAAGCTCACTAACTGTAGAAAAATATATCTGTACAAAAGAAAATAGACTATTTAAATTTGATAAATTTATTCCTATTTACGATGCATTATAACCATTGACCTTGTTATATAGCACATGATTTACTAGCTGTATATGTATAAGAATATGAGCTGCTTGAAATGGTAATAGAACTCAACCTTTGAAATTAATTGTACCATATAATACTATGTTTTTGTATAATAAACTTTATTTTTGAAAAAAAAAAGGATCAGTTCCCTGATAGTGTTCAAGGGCGACCAGAGATCTACATGGTGAGGTTCACCTGAGAATGAACAGTGATGCTGAACCAGTCCAGCACCCACCATGAAGGGATCTTGTAGCCTTGAAACAGAAGTGGAAGAAAGAGCTGAAAGCAACGGTTGATAATGCAGTACTGGCCTCTGTGGAGGACCCGACCCAATGGTGCAGTCAGATGTCTGTCTAAACCAAGAAAATGGTTCTTTGAGAGTGTGCATTGTCCTTAGACCTCTCAACAAGGTCCTACAGAGAAAGATATTTCCTCAACTCACCATAGATGAAGTACCTCCAGAGCTGTTGAAAGTCCGGGTTCTGTCTAATCTCGATCTGAAGAGTGGGTACTGGCACTGTAAACTGGACCATGAGAGCAGTCTATTAACAACTTTCATCACTCCTTTTGGAAGATATAGATGGCTCAGGTAGCCGTTTGGTCTGAATATCAGTTCAGAAATCTTCTAAAAGAAACTAATACAAGCCATTGAAAATCTGGAAGGAGTGGCTTGCATCATGATATCATGATGATATCATTGTTTTTGGAGCTGATGATCCAACACATGATGAGAATCTGAGAAAGTTGCTGTCTAGAAGCAGAGATAGAGGACTCCAATACAATGGCCTAACGTGCAGGTTCAAAGTCCCTGAGATTGACTCTGTAGGCCATCTCGTCACTAGTGAAGGTCTCAAGCCCGATCCTAAGAAAGTGGAGGCAATCCAGAAGTTGGAGAGACTCAAGGATGAGAAAGGAGTACAGATTCTGCAAGGAACCATGGGCTACCTTGCAAAGTTCTTGCCTCGATTATTGGAAATGATGGAGCCAATCAGGAGGCTTGCACACCCTGATGCTGATTGGGTGTGGACTGAGGAGCAAGAAAAAGCCTTTGAGGAGATCAAGAAGCTGGCTACTAAAAGCCCATTTCTTGCTTACTTTTTGCAGAGAAAAAGCTAGTGCTGGAATGTGGCACGAGCGAGCGTGGTCTGTGGGGCATTCGGAAATTAGACTTTTTTCAGCTAGAGCTAAGCAAGCACATCTGGGCTTCCATTACACTTGATGAGAGGACACTATCTGCAAAATCTCAGGCCTTTGGGATTATGGCTTCCTTTTTGGAATCGCACCTCAAATCTTGCATTTTTATGCGAAAAACGCTCATCTTTGAGAGATGATGTGCAATATTTGGAGTAAAATTTTACTTCATTTTACTTTCCTGACAGATTTTTTTTCTAAATTGATTAATAGAGCTATGATTTTTATTTCCAGACTGAAATAAACCATTGAGCCTGAATTATTGGCAATGGGGATGAAGAGGAGCTGAGATTGTCACGGTTGAGATCGTCAAGGTTGTGGTATGCAGATGAAAATCCTGGACTATAACACTGAGATTTCCTACAAGAAGGGGAATTAATCGAACATAGCAGATTTGTTGTCACGGGCCTATCTACCTCACAATGGTGAAACTGCTCCATTTGATGCTGTGAAATCTGTGAAGTATCTCCCTATCAGCCCTGAGAAGCCCCAGGAGATAAAGTCCAACACAGAGGCTGATGAAACTCTCCAAATACTCAAATGTGTAATCCAGAAGGGTTGGCCTGAGTTCAAGGACGACCTGCCTGTGCAACTCCATGCATACTTCAGTACCAGAGATTAGTATTCTGTATCTGATGGCTTGGAAGTTGATAGACTGTATGGTATTTTTACTCAAAGGTGCATCAAGAAGCTGAAAGCACACTTTGCTAGATGTTGTATCCCTTCAGAGTGCATGACTGACCCTGGTACCCAGTACAACAGCAGCAAAGTTTGCATCTGAATGGGGTTTTGTCCACATAATGAATGCCCTAAAGCATTCCAAGGCTAATGGTTAGGTTGAATCAGCAGTGAAAGCTCCAAAGTCCATGTCGAGGAGGTGTGTCAAAGCCAAAACTGACCCACTTTTGGCACTGCTGGAGATTAGAAATACACCTCAGCAAGGAATTGGCAGTAGTCAAGCTCAGAGAATGAAGGGAAGAAGAACCAGAACCTTGCTCCCTATGACTAGTAAACTGTTGACACCATGAGGTGAAAAGTACATGCACTATGACAGAAAGAAAAACCTAGACATGCAATGTAAACAAGCAAAGAACTTAAACAAGAAAGCCAAAGCCGAAGCAGATACAGTAAGGATGTAACCTTTCACACTGGGTAAACAAGAGTGGGATAAAGCTGTGGTGAACAAGAAACTAGATGAGAGAAGCTATAAAGTGGAGAGCCCTGGTGGAACATTCAGGAGGAACTCCAGTGAATGTACATAATGGAGAGAAGCTGTATAAAACTCCAGCGAGGGTACAAACTGGAGAGAAGACACACAGCACAAATTGAGAGATATATTCCAGCTAAAAAAGTGTTGCCCATGAATGACAAACCTGTAAATAACTCTGCAACTCAGCAAGGTGTGAGACCATCCAGAACAATTCAACTTCCACCCAAATTTAAGTCATAATATGTCATGTGCCGTATGTTAACCAAACCAGCTATAATAATGCCTCTGGTGTTGGGGATACAGAAGTATCCAGTGTTCATTATCATGTTATCTTATTCTATTCTTGAGTATTTATTTTGAATGGTGTCTGTGAATGATGGGCCAGTTCATATTCATGTATTCGTATAAACCACTCAGGGACTCTGTGAAATGCAAAGACTGTAAATTGCCATTCTTTATGTGTCTGTGTAAGAAACAGACCCAGTATAGATAGACATTCTATGGGTAAATCTATATGCATACCAGAGACTGCTAATAAGACATTTTTTATTACTCAGTACCACTACAAGGTTAGCAAGCTATAAAGCATAAGTCTTAATACATTTTTTTTCACAAGAGGGGATGTATCAATATTGCAATGTTGTTGTTTTCGAGTTAATCATCTGCTGTATGATCACGTGAGCTGTATTAAAGTGCCAAGATATGCGAAGCCATATTCAAATGTTGTTTCTGTTCATTCTCAAGGCTCCATCTAGCTTGAAACACCTGCAGTGCCCACAGATCAACCCATTTAGGTTATGTTTTATTTTGTGCTGTCACAATCTTTCAGAGGTCCTTATTGAAAGATCACAATTCAATCCCAGTTACTAAAGGACTGTACCATCCAAATTTAAATAGATATCAGTTCTCTATTTCGCATCAATTTTATCTTATTAACTTTCCAAGATGTAGACTGCCTCCATCATGGAAGCATTTTGTCTCACTGCTCATCTTGTTTGTGTACTTTACAGCTTAGTGAGGTATGAAGTGTGAGCTGTATGGAGCATGATATATTTTTATCATCAAGTGTTGGCCATTTTTTCCATTGACTTTAGAGTGTGATATATTTACATATTAATGTTAAACAACACAACATAGACATAGTTTATTTTTCAAAGTTTTTTTCTTGTTTAAGGGATGACTACTATTGATTGCTATTCTTCTCTGTAATTATCCCAGGGTGTCATTCCTTCCTTTTCCTCTTTATACAGCACACTGGCCTTACTTATATTATCGCAGGCCACGGGCCGTGGCGCAGTTGGTTAGAGCGCCAGCTTATTAGCACCAGTTCCTCTGTGGTGATCCAAAGATTGTGGGTTCGAACCCCGGCCGTGCTGAGATTGAACTCATGATACAATTTCCCATATGAGCTGAGGCCCGAGCCTAAAGGGTTAACCTGTTGTCCTTGTAAATCTGTGACTGGGTGGGTTGTCATGTGAAGGACCTGCGACATGACAATTCAGTGAGGCAGCACTATATCTGCAACAAGTAGGTCTCATCACGAAATGACTGAAATACTGTTGAGAGTGATGTAAAACCCCAAACAAACAAAACAAACAAACAAATCAATCCCCGGCCATGCCGAGATTGAATTCATGATTCAATTTCACACATGAGCTGAGGCCCGTGCCAAAGGGTTAACCCGTTGTCCTTGTAAATCTGTGACCGGGCGGGTTGGCGTGTCAAGGATCTGCGACATGACAATTCAGTGAGGCAGCACTATATCTGCTACAAGTAGGTCTCATCACAAAATGACTGAAATAATGTTGAAAGTGATGTAAAACCCCAAACAAATAGCTGTATTTATAAGGGTCACAGCTTGTCACCATTTCGATATAGCGATTTCCATGATTTTTCCGTGAAGGAGCTGATTTCATTTTGACATGTTCTGGAAGTTTCAAAGCTATTTCACCATGTATAGCCTTGAACAATAAAACCAACCTCTGTGTCCTTCTCCCTGCTAGTGAATCTCATTTTAGGTCTTCCAGAATTTTTGTTACTGTTTCTCTCTTCCAGTTGCCAGTCACAAATCTAGCAGCTCGTCTTTGAACTGGTTCTATGCAGTCTATATCTTTTTTTTTGAGGTAAGGATCCCACACACTTGATGCATATTCTAAGTGAGGGCGCACAAGTATATTGTAGGCAGCCTCTTTGATATTTCCTGGGCACATATTGAAATTTCCTCTTACAAATCCCAGTACTTGATTTGCTTTGCAGACAATGTTGTTGATATGTTCATCCCATTTCATATTTGTTTGGAGTTCAACTCCCAGGTAGGGATGATGTTCAACATGTTGCAAGATGTGACCATTTAATGTAAACATTCTTGTATCAAGAGCTTGGCTTTTTTTCTTGCTGCTCAGGGTGTAGCATTTCTGAGCATTGAAGTCCATTTGCCACTCACATGACCATTCCTCCAGCATATTTAGGTCTTATTGTAGTTTTACTGCATCATTGTCATCTTCAACTATTCTATATAGGAGGCTGTCATCAGAAAAGAGCCTTATGTTTGAATATTTTAGCTTTTCTCCAATGTCATTAATGTTGAGTAGAAATAGTATTGGTCCAAGTACTGTACCCTGAGGCACTCCAGATTTAACATGGACAAGGTCAGATTCATCACCGTCAATAACTACCCTCTGTTCACGGTTTGTAAGCCAGTTTTTTATCCATGAACCGACCTGCCCTGAGATTCTGTAATGCTCGAGCTTGTGATTCAGCCGTTCGTGGCAGACTGTGTCAAAGGCTTTACTAAAGTCGAGAATGAGCATGTCAACATTTGCCCATCATTTCTAGCCTTGAGTATATCCTGTAAGGTTGTGATTAACTGAGTTTCACACGAGTGGCCTGTCCTGAATCCATGCTGAAAATTTACCAGGATATTGTAAAGTTCGCAGTGATTCATCATGTGTCTGACAATTATATGCTCCAAAATCTTACAGGGGACAGATGTCAAAGAAACTGGCCTGTAGTTTGTGGCACAACTTTTATCTCCTTTTTTAAAGACTGCAACTATATTTGCTGTGCGCCATGCTTTTGGGACTTCTCCTTTGTCGAGTGAGTCTTGGAATATTTTTTTGAGGATTGGAGCTATTTCATGTGAACATTCTTTCAATACTCTTGTGGGTATTTGATCCGGGCCATTGGCTTTTTTGCAGTTTAGGTTAGAGAGAAATTTTTCCACACCAGCAACTGTGATGGTAATTGGCTCTATTTGTGGAGAAGTTGGATCACCTTTGTCAGGAATATTTTCCATGTTTTCAGTAGAAAAAACAGATTTGTACTGACGTGAAAAAACTTCTGCCTTGCCTTTACTGTCTTTCACTTCAATGCCATTTTCTGTTAGTGTTGGTACCCCAACAGTATCTTTGCGCCTGGATCTAATATAGTTCCAGAACCTTTTTCCCATTGATGGTCTACTGAATTCAATGTCAGGTAATTCGAGTAGCCCAAGGACATAATCATTGTGGGATGTCTAATGTGTTTCCTAAGGTTTCTGAATTTTCTATGGTCAGAATCCTTTTAAGTTTTTTCAGCCTTGTTGTATAGTCTTTGTTTTCTTCTTATTTGTCTCTTGATTTCCTTTGTCATCCAAGGCACATCCCATCTACCAGTTATTTTCTTAATAGGAATGTGTTAATTGATGGACTCCATAAGCTTATCTGTGAACTTATTGTTCAGAGTTTCAACTGGGAGACTTGAATCCTTAACTTCATCTTCAAAAAAGACATGCATGTCTTGTTTTATTGCGTTCATGTCTCCTTTTTTTACAGCAATACATTTCTCAGCTTTTTCTTGGCCAGTGTGGCAGTTGCATTGATTTCTGTTATCACCACATCATGGTCACTCATGCCTGGATGGACAGATACTTTATTTACTAGGCTAGGGTTTGTTGTACCAACCAGATCTAACCTATTGTCTCCCCTGGTTGGGTGTGGGTTTACTTGTGTGAGACAGTGGTCATTAAAAGTATCAATCATTACTGTATTTAGTTAAATCCCATATGCAGGACTTGGCTTATAGGACATATTCTCCCATGTGATTAAAGTCTCCTGTTAGTAATATATTAGGGGTGTTTGTGTCGGACTGGGGAATCTTTCGATATATTTCTTTAGATATATTTCTGTCTGTTGGCCTATAGTAACATCCTATAAACAGTGGTTTTGTTCCTGTTATGTTAAGTTTTCTCCATACAAGTTTGCAGTCAGTTTTTAGGCTCTCCTCCTTAGGGTCTGACAGCCACCTTTTATGGATACCGATCAGTACCCCACCACCACCCTTGCATCTGTCTTCTCTCCCTATATCATAGTCAGGGTGGATGGCACTGTCTGCAATAGTGTGGTCAATGTGGGATTCCGTAATACATAATATATCAGGGTAATTATGCTCAGTTATTAGTACCTGTAGCTCCTATTGCTTTTTGGTTGAGTTAAGGCCTCTACAGTTCACTGTCATAATTTTAAGCTTTTGAATTTTTTGCTTTTTTGCTACCTTGCATTGGTCTCGTGGTTTTTCCTGTGGATTGATCTTCTGTTCTTTCACTTGTGATACATTCATCACTTAGTGTTTCAAAGAGATTACTTGTTTCAAGTTCATTTACAAAGAAGGCATCTGATGCAGAAATATTAGGGAGGCGACATTTCCAGCACTCCCATGACAGCCATCTTTGTTTATTGAATAACTCATAATCTTTATTTGTGAGCCCATCACATTTAATGTGGACATTTGTGTCACATTCATAACTGTGATTTTTGGCAACTGGTCGTTCACACACTCCACAAGGAAATTGAACAGGCCCTGGATGTGGGTGAACATCGCCACATAATAGTAGCAGGGATATCAGGAAAAGTAGCGCAAGATTACTGCATCTTTTCTTCATATTTGCTTTATCCCAGTACCAGAAATTCTGATTCTTGTATATCATGCTGGCTTTGTGTAAGGCAGTGCCTAGTATTGGGTTGCTTTGAATCATACATTGTTTGTGTATTAGGTCATTAATCATTACCAATGCAGTACTTCTGGGTTTGTTGGAAGTATTGCCAAAATATCCTTCATGAGTTACGCATGCGCACCCCCCCCCCCTCATGACGTAAGAGTACCATGTGATGTAAGAGTTTCAAGCTGTTTAATGAGTTTAATGGCTCATGTGTAGTAGCTGCTGAACACTGTGAAACCAGGGCTGGTGAATGAAATGCTGTGGATAGTGTAAGTTGATAGCAATAATAAATGTGTTATATTGCTCTCAGTAACAAGGGAGAGGGTCAAACCCGCATCACCATAAATTTAGGACATAGGCGTTAGAACGGGTAGGGGTCCAAATTCATGTGTAGTGGGTGGCAGTGTGACCTTTTGCACCATTTTACACACTTAAATTTAAATTTCTCAAAAAAAGTTTGATAGCTAGCTAATGAAGTATTTATTTATTGAAAAATACCTAGAAGAAGTAAAATTATGTCAAATAATAGTACAAATTGACTATATTTCCCATAAAAATGGTGCCTATATATACATTTGAATAGCATTTCCAAGAGGTAATTTTGCTAAAATTCACTGTAGTTTATGGTAATTTTTCAATTAATGAAATTATATTGATGAAAAGTGTCCCATATTATACTTGAAATATAACTCTGATAGCATGCAAAGCAAAAGGAATTTTAATAGTTGGTTTGGTAGATTTTCTGCCTTTTGGATTTGAAAGATATAATAATTTTCCCGATTTTCACATTGATTTCAAAGGAAATCCATAAGAATCATATTTTTGTAAAAGGCAGAAAATTTTACTATAATCTCTTTTTGCCTAAATTTTATATTTTTTGTATAAATAGCCTATGTAATGATAGCAAATAATAAGAGCTCCCCACTGGTGACCTACTTATTGGTACAAGGCCTGCTCCCTGGCACATGCTCAAAGATGGCTTCTTTGTGAACACCAATAAATTGTATTCTGCCTGACAAACTAACTTTCTGGAGTTATATCTCAGTACATGGTGTCAGAAGTGAGTCAAAAGTGAAGCTTAGACATGGCAGAACAGTTTGGTGGACTGAAACCCCCAGGGGAATTGCAGTTTGAAGGGAATATGGAAGAAAACTGGAAAGTTTGGCACCAGCAGTTTACCATATTTCTAGTTGCCACAGAAAAGACAGCCAAAGCAGACAAGATCAAATGTGCCCTGCTGCTACACTGTGCAGGAGAGAAAGCAATAGAAGTGTACAACACCTTTGAATTCACAGATGCAGAGAAGGATAAGTATGACCCCTTGGTTAAGAAATTTGAAGAGCATGTAAAAGGAAAGAAAGATGTGGCTTATGAGAGACTGTTGTTCAATGACAGGAAACAACAGCAGGGGGAATCTTTCACTAACTTTCTCACAGATTTGAAAACAATGGCAAAAAGATGTGAATTTGAGACATTAGCAGATGGTTTGATAAGAGACCGCATCATAATTGGTGTTAGGAGCCCAGAATGTAGAAAGAAACTGATCAACACCAAAGACTTGACACTAGCAAAAGCCATTCTCATCTGTAAGCATGAAGAAGTCAATGTGTCCCGCCTTAAAGACATGTCTCTAGATGATAAGAAAGTACAGAGTGTACATGAAGTGGCCAGTAAACCTGGTAAAACACAGGAGAGAAGCCAGTCTGTGAGAGGCCGAGGCCAGGGACGTGCCCGAGGGCGCAGCCACGGACGTTCCCGTGGGCCTAGAAGAGGTAGTTTCGGCAGACCTCAGCAAGGTTATTTTCAAGAGAAATGTAGAAATTGTGGTTATCTGCATCATGGCCGACCATGCCCGGCCAAGGGCCAGTCTTGCCGTCGCTGTCACGGCCGAGACCATTTTGCTAAATGCTGCAAAGCAGAGGTTCACACTGTCAATTATGATGAGTACATGGTAGATGATGATGATTTTGTGGTTGATTCAGTCCAAAGTGAGAAGACAGAGCCCTGGATAGTTCCAATACAGGTTCAAAATCAGGTGATCCCCATGAAGCTTGACACAGGAAGTGATGTCAATATATTGCCAGAAAGTGATTATCAAAGACTGAATAAAAGGCCAAAACTAGCACCCAGCAAAGCAAAGCTAACTGCATATAGCGGCAGTAACATTCCAGTGACTGGACAAGTGGTGCTGTCAGTAAAGCACAACAAAACAGGGCAGGCAAAGTAAGCCTTGTTTATAGTTTGTCCAGGTTCCTCCCAGCCGATACTGGGACGACAGATGTGTGATGACATGGGACTGGTGAAAAGAGTGTTAGCCATACAAAGTGACACAATGGATGATCCTGAGACAACTGATCCGGAATTCGAATCACTACTGGATGAATATGATGATTTATTCCATGGTCTCGGATGCATGCCAGGTGAAGTGGATATTCAGCTAAAGCCGGATGCTGAACCTGTGATTGAAGCATGCCGAAAAGTGCCATTTGGCATGTATGATGCAGTGGAAAAAGAGCTGAAAAAAATGGAAGAACAGGGAGTTATTGCAAAAATCACAGAGCCCACAGACTGGGTGAGCAGTATGCATATTGTATATAAACCTGATGGCTCACTGCGAATATGCTTAGACCCACGCAACCTGAACAAGGCCATAAAACGTGAACATTTCAAACTGCCGACTAGAGAGGAAATAATGTCAAAAATGGCCGGAGCTCGCTATTTCTCCAAGATAGATGCTCGCAAAGGATTTTGGCAAATTAAGCTGACGAAAAATGCACAGAAGCTCTGCACTTTCAATACGCCATTTGGTAGATATTGTTGTCTTCGTTTACCATTTGGAATCTCCTGTGCCCCTGAAATATATCACAGGAAGATGCATGAAATGCTGGAAGGAATCAAGATGGTGGATTCCTCCATGGATGATGTGGTCATGTGGGGATGTGAACCAAAGCCTCACATTGAGACCATACGCCAGGTATTTGATGAGTGCAGAAAGAATAATGTGACCCTGAATAGACCCAAGACTGTACTTGGTGCCAGTCAGTTAAAGTTTGTTGGGGATGTGCTCAGCAAGGATGGATTGAAGCCTGATCCTGACAAAGTAAAAGCCATCACTGAAATGCAGAAACCCAGCAACAAGGAAGATGTGAGCAGATTTCTAGGAATGATCAAATACCTTGCCAGGTTTTTGCCAGAGTTGTCTACAAAATCATATCACCTGAGAACACTGCTCAAAAACAATGTCGCCTTCACATGGGGCCCGGAGCAAGACAAAAGCTTCCAAGAATTGAAGGATTTGGTTTCCAGTGATCTAGTGATTCAGTTCTATGACCCCAAATTGCCTATACAAATAGCCAGTGATGCCAGTATGAAGGGACTCGGTGCAATCCTGCAACAAAAGCATGGAGAGGAGTGGAAGCCAGTTGCCTATGCTTCCAGGTCAATAACAGACACACAGTCCAGATATGCACCCATTGAACGTGAGGCATTGGGAATAGAATTTGCCTGCTTGAGATTCCACCAGTATATATATGGCCAAAGTGTGGAAGTAGTCACAGATCACAAACCGCTGGTGGCAATATTCACCAAATCACTGAATGATTGTCCACCTAGGATCCAAAGAATGAGACTAAGATTGCAACAGTATGACCTCAGTCTGAAATATGTCCCAGGAAAATATTTGTACACTGCTGATACACTGTCGAGAGCAGCACTACCGGACGTCATGGGAAATGACAAGGCCGGAAGTATAGTGTCCAGCTATGTAGATGCTGTCACTGTGGCGAGTGCGCTAGCTGACATCGCCTCTGAGGAAGAGGATAGCCGAGAGCATGAGAATGAGATTGAGGCTCATTCCCAGGGAGTCCTCCGAGCAATGGCAGTCACAGATCACAGGAAGGAGGAAATAAGGAAAAAGTATGCACAGCACCCAGAAATGCTTGACTTGAAAGTCACCATAATGTCAGGATGGCCGACTGACAAGAAAGATTGTGCTGCCAGTGTACAAGCTTACTGGAATTATCGCGATGAAATGTCTGTGCAGGATGGCCTGATACTCAAAGGAGACAGAATTGTCATACCCACAAGTATGCAAGCTGACATGCTGGAAAAACTGCATGCAGGCCACCTGGGCCAGGAGAAGTGTAAGAGAAGAGCCCGCGGAACAATATTCTGGCCAGGCATCAACCGTGACATAGAGACTATGGTGGCCAAGTGCAGCATCTGTCTGGACCACCGAAGTAAAGGCCCACCAGAACCTTTGAGAGCCCATGAAATGCCAACCAAGCCTTGGTCAAAGGTCGGGGCTGACCTGTTCACGGAGAAGAATAAAGATCATCTGGTGATTGTTGACTATCTGTCCAATTATCCTGATGTCTATGACCTGTCCAGTGCCACTAGTAGAGCCGTTATCAAAGCAATGAAGTCCAGTTTTGCCAGGTTTGGCATACCTGATCAAGTGGTGAGTGACAATGGACCTTGCTTTGCCAGTCAAGAATTCGCCACATTTGCTCAAGATTGGAATTTTGAGCATGTCACCACAAGCCCCCATTATCCAAGGTCCAATGGGATGGCTGAAAAAACTGTGAAAACTGTAAAGTTGATCTATAAGAAAGAAAAAGACCCACAGCTAGGCTTGTTGGCCTATCGACATGCCGAGCTGAACACTGGATACACACCAGCAGAAGTAAATCTGGGAAGAAAAGTCAGGAGCAACCTTCCCACACAAGGCCAACAACAGCTGGTATCCAGTGAATTCCTGCAAAGAAAAGCAGAAGATAAAGAGAAACAAAAGTATTACCATGACCGCCGTGGGGTGAGGTCAATGACCCCTCTCAAGCCAGGAGATCAAGTGAGAGTGTATGATCAAAAGAATAAATGGCAGGAAAGAGCCACTGTCATAGAAGAAATATCACCTAGATCATACAAAGTGATCACTGATGGAGGTGTCCAGAGAAGAAGAAATCGGAGTCATCTTCTCTTCAGTCAGGAACCACCAAGAGTCAAATCTGACCTGGAGATAGAGCTGGAAGCCTTGGAGGAAGATCCAATCAATAGCATGGACCTTCCAGAACCGTACAGTGTGGTGGGCCCATCTCCACCAATGCAGAGCCCAGGCTCTGTGTCGCAGACCACTAGCCCACCAAAACCTGTAACCATAGGGCCTAGGAGATCTGCCAGAGCCAGTAAAAAACCTACCAGGCTGATTGAAAGTATGTAGATATTAATTGCTATAGGAGCTGTCAGAATAACACAGCAGCAATTAATTAAAGTTTGGGAAAGTCTACTCTCAAGCTTGTAGGGCAGTATTAGGATAGTTTGGATTTTTATGCATTATGCAAATTTGACATCAATGAACACTGTTTTACAGACTGATTCTCAGAAAAAAAAAAAAAAAAAAAAACTATATAATTATTATATCTATATCATAATATGCCGAAAAGACGCTATGCAGAAATATCTTATCTTCTTAGTTTAATTAATTATAAAAATGTTCTGTTGAAGTTATAGTAAATCAACATATTGCTAATAATTTTCAGTTTATTGTAAAATTTGAAGTCTGAATAGTGCATAATCTTCTTGTAATAATCAATTACTGTAGTTAAATATATCTTTGTAATGCAATTTAGTTGATGATATCGGGAGAGGCAGCCGCTTATTTGTTAAAAGTACAAATTTATTTTACAGAGACTCTTAACATGAAAAAAAAAAAATTTCAGACTTAAATTTTTTAAAATTTTGGTGGGGGAGATGTAATGATAGCAAATAATAAGAGCTCCCCACTGGTGACCTACTTATTGGTACAAGGCCTGCTCCCTGGCACATGCTCAAAGATGGCTTCTTTGTGAACACCAATAAATTGTATTCTGCCTGACAAACTAACTTTCTGGAGTTATATCTCAGTACAGCCTATGTCCTTCATTTATGGCGATGTGATTTTACATGTAACTGAAATTTGGTACGCTGATTTCCCGGGGCTGATTTAGGAGCAGCTGATAGCATTCCTTCCAATGTGTATGTGCGTACCATAAACTGATAAATGTACATCGTAGATAGCTGCAGTGAGCCATGAGAAATAGCTGCACAAAGTGAAATACAGCTGGAGATAGTTTCAACAGTGAGAGATAGCTACAACATCGGAAGCCTCTTGTGATGTTGAATTCATGAATTATATTTTGCCACTGCTCAGGTCCCGGATTAAAGCTCCACCTGGCGAGAGAAATGTAATTCGTCTTTGCCTAATTAGGAACTTCTAATTCGACGAAATATTTCTTTGGGGGGAGGTCCAAACATATTTTGTTACACCGATAAAAATAAGAATTAAATAAATGTTTTAAATTTATGGTACGCACTTACACATTGGAAAGAATGCATTATAGTTTGGTGCAGAAATATTTCTTTTTTGGGCATTCATTAGCATGTACGAGAGGCAATTTATAATTTTTTTTGGAGTTGTTCGAGTTGCGTTCAGATTTGTTTCCCCGCAAACTGGGCAAAAACATAATAATGTCAAAAGAGTTGGAGGATTCTGTCCTGATTATCAGGTAAGTACTTGACTGTTACTATCCCACCTGGACCTTTTGGGTCCCTGACACAAGAAAGGGGCTAGAAACTTAGTCAAGGTAAGTTTCTGTTACAGCTGTAGCTCGAGTATCTCTCTACAGACTACAGCTGTAGCAGTGAATTTGCCTTTTGTTTATTTTTGGGACCAGCGGCCATTTCACTAAAAACTGCCCCTATGTGCTCTCAAATGTGTAAAATGAAAATAAAAAATGACAAGAAAAAATCTCTTTGGAAGGGCTTGTTATTTTGGGAGTGGATGCCATGACTAAGTTTCTGTAAGTGTAGCTTCATGACTTATTCTTGTATACAACTTGAAACTCTTACGTCACCTATGCAGCTATCTCTCACTTGTGCAGCTATCTCTCACATGTGCAGCTGTCTCTCACTTATGCAGCTGTGTCTCACTGTTGTAATTATCCCTGACTTATGCACCTATCTCTCACTGATGCAGCTATTTATCTCTCATTGTTTTAACTGTCACATACTGTTTGTAAACTATCTCTCACGAATGCAGCTGTCTCTCACTTATGCAGCTATCTCTCACATGTGCAGCTGTCTCTCACTTATGCAGCCGTCTCTCACTGTTGTAATTATCTCTCACTTGTGCAACTATCTCTCACTGCTGCAGTTATTGTTGTAACTGTCACATACAGCTATCTCTCACTTATGCAGAGCTCTGTCTCTCACATGTGCAGCTATCTCTCATGTGCAGCTATCTCTGGTCTTACTGTCTCTCATTGTTGTAACTATCTCTCATTTATGCAGCTGTCTCTCCCTTCTGCAGCTATCTTTCGCTTATGCAGCTGTCTCTCACTGTTGTAACTATCTCTCACTTGTCCAGCTATCACTGATGCAGCAATCTATCTCTCATATACTGTAACTATCTATCACCTATGCAGCTGTCTCTCACTTATTGTAACTATCTCTCTCAACTGTGCAGCTGTCTCACCTATGCAGCTGTCTCTCACATGTGCAGCTATCTCATATGTGTAGCTATCTCTCTGTTGTTACTGTCTCATTGTTGTAACTATCTCTCACTTATGCAAGTGTCTCTCCCTTCTGCAGCTATTCCTCACTTATGCAGCTGTCTCTCACTGTTGTAACTTTCTCTCATTTGTGCAGCTGTCTCTCACTGCTGTAACTATCTCTCACTTGTGCAGCTATCTCTCACTGATGCAGCAATTTATCTCTCATTTACTGTAACTATCTCTCACCTATGCAGCTGTCTCTCACTGTAACTATCTCTCAACTGTGCAGCTGTCTCGCCTATGCAGCTGTCTCTCACTTGTGCAGCTATTTCTCATGTGTAGCTATATCTCTGTTGTTACTGTCTCTCATTGTTGTTACTGTCTCTCATTGTTGTAACTGTCTCTCACTTATGCAACTGTCTCTCCCTTCTGCAGCTATTCCTCACTTATGCAGCTGTCTCTCACTGTTGTAACTTTCTCTCATTTGTGCAGCTATCTCTCACTAGTATAACTATCTCTCACTTGTGCAGCTATCTCTCACATGTGCAGCTGTCTCTCACTTATGCAGCTGTCTCTCACTGTTGTAATTATCTCTCACTGTTGTAATTATCTCTCACTTGTGCAACTATTTCTCACTTATGCAGTTATTTATATCTCATTGTTGTATACTGTTTGTAACTATCTCTCACCTATGCAGCTGTCTCACACTCGTGTAGCTGTCTGAGTAATGATTTGAATTTTATCTGTGAAGGCCCCTTTGTGGGGCTTCCACTGGATCATTAATTAGGTCAGTAATTAGGTCAAATTGCCGATGTTGAAAACAAAGCTGTAATACAGAAATATAGGCATATTGTGGGTAATATCTAATATCTAACATAATCCTGATAAAAATTGAGTGAAAACAACTCTATTCCTAACGTACATGTTGCGCAAAACATCCCATAAACTTGCAAAATAAAACTGAAGTGGAGACTGGTCTAGCGTCCGCCAGAGGGCAAAGTAAAAACGCAACAGTAAGATCGCACCCTCTTTTCAGTGGGGAATATTGTTGCAGTCAGTATCTGACACTGCAACTTTTTTTTTCAAATCTCGTCACCCTTCCTCTCTGATCACGTTCATGCTTTTTTTATATAGTATGTAAACATTTTGTATTAAAATTTTTAAAAAGTATTTAAAAAATGGATTCTGAAGTACAGTGGCCGTCAACAAGTAACGCTAATACCATGTACTAAATAGAGTGCATAGATATATGTGTAGCTGTGCAGTTGTCTTTCACTTTTGTACATGTAATTATCTCATGTCTGCAGCTGTCTCACACTTATACATCTATATCTATAAGTTTACTTGGCAAAACCAATTGGCATCCCGCCGAGAGTGCAAGGTGCACTAAGGGGTGCAGCTGGAACACACCAGCTGCTAGTCGCCAACCTTTTTGAAATGCAACTCATTTGTCGTCTGCAGGTCAGTAGTCATTGGCTGTAATTATCACTATCATCTGTAGCTGTCTCTCACATGTGCAGCAGTTTCTCACTTGTGCAGCTATCATACAATGTTGTAATTATCTCTCATACGTGCAACTCATATGTGCAGCTGTCTCACTCGTACAGTTGCTTCAAACTGTTGGTCATCTCATTTATGCAGCTGTCTTTGTTATGCAGGTGTTGTCTCAGTTCTCCCTTGTGCAGCTATCTTGTACTATAGTGACTATCTTTCACTTGTGCAGCTATCTCACTTGTGCACTTACCTCTCATTATACCTCTCTAAATATATCTTATTGTTGTAACTGTCTCTCACTTGTTGAGCTGTCTCACTTATGCAGCTGTTTCTCACTTGTAAGGCTATTTCTGTCTTATCAGTCTCTCTTTTTTAACTATTTCTCATCTGTGTAACTATTCTCACTCATGCAGCTATCACTCACTGTTGTAATTATCTTGTATGTTTGCAGCTAATTGTGTCAAAGTAATGTCTGCATTTCACCCATGTAGGCCCCTTTGTACAAAATCTAGTGGGATCTCCACTAGTTCAGTAATTTCCGGTAGGTCAATAATTAGGTCAAATTCCTGATGGTTGAAAAGAAAGTCCTACTAAATATGATCATATAAATATGTAATTTATTGGGAATAAAATATCAGAAAGTATCAGGTGAATTTTCATTTATTGCCATTACCACATTTATGAGCTACACATTAAACATCCGTGCAATGCTGTTATAGGAAAATTGGCCACCCTGCCCTGTGCCTTTGCATAAATGCCTCACTGAGGCATGGCTTAGAACTGGTGCTATTCAAGTGCACAGATATTATATTACATATGTATTATATTTATGTATGTTTCTTTGTAGTGATACTAGTATGGATGACATAGACGACACCAGCCTTTGCGTCATCACTAAAACACCAAACAAGCCACGCAGTCAACTGCTACAAGTGCCTCTCTTAGAGTCACCATGTCTGGTAGGTTGCAGTTCACATACCTCTATGGTCATTCATAACTAAGACCATAAAGTGTCAGTTGCAGCTTGGCCCTGTAGGTTATTTGCCATATTGAGATAAATGTATAATTTCCCTGGTGACAGCTTAACAGATGAAACCAAACATCTATTTGGCCATTGCACAACCCTATTGTGCCATGTTTGAGGTGGGCATGATCAAATGATGCCATGCAACAACTATTCTTGACCATATAATGTCACACAAATAACCATGCATGACCTAAGTTGGTCATGTTTATGAGTGACAAATAGATTTTTGATTTTAACTGATAATGACCTGTGATCAGAGAGAGGGGTCCAGCAATGCTCATTTCCCTCCAATATATATTGGCCAGTACAACGGGTTTTTTTCTTTACTGAGAAATATTCTACAAAATTAGGACAAAAACATATGAAAGTATGTTAGATCAAGATTTACATGAATAATTTGATATGAAACTTGTTTTGCAGGATGAATCGACTGAGGAAGGTTTGCTGGTCACTCAGACATTCATCAGCGTACAGTGTCCAGTGACCAGAGCAGTGATGAAACATCCTATGCGTAACAAGATCTGTGGTCATAGATACGATAAACCCGGCGTTGACTTGCTCATGGCAAACAGACGGACAAAAGCAAAGTAGGTATTCATGACAAACCAGGCGACCAAATCTTAGTAGATATCCAAACCAATCAGATAACCATGGCAAAACCGGAAATCAAATCTCAGTAGATATCAAAACAATCGGAGGACCACATGGCTAAGTAGGAGTAGATAGCAAAGCAGAGGACCATGATAGTGTTGGTATCCATGGCACAGCAAAGGATCATGATAGAGTTGGTATCCATGGCAAAGCAAAGGATCATGATAGAGTTGGTATCCATGGCACAGCAAAGGATCATGATAGAGTTGGTATCCATGGCAAAGCAAAGGATCATGATAGAGTTGGTATCCATGGCACAGCAAAGGATCATGATAGAGTTGGTATCCATGGCAAAGCAAAGGATCATGATAGAGTTGGTATCCATGGCAAAGCAGAGGATCATGATAGAGTTGGTATCTATGGCAAAGCAAAGGATCATGATAGAGTTGGTATCCATTGCAAAGCAAAGGATCGCGATAAAGTTTGTATCCATGGCAAAGCAGAGGATCGTGATAAAGTTGGTATCCATGGAAAAGCAGAGGATCGCGATAAAGTTTGTATCCATGGCAAAGCAGAGGATCGTGATAAAGTTTGTATCCATGGCAAACTGGATGTCCTTGGTACTGTAGGTATCCATGGCAAAGCAGAGGACCATGATGAAGTTGGTATCCATGGCAAAACAATTAGTATCTATTGCAAAGCAAAGGACCGTTGCATAGTTGGTATCCATGGAAAACCGGATGTCCTTTGCAATGCAGGTATCCATGGCAAACTGGAGGTCCTTGGCAAAGTGGATATCAAGAGCATGATAAGAATATATTTTCAGAATAAAGCAAACAAACAATTCGAATTGGTATCTCCCTCAAGAAAGGATGAACACAACATAAAAAGGTTCATAAGGGAAGGTAACAGTCAAATGAATTAAAGAAAATTGCAATATCTTCACATTCTCAATCTCCACGCCTGGTTTATATTGTTAGATTGTGACTTTTTTTGGATGTTCATTGTCTGAAAAAATCTTAAACCTGAGCATGTTTCCTTTTTTTGAGCATGATGCTAAAAAGATTTATTTTTCTTGCAGATGTCCAGTGCAGGGTTGTGACAACATGAAACCTTTGGCTTTGTGTGATTTGGAGGAAGATGAACAGATAAAAGAATATATTTTATCCCATCAACTGCTCTCTCCAAAGAAACCAGAAAAAGAATCAACAAGTGTATCTTTACAGTATGAAAAAGGCAGCATTGGGAGACAGGAATTTGAGCCAGCAGATGTCTGTGGCATTGAGCCCGAGTGGATAACGCACATGAAAATCTCCAAGGAGAGGAATGCAGGGTATGGAGCTGGCAGTTCGGGAGGCCAGGATCTCATACCATACCTGTGCCATATATGCTTTGTCCCAGTTTGCTCTTCCTTTAATGGATCATATTTGCACTATATAGGGGAGAGGCATCAGACATTAATGAAACAAGCGCCCTCTGCCCAAAGCCTGAAACAACACAATAACAATGGTGAATATGACTGAGATATTGATAAAAGGTTTTAAAATATACATTAGATTTTGTTCCTGTATTTCGCAACAGAGTCATCAGTCACAGTCATTGTGGAAATATAATTTGTATAAATGATTATTGATTAAATGACAAAAATGCCAACCATTTTTGAAGAATATTGAGGATTGCTATGTGAATGGATATACATGTACTTTAACAGAAACCAAAGCAATAGTTGTAATCAGGTGGAAGTCAATCATTTATTTGGTGACTTATTAACCCAACAAGGTGGCCCAAAATGATGTAGTGATGTCATGCATGGATTGAATGTCAATCAGATGATGTATACCTCATGGGATCTGCTATATGGTCTAACAGTAGCCTACATAATGTATTTGGGTATATCTCTTTGCCTCAAACTGAAGATTATTCACCAATTAGTTTCTGCTTAGCATATCTTGTTCAGCTTGTGTAGCACCTTTTTTAGATCATTAAAATTGGTTTTCTGAAGTAAATCAAATGGTTTGTGGTATGATAGCTCCTAGCTTTTGCACCATTCATATCTTTCTATACAAAATAAAGCCTGTTCCACACTTCCCATCTTCCCCACAGCCCATAGATTGTACTTCAAGATATTCAGTGTGAAAGTGAGCTGCTTGATCAGGCCTGTCAAACCACTATTTCAAACCATAGAGCAGCTGATATCGTTGTCGACTGAGGAGTGTCAATGCTTTGATTTAATAAGTTGTGGTTAAATCAATACTTTTTTTCACCAATGGTTAAACAAAATCAGAGATATTCATATAGAGATTGGAAACAGCAAGTCTGCCACTTGGTGTCAGCTACTATTAGTCTAGTATTTAATAATATAGAAATGGAAGCTGTATCTACCTATAATACAATAATTTTTATTAGACTGGAGTCCTTCTCAATCTTCCAAGTAGCTATAGAGACTTCCCTCTTCTGCCTCAATCCAACAAATTTCAATCAAAACAAATCCATGAAAACAAGATGGTGTGGCTATGACAGGTTTATGGGGCTTTTCAAAGCATTAATATATGCATGATGATCCCAAATAGGACTACCTCTATAAGATTACAAAAAAATAATGGTGAGGACTTTGAAAAAGCATATTGGGAAATATGAAAATGGAATATCCTATATAACTTTCAAAAGATAATAAAACATGTTGAACAGCAACCAAAATAAAGGGATCAGACACTGAGCTACGGACTCTGTGATGGAATTGTATTGTTTTGATTGCTGTAAAATCTTCAGTATCAGGGGGGATAGTCTCTTCCAAAGTTCTTTTTTCTTGCCATCTTTGTTCCCTACGTTTGAACCCTGGAAAATAATCTAGTGCTATATCAGGGGCGGGAGAGCTCTGAACAGTGCAGTCATACCATTGTACTGAATCAATTCTAAAAGAAATTTGGGTGACTGTTAAAAATGACTTCTTTGCTTGTCAAGAAAAGCATAATCGCACCAAAATCATCAAAAAATTTAACAAATTTCATCACAGTTGAGTGTGTAGCTGTGTGTTAATTATGAGGGTGTAAATTTTACAGTAACATTTTGTGGTAATATTGCAGTGTTCAAATTTGTCAAAAATTCCATTTAAATTCAGTTCCAGATGATCAAATACTCATATATGTAACTTGTGAATGTGTTATTTCCTGGAGAATATTGATGTAAGAGTTGGAACATTAAGGTTAAAGAAAACAACTTTTTCAATCCAGCCATTGTTCACATTAAGGCACCACTTCACCTGGTTATTTTGCAATTTAGGGTTTAGATTTAGTAAAATAAATAGAAAACCATATTAAATAATAAATTTGTCCATTGAAGCTTAACAGTTATTTTTTCAGTGGCATTTGAAGAAAAGACATGGTTAACTAGTGAAAACAGAATTCTGGAAAAGGCTTTATAACTTAAAGTGTGTATCATCAATGGATTAAATAAATTAAAATTAAATGCTGCCGATTATCAAGCAATGATAAGTTTTTCTATTGCAGCAGCTACTGGTCAATAAGAATAGTGAAAAAAGCTCATAAAATGATATAAGGCTTTGACACCTGAAGGCTTCTGACATGTGATTCTGACATGTGATTCATTTCCTTTCAAATGGCAGAGAAATTATTGCAAAGTTTAGGGTATAAATTTTGCAAGGAAAAAGCATTTAAAAATCCCATTTCATTAATGCTTGAAACAAATTCCTTCCAATCCTTTTGGTCTAAAGTGAATCAAGCAATATCACTATAAAATTAATTGAGGACTTTTGGTTTAATCATATATTTATTTATATGGAATGTCACAATAGAGGTCATATGATTGTATACATGTGACCACCTGTTGGTCAAAAGAGTACAGGCAGTAATTGACACTTTCAGCAAAACACAACCATGGTTGGTGTATTTTGGTTGATTTTAGTGACATAACTTGTTTGTATGACAGTTTCCTTGCCACCTGTCATTTACGCATACCCTAAATCTCTGTAAAATTGCCCGTGATAACTGTGATTTCGTGAATGCTTTAAGCAAACATGCAAGATAAGAGTCAAGTGAATACAGATATTCTTTTGCAAAATTTAATAAATCAGGTAGTTTTGCATGAGCTGGTAAATTAGTAAAGTTTTGCTAACAATGGGTCACCTTTAGATTGATTTGGCTTACAGAGGCCTATTTGTCCTAACACCCGGACAGACCACAATAGAGGTCACTCCTCTTGGAGAACGAATCTTCTTGTGGAGAATGAATCAATCTGTGAAGTTAAGTTAACAACTCCTGCCTCATTTATATATACAAACTACATTCTAATAAGTAATGCTTGGCATCCTCGACACACATGCCACACTCACATAAACCATTATCAATACAACCTTTTTAGCTCTGCTGACTACTTGAAATCGCAGAGTTTAGGAGTGGGGAAAATGTCTGTCTGGCTGTCCATCCGTCTGTCAACATTTCTTTAAATATCTTGTTCTCCAAAATTACCAGTAATATATGTTTCATATTTTATATAGAGGTAGATAGAGAGGTGAGGATTCAGATTCCTTCAAATCTTAGAGATGTCACCATTGACCTTAGTGTAGTGACCTTGAGGTCACAAATTTTGTTCAGAACATATCTCAACAACCACTTATATGAGGAAATTAAAACTTGGTATACAGAAATATCTTAGGTCATACCTTTTAGTTCTGCTGACTTTGATATTGCAGAGCCTTAGGAATGGGGAAAATGTCTGTCCATCTGTCATCCGTCTGTCAACATTTCTTTAAAAATCTTCTCCAAAACTGCAAGTGATATATGTTTTATATTTCATATAGAAGTAGATATAGATGTGAAGATTCAGATTCCTTCAAATCTTTGTGATGTCAACATTGATCTTAGTGCAGTGACCTCAAGGTCACTAATCTTATATTGAGCATATGTCAGCAACTACCTATAAGAGGAAATTTAAACTTGGTGTACAGAAATGTCTTAAGTCATAGCTGTGCATCATCATACTTTCTTAGTCATGTGACCTATGACCTTGACACGTTGACTATGAATTCAAAATTTGTGTACATGCAACATCTCAACCATTAAAAGTGAACAAAAGTGCTTCATATCTGTTATATACCAACCCAATGTTTAAAAACTTCTCCAAAACTACCAGAAAAAAAATCAAATTTCAAATTGTATACAGAGGTAGATATTGAGATGAAGATTCAGATTCCTTCACACCCTAGTGATGTCACCATTGCCCTTAGTGCAGTGAACTCTAGGTCACAAATTTTGTAAGGAGCATATGTCAGCAACTACTGAAAAAAAAAACAACTTGGTATACCGAAATGTCTGAGGTCACAGCTGTACCTTTCTTAGTCTAGTGACCTTTGACCTTGACAAATTGACCCTGAATTCAAAATTTGTGTACATGCAAAATCTTACAACCATTAAAAGTGAATAAACATATGTCTGTGGCCTTAGAGCTATGCTTATCATTGTTTTTTTGTAATGTTTGTGAACATTTCTTTATAAATGATCATTTAAATCCTTGTCAAGAGCACACTTGAGCAGATGATGATTTTGACCAATCAAAATGCATGTTACATATCATATTTGGCCTCAACTTGTTTTCTCAATTCTCATTGGCTAATATTTCTATGTTATTAAACATGGCAGCCTCCATGATAACTCAGTGATAGCTATTAGATTTTTGAAAAAGATAAAGTTAGACCTCTGAAAATACAACACCTTGCCTACTAATTACCTAAAGGAGAAGATCTCATGAACGATTCACTTAGATAATAAATATTGAGCATGCCTGACAACCACAAGGTGCAGTTGTGCACTGTCAGTTTTATTTAGCCCCTGCATCCATTGACCTTAATGCAGTCACCTTTAGGTCACAAATTGTGTGCATGAAATCTGGAATTGGTAACAAGGTAATAAGAAATCAATGAATATCTCATCAAAACTGAATTGGGATGTTTCATGGAAAACCATAACCTATTTGCCAGTTACACTTGATCTCAGTTCATGTGTTTTCATTCAAATCAGCAGAACTATCAACCCATGGGGTTATGTTTTTTAAACAAATCATTTTTTGAGGTTACTAAAACCCATTCTTATTTGCATAAAGGCTACTTGTGTTGAATGAGCTGTCTCCTGATTAAATGATGAATGTTGATTTGTATGCATATGGTTGAGATTGTTCTTGAATGAGACCTTGGATGGGCACCCTTACAAGGTTAATTCTACTATATTCCATCATATATTCTAGCGGAATGCATGAAAGTTTGGTATAAAGCAGTATTACACTAGGCAACGAGCAAAGTATTGGTAAACTGAGATAATGCACAAGGAATGATGGCTCAACCAATCTTTAAAGGCACTGAGGGGCCATCTCATGGACAACACAAAATAATTTAGTTTTAGGACTTTTCATCTGGACATTCTAATTGTTTGGTATAATTTTTAATTGTATCGTCAATAAAGATTAAGAGTGTTGTATACTTCTATTGTATCTACCCTTTGAGGAAATTCATCATTTGTTAAATCATAGCAAGTTCTATACTTTTCATTCCAGATGAGTGTTTTTCATCATTATACAGAGAAGAAATTCCAGCTGTGAAAACTGATGACCATGGAATTGTATGTGCTGGAACTCCAGGGGTGGATAACAGTGGCGATGTATGCGTTGGAACTCCAGGGGTGGATAACAGTGGCGATGTATGCGTTGGAACTCCAGGGGTGGATAACAGTGGTGATGTATGCGCTGGAACTCCAGGGGTGGATAACAGTGGCGATGTATGTGCTGGAACTCCAGGGGTGGATAACAGTGGCGATGTATGTGCTGGAACTCCAGGGGTGGATAACAGTGGCGATGTATGCGCTGGAACTCCAGGGGTGGATAACAGTGGTGATGTATGTGCTGGAACTCCAGGGGTGGATAACAGTGGTGATGTATGTGCTGGAACTCCAGGGGTGGATAACAGTGGTGATGTATACGCTGGAACTCCAGGGGTGGATAACAGTGGTGATGTATACGCTGGAACTCCAGGGGTGGATAACAGTGGCGATGTATGTGCTGGAACTCCAGGGGTGGATAACAGTGGCGATGTATGCGCTGGAACTCCAGGGGTGGATAACAGTGGTGATGTATGCGCTGGAACTCCAGGGGTGGATAACAGTGGCGATGTATGTGCTGGAACTCCAGGGGTGGATAACAGAGGTTATGTATGTGCTGGAACTCCAGGGGTGGATAACAGTGGTGATGTATGCGCTGGAACTCCAGGGGTGGATAACAGTGGCGATGTATGCCCTCGAACAACTCCAGAAATGCAAGTAGCCAAAAGTGTCAGGAATCTTCTTGTGGGATATGAATCTGTAGTTGGGCCTGAAAGGACGTCGAGACAGGCTCAGTCAAGATCATATAAGGCTATAGATAATAATGTGAATAAGAGGAAGCGAGTGTCAAATACAAAATCTTTGGAAGTGAGCTGTGGCAAGCCGAGCAAGAGACGGGCCACCATGACGGTAGAAGACACCCCTGCCAACAATACTCGCAGCCATAGTTCCTCTGAGCGCAGACAAGTGCCGGTTCCTAATGCACTGAAGGCCACAGGTACTGCTCTGGCCCAGCTCCTCAAAATAGTAAGTATTACATTCATATCCTCATAATCTTGTCTCTACATTAGGAACTTAGCCTCAATTTGACGGTGTCTTCTTTGGGTTTAGTCACTTCAATTTGACATATGATAATAACGGCTTGTCTGGCAGTCAGTAACACAAGTTTCCTGATAAAAAGATAGAGGATTTGACTATTATGAATATCTCTGATAATTTTTATGATTAGGATGTGTGAAAAAATAGTGCAAGACCTGCCCATGAATCCCCTTACTGGACCTTGACAGCTTATAAAAGGGTCATAGTGGATTGTAACGCTCGATATAATCATCTGAAGGGACTACCGGTACATTCTCATCATTAGTTTGACATTTAAAAGTAATTTCTTTTTCAGAAATCAGTTTCGTTGTGCATGATCAAAGTGGAAAACATTGCAAAGGAAGTTTCCAGCTCAGATTTGGCAAAGTATTTTTCTTTGTTTGCTCCGGTTGAATGGGTAGAGGTCTGCAAGTATCGACAGAGATCTAAAAGATGCGAGTAAGTTGTCTTTGACTATAAAATGAATATTATTCAAACCATATAAAACTAGCTTTGGTAAACCTTTTGTAAAATCAGATGCCATCACCTAATTTGATATGTTTAACAGATCCCTAACTTGATCTTGACTTTAATAGTTATATGTCATTTGAATATCCATTTTCATATATAATCGATGTCTTCATACAATCTGTTGGTTTCCTCCAAGCAATCGTCTCCTGTCCCATCTCCCATCAATATTCTGTCCCTCTCACTATTCTGTTACTCCTGTCCTTCTGTCCCCTCCCATCTCTCTCCTGTCCCTCCAGTCTCTCTCCTGTCCCTCCAATCTCTCCTGTCCCTCTCATCTCTCCTGTCCCTCCAGTCTCTCTCCTGTCCCTCCCATCTCTCTCCTGTCCCTCCCATCTCTCTCCTGTCCCTCCCATCTCTCTCCTGTCCCTCCCATCTCTCTCCTGTTCCTCCCATCTCTCTCCTGTCCCTCTCATCTCTCTCCTGTCCCTCCCATCTCTCCTGTCCCTCTCATCTCTCTCCTGTCCCTCTCATCTCTCTCCTGTCCCTCTCATATCTCTCCTGTCCCTCTCCTGTCCCTCCCATCTCTCTACTGTCCCTCCCATCTCTCTCCTGTCCCTCCCATCTCTCTCCTGTCCCTCTCATATCTCTCCTGTCCCTCCCATCTCTCTCCTGTTCCTCTCATCTCTCTCCTGTCCCTCTCATCTCTCTCCTGTCCCTCCCATCTCTCCTGTCCCTCTCATCTCTCTCCTGTCCCTCTCATATCTCTCCTGTCCCTCTCATATCTCTCCTGTCCCTCTCCTGTCCCTCCCATCTCTCTACTGTCCCTCCCATCTCTCTACTGTCCCTCCCATCTCTCTCCTGTCCCTCTCATATCTCTCCTGTTCCTTTCCTGTCCCTCCTATCTCTCTCCTGTCCCTCCCATCTCTCTCCTGTCCCTCTCATATCTCTCCTGTTCCTCTCATCTCTCTCCTGTCCCTCTCATATCTCTCCTGTCCCTCTCATCTCTCTCCTGTCCCTCTCATATCTCTCCTGTCCCTCCCCTGTCCCTCCCATCTCTCTCCTGTCCCTCCCATCTCTCTCCTGTTCCCATCATATCTCTCCTGTTCCTCTCATCTCTCTCCTGTCCCTCTCATATCTCTCCTGTCCCTCTCCTGTCCCTCCTATCTCTCTCCTGTCCCTCCCATCTCTCTCCTGTCCCTCTCATATCTCTCCTGTTCCTCTCATCTCTCTCCTGTCCCTCTCATATCTCTCCTGTCCCTCTCATATCTCTCCTGTCCCTCTCATCTCTCTCCTGTCCCTCTCATATCTCTCCTGTCCCTCTCCTGTCCCTCCCATCTCTCTACTGTCCCTCCCATCTCTCTCCTGTCCCTCTCATATCTCTCCTGTTCCTCTCCTGTCCCTCCTATCTCTCTCCTGTCCCTCCCATCTCTCTCCTGTCCCTCTCATATCTCTCCTGTTCCTCTCATCTCTCTCCTGTCCCACTCATATCTCTCCTGTCCCTCTCATATCTCTCCTGTCCCTCTCATATCTCTCCTGTCCCTCTTATCTCTCTCCTGTCCCTCTCATCTCTCTCCTGTCCCTCTCATATCTCTCTTGTCCCTCCCATCTCTCCTGTCCTTCTCATCTCTCTCCTGTCCCTCCCATCTCTCTCCTGTCCCTCCAACTGTCCCTCTCCTGTCCCTCCCATCTCTCTCCTGTCCCTCCCATTTCTCTCCTGTCCCTCCCATCTCTCTCCTGTTCCTATCATATCTCTCCTGTTCCTCTCATCTCTCTCCCGTCCCTCTCATGTCTCTCCTGTCCCTCCCATCTCTCTCCTGTCCCTCCCATCTCTCTCCTGTCCCTCCCATCTCTCTCCTGTCCCTCCCATATCTCTCCTGTTCCTCTCATCTCTCTCCCGTCCCTCTCATATCTCTCCTGTCCCTCTCCTGTCCCTCCTATCTCTGTCCTGTCCCTCCCATCTCCTTCCTGTCCCTCTCATATCTCTCCTGTTCCTCTCATCCATAGAGAACCGCATCAGCTTGTCAATGACGTCATGTCAATGGTTGGCACGTGCAGGAGGCAATTATGTAACGCAAATATGATGTACTTGAAGAGATGAAACAAGTTTTTCAGGAATTTCTCACAGTAGAGCATACAGAGCATTATGGATGGTGTGCTTTGGACAGCAGATGCAGAATACAAAGATAAAACAATTCCAGAGAAAAATATTCCAAAATATTAAATATATTCCATGTTTTTGCCAACTTTCTTATCTGCAGAAAATTCAGATCACTTTTTGTGCCCGGAAGTCAGCCTACACACATGTATGCTAAATCATGATTGGTGAGTTGAATTGTGTATTGTGACGTTGTATATAACTCCTTGAGCAACCAATTTTTTCTGGACACCAAAGTGATCTGAATTTTTTTTGAAGCCATACGATTGACTTTGGAACAAAAAAGCAACATTCCTAATATATTTCTGAAATATTAAAATCACAGACCACAAGCTTCATACATTTTAGGAGATGGCCAGATACACACTTGAAGGGAAAACAGTCAGTTTCACAGATTAAAACATCTTTTGCCTTCAAAGGTTTGGAATTGTTGAGATTTTTGTTTCCTCTCTTGATATATCACCATATTTGTGTACGCAGGGGTATCCCTGCACGTGCAGTTGTCCAAGTGCTGTGAGAGGCTGGAAGCTAATGTGGTTCTCTATGCTCTCATCACTCTCATGTCCTTACATTTCGCTCCTGTCCTCCTTTAGTCTCCTACATCTTTATTCTATATCTCACTTGTTCCTCTTCTGGATGCTTGTCAAGACTATGTCTTTACATAAATTCCTATATTTGATGACAACATGTCTAATTTTCAAACATGCATAGTCATGGTACATGTTTCATGTTCCATTGTACCTTATTAATGGATTGTTATATATTTACTCTAGAATCCAGCATGCCTATATTAAGATGCAGTTTGAGAGACATGTGAAGAATACCCTAAGCTTAGGTCCACATTATTTGCACAACAAAATTCTGATCACATCCAGAGTCCTCCCACCAGAGGTCAGTACAAGCTCAAACCTATGTTAAAGCTAGTATGGGATGTGATTTTTCCCCCATTTATATATAGTTTTATAAAAGATAATACTACATTTATAATTTTACCTACCGGTATGTTTCTGAAGTGATGGGGGAGATATTTTCTAACATTCTGTCTGTCAACTTTGATCTTTTCCAGTGAAACTAGTGGGTAAAGTTCTCCGCTGTTCGTAGGAAAGATGTATTTTAGGGGTATTAATTCTATCTATTTAACATTAGGCTAGGAACTTTTTTCATCTCTTATGATTTTTTGAAACAATCTAATAGCTATCCGAGTATCACTGAGTTATCTGGCTGCCATTTCGAATAACATGACAACTATCAGCCAATGAAAATCCAGATTATAAATTCAATTTGCAGTGTGCATTTCGATTGGGCTTAGGTCTTTCCATTTTGTTATGATTTTTTCAAACTAGCTATCAGTGAGTTGCCAAGGAGGCTACCATTTTGAATAACATTACATATATTAGCCAAAAATAAGTTGGGACCAAATGTAATATGTAACATGCATTTTGATGGTTCAAAATTATCATCCGCTCAAATATATTTTGGGAATGGATTAAGATGATCAATTATGAAACAGTTTTCAGAAAATGTAAACAATCATTACAAAAAAACCCAGTGATCAGCATAGCTTTTAGGCCATTAGCCTATTTCTTGTATAGGCTGATTGCCGATCTCCATGTTTTTTTTTCCCCCATTGAAAAGTACAGTTGCCAAGGAGGCTACCGTTTTGAATAACATTACATATATTAGCCAATGAGAATTGAGATAAAAAGTTGGGACCAAATGTAATATGTAACATGCATTTTGATGGTTCAAAATTATCATCCGCTCAAATGTATTTTGGGAATGGATTAAGATGATCAATTATGAAACAGTTTTCAGAAAATGTAAACAATCATTACAAAAAAACCCAGTGATCAGCATAGCTTTTAGGCCATTAGCCTATTTCTTGTATAGGCTGATTGCCGATCTCCATGTTTTTTTTCCCCCATTGAAAAGTACACACCGGAACTTTACAACTTTACTGGAACCAGTACTGAACAACTTCACTATATTTAATCATTGGTCGGAGAGATTGGCAGGGGGTCTATATAATTGTTGTCTGCTATGTTATGATTTCTGACATAGAATTAAATATCTACTGATTGCCTTCTGTGTGCAATATATTGTCAGTCATATACTAGAAAGGAGTTAAGTAGGGGGGTGGAGTGGGGGGGGGGGGGGGTTGGGTGGGGGTCTAAATTATCATCCTCTCCTATGGTTTTGGTGTTTTTATGCCCTTCTGAAATAAATTCAAAGGTGTATAGGATAAACAGGAGAAATTCTTATTTTATTTTTGCTTTGAAAAAAAATGGAGATATAGAGAGTGAAACTTGGCATTTTGAGCAATTATTACCATAAATTTTCTATCCTCGCCTATGTTTTTTGTTTTTTAAAACACTCTAAAATGTGATTTTAAACAGTATTAAAGGCTTAAAACTCTTGGTTATGACTCTCTGGGTAAAACCAATGTCATTTGGGTGTTTAGTCCATTATAATGTGAGAGAACACAAACTGGTATCTAGAAAATATTTTTTTTTTGTACTGAGCAAAGCTTTGTTTTTCTTGGATAAGTTTTGTTCATTTAGCTTATATATCTGTCCTGATGAGCTTGCAACAGATGGAATATTAATGACAAGCAATAGATTTTCAAATGGCACGCAACATTTATCATCCCTTTTTCCTTCAGCAGGCCGTCTTAAACTGGGGTTTGAAGCAGAGCCTGAGGGATGTACAAGTGTGCATCCCTCTTTTCTGTGGAAATTTCAATTGCATGTTGATGGCACAGTAGACAGACTTACCAAAGTTCCCAATTACTGTATCAAGTCATTATGAATGTGCTGCAAGATTCTCTCCACCAAAAGGTGTCCATCTGCTGTGGGACTGATCACATGATTTTGGGACAGAATCCCAGGAATTGTTTTTGCATATTCAAACCTTTGAGCTTGAAAGGCAGCCAATCTCGAAACAGTCCCACCAATGTCATCACAAGGGCTTTTGCCATGTGATGTGGCAAAATATACCACTCTGCATGTATTCCAAACTCAGACTCAGAGTCAAAATCAGAGGAAAGATAGTCTTCCTGCTCTTAATCTTCCTGCTCTTCATCTTGGTCACTTTGTTGTACTTCTTGAACATGAACATGACCATGCACTGATTCAGCAAGGAGGAAATAGTTTTTATCCTTTGCATACTTTTTGCTTTGGCTTGAGTTGATCTATAGTATCCAATGTAGTATCATCAATGGTTTTCACATAACCTGAATGCAGTTGTAGTGGATCACAACATGATCTTTGAAGATGTCCATATTTGTCCAGATACGCCATACACCTTGGTAAAGACATATGGTATCATCATGTTTTATACTGTCACTAGCTTCCATCCTGGATGCCAAAAGCTTTCTATCTTCATCACTAATATTGCTACATTCCTTAAGTGCAGCTTTTCTACAGTAAGTTAGTTCATGGCATTTATCAGTTGATGGTAAAAATCTTGATACAGTACACTTTTCCAATGAATTTGAGACTCTGCATACTGGTATATATAGCAATGATGGAACATGTATGAACTAATTTGCACATTCAAGTACACACTGTTCTGATTGGGTAATTATCATGATGGTTTCTTAATTTCTGACTTGTTTGTGATATTCATGTTCAAACTTGTCCAGGAATGGGCATAGGATGCACATTTCTGGTTTGTTTGTTTGGGGTTTTACATCACTTTCACATTATTTCAGTCATTTCGTGATGAGACCTACCTGTAGCAGATATAGTGCTGCTCACTGAATTGTCATGTCGCAGGTCCTTGACATGACAACCTGCCCAATCACAGATTTACAAGGATAAAGGGTTAACCCTTTGGCACTATATACTATATACCTATATTAGTTGCCATTGTGATATTGTTTTTTTCCATACATTCTTCACATATGTACTGAACTACCAGTCACATTCCACAATATACACTCACATTATTACCTATATAATTCTTATTATATTAAAATAGGAGGAAAAACTAAATGACATCTTAATAACAGAAAGCCATGCAGTCATCAGAATTTAAAAACCTGCCCAAATCTATGATTCTTGATATTTTGGGGGTTTGTTTCCCTTTTTTAGCTCTGCTGAGACTTTAGCTCGCAGAGCTTTAGGAGGGGGGGAAATGTCTGTCCGTCCGTCTGTCCGTCCGTCTGTCAACATTTCTTTAAAAATCTTCTCCAAAACTACCAGTACTACATCTTTCATATTTTATATAGAGGTAGATATATAGGTGAAGATTCAGATTCCTTCAAATCTTAGTGATGTCACCATTGACCTTAGTGCAGTGACCTTGAGGTCACAGATTTTGTACTGAGCATATCTCAGCAACCACTTATTAGAGGATATTAAAACTTGGTATGCAGAAATGTCTTATGTTAAAGCTGTGCCTTGTCATACAGTTTTAGTCATGTGACCTTTGACCTTGACACATTGACCTTGAATTCAAAATTTGTGAACATGCCACATCACAACCATCAGAAGTGAATAAAAAGCACTTCATATCTGTTATATACTAACACTATGTTTAAAAATCTTCTCCTCCAAAACTACCAGTAATATTTGTTTCATATTTAATACAGAGGTAGATAGAGAGTTGAAGATTCAGATTCCTTCAAATCTTAGCGATGTCACCAACCTGAATGCAGTGACCTTGATGTCACAAATTTTATAAGGAGTATATCCCAGCAACCACGTATAAGAAGAAATTAAAACATGGTATACATAAATGTTTTAGGTCATAGCCGTGCCTCATCATACTTTCTTAGTCATGTGACATTTGACCTTGACACATTGACCTTGAATTCAAAATTTGTGAACATTCCACATCATAACCATTAGAAAGGAATTAAATGCACTTCATATCTGTTATATACCAACACTATTTTATACAGAGCTAGATAGAGAGTTGAAGATTTAGATTCCTTCAATTCTCAGTGATGTCACCATTGACCTTAGTGCAGTGACCTTGATGTCACAAATTTTGTAAGGAGCATATCTCAGCAACCACTTATAAGAGAGATTTAAATCTTGGTATACAGAAATGTCTGAGGTCATACCTCATCATACTTTCTTAGTCATGTGACCTTTGACCTTGACACATTGACCTTGACCTTTGTATTATTGTGCAGGCCATAGCTCATGAACAATGAACTGGAGATACTAAATATCTGTTATGTATCAACACTGTTTAAAGAAAATCTTCTCCAAAACTACCAGTTATATATGTTTCAAGTTTTATACAGAAGTAGATATTGAGGTGAAGGTTCAGATTCCTTCAAATCTTAGTGATGTCACCATTGACCTTAGTGCAGTGACCTCAAGGTCACAAATTTTGTACGGAGCATATCCCAGCAAACACTTATTAGAGGAAATTAAAACTTGGTAAACAGAAATGTCTTAGGTCATAGGTGTGCCTCGTTATAATTTCTTAGGCATATGACCTTTGACCTTGACACATTGACCTTCAATTCAAAATCTCACAACCATCAAAAGTGAATAAACATATATCAATGGCCTTTGAGCTATGCATATCATTGCTTTTTTGTAATGTTTTTGAACATTTCTTCCTAAATGATCATTTAAATCCTTTTCAACAGCAGACTTGAGCAGATGATGATTTTGACCAATCAAAATGCATGTTACATATCAAATTTGGCCCCAACTTATTATCCTGATTCTCATTGGCTATGTTATTTAAAATGGCAGCCTCCTTGATAACTTAGCGATAGCTATTAGATTTTTGAAAAAATCACATATTTGTGCATGAAATATTGCATTGGTAACAAGATAATGATTTACAAAATATTAATGAATATCTCATCAAAACTGAATTGGGATCTTGTATGGAAAATCATAACCTGGTTGATTATTGCACTTTATCTCAGTTCATGTGTTTTTATTCAAGTCAGCAGAGCATATCAACCCATGGGGTTATGTTTTGAATTGTTAAATACATTGCTTTGATCTGAGCAGAATAAAAAAGGAGACAAATCTTACATATTGATGTTCACCACTTTGTTTTGACCTGTAAAAGACATTTGTAAACAAAAGCATTATTTGTACAGTTTATTGTAGACTTGATTCACTTTTCACTTGGATAGACACAATTGGGTAACCCTCCTGGATGGGAAAAAACTGCAAGAAGGATAAGTCAATCTTCTTATTGATAAATTTGAAATATAATTTATGGATGTTGGGAAAGGAGGCATCGTATTTGTTATATATTTATGTATCAGTCAGGAAATGAATTTTTAATATTAAGAATTGAAACATAATCCCATTCTACACGTACATTCATAGACTGGAGGCATTAATCAAAAGTGGACTCTTACTATTTTGATATGCAAAAATATCTGGTGTGAGGGTTTACAACCTCTCAAAAATAAATTAGAGGTATAATGACCCAAATTGAAAATCATCATATTATATATTATATAAATGGAGTCTGATTCTTATCATCAGCTTTTTTCAAATAATGTGTGTGTGTATTCAGAAAGACATTAGTGGTAGGTCCATAGCTTTATATTTGCCAAAAAGGGGCACAAACCAAGATTAATGTTATCTGGTATGTAGAAGCAAGCAAATTATATTTTGTAAGCCTTGTTAACCACCACATTATATAAAAAGATAATCGCTGTGCCATGAAAAAATGTGATATATCAAGAACTTTTCTATAAATTTTGTATATGGCTAGGAAACAACCAGGATCATCCAAATTTTAAATTTTGAGCAAAAGATAAACCTTTAAGGGGAAGACTATTACATTTATATTTTATTGCAGTGTATTAAACTCATTATATATATATATATATATATATATATATATATATATATATATATATATATATATATATATATATATATATATATAGGACATATATAGGACATATATAGGACATATATAGGACAAATGTAAACAAAATGCATGTATTTATATATTTTATGCCGGCAATGTTACTTTCACACTGGTTAAAAGGCTGGAAAGTCAACCTTATATGGCTATAGTTGCTGAAAGGAACATTCATTGAATGGGGCAAAAATATTGTGAAACAGTATTTTTATGACCCCCTTAGCAACAACGAGTCTGTTAACCAGTGTGAAAGAAACACTTGCGGCAGTCCACAAAGTACTGATCCATTGCTCTACCAACTATGGGGAGGTGGGACCAGTTTCTACGATCAGTCATACATTCTGAGTTACCGGTATTCTTTATGTTTAATCTATGCATATAATCAATGATATGATAATCAGATGTTTAATTTAGTTTGAACTGAGAACAATAATATAGTTACGGTATATTGCTCACAGGCTTGACAACTGGTGGTTTTGATCAATGGCATAGACTAATAGAAATATTCAGGTTAAGATGTGCAGGAAATGTTGAAAACCACTTGTTTTTCATAAAACCCCACTTTACTAAAATAAGACAACTTCTCAACTTAAACTAAAAAGCTAAATGTACATGCCAATAAAGATTGTTAGTGAAGTTAGTTAGCTTTGTCTTTTCCTGAAATATTTTGCCAAAATATGTCCTGGTTTTGAGCTCAAATGTAGGGAACTTGATTTTAGTTTGCAGGATAAATATATGTTGAAACACTGTTCCCCCTTCTATCAGGGGAAGTATATATTTTGAAATTGTACACATGTTCTAAAAGTAAATCTGTTTCCCTTTTCTTATTATTTCCTACATAAGTAACTATTTGGTTACCTCATTGAACATACATAAAGATATGTCATAATATTTTTAGAAATTGATAATATGAGATCTTTCCAAAAAAGATAACAAATCTTGATCATTTCAAGTACTTTTTAAACAGAAATACCCTCCCAAAAATGCAAGCATTATGGCTGGATAAGGGCTGAAACAAATGTCTGTGTAAAATATTTGGTTGTAGGTATTATTCCATTATGGATTTCTAGTCACAATAGTAAATAAATAATTCAGTCTCGATGTGCTGTTAAAAGTGATTGGAATAGTATATTTTTTTTTCGAGGCATGCTTTACATTTGTCCAATCAGTCCATATTTTACCAGTTGGTTAGGTAGTTGCAATATTTCTTTCATGAAGTTGAAATCTATGCTCCAAGAGAGTGGTAGAACACCTATTTTGTGAGGTATTTTTGAACATAGAGCCAGAATTTGAAGATAGAGGATTGCACGTCAAATTTTAAAAACCGTGAAATACCTGCGCGTGCATCTCATCTTTCTTTCCACGCAGCACCATCTTGCAGTAAGGCACTTTACAATTCACGGATTCAATATCCAAAGCTATTTACGATTTTGATCTGCCATCTCCTCTCCAAAGCCTCAAATATCTGCTAAAAAGCATATAAGCACTAAAAGAAAGAAAAGAAAATGCCAATATGATCGCCTAATGCCGGGAACACCTGTGCCAGCTTGCCAGGACCCACAAATAAGTTTCACTTCACATTCATTCAAGTTATAACATCTGTGAGCTAACTTATTAATGTTTATGTTTTGTGGCATGCCGTTTTTCAACCTGAGATAGTCTTCCAGGTGAACCACAAGCCACCCTAACCCGGTAGGCTGTTCCAAAATATCACTTCTTCGTATAGAGCTAAGCACATTTGGATTACCATTCCTATTGACAATAAAATAAAGTTCTAAAAATTACAACTCTCTACATAGATGGCTTCCTTCTTGGAATTGGCCCTGAAAAATGGCTCAAAATACCGAAAATCACCAATTTTCACCTTTTTTGTCATATTTTTGAGTCAACCTCTTGAATTTTATTTACATGATAAAACTTTGGAAACTGGACCAGAATATCAATATTATGTGCAGCATCAGTCTTAAGGTACCATTTGTCAAATTAGTATTTATTTATGTGTTATATATTATTATTCACTGGGATGGAAACAAGGTGAAGCTTCTTGATGGAATAATTGAAGAGCGTCTACCACAGCTTCTACACACTGTCATGTCCTCATAAATGATCTTGGCAATAGCGTGTTGTCTGGCAAAATGGATCCAGAACAGTTTGGACAATTCATAGCCATGCAGAGGGCGGAGAGGGAAGTAAGATATAGAATTAACCGTGAGGACCGTGAACTGCGGAAGGCGGAAACATATGCAAAGAAAGTGCCTCCTTGTTCTGGGGAGTCAGTCAAGGCTGTCCGTGAAAAGATCAGAGAGGTGGGTTATACTATCCCATATGCTGAGAGAACTGTGACCGTTGCTGAAGGTGCCTTAAAGAGGGCTGTATAAAGGTACCTGGGAGCAGCAGTGGGCAGGCTTGCGGTGACATGGAACAAATTAAGGGCACATGTCGAGCAGCAATTTCTCAGCGCTCAAGAGGCTGATCAATTGAGGGACGAGATCCTGAGTGTAAAGGAGATGGCATATGAAGGCACGGCTGCTTATGGCAGAAGATTTCTGGATGCAGCAGACCTGGGGTATCCACCAGCGAGAAGAAATGAGGACCAGCACAGGATTCTTAAAGAGGCCTACATAAAGGGACTGAGGGACCGCCACATGGTCGAGAGACTTATTAAAGAAGGGAGACCTGGGACATTTCTGGATACAATAGAACTGGTGGAGAGATATAGCTCAGACGATTATGCCTTGAACCGCTTCTTAGATGGGGTAGAAGCCACGAACCATGGGCTAAGACGGGAAGAACCTATGGAAATTGGAGGAATGCATGATCATGATCTAACCAAGAAAGTGGATGATCTAGGTAGACAGGTAAGTGGTATGGCTCGACAAATTAATAAATTGAGTGCTATGTCAACTGTGAAAACAAGTCAATATGATATGTCTAACAAAGCTTCTATTCAAACAAAGAATGCCAATAGATCTAAAAGTGATTGGGGAGCAGATGGGAGACCTATATGCCGAGCATGTCGTAAAATAGGTCACAAACAGTTTGAGAAAGTATGCCCCTTAAAACAAAACAAATCTCAGGGCTTCAAGAGACAAACCCAGGGGGGTACTAGGCGCCACAGCAAGTCAGTGGGAAATTTGATGTCCGATACACAGTGACGCTCGCTTTTGTACATCATAAAATTGAGGCCCTACTAGATACAGGAGCCTCGAGGACTGTGTTGCGGCGCAGGGAATTTATCGATATATATAGGAGACAGCCACTTCTTAAGCCTACATCTGAATTATGTTCTGTTACAGGTGAGCCTTTATTTGCCATAGAGGCCTTTTTGAGTTTTTGAAAATGCCATTTGGACTAGCAAATAGCCCAAGCTATTTTCAAAGAGCCATGGAGACAGTGTTGGAAGGTCTTCTTGGGAGAATTTGCATGATTTATATGGATGACATTTTAGTTTACTCTAAAAATGAAGAAGAACATGCTAGCAGGCTGAGACAAGTCTTTCAAAGAATAGATTCTTATAATTTGACTCTAAAACCAACCAAGTGTGCCTTTGGGTTAAAGCAAATAGCTCTATTAGGCTATATTATTGGTGCAAATGGTATAAAACCTGACCCAACAAAAACCAGAGCAATAAGAGAGTTAGGTACACCTAGAGATGTGAAGGAGATTAGATCATTTCTGACAGGTTACTATAGGCAGTGCATGCCAAACTATGCCCATATAACAGAACCACTGGTGAGCTTGACCCGCAAGAAAACTAAGTTTGTTTGGGACAAAGAGCAACAGGAGGCTTTTGAAACCTTAAAGGACATGCTGACAAGTGAGTGAGTAATGGCTCATCTACAAATCAATCAACCATATAAGCTCTATACTGATGCATGCGATTATGCTATAGGTGGTATTTTGGTTCAGAAAGATAGAGAAGGTGTGGAGAGGCCAGTGGCAGTTGTCCGGCAGTTGTCCGAGACTCAACGTAGATGGGCCACCATTGAGAAAGAAGCTTATGCAGTAGTCCATGCTGTGAAAACATTCCGACCTTACTTGTGGGGGGCTAAATTTGAAGTATTCACGGATCACAAGCCGTTAACTTCACTTTTTACCAAAGACCTTGATAACACAAAAATTCAGCGTTGGCAGGTCATGCTAGCTGAGTATGGAGCTAAGATCTCATATCGACAGGGAAAAAACAATGATAGGGCAGACATGTTAAGCAGAATAAAAGAAAAACATGACTGGGTAGTGGGGGATATTCTAATTGATGATGTACCTGGTCTCGAGCTGCCCATTCTTCATGACCATCTTGATTTGAAGAAAATTAGTGAAGAACAACGGGACATGAAAGAATGGACTAAGGCAAATGATTCAGATAGTGATTATGAAATCATAAAAGGTGCACTTTACAGTACCCAAAGACCTTTCAAATATGCCCCAGATTATCCCAGACTAGTGCTACCCCCCAGTGTTAGAAAGGACATTGTCAGCAGAGTTCATCATGAATGTGCACACATGGCCAGACTTAAGACAATGAGAAAGGTGCAAGAAGCTTATGTGTGGCCTGGTATGTAAAAAGAAATAGGACAGATTCTATATGACTGCCCTTTCTATATGATTGCTCATTCATGACACAAGGTGCATGCTCCCATGGGGGAAATGCCTTTTGCTAATTACCCCATGCAGTGGACGCTGACCTGATAGGCCCTTTCGTCGAATCTCACAATGGCAATGTGTATGTATTAACTATTATTGACCATAGCACTGGGTGGCTTGAAGCTTATCCTATCAAAAGAAAGACAAATGAAGAGGTATGGAAGAAGTTCAGACAGGAATTCTTTCCAAGACATGGTTATAGTGAGATCTTAATCGCAGACCAAGGAAAAGAGTTCAATGCGCTGGAGTTCAGGAATTATCTCAAAGCCGTTGGAAAAAAACAACAGAACAACAGGATATAATCCTGAAGCAAATGGTCGCACTGAACGTTTAAATCAAACAGGTCAAATACCACTCAATCAGATACCACAAATGACTTAGCATAGAGTTCTTGACTGCGACAGCTATAGAGGATGCATCAATTGCCTAAAATGTATAACATGACATGGTATAAGAGAATTTGGGAGAACAATTTATGCTTAATGTTGAAATGAATATGTAAAAGATAAATTCCAAACTGAATTTAGGCGATTGAACTCAGAACTCAGAAACAATTTATTTGACCCCTTTACAAAAAGGATCTGGGAGACTCCCATTAAGACTAAAAGGTCGCTGGCATGGGAGCCACCCAGAACTCCTGATTAGGCAACATTAACAATTGACTAAGTTTATAATTAATTTAACCAAGATTAGGAAAAAACATATTTGGGTTATAATATTATCATAAGTTACAAGTAATAAGTTTGTTCATTGAACATTAGAAATAGTGATAATCTATGATAATTTATGCCAGCCTGCAAAGCAAATATCAAAGAATAATAAATGGATGATTAAGAAAAAAAATTTTTTTTTAGAAAAATATATAAATAAAAAGAATTGCATAGTAGGCCTATGTTTCATTTCCACCAATATAGCAATTTGGGATGACACATGTGTTGGAATAGTTTTGTAGAAATCTGTTTTTAACTTAATCATTAAAGCCTTTCAAACTGTGTGTCTCAAGTTTTTGGATGACAATAAATTCTGTTTTATTTATTAGCTTTGGAAGGCTCTGTCTGATGCACCCAGTTGCATATTCATGATTTATTCTATTTTCGTGTATCTTATGACAATGGCGTGTATAATGAGCATGGATATCCGAATTTGTTTCAAAGTTCAGTGTTTGAAAATATTCAGGTAATTTATAGTTTGAGTATTTATGAGGGAATTTTAGTTTGTTCAGTTCTATGTTGTCTGGCAATTTGTGAATTCTGTGCATTTTCAAAAGTGGTTCAGTGTGTGCATTGTATTTGCAAAGTGAAATGACATGTAATGCTCGTTTTTGTAGCTTGACTAGTCTCTTGTTGTCATATCCCCAAACTAGGTTGCCATAATTAAGATGGGATTGAATTAGTGAGTTGTATGTGGTACGCAGTATATCTGTTGGAATAAAGTGTTTTAATTTATTAAGGATTCCTATTGTTTTTGTGAAATGTTGTCCACATGTCCTTTCCAGTTCATGTGTTCATTTAATATAATGCCAAGGAAATTGAATTGTTTGACTTTTTCAACTTCAACTTCAGGCCACGGGCTGTGGCGCAGTTGGTTAGAGCGCCAGCTTATTAGCGACAGTTCCTCTGTGGTGGTCGTGGGTTCGATCCCCGGCCGTGCCGAGATTGGATTCATGATTCAATTTCACACATGAGCTGAGGTCCGTGCCAAAGGGTTAACTTGTAAATCTGTGACTGGGTGGGTTGTCATGTCAAGGACCTGCGACATGACAATTCAGTGAGGCAGCACTATATCTGCTACAAGTAGGTCTCATCACGAAATGACTGAAATAATGTTGAAAGTGATGTAAAAACCCCAAACAAACAAATCAACTTCAACTTCATCGATTGTTAATCTAAATGATGAAACCTGCCTTTGGGTTGTGTGAAAAACTATATATTTTGATTTTTGTACATTTAGCAACAATTTGTTCAATTTCAACCATTCACTTATTTTTTCCAGCTCAGTATTTGTGTAATTTGCATCAAAATTGTTTAGCTTTGTTATGTTGCAGGCACTCAGAGTACTTGAAAGTGTTGAGTCATCTGCATATATGATTGTTCTGAAAAGATTGCTCACATTTGCAATATCATTCATGTACTGTATACAGACAAATTTTCGCGACCTTTTTATTTTCGCGTTAATTCGCGCCAGGACGTCATTCGCGAAATTAAATGGACGCGAAATTGAAGATGCATTACGCAATATGAGGTCGTCATGTTAAAAAGCGGGAGTGACGGGGACAAGCTCTTATTTTTGGCGTGAAAACAATTGGAGTCTATCAACACACATTGAAATATTAATATATTGCGCAATGATGGATCCCTGGCTTCTCCTCGTGTTGCAGACGTGAATTACCGCGACGTCACGTACATGATATTTACGTTTTACTTCATGGATAAATTTTCGACCTGCGAAGCATAATTTGTGATAATATTGGGTAAATACCTTTATTTATCATTTAAAATGCAATTAAAATCGATCCACGTGTGAAGGCATTTCTGTCTAAAAGGGAAGACACAACTCAACGCAACACGTGGTCGCAATTTTGAAAGGCGGAAGTGACAGGAAGAGGCTCTTGTTTTTAGCGCGAAAACGATAGTTAATATATTGCGCAATAATGGCTGGTTTTGTTCTGTTCTCGACCTGCAAAGCATAATTTGTGATAATATTATGTATATACCTTTATTTATCATTTAAAACGCAATTAAGATCGATTCACGTGTGAAAGCATTTCTGCCAAAAAGGGAAGACACGACTCAAAGCAGTGGAAACAATGACGAAATGCAAAACTGTGAACGCTGATAATTGGAATCAGTGAGAACAAAGTCAAAACAAAGTGTTTCGAAATCTTTTGTTTTGTTCTGTTCTCGACCTGCAAAGCGTAATTTGTGATAATATTATGTACTAGAAATCCAAAATTCGCGAAAATAAAATGGCGCGAACCTTTCGAAAATGGCGATGGCGCGAAAATAACTAGGCGCGAATTTTTCTCGGTATACAGTATATGATGAACAGCAGAGGGTCCAGAATGGATCCCTGGGGGACTCCAGTTTTAATAATCTGGACATTGGAGTTTGTACCATCATATAATACATACTGCTTTCTATTGTTGAGATAATTTTTTAGTACCTGTTGTGATTTTCCAGAGATTTGATGCATCATCAAAAGCTGTCGCAGTGAAGAACTCTATGATAAGTCATTTGTGGTATCTGATTGAGTGGTATTTGACCTGGTTAACAGCTCATTGAATGATGGGATGATGACTACAATTACCACACAACTTCAAGCTATGCCTAGCCCTCTCTATTCATTCTAGAAAAACCAGTCTTCCCAAGGAAACATGCTTAGACAGGGAAACGTCTCAATACTCCCCGATTGGGTCACAGTCATGGCTCCTGTTTGAACTCCAAGGAATGGATGGAAGATGGCTCCCTTTACCACCAGAGCACCAGCAGGATGATGAGGAATACAGACAAATGGCAACACTGCGTGAAAAATTAGATTTACAAGAGGCCAATATGTATATATTGTTGAAGTAAATTTGAAATTAACATGACCTTTCAGACATATTTACAAACTGTAAATTGGCAATTTACAAGACCTTTAATGTATGCATCAAAGACAGTAAAGACCGGAATTTGCAAGCCTTTACAAAATCAGAAAAGATGTTAAATTTCAAATAAACAAGACAAATACAAGATACTATATGCTTGTAAAGATGAACAAGATGCATGTGAAAAGCTTGTCAAATATGATCTTTACTTGATCTTTACAAAATCAGAAAAGATGTTAAATTTCAAATAAACAAGACAAATACAAGATACTATATGCATGTAAAGATGAACAAGATGCATGTGAAAAGCTTGTCAAATATGATCTTTACTTGGACACAAAATATGCTTAAATGTATTATTTTGACATTTACAATATTTAGCTAAGATGCTTATATATAAAGACAGCATATTTACAAGAGAGATCTTTATTTGAAGGTTATACCTCAGGGCATTTGGATAATTGATAATAAAGGGCATTTGGATTTTTGCACTGATGGCCATTGTTAGGAAAATAACAATTAAAAAGGTAATTGAAATAAAATTGCTGAAACAATCTGTCTGAAATGAAAATAATTTATAGAAATAAGAATAACATACACATTTGAAAGACATTTCCAAAAATGGCAAAAGGTCATTGACCATTTCTGCACAAAAGTTTTCTAAAATACAGGTTCATTGTTCTTGAAAGGAAAAAAGGAGCCTTACTACAAAACATAAATATCCTGAAACTATATGTGACCTTCTCAATCAAGTCCCTTGTTAGAGCTGTATCATTACTTGTAAAAGATCAATGACCTTGCCTGAAAATAAGCAGCCCTGAAACATAATTAAAATCAAGATATTTATCCTTTGATAGGTTGTGACCTTTTCAACCAAGGCCCTTATTATAAGAACTGTATCCATACTTGTAAAAGGTCAATGACCTTGCCTGAAAATAAGCAGCCCTGAAACATAATTAAAATCAAGATATTTATCCTTGGATAGGTTGTGACCTTTTCAACCAAGGCCCTTATTATAAGAACTGTATCCATACTTGTAAAAGGTCAATGACCTTGCCTGAAAATAAGCAGCCCTGAAACATCATAAAAATCAAGATATTTATCCTTGGATAGGTTGTGACCTTTTCAACCAAGGCCCTTATTATAAGAACTGTATCCATACTTGTAAAAGGTCAATGACCTTGCCTGAAAATAAGCAGCCCTGAAACATAATAAAAATCAAGATATTTATCCTTGGATAGGTTGTGACCTTTTCAACCAAGGCCCTTATTATAAGAGCTGTATCCATACTTGTAAAAGGTCAATGACCTTGCCTGAAAATAAGCAGCCCTGAAACATAATAAAAATCAAGATATTTATCCTTGGATAGGTTGTGACCTTTTCAACCAGGGCCCTTATTATAATAATGCACAAACAGCAAAAGTTTATTTACATAAAAAAGGTCAATGCCCTAACATGGGAATAATCAATAGTGAAACAGGACAAGGCACATCATATTATTGAATTGTGTGTCATCTTTTCAATCAATGACCTTTTTCAGTAGTTGGTATCATTGAATTTTATAAGACCTTATCAATCAAGGTCTTTGTTAGTGCAAAGAATAGTGATAGGTCATTGACCTTTCATGTAAAAAAAATAAAATAAAAAAGGTGAAACAAAATGACAGTTTATAAGATATTGAATAATTTGTGACTCTCTCGATTAAGGCCCTTGATAGAACAGTGCACAAAACAGAAAAAGGTCATTGACCTTGCATCAAAACAAGCAGTACTGGAAAAAAACAAAATGCAATGTATATCAATCCTTGATATATGTGAACCTTTTAATCTGAGTCCTTGTATGAACATTGCATAAACTGTTGGAAGGTCATTGACCTTTATTTGAAACCAGCAATCCTGAAACAAAACAAACTGTACATCAAAGTATGTTTCTTGTCAATGACCTTGCACCAAAATAAGTAGATATGAAACAAAACAAAAGGAAAGGTTGTGTAATGTATGGTTGTCATTGAATAATATGTAACCATTCAAATCAAGGTCCTTGTGAGAGCAGTATGTGGATTTGTCATTGACCCTGTCTGAAAACTAGCACCTCTGAAACAAAACAAAAGACAATGTATGTTATATATTATATTTGACCTTGATGGTTTGATCTTTTCAATCATCTCCCTTGTCAAAACAGTGCATAAACTCGTAAAAGCTCATTGACCTTGCCTGGAGATATGCAGTCCTGAAACAGAGTAAAATCAAATTATATTGTTACAGTAAAAAGTATATCCTTAGAGGTAGTGTTTCTGGAGGAAACTGCCCTGCAAAACAATATTTCCTTTTTCTACCGCCTAAATTCATACTGTTAAATGAACTATGATATGTAAATGGCATGTGGAGGTTTCAGCCTGTCACTGCTCCTGTATGGAAATGGACATTCAATGTGTTACAAGTGTGTTGAAATAATGTTTAGTGAGGCACACAAGTATCCTAGTCCTGCCCGCTCATCTGCTGTGTGAGTGTTTTCTGCCAAATGGTAACTTTCCAGGAAGTTAGACAAGATTTATTGGTCACCATTGATGTAATGAGGGGGCGAATGAATGCCCCTTGTCCCAGATGAAAGAAGATAAATTATATGACCGGATGACCCAGACTGATTAACCCCAAAACATCTGGACATTTGCAAGAGTGGGAAAAAAGGGAAAACTATTGACAAGGATAATGTGTTCATGTCTCACATGCTGTCTGCAGTGTAAAACCAAACACCAACTGAATTTCTATCATTATCTAATTTATAACTCAGCAAATAAAAATGTCAACCAGAATTTGTCAAGAATTGTCAAGAAATGGATCTCTTCCCCAATGTAACTTAAAAACCAACATTGGCTGATATCTTGGCTTGTAGTGAACATATTTTCACTCTGAAAAGTCCTAACAGTATCTAAACAACCTCAGGATCATGGAAATATAGATATCTAAGAGATCTGAATGTTAAATAGTACCATAAAGGTGTAAAAAACGGCAGGCGCGATTTTAATGTTTTATACCATTCTTGTCACTTCCCATCCAAGATTTGCTAATATCTTGGCTTGTAGTGAACATATTTTCACTCTGAAAAGACCAAACAGTATCTAAACAACCTCAGGATCATGGAAATATAGATAAATTAGAGATCTGAATGTTAAATAGTACCATAAAGGTGTAAAAAACGGCAGGCGCGATTTTAATGTTTTATACATTTCTTGTCACTTCCCATGCAAGATTTGCTAATATCTTGGCTTGTAGTGAACATATTTTCACTCTGAAAAGTCCTAACAGTATCTAAACAACCTCAAGATCATGGAAATAGAAATATCTAAGAGATCTGAAAATTGAATAGTACCATAAAGGTGTAAAAAACAGCAGGTGCGATTTTAATGTTTTATACATTTCTTTTCACTTCCCATCCAAGATTTGCTAATATCTTGGCTTGTAGTGAACATATTTTCACTCTGAAAAGACCAAACAGTATCTAAACAACCTCAGGATCATGGATATAGAGATATCTAAGAGATCTGTATGGTAAATAGTACCATAAAGGTGTAAAAAACGGCAGGCGCGATTTTAATGTTTTATATCTTTCTTGTCACTTCAAATCCAAGATTTGCTAATATCTTGGCTTGTAGTGAATATATTTACACTCTGAAAAGTCCTAACAGTATCTAAAAACCTCATGAACATGGATTTAGAGATATCTAAGAGATTTGAATGTTGAATAGTACCATAAAAGTGTAAAAAACGGCAGGCGCGATTTTAATGTTTTATACCATTCTTGTCACTTCCCATCCAAGATTTGCTAATATCTTGGCTTGTAGTGAACATATTTTCACTCTGAAAAGACCAAACAGTATCTAAACAACCTCATGAACATGGATTTAGAGATATCTAAGAGTTTTGAATGTTGAATAGTACCATAAAGGTGTAAAAAACGGCAGGCGCGATTTTAATGTTTTATATCTTTCTTGTCACTTCAAATCCAAGATTTGCTAATATCTTGGCTTGTAGTGAACATATTTTCACTCTGAAAATACCAAACAGTATCTAAACAACCTCAGGATCATGGAAATAGAGATATCGAAGAGATCTGAATGTTGAATAGTACTATAAAGATGTAAAAAACGGCAGGCGCGATTTTAATGTTTTATACCTTTCTTGTCACTTCCCATGCAAGATTTGCTAATATCTTGGCTTGTAGTGAACATATTTTCACTCTGAAAAGTCCTAACAGTATCTGTAAACAACCTCAGGATCATGGAAGTATAGATATCTAAGAGATCTAAATATTGAATAGTACCATAAAGGTGTAAAAAACGGCAGGCGCAATTTTAATGTTTTATTCATTTCTTGTCACTTCCCATCCAAGATTTGCTAATATTTTGGCTTGTAATGAACATATTTTCACTCTGAAAAGTCCTAACAGTATCTAAACAACCTCAGGATCATGGAAATAGAGATATCTAAGAGATCTGAATGTTGACTAGTTCCATAAAAGTATAAAAAACGGCAGGCGCGATTTACACAATTTTTTTTACATTTTATACCCTCTCATGTCACTTACAATCCAAGATTTGCTTATATCTTAGTTTGCAGTGAACATATTTTCACTCTGAAAAGTCCTAACAGTATCTGGACAACCCCAAGATCATGGATATAGAGATATCTAAGAGATCTGTATGGTAAATAGTACCATAAAGGTGTAAAAAACGGCAGGCGCGATTTTAATGTTTTATATCTTTCTTGTCACTTCAAATCCAAGATTTGCTAATATCTTGGCTTGTAGTGAACATATTTTCACTCTGAAAAGACCAAACAGTATCTAAACAACCTCAGGATCATGGAAATAGAGATATCTAAGAGATCTGTATGATAAATAGTACCATAAAGGTGTAAAAAACGGCAGGCGCAATTTTAATGTTTTATACCATTCTTGTCACTTCCTATCCAAGATTTGCTAATATCTTGGCTTGTAGTGAGCATATTTTCACTTTGAAAGGCCCTAACAGTATCTAAACAATGTCAGGATCATGGTAATATAGATATCTAAGAGATCTGAATGTTGACTAGTTCCATAAAAGTATAAAAAACGGCAGGTGCGATTTACACAATTTTTTTACATTTTATACCCTCTCATGTCACTTACAATCCAAGATTTGCTTATATCTTAGTTTGCAGTGAACATATTTTCACTCTGAAAAGTCCTAACAGTATCTAAACAACCTCAGCATCATGGAAATATAGATATCTAAGAGATCTGAATGTTGAATAGTACCATAAAGGTGTAAAAAAGGCAGGCGCGATTTAAATGTTTTATACATTTCTTGTCACTTCCCATCCAAGATTTGCTAATATCTTGGCTTGTAGTGAACATATTTTCACTCTGAAAAGTCCTAACAGTATCTGAACAACCTGGGGAACATGCAAATAGAGATATCTTGTCACTTACAATGCAATATATCATATCCTGATGTAGTAATTTATCAATTTTTAAGTCCTCAAATAAAGTCCTCAAATGCACATTTTCCAATGTTGTATGCATATGTGTATATATGCAATTCCAAGAGCTACTAATCATAGAAGTAATTTTACATATTTGTTTGTCCTTTCATGTGAAGCTCTTTATGTAACATGTATAAAAAAATCCCTATTCTCATTTACATATACGAATATATGATCAAAATGTCCAAGTTGAAAAATACAATTAACCATAATATTGATTAAAGGTGATATGAATATATACTGATATTAACAACATAAATACAATATTGTAAAGACATTCAACAATCTTTACAACATTGTTTATGAACTGATACATGCAATTTGATATATTTGGTAAAATACAACATATTTAAGCATTGTAAATAAGTAAATGGTATTTACAAAATTGTTTATTAGCTGAAAGATCTTCATTGGTCTTTACAATGGAAAAACAATACATGTTTATTTTTGTAAATCTTATTTTTCGGGCAGTGCAACTATTGTAAAAGTAGTGACATTTGTCAAAGATGCAGCAGAGATGGGAGAGAAGGACATCCAGGATTTTGCTAACTCAGGATTTTGCTAACTCAAGGAAGTGAGCTCACCGAGGTCTCATTGTCCTTGCCTCTTCTTCACAGACTTAAAATCCCATAATTCCTCAAAAATGAGATGGAGAAAAATCTGTGAACTTTCATACTATAATATAATTCTCAATTTGAAGTTAATGTGGAAATTATGTGAAAAAATGTCTTCGATATGAGTGTGAAATTCATTTGAAAATGTATATTTTTCAGAATTAATGTCTTGAATTTGAATAATTTGAATAATTTTGAATTTAAATGATCTTGAAATATTAAGTAACCTTTAAAATAACACTTGCTTGACACAGGAACTATCTGTGATAAAATGAAATTATGAGGCAATGAGACTTGAATATTAACCAGAAAATGGCCACCAAGCACTGATTTTCGAGGTCATACATACAAGGTGGTATGGGGGGTCTAAAAGTTGATTGATAAGCCTCTTCCGCTCCAGAAATCCAGTTGTATTCCATAGGTGTGATAATCAATGAACTGGACAGTGACATGCCCGTCCACCAGGCATCAGACCTTCTCATGGAGCTAGCGACTCAGCTCCAACATGCAGGTGTAAAACTCGTCATCATTGGCATGGCCAAACACAGAAGCAGCCCTCGACACATGTTGGCCAATGGCTATAAGGACAAACTTGATGCGCTCAACGGCATGATGGCTGAGCGGCTGCTTTGCCCAGGTGCAAACAAGAAAACCAGATCCAGGCAGGACATGCGCAGCCCCGAAGCAGAAGAAGATGCCACGTAGGCAGCCCCTCACACAGATACTCGGCAGCCAGAAGACCAGAATCCACTTGCCTAGAAGATCCACGACACTCAGCTTCGTGACCGCATAGACTTGGGTGTTTTATGCATCCTCATGACTTTGTGAGTATCATGCATTCAGGTATTTCATATACCTCGCTCTTTGCCATGCCAATCTAGCCAGACTAGTGTATACAGCACCGAATAAAGGAGACCCTTGTGCATTGTATACTCTGTGTCTGCAGTCCTTATTACCTCCCAACTCACAAAGGTAGATAGGGTAGCTAGGTTAAGAGCCCCGTTCACAGCCAGCGAGTATAGCGAGTAGAGTATCATATCTGAGATCCCCATCCACGACCCCAAACGACAGATGTCCCCTGCACCCACTCAGTACTACCAAGAGTAGGTAACAACAGCACATGTGGTGGTAGTGTCACCAAAAGCTCAGTCAAGCACCTCCACTAGTTAGGGATGGGGTACACCTAACTAACATGGGCAACTACAGGTTGTACCACAGCGTCCGCCGGGCCCTCCTGGAGGCGGACAAGTTCGTCAACAGTAAAGAATATGACACCTAACCTCAAGTTTGGTGGATACAAAACACATTTTCTACTATTCCATCCCAAAGTGACAGTTGTGTGTATCTATAGGCAAGAGCCCTCTGGGGGAAATTGATACACCTACTCTGAATTCTACTCTGAACTCACACAAATATTGGCCCATTATGGTGTAGGATATAGATTACCTACCTATAGACTCTTATAAACAAATATAGACAATCATAGACAATCACGATCTTTGGCAAGAAACCATATATGTAACTGAGTGCTACGTGAGGCCAATAAGTGCAGGCCGAGGAGACGCATTACTCGCCCCGAATAGAGATGACGTGATCCTCCAAGCCACGCAGGCAGGACATGCGCAGCCCCGAAGCCGCTACGCAGGCAGCCCTCACACAGATGCCCAGTTTCCCTTAAAAAGGCCCCGAAATCGCTCCTCAGGGAGCAGAATCCACTTGCCGAGAAGATCCACGACACTCATCATCGTGACAGCCACTCTTGTATAGACTTGGGTGTTTTATGCATTCTCAGGACTTTGTCAGTATCATGCATTCAGGTATTCCATATGCCTCGATCTTTGCCATGCCGACCTAGCCAGACTAGTGTATACAGCACCGAATAAAGGAGACCCTTGTGCATTGTATACTCTGTGTCTGCAGTCCTTATTATCTTCCAACTCACATAGGTAGATTGGGTAGCTGGGTTAAGGTCCCGTTCACAGCCAGCGAGTATCATAAGGCCACAGGCCGTGGCGCAGTTGGTTAGAGCGCCAGCATATTAGCACCAGTTCCTCTGTGGTGATCCAAAGGTCGTGGGTTCGAACCCCGGCCGTGCCGAGATTGAACTCATGATACAATTTCCCATATGAGCTGAGGCCCGTGCCTAAAGGGTTAACCCGTTTTCCTTGTAAATCTGTGACCGGGTGGGTTGTCATGTCAAGGACCTGTGACATGACAATTCAGTGAGGCAGCACTCTATCTGCTACAAGTAGGTCTCATCACGAAATGACTGAAATAATGTTGAAAGTGATGTAAAACCCCAAACAAACAAACAAATTTTCATCTTTCGGCATAGAAGAAACATCAATGCGTGAATGCTAAGATCGTATGTGCAAAGGTGTGAGTGCTGTGACTTTGACTTGTAAATCTTGTAAGAAGTTTACATTTGCACATCGTTTTATAAGATAAAGTAATGACTAGTCTTACTGATGGATATACCCCACAAAAGCACACATATAGATAACTGTTCATTTTATGTCAGGTTATTTATTTATTGGCAAAGACCAAAATGTGCGCAACGGACGGTCGTTACCAACTTCACATACGCACTAATAGCCATAACAGCTTGTTCTACCCCTAAAATGATTTGATTTGAAAAATTGCCTGCTCCACTTATGACTTGTGGGCACTTAGAGGCTATGCAGTATGGCTACACAACTATAAGAGAGACCCAATGCACACTCTCTTCAATCACCCCACTGCACTATCAACATTATAACCTACTCGCTCCTTCTGTGAGGCCTACAGTCCCAATATCGCTGTTAACCTAGGGGCTTCCAATATCCCCTATCACACCAAACGGACATATACAACCCCAATGTGAAGACCTAATGAGCTGTCCTCCCTTCATACCTACTCTACCTGTCACACTTACTTTTCTATGTTTGATCAGTACCTATCAGTGCCTATCAACCTACTCCTCCACTACATCATTTGGGCTCTGAAAACTAACAAATCACAATAACAATTAGTGAATTAGTGGCTGCTAATAACTGGAATAAAAACTACTATAAACTAAATATTTTAACACTTGAAAAACTAAATATTTTAACATGCTGGCAAGTAAAGTTACCATTCAGCAGCTAGCTGGGAAATTTTGCCAGCTGGCAGTTTAAATCTTTCCTTTATATGCCTGGTAAAATATGTTCATGGTGATAAATTGCTGGATATATCTAGCTGGTAAAATCTCATTTGTAGAAAATAGATCAATGTAACAGATGTAATACTCCTGAATACAATATTGACATGCTTAATGGTAGACTCGCCTCCTGTACATACACACGGCCCGATCTTAATGCCTGACAGGCCTGACACGTGCCACTGTACACTCACACATGGATCAGAAGTAGGAAATTTAACTGATATACATATAGAAACTGAAAAATCAAAAAAACAACCGGAACTGTTACATACAAACTCAAATAACCAGAAATCAAGAAAAAACATTAATATAGGTACATGTAATGTACAAAGCATCAGGCACAAAGTATTGACGGTCAAAGACTACTTTTTCACAAACAATCTGCATGCACTCTTTATAACTGAGACGTGGTTACATGAGCATGGAGATGAAAGGATTCAAAATGAACTTGAGGATGGTGGTCTAAAACTCCACTCATTCCCCAGGCTAAGTCGGAACGGCGGTGGAAGAGCTCTGCTGCATCGGCTTGAGCTTCCTTTCAAAACAAACAGATTAGATCCTCCATCTGTAAAAACAATGGAATTAATGGAAGCCTCCCTACACCTCAAGGGTAAAAAAGTGACATTTGTGACCATATACAGGCCAGAGCCATCTGGTGGAAACCAATACACTTACTCAGAATTCTATGATGAACTCACTCAACTAATTGGGCATTATGGCTCTTTTAACCATGAGGTTATATTCTTAGGTGACTACAATTTTCGACATGTAAATAAGCCAAAAAAACCTGATGTTGTAAAATTCAATGAAGTCCTATCCACATTTGATATGAACCAATTAGTAAACAAAACCAACTCATCGACTTGGAAATACACTTGATTTGATCATCACTTTTAAAGGAAACAAATTTATTAGGAGTCATACGGTGGATGAATACATATCTGATCATAAAATGGTTCTCATGGTGCTGGATATGTATCCTCCGAAACCTGCAAAGAAAACACTACAATACAGAAATTACAAAAATATTGATATGGAGGCGCTAAGGCACGACATTAAAGATATAATGGCAGATTGCACCGCCTGGGAATCCTTATCTCTGGGTGACATGGTAAAATTCTATGATGAAAAATTGACAGCCATAATTGATAATCATGCTTCCATCAAGGTTGCCAATGTATCTAAACATAAACCGGTGCCTTGGATGAATAATCATATCAAACAAGAAAGATCATTAAGGAGAAGACTGGAGAGAAGAATGAAAAAAACTGGATTGCAAATTGATAAAGAATTATATAGCTCCCAGAGAAATAAATACAACTCTTTGTTGAAAACTTCTCAATCCAATTATTTCTCAAATCTAGTGAATGAGAATAAGCATGACCCGAAAAAACTATTTAAGGTCATTGATAAGGTCATGCATAAATCAATGGATGTCCCAATGCCACCCTCGAACTGTGACACAGCACTGGCAGAACAGTTTAATAACTATTTCCTGGAAAAAAATAGATAAAATTCGAAAAAATATTGATGAGCACCATATAACCGAAAATTCACCACCAGAGGACACCACTAAAAATGCGCCACCTACATCTAACCAAAACCAACCAACCCTAGACAGATTTACACCTCTAACTGTAAAGGATGTCCGAAAATTAGTGCGGAAGGCATCAAATAAATCTTGTGAACTTGATCCAATACCATCCTGGCTATTTCAGGAAATGATTGATGACGTTCTACCGATCATCACTGCCATAATAAACAAATCACTACAAGACTCAGAGGTGTCTGAGAATATGAAAATTGCAATAATTAAACCCCTACTAAAAAAGCTAGGTCTAGAACTCATTGAAAAGAATTATAGACCAGTCTCGAATCTCAGTTATGTTTCGAAGTTAACAGAAATAGCGGCAGCAGATCAATTAATATCATATCTCATAAGCAATAAGCTAACTGACAAATTTCAATCAGCATATAAAGAATATCATAGCACAGAGACAGCATTACTAAGAGTTCAAAATGACATTTTAAGAGACCTCGATCAGAGAAAAACGGTAATTTTACTTTTATTAGACCTATCTGCTGCTTTCGATACCATTGACCACCAGATATTGTTTAACAGGCTGGAATCAAGGTATGGAGTCAGAGGTCGTGCACTCTCATGGATAAAATCATACCTACAAAATAGACGACAGTGTGTAAAGGTTGGATGCAAAAGGTCCACGACTAGACCAATTAAGTTTGGGGTCCCCCAGGGATCGGTACTTGGACCAATCCTCTTCACACTTTATATGTCACCCCTGACTGATATTCTAGCAAAATATGACCTGAACTACCACATATACGCAGACGACACTCAAATTTACATACCTATTGATCATACCTCAAAACAGCATTATGACATAAGCAAACAGAAATTGGAAAAATGTGTGAACGAAGTCAGAGCTTTCCTGATATCAAACAAAATGAAAATCAATGACGGCAAAACTGAGATGTTAGCCTGTTATGACGGGCACAGTACTACTCTGACTAGGGACACCACCACTATCAAGGTAGGTGATTCACACATATCCCCCTCCCATCATTTTTGATGAAAAAATGGATATGAAGGCCCAAATAAAGAAAATGTGTAAGAAGGGATATTATCATATCAGGAATATATCGGCCATCAGACAATGTCTAGACGAGAAAACAGCCATCACCTTAAGGTCTATAATCCACAATGAAAAACTGGGACAGACTTATGTTTTTTTGGCTTAAGTGTGTTCAAAGTAATGTTATTTGTTAATTTAGCACAGAAAAAGTAAACTTTCCCAGCTAGTCTTAATTTTTTATTATTAGTCTCGACTCAGTTTTTGCAGGTGGCGACTTATATCACCTATCTGGGCTTTGCCGATGGGTGATTGGAGAACACTACTTATCAATTGAAGAAAGTTGCATAATATCCAGTCTGAATTCAGTTAGAGTTAGAGTTTATATACTGTGCTAGCAGGATATTGCATAATTATGACATTATATTAACATTTTAACAACATATGACAGAGAAGACCACCTGCCTCGGTTATCTCTTGGTTTGTCGGCCATGTGTGCTGAATGGGAAATACCCTCCACTGGCATCATAGCCTCACTCTCATCCTGGAATCCCCCAGAGCCGAAGGCAGTTACGTAAATATACGAGACCACCCGAAGTTCTCTCCAGATGCTTCAAACTGATTGTGGATTATAGACCTTAACTCATGCCTTTGTAACCTCAACTTTGGACTATGGGAACGGCCTACTGGCTGGGCTACCGAAGACTGAAATTTAAAAACTGCAATATTTACAAAATTCAGCAGCCAGAGTTGTGGGAAGGATAAGAAAATTTGATCATATATCAGAGAAACTAAGGGAATTACACTGGCTACCAATACACGCCAGGATCAAATTTAAAATTATCCTGATGGTCTGGAAAGCATTAAATGGCAAGGCAACGTCTTACATAAAGGACCTCTTACAAGTTAAAGAGGGTGAGAGATGCCTACGTTCTAACAATGGTACCTACCTTTGTGTTCCTCACACCCGCTTGAGGACGATTGGTGATAGGGCATTCTCGGCTGTGGGTCCCAAGCTATGGAATGACCTCCACACCTACCTCAGGACCTGCACTTCAGCTGACCTTTTTAAGAGTAAGCTGAAAACCCATCTCTTCAAGACCCATGTTTTGAAGGGAGCGCTATGAACAGATTTATCTGGTATTCAGCGCTATATAAATTTTATTATTATTATTATTATTAATATTTTTTCACAGAAAATCTGTACATAATATTATATAATGCTGAAGCACTTACATAATACTGTTGCTGGTAAATGGCTTCATTTTTATTTATAGTTCTTCACAAGCTGGTAGTTTGCCCGTTAAATGTCTAGTACTAAATGTGCCCGAAAAAGGAAAAGTGAAGGCCTCACAATGTAAAATAAAGGCTAGTTGAACACTATCCCATCTTCATCATGAAAATACTTAAAATCCACTGTTTCCAAGAACACCAAGCACTGTCCATCATATTTCAGTGATGACTCTTTCCTTTCATTTTATCATCAAACACATTGCTTGTAAGAAAAAAATGTTTTTCTTGATCTGAGCATCGTTTCATCATTGTTTCCAAGTTTGTGCAATGAGGTGAAAATGGGCCAGTCTAATCACAGAAGTGACAACAATCAGAAGCTTCACAACATATTGGTGCCTCATGGACTATTTCATATCAAGCCAAATGTCAGAAAAAAAAGCTGAGGAAAAGATGCTACAGATAACACGCACCATTTACATAGATCTTGAGTAGCACCCTAGTGTCAATATTACACTGCGTCACTGAATGTACTACACTGCAGTCTTAATATGGGGCCTAGGTAGCAGCACCAGATGGGCAATATATTTTTTACTGTTAGCATCTTCCCTTGTGCTGAATAGAATAGATGTATATTAATACATCAACATGGCCAACAAGTCCATGCCATAATTCTATATAATTTGAAATAACTCCCTTGTCTTGGATCATTACATTGAATTTAAGAGAGAAGGCTGTTGTTCATTTTTAGTAATTATAGTAATGTATAACATTCTTTTAAATTTCAAATATTATGTCCCAAAAACGTCTAGAAATAATATAAACCAAAAAACCATGAATCACCAGGCATTGGACTTTGCAAAATCCATTGACAAACTGGTGAGTATCTGCTAGCTGGTAAAAAAGATAAAGTTGTCACAATTCTCATCTAACTATAATTAAACAGCTGGCAGATTTTATGACAAAAGCTAGCTGGCTGGCAAAATAATTTCCCGGTACCTAGTGAAAGACAACAAAAATGAATATCAGATTATTTTTGCCAGTTAGTTTTTAAATTCATTTAAAAAGGTTTCTATTTCACACTGGCAAGAGGCCAATTACAAACATGAAATGTGAAAATCCCCAAAAATATTGGTGGTGAGCCCCTGCCTTGAATTTCTTTTTCAAGACCAAACCCTAAGAACAATACCCCAAAATGGGTAAATCCAGATGTGCCCAAATGTCATCTGCTATTTTCTCTTTGACCTTGTCTCAGGCTCATCCATTTCTACACGTCCACACATCAGCTGTATCTATGTATATTCCCAGATATTGATGCAAAGATTCTGAATTAAAAATGTTCTTTTATCTCAATATGTGAAGAATTTAAATTCTCAATTTTTCTTATGCTTCTCTCCCCTTCATTTTGCTACATCATTGAATTTGTAGCGAAAGTGCAAAATGTTGTGCCTACACCTGGTGTATTTCACGATTTATTATGATAATTATTTAAAGTTATTAAAACCCATTTTACATAAAATTATATACGTGCGGGAAAATATTTCACAGTTCACAGTTCATTTTTCAAATTTTTTTCAGAAAATATGACTTTGCGTTACATTTTAATTAAAAAACATATGACGCAATGCTTCAATTCTTTTCAAATTTTCAGGGATTACTACCAGGGGATATATATATTGCCACAAAAAATCCCAATGCCAAAAAAATAATTTAAAGGTGCAAAAAAAAATGTTGAAATTGGACTTTGAAAAAAAAACCAATATTATATATTCTACAGTTAAAAATAATTATGAGAGCTGTTTCAATGGTGGTGTCCTTTATAGGGATTCATCTATAGGGTCCCTAGTATCTTCCAGAAATTTTCACCAATTGAGCAATTTTTTTAAGGGGTTGAATTAGGAGGTCAAACATTACAAAAAATGAAAAAAATCAGTTTTTTTACACAACGATTTTTTTATATGAGGGTCATTTCAATGTTGTTTTTCTTTTTAGGGAACCATCTATAGGGTACCAAGTACCTCCCTGAATTTTTCACTAATTGAGCAATTTTTTTAAATGGTTGAATTAAGAGGTCAAACCTGGAAAAAAATGAAAAACTCTCATAATTTTAATGGTTTTTTGCACAACGATTTTTTGATATGAGGGTCATTTCAATGTTGTTTTCCTTTTTAGGGAACCATCTATAGGGTACCAAGTACCTCCCTGAATTTTTCACTAATTGAGCAATTTTCTTAAGGTGTTGAATTAGGAGGTCAAACTTGGTAAAAATGAAAATTCTCATAATTTTAATGGTTTTTTATACCACGATTTATTTATATGAGGGTCATTTCAATGTTGTTTTCCATTTCAGGGAACCATCTATAGAATACCAAATACCTCCCTGATTTTTTCACTAATTGAGCAATTTTTTTAAGGGGTTGAATTAGGAGGTCAAACTTGGAAAAAAATGAAAAACTCTCATAATTTTAGTGTTTTTTTGAACAACGATTTTTTTATATGAGGGTCATTTCAATGTTGTTTTCCTTTTCAGGGAACCATGTATAGGGTACCAAGTACCTCCCTGAATTTTTCACTAATTGAGCAATTTTTTTAAGGGGTTGAATTAGGAGGTCAAACCTGGAAAAAAATGAAAAAAATCTGTTTTTTTTGGACAACGATTTTTTTATATGAGGGTCATTTCAATGTTGTTTTCCTTTTCAGGGAACCATCTATCGGGTACCAAGTACCTCCCTGAATTTTTCACTCATTGAACAATTTTTTAAGGGGTTGAATTAGGAGGTCAAACTTGGAAAAAAATGAAAAATTCTCCTGATTTTAATGGTTTTTTGCAGAACGATTTTTTTATATGAGGGTCATTTCAATGTTGTTTTCCTTTTCAGGGAACCATGTATAGGGTACCAAGTACCTCCCTGAATTTTTCACTAATTGAGCAATTTTTTTAAGGGGTTGAATTAGGAGGTCAAACCTGGAAAAAAATGAAAAATTCTCATGATTTTAATTGAATTTTGGACAACAATTTTTTTATATGAGGGTCATTTCAATGTTGTTTTCCTTTTCAGGGAACCATCTATCGGGTACCAAATACCTCCCTGAATTTTTCACTAATTGAGCAATTTTTTTAAGGGGTTTAATTAGGAGGTCAAACTTGGAAAAAAATGAAAAATTCTCATGATTTTAATGGATTTTTGCACAACGATTTTTTGATATGAGGGTCATTTCAATATGGTTTTCCTTTTCAGGGAACCATCTATAGGGTCCCAAATACCTCCCTGAATTTTTCACTAATTGAGCAATTTTTTTAAGGGGTTGAATTAGGAGGTCAAACTTGGAAAAAAATTAAAAATTCTCATGATTTTAATGGTTTTTTGCACAATGATTTTTTTATATGAGGGTCATTTCAATGTTGTTTTCCTTTTCAGGGAACCATCTATAGGGTACCAAGTACCTCCTTGAATTTTTCACTAATTGAGCAATTTTTTTAAGGGGTTGAATTAGGAGGTCAAACTTGGAAAAAAATGAAAAATTCTCATGATTTTAATGGTTTTTTACACAACGATTTTTTTATATGAGGGACATTTCAATGTGGTTTTCCTTTTCTGGGAACCATCTATAGGGTACCAAGTACCTCCCTGAATTTTTCACTAATTGAGCAATTTTTTAAGGGGTTGAATTAGGAGGTCAAACCTGGAAAAAAATGAAAAAAATCTGTTTTTTTTGGACAACGATTTTTTTATATGAGGGTCATTTCAATGTTGTTTTCCTTTTCAGGGAACCATCTATCGGGTACCAAGTACCTCCCTGAATTTTTCACTCATTGAACAATTTTTTAAGGGGTTGAATTAGGAGGTCAAACTTGGAAAAAAATGAAAAATTCTCCTGATTTTAATGGTTTTTTGCAGAACGATTTTTTTATATGAGGGTCATTTCAATGTTGTTTTCCTTTTCAGGGAACCATGTATAGGGTACCAAGTACCTCCCTGAATTTTTCACTAATTGAGCAATTTTTTTAAGGGGTTGAATTAGGAGGTCAAACCTGGAAAAAAATGAAAAATTCTCATGATTTTAATTGAATTTTGGACAACAATTTTTTTATATGAGGGTCATTTCAATGTTGTTTTCCTTTTCAGGGAACCATCTATCGGGTACCAAATACCTCCCTGAATTTTTCACTAATTGAGCAATTTTTTTAAGGGGTTTAATTAGGAGGTCAAACTTGGAAAAAAATGAAAAATTCTCATGATTTTAATGGATTTTTGCACAACGATTTTTTGATATGAGGGTCATTTCAATATGGTTTTCCTTTTCAGGGAACCATCTATAGGGTCCCAAATACCTCCCTGAATTTTTCACTAATTGAGCAATTTTTTTAAGGGGTTGAATTAGGAGGTCAAACTTGGAAAAAAATTAAAAATTCTCATGATTTTAATGGTTTTTTGCACAATGATTTTTTTATATGAGGGTCATTTCAATGTTGTTTTCCTTTTCAGGGAACCATCTATAGGGTACCAAGTACCTCCTTGAATTTTTCACTAATTGAGCAATTTTTTTAAGGGGTTGAATTAGGAGGTCAAACTTGGAAAAAAATGAAAAATTCTCATGATTTTAATGGTTTTTTACACAACGATTTTTTTATATGAGGGACATTTCAATGTGGTTTTCCTTTTCTGGGAACCATCTATAGGGTACCAAGTACCTCCCTGAATTTTTCACTAATTGAGCAATTTTTTAAGGGGTTGAATTAGGAGGTCAAACTTGGAAAAAAATGAAAAAAATCTGTTTTTTTTGCACAACGATTTTTTATATGAGGGTCATTTCAATGTGGTTTTCCTTTTCAGGGAACCATGTATAGGGTACCAAGTACCTCCCTGAATTTTTCACTAATTGAGCAATGTTTTTAAGGGGTTGAATTAGGAGGTCAAACTTGGAAAAAAATGAAAAATTCTCATGATTTTAATTGAATTTTGTACAACGATTTTTTTATATGAGGGTCATTTCAATGTTGTTTTCCTATTCAGAAAACCATCTATCGGGTACCAAGTACCTCTCTGAATTTTTCACTAATTGAGCAATTTTTTTAAGGGGTTGAATTAGGAGGTCAAACTTGGAAAAAAATGAAAAACATTCATGATTTTAATGGTTTTTTGCACAACGATTTTTTTTTATATGAGGGTCATTTCAATGTGGTTTTCCTTTTCAGGGAACCATGTGTAGTGTACCAAGTACCTCCCTGAATTGTTCACTAATTGAGCAATTTTTTTAAGGGGTTGAATTAGGAGATCAAACTTGGAAATTTTTTTAAAATTCTCATGATTTTAATGGATTTTTGCACAACGATTTTTTGATATGAGGGTCATTTCAATGTAGTTATCGTTTTTAAGGGACCATCTAAAGGGTACCAAGTACCTCCCTGATTTTTTCACTAATTGAGCACAACCTTGAAATGACCCTCATATAAAAAAAACCGTTGTGCAAATTTCAATTAAAATCAGGAGAATTTTTCATTTATTTCATGGTTTGACCTCCTAATTCAACCCCTTAAAAAAATTGCTCAATTAGTGTAAAATTCAGGGAAGTACTTGGTACCCGATAGATGGTTCCCTGAAAAGGAAAACAACATTGAAATGACCCTTATATAAAAAAAACCGTTGTGCAAATTTCAATTAAAATCAGGAGAATTTTTCATTTTTTTCCAGGTTTGACCTCCTAGTTCAACCCCTTAAAAAAATTGCTCAATTAGTGAAAAATTCAGGGAGGTACTTGGTACCCTGTAGATGGTTCCCTGAAAAGGAAGACCACATTGAAATGACCCTCATATAAAAAAATCGTTGTGCAAAAAACCATTAAAATCATGAGAATTTTTAATTTTTTTCCAAGTTTGACCTCCTAATTCAACCCCTTAAAAAAATTGCTCAATTAGTGAAAAATTTAGAGAGGTACTTGATACCCTATAGATGGTTTCCTGAAAAGGAAAACCACATTGAAATGACCCTCATATAAAAAAATCGTTGTGCAAAAATCCATTAAAATCATGAAAGTTTTTCATTTTTTTCCAAGTTTGACCTCCTAATTCAACCCCTTAAAGAAATTGCTCAAGTAGTGAAAAATTCAGGGAGGTACTTGGTATCCTATAGATGGTTCCCGGAAAAGGAAAACAACATTGAAATAACCCTCATATAAAAAAATCGTTGTCCAAAAAAACAGATTTTTTTCATTTTTTTCCAGGTTTGACCTCCTAATTCAACCCCTTAAAAAAATTGCTCAATTAGCGAAAAATTCAGGGAGGTACTTGGTACCCGATAGATGGTTCCCTGAAAAGGAAAACAACATTGAAATGACCCTCATATAAAAAAATCGTGGTATAAAAAACCATTAAAATTATGAGAGTTTTCATTTTTACCAAGTTTGACCTCCTAATTCAACACCTTAAAAAAATTGCTCAATTAGTGAAAAATTCAGGGAGGTACTTGGTACCCTATAGATGGTTCCCTAAAAAGGAAAACAACATTGAAATGACCCTCATATCAAAAAATTGTTGTGCAATAAACCATTAAAATTATGAGAGTTTTTCATTTTTTTCCAAGTTTGACCTCCTAATTCAACCCCTTAAAAAAATTGCTCAATTAGTGAAAAATTCAGGGAGGTGCTTGGTACCCTATAGATGGTTCCCTAAAAAGAAAAACAACATTGAAATGACCCTCATATAAAAAAATCGTTGTGTAAAAAAACTGATTTTTTTCATTTTTTGTAATGTTTGACCTCCTAATTCAACCCCTTAAAAAAATTGCTCAATTAGTGAAAAATTCTGGAAGATACTAGGGACCCTATAGATGAATCCCTATAAAGGACACCACCATTGAAACAGCTCTCATAATTATTTTTAACTGTAGAATATATAATATTGGGGTTTTTTTCAAAGTCCAATTTCAACATTTTTGTTTGCACCTTTAAATTATTTTTTTTGCATTGGGATTTTTTGTGGCAATATATATATATCCCCTGGTAGTAATCCCTGAAAATTTGAAAAGAATTGAAGCATTGCGTCATATGTTTTTTAATTAAAATGTAACGCAAAGTCATATTTTCTGAAAAAAATTTGAAAAATGAACTGTGAACTGTGAAATATTTTCCCGCACGTAAATTATATTGGGTGACCATGTGAAAATATGAAAAAAATAACTCACAAGCATACTTAATTCGCCATAAATTATTCTATTTTTATACTCAAATTGTATGAAAATGATCAAGCAAATAACACAAAAGCCTGCAAGCACGCACTCGATGAGATTTAACCACACAGGCAATTTAATCGCCAGTAACGCAGATCATATTCAATCATACTAAGGATCCTGTACATGTAATTCTAGTAGGTAAGGCCCTCAGGCAGACTTTGTGTGATTAAATAAAAAAATGAATATTACATTTTGAACCCTCTAATAAGGATGGGATGGGGTGCAATAAATGAACTGCCAGACAATGATTTATCCTGAATGAACTGACTGAGGCTTTCCTGGGTTTTCTTCGGGCAGATTGAAATGGATAGGTTATGTATGGTACAACATTATTCATTTCATCCATCATATGACACCACAGAGGAGCTTATACCACATAAAGTTTCAATTATGTGGAATTTTTTTATTTTGAAAAATATGGTCAATTACATTTAAGAAGGATTTTAAGCTATCGCAGTTGGTTGACCAATGGATGCGGATCTGTATTTTATTTGGTAATGTCAGTGGGAATGGGAGGCAGTGGATTCGACCTCCTGCCGGCAGTGTCACTTACACAATGGTTTGAGGTTTGAATGTCGACCTGATATGGCCGTTGTTCCTGCCTGAAAGGGTGGTATAAATACGTAAGAGGTTATATGTTTGACTTACTATTAAAGGCATGCATATGTAAGAGCTAAAATACATATATGTATGCTGATGCATATACAAGCCGTGGCACAGTTGGTTAGAGCGCTAGCACCATTTCCCCTGTGGTGATCCAGAGGTTGTGGGTTCTATTTCCAGCCATGCCGAGATTGTACACATGGTACAATTTCCCATATGAGCTGAGGCCTGAGCCTAAAGGGTTAACCTGTTGTCCTTGTAAATCTGTGGCTTGTCATGTCAAGGACCTGTGATATGACAATTCAGAGAGGCGGCATTATATCTGGTACAAGGTTTCATCAAGCCCCAAACAAAAATACAAACAATCTAATGTACATGTACATTTATTAGATTTTGCAGTTTATAAAATGTGATTTAATTCTTGCTGAGGTGACATAGAAATAATGAGATGATTTCTGAATATGTACAGTATCAGGCAAAGGGCCCAATGCATTGAATGGAAGATGGCGACGAGCGGGAAAGAAAATTGAAAACATAAATTCTTCAATTGTTATGATACAAACACATTTTCAATTCAACATCTTTGGGGATATATATAGATACAGCTGATGTTTGTTATACATGTATAAAAACAGATAAGTAGGATTCTTTGAGAAGAAATGGATGAGCATGAGACAAGGTCAATGAGACAAAAGTGCGGGAAATAGCAGACGACATTGGACATCTTGGTTTCATTGATATTTGGGTATATCATGAGTGGAGATAAGGTAGTACTGTATTGTTCTTATGTGTTGGTCATAAAGAAGAAATTTAAGGTAAGTGGGGTGCTAAAATCTTTATTTTTTTCAGGAGATGAAGATAGTTATATTTTGTTCCAGTTATTAGCAGCCACTATACAATTGTTATTGTGATTTGTAGGGTTTGCAGGTCTGGAACAGGATGATGAGAAAAATGTTAGTCATAGTTAGTGGGGGATATTGGTTATCTAGGATGCAGTCTCAGTGTTAAAATCTTTATTTTTCCTTGTTGTTTCAGGAGATGAAGATAGTTATATTTTGTTCCAGTTATTAGCAGCCACTATACAATTGTTATTGTGATTTGTAGGGTTTGCAGGTCTGGAACAGGATGATGAGAAAAATGTTAGTCATAGTTAGTGGGGGATATTGGTTATCTAGGATGCAGTCTCGGTGTTAAAATCTTAATTTTTCCTTGTTGTTTCAGGAGATGAAGATAGTTATATTTTGTTCCAGTTATTAGCAGCCGCTAATTGTTATTGTGATTTGTAGGGTTTGCAGGTCTGGAACAGGATGATGAGAAAAATGTTAGTCATAGTTAGTGGGGGATATTGGTTATCTAGGATGTAGTCTCGGTGTTAAAATCTTAATTTTTCCTTGTTGTTTCAGGAGATGAAGATATTTATATTTTGTTCCAGTTATTAGCAGCCGCTAATTGTTATTGTGATTTGTAGGGTTTGCAGGTCTGGAACAGGATGGTGAGAAAAATGTTAGTCATAGTTAGTGGGGGATATTGGTTATCTAGGATGTAGTCTCGGTGTTAAAATCTTAATTTTTCCTTGTTGTTTCAGGAGATGAAGATATTTATATTTTGTTCCAGTTATTAGCAGCCGCTAATTGTTATTGTGATTTGTAGGGTTTGCAGGTCTGGAACAGGATGGTGAGAAAAATGTTAGTCATAGTTAGTGGGGGATATTGGTTATCTAGGATGTAGTCTCGGTGGGATTAGAAAAGTTGGTGAGAAGGCAGCAGGTAGATATGAAGGTGTTGAAGATCACTAGGTACTCACGTGGAGGACATCTTTTGTCTCCAGTTGTGATTGGTAGGACTTACGAGGATATTGGACGCCTCAGGCTGTATAGGGATACTGGACGCCCTTTAGCACACTGGGGATTGTAGGCCCCAAGGGAAGAAGTGAGTGTTTAGGTGAAAGTTGTCAGTGCAGAAGGTGGTAATTAGATAGGGTAGTTTTTCATCAGTGTAGGGGCCTGCACCGGGCGGTCAGCATGAGTGCTATTCACAGATTGGAGATAGTGGGTATTGGATCTCCCCTCTAGCTGGGTAGCCACGCTGCGTAAGCTCTGAGTGCCCACGAGACAAAAATGGAGCGGCCAACATATCAAATCAAATCAAATCAAATGCATGCCAATCTCCCCTCCAACAGTCATTTTCTCCTTCCCAGCTGCAGTGTTTAAGTGGTGGTATAAAGACAAGGTATTGAACAACATTTGGAGTTCCCAGTTCATTTTTTTGCAAACTCATCTACATGTCTTACATCCAAAGTTTCACAAGTAAATTCCCTAATTAATATTTCAGTGTTGAAAACCGGTGAAGTTCTTTGTGTATCATGTTGCTTTTAAGCAGTTTTTGAAGAGAAATGTTCTGCAGAGTTTTCACAATGATCCATCAAGATGTCACTTCCTGTTTACAAAGTAGAAATCTGAACACAGATTGTACAAGTCAGTCTCCAACAATCACAGCCAATCTCCGAATTTATGAAATTGGTGTCCATGATAACGGCCTTGATATGTTTGAGGAAGCGTATGTTTTATCATGAAAGGTGATTTCCTGCTGAAATCCGAGAAGCGATTCCCTGCTGACATCCAAGAGATGATTCCCTGCTGACACCCAAGAGGTGATTCCCTGCTGACACCCAAGAGGTGATTCCCTGCTGACACCCAAGAGGTGATTCCCTGCTGACACACAAGAGGCGATTCCCTGCTGACACCCAAGAGGTGATTCCCTGCTGACACCCAAGAGGTGATTCCCTGCTGACATCTGAGAGGTGATTCCCTGCTGACACTAGATATGTGATTCCCTGCTGACACCTGAGAGGTGATTCCCTGCTCACACCCAAGAGGTGATTCCCAGCTGACATCGGATATGATTCCCTGCTGACATCAGTGAGGTGATTCCCAGCTGACATCGGATATGATTCCCTGCTGACACCAGAGAGGTGATTCCCAGCTGACATCGGAGATGATTCCCTGCTGACACCAGAGAGGTGATTCCCAGCTGACATCGGATATGATTCCCTGCTGACACCAGAGAGGTGATTCCCAGCTGACATCGGAGATGATTCCCTGCTGACACCAGAGAGGTCTACGAATTTAAGAAATTGGTGTCCATGCTTACGGCTTTGACATGTTTGAGGCAGCGTATGTTTTATCAAGATACATATAAAGAAGAATAGTTGCACTCTTTGGGAAATGTATGGTACTTCATATCTTGTGTGGTGCCTTGGGACTATTCATAGAACCTGAAACATTATAACTGTGTAGGTCCCAGAATTAATGACCAGTCCCAGTGTACGTGCAGGAAAATATTTCACAGTTCACAGTACACAGTTCATTTTTCAAATTTTTTTCAGAAAATATGACTTTGCGTTACATTTTAATTAAAAAACATATGACGCAATGCTTCAATTCTTTTCAAATTTTCAGGGATTACTACCAGGGGATATATATATTGCCACAAAAAATCTCAATGCAAAAAAAATAATTTAAAGGTGCAAAAAAAAATGTTGAAATTGGACTTTGAAAAAAAAACCAATATTATATATTCTACAGTTAAAAATAATTATGAGAGCTGTTTCAATGGTGGTGTCCCTAGTATCTTCCAGAATATTTCAATAATTGAGCAATTTTTTAAGGGGTTGAATTAGGAGGTCAAACATTACAAAAAATGAAAAAAATCAGTTTTTTTACACAACGATTTTTTTTATATGAGGGTCATTTCAATGTTGTTTTCCTTTTTAGGGAACCATCTATAGGGTACCAAGTACCTCCCTGAATTTTTCACTAATTGAGCAATTTTTTTAAGGGGTTGAATTAAGAGGTCAAACTTGGAAAAAAAATGAAAAACTCTCATAATTTTAATGGTTTTTTGCACAACGATTTTTTGATATGAGGGTCATTTCAATGTTGTTTTTCTTTTTAGGGAACAATCTATAGGGTACCAAGTACCTCCCTGAATTTTTCACTAATTGAGCAATTTTTTAAGGGGTTGAATTAGGAGGTCAAACTTGGAAAAAATGAAAACTCTCATAATTTTAATGGTTTTTTACACCACGATTTATTTATATGAGGGTCATTTCAATGTTGTTTTCCATTTCAGGGAACCATCTATAGGGTACCAAATACCTCCCTGATTTTTTCACTAATTGAGCAATTTTTTTAAGGGGTTGAATTAGGAGGTCAAACTTGGAAAAAAATGAAAAACTCATAATTTTAGTGTTTTTTTGCACAACGATTATTTTATATGAGGGTCATTTCAATGTTGTTTTCCTTTTCAGGGAACCATGTATAGGGTACCAAGTACCTCCCTGAATTTTTCACTAATTGAGCAATTTTTTTAAGGGGTTGAATTAGGAGGTCAAACCTGAAAAAAAATGAAAAAAATCTGTTTTTTTGGACAACGATTTTTTTATATGAGGGTCATTTCAATGTTGTTTTCCTTTTCAGGGAACCATCTGTCGGGTACCAAGTACCTCCCTGAATTTTTCACTAATTGGCCAATTTTTTTAAGGGGTTGAATTAGGAGGTCAAACCTGGAAAAAAATGAAAAATTCTCATGATTTTAATTGAATTTTGGACAACGATTTTTTTATATGAGGGTCATTTCAATGTTGTTTTCCTTTTCAGGGAACCATGTATAGGGTACCAAGTACCTCCCTGAATTTTTCATTGAGCAATTTTTTTAAGGGGTTGAATTAGGAGGTCAAACCTGGAATTTTTTTTTAAAAATCTGTTTTTTTGGACAACGATTTTTTTATATGAGGGTCATTTCAATGTTGTTTTCCTTTTCAGGGAACCATGTATAGGGTACCAAGTACCTCCCTGAATTTTTCACTAATTGAGCAATTTTTTTAAGGGGTTGAATTAGGAGGTCAAACCTGGAAAAAAATGAAAAAATCTGTTTTTTTTGGACAACGATTCTTTTATATGAGGGTCATTTCAATATGGTTTTCCTTTTCAGGGAACAATCTATCGGGTACCAAGTACCTCCCTGAATTTTTTACTAATTGAGCAATTTTTTTATGGGGTTGAATTAGGAGGTCAAACTTGGAAAAAAATGAAAAATTATCATGATTTTAATGGATTTTTGCACAACGATTCTTTTATATGAGGGTCATTTCAATGTTGTTTTCCTTTTCAGGAAACCATCTCAAGGGTACCAAGTACCTCCCTGAATTTTTCACTAATTGAACAATTTTTTTAAGGGGTTGAATTAGGAGGTCAAACCTGGAAAATAATGAAAAATTCTCATGATTTTAATTGAAATTAGCACAACGATTTTTTATATGAGGGTCATTTCAATGTTGTTTTCCTTTTCAGGGAACCATCTACAGGGTACCAAGTACCTCCCTGAATTTTTCACTAATTGAGCAATTTTTCTAAGGGGTTGAATTAGGAGGTCAAACTTGGAAAAAAATTGAAAAACTTTCATGATTTTAATGGATTTTTGCACAACGATTTTTTTATATGAGGGTCATTTCATTATGGTTTTCCTCTTCAGGGAACCATCTATAGGGTACCAAGTACCTCCCTGAATTTTTCACTAATTGAGCAGTATCTTAAGGGGTTGAATTAGGAGGTCAAACTTGGAAAAAAATGAAAAATTTTCATGATTTAAATGATTTTTTGCACAACGATTTTTTGATATGAGGGTCATTTCAATATGGGATTTCTTTTTCAGGGAACCATCTATAGGGTACCAAGTACATCCCTGAATTTTTCACTAATTGAGCAATTTTTTAAGGGGTTGAATAAGGAGGTCAAACTTGGAAAAAAATGAAAAACTTTCATGATTTTAATGGATTTTTGCACAACGATTTTTGATATGAGGGTCATTTCAATATGGTTTTCCTTTTCAGGGAACCATCTATCGGGTACCAAGTACATCCCAGAGTTTTTCACTAATTCAGCAATTTTTTTAAGGGGTTGAATTAGGAGGTCAAACTTGGAAAAAAATGAAAAATTCTCATGATTTTAATTGAACTTTGGACAACGACTTTTTGATATGAGGGTCATTTCAATATGGTTTTCCTTTTCAGGGAACCATCTATAGAGTATCAAGTACATCCCTGAAGTTTTTCACTAATTGAGCAATTTTTTTAAGGGGTTGAATTAGGAGGTCAAACTTGGAAAAAAATGAAAAATTCTCATGATTTAAATTATTTTTTGCACAACGATTTTTTGATATGAGGGTCATTTCAATTTGATTTTCCTTTTCAGGGAACCATGTATAGGGTACTAAGTACCTCCCTGAATTTTTCACTAATTGAGCAATGTTTTAAAGGGGTTGAATTAGGAGGTCAAACTTGGAAAAAAATTAAAAATTCTCATGATTTTAATGGATTTTTGCACAACGATTTTTTTATATGAGGGTCATTTCAATGTTGTTTTCCTTTTCAGGGAACCATCTATAGGGTACCAAGTACATCCCTGAATTTTTCACTAATTGAGCAATTTTTTTAAGGGGTTGAATTAGGAGGTCAAACTTGGAAAAAATGAAAAATTTTCATGATTTAAATTATTTTTTGCACAACGATTATTTTGATATGAGGGTCATTTCAATATGGTTTTCCTTTTCCTGTTCGTCAAATTTATTCTCATAAACAGGGTAAATCTGGGCAAGATATCATATTTTCAGAGGAACAATTCTAACTATTTTCAAGAAGGCTGAAATCTTTTTTTCATTTCTGTTTGGCTTTTAAAACAAAATGTTACTCAATTTTCAAGGACACCGTCATGTTGAATAACATCGCAGATGAGAATTAAGATACCAATGAGAGTTCAGCATGATTTAAATACATAGCATCCATTTTGATGGGTTGAAATTATCATCTGCTTAAGTGGGTTATAGGCTCTATTCCATCTTTAGTGAAGCAGTTTGCAGGCATTTCCACACACATTTTAAATAAACAATGGTCAGGGTCACTCTGAGGTCATTTTGGTGTATGGTATTAGTATAAACCAAGATTATTCAAGTCACAAAATGTAATTTTGCCTGTTTTTATTCATCAGCAGCCTTTGGGAATGTTATGTATAGCACTAATTTTATTTTTGTGATGTTCTATTCTATTATTTTCTGTGTTACCCTGAAATGGTTCCAAATCATCTTAAATTTTTAACATTAATATGTACATTGCTATAACCTATTTTTAAGGATTTCAAGATTTTGTACTCTTGCCCTGATAATCACCTTAAACTTGAATCAACAGTGTTCTATAACAGTGCCTCACTGGAAATTCTAATAGAACTTTGTTTCATTTCTATGTTATAATTTAGGAATTTACAAATTGTATATTACTAGTCACAAGCAATTTGATGTTAATAATTGCATCATTGCTTTATATTTATATAGTGTTTTCAAAGCGATTGCATGGATCATATTTAACTGATTTTAGACAAAAATACTCAATGTGTCAGTCTAACATCTTATTCTATAAAACAAAACACAATGATTTTTATGTCATCGTTTCACCAAAAAATATTACTAGTCGATATTTCATTTTTGGTATTTGTGTATTTGGTAAAAAATTCAGATGTATTTGAATAAAGCTTATACATCACCATTATTATCATCAACATACTTATTATTTTACTTTATGCTCTTTAGATTCTTTTTAGCATGTTTTATTGAAAGGCACACTACACTCAACATTAAGGATTAAGCATTCAATATAATATGATGAGGTTGCAGTTATCAAAATTTGTAATCTACCATCACAAATATAGAAGATTTTAAAACTATACAACATTGAAATGACCCTGAAAAGGAAAACCACATTGAAATGACCCTCATATCAAAAAATCGTTGTGCAAAAGTACATGGTTCCCTGAAAAGGAAAACAACATTGAAATGACCCTCATATAAAAAAACCGTTGTGCAAATTTCAATTAAAATCATGAGAATTTTTCATTATTTTCCAGGTTTGACCTCCTAATTCAACCCTTTAAAAAATTGCTCAATTAGTGAAAAATTCAGGGATGTACTTGGTACCCTATAGATGGTTCCCTGAAAAGGAAAACAACATTGAAATGACCCTCATATAAAAAAAAAATCGTTGTGCAAAATTCCATTAAAATCATGAGAATTTTTCATTTTTTTCCAGGTTTGACCTCCTAATTCAACCCCTTAAAAAAATTGCTCAATTAGTGAAAAATTCAGGGAGGAACTTGGTACCCTATAGATGGTTCCCTGAAAAGGAAAACCATATTGAAATGACCCTCATATCAAAAAATCGTTGTGCAAAAAATAATTTAAATCATGAAATTTTTTCATTTTTTTCCAAGTTTGACCTCCTAATTCAACCCCTTAAAAAAATTGCTCAATTAGTGAAAAATTCAGGGATGTACTTGGTACCCTATAGATGGTTCCCTGAAAAGGAAAACCATATTGAAATGACCCTCATATCAAAGAATCGTTGTGCAAAAATCCATTAAAATCATGAAAGTTTTTATTTTTTTCCAAGTTTGACCTCCTAATTCAACCCCTTAAAAAAATTGCTGAATTAGTGAAAAATTCAGGGAGGTACTTGGTACCCTATAGATGGTTCCCTGAAAAGGAAAACCACATTGAAATGACCCTCATATAAAAAAATCGTTGTGCAAAAAACCATTAAAATCATGAAAGTTATTCATTTTTTTCCAAGTTTGACCTCCTAATTCAACTCCTTAAAAAATTTGCTCAATTAGTGAAAAATTCGGGGATGTATTTGGTACCCGATAGATGGTTCCCTGAAAAGGAAAACAACATTGAAATGACCCTCATATAAAAAAATCGTTGTGCAAAAAACCATTAAAATCAGGAGATTTTTTCTTTTTTTTCCAAGTTTGACCTCCTAATTCAACCCCTTAAAAAAATTGCTCAATTAGTGAAAAATTCAGGGAGGTACTTGGTACCCTATACATGGTTCCCTGAAAAGGAAAACAACATTGAAATGACCCTCATATCGAAAAATCGTTGTGTAAAAAAACTGATTTTTTTCATTTTTTGTAATGTTTGACCTCCTAATTCAACCCCTTAAAAAAATGCTCAATTAGTGAAATATTCTGGAAGATACTAGGGACCCTATAGATGAATCCCTATAAAGGACACCACCATTGAAACAGCTCTCATAATTATTTTTAACTGTAGAATATATAATATTGGTTTTTTTTTCAAAGTCCAATTTCAACATTTGTTTTGCACCTTTAAATTATTTTTTTTTGCATTGGGATTTTTTGTGGCAATATATATATCCCCTGGTAGTAATCCCTGAAAATTTTAAAAGAATTGAAGCATTGCGTCATATGTTTTTTAATTAAAATGTAACGCAAAGTCAAATTTTCGGAAATAATTTTGAAAAATGAACTGTGAACTGTGAAATATCTTCCCGCACGTTCCCAACGTTATGTTCGGGAATAGAACAAATCATTCCTGGCCAAGCACCAAACCTTTAACCTTTGAGATAACAACATAACACTTCTTCATGTATTTCGAAAATACAAATTTTATTTGGTGCAGGCAATCAGATTAATGGATACACACTGCTTCGGAAGTAAATCTGAACTATTCATACGCATTATTTGAACAGATGAACAAGTTTTATTATTAGGTCATATCCATTATATATGTAATATATGTAAGTACATAAACCAAATCTCAATGTCAGTTCTACATTTTATCAAGCTTATATAGCTTATAAAACTAGTCATGACATGTCTTAATATGAGAAACTCGACCACACCTAATTTATTTTGAAATAAGACATCATTCTCTGCAACACGTTAACCTCTTGAAGATTACGCCAGTACATGTTTATGTTCATGTGTTATGTACATGTATTTCTCACTGCGATGAATATCCTATTCTGTTCATACTGTCAATATAAAAGAGGTTTTTGTCGCAAACTTGACGGAGTTCCAAGATTTGTCCCTCCCAAATTCTGCATGCATAATCCTCCCCCATTCCCACACTTCTATTGCTGGTCTGACAAAACAAGAAATGGTACCCTTTTCATGAGCGAGCGTTCTGGTCCAAAACTTATCTTGTAGACATGCCTCTTTCACATGACAACACCACCCTTACTTACACCTTCAATCACACAAATATGATTCTTCTTAGCAAACAGAATGATGTGAAGGTAAAGGAAAGTGAATGTATCTAGACACTTCCAGGACAGCTCTATTCCCCAAGGACCAAGTCAGACAAATCTGACACTTCCAGGACAGTCATATCCCAAAGGTCCAAGTCAGACATATCTGACACTTCCAGGACAGCTCTATTCCCCAAGGACCAAGTCAGACAAATCTGACACTTCCAGGACAGTCATATCCCCAAGGACCAAGTCAGACATATCTGACACTTCCAGGACAGCTCTATTCCCCAAGGACCAAGTCAGACATATCTGACACTTCCAGGACAGTCATATCCCCAAGGACCAAGTCAGACATATCTGACACTTCCAGGACAGTCATATCCCCGAGGACCAAGTCATACATATCTGACACTTCCAAGACAGTCATATCCCCAAGGACCAAGTCAGACATATCTGACACTTCCAGGACAGCTCTATTCCCCAAGGTCCAAGTCAGACATATCTGACACTTCCAGGACAGTCATATCCCCAAGGACCAAGTCAGACATATCTGACACTTCCAGGACAGCTCTATTCCCCAAGGACCAAGTCAGACATATCTGACACTTCCAGGACAGCTCTATTCCCCAAGGACCAAGTCAGACATATCTGACACTTCCAGGACAGCTCTATTCCCCAAGGACCAAGTCAGACATATCTGACACTTCCAGGACAGCTCTATTCCCCAAGGACCAAGTCAGACATATCTGACACTTCCAGGACAGTCATATCCCCAAGGACCAAGTCAGACAAATCTGACACTTCCAGGACAGCTCTATTCCCCAAGGACCAAGTCAGACATATCTGACACTTCCAGGACAGCTCTATTCTTCAAAGACCAAGTCAGACATATCTGACACTTCCAGGACAGCTCTATTCCCCAAGGACCAAGTCAGACATATCTGACACTTCCAGGACAGCTCTATTCCCCAAGGACCAAGTCAGACATATCTGACACTTCCAGGACAGCTCTATTCCCCAAGGTCCAAGTCAGACATATCTGACACTTCCAGGACAGCTCTATTCCCCAAGGTCCAAGTCAGACATATCTGACACTTCCAGGACAGTCATATCCCCAAGGACCAAGTCAGACATATCTGACACTTCCAGGACAGCTCTATTCCCCAAGGACCAAGTCAGACATATCTGACACTTCCAGGACAGTCATATCCCCAAGGACCAAGTCAGACATATCTGACACTTCCAGGACAGTCATATCCCCGAGGACCAAGTCATACATATCTGACACTTCCAAGACAGTCATATCCCCAAGGACCAAGTCAGACATATCTGACACTTCCAGGACAGCTCTATTCCCCAAGGTCCAAGTCAGACATATCTGACACTTCCAGGACAGTCATATCCCCAAGGACCAAGTCAGACATATCTGACACTTCCAGGACAGCTCTATTCCCCAAGGACCAAGTCAGACATATCTGACACTTCCAGGACAGCTCTATTCCCCAAGGACCAAGTCAGACATATCTGACACTTCCAGGACAGCTCTATTCCCCAAGGACCAAGTCAGACATATCTGACACTTCCAGGACAGTCATATCCCCGAGGACCAAGTCATACATATCTGACACTTCCAAGACAGTCATATCCCCAAGGACCAAGTCAGACATATCTGACACTTCCAGGACAGCTCTATTCCCCAAGGTCCAAGTCAGACATATCTGACACTTCCAGGACAGTCATATCCCCAAGGACCAAGTCAGACAAATCTGACACTTCCAGGACAGCTCTATTCCCCAAGGACCAAGTCAGACATATCTGACACTTCCAGGACAGCTCTATTCCCCAAGGACCAAGTCAGACATATCTGACACTTCCAGGACAGCTCTATTCCCCAAGGACCAAGTCAGACATATCTGACACTTCCAGGACAGTCATATCCCCAAGGACCAAGTCAGACAAATCTGACACTTCCAGGACAGCTCTATTCCCCAAGGACCAAGTCAGACATATCTGACACTTCCAGGACAGCTCTATTCTTCAAAGACCAAGTCAGACATATCTGACACTTCCAGGACAGCTCTATTCCCCAAGGACCAAGTCAGACATATCTGACACTTCCAGGACAGCTCTATTCCCCAAGGACCAAGTCAGACATATCTGACACTTCCAGGACAGCTCTATTCCCCAAGGACCAAGTCAGACATATCTGACACTTCCAGGACAGCTCTATTCTTCAAAGACCAAGTCAGACATATCTGACACTTCCAGGACAGCTCTATTCCCCAAGGACCAAGTCAGACATATCTGACACTTCCAGGACAGCTCTATTCTTCAAAGACCAAGTAATAGATGTCTAACACTTACAATTCTATTCTTTTTTACCAAATAATCTTGATCAACAGCCATACGTTACCATATCAAATCATCAAGATTAATGACGAAATGTCTTAACAAGTAATGCATCTGTCGTTTAATATAAGAAATGTTTTACTGAAACATTATCAAATTAGTTTACAAGCAATCATATATATCAACCTATCACTTACAAGTGTTCATGAATGACATGTTCATACTATTGAATACAATTTCCATAAGTCTCAACCATAGATAACATCAACCCCTCTGCTAAGTCCTTCTTGAAAATATTGTCAATGAAAAATAGTTCACAAACACCTATCTTTTTGGGATTTAGTGGTAAATATAATAATAATAATAATAATGATATATTTTTTATTCGGGCCTATCTATGATTTTAAGAGACATTACATTATTTTTTTCCCACGCAAAGATAATATATAAATTTATTATTGTTGAAAATTAGACACTAATAACATGTCCATATATGGACAGTACACCACCTCGCAGTTGCCGGTATGCCGTGCCCGGAACTCCGGTCAGACGCCACTCGATATATGTGGTTGTTGTTGAGGGTTTCCCTGTCCAACGATGAGAGCAATCCCCTAAAAATTAGTGACATTATTCGCCCGCTGCACTACGAGAGGTCCTTGATAGTCCTAATATAGATTTGGACTGCATAGTCTATGTTGAAAATGCATCTGACTGTAATGTCTTTGTTTTCGGAAGCCACAAATTTGTCGACCAGTAGCCTTAGATTTATCATAGCAGGTCATTGTGAAGAAATTGTTCACACTCAATATTATACAAATTAATAATAATTTAAATATACTACACCAGAACGAATGTTGCCAAGACTGATATTTTGGGGGCATGATTGAAAATACAGTCCCGTTTGCTGAAATATGTAGGGTCTGATTGTTGTTAGCTATATCCTATATGATGATAGATGAGAAACAAACTCAAATTCCCACCGATTTCAACTAATCAATATGGAATAATGGACATGATACAGAGCCATCCAACACAAGCAATCCAAGAAGTCTAAAACGGTAGAAACATGAATGACATGAATTTGTCATGTCTTCTAAATTATACATCCGGGCACATCTTTTTAAACATATTAAGGGAATTTTTTTATTGTGTTATTGCTACGTTTCCTTGCTACATGTATCTAAGCAAAATTAATATATCATTCTCGCTTCAGTTAAAAATGTTCCTCTGAATAAAATAGAAATAAAGAGGTGTTTCCATGCTCGGGTTATAATAATGAAGCCACGTCCAAACCACTGCAGATGTTAGGATATAATTACATATAAATGTCTCCTTATGAGCCTTCCTCTCTTCCCCCCCTCACAGAGACAGTGACATCTAGAAATGTATGTGTAAATTATCCACTTGATTGGGGCACTAAGTTTCCTATTATTATTCTATTGTATAAAGTGTCTTCCTTGGCATTTTTCGCTTGACTCGTTGTTTTCAAGCTTGGGTGGTGCCATTTTGTAAGTATCTTTTGTTATGACATTTTTATAACGTAAGAGTCGTGAACTTGAATTTCAAAACTTTAAAATAACTATTTCACCTTTACATGTTAACTGTGTTTCTTGATATATTTACTTTTAGTTTGTTGGTTTCCTGCAAAAGAATGTGTCCCTGAATTGAACAATAAACAGAAGGACAAAAAAGTTAAGTGCACAAACAAAGTCTTTTATACGAGGAGTGATCATAGCTGAATAACCAATGTTGTCCCAGTGATTCTCAGGAAAATTGTAGAAATCATGCCATTTGTCAAGGTAAAGGAAAATGCAATTGGTGATGATAAAGGGACAACGTAAGCAGATGTTTGTCATTGCTAACCCGATCATAACGTTCTTGATATTGCGGTCTTCATCCTCAAGGTTCTCAGCAGCCTTACTTCGTGCAGCACATGCAGCCATGATGATGAGAATAATAATAAGAATTGTGAGGAGACCATCAGGAAGCACAATATGAACCATGAAGTTCATCCACCAATGCTCAGACCATTTTGAGCTATTTATAATTGCCACCAGTTTGCAGCTCTTGGACTGGGGCGAGAACTCTGTTGGGAAGAGAGCCTTAGCCCTATAAATCCAGTATCCAGCCAAGGCCAGGCAGATTACCATACTGATGATCACTCCGGGGATGGACCCTTTGTATAGTGTAGCCTGATCTCTTTTTCCAATCACCAGGAGGAACTGATCTATAAGAATAGCGCAGATCAGCACTTGTCTCATGTAATAGGTGGCCTCAGACAGAAAGTTGAATGCAAGGCACAGTTGCACTCCACCTTTGCCACCAAGCTCCCCAAAAATGTCATAATCAATCATAGGATTATAGAAATGAGTCATTGTAGATGTTGTGAAGATCCAAGTGGTGTCTGTGATCAACAAAACCAAAACATACACGCCAACTGATCTTTTTGCCAGACCAGAAGCAATCACCACAATGAAGGCTATTAGGTTGAAGAGGCATCCGATTGAGAACACAGACATGCCAATAATGTAGCCATTCTCCATCAGCTTGCTGCTTATGTCCAACATCTGAAAACAGAAGGGTAAATGTGATAAGAAATCTGAGAATCCTAATATGTGAGAGTGGAGTAAAAGGAAATGGAACTAATTTAGTTAAACTATACATGATCTAACTAATTTTGTCGCACTTTCTGGATCAAAAGAGGTAGCACTTTTGTATTGAGGTGTTAGACATTAGGAATGTTAATAAAAAGTACACATTAAAAAAGGTAACGAATACAATTGTATGAGTGGAACATTATTACCTAAATTATTAACTTAAAATATATTTAGTGATGGTTTGTATCTTATACTATTTGGCCTGTTTTGACTGCAAATTTTTATTTTTTTTATTTTTTTTACATCACTTCATTATTTCAGTAATTTCATGATGAGACCTACTTGTAGCAGATATAGTGCTGCCTCACTGGATTGTCATGTCACAGGTCCATGACATGACAACCCATTTTGTCACAGATTTACAAGGACAGTGGGTTAACCCTTTGGCACAGGCCTCAGCTCATGTGTGAAATTGTATCATGAATTCAATCTAGGCTTGGCTGGGGATCGAACCAATGATGGCGCAGTTGGTGAGAGCACCAGCTTATTACACCAGTTCCTCTGCGAGGATCCAAAGGTCGTGGGTCCCCGGCCGTGTGATATTGAACTTGTGATACAATTTCACACATGAGCAGGACACATTTCATTTTTTCTTTGGTGCTGATTTCCACAAAAGAAAAAATGAAATGTGTCTGGGGCCAGAAGGAGCAGCAGTAGAAGACTTTTGAGAGGAGTGTCTGCACCCATGTTTTTGTGGTATAGCTAGAGTATGTGCATCTCCACCTTTGTATCAATGCTTTTCAGCTGTGATGCGGTACTTTCCGGTGGTCTGCAAATATCTATTGCATCTTCTCTTTTGATGCAAGTATTTCTGACAAGATTCTTTAGTGCCAATCACAATCCTATCTCTGATTAGAGTCATATATACAGTCACAGAAATTACATGTCTTAGCCAGTTCTCTCAGAGTGGCAACATAGGTATCAACAGTTTCATCTGACTTTTGGTCTCTTTTGTTGAAGATATACCACTCAAAACTCTCATTGGCCAATCACATACTCATCACACTTCTTGCTGACATGACATGTCATATCTGTGACAGGAAAAATCAGTGAGGCAACACTATATCTGCTACAAGTAGGCCTCACCGTGAAATGACTGAAAAAATGGTGAAAGTGATGTAAAACCCCAAACAAAGAAACAAAACACATATTTACACGAATCAAACCTTTGGATAATCACATAGAAACTGGTCTTCATAAGCTTACGCTTGAACCAATTGAACCAAGACCTGTAACTAGAGAGAGTACAATAAATTTCATCTGCCCCAGTGCAGCCCACTGAGTGTGGTAAATACACACAGCAGGTGTCCAAATTATGTACTCACTGATTACATGGCTTGATTGTACACAAGGGCTTATCTGTTTCTTCAATATCCGATTGTAAAACATTTGTTTTATCCAGTTTTAAGTCAGTTTGGGGTTTTACATCACTTTCAACATTATCTCAGTCATTTTGTGATGAGACCTACTTGTAGCAGATATAGTGCCGCCTCACCAAATTGTCATGTTCTTGACATATCCTTGACATGACAACCCACCCAACACTCTGAATGGTACCTATATCTGAACCTTGACAGTTCTGAAGGGTCCCTTTATCCAAGTCTAAATCATTCTGAAGAACACCCATACATTATGTTTTTGGCCCTTAAGAGATTTTGAGGCATTTTTCGGCCTGATTTTGTCTATGACAAAATTCCTGTAATTACATTTGTATATGGATCTAAATGGTTCCAATGCAGGTTCCTATTTATAACCTGATCTGTCTTAAAAACTGAACTAATCGGCAAATTTATCTTTAATTGTGTAAGGATACTGTACGCTCCTCTAACATGCATGTATTTAAAGCTACACTGATTTTATGTATAAAGCCGCAGTCTCATTGTAGCGGACAGGCAAAGTGAATGAAAGCGGACTGGAAAATTTTGGTGTTCAGAATGAGTTCGGAAGTCTATACAACTCAATCGTTTTCTCTGCATCTCTTTCTAAAGTCATGCGTTTAGAGTTATGTACGCCTTGGTCTGCATGTTGGAAATTTTGTGTGGAAGAGATGAGAATGGCCAGTTCGCACTGGCTTCATTGCACATGCTGATTTTGTCAGGAATGTGAATGCTTTGTTCATATCTCATGCTGAATGGGTTTGGAAGGTGTGTGTTGTTGTCCGCAAGGTGGTATCAAAGCAGAAAAGGGACGAATAAGAAGCAAATAATAAACGGAGGTGGTCAGGATTGAATGCGAACAGAAATCCAAACCAAAACGAATGAAGACTAATATAAAGCTGATGACTTGCAGCAGATGAGTTGAGAACAATTAACGGACAGGCACGGAGTAAACGGAGGGAGAGCACATGGAAACGTAGAAAGTAAGGAGTCGTGTGTCCAACAACAGCACAAGGAAAGGATTTACTGCAGAGAAGAGCGAACACCAGTGCTGACATCAGATGAGTTATAGAAAGTCCCTCAAGCACATTTGCTATCAGTTGCACAAGGCCCTCTCAGTTGAATACAGAAATGCCATACTTTGCGCACAGTTGGGTTACAATTTGCACAACTTCAATTACATGTTATTGCAAACCGAAGAAGGGCCAGAAGAAGGGCCAGAAGAGGGTTTTGGACCCGACCTTGGCTTTCTGCTCAGAGGAGGAAAGAGTTTGGGTTATATGACCAAGTCATGCAGGAACTGAGAAATGAGGACCAAACTTCTTTTACTGTTTTCCTGAGGATGCCTCCACAAATGTTTGATGAGATTCTGACCAGAATTCATCACAGAATTTACAATAATACAACATGGTTCAGAGACCCCTTGGACCCTGGGATGAATCTTGCCATTACATTCAGACACCTTGCCTCGGGGACCAAGTACAGATGTATGGGATATGGTTGGAGAGTAGCCCACAACACCATCTCCATGGTTGTCTGAGAGGTTAATATGAAAACCAATTGAATTTAATTCATGTACTTTGCAGCTTTCATGAGACAAAACTGTATTGTTTATTACTAACATGCACTTATGAACGTTTTCCATTTTGTCTTTTCAGGTGTGTCAAGCCATCATTGACAAATACAGGCCACAGGCCGTGGCGCAGTTGGTTAGAGTGCCCGCCAGCTTATTAGCACCAGTTCCTCTGTGGTGATCCAAAGGTCATGGGTTCAATCTCTGGTCATGCCAAGATTGAATTCAGGATTTAATTTCACACACGAGCTGAGGCCCATACCAAAGGGTTAACCCGTTGTCCTTGTAAATCTGTAACTGGGTGGGTTTTCATGTCAAGGACCTGCAACATGACAATTCAGTGAGGCAGCACTATATCTGCTACAAGTAGGTTTCATCATGAAATGACTGAAATAATGTTGAAAGTGATGTAAAACCCCAAACAAAGAAACAATGATGAATACAAGGAGGAACTGATGACAATGCCTGTAACAACACAAATGTGGCAGGATATAGCTGATGGATTTGGGGAGAAATGGAACTTTCCACATACACTTGGTGCCATAGATGGGAAACACATTGCCTGTAAATGCCCCCCTGGTTCTGGTTCCACATACTACAATTACAAAAACTCGGTGGTGCTTCTTGCTCTGGTGGACAGTGATTACAAGTTCATATGGGCAGACCTTGGAGCAAAAGCAGCAACCTCTGATGCCCAGATATGTAATGCAAGTGACCTCCACACAGCCCTTGAGAACAATTGCCTCAGCCTTCTCCACTACCCATGACACTCAGCCTGTACCTTACTTCATCATAGGTGATGATGCCTTTGCCTTAACGCCCAACATGATCAAAGCTTTTGGACACAGGTTTATCATACGAGGAAAGGATATAAAATTTCAGACTATCCAGGGCTAGAGGGTAGTGGAGAACACTTTTATTATCTTGGCCGACAGATTTCAAGTCCTGATGAGCACCATGCAACACACCCCAGGTACCATCCGACTGATTGTCACAACATGGAGGATACTTCACAATCTTATGCAATCCAGGTATCCCAGGATGCAGAACCTTCTAGACAGTGAGGACAGGAAGATGAACCTTGTGCCAGGCAGTTGGAAACAGGGCAGAGATCTTGGGGACACTGTCAGAGTTCAAGGACACAACAGGTCCAACAAAGAGGGCAAACTACTCCGCAACCCCCTGAAACATTGGGTCAATTCCCCAGCTGGTTCTGTCCCATGGCAGGATAGAATGGTGTGAAAATGGAAAGACTGTACATATCTGGAGACTTTACCTATGATAGCATAGTTTGATTCGATTTAATTATCGTATATTGTAAATTTATGCCTGATTAAAATGTTATCTTGTGACTTGACAGTGATGCCAAAAAAATTAATATTGTGTTTTGATTCTTTATCTTTATTGAAAGTAATTTAAAAAATGGTAATAGGTAAGTATTAGAAAGCAAACTTTTCCCCTCAATAAGGAAAACTTGAAAAATGATTATCCCTTTAATAATGCCCACTTCCCTTATATGTTTGGTAAAAAGAGATAAGTAAAAAAAAGAAGTAATAGAAATAATTTTTTATAGGGGTTTCAAAGATGACCACTTCCCAGATGTAGTATCTTGTTTATAGTATTTTACTTCTGAAACTAATAGATTTATGACCTTATAGGGGTATTTAAGTTGTTTTTTTTTCACTGGCCAACTTTTTAATTTGGATTGTTTGTTTGTCTGGGGTTTTACATCACTTACAACATTTTTTCAGTTATTTCGTGATGAGACCTACTTGTAGCAGATATAGTGCTGCCTCACTGAATTGTCATGTTGCAGGTCCTTGACATGACAAACCACCCGGTCAAAGATTTACAAGGACAACGGGTTAACCCTTTGGCACAGGCCTCAGCTCATGTGTGAAATTGTATCATGAATTCAATCTGGGCACAGCCGGGGATCGAACCCATGACCTTTGGATCACCATAGAGGAACTGGTGCAATTAAGCTGACACTCTAACCAACTACACCATTGCCCATGGCCCAATATGGATTGTTTTTGGGTTTTTTTCAAGATTTTAGTTTGAGTTTTGAGACACACTTATTATTAAAAGTTACTAAAATATAAAGGTCAATGAAATAAGCTCAAGTGAAGATATGTTGCCCGAGGGTCAACAAGCAACCATGTAACTTTATTAAACATCAGATATGTTTTAATACAAAATGTGACTACTGTCACAAAGTTCCATACTATAAGAAAAAGTCATAACGTTTTATAAATAGTAAGCATCATGAAAGTCTAGGAATAAATGTGTGACTATTGTCGCAATGTGCTGGACAATAAAATGTTCCAAGACAGAAACATATTTATATCAAAATTTCACATAAAAAGTCCCAGATTTTAAATGACACAAAACAGTCCAAGACATTATATAAATATTAATATTAAAATGTCACATATATTAAAATGTCACATATATAAAAATGCAGTCTCAGATTTTAAATGGCATAAAACAGTCTCTGCATTTATTTATATAGATTGTCACAGATTATATTTTTGGTGTTGCTGGGCTGTTGTTCCCTGGTTGCACAAAGTCTGATAGATTGAGTGAATAATCCTGAGATCCTGGCAATAACTGTCAATCTGCCCACAACAGGAACAGTGGATGATGAAGTGGATGCCTGTGACTGCTGAGACTGTTAAGAATGCTGAGATGGCTGAGACTGCTGAGATGGTTGTGTTGAGGATGAAGGCTGGGACATGTAATCTGCAACATATGACTGTGTACCAGACCCCCAGACAGACCTTCCAATGAGAGGTCTGTCCTTAGCCTCAGGTGGGGGCTGGTATAAGGAAGAAGGAGAAGGAGAAGGACCTGATGTCTGCTGCCTGAAGACTGCTGATGGTGCAGAGCTTGGCCTGGGTGGGTAATGTGACTGGAAATACTGTTGGGTAAACTGCTGCTGGCGAAAAGAAGGCGACACAGGCTCATAGAAGTGTTATTGTGGCTGAACAAATTACTGCTGAGGAAGCTGTGGAAGTGAAAATGTAGAAGTTGATGCTTCCCCAATTGGAGCCAAAGAGTGCTCTATTCTGGATCTGGCCCACCTGGCCTGCATGTTCCAAAAAATACATTGGAACTCTTCAAACTCTAATGATAATACTTGTGCAGTATGACATAAAGTTACCCCTCACTGATGTGTCTGACTCAATGGTGGAAACAGCTGCAGCATTCTTCTTCTTCATATCTTCAAGGCTCTTCTTTATGATTTCTTGTAGAGCTAGTGTAGCCTTCACAGTGTTGCCTTCTGGTTTCAAAGTGCATTTTTCTTCTCCCTGTTCCTGGATTCCACAACCTTCCTATTCCACAGACAGGGCTTATCTTTGATGAATTCTATAACTTCATCCACATGGGCCTGATCCCTCAGACAATGGGACTCTCTGGTCTTCTTTGCCTTGTCATCCTTCTTGGACCTTTTCTTGGTCGGAGGCGCTTTGGAACCCCCATCTGAGGGGGCATCTTCAATGCCAGAGCCTGCCATGTCAACCTCACTGTGCTTTGACCCAGCCTCACTGTACCTCGACCCAACCTCACTGTGCTTTGACCCAGCCTCACTGTACCTCGACCCAGCATCACTGTGACTCAGCCCAGCCTCAGCATGCTCAGTGTCACTCTGTTTTGACCCAGACTGCTCAGGCTCACTTGTCCTGGCTGCAACAGCAACTTTTGCAAATACAGAAAAGGGAAAATATTGTTCAAAACTTTGTTCTCAGATGAAAAGGTAAATGTCATATGTCTCTCTGAGTGAACAACCCCTAACCTTAAAACATGAAACATTTCCCCACAAAAAAGTTCAATATCAACACATCTTTTTGGAAAGTGAATTATGCCCATGTGATTGAAAACTCTACAACTTAGTTGTGTTTGAATTAACCTGACCAATACATTCTACATGTTGTCCTGCATAACTGACACAAGTTGTGGCATTGTAAAATGTGAAAACAAAACAGATCTTTTCCTGTTTCCTGATAAATAACTCCTACATATTTAACTTTACTTTCACCATAACATCATTCCATGTACATCACAATAAAATATTCTTGTTTTCTTACGTTGTGTTGCTGGTGTTCCCGCTTCACTCTCGGAAGATGACTCTTGATGTGTGTCACATGTCTCCTCCTGCTCCAATGCAACCAAGTTTGCAAGTTGTTTCGGCCTCGGAGACCATGTTTCCCCGGCCTCTCCCTGTGGCACACCCTCTCCCTTTTGCAGGGGATCCTCTACCTTGTGGCCTTGGTCCAGGCATTGTAATTAATATCCAAATGTTTTAAAAACTCCAGATTAAAAGTAAATCTGTTGCAAAAATTATGTAGCCTTCTTGTTTGCTTCTTCGCTTCCAAGTACTGAGTGTGTCACGGTTGCGCAACGCCTCAGCTTATATTTGTTTGCCCTCCGTCACATGACCGTTTGAATGTGAACACCGCTTTTTCATTCGCTATGCATCCATGACGTCAGTTTCTGGTTCGCTTTCTATGCGCACTGCCTCTGCTCTCTGCCCTACTCATTAGCCTATCTCTGTGTTAGTCTGCTTTCTCCGCTTACTTTGTTCGTTTTCTGTGCGCTTTGCATCAGTGCTCATCCGCTCTGTCCTCTTCCGCTCATTTCTTGCAACTTGTGCACAGAACATTTGTTGTATATCTGTTTCTATCCGTGTATCCGTGACAAATCTACTTTTTGCATATGAAAGTGGACGAGCCAAATTTTCAAAATTTTCCACTATCCAATTACTCCGTTTGGCCTGATTGCTACACGACATTTTTTCTTTCAAGGTGTCCATTTCTACTTAAACATTGTTATGCACATATGTTTTATGAAATTATGGTGATATTTTGTTTTGAAGAGGACATTTTAATGTCTTTGAAATACATGATTGGAAAAAAACGTTTTTTAAAGTGAAATATTATTCAAATTATTGAGAAAATGCCAGAACTTGGTGTAAAAATTAACAAAATCTCTGTTATTGTTGTTTCATTTTCCACAAAGGTCTTGTTTGAGCAAGGCTGATATAAAAAAGGGTGTTTACTGCCATCTGATATTTGCTTATTTTGTTTATTAAACATATTTGACTTGATATTTTGAGGTGTAGATGAGCGACACAGACCAGATGAATGAGATTCTTTATCCTCGACATACACTTGTTGGCGTTATGCAAATCCATTATTTTTCTCCTTTGGCATTATCTAACCCATCCATTATCCATTAAAACTGCTAAATACACCCCATAAACATAATTTTACACTTAGAGGTAGACATTATTCAGGAAAAAGTACTGCTTTTGATAGTATTGTGAATGATAAGAAGAGGTTCAGCTTCTGAATCTGGCACAATTATTGTTGAAAAAATGATGTATTCTCTGTAGCCCCAGTTGTATATTCAAGGAATCAACAGCCCTTTGATTAATAATACCATGATAGGTTTGGCATTGATAGGCCATCAAGGTTTACTGCTACAAAAATACTGCAGCCTATTTAACTATTTGATAGAGCACCAAAAAGACAAATGTATTCTCCGTAGCCCCTGTATTCTCCGTAGCCCCTGTATTTTCCACAGCCCCAGTTGTAATCAAGGAATCAGCAGTCCTTTGATTAATAATACCATGATAGGTTTGGCATTGATAGGCCATCAAGGTTTACTGCTACAGAAATACTGCAGCGTATTTAACTATTTGATAGAGCACCAAAAAGACAAATGTATTCTCCGTAGCCCCTGTATTCTCCGTAGCCCCTGTATTTTCCACAGCCCCAGTTGTAATCAAGGAATCAGCAGTCCTTTGATTAATAATACCATGATAGGTTTGGCATTGATAGGCCATCAAGGTTTACTGCTACAGAAATACTGCAGCGTATTTAACTATTTGATAGAGCACCAAAAAGACAAATGTATTCTCCGTAGCCCCTGTTTTCTCCGTAGCCCCCATTAGACATTGTCACCAAATAAATTTTACCACGGGTTCTAGTATACATATCTTTGGCCTAACCACACCATATAGGTGTGTATAATTGTATAATTGGTTTGATAGTTTTTTTACCAGAAATTATATGTACTGGTACATGTATGATATGATACTTATGAGTAAAATATGAAAGGAAATGCACTGATGGGCAAATTTTGGTATCACAATCAGTTTGAGATGAAACCGATAGACTATTTTGATGCCACAACAAGAGCTATGAGTGTATTATGTTGTCGAACCTGTCTAAATTGTAAAATGGTGTGGTATAATTTGTTCATGGTAAAGTTTTAATAATAGAAGAGGGCTATGGAGAATACAACATCTATCTGAAAATTTTCCATTGAGTCAGTGGAGCATTTTCGCAAACTCAACAATGTTATTTGAGATTTTTAGGTTTCCAGGTTGTAAATATGAGAATGAAAACTAAGATGCCTTGACAAAAGACACTGAGTGAGGAGGAGAAGAGAGAAAAGAAGAGGTTAAAGATGAGGAGATACAGATTATTTTTTAAATGCTGTAACTCGAAAACTAGATGAGGATACAACATGAAATTTTCAAATCTGATTTTGAATACACTGAATTTTCCAGATCAAATTTATTTAACATTCTACAGAAGATTGAATTTTTTACCATATTGAAACGCAAATTGACACCTTGAAAGTAAAAATGCCGTACAGTGAGACCAAGCCCTAAGAAAATACATATGTGCACCCTAACAAGTATACACTTTCTGAATTCTATTTCCACTCCTCCATGTACTGGAAAGTGTAAATGAAAGTTATTGGTGCAATATTACTGCAATATTGATTATTAGTTATTTTTCTTACCTTGAATGTATTTTACTGTCTATTTTTCTGATGTTTCATTAGTTTGAATACAATAAATCTATGTAGCTACGTAGTTGTCTGCTGACAGGGCAGTACATGTATATCAGAGAGTACACAAGGCAGTGAAGCAGATGAAAGGAGCCCCCCACCCTCCTCTCCGGACGGCTGAGTGAGCACAGAGCCATGTCCACCGCACATTCCTCATTATAAATTACACTGAGATTCACTAAACCCTGACAATGCCCTACATTTCTCCTTTCATTTATCACCCAACAACAAAAATAGGCCATGAAAACAAGATTTATTGAATTATGAGTTTTATAGTTGGGCGTTCATCATTTACATACCAGGTTATGATGCATCTATTCTACTACTAAGAGCCATTAAGTTTAAGAAAAGATGTGAATAATATCATGAAGATTGCGTCGACAAATATCTAATGATTATGTTCATGATATCATTTTGATTAGTATGACATTCAAATGATATAACTCTGACAGGACAACTGTCATGTGCAAAGTAGGAATCTTGCACAATGTAGGAATAATTCCTACATTGTGCAGGACAAAGTAGGAATTCCTACATTGCACAAATAAGTGGGAATATTAGTCCCGGGGGGGGGGGGTACTCTCATAGTCAGCGTTACCGGGGAAGCTGGGCTAAATAGGGTCCTTTTCGCTGATATTTTCCCTAAAACAGGTTAAGATATTTCATCATTTTCCCTAAAACAGGGTACTATTTTTCAAATTTCTCCCTAAAACAGGGATCACAATCCCCCTTTCCAAATCTCCCCCTTCTGCATCATCCCTAAATGGGGGTATAAAAAATTCAGCTAGTCCTAAATCAGGGTACCAATAATGATAGAATATTTCCCTAAATCAGGCTCTGGGGTTTTCAGTTCCCTCCGGGTTAAGATATTTTATCATTTTCCCTAAAACAGAGTACTGTTTTTCAAATTTCTCCCTAAAACAGGGATCACAATCCCCTTTTCCAAATCTCCTCATTCTGCATCATCCCTAAATGAGGGTATCAAAAATTCAGCTAGTCCTAAATCAGGGTACCAAATTTCAGCTAGTCCTAAATCAGGGTACCAATAATGATAGAATATTTCCCTAATTCAGGCTCTGGGGTTTTCAGTTCCATCCCAGCCTCCGCGGGTTAAAATTGTGCAGGACAAAGTAGGAATTCCTACATTGCGCAAATAAGTGGGAATATTAGTCCGGGATTAGAGTCAAGAATCCAAATATCAGGAAGCTGAATGAGGTCATTGAGGAGGTTTAGGCTATATGAATGTTGGACTTTATGAACATAGGACTGTTATAAAAATATTTATAATGATATGAGCATGCACTGATATCAGTTGTGTGCATAATAAAATATGATTTTGTCAGTACATTTCTGACTGGCAAAAAGGCAGATATCTGGATGTGAGCCTGTAAACGTATCATTAAGACACAAATATTTGAAGAAAAAAAAGTTTGTACATTTTTTGTAAAATTAAAGTGACAATCAACATTTCTATTTCCAAATATGTCATATTTCCATTATAATGTACGAGTCAATCCAAATGTGTAACCACATTCTCCAATGCCAATAACGTCCAATTAAGCAGGAAGCGTCTGTTATTTTTTTAAAATACAAAATTTAATAGAAAACTTATAAACATTGCAATTATATTGGCCGCATCCATTGATCTCAGTTATTGATATATCTTAAAATTCCTACTTATTTGCACAAAGTAGGAATTCCTACTGGGCCACGATTCCTACTGTGTGCAAGACACTACTACTTTTCTAACCTGTCTATATACAAACTACTTTGGTAAGCCCTGGCACTTGACATTACATTTACATTTTTTACAAAAAAGGCATCAACTCGTCCTGTCCAACCTTCTTCCACCTATTAGACGATGAGGCCAAAGTAAGTCATGGTTATAGGAAAAATTGCTTTATTTCTGAAATAAAATACACACCCCTGTGTCGTTGTGGAATCTTGTTAAAAGTTTCAGTGAAAGGCATATACAGTGACAGACACTTGATGACTTTTCGAACCTGTTTATATACAAACTATTTTGTTAAGCCCTGGCACTTGACATTACATTTGCATAGGGTACACTCGAGTGGAGCCCGCAGACAGAAAGCAGTGAAATCTGCTGAGTTGCCCACCTGTTCACAATCGTTTGCAAAGTGGCACTTTCCGCCGGACCAATTGTATATCAGTGGCAAGTCCATTTAATGTGGCTTGGATGGTGTCAATCGTGTGTAACCGGTGGATCTGGCGGAAACTGCCGGCTTCAATCGTGTGCACCCATATTAACAAAAAAAAAGACATCAGCCACAGTTTGCTCCCATTAACTACAACGAGGCTTGCATGGTGTCAGGGCGATAGTAGTTGTGGAACCCTGACTTGCGCGAGCAGAGCTCTGGAGGCTACGTCGGGTCATATTGCTCCGACCAGCCCAGCCAGAAGAGAACAAGGAGGACCAAATGCCGTTTCTCTTAAGGTCTATAATCCACAATCAGTTTGAAGCATCTGGAGAGAACTTCGGGTGGTCTCGTATATTTACGTAACTGCCTTCGGCTCTGGGGGATTCCAGGATGAGAGTGAGGCTATGATGCCAGTGGAGGGTATTTCCCATTCAGCACACATGGCCGACAAACCAAGAGATAACCGAGGCAGGTGGTCTTCTCTGTCATATGTTGTTAAAATGTTAATATAATGTCATAATTATGCAATATCCTGCTAGCACAGTATATAAACTCTAACTCTAACTGAATTCAGACTGGATATTATGCAACTTTCTTCAATTGATAAGTAGTGTTCTCCAATCACCCATCGGCAAAGCCCAGATAGGTGATATAAGTCGCCACCTGCAAAAACTGAGTCGAGACTAATAATAAAAAATTAAGACTAGCTGGGAAAGTTTACTTTTTCTGTGCTAAATTAACAAATAACATTACTTTGAACACACTTAAGCCAAAAAAACATAAGTCTGTCCCAGTTTTTCATTGTGGATTATAGACCTTAAACTAGGGCGATAGCCACCTTTATCTCATACTTGGTGCCTCAAGAGAGTGTTCTGCACCTTGGAGTTATATTTTGGCAGATCACCCCTCTGCCAAACTATTTCCTTTTATCTTTTATAAAGATTCTTTTCATATTTACATAATTTTGAAATGAATAAAATGTTTGTTTAAATATATTTGTGCACAAATGTCATAAAATTTGTCAATTATAAAATATATGTAATCAGTCTTAATTCAACAAATCATGAATTAATTTCTCTGAAATGAACATGACGACTCTGGATTTATTTTGACCTGGAGCAGACGGCATTTTAGATTTGGGTCATGAGGACCTTGAAACACAGACAGGTGGGACTCCTGTTGATAGAGACTGCAACCTTTTGTGGGAACCTCGAAACTGATCACTGTTCACCCAGTTGGGACAGAATTACACCCATTTCATTTAGTGCTTTGTAGGTGGTCTAGTTTCACTGCATGTAGTAATATAAAATTGATTAGATTATGTAAATGAGCTGAGAACTTATAAGAGTCACACACAACATAATTTTGAACTTACTACCATGTTTTCATTGCTTTGCTTTGAAGATAAAATTGATTGCAAACCCCATCTATCTGCAGTGGATAAGTATGAGATAAAGACAAGAACATGAGTTTGTGCAGTGTTCAGGGAGACAGATCTCTCTTCGGACCCTTGAGATCCTTCCACCAGAACCAACTTGAGAGATCTGTCTCCCTGAACACTGCACTCACATGTTCTTGCCTTCATATTACATGTTGGCAGAATATCAATGCAAGGAAATAATGTCAGGGGAAAAAGAACCAAAATATTGTCAGGGGAAAAAGAACCAACATATTGTCAGGGGAAAGGGGAAAAGGCCATATATGAACACTATTCAAAAAATAAAAAAGTTGCCCTTTTATCTTAAATTCCTTTCCACCTTCAATATATACATTGTATATCATACCTGTGTGACAAGATACTTGTCATTTTTATTACAGAACTTAAGAAATTCTACCTTGGCACCAAGAATATTTCCAGGATTGTATTGTTATGTCATTAAATGGCACTCAATGTTAAACATTGTTACTGAACTTTGTCAAATGTATTGTGGAGGTTTGATCAACACTCATTGCTGGTTTCTTTTATAAACCTATTTAATGTTAAAAGTTATATGATATTCCAAAATGGAAGAGAGAAAGTACACAAAACTGTATATACAAAACCTAAAAGTCTATATTACTTTCATTACCTGCAGCAACAAGACAAAGAAGGCAGAAGAAAGAAGGCATGTCTGGTAAGAGCAAAATTATAATTTTGCCCTGAATATGCACTATACATTAGATAAATTTAAAGTAAATTCAAAGAAAAACTAAACCGTAATTTTCTCCTCTGAATTGTTTTCATTTAAACATTTCTTTCTCAATGCATTTGCAAATATGCCAGAAACAAGACATTATTATCTTCTGGCTTGATATACAAATACAAACACAGGCATCAGAGATGCATCAACCCTCAGCCCTGGTAACTTACTGTACAACATTCCCTCCACACAATATTTGTGAACAAAACGTCACTGCACCAAGGCAAATTGATGCAGGGGTAAAAAAAACATAATAGTGCACATCTACTTCCTTTGATAGCTTATGTGTGTCAAGTATCATGAAACTTGTCATCATTTACTCTAGAATTATTGAGATGATGGGCATGTGACCTTGAAAAGCCTATTAAACTCATCTGGGGTCTTCACCAGATGTTTGTGTGTAAATTCTCATGAAGCTGCCATCATTTGTTCTTGAGTTATCGTAATGCTTGGGATTTCACATAATTGTCTCTGTGACCTTGAAAAGAAGGTGAAGGTCACCATCCATCAAACTCGTTTGGGGTTTCACCACTTGCTTATGTGTGTCAAGTCTCATGAAGCTGCCATCATTTGTTCTTGAGTTATCGGGATGACAAGGATGTTTGCTCCATACATACATACACACACACACTTACACACACACACTTACACACACACTTACACACACACACACGCCAGGAGTCTGCAATACCCTCAGTCCGATTACATCAGGGGCTGAGGGTAAAAATAATGTGATGGCAAACTGAGTACTTAAGCATTTTTCTGGATATTTTTTTTTTTTCGTTTGTCATCTTCTGTAGATTGTATTCTACCTTTTAGTAGCATTTTTATGAAATTTATCTAAAAATAACATGATGATAGTTCTTCAAAAGACAAATAAGTGTTTTGTGATTTATCATTTATTAATAAATAAATAAATTTCCATAAACTAGAGGCATAGCAATAGTAATCTAATTGGATGTGTTCTGATATAATATGTTTCTCAGTTCAACAAAATAAAATGTGATGCTTTTTTGAACTATGGAATGTAAAATGTTTTTCATAAATTAAAATAATTATACATGTATGTATTCATCAATTTAGATGCTCAAATTAGCCATTTTTAAAGGTTTGTTCCATGGTTTTATAAACAAAGCTTTTGCTTTAGTAGATTATCATGAAATGTATATATGTAGAATATGACATGAAATAATTGAGAATAACATATGACTAGTTAGTGATCCGAATAAATATAATTATTGATTATACAAAATATATCACTAATATATGCACATAAATGGTTTATCACATAGCCCTGCATATTAAAAGAAATCAGAGCTGCATTACAAATGTGTTGATTTGAAAGATGGTCCAGGTATAATATATATATATATATATATATATATATATATATATATATATATATATATATATATATATATATATATATATATATATATATATATATATATATAAATTCACATATGTACACATTTCCTTTTTTGTAATGAAGTTTGAAAAGGATTTCAATAACCAAAATTAAACTCGGAAGTCAGTTGTTTGTTGATAATACATTAATAAACCAAAGCCAATATATGCATGATATTGCCTGCACAGGTTTTTCATGCATGTTTCTTGAAAACTGCATACCTTTCATAATCTAAATTTTGGTAAATAAAAGTTTTCCAAGACTGATAAAAGCACTGGATAAAGATAACCTTTTCACTTTTTCACAGACTAAAGCCCCAGTCACACTTGCACGATCTTTAACAAGACTGTTCGGGAATTGGCACGATTGTGATGATCGCAGAAAAAACGAAAGTCAGATGACCACATGCTGAGACATGACTCGTTCAGACCCGGACCCCACAAGATCACCACGTGCTCAACACGCCTTCTCTATCACGTGCCTATCTGTGCAACATGGCCAGGTCTTCCTGTGGTCTTAACAAAGTCTTTACAAGTCCTCAGAAGTCCTCAGATGTCATATGTTATCTGCCATGGTCGCGAGGTGAGCGTATCAGATCGGCAGGCCATCCTCCCATGGACGTGTGGCATGCTGCATGCACATCGTAGACGAATACCTATACGACAGTCAGCAGATTATGCATGATCGCCATAAGTTCACACCAGAGGGCATGGCGACTGTGTGGGGACTGCCACAGGATTGCCTCCAGTTGAACAGTTCAAAACAATCATGGGCTTGTCCCGACTTCAGCAGACCAAACAAGACCTTGGCAGACGATTCCAGACCACCTTACGTGTGTTCCCGTTCTGATAAACGATGCGAGACTATCTAACAGATCATGCCAAGTCATGTGATAGATCGTGTAAGTGTGACTGGGGCATAAACATGAGTGTATGATGCCTCCTGTGTTATAAAGATTGATATCATAATAAGTAAGGGATACCAGTGTCAGCACCCCATGAAAAATTTGGTTTTGATATATTTCTATATTTATGTTTAACAGGTCAGTAGATTGGTGATCAAACGCTTGATAACCAACACATTTTTCAGGTATTGAGGGGCTTCTCTTGTAATCGAGGATGTTGTTAGTAATCAAGGCACTAGTCAGTCATCAAAGCACTAGTCAGTCATCAAGGCAGTTGTCAGTCATCAAGGCAGTTGTCAGTCATCAAGGCAGTTGTCAGTCATCAAGGCAGTTGTCAGTCATCAAGGCAGTTGTCAGTCATCAAGGCAGTTGTCAGTCAACAAGGCACTTGTCAGTCATCAAGGCACTTGTCAGTCATCAAGGCAGTTGTCAGTCATCAAGGCAGTTGTCAGTCAACAAGGCACTTGTCAGTCATCAAGGCACTTGTCAGTCATCAAGGCAGTTGTCAGTCATCAAGGCACTAGTCAGTCAACAAGGCAGTTGTCAGTCATCAAGGCACTTGTCAGTCATCAAGGCACTTGTCAGTCATCAAGGCACTTGTCAGTCATCAAAGCATTTGTAAGTCATCAAGGCACTTGTCAGTCATCAAAGCATTTGTAAGTCATCAAGGCACTTGTAAGTAATCAAAGCATTTGTAAGTCATCAAGGCACTTATCAGTAATTTCATTAATAATATTTTCAGTATTCACAAGCAATTCTCCTGTATAGTAGTCCTTTCAATATGTTTGTAGCAACAACAAGACACTAAATCTCCCCTTTAAAATATCTTCCTTTACATCAAGAAGCTCTCAAACTTCATGAAGCTTTTAGTAACCATGGCAACACATATTTCATCAATTCACAGCCCTGTGATAAGCATGTTTAATACAAGCTAGGAAATATAGAAAGATTATTTAAAAACATTTATAACATACTTATCTCATAGTTATTTGCCTATTTACAATGCCTGTAATCATATAAAAACCGTACAACTAAAAATACAAGTTGATATAAGTAAACAGGATTTTCTTGATAAAACTCTAATCATTTACAGGGAAAAGGTACTTCTTGGGAAGAAATAACCAAAGTAAGATAACATATTGCACATCATTTGGCAGAGATTTAGCAGGCCATGGGGCCGCTGTACTTGCACGCAATCTCAAATCATACACTCAAATGCCAAAATTAAATAGGAAAAGCTTAACCCTAATAATAAGTAAAAGGGTTGAACTTTAATAAAAAATGAAAAAAAAGGTCACATTTAATTGTTTTCCATGATAACATTCATAAGACTCAAATTACACTGCATGTGAGTCAAATACAGATCTATTGCATCTGTTTCACAAATTTATTACAGCAGTCAAGAAACATAACTGTAGGCAAGACCTATCTACCCTAGATTGAGCAAAATGTTTAAGTTGCATTTCTTGTTTTATTTCATTCAAGTAAGCATAAAATTGATAGTTATAAATCCTATGCTCGTGGTGAAATATACTGCCATGCATGGCTGCTATAGAAACAAAGTTAAATTTCCTGATATCTAATCTCAGCACATGAACAATGCTAGTCCACGATCTTGGCAATATTTAATCCCGGACACACTTCATTGAATGTCATCTGTGAATTCCATTTGCACATTAAAGCTAAGATAGCAACAGTGTATCCTGAATATGAATTGGTTTTCTGGGGTAAATGTAATTTGCATTAAAATGCTGATTAATTACCTTCAAATATGTATATAAGACATCTACCTTATCATTTAAAATATGCTCACACAATTCCTATCTCAGTCAGCTTAAAATGTATTATTTTGTTTTTACCTGTACATCAAAACAAACACTTACTTTGTATGCACCATTCAGATATATATATATATATATATATATATATTGTGTAAGATTTATGTATATATATATACATATTGTGTATACATATTGTGTAAGATTTATGTATATATATACATATTGTGTATACATATTGTGTAAGATTTATGTATATATATATATTGTGTAAGATTTCAATCCACTGGATCTGAGGACATTTTAGCACTCCTGTAACAAAACCCTTTCATGTCAAGGCCTGCAAATAGAATCTACTACTAACCTTGCAACTATAATCAACCATTTATTGTCAGTTAAGTTATGGAATATTAATGTATTCAAATAATCTTAGCAAAATTAAATGTGTTCTTTTCTTACTTGTTTAATATTCAATATTTCCATAGTACTGTTCATTTTCATTTTCCACGGTATTGTTCATATTCATTTTCTCACCAATGTTAATATTTCCATAGTATTGATCATCTTCAATGCTGTCTGTATTTCCGTAATACTCTTCATTTTCAGGACCACCAATGTGTTCATGTGAATGTGCAGGGTTCACATCTATATTGCCATAATACTGCTCCTCTTGCTCAGCAGCATGGTCCATTGTTTGGTACGTCCCCTGGTGGGATTCTGTGGTGCCATGTGCTGTATGGTCATAGTCATCCTGGTCATAAGCAGCATTATATTGTGGAGAGAGATGGTGTTGTCTGTCCACTTCATTAAATGCCTGGTTTACATATATCTGATCAGGGTCTTCTTCCACAGCATTATCTTCTATCTCGGCAGGGATAACATCTGGATCATTATCTTCTATCTCGGCAGGGATAACATCTGGATCATTATCTTCTATCTCAGTAGGGGACCCCTCCAGATTGGGTTTTGGTGAGGAGTCCTCACCTTTTTGATATAAATCCCTGTGGCTGTTAACTATCATTTGATTTTCATAAATTGGGTCATCCAGTGTTTGTTGGCCATCTGGTTGCGGATCAACCTCTGACTTATCATCAGGCTCCATCTGGTGGTGAAGGTTCAAACTGCTGCTGAATGCCTGGTTCTGGTACACCTCCTCTTCTTCATCTTGTACTGCAATTTTGGGAATTTCAAGTTTGGGCCTTGATGCTAATCTATCACTTTCATGAAGGCCAAGCTTCTGCAAATTTTCCCTTTTGCTTTGTACCAGTGGTATGTCAGTCACATTTACATATTTCTTGCTTGTTTTAGGCTTGTCTGTGTTTTGCTTTTCCTCTTCCTGGTGTGTGGATGTGTTGAATTCTTCAGGGCCTGGATAGAGACTCTCAGTGTTGACCTCAGCATATGGTATTCCATCCTCTCCCACGGCCCCCTCCTCATTCTGAAAAACACCAGAAAAGGAAGATGATTAGTGCCATTAGAGACTTTTGACTAAAAAAATCAAAATGGCAAGGAAGTAAAAATAAACTTTCAGGCTCTGTCATGACAACAAATAATACACTAACAAAAATTATTATAAGAATGTTTTGAAAACCTTTGTGAAAGCTTAAAATATTGCATCTCAAGACCAAAAATAGGCATCAGAGATGACAGGATGATTATTTCTGTGTGTATGTGTGTGGGTGGATGGAGTAGGGGGTTATATAAACATCACATTATGATCTTAAAATTAGGTCAAAGTCATTCATGAGCTCAGATCTTCATTTGAAGTTTCTGTACGACAGGTTTGATGCCCAAGGTCATGTTCTTTAAAATAAATTGGGGATCAAATTAGGGCCACAACCATGGCAAAATATAGTGTCTGAACAGATTTCACTTCTCAACATCTCCACATCTACATATCCATAGAGACTGGGCAAATAGGGCATCATGATGATAATCTTTCCCATTACAGATTTTTCACCCTAAAATTGATAGGAAACAAGAAGACTTTACTTGGCCCAATGTCAATCTTTTGTAAATTTCTCAGGCTTTTTAACCAACCAGCAGCAACAGACAACCAAGTCTGCTTGTTTTCCTGTTGAATGCATGTGAAGTTATCTATTATCATGATCTCATTATGTGGTGAGGAGGATTACTTACCACAATTCTAATAGTAGGGTCTCTGATGTAGCGCTTTTTGCCACCAAGGATATTTCTGCTTTCAGTCTGGAAAGAACATTAATCGAATCAGTGACTCAATCTCAAATTTCAAGGTGAAATTTGAAAAAAATGTGTTATTAATAAAATGTCTGTAGATGGCTGTTTTTCAAAGGTTGAACCTGGAAAACAAATTGGCCTCGTGTGAAATTGGTTTATCTGAGAGCATCAACTAGCCTGTGTGCATGTGTTCATCCGACATTTTTCAATAAAAAAAAAAGAACAACATCAGCAAACTTTTTCACTGCCCTCGCCTTTACACAACAATTTCTCATAAAGATGAATATACCTATTCAAATAAAATACATAGATCAAAAGTAAATTTCAAAATTATTACTATAGATCATAATTAGGATTGTTATTAACATGAAATTTTCAGATTTGTAAGTAAATGATATGTTCTTTTCTTTTTAATCAAATTATGGAATCCCCTTATAAGCCAATAGACCTCCCAAAAAGCAGTTCCAATATTTGGGACAGCTATTTAATATTTTGGACACTCAAGAAATTGTGTTCACAAGGCTTTCAAAGATCAGGTCCTAGAGCCTGAAAATGAAGGTCAGGGTCACCAACGGGCACAATATTTCAAGATCTCCGTATGAGGCATCATTGGTTTAAGTTTCAAGAGCTAAACATTATTTGTTCTAAACATATCATGATCATAATAAAGTCTAGATGCCTGGATGGCTCAGGCTCTGACAATGCCCCTTCGTCAAATCTTGCCAAAGCATAAAGACTGTCATAATACTGTTATAATGAAACTAATTCCAAGATAAATGATTAAATCATTTGCAGTGGATTGTTTTGATATGACATAAACTTACAGTGGTTTTATTTAAATCTGTATTTGATGGAAGCTGCACAACTGGGGACTTTGGGCGTTTCCTCTTCTTCTTCCAGAAAAGATAAGCACCAACCAGCAAGGCTAGGAAGAGAATTCCACCAATCACAGCAGGGGCTATTATTACTGCGAGGGGGTCTTTTTTCACACATTTCCCTTGGCTTACTTGCAGCCCACTGCTGCAGGTGGACAAACATTGCCCGTTTTCCAGCACTGTGTCACTGTCACACTCCTCACAACTCCTCTCTCCCCCATCACTGCATACAGTGCAATTACCATCAGCACACGGTAGGCATGTCTTGTTTCCTGGTTCTCCGTAGAATCCAGTGAAGCATTCCTTGAGACAGAGGGTGGTGGATGTGTTGTTGAGGCAGTCTGGTCCCTTGGAGGCTGACAGTTCACAGCCTTGCTGGTAAAAGTTTTCTGCACAGTTGACACAGTCTCTGTTAGAATTGCCATGACACTCATCACAGCTGGGATCACACAGGGCACACTCGTATTCACTATGTGGAGGGTCCAGATCATCCATATAGGTGCCACTCCTTGTTGTCCAGGGCATCACTGTGGAAACACTTTGACACACAGATGGGATGGATGGCATCTCAACTGTTACTATATGCTTATTGCCTGGGCAAACATTCTTCACACATAAATTCCCATCTCTCAGTGACAAATTATACTTTATACAAATGCAACATATGGTTTCACCCTCATAGTAATGTGTTCCCCTGCAGTGGTCAAATTGGTCATCCTCGGTTGTCATGGTTACTGTGCTGGTGTCACTCATCACCACCTGAATAAAAAAAAGATGAATTATTCAATCAGATCCACTCATTTTGATGGAGGTAACCCAGTTTGAAGTAAGCATCTTTTTGGTCACGGATAAACATGACAAAATAATGTCATGCATAGAGTTATCTAGACACACAGATCACAATTTGTTCACATGATGGCATGCACGAACGTGACAAAAATGTCAGGCTCAATGTACATATGAAGAGAGCTGCCTCAATAGATTGAAAATTTATTTATTAATATCTCAAAAATAATATGATAAAGAAATCATATGATGATAATGATGGCAATAATGTACATATGTTTAAAGTCAGTGGTGTGATCAAAAAAAAAAATCCAACACAAAAACTCATGGTGCAAATTTAGATCAAATTTCAAATTTGATCAAATTTCAAGAATCCAGTGAAGCATTCCTTGATATTTTCTGACCAAAGTTTGAAGTACATGGCAGGCTCCCATTGTACAGTGAAAATAGGACTTTTCTTATTGTACTTGTTTGCAGATGCACTGCAGAGCAGGGGGATGTCCAGATGAGTGTTGCAGCTTTGCATATCCTTGTGATGTTCCAAGGGGCTCCCTATAATATCCTACTGACCTCTCTTTCATTTAATCTGACAGTTGCATTCATGTTAATTGCACACGCATTCAAATTCTTTGTGCACTGATTTCTCTTCTTTGCTTTTATTAAAATGATATTTGGATCTAAAGACTTGCATAAATGGAAAAAAGAGCCTATTATCAATGTGGAAAATCACCTAAGAACTGACAGTGTAGCACTTCTTCATATTTGATTGGTTACAAATGCATGGTTTCAATGGGAAGTAATGTTTCTATTCACCAAAATTGGGGGAAAACGGTAGCATCATCAGACAATGTTAGAGACACCTGATGGAAAACTTGTTTATTTAACTATTTGTTTGTTGTTTATTTGTGATGGGATGTTCATTTGTTGTCCATTTGTTCTTAGAAGTCCTGCACTAGAATAGAGGTGCATGTAAAAACATGGCAGATATACCAGAAGCACCAGGTGAAATAAGTAAAGTGGAGGATCTAGTCCACATTTTGGCACTAAGGGGGAAAAATTATCATGCCTCGTTGATATTTTTGAAATAGAAGGCAGCAAAAAATAAAGCACAGTAAGTCGGTCTTCCATAGAAACTGACCTTGATAAAGTAAAGACTTGGACCATTTTATATACATGCAATCAAAAAAAGAACCACAAACGAAAATATTTTGTATTTGAATATATATTTTTAATATTTCTGACCAAAATATTGTGAGAGAAAGGTGAAAATATGTAACTAACTTAATGTCAATAAATAAATACCATGTATTTATTGTAATTCTGAAAGGTTTATGCAAGAAAAAGTAAGTTATGTGTTTTATGGGTAAATTTTAGTGAGATATCAACCATTAAATTGCAGATATAATTGCTATATTCATTGGCAATTATAAAGGCATATGAGTTTGCTTCCCATGTGCCTTGCAGGTGACATGCAGGTGACATGCTGGATGCATGTGCCATGTAGTACACAAGCAATGAGCAAAACACCCATCTGTGTCGTGTGCAACAAGATCGGTTACAATTGCTTTGACTTCAGGGCAATTTCAAATCTGGGATTCACATCTGGGAACTATCATGCATAGCAGATCTCTACAATTATGCATGATTGTAAATCTAACCTCGATGAATGGTGATTAACAGATTCAAGAGTCAAAGGGGCTCAAAGGAGCCAGTAAATAATCCACCAGCATGTCAGGCAGACATCTATCACTGAGCCATGTCTGACATCACAGCCACCAGCATGTCAGGCAGACATCTATCACTGAGCCATGTCTGACATCACAGCCACCAGCAGGTCAGGCAGACATCTATCACTGAGCCATGTCTGACATCACAGCCACCAGCAGGTCAGGCAGACATCTATCACTGAGCCATGTCTGACATCACAGCCACCAGCATGTCAGGCAGACATCTATCACTGAGCCATGTCTGACATCACAGCCACCAGCAGGTCAGGCAGACATCTATCACTGACCCATGTCTGACATCACAGCCACCAGCAGGTCAGGCAGACATCTATCACTGAGCCATGTCTAACATCACAGCCACCAGCATGTCAGGCAGACATCTACCATGGAGCCATGTCTGACATCACATCCACCAGCATGTCAGGCAGACATCTATCATGGAGCCATGTCTAACATCACATCCACCAGCATGTCAGGCAGACATCTATCACTGACCCATGTCTGACATCACATCCACCAGCAGGTCAGGCAGACATCTATCACTGACCCATGTCTGACATCACATCCACCAGCATGTCAGGCAGACATCTATCACTGACCCATGTCTGACATCACATCCACCAGCATGTCAGGCAGACATCTATCATGGAGCCATGTCTGACATCACATCCACCAGCATGTCAGGCAGACAGCTATCATGGAGCCATGTCTGACATCACATCCACCAGTAGGTCAGGCAGACATCTACCATGGAGCCATGTCTGACATCACATCCACCAGCATGTCAGGCAGACAGCTATCATGGAGCCATGTCTGACATCACAGCCACCAGCATGTCAGGCAGATATCTATCACTGAGCCATGTCTGACATCACATCCACCAGCAGGTCAGGCAGACATCTATCACTGACCCATGTCTGACATCACATCCACCAGCATGTCAGGCAGACGGCTATCACTGACCCATGTCTGACATCACAGCCACCAGCATGTCAGGCAGACATCTATCACTGAGCCATGTCTGACATCACAGCCACCAGCATGTCAGGCAGATATCTATCACTGAGCCATGTCTGACATCATATCCACCAGCATGTCAGGCAGATATCTATCACTGAGCCATGTCTGACATCACAGCCACCAGCATGTCAGGCAGATATCTATCACTGAGCCATGTCTGACATCACATCCACCAGCAGGTCAGGCAGACATCTATCACTGAGCCATGTCTGACATCACAGCCACCAGCATGTCAGGCAGATATCTATCACTGAGCCATGTCTGACATCACAGCCACCAGCATGTCAGGCAGATATCTATCACTGAGCCATGTCTGACATCATATCCACCAGCATGTCAGGCAGATATCTATCACTGAGCCATGTCTGACATCACAGCCACCAGCATGTCAGGCAGATATCTATCACTGAGCCATGTCTGACATCACAGCCACCAGCAGGTCAGGCAGACATCTACCATGGAGCCATGTCTGACATCACAGCCACCAGCAGGTCAGGCAGACAGCTAACATGGAGCCATGTCTGACATCCCAGCCACCAGCATGTCAGGCAGACAGCTATAATGGAGCCATGTCTGACATCACAGCCACCAGTAGGTCAGGCAGACATCTATCACTGACCCATGTCTGACATCACATCCACCAGCATGTCAGGCAGACATCTATCACTGAGCCATGTCTGACATCACAGCCACCAGCATGTCAGGCAGACATCTATCACTGAGCCATGTCTGACATCACAGCCACCAGCATGTCAGGCAGATATCTATCACTGAGCCATGTCTAACATCACAGCCACCAGCATGTCAGGCAGACATCTATCACTGAGCCATGTCTGACATCCCAGATACCAGCAGGTCAGGCAGACATCTATCACTGAGCCATGTCTGACATCACATCCACCAGCAGGTCAGGCAGACATCTACCATGGAGCCATGTCTGACATCACATCCACCAGCAGGTCAGGCAGACATCTATCATGGAGCCATGTCTGACATCACATCCACCAGCAGGTCAGGCAGACATCTATCACTGAGCCATGTCTAACATCACAGCCACCAGCAGGTCAGGCAGACATCTATCATGGAGCCATGTCTGACATCAGAGCCACCAGCAGGTCAGGCAGACATCTATCACTGAGCCATGTCTGACATCACAGCCACCAGCATGTCAGGCAGACAGCTATCATGGAGCCATGTCTGACATCACAGCCACCAGCATGTCAGGCAGATATCTATCACTGAGCCATGTCTGACATCACAGCCACCAGCAGGTCAGGCAGACAGCTATCACTGAGCCATGTCTGACATCACAGCCACCAGCATGTCAGGCAGACATCTATCATGGAGCCATGTCTAACATCACATCCACCAGCATGTCAGGCAGACATCTATCACTGACCCATGTCTGACATCACATCCACCAGCAGGTCAGGCAGACATCTATCACTGACCCATGTCTGACATCACATCCACCAGCATGTCAGGCAGACATCTATCACTGACCCATGTCTGACATCACATCCACCAGCATGTCAGGCAGACATCTATCATGGTGCCATGTCTGACATCACATCCACCAGCATGTCAGGCAGACATCTATCACTGAGCCATGTCTAACATCACAGCCACCAGCATGTCAGGCAGACATCTACCATGGAGCCATGTCTGACATCACATCCACCAGCATGTCAGGCAGACATCTATCATGGAGCCATGTCTAACATCACATCCACCAGCATGTCAGGCAGACATCTATCACTGACCCATGTCTGACATCACATCCACCAGCAGGTCAGGCAGACATCTATCACTGACCCATGTCTGACATCACATCCACCAGCATGTCAGGCAGACATCTATCACTGACCCATGTCTGACATCACATCCACCAGCATGTCAGGCAGACATCTATCATGGAGCCATGTCTGACATCACATCCACCAGCATGTCAGGCAGACAGCTATCATGGAGCCATGTCTGACATCACATCCACCAGTAGGTCAGGCAGACATCTACCATGGAGCCATGTCTGACATCACATCCACCAGCATGTCAGGCAGACAGCTATCATGGAGCCATGTCTGACATCACAGCCACCAGCATGTCAGGCAGATATCTATCACTGAGCCATGTCTGACATCACATCCACCAGCAGGTCAGGCAGACATCTATCACTGACCCATGTCTGACATCACATCCACCAGCATGTCAGGCAGACGGCTATCACTGACCCATGTCTGACATCACAGCCACCAGCATGTCAGGCAGACATCTATCACTGAGCCATGTCTGACATCACAGCCACCAGCATGTCAGGCAGATATCTATCACTGAGCCATGTCTGACATCACATCCACCAGCATGTCAGGCAGATATCTATCACTGAGCCATGTCTGACATCACAGCCACCAGCATGTCAGGCAGATATCTATCACTGAGCCATGTCTGACATCACATCCACCAGCATGTCAGGCAGATATCTATCACTGAGCCATGTCTGACATCACAGCCACCAGCAGGTCAGGCAGACATCTACCATGGAGCCATGTCTGACATCACAGCCACCAGCAGGTCAGGCAGACAGCTAACATGGAGCCATGTCTGACATCCCAGCCACCAGCATGTCAGGCAGACAGCTATCATGGAGCCATGTCTGACATCACAGCCACCAGTAGGTCAGGCAGACATCTATCACTGACCCATGTCTGACATCACATCCACCAGCATGTCAGGCAGACATCTATCACTGAGCCATGTCTGACATCACAGCCACCAGCAGGTCAGGCAGACATCTATCACTGAGCCATGTCTGACATCACAGCCACCAGCATGTCAGGCAGATATCTATCACTGAGCCATGTCTAACATCACAGCCACCAGCATGTCAGGCAGACATCTATCACTGAGCCATGTCTGACATCCCAGATACCAGCAGGTCAGGCAGACATCTATCACTGAGCCATGTCTGACATCACATCCACCAGCAGGTAAGGCAGACATCTACCATGGAGCCATGTCTGACATCACATCCACCAGCAGGTCAGGCAGACATCTATCATGGAGCCATGTCTGACATCACATCCACCAGCAGGTCAGGCAGACATCTATCACTGAGCCATGTCTAACATCACAGCCACCAGCAGGTCAGGCAGACATCTATCATGGAGCCATGTCTGACATCAGAGCCACCAGCAGGTCAGCCAGACATCTATCACTGAGCCATGTCTGACATCACAGCCACCAGCATGTCAGGCAGACAGCTATCATGGAGCCATGTCTGACATCACAGCCACCAGCATGTCAGGCAGATATCTATCACTGAGCCATGTCTGACATCACAGCCACCAGCAGGTCAGGCAGACAGCTATCACTGAGCCATGTCTGACATCACAGCCACCAGCATGTCAGGCAGACATCTATCATGGAGCCATGTCTAACATCACATCCACCAGCATGTCAGGCAGACATCTATCACTGACCCATGTCTGACATCACATCCACCAGCAGGTCAGGCAGACATCTATCACTGACCCATGTCTGACATCACATCCACCAGCATGTCAGGCAGACATCTATCACTGACCCATGTCTGACATCACATCCACCAGCATGTCAGGCAGACAGCTATCATGGAGCCATGTCTGACATCACATCCACCAGTAGGTCAGGCAGACATCTACCATGGAGCCATGTCTGACATCACATCCACCAGCATGTCAGGCAGACAGCTATCATGGAGCCATGTCTGACATCACAGCCACCAGCATGTCAGGCAGATATCTATCACTGAGCCATGTCTGACATCACATCCACCAGCAGGTCAGGCAGACATCTATCACTGACCCATGTCTGACATCACATCCACCAGCATGTCAGGCAGACGGCTATCACTGACCCATGTCTGACATCACAGCCACCAGCATGTCAGGCAGACATCTATCACTGAGCCATGTCTGACATCACAGCCACCAGCATGTCAGGCAGATATCTATCACTGAGCCATGTCTGACATCACATCCACCAGCATGTCAGGCAGATATCTATCACTGAGCCATGTCTGACATCACAGCCACCAGCATGTCAGGCAGATATCTATCACTGAGCCATGTCTGACATCACATCCACCAGCATGTCAGGCAGATATCTATCACTGAGCCATGTCTGACATCACAGCCACCAGCATGTCAGGCAGATATCTATCACTGAGCCATGTCTGACATCACAGCCACCAGCAGGTCAGGCAGACATCTACCATGGAGCCATGTCTGACATCACAGCCACCAGCAGGTCAGGCAGACAGCTAACATGGAGCCATGTCTGACATCCCAGCCACCAGCATGTCAGGCAGACAGCTATCATGGAGCCATGTCTGACATCACAGCCACCAGTAGGTCAGGCAGACATCTATCACTGACCCATGTCTGACATCACATCCACCAGCATGTCAGGCAGACATCTATCACTGAGCCATGTCTGACATCACAGCCACCAGCAGGTCAGGCAGACATCTATCACTGAGCCATGTCTGACATCACAGCCACCAGCATGTCAGGCAGACAGCTATCACTGAGCCATGTCTGACATCACAGCCACCAGCATGTCAGGCAGACAGCTATCACTGAGCCATGTCTGACATCACAGCCACCAGCAGGTCAGGCAGACAGCTATCACTGAGCCATGTCTGACATCACAGCCACCAGCATGTCAGGCAGACATCTATCACTGAGCCATGTCTGACATCACAGCCACCAGCATGTCAGGCAGACAGCTATCACTGAGCCATGTCTGACATCACAGCCACCAGCAGGTCAGGCAGACAGCTATCACTGAGCCATGTCTGACATCACAGCCACCAGCATGTCAGGCAGACAGCTATCACTGAGCCATGTCTGACAGCACAGCCACCAGCAGGTCAGGCAGACATCTATCACTGAGCCATGTCTGACATCACAGCCACCAGCATGTCAGGCAGACATCTATCACTGAGCCATGTCTGACATCACAGCCACCAGCATGTCAGGCAGACATCTATCATGGAGCCATGTCTGACATCACATCCACCAGCATGTCAGGCCGACATCTATCACTGAGCCATGTCTGACATCACAGCCACCAGCATGTCAGGCAGACAGCTATCATGGAGCCATGTCTGACATCACATCCACCAGCATGTCAGGCAGACAGCTATCACTGAGCCATGTCTGACATCACATCCACCAGCAGGTCAGGCAGACATCTATCACTGAGCCATGTCTGACATCACAGCCACCAGCATGTCAGGCAGACAGCTATCACTGAGCCATGTCTGACATCACAGCCACCAGCATGTCAGGCAGACAGCTATCACTGAGCCATGTCTGACATCACAGCCACCAGCATGTCAGGCAGACATCTATCACTGAGCCATGTCTGACATCACAGCCACCAGCATGTCAGGCAGACATCTATCACTGAGCCATGTCTGACATCACAGCCACCAGCATGTCAGGCAGACATCTATCACTGAGCCATGTCTGACATCACATCCACCAGCATGTCAGGCAGATATCTATCACTGAGCCATGTCTGACATCACATCCACCAGCATGTCAGGCAGACATCTACCATGGAGCCATGTTTGACATCACATCCACCAGCATGTCAGGCAGACAGCTATCACTGAGCCATGTCTGACATCACAGCCACCAGCAGGTCAGGCAGACATCTATCACTGAGCCATGTCTGACATCACAGCCACCAGCATGTCAGGCAGACATCTATCACTGAGCCATGTCTGACATCACATCCACCAGCAGGTCAGGCAGACATCTATCATGGAGCCATGTCTGACATCACATCCACCAGCAGGTCAGGCAGACATCTATCACTGAGCCATGTCTGACATCACAGCCACCAGCAGGTCAGGCAGACAGCTATCATGGAGCCATGTCTGACATCACATCCACCAGCATGTCAGGCAGACATCTATCACTGAGCCATGTCTGACATCACAGCCACCAGCATGTCAGGCAGACATCTATTACTGAGCCATGTCTGACATCACAGCCACCAGCAGGTCAGGCAGACAGCTATCACTGAGCCATGTCTGACATCACAGCCACCAGCATGTCAGGCAGACATCTATCACTGAGCCATGTCTGACATCACATCCACCAGCAGGTCAGGCAGACAGCTATCACTGAGCCATGTCTGACATCACAGCCACCAGCATGTCAGGCAGACATCTATCACTGAGCCATGTCTGACATCACAGCCACCAGCATGTCAGGCAGACATCTATCACTGAGCCATGTCTGACATCACATCCACCAGCAGGTCAGGCAGACAGCTATCACTGAGCCATGTCTGACATCACATCCACCAGCATGTCAGGCAGACATCTATCATGGAGCCATGTCTGACATCAGAGCCACCAGCAGGTCAGGCAGACATCTATCACTGAGCCATGTCTGACATCACAGCCACCAGCATGTCAGGCAGACAGCTATCATGGAGCCATGTCTGACATCACATCCACCAGCAGGTCAGGCAGACATCTATCACTGACCCATGTCTGACATCACAGCCACCAGCATGTCAGGCAGACAGCTATCACTGACCCATGTCTGACATCACAGCCACCAGTATTCCTGACCTACTTCATTGCCAAAATTTAACATAAATTCACACTCTTTGTTCTATAAATTTGCCCAAAATGAAATTCCTCACCATTTCCTGACCTTTTACTTCCAAATATTGATATACTGATCCCTTTCTCATTATTATCCCTACTGCTACTGATAATAAAGCACTTTTATGACCTGGTCTACATTTGATAATGTTATAATGTTTACACAGTCAAGATTCTACCAGGAAGTTTAAAGAAATAGGTATAAGAAAAAATCATCACATGTAACCTGTACTTGTTTAGTCCAGAAAACTTATCTACCACAAATTCCAATTATTTTAGGAAAGATTAAATTGGACAGAATGCTTCTGTGCTGTTAAAATTATAAATCATAAAATGAAGAAAACATCCTGTATTTGTAAAGCAACTATACATGTACATGCTAGCTTCTGACTAATACCATAGTCACATTTGCACCAGCTTCAGTTAAGATGCCTGGCTGATGTTTTTTTCGGCAGGCAACCCAGGGTGCTGTTAGGGCACCAGGAGATCATCGGCCACAATTGGGCAATTTTAAGACATCGTACGGGTCATTGAGAACTTTTATCTGCAACATAAAAGTTGCTGGTGTTTCCACGATGTCTAATCATCAAACCTAATCTTGTCTGACAGCAGACTGGCTCCCGTGCACCGCAGGCATATCTTAAGATCATCTTAGGGCTGCCGCTGACATTGTACCGTGAAAATAGGATTTTTTTCATTTCATGTGCTCACAGGCCATTGTAAGATGATTGTAAGGGCTCCCTACGATATCATATAGACATATTTAGGATATTCTGCAGACATCTGTCAATGAGACAGACGTCTTTAGACGTCCTGCATTCAAATTTGTTGAGTGTATCGCCCTGCAGTATGGTGGTCCTGCATTCAAATTTCCTGAGTGTATCTCCATGCAGTATGGTGGTCCTTCATTCAAATTTGTTGAGTGTATCTCCATGCAGTATGGTGGTACTGCATTCAAATTTCCTGAGTGTATCTCCATGCAGTATGGTAGTCCTGCATTCAAATGTCCTGAATGTATCTCCATGCAGTATGGTGGTCCTGCATTCAGATTTTCTGAGTGTATCTCCATGCAGTATTTGAGACAGCAGTACTCATACAATGAGTATCACAGCACTGAGACAGCAGTACTCATACAATGAGTATCACAGCACTGAGACAGCAGTACTCATACATTGAGTATCACACTCATACATTGAGTATCACACTCATACATTGAGTATTACACTCATACATTGAGTATCGCAGTGAGTGGTGTTTCTAGAAACAGTGGATTTCAAGTCTATTTTGATGATGAATATTGGTATAATCAGCAGTGCTAATAAATGAATATCACAGTACTGAGATAGCAGTATTCCAAGGTATGTATGATATTCATAATAGAAAGTTGTGTATATTACTGTTACTTGATATCTCACTAGCATTTGATTCAAATAATAATTGCATACTGATTTCCAAATTATGAGCAAATTAAGGATAAAGTTGTTGTGTCTATGCAAATGACACTCAGATATATACTTCTATGGATCAAATGAGTAGACATGGAGGAGAGACATCTATACTTCTATGGATCAAATGAGTAGACATGGAGGAGAGACATCTATACTTCTATGGATCAAATGAGTAGACATGGAGGAGAGACATCTATACTTCTATGGATCAAATGAGTAGACATGGAGGAGAGACATCTACCGTAGACCTGAGCTAGAAAAGTAGAACCTTTCTAATTATAAATAAGATGAAACTTAATGATGGTAAAAATAGAGGCTTTGTAACATTTGACCATGGCTGACACACCCCCTGTTACAAACTGTAAGGGGCAGAGCTTCCCCATCCATACCTTTAAATTAGATTTGATTACTGAAATTAGAGTTGATTACTGTATTTACTTGTGTATTAGCGACTTGTGTATAAGACGACCCCCCCCCCCAAATTAATGTTATTTTGCTTAGAAAAGACCAATTTTCGAATATAAGACGAATTGGTTTTTCTCGAGACATTGGCACTGCACACCATTGAAGTTCGGCGGTCATTTTAAAAGTGAAACGTAAATATGCTTACACAACAAGATCTTATACACAAGGATTTATGGTAAAACGTAAATACGATGTTTGTATTTTCAAAATAAGAATTGCATTTTAAATGATAAGAAATGCATTTTAAATCATAACTAAATGTATTTACCCAATATTATCACAAATTACGCTTCGCAGGTCGAGAATTTCTCCTTGTTCTTGACCTTAGCATAAAAACAAAGCATTTTCATGACCAACTTTCGTATTTTCGAAATAACGGATATCGGACATAGCAAATCGATTTTAATTACGTTTTAAATGATAAATAATTTAAAAGGTATTATAAATATAAAATGCACATGAAAGCATTTCTGTCAAAAAGAGAAGACATAACTCAAAGCAGTGGAAACAATGAAGAAATGCTGTGAACGCTGATAATTGGAATCAGTGAAATTTTACTAATTTTCACACCACTGAATGGGAAGACATCAGAGGCTGTATAACGTAACGTTAAAAAATGCTTAGCGTAAAAATGCTCAACACGAGAAGCCAGAGATCCATTATTGCGCAATATATTAATATTTCAATGCAAGTTAATATGCTTCAATTGTTTTCGTGCCAAAAATATGACCTTCTCCCCGTCAATTCCGCTTTTCAAAATGACGACCTCGTATTGCGTAATGCATGTTAAATGGATGGATGGTTTTGTTCTGTTCTTGACCCGAAAAGCGTAATTTGTGATAATATTGGGTAAATACCTTTATTTATCATTTAAAATGCAATTAAAATCGATCCACTATGTCCAATATCCGTTATTGTATTATAAGCCTAAGATATTAATTACCGGTATATCGCCGTTTGGGGAGTTCGTATCTGGAAAGTATGAGCGAGGTGGGGTAAGGTAAGGTAAGGTAAGGTGAGGTAAATCAACGTCCATAGGTTGCCCTCATGTATAAGACGGCCCCCCAAACATTAACTAAGGGTTTGAGTACAAAAACCTTGTCTTATACACAAGTAAATATGGTAATATCATTATGAAAGTGTTTTCCTGAGCGTATGTATGAGTGTTTCTAGTTTATTTTGTTTTTATTGCATATATTAGTAAACTTGACAATCTTCTCCATTCCTGTTTACTTCAGAACAGCCCTCTGTGTAGCATGGACTCCTTATGATGGTCTAGAGGACGACTTCAAATGTGAGACACAAAGAAGCAATGTTTGAGAACAGTTCTGAGGTCAAGTCTTCCCAGGCATGGCAACATTTATCAGATACAAGCTTCCTTGTTCCATACGTTTATATGAGTCAAGATGCAACTAGACTAGAAAGGTCCAGGCAGCTACATGACCAAGTTCATAAGCAACTATAAACATCATATGGTTCAATGGAGTAAAACTCAGTATGGTCAAAGTTCAAGTCTCAGCATTGTGTGGTTTCTTTGGTCAGGCTGGGTATGGTCACAGCGCAGGCCTCTCACAACTGTCAGTGTTGTGTGGTCCCTTTGGTCAGGCTGGGTATGGTAACAGCGCAGGTCTCACACAACTGTCAGTGTTGTGTGGTCCCTTTGTTCAGGCTGGGTATGGTCACAGCGCAGGTCTCACAACCTTCAGTGTTGTCTGGTCACTTTGTTCAGGCTGGGTATGGTCACTCACAACCTTCAGTGTAGTTCCCTTCATCAGGCTAGGTATGGTCACAGCCCTGAGGTCACAGCATAGAACTCTCACAATCTTCAGTGCTGTTGGGTTCCCTTTGGTCAGGCTGGGTATGGTAACAGCCTAAGTCTCTCACAATCTTCAGTATTGTGTATTTCCCTTCAACATGCTAGGTATGGTCACAGCCCCGGGGTCACAGCATAGGTCCCTCACAACCTTCAGTGTTGTCTGGTCCCTTTGTTCAGGCTGGGTATGGTCACAGCGCAGGTCTCTCACAACTGTCAGTGTTGTGTGGTCCCTCTGTTCAGGCTGGGTATGGTCACTGCGCAGGTCTCTCACAACTGTCAGTGTTGTGTGGTCCCTCTGTTCAGGCTGGGTATGGTCACAGCGCAGGCCTCTCACAACTGTCAGTGTTGTGTGGTCCCTTTGTTCAGGCTGGGTATGGTCACAGCTCAGGTCTCACAACCTTCAGTGTTGTGTGGTCCCTTTGTTCAGGGTGGGTATGGTCACAGCGTGTACGCAGGTCTCTCACAACTGTCAGTTTTGTGTGGTCCCTTTGTTCAGGGTGGGTATGGTCACAGCGTGTACGCAGGTCTCTCACAACTGTCAGTGTTGTGTCTTTCCATTTGGTCTTAAACAAAACTGTGGCTGATATCAATATTGTGTGCATTGGCAAATACCTGCTGGACATGTCCCCAAAAATGTGTGACTATGTAGATGCTTGAAATTGACTGACAGGTGTTCTGTACAATGTTGTGCAATAAGTAGCAAACTATGATTGCTTGCATATCTGGTGTTTGACTCAAATAACTAGATGTTTGGGATACCTGCATGTTTGGCTCTCATACATATTACTTTGGCTTACGTACCTACATGATTGGTTGGCACACCTACCTAGATATTTGATTTGTATACCTCTATATTTTGCTTGGTGGTAGCCAGAATTTTTGTTTGCATAGTTATATGTTTTGTTTGCATAGTTATATGTTTTGTTTGCATAGTTATATGTTTTGTTTGCATAGTTATATGTTTGCTTGCATAGCTAGATATTTTATTTGCATACCTAGATGTTTGGCTGGCATAGCAAGTGTTTGACTTGATATAGTGCAGTAGATATACCCTGGTGGATACAGGAAGGCTGACACTGCCTTGGTTTTGATTGGGCCAGCAAACTTGTGATATGTTTCTATTTGAAAAGGAAGGGAATGCTGGTTAAGAAAATAGCTATAAATAGAGTGTTTTCTCAGTTGCTGCTCCAATCTGATAATATGAAAATATTTGGGATTATTTCCTAACACGATTTATCTGGTACATTTTGATAATCGCCTACACTACTTTACCTGGAAAGTTTTTAGTGGAGCTGTAATCTAATCTTTATGCTAATGAGCCATGGGAATTTTTTATTGTAATCTGAGAGCAATAATAAATGAGAGTTATATTGCTCTCAGCTTTAATATATACTCCTGCTCAGCAGACTGTAGTTCATATGAGTGGAACGTGAATGGTGGGAATGACAGAGTGAACCAATATTTAAGATGCTTTTGCAAAGGGGAATCCTGTGAACACATAACCTTAAAGTTTCAACTGTTAAAAAACCTCTTAATACTGTTCCTCTGATGATACAAAATTTATCAGCTAATCAGATTTGTTTGGGTATGCTTTGTTTTTTATTTCTGAATCAGTAACTACTTACTGTCAATGAATTAACAAACCTTGCTTTGCTAAAAATATATAAACATGATAAATATATCAGTACTGTGTTCAGAAAAAAATGAAACTAAAGGCCTATTAAAATAATTATGATTAGGGATGGGCCCCGTTAATAATTTAGCGGGACGATACCGATACCGATTCCGCTTTCCGATTGACCTTCCGCTTTCAAATATGGAAAACAAGCGAGCCTTTGTGCAGTTTGTCACCGTTTGTGACCATTTACTGGGATATCTTGAACTCAATAAAGAACATATACCATATTATCCCTAATAGCTGTCCTTTACCTAATTACCGTCCCAACTCCCCTCCTGTCTGAAGCCTATCTGCAGACCAGGCCTTGGTGACTGGGGTAGTCGAGCTGCAGACTTACAATCCACAGGGGATTGCTATCTCAGTAATTAATATATAAACAGTACTCACAACTTCACTTGCAATATGCATTCAAACATATCAAAGAAAACACACACCCCTGTTAATGTTTGTCACAAACACTTGAATATTTCTCAATTTCTCATGATGCTACATTGTAAACAACTCCTCATGTTTGCATTAATGTGTAAGATCTGACACCTGAATGCTGGGTGAGGGTCACATGTGGGTGGCTCCACCCACAGTATGGTGCCCAGTAGCACACCCCAGCCTCTTGTAACTTAATTGGTTAATTACCCTATAGGCATGTGGTCAAGTGAGGGAACTACAGGGCTCAACACAGATTATAATAGATAATACTGTTAGTACAGTACCGGTTCCAAGTATCGGTACAAGGAGAAAGAACCGGGACGGTTCCAAAACATTAGAAACCGACAGGTTCCCGGGACTCGTCAGTACCGGGGCCAATCCGTATGCCTGATGCAATAGGGTGTCACAAGAGCCCAATATGACTTCATTTATAAATAAATTTTTGTGACCATGTACAGCAGATGTTTAGCCCAAATTGATAACTTTTATAGACTAATTAAATCAAAATAAACATTACTTTACACATATAGATTTCTTCTTGTCCCAGAAAACATATTCACCATATTTATGATGGAATATGCCATATCTAAAATATGTCAGGCCTGGTTAATTATGCCAAGCTAAACCATACAAACCTGCAAAGTTAAACTATGCTGGACTAAATCGAATTGAGCTAAACTAATGTCAATCTTAACTTGGCAAACTATGTCATAAAAACAAGTGTGAATACTGTTAACATCCTATTCTTCATTGTCCTTCAAAACCCATAATACAATGATAAGAACTTCCTAATTTCCTCATTTACTTATATTCTGGTATCACAGTCGCTATCTGAAATATTCTTACCCAGTCGGTCACATGAGAGTTGCACAAATTACAAATTTATATACTTCACGAAAATTAGGGAAGAACTGATCTTGGGCCATATTGAAAACAACTTTTTGTGAACAAAGACTTGAAGCCCATAAATTCAGTGAAACAAACATTTTTTAATTTAAATAGTGAATAATAATGACGATAAAATAATGACTTAATGGCACAAAATCATAAACCGAAACAACAATTGATAATGAGAAGATCATTTTACAACTCAGTAAATGTACATATATGGTGGGCTTGACAGATAGATTTCAAAATAAAGAACATACTAATTGTATATATTCATTTGGAAAATAACATTTGTTTATCAAAGGTAATGAAGTCAAGTAGGGTCAAATGCAATTGAGGTTACAAAGGGTCCCACATAAATGAGTTTATACATGACCAAACTCAATACCTTGTGAAAAATATCACAAACGGTACTGCAATAATCTGTGGTGTCAACATATACATAACTATAACTTGCACTTTTACGCTATTCTGTCTGATCTAACTCATAGACACTGTTAAATATCAAGACCCCTGCCCCATCCCCTTGCCAGTGGACTGAAAACAGATATCAAGAAACACAGACTACTTTTGGCCTTGTTTTGCACCACACATATTCTTATTTCTTCTCAGGTTATTATAAGCTTCATTGCACATTAAGTTTCCATTGAGAGGGACACACTTTGTAAGCTGCTGCTCAAATTATGCCTTTACAGAGTATACAACACTCAATACCAGCAGCAACTAAGTCAGATGGTATTTATAGCACTGATGGTTTAAATATAGGTAAAAAGTGACAATCTTAATCCTGGTTCAGATTGGTGACATCCAAAGAACGTGATGATGGCAGAGGTACTGAGAGCTACTTATTCCAAGAGAAATAAGAAAAAACTGGTGATAGGGTGGTGGAACAACCTGTAAATAATATTATTCTCTATGAAATTTACAAATTTGGCAACCGCTATCGTTAAATTCCTCATAATATTTGCAAAGAACAACAAGGCATAGTCACACCCAACTGAGCACAGGATTATAGTTTTCTACAGGACACTATTGATTTCCACAATTCCCTCAAATGGATCACAGGCTTTTCTGATTTTTATAGAAGTGATCTCAGATTTGGGCAGAAATATTAATCAAGGTAAGGCTAAGTTAAGATTTAAAATATTGAATTTAAGAATTTGATGGCACAGATCAGAAATATCCACACTTGAAGGTAATAAACGTAAAAATAACTGTATACATGGAATAAAAGTGATCTCATCCAAAGTAGTGATTTAAGCTTTCATCCCTATAGTTGTATGAGAAAGGAGAATTGATATTGCATTGACCACACAATTTCGACACTCTCTTAGCTTTTCAGATTCCCTGTGTTGTAAACCAACATGGCCTCAATTAACACATCTAGTATTGTTACATCAAACATATTTCAGTCCTTATCTTTATGATTATATGATTGATTCTATCATCAGTTATGTAAAATTAAGTTTAACATACCATTCTTTCTCATAATCAATCATGTCCCCACTTTTCAATTCATATTCTCATCTAATTTCAACATTTCAAGAATGAACTATGGAAAACAAAAAAATCTTTAAAAAAACTGGCAAAGTCAATGGGCACCTTGCTTTGGTTGTATTACTTTGACATCTTGGACCAATCAATATATACATAGTATATACATGCACATGTTAGAAAAAGAAATGTCAGGGCAAGTAGTTAATTAAGACTCATTTGCCCTTAAAGGGCTTATAGTGTTTGCCCCTGCAGTACTGTTTGGACACTGAATAGCATCAGTGAGCTTTCCAGGAAACGTCCCAAAATAGAATATGAGTGTCAAGCTCTATTATAGACCACTACAACAAAGAGGCGAAAATGAGCATGATCAAATTATCATCAATTGTTTAATTGAAAAGAGTGAAGTGAAAGTCATTTTGTTACATTTTTATCTGATGAATTAGGAAAGGAAACAATAAAGCTGTGTTTCTACTATCAGTTGGTAACAAATATTGGGTTGGTCATGCAGCAACATCATCAAGTAAGCTCATGCCTGGCCACTGAATGGCATTATATGATCAAACATAACTATTGACTGTATACGTAGGACATTATTGGGTCAAGCATATCTTGTGTATCACAATATGGTCAAACAATTACATTGTGTGACATTTGTTGGTCATGTTTATGCATGACTAAATAGATGTTTAGCCCCAACTGCTCATAGAAAGTAAGGAAGTAAATCTAGTCACTAGATATACTAGAGATAATTGACACATTGCCTTTTTCACAGGATTTTGACAATGTTATGTTCCATAACACTCAGGTACATGTAATATAATATATCCTTTATCTTTTCATATGTCATCAACTTCAAGATTTAAAACAGAGACCAATGGCCTAGGGCTATGTTGATCATTTCTTTTTTGTAATGCCATTGCCTAATATATATAATGTTATTTAAACTGGCAACCACCTTGACAACTCAGTGATAGCTATTACATTTTTGAAAATTCATACCAAAATGGACAAACTAATGAATAATAGATAGAATTGGTCCATTGAAAATACAACATCTTTCCTACTAATTACTAAGAAATCCGACCAGTGGTTTTAGAGAAGGTCAAAGTTGACAGGCAGAATGACAGAAAATATCCTTTCCTTCAAATGTGCTCTGAAAAAAAGAGGGGGGGGGGGGGGGTTCCAGTTCCCAAAAGCCCCCACCTGGATCTGCCACTGTATAATATCATATTTATATATCGTAACTGAAGCGGTGTAAATAGTATTGCTCTCAAGGAAATAGATATCATTATTATTATTATTATTAATAAGTTATAAATCAGATTATATATGTGGTCATCTCATATTTGAAATGATTCCCCAAATGACATCTGCCACAAGTTTATTAAACTGGTATAAAAATTATATATTGAAAGATTATTTATAAATTCAACTAAAAAATCTTTTGTTTCGATCTTACCTGAGGAAGCAGAAGTGATAGTGTAATAATTAATGTTGTGATTAGCAGATGAGACATAATGGCTGTATATGCGATATGGCAGTCTGGGAGGTTATGATAGCTGTGAGTGTCTGGTCGCATGAGGTACCTCCATTGCACATGGCAGCCGTGGCCACCTCATTTCAGTCGTGTTTGGCGAGTGTCCACCACTCTGCTCCGGTGTGGATTTCAACCTGGAACTTCCCTGTCATATTGATCCATTCCAAAATACTACAAATCATTTATGCACAGTCCATTATTTGTTGGGGATGACCAAATGATAAGTTGCCAAGTGGGAGGACCTGAAGACATCGCCAAAAGACTTGAAGTTGAATTCCAAGGAGGAAGTTCAGATAAAATTATCCAAGTAACGTTATCCCTGATGCGCTGTCTGGTCACAGGTTAATCCCAAATCAGTGGTCAGGTTAATACCTAACACATCTCAATCAGCCGTCACACATCATTGAGGTTAGGACGTGAAACTGTTGGGAAAGTGTGAGCAACAATCTGAAGGTTCTCAAACAACACGAGTCAGGTCAATGAGCATGCAACTAGGTCATTTATCAGGAAGTTAAGGTATGTTCTGATTGGTTGAAAAGTTTAAGTTGAAAGGTCATTAAATGAAACATGACCTTTTACTGTGGGCTCTGAAGGGCTTTATTAACAAGGCTGAAGTAAATGTATATATATATATATTTGCTGCGAATTTGTATAATCAAAAAGAGATGTAAAACTTTGCATTTGCGATAACTATAACACATTCGCCCCTTGTTGTGGGTGAGGCAAAATGTAGATATATTTATATATTTTTTACGTGTTCCGCTTCCAGTGAACAAATCAATTAAGACCCATGTTCACTAATGTTCAATAATCCATTTTATTCCAGTAATGTAATACAATATGTATATTAGGTATTTTCCTGTTGTTTCTCTCAACTCCAAACTGACTCCAGACTGACCGCAGACTGACTGCAGACTGACTCCAGACTGAGTGCCCGTGATGTGGATCACACACATATATATATACCAGCTCTTGTACATGTACATGTACATGTACATGTACATGTACATGTACATAGTTCGTATTCTCAACACCAGAGGCATCACTAAATACAAAAACATAAACTTCATTCAACTCTCACATTCACCACAAGAGGACAGCACTGGAGAGTGAATGCTACATTTCCTCCCTTCCTTAAGTTTGACACATGGATGACATGTTCAAACTGTCAATGTTATCGTCCCAATTTTGTCTAAACATCATCTCAGATTACAAGACCTACATTTGTTAGGATACAAAGTGTGTTGCTATATTTAACACAATGGTTAAAGTTAGACACATTTATATATAATCCTGGCATAATGTCATGTATTTATGGACTGGATGATCAATCATCGTTTTTTCCAAATCATGTTTAAAACAAAATAGTCACCTCAAATGATTTTAAAGCACAATTTCCAGGATACATCATTCCTTCCATGAATATTATTAATTAAATTGAAGATTCATTATTGCAGTTATAATTGATTAAATATGACATTATATATATTGGAGTTATAATTGATATAAACAATACAGTGTCTATAATATGTCTCTGCATCTGTATTTTATGTCACTGCTCAGAGGGCGTCCTCATATTCCACAAACTTGTCGTCGATGAAGATGGTTTGGTCTTCATGATCACTAAGTGTCATCTTGGCGAAGCGTTGCTTCTCCTGGGATGAATGGTTTTTAAGCCTGGTAGGGCTTCCACCTTTTTGTGACAATATGTTTCTTCTCTCATATGATGCATAAAGTTTCTGACGTATTATTCCTATATTGTCTATAATATATTCATTATTAAACACAAAAATCAGACAAAACATCTTTTGTGCTGCAATGTTTTAAATAGTTCCTTGTTAAATTATCACGATTATACTGTGATAATGCAGCAATATAATAAATGTTTATATAGTAACATGACCATGTATCATTTTTACTCTTCTTCCGGCATATCCACCTGTACAATAGCCATTTCAACATGTGCATCATATAACACATAAGTAGTATCTTTTGGATTCCTACCTATATTACATACTCTCTTACCTAGCTTTGAATAAATCATATACCTAGAGTAAGCAAAGCAAACCAGAACAATAAAAACAACCACTAAGGCAATCTACTAATAGGGGGTTTCTTGATTGCCTCATAATTTGGGGAATTGAGCTTGTGAACTCCTGATGGGAGGTCAATAGTAAGGTTTTGAACAGGGATGTGTTCCATATATGCATTCTAACAGACCATGTATTTCATTAATGCATAGTTGTTAAATAAAAGGGGGTTGCCCTAGGATTTAAATGACTTTCAAAAATGAAAGTCGGGTTAATTACGGCAGCTGGGGCCATTCGGGTTGGCATGTAGGGATTGGGCCCTACTGGTACTGGGGTTGCTTCCAAGGGAGGAAGGCTTTTCTCGGGTTCCTTTCACACAGGTAGTGGGTCTACCTTTTCATAAGATTTGGACTCAGGGATAATCCTAACATTTCTCTGGTTGACACGGATCACACGTGCTGTCTCAAGTTGCTCCACACGGAGGCCGCCTTCATGATTAGAAAGTACTCGGTAACCTGGTTGCCATTTGGACTGGCCTTTCTTGGAATTAAGCACACGAACAGAAACAAAAGTCCCAATAGGCAGTCTTTTGGATCTTGCTGGGGCCTTTGACTGATACGCAGCTTTGCTTGTCTCTCGGAATTCTTGTAATACTCTCTGGGTGAGACGTATTGCTCGGAGTCGGTCTCCTTCTTCTCGGTTTGCTTGTAATACTCTCTGGGTGAGACGTATTGCTCGGAGTCGGTCTCCTTCTTCTCGGTTTCCTGTTGAGGCTCTGGGCAGCCTCGCCTTTTGACCATACACGGTTTGGTATGAATCATGCCTGCAGGACCTGCAGTTATCCTGTAAGCATATAATGCTTCTGATAGGTATTTGCTCCATTTTCTTTCTTCTCCTCCGGAGATATAGTGAATTACCTTCTCTATACCATTATCGTCTTTTTTTTTTTTGCACTAGGATAGCACCACTACATTTATTTGATGCATCTGTGTATAAGATGTAAGGCTTATTTACATTTGGATGTGCAAGGATAGGTGCTTTAATCAGTGCCTCCTTCAGCTGATCAAAAGATCTCTGATGCTCTGGTCCCCATTGAAATTGCTGTTTTGGCTTGGCTATCTCCGTCAACGGCACTGCCAAGGTCGCAAATCCTGGCATGCACTGGCGATAATAGCCCACCATTCCTAGAAAACTTCTAACAGCTGCTTGATCTTGAGGTGGTTTCATCTAAAATGGTGACATTCAATGACAGCCTGGGGGGCTGTCCACCAGAACTGGGTGAACCTATCGGCTGTCCAACATCCTGCGATGGCTGTGTGTCCCCAGATGTCGATGTCTCTCTGTGATTCCATGTTTAAAGACAATTCCATGTTATCAAGGGATGGTGAGGGCAATGAAATGGTGGCAGGGGCTAAATCTTTTGATGAAACTTGGGTATGTCTAGACACACTAGTGGAGAAAGGTTGAATTGGTGATAAGGTTTGTTTGGTACTTCTAGTAAAATATTTATGCTTAACTTGCCTAAACATTTATGACTACCCTGTTATATGTATATATATGATGCACATATCGAAAATGCAGACAAGTGGACTTACCAGGTTAAGAATATGTATATTCCTAGGCCCATCTTCATAGTCCAGGCACAGTAGTATCTCAATATGTAATCCTGGCTGCTATAGGTATCCAATTATCTGCAACAGTCCACTGCTACACTTGTCTCTGTTGTTACTATTTATGGTATACTTTTTTTAATGTCACTTTGGCTGCTACATCCTGCTGCAATGCACATCACCTCTCCATAATACTCCTGCATTAATTTCCTCTGATTTCACTGTCACATTCCTTACTGTTTTTTTTAGGATCACGTCGGGGTCACCAAAAATATAACACATTCGCCCCTTGTTGTGGGTGAGGCAAAATGTAGATATATTTATATATTTTTTACGTGTTCCGCTTCCAGTGAACAAATCAATTAAGACCCATGTTCACTAATGTTCAATAATCCATTTTATTCCAGTAATGTAATACAATATGTATATTAGGTATTTTCCTGTTGTTTCTCTCAACTCCAAACTGACTCCAGACTGACCGCAGACTGACTGCAGACTGACTCCAGACTGAGTGCCCGTGATGTGGATCACACACATATATATATACCAGCTCTTGTACATGTACATGTACATGTACATGTACATGTACATGTACATAGTTCGTATTCTCAACACCAGAGGCATCACTAAATACAAAAACATAAACTTCATTCAACTCTCACATTCACCACAAGAGGACAGCACTGGAGAGTGAATGCTACAATAACCTTTTTGGGGGAATAAAGAACATCAAAATATCTTCAAAATTCATGGTTAAATATTGTCCATATACCTATTATTCAAAATTATATAAACAAAGAGAAGAGAAGCATTTAGATGTGAAAAAGTGAATACTTTATTGGCAATAAATTTAAACTTTTTCTGCAAAATTTGCAATGCACATGTTCATTACATTTTAAAAGATTTTATGTGGCACACATGTTTTCACTCTAGATTCATTGAAATAAACACTGTGCAACATGATCTTCACAATTAAAATCGGCTCTTTTCATATTACTCTTTTACCTTTAATAAAATGATTATCATTTTCTATCCATTGCAAAATAAATAAGTGTATATGCCGTTAACAAAATTTGAGTATATTCCTATTAACTCCCTATCTACTAAATCTTTTTTCCTTTTATCCTTTCATTTTTTTTCTTTCAAATCCATATCATTTACCAGTATGAAATGACTAGATATTATTAAAACTTTTATTTTCCCTAATTCCCTTGCATTTGATATAACCTCTACAAAATGGACAAAATTGAATAGCAACATATGAGTAGAATGGTAAAAAATTTGATTGAAAAACTATCACAGCAAAGTCACATTTTATACATTTATTCAAATCTTCTGATTGCCATCTAGTGGCAACCAACATCTGGTGTCATTGAAATATCTCCACCAATTGTTTCACCTTTGGTTCATATATTTCTCTACTACCTTCCCTTTTAAGGTTTTCCATGTAAATAATATGAGAAAGGAGATCAAAATAGAGGTAACCTAATATATGCATATATTTCTTTATATTGTGACCTAATGAGGTCACACATGTCATACAGGGCTACTGGAGACTTGAATTGACCTAATGAGGTCACACAGACCTACCATAGACCTGAATTGAGACCTAATGAGGTCATACAGGGCTAATAGAGATCTAAATTGACCCAATGAGGTCATACAGGGCTAATGGAGACCCGAATTGAGACCTAATGAGGTCATACAGGGCTAATGGAGACCTGAATTGAGACCTAATGAGGTCATACAGGGCTAATAGAGATCTAAATTGACCCAATTAGGTCATACAGGGCTAATGGAGACCTGAATTGAGACATAATGAGGTCATACAGGACTACCAGAGACCTGAATTGAGACCAAATGGGGTCATACAGGGCTAATAGAGATCTAAATTGACCCAATGAGGTCATACAGGGCTAATGGAGACCCGAATTGAGACCTAATGAGGTCATACAGGGCTAATGGAGACCTGAATTGAGACCTAATGAGGTCATACAGGGCTAATAGAGATCTAAATTGACCCAATGAGGTCATACAGGGCTAATGGAGACCTGAATTGAGACCTAATGAGGTCATACAGGACTACCAGAGACCTGAATTGAGACCAAATGAGGTCATACAGGGCTAATAGAGATCTAAATTGACCCAATGAGGTCATACAGGGCTAATGGAAACCCGAATTGAGACCTAATGAGGTCATATAGGGCTAATGGAAACCCGAATTGAGACCTAATGAGGTCATATAGGGCTAATGGAGATCTAAATTGACCCAATGAGGTCATACAGGGCTAATGGAGACCCGAATTGAGACCTAATGAGGTCATACAGGACTCCCAGAGACCCGAATTGAGACCTAATGAGGTCATACAGGGCTAATGGAGACCCGGATTGAGACCTAATGAGGTCATACAGGGCTAGTGGAGACCTGAATTGAGACCCAATGAGGTCATACAGGGCTAGTGGAGACCTGGTCAAGACTGGACACATTACAGTCATGCAATGCCTGCATGAACTCATAATGTCATGGTTAAGTGTGATCTAATATATCCTATTTGGAGTAAGAAATTAATAGCAATTTTCAAATTCTATCACAAAATCCATAGATACTTTCTATGTTATTCTATGTTATTACAAAAAAATCATGTTCCACCTGATATATTTGTCTTTATCAAAACTGCATATTTGAAAGAAATAATTCTACCATTAAAATGTATGTTGAATAGCACTTTCAATGTGTTAACAAAAACATTCTTTTCACAATAGTTTGAATGAACCAAATTTAATGTACTTACAAAACACAAAAACTTGACAGAACAAACTTAATTTTAAACTTGATATGTGTACCGGGAACCGTGCACCCCATGCAATTTGTACATTATTAAGTTAAATATAAAAGATATACTTAAACAATTCCAAACAATAAGATTTCAAGCCAATAACAGTACCAATGTACATATTAGGCAATGATTACATGTATTCTATCATTGACAGACAAAATCAATGATAAAAGTTTCATTCACTGACAAATGTCATTAATGTGATGTATAAAACACACCCCAAATAAGTTATCAAGTAATAATATGAATAAAACACACATACATGTTTGTGTATATCTGTAAACGTGGTGTTTTGATTAATATAAAATACTGTCTTTGATTCTCCCCTATCAATAATTTATCAACCATTTCATATAAATATATCAAATAACAATACAAATTCTGCTGATTTGAATGACTATTCTTTATAAATGGTATTCTAAAAGATCAAAGCCATTTTAATATTTTTTTAAAAGAGAATTTTAGATATATTGTGATTCATGCTCTGCTATGGAAAGAATTTTTCAATTGCCAAAATGAGCATGTCTCTTCTTTGCTCAGCAAAATTAAATGACGAAGAAACATTATCTCAAAATACATGAATTATTCTGGCGAGTGCTGGAAGACTCCCTGTTATGAGGTCTGGAGTTTGGTGATGTGGAGCTGCAAATGTTGAGTGTGCAGGAATACCTTCATCACTGCTTGCCACTGCCTTGGGTGGTGAGTGACAGGGAAACAAAGGCAGGAATACCTTCATCACTGCTTGCCACTGCCTTGAGTGCTGAGTGACAGGGAAACAAAGGCAGGAATACCTTCATCACTGCTTGCCACTGCCTTGGGTGCTGAGTGACAGGGAAACAAAGGCAGGAATACCTTCATCACTGCTTGCCACTGTCTTGGGTGGTGAGTGACAGGGAAACAAAGGCAGGAATACCTTCATCACTGCTTGCCACTGCCTTGGGTGGTGAGTGACAGGGAAACAAAGGCAGGAATACCTTCATCACTGCTTGCCACTGCCTTGGGTGGTGAGTGACAGGGAAACAAAGGCAGGAATACCTTCATCACTGCTTGCCACTGCCTTGAGTGGTGAGTGACAGGGAAACAAAGGCAGGAATACCTTCATCACTGCTTGCCACTGCCTTGGGTGCTGAGTGACAGGGAAACAAAGGCAGGAATACCTTCATCACTGCTTGCCACTGCCTTGAGTGCTGAGCGACAGGGAAACAAAGGCAGGAATACCTTCATCACTGCTTGCCACTGCCTTGAGTGCTGAGTGACAGGGAAACAAAGGCAGGAATACCTTCATCACTGCTTGCCACTGCCTTGGGTGCTGAGTGACAGGGAAACAAAGGCAGGAATACCTTCATCACTGCTTGCCACTGCCTTGAGTGCTGAGCGACAGGGAAACAAAGGCAGGAATACCTTCATCACTGCTTGCCACTGCCTTGGGTGCTGAGTGACAGGGAAAGTAAGTCATTGTTTGCCTTGTCTTGCTTCATTATATCGCTCTTCTCAAACCTAGGTGATGAATGACTACAAGGAGACCACTCAAAATGTTCATAGAAAAGTCTATTTAATAACTAACAAAGTCGTCAACTCTGCATTTCAAGACGCTCTGAAATACCAGAGAAATTATGTTACTGTCATGAAATACTTACCAAAATATTTCAATGGCAAAGCCAGAAGTATGTGAGGCTCAACATGAACATTCCACAGGCAGGCATTACTGATGTCTATATCTCACTGCCTTTTCATTTCATAGTAACAATATAAATATATATTTATACATACATAAAAGCAACTGTATCAAGTTAAAAATGGTGCACAGTTGGGTTGTCATTTGTATGGAATGTGCTTGGAGGAAAAAATGTTTTACAACTATCACAACATTCAAAATCACAACCTTGCATTGATTTGATTAATTGCCATAATTAAATAAAGAGCATACAGTGTTTCTTGTACCATAACATGACCAACACTTTTTATTATCAATTCTTCTCTTCAGTTTCAAGAAACATGTTGAACAATCCGATATATATTTTTCAATCCAATATATATTTTTATATATTTACTGAGCATAATAAATAACCATAATATTGGCTATAAAGAATGGTCTAACATTGTCTTCATAACTAAATATGTGTATTGTGTTTTACACAATTTTAATTTCTTAATGACCACAACTTTGCTAAAATTCTGAACAATTCTGAAGTTTATCTCTCAGTCACAAATTCATCCATAAGTGCACAATTCTCATCCATATAATTTCAAAAACAAAAGAAAATAAATTGGCATCAAAGCATTGGTCAATATCTCAAGAACAAAATGGATATAATACGGCAAGTTCTGCAAAAATTGCACATAAAACACAGTATTGGTTTATTAGTATAATGGTTTGGAAGTAGATATAGGATAAATAGAGAAGGAAAGATTATCACAAATACCTTATTAATCACATTTAGTTAAGCTATTACACAAACACAAATTTAAGAAAGAAGCACAATATGGAATATATAAATCATTATCCATGAATGATTTCAACCCTTTTTTGATTGATAGTGATAAGCAGGTTTGTAACCGTTTCCAAACCGTTCACTTCTCTTGATCAGGTTTAACACAACTCTGACAAACATTTGATAACCTATACACAAGAGAAAATAATATAAATTTTATACTAAGTAGAAAGTGTCAACTAGATATTAAGAGAACAAATGACATAATGAAGAATGTTATCAGTAAATGTTTAGCAATTTTGAGAAATATCTACCGGTATGTAATATTTAAGATGATTCTGTAATGAGGCTCACTATGGAATGCTAAAATCTTAGGACTCCCACTTCATTTTCATTATGCAATATTCTCATCATTTATTATTCCCATTTTATAGTTATTTGATTATCAACTTATATGGATCCTGAAGTTAATATGCAAATAACAAAGGCCTTCGCAAATCTATTTTCTCTCTTAAAATGCATATATCCATATTATGTATTTAGTGTTTATGGCAATAAAAACTGACAGCTTTGTCTCAGGAAGTAGGAATGATTAAACTTTCTATTATACTTATTGTTATTTAAAAATCATCCCTATGACATCCTCTGATGGGTTTGTAGAATGTAGCAGCACCTTGACAGAGCTCATTTAGCCCATATTCAATAAAACCTATTAAATATATTTCCTTTATACAAATCCAAGGTGTACATAATACATTTTTCTCATCAAACCTTTTGCATAAATATGAAACTGCCTCTGAGGGTTAACCTTTGGGTAATGCTATAATTAACATTAATGATTCTTTCAAAGAACAGATTAAAAATTAATATACAAGTTTTAAAAGTGCAACAATCTGCCTAATATCTGCGCTCTTGTTTGCCTGCTATGTGCCTGTAATTGGCAGTTTGGCAGCCATTAATCCCCAGAGTATGGCAGCCATCTCCTTGCTGGACTCCAGGCAGAAGGCGTGCTCAAAGTTCTGTTCACAAAGCTTGATGTCGGCAGTGGGATGCATGTTTCTCATCTCTGTGCAGTAGTTGACTGGACACCATGGGTCATTCTTTCCATAATAAAACATGAGTTTATGAACATTAGCTCTGATGACATCGTGATCTGCATCCACTACTGATTCCATCTCAGTCTTCCCCATATAGAGCACGTTGGACACTACGGAGGGGTCCACTAGTCTGAGTGTGGCCTTAATGGCACAGTCCGGGATGGACTGGTTACGGAAGTACCACCTTGCAAGATACCGCTGAAGAGATAAGGGCATGAAGTAGTAAAGACCATACACTGGCAGTGGCGCCACCCAGCGGAAGTACCGCAAGAATGGCGTTACTGACAGGCCCTTGGGAGAAGTTCTCATGCGTTCTATTGTTGGGAACAGCAGCACTCCCTGGAGGATCTGAGAGGAAGGAAGTTGCTTCATTAGTTGTAGTATAATGTAGGCTCCTATGGAGTGGCCGAGCAGTATGAGAGGTGTGTCGGCCGGCACATGGTTCTGAATGAATGTCAACTTGTGCTTCGTCTGCCCTGCTATGTTGTACAAATCTTCTCTTGGCTCTGCAAATAAAATAGGGAAATCATGAAACATGATATTAACAGGCAAGATCAGCAATATGAACAGATACTATCATTATTTTTAATGCACATGAACCAACAATAATATGAAATTGCAGAGGCGCGAATATAAACCATATTTTTGCCAAAAATTGGAGTAGAAAGATAATTGCACTGGAACTGTCTTGCTTTCCTTTGTAGATACTGGGTTGATACAAGGCTATTCAAGTATAGACCCAGGATCGTGTTTTAGTATGCCACACCCAGTACAAGCTTCTTTTTTGCAGCCAATAAGCACAGAGTTGGATAATTTGCATATGTCATTACATGGCCAAAATAGTCAGACAAAAACAATCAGGGATGGAAAATTAATTTTCAAGGAGGGGGGGGAGAAAAGAAAAATCCAGATTTTTTTCTTATTGTGAAAGTTGATAAATCATGTCTCATCATGAAATGACTGAATGAAATCATTTTGAAAGTGATATAAAAATCCCAAACAAACAAATATATCAATAATATACTTTTCCAACCAGATATTTCCAATATATCCCCGCCATTATGAATGATCCATTCTGAATTGCTTTTGAACATTGTAAATGAAACTACGTGTGTACAGTTCTATTATTGTGCATGGCCATGCCCAAGAGCCAACCAATTGCAGAACTGGTGATTTATGCAAATGTGAGGAAAAAGTTTTCCACATTTTCATGCCAATTGTGGCAGGGCTAGTACGTGACTCTACCTCGGCATGCAGAGTAGGACTTTGAGCAAATAAAAATGGTTGCATGAGGATATATTGAAAAAAAATCCTTTATAAGACCATAGTTTTGTCAAAAGTTGGAGGAGAAAAATTATTCAACTTGCACTGAAACTGTCTTGAAGTAAGCAAGATAAACATGGTTGTGGGAGGCTACAAGATACACAAATCTTTAAAATAAATACAAGTTAACTACATATTGAATATATTAAAAAAAGACCATAGTTTTGTCAAAATTGAAGTTGAAAAATGATTCAACTTTTACTTAAACGGTCTTGACGTTATGAGCAAGATAAACATATTAATGTTGAGGAAGATGCCATGCAACAATGTGATGTCATGCAGAAAAGTGATGTCATAATAACGTCATAAATTCTGTTAATGTGATCATCTGACCATGTCTAGAATACTGCCATTACCATGTTTCGTCAATAATCGGAGTAGAAAGATGATTTAACCTGCAATGAAGCCCTCTTGACGTTGCGAGCAAGGTAAAGTTATGTGAGGCTAAGAGATGCACATTTCTTTCAACACTGAATTGTACATTGTACAAAAGACAACTGTTTTGTCAATAATTTGAGTACATGTAGAAAGATGATTTAACCTGCAATGAAGCCCTCTTGACATTGCCAGCAAGGTAATCACAGTTATGGGAGGCTATGAGAGGCACATTTCTTTCCACTGAATATCATATATACAAATGACCAAAGTTTCGTCAATTATTGGAGTAGAAAGATGATTTAACCTGCTTGAATATTATATATACAAAAGACTATCTCTTTGTTAATAATTGGAGTAGAAAAGTGATTTTCTTGCTCTAAAACTGTATTGGTGTTGCAAGCAAGTACAAGCAAGATAAACATGGTGACGTCATACAGGAAAGAGTCATCATAGTGACGTCAGACAGGAAAGTGTTGCCATAGCGATGTCAGACAAAAAAAGTGTTATCATAGAGACTTCATGGTAATATCATAAATTATGTTAATCTGATTATATTGAACTATGCTATTACCTTTGATAAAACTCCTCCCTTTGTTCTACATGAAATACCAGTTTTTGACTATTTTGACTAATAATAAAAGGAATTTATGCTGTGTACCTTCCACCTTTCCTAATATTTCATCTTTTTCCTTCCAATGAGCCCAAGATCAAGCCGATTGGTGCAGCGAATGCTGCCTATTAACTAATTAATGAATTTAACATTCCTATTCATATTATTATTATTATTATTATTAATTCTTTTTACAATTGAACCATTGATAAAAGAGCATAATCTCATCAAAAGTTGGTGTAGAAAGACAATTTAACTTGCACTGGAGACCTCTTGATGTTGCAAGCAAAGTAACATGAGGCTATGAGATGCAAATTTCTTTCAAACTGTCATAAGATGACAATATTAAAAATCTTAATATTATATATAGATAAGATGACAGATACATCAATTATTAGAGTTGAAAGATAACTAAACTTGCACTGAAGACCTCATGATTTTGCGATCAAGGCAAACAGTTGTTTGAGGCTATGTTATACACATTTCTATATGGAATTCTATATATGGAATAACTGGTAAGGTAAACACAGTTAAGTGAGGTTAAGAGATGCACACTTCTTTCCATTGATTATTATATATCAATAGACCATACATTCCTCAATAATTGGAGTAGAAAGATCACAAAGACAAACATGGTGAAAGAGTCATCATAATGATTGTTTGTTTGTTTGTTTGGGGTTTTACATTACTTTCAACATTATTTCAGTCATTTCATGATGAGACCTACTTGCAACAGATATAGTGCTGCCTCACTGAATTGTCATGTCGCAGGTCCTTGACATGGCAACCCACCCGGTCACAGATTTACAAGGACAACGGGTTAACCCTTTGGCACAGGCCTCAGCTCATGTGTGACATTGTATGATGAATTCAATCTCGGCATGGCCAGGGATCGAACCCACGACTTTTGGATCACCACAGAGGAACTGGTGCTAATAAGCTGGTGCTCTAACCAACTGCGCCACGGCCCGTGGCCTCATAATGATGTCAGACAGGAAAGTGTTGTCATAGTGACGTCAAACAAGAAAGTGTCCTCATGGTGACGTCATAGTTATGTCATAAATTATGTTAATATGATCAGTTTGGAATTATGCTATTACCTTCAATAAAATTCCCCCCTATGCTCTTGAAATACCAGTTTTTGGCAGTTTTGACGATTTTGACTTTAAATAACTGGAAAGGAAAGTATACTATGTCCCTTCTATCTTTCTTAATATTTCCAAGATCAAGCTGATTGGTGCAGTGGATGTTGCGTATGAATTAAATCATGACTTTATCATTCCTATTCATATTATCAATAATTATCATTATTATCAAAACAAAAAAATAAAGCAGGGTTCAGGATAAAAAGAATGTAAATAAAAAATACTTTGCTTCTTCAATACCAATTTTGTTTTTGTTTTGAGTTCCTGGCGATATTAAAGGAACTCCAGATAATTTTAGAGTCAGGAAGAAAGCAAAATTGATTTAGATATACCGGTAGTGAGGTGATACATACTGGAGGATGGGGCCGAGGATGGAACGGTCACATGACCAGCATGAGACACGCACCATATACATATGGAATGCTTGCTCTCCGAATACAAGGTCCACATGAAGTCATCGTAGTAGTCAGCAACTCCAGGGTTACCTACAAATCATAACATTCAGTTGTCATGCTGAAACATTGCTCTATGTATGTGATAAAGTTCATCCTTACCTACAATGTATTTGAAATCACATGATTAGTAACCTTGTGACAATTTAGTAACTTTCTTTTTTTAGAAAATTATCCTCTCAAACACATTTAATGATCATTACAGAGCAAAAATATATAGAATATAAAGAATGGCCTTTATTTTGAAAATGATGTAGAACAGAAATGATCAGAATTTGAAATGTAAAATTATGGCGAGTATTAAATAAAAACTGTACTTTATCAAACAATAATAGTTGTTTGAATGAATTTTAGAGATTTATGGATATTAAACACAAGTAGAAAAAACAATCTTGCTCCACACACTTAAACTACAAAACTATAGTCAAATATTTAAAGCAAAGGCCAATGGCCTTAGAGCTATGCTGATAATTGCTTTGTAATGTTTGTGAATATCTTTGAAATTTGCTTCATAATTGATCGTTTAAATCCTTTTCAAGAGCAGACTCGAGAAGATGATAATTTTGACGAATCAAAATGCATGTTACATTTGGTCCCAAATTATTATCTGGATTCTTATTGGGCAATATTTGTGATGTTAATTAAAATGGCAGCCTCCTTGGCAATTTAGTGATAGTTATCACACTTTTGAAGAAATCATAACAAAATGGAAAAAGATCTGATCCTTATGGAAAATAAATAGAATTGGTCCCCCGAAAAAAATACTAACAGCTGAGAACTTCACCCAGTGGTTTCTGAGGAGAAGATCAAAGTTGACAGAGGGAATGACAGAAATTTTCACCCCATCACTGCAGAAGCTATGCTGATATAGCTTTTGCTATGATGACATAGTCAGCTTGCTAAAAAATGGCTACAAATTATTTAACCAATAAAAATGCCTGATACACTTGTCCATGTTGTCAACTTGAAATACTATGGACTCAATATTGAAATCATTTCTCTCATGCCACCTGGCTATAGTATACATAATCTTGTAGAGAAAGTCTTTACCGGGAATGATAAGGAAGAGAGGCTGTCCAGGCTGGGGCTTGGGGCCGAGCTTCACCACGAAGGTGGGGGCGCCACCAACCACCACCCATTCCTCCTCTAAGGATGCCATGGTCACCGTCACAGAGTGAAGAGCCGCGCTGTCTTTCCCTCCTCCAGTGCTACCATTTGGCAAAGGCTAAAAATATATTCAACATTTTATATTAAAATAATATATATCACATTTGTAATCATTTATTTGCAAGAATTAAATTTCAAAATTGTTAATATATTCATAATTAAACTCAAATATAATAGAAAACCATTCATTTTAGCTGCTATTGCCATCTTCAAACCTTAACATTCAATCCATTTAACCTTTAACTTATAGATTCATTTAGCATGTATATAGAATAGATTACTTTCTCATAGATAACTTGCACCATGCCAAGCAAACATACAAACATTGGAAGACAAGCAACATGACTGGAAAGTGTACCGGTATGTCTCAGTTTTGGAAACCAGAATATAAATATACTTTGTAAATTGCTGACAAAATATTGTTATACACTGAGCGTAGAAAAATGATCAAATATTACCTTAAGATACATAATAAAAGTTGACAACACCAAACGAAATACAGGATATTTCTACATGTGTACATATGATACACTTCTGCTTGTTTCTACTTGAAGCATGCAACTCCACCAGTATTACCATTCTTATGTAATCCTCTACATCAAGCTGTTTATGATTTAATCCCAGTAATGCATTTATTTTGGTTCAGGCCTGAACTTGTCAAAGTTCACAATTTGTGTGTAAATGTGTGACACACCCGACAGGGCACTTAAAGCTATTGCAATCAATACTGCTAATTAGCATTGTATCTGATAGAATGTTGGGTATATCTCTGTGCTGTGCATACAAGGTTTGTTCTCTGTTGCAAGGCAGAGTCAATGACTGGACAACCAAGAGCAGTATGAGTTGGATAACTTTGACATCAACACAAATATTAACGATGAACAGTTGGTTCGCATGGATCTGAGATAATTAACTGGAAAATCAATAACAAATCTTCAATACATAAATGCACCTGTTGAGAAAGCCATCCCCATGGGTGGGTGGGCCACATGCAGACTAAGGTAAATGTATTAACATTGACTTAACACATGCAATTAATAAATAAAAATAAATGTGCTAGTGATTTTTGGAGAAACAAGAATTTTTCCTGCACCTAAAATATGAGGAAATATATTTTCATGAAACTTGACATTAAAATGCTGCATTTGCTTCCATCAGTGGCTTTCCATGCATTATAATATTATAATATTTATCAACAGAGGCTAAAAGTCTGTCATACGAGGTGTGTCATCATAACAATAAATTCACATAGCCTATATATTATGTCAGGTCATTTAACTCCATTCAAATGATTGAAATGATAACATAAAGGTTAAAATGATGTGAATGGTGTCATTATAAAATGGAGCTGAGATGATGTCATGACCTAATGGGGTAGTTTATTTATGATCAAAATTGGCTCCATCTTTTAATAGATATTGTAGATACCATGGGATTTCTTCTAATATTTGATTCCAACACCTATATGTTTTAGATATACGATGAAGTAAAAAGTAATTCAGCTCAAATGACCAATAATTAAACAAATGGATTATGTTGCAAGCAAAATAGGACAGGGTCAGGGGATCAATATTCATCCTGAAAGCTAATAACAAGCATGCTGGCTAGGGTGGCTCAAAATAATATTTTTCTTGAAAAGTTTACCTCCTTAAATGAAATGGTGTTTCTTGAGAGGTAAATAGTCATGTGATTTTTTTCACATTAAAAAAAAAAATTAAGGGGTCGCCCATCCACCTCAAAAACGATTGCATAAAAATGCATATTTTACGTCAGATATTTAAAAATACTTTTTTATGGAAAAAAATTGTTTTCCCAATTGATTAGTATTAATTTGGAGACCAGAAGTCATGAAATTCATTTTGTCAATTTTTAAAGCTGAAATTTATGGTTCACCCACCAATTGAAATATTTACTGATTTGACGTAAATTGCATAAGATTATGATTATGAGGTATTGAAGATATAGCACATAACAAGCTCCACCAGAGGGCGACATGGTGAACCTATGTAATAGTTTGCGTGTGCCTCTGGTGGACAGTGTGAACACATAAAATCTTGTGAGGGGTACTGAAGGGATATATGTGTAGGATGTCTCTTTCTGAGAATGATCCAATATAAACAGAAGGAAAGCAAATAAAGACTAGATAGTTTGTGAGTGGCACAAAACTGAATTCAGCACAGTATTTAATGCACATAAGGTCATGCACTACCCAACTCAAGAATATCAATCTCTTTTGTGCTGTAAGGCCATCAAATTAATTTATCGTATTTACTTGAATATAGGACAAGGTTTTGGACCCAAACCTTTATTTAATGTTTGGGGGGGGGGGGGTCATCTTATACACAAGGGCAATGTGTGGGCTGTGATTTACGGCACTTCCGGTCGGTGCGAAAACACGGATATACACGGACACGGATCACGCACCCGGACCCGCACAGGATCGTTGCAAAACTGTATCAGAACCAAATCTCAAGTTTCAATCATCTTTTATCAAATAATCCTTGAAAAAAAAAAAGAATTAATTTTGTTTTTATCATCCATCGCAACATTGTTTTTAATTTCATGAAATAGACGTGTATATAAATACACTTAGAAATATTCTACCACGTCTCAACAAATGCCCGCCTTCATTTATTAAGTGTAAATTATGCACAAGTCTGAGAAATGATAGTTTAATAATGCTTAAATATGCTTATGCAACACAAGGTTGCCATTTTGGAAAGTAGAAGTGACGGGGAGAAGCTCTTATTTTTGGTACGAAAATGATCGGAACGCCACCGCAATGAAATATTAATATATGGATTCCTGATGGATAGTTTTGTTCTGTTCTGGACCTGTAAAGTGCAATTTGTGATAATATTGGGTAAATACCTTTATCTATCATCTAAGACGCAATTAATATCGATCCACTATGTCTGAAAATGCTTTGTTTTGATGCTAAGGTCAAGGACGTGGAGAAATTTGTAGGGTTACTCTGTTCTCGACCTCGGAGCATAATTCGTGATAATTTTGGAAAATAATTGCATAAATCCACAGCGCCGGATTATCCGTCATAATTTCACGGACATCGTATTTACATTTTGCTTTTAAAATGGCCACCAAACATGAATGGTAGCAGTGCGGATGTCTCGAGAAAAACCTAATTGTCCTATAATCGGAAATTGGCCTTTTCAAGAAAAATAACATCAATTTGGGGGGTCATCTTATACACGAGTCGTCTTATATTCGAGTAAATATGGTAGTTACGCAAATTATTCTCCAAATCATTAACATATTGTACAGGATTGTACATATATTTACATAATACCACATGTGATCTATTCCTCTCTGATTTGTAAAGGATTAGATTCACAATATTTTGGAAGTTGTGACTTATATGGCCCTTAAGTAGGTCATTGTGACTGAGCTACATATTTTTTCTGAAAATTATAAACAAGGATATTGTTAAGATAGTGAGAATAGATGCTAATTGTAGGGTTTTGCAAATTTTGAAAATCGGCTCTTGTGACCTTGAAAGTAGCCCAAGGTCACCCAATATCCCAAGCCCCTAATAGGTAGTCACATCTCCCATATCATATTGATGTTTCTGCAATCTTGAAGAAAATAGAGCATTCGCGAACAAAGTTGCTCTTGTGCTTTTCATGACCTTGACCCAAGTTCATAAGAAGTGCACCAAAATAAATTCCCGTGGATATCTACATATATTTACATAATATCAAGATCTCATCTTCTCTGATTTGTAAAGGATTAGATTCGCAATATTTAACAAGTTGTGACCCACTGGGCCTATAAGTAGGTCATTATGATTTAGTTACATAATTAAAATAAATTACGAACAAAGATATTGTGTAAGATAAATGTAGTGAGAGTAGATGCGATTTGTATTGTTTTGCAAAATATCACAAATAGCTGATTTTGAAAATCGGCTCCTGTGACCTTGAAAATAGCTCAAGGTCACCCAATATTAAATTTATCTAAGCCCCTCATTGGTTGATCACATCTTATATTAATATTAATATTGTATATATTAATATTAAGTTATATTAATATTGCTGTATTTTGACAGAAAGTAGAGCATTCACAAGCAAAGTTGCTGTTGTGCTGATCATGATCTTGACCTTCGACCAAGATCATAGAAAGTGCACCAAAATTACCATGGATATTAACATAGATTTACATAATATCAAGATCTAATCTTCTCGGATTTGTAAAGGATTAGATTCACAATATTTTGGATGTTTTGACCTATAGGGCCTTTAAGTAGGTCATTGTGACCTAGTTACATATTTTTTTCTAAGCATTATGAACAAAGATATTGTGTTGGATAAATGTAGTGAGAAAACATACTATTTGTAGTGTTTTGCAAATCTTCACAAATAGACGATTTTGAAAATCGGCTCCTGTGACCTCGAAAATAGAACTTTATATTAATATTGCTGAATTTTGTAAGCATTCACAAGCGAAGTTGTTCCTGTGCTGGCCATGACCTTGACCTTGACCCAAGCTATTCACCAGAAAAAAAACCAACACAATATTCCTTAGAGTAAAGAAGGCAACTTATAGTTTCAGAGCTACACATTTTTAGTACAACACCGATCACACATATTACAACATGCATAATGAACATAGCTCATTACTTGGACTGTGGCATCTGCTTTCATTTTGGATCTGTTTCTACAAGGAGAGAGTTGTGTTTGGCAGCTTGACCATCATATATGCTGCAAGAAATAGCAAAAAGAAAATGAGAAACAAGTGCATTCGGAAAGCACCATTTATGTATGTTTAAAATGAACAATATAAAAAAACAGTACAAATTTAATCCTCTTGAGTAAAAAATGTTAGAATATATCACTTGACAATTTTACACTGTTCATCAGAGGCACACACAAACTGATAGGCAGAATTAGACTAAAACAGAAAATATATCAAATATCTATGACTGATTTTGTTCTGCCATATGTGATTCTCAACCAAAGACCATGTCTGACCATCAGTTGCTGAACATAAGAGAGTCCCAACACATCACCTAGCTTAAGATAAATCAGATATCATACAGAGAAAATATAGGAAAGAGGTGGAATTGTGACCAAATATATTGAGAATTTTTTTAGATATACATGTATACATGGAATTATTTCTGAGAGTATGAATTTTCATCTTGAAATTTAGGTTGGTGATGAAGTCAGAAACAATCTTCTATTCCTTTCTTAGGTCTTAAGATGCCAGGATCTTGGAGTAATTATGAATGGAGGTGTGATATTGTGAGATCAAAAGGGACATCATAGTTGCCACCCTGGGCATTGCTATGATGATGTCAAATAGATGCAAAATAAGAAAGTTTTTAAGTAATTCTTTTTCAAAACAATTTTGACTCACCAAAACCATCATTTAGAGCTATACATATTACAAATAAAGTGTTCTCCTCACTGATTATGAATGTATAAATTTTATTTCTCTGCTTTTCTTTTAGAAAATACAATTTATATCCCTGACAATATATGCACTATCATAGATAAGTTGTCTTAAAAACTTTTATGTCATCATTTAAAACTAACAGAAAATTAACAATAAAAAGTGCAACAGAAATTTTATAAATGATATATCATAAGGATAATTTGTTTTAAAAGTTTTTAAAAAGTAATATGGAAAGCGACATATAGTTTATGAATATATATCAAGAAATAAAGGGTTTGAAATATGCATTTTGAGCGGATGATTTTGTAAGCCTCAAATGAACAACTATTCTGACTTTTTCTTTGAAAAAAAATACCCAAATTGTGTCATGAAACATGATTAAATACTAGTCAGTTTAATTTTTTTTAATATAAATTATATTAATTTTTCCATCATTCTATAGTCGGCAACTATAATTGGATGAAAGGATTTTGAATCCATTGTGTAAAACAATGTGTTGCCATGACACCATACCTCATAAAATGAATGCCATGCCATTGTATAACTACTCCAAGCCAGGAGCAACCACACGTCACAGACAATTTTACAGAGGTTTCAGTGTGAGAAAAAGTTTTCAGAGAGTACTTGTCCATAGGACAACTAAGTTTGATAAATTACTTGTCCAAAAGAATTGTACACTTGTCCAGTTTGGACAAATGATTTTGACAATTAACTTGTCCGAATAAACTTTGTTGCTGTAATACAAATAAAACTTCAAAAAGGGTTTGTTGGCCCTTGGGGGGCCACTAATTGTTTCTTTTTTGGCATCTATAATCTTTCCCGCCAGTCCGCCTTTTACGACATCGCGCGTTGACTTGCAGTAATGATTTTACTACATCAAACATGCTCAAAGAGAAAAAAACGTAAAGCGGTTGTTGACAACAACAATGGTGGGTGCCGCTCAAGTGGAAAGATTTTCACAAAGATTTTGATCAATTTAAGAAAGATTTCTTAATAATTATGCATGTAAAAACAGTACTTGTCCGTCGGACACGATTAGAAGATAAAATGCTCGTCCGATATGGTAAAAAACACGTCCCGGACGTTCGGACGTGTACTTTTTCTCACACTGGGTTTGGGGTACGTTTAAATGATATGTGGCCAAGATACTGTGATACAAGCATGCTAATAGCTATCCAACTAAAATCAACCAAAATACAACCATGATTATTCTGTTTTGCTGAAAGTGCCAAGTACTGCCTGTATTCTTTTGACCACCAGGTGGCCACATGTATACAATCATGTGACCTCTATTGTGGTCTGTCAGACCAATTTATGTAGGAGAAATATGATGTATAATAATTTTGATCACAAAGTATAGCCAATTATATTATGCAAGGAATCATGAATGCTTTAAGTTTCTATATTTAAATTATAGTCACCCTATCAACTTGACATCTTTACTGACAGGACTAATCAAATCATATACATTACATTGCACTTTGAGAGTATACTTGGAATAACATATAAAAAGCAGTATGATATTATCCAGCAGCTAATCTCAGTCTACACCAGGGAAGCAGTATGATATTATCCAGCAGCTAATCTCAGTCTACACCAGGGAAGCAGTATGATATTATCCAGCAGCTAATCTCAGTCTACACCAGGGAAGCAGTATGATATTATCCAGCAGCTAATCTCAGTCTACACCAGGGAAGCAGTATGATATTATCCAGCAGCTAATCTCAGTCTACACCAGGGAAGCAGTATGATATTATCCAGCAGCTAATCTCAGTCTACACCAGGGAAGCAGTATGATATTATCCAGCAGCTAATCTCAGTCTACACCAGGGAAGCAGTATGATATTATCCAGCAGCTAATCTCAGTCTACACCAGGGAAGCAGTATGATATTATCCAGCAGCTAATCTCAGTCTACACCAGGGAAGCAGTATGATATTATCCAGCAGCTAATCTCAGTCTACACCAGGGAAGCAGTATGATATTATCCAGCAGCTAATCTCAGTCTACACCAGGGAAGCAGTATGATATTATCCAGCAGCTAATCTCAGTCTACACCAGGGAAGCAGTATGATATTATCCAGCAGCTAATCTCAGTCTACACCAGGGAAGCAGTATGATATTATCCAGCAGCTAATCTCAGTCTACACCAGGGAAGCAGTATGATATTATCCAGCAGCTAATCTCAGTCTACACCAGGGAAGCAGTATGATATTATCCAGCAGCTAATCTCAGTCTACACCAGGGAAGCAGTATGATATTATCCAGCAGCTAATCTCAGTCTACACCAGGGAAGCAGTATGATATTATCCAGCAGCTAATCTCAGTCTACACCAGGGAAGCAGTATGATATTATCCAGCAGCTAATCTCAGTCTACACCAGGGAAGCAGTATGATATTATCCAGCAGCTAATCTAAGTGTCTGTACAACACTGTTCAATTCAGTCTTCATTTCTTATCCTCACTGCTCAAGTAGGGGAGAGATATGGTGAAACATTGTAGGCATGGTTGGGTTGTTGAACATACCGGTAGTTTTCAACCAATCAGGCCTTGACATACGCACTGGCCTAGTGGCCCGGGGCCACCAGATCTTCTGTTTGGGCCAGTGAATGCCCTTTTGTAGTGGCCCAGTTGGGCAACCATATTTTTGGTCTTTTTGTGGCCCAAACTACCTTGATTTTATTATTTTAATCCTTCAAAGATATTTGTCTCATATCATGATCAATGGAGTTTTGATTAGGACAAGTAACCCCCAGTCAAACACTTGTCATTATACAGCCTTATGTACAGCCTTATGTCCAATGTATCACACATCCTATTATCCCTAGAAACTTTGGGCCACCACTTCTCATGCTCTGGTGGCCCAACCAGGCAACCAACATTTTTCTCTTTATGTCAAGGCCTGCCAATGAAAGACCAGTTTACAAATGGTCACAAAAGTGCTTACTGTGACAATAGTTGGAGGTGGCATACAAAACCTGCCTGCATTTTTACAGTTGGAATTTGCTTGCGTATTGGTTTGATTCTTAATTGCAAAACTTTCCTCATCCATTTGAAAACAACTGATATTCTTTCATATTTGGGGACAAAACATCCAAATCCAAATCTCAAAATACACAGAAAAGATAAATGTGAGCCACAGGTCCTCGGAAAATGTTGCTTGTTTGAGAGCGAAAAAAATGCTGTAACTTTTTTTAGTTTTTGAGTTAGAAAGATAAACTTTAAACAAGAAAAAGTGGTGCTCCACATGTAACACGGATGGGAAAAAAACAAACAAAACAAAACTTGCAACAAACAAAACAAAAATTAAAATAAACAAAACAAAAATTAAAATAAACAAAACAAAAATTACAACAAACTAAACCAAAATCAAAAATATTTATTCATCTATTAAAAACATTTAATTTGGTATATGAACGAATTTTCTAGCACAACTGGGTGCAAAGATGTGCCTTATCAGGCTCGATTACGTAAGTTGCTCTATTATCGCTCAGGCTCTAACCGCAAATCATCGATCAGACTTTTGCATGTCATCTGACTTCTAATTGTCCGATTGACACCAAATTTGAACTAAACTTACTGATAATTCCTTGTTCTATCGATTGGGAATCATTTCCATGCAATTTATAAAGATAATATTATGAAACGATGGGCGAAAACGATGACATAGTTTTGAATGTTCTGCTTTGTTTACATCACGCACTTCTTTTCTTTTGTATTCATACGCCGAATATAAGACTGGTCCCCTACCGCTTGTCAAGAATGGAGGGCAGCACCAGTCTAATCTATTGCATGCACACGACGAACACTCCACAGTGGCGTCAGTTGTTTTAACAATTGTGACCACAGAAAAAACCGAATTACAACCCACAGGAAATGACTACCCATTTCCCATGATCGTACCGATCACAGAATAACACAGATAGTTCCTTTTTTTGACAACCATTGCCTGTTGGCAATGGTTGTCAAAAAAGGAACCATCCGTGTTACAAAAAAAATCATATGTTATTCAAAGATCAAGCCAATGCCATTCAATGGTATTGGTTTTGTGAGATCAAAGGGCCAGGTCAAGCAGTAACCGACTCACAGTTTCACAGATAAATGGATATAGTTTTACAACCAATAACTTTATATATATTTTTAATGCATGTAAAGATAGGTTCTAATGGGTACTTGTATGTGAATAAAAAATAATTTTAAAAAAATAATTTTTTTTTGGAAATAAATGAAAATTTGTGGTCGATAACCGACTCACAGAAAGTTAACATCAAATTTGAGGGTTATACGCAAAATGCCACGAAATGCGGTTCTTTAATGAATTTTATTAAAATAGTTATACATTATCATTCCACATATATTTAAGTAACACATGACCAAATATTGGGAAATGTGAACTTTTATTTCATAATAAAATTAATGTGAATTCAACTTAAGGACTGGTAACCGACTCACATGGTAACCGACTCACAAATGTTTGTTCACATTTTTAAATATCAAACCCCAGAATTGCAGATTTGCAAACAGTTAGACATTCATTTTTTACACTGTATATGCAATAAAAGTAATGTTGGATAGTAAAAACAAGAAATGGAGTTTTTTTTTGCGCTCCCTGTAGCGACGCTGCTTCTCAGCTGCACTGAGGCCCATGGTATTTTTCAAAAGTAGTTGGTCTTGATAAGAATGATGTTTAACACTGGAACACTGAATGAGATATGATGGTCTCATCTTCTGGGTGGACATTTTACCATGCCAGAGATGTCACAAAGATTGACATGTTAGAATGACCATTAGCATATCAGGTGTAGACACAATGGTGATGCCACAAATTGCACCTAAGAAAAATAGACATGTTAGATTAACCCCTGGCCAATAGAGACTGAAGATGTCACAAAAAATGACATGTTAACTTTATGCCCTCAATATGTATGGCATGTGCAACTTCTACATGTCCTTGTGAAAACACTAGGCAGTAGGCACCAGTCGATGTCCAGGGGAGGGGTGGCTTCCAGGGGAGGGGTGGCTTCCAGGGGAGGGGTGGCTTCCTAGCATGGCTGGAACAATGGAAGTAACAATATGTCAGAAAAGATGTGGCAAGTGGCAGGGTGAGTTCCAATATGTACAGTCTAAGTGTCACTTCTTGCTAAATCAGAATAATCCCTTTTCATAATTCCACTTTTGGAAAGAAGAGTCGGTGTCATTTTTTACTGTGCTTTAGCGGTACCAATGTTGTGTGTGTGTGAGATCTGTCTAATGATTGGCATGTTAATTATATGTGTTAGAAGTATTAGAAACATGATTTATAAATTATTTTTATTCTATAGTTTGTTTCTAGGACAAATATTGTGAAACAGAATATATAAAACAAACCATTTATTAAAAGTATCCATACTGAAAAATGATTAATGACTAACATGTGTGAGTCGGTTACCATGATTGGTAACCGACTCACACAAAAATAATAGCTTATAACTTTTTTTCTAAATATTTTTTTTTTTAAATTCATGATGCTGCTCAATCTGCATATAAAAAAGCTCTCTTTCAGACAATATCAAGTCTTACAGTATAAAACATTTTTTGTGAGAAAAACTTTTAGCTGTTTTTGGTAACCGACTCACAAGTAACGGACTCACAAACCACTAAATTATAAAAAGCTCATTTTTACACCAAAATCATCAACAATTTGCATTTTGAGTGAAAACTTTGTTAGAGGGATGTTTAAATGTTGTTAAAATACAATGAAGTAAATTTCTTTGTCATTATTAGGATAATAGCAATATTTTAAAATATGATGCGCAAATGTTGATTTCCGCACAATCATGGGCTCTAAAAGTCTTCTATCTTCTAACTACCATAACTTTTTAACTAATCAACTTATAATAAAAATAAAAAGTGTTCCAGAAACTAGTAAGCAATTACTATGCAATGCCATAAAGAATGGAGTCTTTTTATGCATTTGAAATTTTCATGTTGATGTTAACCATGGCTTGACCTGGCCCCAAAGCAAACCTATTTTTTAACTGACAGCCCAACCAGATTGGTTCAGATTTACTGCAGAGATTGGTTCAGAGCTCTCCCACCCATGATACAGCAGGTAGAATATATACAGCAAACCTCAGTCAACTGACATGAAATTGTACATGTTCTTGTATTGTAAATTGTACATTTTAATTCATTGTGCGTATAATTACACATAAAATATCTGTGTATTTTAGTATAGTAAGTTAAATAACTACTTTACTGAATGTGATGACTGCTAAATGTGTTAGTCACATAACGAGTTGGTGATATCACCACTGATTGTGCCAGTCCAGTGTCCATGGCCTGAGCCTTATCGCCAACAGTGACAATGTGACACAAGTTCAGTCCAGTAACCAGTCATAACTATCATTAGTATCAATCCATTTTCAGGTCCAAATTTAATCATGATTTTCTCTGAGATCTTATAAGAGCCATTCATAATTTTTACCCTAGTAATTACATAGGAGCTAAAGATGTATATGGTAACCTACATTTTACAATATTCGCTCAAGAACATGAAATATTCGCATTTTGATTCAAAGTGAACGAAGCCAACCTACCTCCCAGTCCCAAGCAGCAGTCTGCTAAAAGGTCGCTTATAACAAACACAATAAACTGTAAACGATGACCAACATGTGATGTAGAAACTAAAATCCGATCGATTCAACAATTTTATCGACTCATTAGAATATTCGTAATCTTGGACAGTTGTCTGCTTATATGAAATAAAGAATGTTAAATTCCTGTATTGATATAAGGGGCCCATGGCATGTGTTTTTGACAGGAGGTGGATTTTTAGGATGGCGACACTATGCCGATTTGTCAGACAAGTTCGCGTGCAAAAATATATACAAGCTTCAATATGGGTGCAACAAAGATCGGTTTATTCCATGGTATTATTAGATTTATTCTATCATCAAATACTGAGTTGTTTGCGGGGGCAAAACGTGAGCGATAATATATGAAGTAGTGATTTGTTATGAAAGCTGAGCTGTCAGACAAGGTTGCTGCCCAGGGTAATTCGGTACAAGACTCAAGAGGAATTATGGTCAAAATCACCGTGATAGCAAGTGGGCCGCGATATTGACTGTCACATTAACCGCGGTCAAGCTGCTCAATCTGGGCAGTTTATCAATGTACATTACCTACAATTGTAAATTAGAGAATATGTGAGCCTTAACTTTGCTTAGAAATGCATTTTATTTACATTTTGGAAGATTTAATGGCCGCCAAAGTTCTAATGTTGGGCCTGGGTGAAAAGTGAGAATATTCACAGAATTATATGCCCGACATGAGGTCTAATTACGGCGGAAAGTAGCTTATCAATATTAAGATTGGCAACTGACACTTGTAGATAATTTACATAGGCCGATTGCGGGTTACCATCTTGTTTTTTTTAATGATTAGATTTTAGAGAGTTTTTTGTGCACTTCCGATTGTAATTGTGCAGTTCCGGCGTGTTGTTTTCAATAGGCCGATTGCGGGTTACCATCTTGTTTTTTTTAATGATTAGATTTTAGAGAGTTTTTTGTGCACTTCCGATTGTAATTGTGCAGTTCCGGCGTGTTGTTTTCGATGGGGCAGTATGGCGACCCGCAATCGGCCTATGGGGCAGTATGGCGACCCGCAATCGGCCTATTGATAAAATATCCAAATTCAGCCGGTTGACCGCGGTTAAAGGAGGGGGTTAAAGTATAAAAGGAAGGGGGTGGAGCCTATTAAACAGGTCTTGACCATCAAAACACCCAGAGCTCAGCCAGTATAAATTGAATACATTCTAATATATTTGTTACTTTCTAATAGAAATGTGTGATACTTGGTACAATGCTGCATGAACACAAGGGCTACAACATATTTTAATCTGAAATCTAAATGTTTGATATCAAAGCTCTTTTAAACAATAAAAGTGTTCTGAGATTTAAATTATTTTGAATTTGATTGACAGTTGACACTGTGTGTGAGATGTGGGTTTAGGTTTGTTTATAAATACCAAGCACATGGCTGAGTGCATGTGTCCAGCATGTTACAACATATTTGCGGTTTTACCCCATACCTCCCATGGGCTAGATGTTGCTGCAGCTGGGTGGGGAGCGGTCAACTTCAGAGACTCGTTATATAACTTGTGTAAAGATAAGAATCTGATTTCCTGGTCCTCCTCAGATAAACTTTTCAGTGCTTAATTTATGTTTTCTGAATGGTCCGAAAGTTTTTGATTGATAAACATGTAAATAATGACATATGCACACTTTAAATTATAAGGTTCACCTTTTCTGTTTTTATTCTCTTCCCCCTCTCTTTATGAGACCAAGGAGGAGGACTGTCACTGAGATAGTCAGCAGGGTTAATGCAGGGTGGTGTGATACAACCCCTTTCTTGCCTATGTTTACAAACAACCTGCCCAGCCACCAGCAGCATCCAGTGGGCTGTGAGTGGACAGTTTGACCAACGGTCAACTTGTGAGGTAGCTGTGTTGTGTGGAGCAGCACCAATCAGCAGCTGGGGCAAAATCTGGGGTGGGGTTAACTGACCGTACGGCTTTTCAGGGGTACTGGACCCCCCTCTTTAAATGTGGCAGTTCAATGCCGCGGTCCACTTGATATCGCAGTTGTTTTGACCAGGTACCTACAAGAGTAGTTTCCAACACAAAATGTAACATTTTCTGTGTTATATTGAGAAAAAAAACAATGCTTTTCCCTTCAAAATTATTTTTAAAAATATTAACATTGGTATCCAATTATAAGAACATACAACATATACAACTGACAGAGGTACGAGGCTTTTCATCAGTGATGTTTTCAAGTGGTGTAAATTATGTGCGAGAGGTAGTTTCTGACAGTCTTATTACACCTTGATGAAAAAATGAATTAAACTTTTTAATTAATTACATTATTAGAATAACACTTTAGCTTTCTGTTTCTTAAAGGTTTTCATATCATATTTGGCATTTCCACCACAAACCACTCTGAAAAAGGAAACCTGAAAAATTGACGTGCGAGATACGACTGTGATCATTCATATTTTGACAAATTCACGATACCGATACGATACCTCACAATGAACATCACTAAGATGTTTATAATATTGTCATAAATGCCTTTATTTCATTTAACAAACAATCTTCAAAATTGAAATCTTCAAAAATTAATTATACAGTACCAGTTGCAAGCATCAGTTCAAGTAGAAAGAACCGGGACAGTACCAAAACGTTATAAACTGGCTGGTTCCAGGGACTACTCAGTACTGGGGCCCATCCCTAGCCATGTATACTATCATTGTTTAGACCACAAATTATTACTCTCACAATTATGACTTTTTTCACAAGGTATCTAGTTATCATTGATGATAAAATGTTAGTTCATTTTGTAATTGATACTACTTTTTTATCTTAATAAACATTGGTTCCATAGAAGGCACTTTAATTAATTATCTTTATATCTCTTACTATTTCAAATCTAGTGTATGAACTAATCTTGGTTGTAGAGCTGATAAATGAAATTTAAATGAAAACTTTTTCAGATTATGGCCTCACCTAAAAAATATTAATATGTGTGTGACAAAATGATGTAGTAAGGGTTATTAAGTCCTAAATAGAAATTCTAATTTTACTAAATTTTGTTTGAAGGTCGGGAATTTTATGAGAAAAGAAAGATCTGCATGCAACGTGTGCACTTGTAACCATGGTAACATCTATCAAACAGCTTTGTCAACGATGCCACCCCAACTCGTAAAGGTAAATATCCCACTACTTAGTACAAAACATGCAGGATTGTTTGCAGGAGAGCTCGCAGAGCCCCACCCATTCCTACGAATGTATATTGAAACATATCAAGAACTCATGTTACACATGCTACAAAAATTAACAAATTCTGATAGACAAAAAAGACAATAAATACTACATACTGTTAAAAACAATGTTAATTACATATTCATGATACAATTTTCTTGTTCACTTAGCACCTGTCATAAGTTTATTGTTCTGAACTTGTCAGTATTACAGTACTACCCCACCAAAAGATGGTTTGTGGACCAGAGTCAAGAAAAGCCTTGGACTTACGGGAAAACTCAAGTTTAAAAGAAGAGTAAGTGGCAAGTAGCTTGTATATCCTACATAATCTTGTTACCCTGCACTTGACAAATTAATGTTTTAGCATCAATGCATATTTGAATAAAGATACAGAGAAATACATGAAAGATATTTGCTTTTGAATGCAAGATGCTTTTTCTCGAAAGTGTTTCCAGAACATTACTAACAGTATGATAGATTACTGCTCAGATATATACAACATATTCATTTAGCTTCAAAGATTTTTGGGTTTGATGGGTTTTTATTTTTGTAGATGTTAAGAAGATCGGGATTGAGATTGTATATGTGTTGTATTGAACTGGTTGACCATAGACAGTTTTTTGAACGTGAGTATTGTATATTGGTTAAATAATTATTCAAAGAGTTAAGTGACTTAAGGAACAGATATATTCAGATAGATACCATATTTAAACAGTTCTATATTTGTAGATGAATTGATTGTTTTCAGAGTTTCCCTTGGCTGATACTTTCGACTCCTGGTTCAGAATAACTGAGCTTCATATATGGTAGGTCTTATCATATAAAATTCTGTTGCTGTGTTGGAGTGTTAGTCTTTGAGTTGAAATTAAACCTCACAAGGAACAAACAAGTATGGATTCACAAAGTGTTAGTAGAAAAAGTTTACATCCTAATCATTTAGAAAGGACCACTACATATTGTATCATTAGTTTTGTGAAATTGGTTTTCAATTTTAATTTTTTAAACAGAAATCTGAGGAATATTGCATTTGAGATAATAATACCTTTGCTTGCAGGATGGTGATAGCTCGGCTCTCAGCTGAGGGGGAGGAAGGCAAAGTGGTCCGAGACATGATGATGATTAAAATGTGGGAAGATGTGGAAAAACGGGCCAAAAATATTGGGGTAAATATTAAGAAAAATAATTGTATCTACTTATGAAATTAAACTTACAGACAAAGCCACCTTTTATTAAATATCATTCTACATGCAGCTGTTCATTATTTATTATCACTGTAATTGGATAATTGAAGTACCGGAAGGAAAAGACCTACGTCATTAGGTCAGATATCAACCAGTGCAATGTATTTCGTGTTAAGGAACCTGGCTTTAGCCATGTAAACTGTTAAAATTGACACCACAGATTATTACAGTACCAATTGTGACATTTATCGGAAAGTATCTAGTTATCTGGTTATCATGCAAATGTTGTTGGGTGTTGAGCCATGCACTTGAAAATATATTATTCATTCTCCACATATCTGTTGCTAAAAATTAATGATTAGATGATAATAAGTCTGATTCTTTACATGGTGCAAATGGTGACTTGCAGGAAAATGTGGGTGCCTCTGCCAGGAGGGAGGCCATGCAGATATTCAGCCAGCAGCTGATGGGGGCTATATATGCTTATGATGAGGTATATTATTATGCACAATCTTGAAATCTAGGTGACAAACACATAGAGCTTATAACATGTGTATGGTTATGTGGTTATATAGTTTAAAGTCACATGTTTTCAATATGATTATTACATATATATATATATATATATATATATATATATATATATATATATATATATATATATATATATATATATATATATATATATATATATATATATATATATATATATATATATATATATATATATATTTATATATTCTATATCTACATCCTAGGGTCTTCTGAGCACGGAATATATATATATATATATATATATATATATATATATATATATATATATATATATATATATATATATTTATATATTCTATATCTACATCCTAGGGTCTTCTGAGCACGGATAAGGATCTTGCAGGAGCAGTGTGGAGAGTCTTCTTCCAGATGGAATGTGATGATCCAGAGCATTTAGAACTGCTGGTCAAATATATTAGGAAACAGGTAATTGTTGGGCCTTGCCTGGTAAATCACTAATACAGGCTGAGCCATGTGTCTGTAATGAAAGCCTATCTCTGAGGCTACACACTCAAAGAATTCCAAATTCTAAGTTCCACCTCAAATGTTTGCATAATTTTGACAAATTTGAAGAATGTGAGTAATTTTACTATCTTCTGTTTATTACCTTTCACAGAGACTCCTTATTTGATACTCATTTCTATATTGAGATAGTAAGGCTTCAAAATGTAATTGAATGAAATTGATTGATATAATTCAAGACAAGTTGATTTGTCAGTATAATTTATGTACCACATATTTCATGATAGAAAGATGGAAAACTTTGTAGAAATAAGTATACAGCCTTGCAAAAAATATTACTTGCATTTCAGGATGTTTTTCTTCAACTCTAAAATATTACATTTACTAATGATGCTTGTTTTTAAACATATTTTGTAACAATTATATATAACGATTGTATATAATCATGATAATAGTGACACATATTTTCCAGGTGCTTCATCTTGACCAACAAGAATCAGGCATAATTCTTGGCTCAGGTTTGATGACATGGCTCCCTCTACATGGAGAAGAAGATAAAGAAAGGACTAGACTTTTACTTAAAAGAATAATTACATTGTAATGCATGTCTGTGAAATTGATTGATATAATACATGTACACCAGCAAAATAGCACTGGTTAATTGCTATGGCAGAAAACATGTTGGTTTTTAGTGTCGGATGAAGGAAAGTTCTCCAAAGGCTGACATCAGTTTAATATGTTAGATTTTGATGGATATTGTGGTACATATCTGACCTCTGGTGGAGCTTGATAAATATGACATGAGGATGGTGTGTGGCCTCTGTGAGTAAAATCAAATGTGGATTGAGGTGTGGCTTTAGTGTTGAACCTCACAGGAAAAATATGTATTTCAACAACTGTATTATAAAAAGAATCTAACATACATTTGTAAATAAAAATTTTGAACTCGTAACTGCATGTTTTAATCGCAAGACAAAAGATAAATGTTTGTGCATGGTAATGCATCACTTGAACACGGTAATAGACCCATGGGTGCTGGTTCTCAGTCTACAGACTGAAATCAGTCAAAAATGTTTTAAATTTACTATTAAACTCTATTATGGATGTGTCAAAATCATTTGTTTTCAGTCAAAAAATTTCTTACCACCAGCACCCATGTAGACCCTAAGATCTGCTATAAACAAAATAAATTGAACTGTTTATCATACCAACATTTGCCCTCCTATACCATCCCTGTGTACCACTTTTGAATACCAACATTTGCCCTCCTATACCATCCCTGTGTACCACTTTTGAATACCAACATTTGCCCTCCTATACCATCCCTGTGTACCACTTTTGAATACCATCCACATTTGCCCTGCCTACATGCCATCCTTATTTACGATCAAACACCACCCTGTTTATATGATGTCATGTTTCCTGCCTCAGAACTAGATAAGATACACCTGTTTGTACATCATACTCGTGCCAAAAACTCTGTGATCATTACTAAAGATGAAACGCTTTCAGGTGAAATATGAACATCGGTTATATAGTCATGGTATTGTAAAACACGACACAATAGAGTTTTATTTGCAATATGATTTATTATTTATATAATATTTGCTTTATCAATTACAGTTCATCATAAAAAAACTGATCACGAAACGAATGTTTCACTAAAAAAACCTAGGTTTTGTTTGATTAATAGTGGATACTCTCATATTGATATTTACAATAGCTTTGTTTCAGAATGAATAAAGGAATAATCAAAAAGGGGTATTCTTATAAAGATGCAATGAGATGGGGAGGTAGATGGCGATATCAATATTCACATTATATTCTTAACCTATCAGTCACCCTTCAAGTGAATGGAAAATTTATGATATAGGGGTGACGTCATTGACCACTATAGGAAGTGAACATATGCAATAATCAAGTTCACTTCCGTTTGTAAACACCAATTACAACAAGATTTTTACATATCCTACTTTCTAAATTCTCAAATCTTCAACGTCAAAAGGCTTGGGACAGCGTAGCAGTGAATTGGAGTTATTCAGGACAAATTATTAAGTTATTTGCCCTATTAAATGATAAAAGATTTTTTTTACAAACAAAAGCTAAAATGTTTGTGTATATGTCCTATTTCTTCTACTTTGAGATTCATAAACTTTGCAAAATCTCCCAAGCTCATTCACTAAGCGTGAATACGCATGAATTTTGATTTTGCCACGTTATGTAGTTAAGGCACAGTATGACGCTACTCATTTGTATATCATCCTCCTCGAAACACCTGTCTGCGTGCGCATGATCAGTAACGTTTACAAGAGGTCACGTCGTCTGGAACAGCTGCATTGAAATAGTTCTCATCTTGACCTAAAACATAAAATTTAGAGCTGATTTATTTAAGAATTAATAAGTTAGAAATTATCAAATAATATAGATTTTTTAATGCATTTGTGCCTGATGCCAATAAAAAAAATGTTACCATTTGGTGACGTGGTTCTCAGCACACTCCACACAGCTTGGGACACTCCTCTGGAACATTCATGAACTCATCGCAGTCGTTTCTGTCATAGCCATAGGGCTGGCCCATTCCACAGTAGTCCGGGTCCTCGTCTGTACACTCAGCTAGTAACAACAAACAATACTTATGACAAGTCTATTTTATGGAGATATTTCAAAAGCAATATCAATATCTCTGTCCTCACCAGTGGCCCACCAAGTGAACCGATCCCATTGAATTTTTATTTGTAAAAAAAAACATATATATTGTTTGAATCTATTAATAACCCAGCTCCCATAAAGTTGCTGGGCAAACCGTATGATCAGTTTACTGTGCTTTACTGACCTTGTCCACAGTTGTCTCCAGAGAAGGGATAGGCACAACTGCAGCTGCAGGAGCCCAGGTCCATGGTCCCTCCATTCAGGCAGATCTTACCCTGACAATCTGAAGAGATTCAAAATAGCTTCACCCTTCGACAATATCACAAATGATACTTGATTTTAGTTTATCAAATATGTCACAGTCGTAAAGGAAATATAAAGATATTCTATCATGACATGTGCTCAATGTATGTGGTTTGATTTGAAAGACAGTTTAATTTCCGTTGCATGGTTTAGTTAATGATAGCGGTCAACATGGTCAATCACAGGGAAAAACATCATATATGGAATGAAAATGATATATCCATTTCTACCTATACTAATACAAATGACAGGGGCGGATCTGAATGAGAGCAGCTGCTTACCACAGAGGTTGTCATTGCAGTTGTTGGGGCATTGGCCGCAAGACGGCCCTGAGTTGTACGGGGTACCAAACTCGCCAAAAAATGGGTTGCTGCCAAAAAAGTCAGAATGTTAAAAAATACCAATGTAACTGAAAATGGACAGTGTCATATCGCGCGTTGATATTAAAATAATCGACAACAGTACAGTTTGTAAACAAATATCATGTAGACTGTCATATATGGGATGGAGGTTATATATTGTAACATAACATTTACATCATATTTATAACTTTATATTTAGATCTGAGTGCCAAGGTTTCCAATATGTCCATGAAATATCAAATACTTAGTACTTTGAAGATTGCAATTATGTTATCTTCCCCACAGGATAAAACAAGATAATGCATTTGAGTTTTTAGAATTAATCATTTAGAGATAACATTTCTTTAATCAGCTACATGGTGGAAAACAAGACGTACAAAAATAACATATTAAATCAGATCTTTATGTCATTTTTGCTCCATTAATAATATAGCAATGATAAACAATATGAAGGGAGTCACAGGAACCAATCGATTTCAGAGGTGTCTGAAATGAGCAGTGCATATCAAGCGACGATGAAAGCTAAATTCCAAACAATGATTTTCTAAGACAATGACCTACCCGAATGCATAGTTGCAAATATACATGGGCCCCTGAGGACAATCCTTGAATCCACACCCCACGAGTCCAGCGACGTCCCTCACCACCTAGCAGACAAACGACAACAAGAGATTAACATAACTCATATACTGACATGCCTCTGAAAATGTATATTTTGAAATGTAGTGGAGCATCCGAGAACAAGCTTTAAAAAGAAATTAACTGCCAATCTCCTGTCTTCGTCACCTACTGCAATTGTTTGTATACCTACCCCGACAGAGTGAAATGACCGATCTCCTACCTGCCAGGGTGTGAATAAACTTACCTGGGTAAAGTGACCGATCTTCCCCCCACTCACTACCAGGGTGTGAATATACCTACCTGGGTAAAGTGACCGAGCTTCCCCCACTCACTGCCAGGGTGTGAATATACCTACCTGGGTAAATTGACCGATCTTCCCCCACTCACTACCAGGGTGTGAATATACCTACCTGGGTAAAGTGACCGATCTTCCCCCACTCACTACCAGGGTGTGAATATACCTACCTGGGTAAAGTGACCGATCTTCCCCCACTCACTACCAGGGTGTGAATATACCTACCTGGGTAAAGTGACCGATCTTCCCCCACTCACTGCCAGGGTGTGAATATACCTACCTGGGTAAAGTGACCGATCTTCCCCCACTCACTACCAGGGTGTGAATATACCTACCTGGGTGAAGTGACCGATCTTCCACCACTCACTACCAGGGTGTGAATATACCTACCTGGGTAAAGTGACCAATCTTCCACCATTCACTGCCAGGGTCGACTCCATACGTGAAGAACTCCACCTCGCTGTACCATGCCTCCACTGCTGCTGTCCAGTCCTTCTGACCGTAGGCCCAGTTCTGACCTATGTTTATTCCCCAGCCTGCAGTGAAAAAATAGAATCAAATAAAGTTGTTTATTGTCCCACTTGTCAAATCTGAACTATCATCTGATTTTAAGAGAACAACAACTCTAATTGGAATTATGAGGCCTCATGTGTCTATTTGAACAACAGAAGCAATATTATTGGAACTTTTAGTTTGATTCATTTTTAGTTCCTATCCCTTATCGTTACAGATATTTCACAATGAATAGAAAAATACATTTCTGAAAATTTAAAATAATATCCAAAACAGCACCAGTAAAAGTTATGATGTTATCAATAAAATTCCATCAATGGTCGTTATCAGCAAATATCGTCTATCAATGGTTGTGTAAAATGTCATGGCACATGAACAAATGATTTATACCAGAGATATAGATGGTCGTCATAAATATGTATCCTATAAGGTTATGTAGAATTGAGTTTCGTACACGGCATATATGCACTTTGAGTATGGCACCAAATATCCCTACCATCTTATGTTACAGTGTATATATATATGAACTAACCTTGGATGGCTCTGTCTTCTGCAGTGTCATGGCCATTAATTAGGGCAACCACCCGTCTATCCCTACCATGTTATGTTACAATATATGTGGACTAACCTTGGATGGCTCTGTCTTCTGCAGTGTCATGGCCATTAGGGCAACCACACGTCTATCCCTACCATGTTATGTTACAGTGTATATGTGGACTAACCTTTGATGGCTCTGTCTTTTGCAGTGTCTAACCTTGGATGGCTCTGTCTTCTGCAGTGTCATGACCATTAGGCCAACCACACGTCTATCCCTACCATGCTATGTTACAATATATATATGGACTAACCTTGGATGGCTCTGTCTTCTGCAGTGTCATGACCATTAGGGCAACCATCTGTCCATCCCTGAGCTATAACTGCGATCTGGTCATCCCAATACTGCAAAATATCGGAAAGTCATATTTTTATATTTTACTCCAGGTCCATGGTGTTAAAATATACATTTAATAGTACTTTAGGAGTACATGATGCTATGGAAGTATATTTTGATTATAATGTATCTATATTGGCATATATTAGTTAAGAGTGGTGTGGGAAGTGGTGGCTGACCATTTTGACCATGTTGTCTGAGGTGGGCTGTACCCCAGCTCTCCTGCTGTTGTGGGCTTCCAGAATCTCCGCCTTGTCCGCCTCAGTCACGCCCACCTGCACGATAAAACCTTAATACTTATGTTTATGGTACATAATGAAATGATCAAATTATGTGAGTCATCAATATGATATTTACAGATTTACCAAAAATAAAATCATGATGGCCTAATTCAACAAGATGATGCTGACCACTTGAGATCTTCACACATGACTGCAGTTGCTGTATGTTCACGCCATTTATCATACGAAGCAGGAAGCTTCCCAGAGCCCGAGTATTTGTTGTGACTGTATAATGCAGCCGATTGTTATGCGGTATGTCGCACTGTGTTAATCCTGTCAACAATGGGAATGGGACTCCACACAGACCGATAGAAGATTAACCAATTTGTCATCCAACTCTGCACATATTAACTTGTGCCGGGCAGAAATGCTTACTTCAATCACCGCAGAGACATGGTACCAATTGTGGAAATATCCGTCCCTTTCTGATCACCCTCAGTGACAGGAGAGTTTTACTACCAGAATTTATTGTGGAAATTTGAGGGAAATGAAAACGAGATGTGTATCCCCTTAGATGAAGGTCAACACATGGCGAGGAATATGATATACCTTGAGCTTTATTCTTGTGAAACTGACTATCTATACATAATAGTATATTTGTGAACTTTGTATGTGATCTGGAAATGGTATCATATCTCTACACTACGTGACACTTGACCAACAAAAATGTTTATGTCCATGTTTATGTCCATGTCCATGTGAGCAATACAAGCAGTTTCCTCTCTGTAACTAAGCTTTTTTATCCAAGCATTCATCCGATATGAAACACTCGACCATCTGCCGTTTGATGCATAAAACTATAAAGGACACTTACAGAAATGATTATTAGCTTTGTGGAAGATTTTTACATCCCACATTTCAAACAAAAATGATTTGCTAATATGTTTAGGAAAGCAAAGGAAAAATTACGGTATGATAGAAATGGCTATGCTCAAGATTAATCACGTTTTTATATTTAACAAGAAATGATTTGCTATTATGTTTAGGAAAGCGAAGTTTTCCAAAACTTTGTATTATCAAAAGTGGTATGGTCTTATATGCATTGAACCACACAATCCCAACGTCATGGCCAAGACATAGAAATCCCCAATTACAGGCATTTGCTTATTTAAAAAAGTAATATAATGGTGACTCTCCTGCATATTACATGTTTCATTCTTCAGCAAAGGTCAATACAGTAGTAAACATGAAATTCTATGCATCTATTGAAAAATATATTGATTTCAGCATGTGTGTACTTTACCTTTCCACGCTTCTGTCTTCCGTTACTATGCAGCATGTCCATCAAGGCCTCGACCATCTTCTTGTCTACTCGGTGGCTTCCTGCAAACAATACGATATGTATCATGTAGAGTATACAGATGACACTTCCTAGTCATACCTCAGTCACATTTGCACCGGGCGCCGGCAGGGAAGTTAGAATCGGCCGACTTCACAATCTGCCGGGCGCCGGGGAGTTAATCACCAACAATCTGAGAGATGCCGTAGCTGTGGTCACATTATTAAAGAGCACCGCACTGCACGTGCAAGACTGAATGGCACAGACGTCTGTAGGATATCTTTAGGACGTCTGTTTTATGACACAGACGTCTGCAGGATGTCTTTAAGACGTCTGGGTAGGCTTTCACCACACGATGCCACCGGCAGCCCAAAGATAATCTGCCGATGTAGTCCGGCCATGGAGGGGCCATTTTTTGCCATACCCCCTTTCGGCGGATAAAGTTTTTTTCTGTTTTGTTTATTCATCTATGGGGTCCTAGTAACATTTTCTGGGGGGGGTGTGAAACTCTCACCCTTGAGCAATTTTTTTTATGAGCGTTAACATAAACCGCGTCTAAATAGCAAAAACGTCACAAATTTAAAATGTCCAAACTACTCTTTTTTAGTAATCTCTTTATAAATTGTTAGCAGAAGCCAAATGATATCTTAAATCAATCAGATTAAATTGTGCAATATCAATATAGAAAATATTCATCAATGGGGAGGTCATTTATAGGTCAAAAGGTCATAAAATGGGACATAAACTAGAAGTGAATTATATGGATCTTTCTGTGCCAACATGTATCAAATAAACACCTAATTTCAGTATGTATCTTTATTTCTAGTAATGTGTATTGTATGAATATAATAATTTTTGTGGTAAAGTTACAAAATATAAGGCTATTGAGTAATTTGAGGTAGTTGAGATGTCGTTCAGCATATCAAACATTATGGTTAAACATATAAAAATGAAACAGAAATAAACTTGTCAATTGTCACAGTAGACTATTTTATCAAATAAGTCTGTAATCTTATGGAAATAAACTAATACAATAATATCCTGTAGTGAAGCCTTGTAATTTTTTACAATGTACTTGATACATGCATCTGAGTAATGCTATACCATACAAGGCGGAATCATAGGCATCACCTTGAAACCTGAAACCTTGAAAGTATGGGCCTATAGCCTCCATGCCTGCAACAAAGTTGTGAAGAGTCTGGATGCCATGAGGAATACTGATGGACCAGTGTCACAAACCACTCACAAAGAGGAATCAAAGTCCAGAATGGCTTCAGACAGCAAAGACAGATTGTCAATACGTGGAAAGTTGGCAACCTGTATAGACCCCTTGTGCCATGAGCAGAATGCTGACGCTCTAGTGAACATTGTTACCGGAAAAGTGCACACACATTCATCACTGAATGTTGACCATGCAGTGGAATGCGGCAAAAAGCAAATGGAGGACTATGAGAAAAGCTTGCCAAAGGGTTTCCATGACACTATCCACAGGACAGTCAACACAATGGCAATGGAGAAAAAATATGTCAAAGTTGGTGAAACAAAGGTATATGATACAGAGATCATTTATGCCAGAATAATGGGTCTGCAGGACAGTGCCAGAACATATGATACAAAACAGCTTATGGCTCATGAACTGTCCCCACATCCAACTTCCATGTTTGACAAAAATGGAAACATGAGAGTAGCAAAAGCCAAGTCAACTTTGAAGAACACCCTCAGCATAGAGGTACCAAGCAGAAATGTGAAGTATGATGCAGCTTTTCTAGATGGCTGTGCTGTATTGTGGGTGGTGCCATGGCCAACTAGTGGGATTGTTCAAGATTACCTGAACAATTTCCGTAGTCACATCATGGATTACCTGAAAAGCAGTGATGTGTATCTGGTTTTTGATAGGTAACTATCCAATTTTATTATCAATAAAATATAAAGCAAGTTATTAGATTATATGTAGAAAATTATAATTTCCCTTAGTCTAAGTCATATTGTGAATTATTTTTGATAGTCTAACACCTGTCTAAATGTTTAATATACTATTTATGTATCATGTTACATTTAGTATTCATGATTGTGTTGATGTTTTCCAGATACACAGAAGGGAGTATTAAGGAGTCCACAAGACTTACTCGTGACCAAGGCTCAAGCAGGACATACACTGTGAACCCAGTTACAAAACTACCCCCTCAAACAGTTATGCTGACTGTCAGCAAAAACAAGAAGCAGTTGATCTCATTGATCATAGAAGATCTCATACTTCACAAGGATGAGTTCACAGCGACACTGTTTCTCACAGGCAGTGACCCAGTTCCAACAGAAATCAACTCAGGGGTTGTCATCAACCGGCAGGACATGAGGATCACACATGAGGAAGCAGACACAATTTTGATTCATCAGTGTGCCTCTGCAAATGTGTCCAGCAGTATTGTTGTGGCTGATGACACTGATGTATTTGTCCTACTGTGCCACTTTGTCCACATGGGTCAAATTCATGGATCTGTGAAAATGGTGGGACCAGCAAAAGGCAGAACAATCATAGACATCAATGAGACAGTGAAGAACAACATAGCTGTACTTCCCCATCTCCTAGCTGCTCATGGCTTGAGTGGATGTGACACTGTGGCAACATGCTATGGAATTGGGAAGGCAGCAGCTTTGAAAGTCCTGCGGTCACAAAAATATCCTCTGAACAAAGTTGGCAATGTTGGTTGTCCACTGAAGGAAGTAGTACAGCAGGGAACAAGCTTCATGTTGGCATGCTACAACAAGTCCAACTGCCAATCAATGACTGATGCCCGTCACAAAACGTGGAAACAAAAAGTGTCCCAAAAGCTTGCCTCTGCACCAAAATTGGAGTCTCTGCCACCAACCGATGAGGCCTTTCAAGAAAATGTGGCTAGAGCTCACCTACAGATTGCTATTTGGAGACATGCTCTTCTACCAGATCCACCTCCACTGGACCCATGTCAACATGGCTGGATAAAAGATCCAGTGTCAGATCTGCTGACACCAGTCACAGTGCCATCAGGAGTATCTCTTGCTCCGGTTGAGATATTGAAACTAATAAGATGCTCATGTGAGAGCACAGAGCCATGCAAAAGCAGGCGGTGTAGCTGTAATGCAGCAGGTATCTCTTGCACAACCTTTTGCGCATGCCAAGGAAATAACAGCTGTTATAATGAACAAACAAGACAATCTCTGCATGAAGATGATGAGATGGAGTAGTTCAAATGATTAATGAAATGATTATTGATGCTATGATTCAAAGTACTGTTATTTTGCAGTGTATAAGAAATATGACTTACAAGAATATCAAAAGTGCTTACTCAGCAGATTTTCTGATTAAATCTCATTTGGGCTGTAATTGTATGTGTTAAGATGCCTTATGTATGACAAATGTTTAATTAAATTGTACTAAGACATAACATGTCAGTTTGATCATGTAATGGTTTATGTTTACAATGCCAATGAATGAATGACCGAATCTGACACTTTATGTAAAATATCATAACTTTTCATCTATTACACCTATGGGCATTATAATTACATCTATGGAATCTGTAAAACATTTTCTACATTTAAGTTTATAACTTCAAGACCATAAAAATAATATTTCACACAATCATTTACATATTAATTTTACAAAAGTGAAATTCGATATATATTTTTTTCTATTTTTCTTGAATAATAAAATAAATATTTGTCCAACATCTTCAATATTATAAAATAATAGTTGCAGTAGGTTCTCAGGAATCAAAATCTGAAATCAGAATTGAAATATCCCTATTAGATCCAAAGTTACATGATATTTTCTATGAGCCCTTCCCGTTGCCATGGCAACAAAATGTAGGTGGCGCCACCGCAAATTGCTCAAGGGTGACAGTTTCACACCCCCCTAGAAATCAATAACTAATGTCCATAGAATAATAATCTGCAGAGAAAAAAACTTTATTGGGCAACATGGGGTACCCCCCACCTTTTGCCGGACTAATGTCCCTGCGGGACACTGCCGGGACCCTGCCGTGTACTTTAAGATGATATTTGCTGATAAGACATCGGGGAAACGCCGGCAACTTTTATGTTCGAGATAAAAGTTCCCGATGACCCGCCCGACGTCTTAAAGATGCCCAATTGTGGCCGATGATCTCCCGGTGCCCGCACGGCAATCTGAACTGCCTGCCGATTTTGTAAAAAATACCCATCGGCCGGGCATCTTTACTGAAATCGGCGCAAAGGTGACTGAGGCATTAGCAAGCCCACCGACATCGCTGAAATATCGCTGATTTTACAAAGCCACGCACAAAGCCAGGTACAAAGCCACGCACAAAACCACGCACAAAGCCACGCACAAAGCCAGGCACAAAGCCAGGCACAAAGCCAGGTACAAAGCCACGCACAAAGCCACGCACAAAGCCACGCACAAAACCACGCACAAAGCCAGATACAAAGCAAGGTACAAAGCCAGGCACAAAGCCAGGTACAAAGCCACGCACAAAGCCAGGTACAAAGCCACGCACAAAACCACGCACAAAGCCACGCACAAAGCCACGCACAAAGCCACGCACAAAGCCACGCACAAAGCCACGCACAAAGCCACGCACAAAGCCACGCACAAAGCCATGCACAAAGCCACGCACAAAGCCACGCACAAAGCCACGCACAAAGCCACGCACAAAGCCAGGCACAAAGCCAGGCACAAAGCCAGGTACAAAGCCAGATACAAAGCCATGCACAAAGCCAGGCACAAAGCCAGGCACAAAGCCAGGTACAAAGCCAGGTACAAAGCCAGGCACAAAGCCAGTCATAAAGCCAGGCACAAAGCCAGATACAAAGCCAGATACAAAGCCAGGCACAAAGCCAGATACAAAGCCAGATACAAAGCAAGGTACAAAGCAAGGTACAAAGCCAGTCATAAAGCCAGGCACAAAGCCAGATACAAAGCCAGGCACAAAGCCAGATACAAAGCCAGATACAAAGCAAGGTACAAAGCCAGGGACAAAGCCAGGTACAAAGCCAGATACAAAGCCACAAACAAAGCCAGGCACAAAGCCAGACACAAAGCCAGGCACAAAGCCAGTCACAAAGCCAGGTACAAAGCCAGGTACAAAGCCACGCACAAAACTACAAACAAAGCCAGGTACAAAACCAGGTACAAAGCCAGGCACCAAGCCACGCACAAAGCCAGGTACAAAACCAGGTACAAAACCAGGTACAAAACCAGGTACAAAGCCAGGTACAAAGCCAGGCACAAAGCCAGGCACAAAACCAGGCACAAAACCAGGCACAAAACCAGGCACAAAACCAGGCACAAAACCAGGCACAAAACCAGGCACAAAGTCAGTCACAAAGTCAGTCACAAAGCCAGGCACAAAGCCAGACACAAAGCCAGGTACAAAGCCAGGCACAAAGCCAGGTACAAAGCCAGGCACAAAGCCAGGCACAAAGCCAGGCACAAAGCCAGGCACAAAGCCAGGCACAAAGCCAGGCACAAAGCCAGGCACAAAGCCAGGCACAAAGCCAGGCACAAAGCCAGGTACAAAGCCAGGTACAAAGCCAGGTACAAAGCCAGGTACAAAGCCAGGTACAAAGCCAGGTACAAAGCCAGGTACAAAGCCAGGTACAAAGCCAGGTACAAAGCCAGGTACAAAGCCAGGTACAAAGCCAGGTACAAAGCCAGTTACAAAGCCAGGTACAAAGCCAGGTACAAAGCCAGGTACAAAGCCAGGTACAAAGCCAGGTACAAAGCCAGGTACAAAGCCAGGTACAAAGCCAGGTACAAAGCCAGGTACAAAGCCAGGTACAAAGCCAGGTACAAAGCCAGGTATAGGCACAAAACCACGCACAAAGCCAGGCACAAAGCCAGGCACAAAGCCACGAACAAAGCCAGGTACAAAGCCAGGCACAAAGTCAGGCACAAAGCCAGGCACAAAGCCAGGCACAAAGCCAGGTACAAAGCCAGATACAAAGCCAGGCACAAAGCCAGTCATAAAGCCAGGTACAAAGCCAGGTACAAAGCCAGGTACAAAGCCAGGTACAAAGCCAGGTACAAAGCCAGGTACAAAGCCAGGTACAAAGCCAGGTACAAAGCCAGGTATGGGCACAAAACCAGGTACATAGCTAGGTACAAAGCCAGACACAAAGCCACGCACAAAGCCACTAACAAAATGATATTATCAAACAAGGAAACTCAGGCAATGTTTCTCTTTTGTTCATCAGATATTCTTTACGAAATGCTTCATCGTTCTGTACTATGTTCAAGGAATACGTGTTTCCTTGTTTTAGTGAATCCAATAAGGTGTCTGATACAGGATGGAAAGAGGCGATGGGTTTAAACTGAACAAGATAGGAATTAGTGATATTTTGCGGTCAGTAATATAAAATATGTATCAATGAGCAAAGTATTTTGTTATACTTAAAGAGAGAACTAACCCCTCTCCTCCTTATAAATAGATGATATTGAGAACCATTTAATTTGAAAATGGATACAATGTTATATTGTGTGATGTCCTATTGAGAGCTGATTCATCAGTCATTCTCTATGCAAATGATACAATGGTAGTAACCAACACTTAGGAGGGGTTGACTCCGTGTATGATATTGCAATAATGAAACGGCTAAATTTTACTTTAATGGTAATTAATGGTGAAAGTCAAGTGATTGCGCTATAATTCAAAATATTTATCTTAACTTATTTTTTTTTAGCTGAAAACAAAGCATCAAGACCCATGTTGTCTCGCTGCTTAGTTAAAGAAGAAAGTTTGTTTTTAGATGCAAGACTTGAGCTTTTTGATATTCCGGTGACTCACACTATGCTGTCTGCTTGTTAAGTTTGAGAAACCAGTAAAAGTTGGAAAAACTGTTGTGGACTTACAATAAAGATATTATATCTAGTCGCATGAGGTATTTTACCTGCTGCAGACCGATTGTGACCATTGTGATATGATGATATCCAGACGTATGAGGTATAAACTGATGTTTTACCCGCTACAGACCTTCATGTCCTGCAACCATTATGATATGTTATCTAGACGTAAGAGGTTTTACTATTTCCCCATTGCGGACCTGCTGTGACTTTTGTGATACAATACAGACCTGCATTGACCGTTATGCTATGATTATATTGAGATCTTGATGTTTTACCTGCTGCGGACCTGCTGTGTATCCTGCTGGCAGTCCTCTTCTCCATGTTAGCTACAGGCATCCCTGCATCACTACTGCTTCTCTTAGGCAAAGCCACTGCAACCAACCATACAAGCTGATTAACATATTAACATATTATTGGCATTGTCACTATGTATTAGGCCCTTTTTGATGCAACATTATATTCGAACAACTAATAGCCACAGTGGTTTTAGCTTGGCGAACACTATCACAAATGTTTTTTGCCACTAACACAAAAAGTGCGATTTCGTCCGCCACCGTGTCCTACTCAACATTTTATTCCCCGTGACTTTTTCTTTCTCTAGTTGTCATCTCCAAAGTCAGGTGTATTCTAGTTGTCATCTCCAAAGTCAGGTGTATTCTCCTTCGGAAATAAAACACATATATATGCGAATACATGGAATCTTTTACCAAGCCTTAAGCCAATTTTTCACTGAGAATGCAAAGAAAAAAGATACAATCGATTTCATATCAAACAAGACCCGATTACCAAACTGGTGTTTATTGGTAGTAATGATATGATGCTTTACACAATGTTTCTGAATTGCAGGAAGTTAGATATTTTGTCCAAACCAGACGCGTCTGAGCTTTGTGTCCACCATGTTGTGGGGTAGTGTAGGAAAAGATGATGGATATGATTTTTTTTTCATCTGTTGTGTTTGTTTGTTTGTTTGTTTGTTTGTTTGTTTGTTTGGGGCTTTACAACACTTTCAACATTATTTTGGTCATTTCGTGATGAGACCTACATGTAGCAGATATAGTGCTACCTCACTGAATTCTCATGTCGCAGGTCCTTGACATGACAACCCGCCCGGTCACAGATTTACAAGGACAACGGGTTAACCCTTTGGAACAGGCCTCAGCTCATGTGTTGAATTGTATCATGAATTCAATCTCGGCACGACCGGGGATCAAACCCACGACCTTGGATCACCACGGAGGAACTGGTGCTCATAAGCTGGCGCTCTAACCCATCATTTGTAGTGACATCAATTTAAATTAATTAAAAAATGAGAGTTGTTCTGTTAAACGAGTTTGATTAACTTTGTATTTAGTCGACATCGTAAAGATTGCTAACAATATGATAGCATTATGTGTTAGGCCTTCAGATATTTTGATGCAACATTCAATCAACTTTCGGCCATCTTGGTTTTGGTGACAGTTATTTATCCGTGCGAATGCACTGGCCGCGCTCTCCAATGTTTCACACCCCCAGTGAGTTAAAAATTAGGGTTTTTATCTTATGGAAAAAAAACACGTCACATTTTAACCAATGCTAAAAAACTGGTTATCGAAAGCAAGGATTTGTGTTATCACGTCTATATAATGATTCATAATCAAGATCCCCTGCTTTTGTTTTAGGGACATAATTCAACAAAATTCTCAGTATTTAAATTTCAATATTACGGTACTAAAACAATGACATTGAAATCAATTGTCCATAACTTCTTTAGCTTGTAGTTAAGCTAAAGTTAAACAATAAAATTAACTTTGAAAATGAATTCAATATATATGTTCAAATAATCATCGCCATTGCCACTCAAATATCCTACCATAACTGGATAGAATCAATTAGAAAATCGACATGATAAGTCAGAATCATTTCAATAAATAAGAGTAATTAACATGGTTGTATTTGCTTGTTGTATAGACTAAATCATTCATACAAACACAATTCTTGCAAAAAAGAGAATTTTGAATTTCTTTTGGAATAAAATGTGCATGAAATAGTTTCACATAAAAATTAAACTGTTTTATACAGCCCACGATAAAATACAAACTATTCTATCACACTAATGCGCAAATTATCTTTTATGTATATCTATTAGAATGTATATAAGTAGAGAGTGCATACCTGCGGTGGCGAGGCAGAGACAGACGGTGAGGAGTAGCTTCATCCTGGAGGTGTCCTTCCTGATATCACTTCCTTCCTTCTTGATGGTTACCACCCAGCCTCATCCACACACACATATATATACAGGAAGCATTCACGCCTCATTGCCTCCCTGTGTGAATCACACTGAGTATGCTTGACACGCCTCCTGGGATCAATGTGGCATATCTGATGTCATTGGTGGCGGCTAGTTAAGATTTATAGCATTGACTTGCAATGTCACACGTGAGGCTGAGCCCTCCCCTCCAGACATGGATATCATTAAGGCGCAGATTTATGGGCTCAATGTCATATTTTCTCCATCCTGCCTACTTATACATTATTACTAATAAATGCGTTGAGTCACCAGTTTCATAGGATGTGTGACCGATATTCCGAATTGCTGAAGATGAAAACGGCACCAAGAACCTGGCTATAACTTCGTAACATATTCTGAATTAAATTGAACACAAATTATCGAGACTCCTGATTGAGAAAAAAATTGATGACTCTAATAGTGAGAAAGAAAAGACACGTTTAGATGGGTAGCTAAAAAAACATTACATGAAATATATTTTGATTTTGATTTTGATTTTGATTTTAATTGGGTTGGGTTGGGTTGAGTTGGGATTGGGAGGGTTTGAGTTGGTTTGGGATTTATATTTTCCTCCTCGCTCCCTACTTTAAATGAATAACGTTGAAAAATTGGATAATGTAATTTGACAAAGGTCTATAGATTGTACCGTTTATTTATATGCACATAAAACCTCCGTGCAATATATTTGTCAATTAGTGGCAAGTGTTTTGTGATACATTCAGGCAAACATTGACTTTGAAAACAATACAAAAAAATATCTCCACTGAAAAAAGAAAAAAACACCCTGAGCATAATATTCGTTTATGGCTTAATTATTTGTTACATCATATACAATGTTATATTTTATTCAAAATAAACGGAACCTTGTTTCGCCAAGGAAACTCACATATGAAAACCAAGGTTAAGTCTTAACCAAATTGTATTAGTGCTGATCTAGTCACTCAAAATGACAGCAAGATTATGAAGATTTAGACAAATTATTTATAGATGATTGTTTGTGTTTGTTAATGTTCATAAATCACCATTTATTTATATGAAATCACACATCAGTAATGAGTAATAGATATGTTACAGAAAACCTGAGAAATATTACCAATTATATTTAGTCATCTTTTGAACTTTTCCGAACTTCATCATGAAAGTCCACCTTGTTATCTAAATTATGGAGAGCCATGTATAACAATTACACTACAAACACATCTTAGTGCCCTTTTTAAGATGACTGTTTTGTCATTCAACGTTTAAAGTTACCATACACTGAATGTTGTGTACATTAAAAAAAACAACTTTCTATCGGTGTTTGACAACTGAGAGGGATGCCATTAAGATGCTAACAACACACCCAAACTGCCCGATCGCACTCCAGCCGTATGTATTCATGAGGATTCCCCCCACTATTGGGGATATGGTGTTGGAAAAGTGAAACACAGCTGTGGCCATTCCTACCATTGTGCCAGTGTCCTTCTTGTCCACACTCTTGGTGAGTCTGGTCATGATCTGGTTATCCATGATTGCAGAGCAGAGGTTGATGGGGAAGAGGATGACAAGCAACTGCCACACCTCAGTCACCTGACTCAGGGCAAAGTAGGAGGCTATGGAGACAACCGGAGTCCACCGCATCAGCTGGTCCTGGTCGAATCGCTTGGACAGGAACCCCAACATGAAGCCGTTGTTGAACATGTTGAACAAACCCATGCAAGACACAACCATGCCATTACCCTGGGGCGTGAGCTTGAAGAAGTTCATACCAGCCAAATGGAAGCTCATGATGAAGACCATAATTGGCAAAGTGGATATAATCCTCATGATAAACAGATATGGAATGTCTCCGTGGAAGAACTCACCGAGGCGGGACCAGTCAATGCCCCCCTTCTTGAGTTCAGCAGCATTTCCAGATGAACTCTTCTGGGTGTGAGGGATGAAGATGAGGATGAGGATGGTGCAAAGCATAGTTGCCAGGCATGTCAGCATCAGAGTACCCTGGGGTCCCACATAATTGGACAGAGTGCCACCTAGTGTTGGTCCTACAATCATGCCAGCGCTCATTGGGATCATGATCTTTCCAAGATATTTGTCCCGGTTGGCTTCTGGCACGATGTCTGTTATTGTCATTTGTGCAGCTGGCATGATGTCCATCAGGAGAGAGACTCCCCTGGAGATGAGGAGCATGGACACACCAGAAGCCATTCCCATGGTAAAAAGAGCTGCTGATGCAGAGAGAGTGCTGAGGATGAGCACGGTGCGGGAACCAAACACATCAGCGATGCGGCCCAGGACCGGGCTGGACAGCAGGGTGAGGAAGGCACAGATGCTCATGATGTAGCTGAAGGTCACAGGATCAATGCCATACTTGGTGAAGAGGAAAGGCATGATGCCCAGGTAGATGAACATACACCCCTGGTTGATGCCAATCACAAAGTAGGTGGCAAACATTGTGATACCAGGCGGCGTCTTCTGCATGGAAGCTGCCATCTTGATCAATGTCCTTATGAACCGTGGTAACTGCTCTTTTTTTGAAAATACTCTTGGACAATGAGCCGTTAAATTTCAAACTAAAAAATAATTCTTATTAATGAGATAAATCGATGCTATTAACTCCACCTTTGAACTCATTTCTTCATGGCTGATCTCTTCCAGAAGGTGTCAGGAGCATTTATACCATAAACATCTTTATTCGGATTTATATACCCTTGAATGGTTTAGAGGACAGCAATAAGATTGGATTATATCTGACGAGCTGGGTTGTAAATGTTTGCTTAGTCACGATATCAAGATCCACCTGACCCAGTGGTGAGGTTTTGAACTAGGACGTAAAAAAGGTCAAACAGTTCAAAGTGGATACTCGTAATCCGAGTAATTGAAACACACTTATTTACAACTATTTAATGTTAACTGCCATCCCGTGTGTCTCTGATTGGATACTTTTACACGAATTATAGACATAATTATTAACAGTATTTTCGTTCATTGAAAAACAGAAAAGTAGAAATTAGTTTCCCACCCCCAGCATGATGCACTGACCCCATAAGGAGTCCGTGCGCTGCACTACTATGGGTGTAAAGGTGGATTTATTAATTTTTATTTATCATATTTCAATCAGTGGAATTACAGGAAAGCTCGGTTACCCTGTGCTACAGCAAGTATCTATCGTAAGTATGGTCTAAATCTAGAAATAATGATAGAACACAAACACAAACAAAATTATTGTGTACTTAAATGAAAACCAATATCGGCTGTCATCATGTTCCACTTGTTGTAAAAGCCATCTATGTATTAAATTTCCTTCGTTACAATTATCGGTTGTCAGGGACAAATGATATGGGTCTGAAACTGAGTGGGGCAGGGACTGAGTGGGGCAGTGACAGAGTGGGGCAGTGACTGGATGGGACAGGGACTGAGTGGGACAGGGACTGGGTGGGACAGGGACTGGGTGGGACAGGGACTGAGTGGGACAGGGACTGGGTGGGACAGGGACTGGGTGGGACAGGGACTGAGTGGGACAGGGACTGGGTGGGACAGGGACTGGGTGGGGAAGGGACTGGGTGGGACAGGGACTGAGTGGGGCGGGGACTGGGTGGGACGGGGACTGGATGGAACGGGGACTGTGTGGGACAGGGACTGTGTGGAGCAGGGACTGAGTGGGACAGGGACTGGGTGGGACAGGGACTGGGTGGGACAGGGACTGAGTGGGACAGGGACTGATTGGGACAGGGACTGGGTGGGACAGGGACTGGGTGGGACAGGGACAGAGTGGGGCAGGGACTGGGTGGGGCAGGGACTGGGTGGGGCAGGAACTCGGTGGGACAGGGGCTGAGTGGAACAGGGACTGAGTGGGGCGGTGACTGGATGGGACAGGGACTGGGTGGGGCGGTGACTGGATGGGACAGGGACTGGGTGGGACAGGGACTGAGTGGGGCAGGGACTGTGTGGGGCAGGGACTGGGTGGGACAGGGACAGAGTGGGGCAGGGACTGGGTGGGGCAGGGACTGGGTGGGGCAGGAACTCGGTGGGACAGGGGCTGAGTGGAACAGGGACTGGGTGGGGCGGTGACTGGATGGGACAGGGACTGGGTGGGACAGGGACTGAGTGGAGCATGGACTGAGTTGGACAGGGACTGAGTGGGACAGGGACTGGGTGGGACAGGGACTGGGTGGGACAGGGACTGGGTGGGACAGGGACTGAGTGGGACAGGGACTGGGTGGGACAGGGACTGGGTGGGACAGGAACTGAGTGGGACAGGGACTGATTGGGACAGGGACTGGGTGGGACAGGGACTGATTGTGATAGGGACAAAGTGGCCCTTTTTTACCATACACCACATCGATCAATACAACAGTTTGCATTGATGCGTCTGTAAGCTTGATGCATTAGGAAGCTATTGGTGAAAGCATTGCAGTTCAAATGTGAAAACAAAAATCGATACAATTTTCAAATGATTACATTTAGGCAGAAATATTAAACAACGATAGGCTTGGGTACGATTTGAAACGCAAAATTAAAGGCATGGATAACGAAGAACAATAATAATCACACTTGAGATGAGATTTAATTACCGTACTATATACAGACTAAAAATCTTCTGAGTCCGGGTTTTGATTTGATTTTTCATTTATTTATTTGAATATGACCCATGATATATTGCACCCTGCATAATATACTGCACTAGACATTGTATTGCACACTGCATGGTATACTGCACTGGGCATTGTATTGCACACTGCATGGTATACTGCACTAGGAATTGTATTGCACACTGCATGGTATACTGCTCTGGCCATTCTATTGTGCACTGCATGGTATACTGCAATAGGCATTGTATTGCACACTGCATTTATATTGCACACTGCATTTATATTGCACACTGCATTTATATTGCACACTGCATGACCTAGCGCAATGGGCACTGCATTGTGCACGTATGGTATACTGCACTAGGAATTGTATTGCACACTTCATGGTATACAGCACTGGGCATTGTATTGTACTGTATTGAAAGGAAAAAACTAAAAAACAAACAAACAAAAAAACAGATGTTACACATATATTGAGCAAATATTAAAGATAATATTAATGTTAAGCAAGAGGTATACATGTATAGTTGATTTATCTCATTTCATAGTATTCAGTAGTTCAAGTTCTTGAATTGGTTTTCAAAACGAAAATGAATAGATTGTATATTCAGATATTTTACCAGTATTTATATTTTCTTTGATCATTTCGTGCTTTGTCTTTCTTGGTCAAAACGAAAAATGTAAGAAGAGATTTAAAACAAACAAAAAATTGTGGCCTAACTGCTAATAGAGCTTTAATTTGGCATATTTAACTTTCAAATGTTAAAGTGAAACTTTTCATCTCTTATTTGCCTTGTTTTTTCTGTTATGAAGATACTTCGACATGGGGCGAGGTCGCCTACTAACATATTCCCGACAGATGAGCACAGGGATGAATGGCCTCAGGGCCCGAACCAACTCACGCCGGTAAGAAATATTACACACCAGCTTTACCTTGGATCTGTGGAAGATAAATGCCAAAATAAAGTGATTTTTCAAGGCAGCTACAATGACTCTATTCGGACATTTGTCTAAGATCATTTGTGGATCGCCATTTTTTCCATTGAAAAGTACAAAAATTACTGCTTACGATGTTGTTGTTTTTTTATTTTTTTTTAAATTTTAAAGATTTTAGAAATTCATAAGATTCTGGTTCCGATTTTTGTGTACAACTCTTAAAGCAGGAATAAATATATGTTATAATGTAGCCTATATCATAACATCCTGTATACTATTATTGCTCAGAGACGACGAGGGCTAATGTGTACACGACAGTAACTTGTGTAGATGCATTCGATTCATACTCTCGTGATCTTAGTTTTGAGTAAGTTTGCAAACTCCTGAAAGAAGAAAATGTTCAGAGTACCACCATCCCAAACTCGCTACAAGAGAGTACGAATTGAATGCGGCTTCATTTAAAATGGCGGCCGGAATGTGGCACGGTATGTTTCGAGTCGATGTTCTATGCATTTACGTGTCCATCGGATTTGATAAGTCTGGCTGTCTGATGTGAAATTTACGGCATAAAGAAACGCATCAGTTTTCAGCGTGTGTGTATTGTTTACTTGCAGCTCACTGCACGTGCTTGTCAATGACGTCCATGATTTAGGGCAACTTCACAATGAAGAGAAAATATAAATATGATAATACGGAAACTGTATACAAATTCTTTTTTTTATAAAAAGACTTTCTTGTTTAAACAGTTCCAGTCTCTGTTACCAAAAAGCAATATGGCGACACTCAATTGGTCCACAAACATTAAATGCTTTTCAGACCTTCATGAGAAAATCCAGGACTTTTAAGACAATATATGAGAACCCCCCCCCCCCCCCCCCCCCCACTCTCCTCGGATATATTCATCTCATCATTCATCAGTATTCCAGGCTACCGGAAGTAAAATACCATCTGAACCGGAACTGTACATCTTCTCTAAAACCCAATCATAAATTATTCAGTTTGTGTTAATGTCTTACATCAATGTTTTAACACATTCAAACCTCACATCTAAAGCAACTAACACTGTATTTTGTTTGAAAAAAAATCTGCTATTATTCTTATTTGCGCTTTGGAAGGAGACTAGGTTGTGAACAAACTAAAATAAATATACATGATATATATATACGTTAGGATTTCTTATTAAAAGGACTTATTGTTCCAGAGAAATGAAACAGACAGACATTGTCATGTATAAACACCATGTTTTTCACACGTCATTGCTTTCCAGTTGGGCATACAGGAGATATATGAACTGGGACAGTTTATCAGGCAGCGGTACAATGGATTCCTTGACGAGAGGTACGATGTCTTTCAGGTCAGTACACTTTAATATGACATTTTCTGTTTGGAATGATAAAATGGCCAAAATAACTGCATTCATGATCATTGTTTTTTTTAATGACTGCAAATTGCTTCAAAAATGATTATTTACATGTTTGCACAGCATTGCAGGTCAAGAATAATGTGGTAAAAACATGTACCCAATATAATGGGACTGGCCGTTTCGTTCTTTTCACGGTTTTCATTGCCTGAGATTTGTTATGTTTTTCAAAATGGCAGCCTGTTAACTCACTAATAGCTCTAAAATTTCTGTTTTAAATCATGAAAAATGCAAAGAAACCCTTCTGGAAAATACATGGAATTGGTCCCCAGAAAATACATTATCTTACCCGTACTCCGACCAACAGTTTCAGAGACGATCCGACTTGAAGAAAAGCCGGAATGACAGAAAACCTTTCCCTCTCACTGCAATAGCTATGCTGACTTTATCAGCAAAGCTATTGTTTGTTCAGAGAAAGAAAACGATACACAACTAATTTAGATTTATATATTATCACGGATAATCCAATTGCCTAATTGTATCAATATAGATACATTTTATCTTCATTGCATGAAGATACCATCAGACAAGAAGCAGTAAATTTAACACAAAAAATATCAGAGTGATGGTGAAGGAAACGATAAGTTTGTACACTTGTAGAGGTCAATGGTTTCATTGTGATGATAGGTGTAACGCTTGACAATGTAATAAACACCCGGATATTCTTTGTTTGATACCAATGACTTATCCCTAGTTTTCCTAATCAGTAGATCAAATACACTACAGATGCAATGACTTGTCCGCTGTGTTTGAGTCCTGTAAATACACATATTCACTGCTGCATCCTTCATTTTGCATGTATCGCTTCAACAGTCAAGAGCAAATGTTAATTGATATCTGTAAATGTATTTTTCACCTTGAATATTAGGTTGTTTTGTGATTACTTTATGTCGTGATGTTCGAAATATAACAGTAAAAAACTACAAAAAAGTGTCGCTTGTTAAAAACGCAGGCTTGCACATTCGAGATGATATCTCTTGCAGATTTTATTCTTTTGATCGATATTTTTATGGGACACTGCAAACAGTTGTTACGGCAAAGTTGCGTGACAGCACAGTAAGCACAAACTTTTGTGTTAGATTTACAGCAACATTTAATGTAATATGTCCATATTGACCTTAACAAACGCAATTCACATGTCATATTTGGATTTGATTTGCGTGGTTTAATATGAAGGGAACCTATAATTAACATTCAATATGTTTTGCATATTCAAAGCAGGTCTCTCGAGAAATCTGTATTAATATAGTAATATTACATAGATTAATATGACAGCAAGAATTATTGTAGATTGTAAAGTATTGTAATATCTACTTTTTGACAGCAACATATACTGTTAACTGCTTTATTGTATTAGGTAAAATAGAAACAGTAAAATACAGCAAAGGATTCTGATATTATTCAGTTACATTTTACAGTGTAGTCCACTTATTTACCACTCACTCAATTTTTGTGCGAACGTATTTTTCTTTCTTAATTTTCATTGTTTGACAAATAGAGAGGGAGCATTTACCAAGTACCAAAACCGAATATTCTTCCAACTTTGGTAAGAAAAGGTGTCAGTTAAAATGGAATTATGAAGATCGAAAGTTAATGGGTCACTCTTTCCCGGCACAGGACATTGCTTAATTACTGTTAGATTGTTGTCATAAATTCAACCACCCATGGCCCGAGAGCTGTGGCACAGTTGGTTACAGTTCTATGGGATCGTGGGTTCAATTCCCGGCCTTACAAGATTCCTGATACAATCTCATGTGAGGCCTATGCCTGATTAAACTAGGTAAAGTAGAAACGGTTTGTTTGTTTGTTTGGGATTTTACATCACTTTCAACATTATTTCAGTCATTTCGTGATGAGACCTACTTGTAGCAGATATTGTGCTGCCTCACTGAATTGTCATGTCGCAGGTCCTTGACATGACAACCCACCCGGTCACAGATTTACATGGACAACGGGTTAACCCTATAGGCACAGGCCTCAGCTCATATGGGAAATTGTATCATGAGTTCAATCTCGGCAAAGCCGGGGATCGAACCACAGAGGAACTGGTGCTAATAAACTGGCGCTCTAACCAACTGCGCCACGGCCTGTAGCCCAGTAGAAATGGTAAACCATCATGTTATCCTTGTAAACCTGTAACTAGGTGGGTCAAGTTTTGAAATAATGTTACGTAAAACCCCAAAACACATACACATACATCTGCCCTATTGTCTCTCACTGCAAATTTTCTATGTTAGACAAGTACTGTCTTTCAAACCAGCAACACCCACCCCATTCCAATTAATCATAGACACTAATAACTGTCCATATATGGACAGTAAACCACCTTGCAGGTGCCAGTATGCCATGCCCGGAACTCCGGTCACACGTCAATGGAAATATGTGGTTGTTGTTTAGGGTTACCTTGTTCAATCAGAGCAATCCCCTCCAAAATAGTGACAATATTCACCTGCTGCACAAAGAGAAGTCCATGATAGTCCTAATATAGATTTGGACTAGCATAGTCTAAATTAATCACCTTTCATGCCTGGTTTGTTACAGGTGAGTATGCGCAGTACAGACAAGGACCGGACGTTGATGACTGCGCAGGTTCTGTTGGCAGCGATGTATGAACCCTCTGGCCAGCAGACATGGAGACCCGGGATCAACTGGCAGCCTATCCCTGTACACACCGAAGCTGGAGACGATGATATTGTGAGTTAATAACTTAGCCTCAGGTGAATCGGTGACATTCATGTCAAATACTCGAAAATGCGGAAAAGTCTCAAGTGTAAAACAATGCAGAAAAGCCCCAAAGACAGATCAAGGCAGAATAGAGATCAGAGATAATAGTATACCCTGATTTCTACCATTTCTGAGCCAACAAATTGATACATTCAGCAGTGAGATAAAGTACATGTACTTGTTTTCCCTGAATCCAAAATACCTGACATGAAGAGGAAGGTCTCAGCCAGGGTTCCAGTGGTAGAGATTAAACATGTAAGTTGACATCATGTTGTGAATGCTTTCTTGTTGAGATTAATACTCAGATTAGTGGGGTGTGTGGTCACTTTCACATGTTTAAAGTAGTGGGCAAATCACTATCCACACATCTGAATATTATTACTACACATATTTCTTCGTTCAAATGTTGGTTTTATTTGAAGGTTGTAATATGATTGGAATATTTAAGAATTTTTTTTATAGATATAGAAATTCTGATTCTATATTCACAGTTAGTTGACAATAGTAATTTAAATCAATTGACCATATTATGTAACGAGATTATAGAGGTTCTCATGTGGGGATATCAATGTGGTAGACACTAATAACATGTCCATATATATTGACAGAACACCACCTCGCAGGTGCCCGTATGCCTTTGCTGGAACTCCGGTCACACGTCACTGGAACTTGTGGTTGTTGTTTAAGGTTTCCCTGTTCTATATTTATGTCAATCAATCAGAGAAATCCCCTCCATAATAGTGACATTATTCGCCCGCTGCACAAACCCATTGCAATGAGATGTCCTTGATAGTCCTAATATAGATTTGGACTGCATAGTCTATCAATGTGGATTGGTCGTTCATTGCATAGCACATTTGATTTTTAACCCATTTCAGAGTTAAGATTGACAGTATACAGTGCACTATACATAAATCACAGCTAAAATACATATGCATGCTATATTGAAGAAGATAGATGTAGCCTACACTAAAGCTTGGAGTAATTATGAATGGAGGCGTGACGCCCCAAGATCAAAATGGACACCATTGTTGCTGCTTTGGCCATCGTTATGGTGACGCCATATAGGTGCAATGAAAGAAAGTATTGACGTAATGTTTTTTCAAAACTTTTTAAATTCATCAAAACCATGATTTAGAGGTACACATAACGCGAATGAAACATTTGTGTTTTCATACAGATTATGGGGAAGAAATTATTTCTCTGCTCCAGGTTTCTCTGCTCCAAGATGTGTACATTCATATCACAGTTATGAAAATGATTAAAACTTGCTGTTGCAACCTCATATACTGAGGAAGCCACGTGTTTTATTGTTAATTTTTTTTCTAATTTAATTTTGTATTTGGCACAAAATTGGCAGCTTAGAAAAATATACCATATTGTTCAGTGAAAACATTACTTTTAGAAAATGTAATTTATACCCCTGCCAATATATTCGTTGTCATAGATACTTTGTCTTATGAAATGTTATGTCATCATTTAAAATCAATAAAAAATGAACAATAAAGAACTGCAAGTTATTTTGCTTTTCTTCAAACAATTGTTATTAAAGCAACCATAGCAGAAATTAACAGATTTGATTTGAAGTCATTTTGAGTAGATGGCTTTGTAAGCCTCAAAAGAACAACTATTCTGAATTTTAAAAAGTTTTCCATCGTTTTGAAGTCGGCAACTATGATAAAATCAAAGGATTTTGAATCCATTGTATAAAACAAGACGCTGCCATGCACTTCTTAGCCTTATCAAAGATAGTCTATATAGTCTACTTGCTCATATGTAGACTGCCACACCTCCATACATAATTACTCCAAGACTGAGGTAAACAAAAAGGAAACCATTAAAAACCCACTCTTGCTCATTTTGTAGATTTTGGAATTGGTTAAAGGTGAATTTCCCAGTATTAGGATAAGAGTGAAATGATCAGAAATGAGTTACGAAAATGTCCAGTGCAGGTCAATAGTTCCAGATGTTTTATTATGAAACTTGTGCCTGACAGGTCTTATTATGTGCATTTACCTTGCCTCATGACTGCTCACTTAACATTTTGCCTGGATCCACATTTCCTTCATCACGACAATGATTCAATTATATATACATAGCTGTAAACAACACTTATCTTGCTAAAGAGTCCATCATATCAGCAAAATATCAATCCAAGACAATAATATTCATGATTTTCAAGATTTGGTGTTGTCCGCATTTGACACTGCCAGCCGTTTTGAAATCAACAAGTCACATGTCACCTGTTTGTGTATCTTGTTAATACTGTCAAATCAACTTTGAAACTAGAGAACTATTATGGAGGTATTGATACCAATTTCAGGAACTATGCACATAACAGCACATGCATTTTTGACTGATCTTGGAGAGCACAGCATGAACAAGATGAACCACTAGAAAAAAATAAAGCATGGCATTTTTTGTGGGAGGTTGAAGGCAAGCCCTTGAAGATGGACACTGGGAACAAGGGAGATGAAAGGTTTTATACTGCTATGAGGGTAGGATTTGAAACAATTGTGAAGAATGATTTATTCTTTTCACCGGAAAACAGAGACATACACATACAGGTGACAAGTGACACGTTGATTTTTGTCATAACTAACATGGTCAATTATTGAAAACTCCAAATTTTGAGGATCTTAAATATTTTGGTTTTGGAATAATGATATCCTACCCTGGTGGAATATGCATACAAGAATGAGTGCTGTTTGCAGGTATGTGTTAAGGGTTGGTGAATTCTAATAATATCTAGTCCATGTTTATATTGAAATGTGAATCCAGGCAAAATGTTAAGCGAGCAATCTTGCATTGTGTTTGTTTGTTTGTTTGTTTGTTTGTTTGGGGCTTTACATCACTTTCAACATTATTTCGGTCATTTTGTGATGAAAATCTTGAAGTTGCCTCAAGCATCAAGTTATTTATGAAGGAAGTCATTCAGTAATTTCAGAGAGAAGTCTCAGTTACAATTATGGATTAGAATTTCCATGTTATAGTTTCTTTGCAAACGTATTCGAGTTCAAATAAAATCCCAATATGAAGATTTCATATTTGTTTTCCGTAAAAAGGTATCATTTTTTTACATTTTCTTTGTTTACAAAAAGATTTCTCGATTCTAAATGTGTATCGCCTAAATATAAACCCAATATGAAGATTTCATCTTTGTTTTCTATACAAGTTATTATTTTTCACATTTTCAACGATGAAAAAAACCTGTTAAATTCTATATGTTCTGACATGCATATCACTCCAATATCACTCAAATAAAGATTTCATCTTTGTTTGCTATATTACGTCATTATTTTCTATATTTTCTATGTTGCAAAAAATCTTTTCTATATGTGTATGGTATATATCACCAAATATGAAGATTTCATCTTTGCATAATTTGAAGCTTGAACTATTCCTTGTGATGCTTCATGAATATTATAGCCAATTACTAAGTTATTAGTTGACCTCTCTCTGACTGACTTGTAAAGATTGTGCCAATTATCAATTTATCAATGTTTTATTAATTAGTTAATGATAAGGCTACGAAGTGTTTATGAGGTGGTGTTTTACCTATCAGGTGATGTAACTATAATTAAACCAAGCTTTATTCATTGAGCCCTGTAGTACTATTTATTACATGTTCAGCTAAATCTAATTTTGCCTTGTAGTATATAAATAAGATCATGTAGTACGAATTAGACCCTCCATTGCAAATGAGACCATGTAATACTAATTAAACCAATGGCTTCTAATTTTGCCAAATTAATATTACTGATTAGGCTAATTTTGCCAATGAAGCTGTGTAACATCCCATATCTGTCTCATTGTATTTCTAGACTATGAACAGCCTAGACGTATATTGTTTAAGGTATGAACAACTTCATCAAGAAAGAATGCAGTCAGAATGGTACAAAAACATGTCAGATTACTATCAGGTTAGTATTTATAGTAACTTTAACTGATCTAATTTATGTTACCTTTTGGAATGTGATATTGGAGCAATAAAAAAGCATGCACCAATAAGCCATCCATTTTAGGAGAAGCGAATTTTGGTAACGTAGTAATTTACTGTTTTGATAATTTTCCATTTCTCTCCAGATGACTAAATGCCAAAATCTTTTAATTTGATGTGTACATAAATGAAATATTATTATTGATTTTCGTAATCTGATTAAATGTTGGTTTTGTTCTGTAGCCTCTATTTCAATATTTGCAAAAACACACTGGAATTGAAGACATATTTAACCATCAGATTGCCTTTGAGGTCTACGATACATTATACAGTAATGTGAGTTCTTATTATTCACCTGTCTTTTACTTTATATCAAGTAGCTCTATTTTCTTATTTTCTTTACCCCAAGTATCTGTAATTCATAAGCCCTGAACCATGTACTATGTTGATAGTTCCATGTGCCATGCACTATGTGGATAGTTCCATGTACCATGTACTATGTGGATAGTTCCATGTGCCATGTACTATGTGGATAGTTCCATGTGCCATGTACTATGTGGATAGTTCCATGTGCCATGTACTATGTGGATAGTTCCATGTGCCATGTACTATGTGGATAGTTCCATGTACCATGTACTACGTGGATAGTTCCATGTACCATGTACTATGTGCATAGTTCCATGTACCATGTACTATGTGGATAGTTCCATGTACTATGTGGATAGTTCCATGTACCATGTACTATGTGCATAGTTCCATGTACTATGTGGATAGTTCCATGTACCATGTACTATGTGCATAGTTCCATGTACCATGTACTATGTGGATAGTTCCATGTACTATGTACTATGTGGATAGTTCCATGTACCATGTACTATGTGGATAGTTCAATGTACCATGTACTATGTGGATAGTTCCATGTACCATGTACTATGTGCATAGTTCCATGTACCATGTACTATGTGCATAGTTCAATGTACCATGTACTATGTGGATAGTTCCATGTACCATGTACTATGTGCATAGTTCCATGTACCATGTACTATGTGGATAGTACCATGTACTATGTGGATAGTTCCATGTACCATGTACTATGTGGATAGTTCCATGTATCATGTACTATGTGCATAGTTCCATGTACCATGTACTATGTGCATAGTTCCATGTACCATGTACTATGTGAATAGTTCCATGTTCCATGTACTATGTGCATAGTTCCATGTACCATGTACTATGTGCATAGTACCATGTACTATGTGGATAGTTCCATGTACCATGTACTATGTGGATAGTTCCATGTATCATGTGCTATGTGGATAGTTCCATGTACCATGTACTATGTGCATAGTTCCATGTACCATGTACTATGTGGATAGTACCATGTACTATGTGGATAGTTCCATGTACCATGTACTATGTGGATAGTTCCATGTACCATGTACTACGTGGATAGTTCCATGTACCATGTACTATGTGGATAGTTCCATGTACCATGTACTATGTGCATAGTACCATGTACTATGTGGATAGTTCCATGTACCATGTACTATGTGCATAGTACCATGTACTATGTGGATAGTTCCATGTACCATGTACTATGTGGATAGTTCCATGTACTATGTGGATAGTTCCATGTACCATGTACTATGTGGATAGTTCCATGTACCATGTACTATATGGATAGTTCCATGTACCATGTACTATGTGGATAGTTCCATGTACCATGTACTATGTGGATAGTTCCATGTACCATGTACTATGTGGATAGTTCCATGTACCATGTACTATGTGGATAGTTCCATGTACCATGTACTATGTGGATAGTTCCATGTACCATGTACTATGTGCATAGTTCCATGTACCATGTACTATGTGCATAGTTCAATGTACCATGTACTATGTGGATAGTTCCATGTACCATGTACTATGTGCATAGTTCCATGTACTATGTGCATAGTTCCATGTACCATGTACTATGTGGATAGTTCCATGTACCATGTACTATGTGGATAGTTCCATGTATCATGTACTATGTGCATAGTTCCATGTACCATGTACTATGTGCATAGTTCCATGTACCATGTACTATGTGGATAGTTCCATGTACCATGTACTATGTGCATAGTTCCATGTACCATGTACTATGTGGATAGTACCATGTACTATGTGCATAGTTCCATGTACCATGTACTATGTGCATAGTACCATGTACTATGTGGATAGTTCCATGTACCATGTACTATGTGGATAGTTCCATATATCATGTGCTATGTGGATAGTTCCATGTACCATGTACTATGTGGATAGTTCCATGTACCATGTACTATGTGGATAGTACCATGTACTATGTGGATAGTTCCATGTACCATGTACTATGTGCATAGTTCCATGTATCATGTACTACGTGGATAGTTCCATGTACCATGTACTATGTGGATAGTTCCATGTACCATGTACTATGTGGATAGTTCCATGTACCATGTACTATGTGGATAGTTCCATGTACCATGTACTATGTGCATAGTACCATGTACTATGTGGATAGTTCCATGTACCATGTACTATGTGGATAGTTCCATGTACCATGTACTATGTGGATAGTTCCATGTACCATGTACTATGTGGATAGTTTCATGTACCATGTACTATGTGGATAATTCCATGTACCATGTACTATATGGATAGTTCCATGTGCCATGTACTATGTGGATAGTTCCATGTACCATGTACTATGTGGATAGTTCCATGTACCATGTACTATGTGGATAGTTCCATGTACCATGTACTATGTGGATAGTTCCATGTACCATGTACTATGTGGATAGTTCCATGTACCATGTACTATGTGCATAGTACCATGTACCATGTACTATGTGCATAGTACCATGTACTATGTGGATAGTTCCATGTACCATGTACTATGTGGATAGTTCCATGTATCATGTACTATGTGGATAGTTCCATGTACCATGTACTATGTGCATAGTTCCATGTACCATGTACTATGTGGATAGTTCCATGTACCATGTACTATGTGGATAGTTCCATGTACCATGTACTATGTGGATAGTTCCATGTACCATGTACTATGTGGACAGTTCCATGTATCATGTACTATGTGGACAGTTCCATGTATCATGTACTATGTGGATAGTTCCATGTACCATGTACTATGTGGATAGTTCCATGTATCATGTACTATGTGGATAGTTCCATGTACCATGTACTATGTGCATAGTTCCATGTACCATGTACAATGTGGATAGTTCCATGTACCATGTACTATGTGGATAGTTCCATGTACCATGTACTATGTGGATAGTACCATGTACCATGTACTATGTGGATAGTTCCATGTACCATGTACTATGTGGATAGTTCCATGAACCATGTACTATGTGGATAGTACCATGTACTATGTTGATAGTGCCATGTACTATGTGGACAGTTCCATGTACCATGTACTATGTGGATAGTTCCATGTATCATGTACTATGTGGATAGTTCCATGTACCATGTACTATGTGCATAGTTCCATGTACCATGTACAATGTGGATAGTTCCATGTACCATGCACTATGTGGATAGTTCCATGTACCATGTACTATGTGCATAGTACCATGTACTATGTGGATAGTTCCATGTACCATGTACTATGTGGATAGTTCCATGTACCATGTACTATGTGGATAGTTCCATGTACCATGTACTATGTGGATAGTTCCATGTACCATGTACTATGTGCATAGTTCCATGTACCATGTACTATGTGCATAGTTCCATGTACCATGTACTATGTGCATAGTTCCATGTACCATGTACTATGTGGATAGTACCATGTACTATGTGGATAGTTCCATGTACCATGTACTATGTGGATAGTTCCATGTATCATGTGCTATGTGGATAGTTCCATGTACCATGTACTATGTGGATAGTTCCATGTACCATGTACTATGTGGATAGTACCATGTACTATGTGGATAGTTCCATGTGCCATGTACTATGTGGATAGTTCCATGTATCATGTACTACGTGGATAGTTCCATGAACCATGTACTATGTGCATAGTTCCATGTACCATGTACTATGTGGATAGTTCCATGTACCATGTACTATATGGATAGTTCCATGTACCATGTACTATGTGGATAGTTCCATGTACCATGTACTATGTGGATAGTTCTGCTTTCAGGCTCACCACAGCAAGTCGAGTCCCGCCTGGATGCTGCCCTCTGTCAGGGCGGGCTTTCCTGGAGCCTACAGCTTCAAGCAGATGGTGGATTATGGAACGTTTGAAATGGCCAGATTGCGAGGAGGTGACTTTGATAGCTTAGAATATTACATCTTGAAGAATAGTAAAGATTCTGATCCTCTAACTACTAAATTGTACCCAATCCTTATCCAACACTCTCGTGTCCGGATGTATGGGCGGAATTCACAGTGCCTTTACTGTCCCCAGACTGTCCCATATGGGACTGTTACTAGTGTCTAACTAAATGAGAACTCAGGTACATAAAGTTGTAGGGGACGGAGTCACAGTCATTTTCGGAAAGTAGTCCATTACCGTAAGTGTGAATGATATTGACCCAATTGGACCCTGTGTCTCTTATGTACACGTAATCACATTGACTTTCTGTCAACTTGTAGCTTTTCTAAAGTTAAGTTACAAGGATGAGCACAACAGACCCGCCCTTTGGCTTCATTATGATGTCACGCTGTGAAACTGATCTTGTACATTTATGCCGTTAAAAGCTTGTTCTTCCCATGGGCAGGCCTGATTTTGTCTGTGTTTTGTTGAGACCATTTACACGTTGCCTCATCACTTTGACATGATAAAGAGTGAGATTGTAGAGGCAATGATATGCATACTGAGTATGTTACATTGTAGGGGCACTGATATGCATACTGAGTATGTTACATTGTAGAGGCACTGATATGCATACTGAGTATGTTACATTGTAGAGGCACTGATATGCATACTGAGTATGTTACATTGTAGAGGCACTGATATGCATACTGAGTATGTTACATTGTAGAGGCACTGATATGCATACTGAGTATAATAATAATAATAATAATAATAATAATAATAATAATAATAATAAAATGTGTATAGCGCTGATACCAGACAAGGTCTGTTCATAGCGCTGTGTTCAAGACATGTGTCTTGAAGAGATGAGTTTTCAGTCTATTCTTGAATGAGGAGACTGAAGAACTTGTCCTAATGTCAGTAGGCAAGGAGTTCCAAAGTCTAGGGCCAGCAGATGAAAAGGCCTTGTCCCCCACTGTCCTTAGCCTGGTCTTAGGTACTTGTAGATGGGTGCCATCGTTGGATCTTAGACAGCGTTCCCCATCTTTGATTTGGAGTAGATCACGTAAGTAAGGCCTTACCATTTAGGGCCTTCCAGGTTAGGAGAAGGATTTTAAAGTCTATTCTCGCATGTACAGGAAGCCAGTGCAGTTCCCGTAATTTTCCTGAAATGTGATCAAATTTCCTGATTTTTCCAACTACCAGTGCTGCAGAGTTTTGGAGGTATTGCAGTTTCCTGATGTCAGTTTTAGGAAGACCCGCCAGAAGACCATTACCATAGTCAAGGGTAGATGTAACAAAAGCATGGGTAAGTGTTACCGCGGTCTTCTCGTCTAGACAATGTCTGATGGCCGCCAAGTTCCTGATGTGATAATAGCCTTTCTGACACATTTTCTTGATCTGGGCCTTCATGTCCATGTTGGAGTCAAATGTAATACCAAGGTCAACCACTGACTGACTAGGAGCAATATCAGAGTCACCCACTCTGATTTTGGTTGGGATACTGCTATGGGTGGTAGTACTGTACCTGTCAGTACATATGAGCATCTCAGTTTTTCCATCATTTATCTTCATCTTGTTTGATATGAGGAAGTTTCTGACCTCACTGACACACTCCTCCAGTTTGTGTCTGCTCATATCCACATGATGGGGAGAAGCGTGGTCAACAGGGATGTAGATCTGAGTATCATCTGCATAAATGTGATAGCTCAGACCATATTTGGCAAGTATATCAGATAGGGGTGTCATGTAAATGGTGAACAGTATAGGACCCAGGACTGAGCCTTGGGGTACCCCATATTTTAAGGATTTGAGACGGGATCTATGGATCCCCACCTTCACACATTGCTTCCTGTCCATTAGGTATGACCGAATCCAGGAGAGTGCATGACCTTTGACGTTGCATCTATCCCTCAGTCTGTCCAAAAGGATTTGATGGTCAATAGTGTCAAAGGCAGCGGAAAGGTCAAGCAACAGCAAGATAACTGACTTTCTATTGTCTAGACAACCCAAGATATCATTTTGCACTTTTAACAAAGCGGTTTCAGTGCTGTGATATTCTTTGTAGGCTGATTGAAACTTGTCAGTAAGACCATTCCTTACAAGATGGGGGACTAGTTGGTCTGCAACCGCCCTCTCAGTTAGTTTAGAGACAAATGTTAGGTTTGAAACAGGCCTATAATTTTTTTCAACCAGTTCTAGACCAATTTTCTTCAGCAGGGGTGTTATGATGGCTATTTTCATATTTTCCGATACTGCTGATTCCATCAATGATTTATTTATGATGGAAGTAATTATTGGTAGGAGGTCATCTAAGAGGTCAAGTAAGAGCCAGGTTGGAATTGGATCCAGCTCACATGACTTCTTTGCAGACCTTTTGACCAATTTCCGTACGTCGTCAATGGTTAAGGGTGTGAACCTTTCCAGACATGTGGTACTATTGTTCGCAGTGTGACCTGGTGGCGAAGTTTGGCAGGATGGAGCATTATCAATGTCCAGGCGGATTCTCTCTATTTTTTCAAGAAAGAATGTGTCAAACTTCTCAGCTTGAGTGCTCTCACAGTCAGATTGGGGCATAGGTGTGTCCTTTTTCTTGTGCATGACTGTGTCAATGACTCTAAAGAGCTTTTTAGGGTCATGTTTGTTTTCCTCAACCAGGTTGGAAAAATATGCTGATTGAGCAGATTTAAGCATTGAGTTGTATTTGTTCCTCTGAGAGTTATACAGCTCCTTGTCAATGTGAGAGCCAGTCTTGCTCATTTTTCTCTCAAGCCTCCTCTTGAGAGATCTTTCCAGCTTTAATTGGTCACTCATCCAGGGAACCGGTTTACGCTGAGTTACTTTGGCAAACTTGATGGGAGCATGTTTATCCATGAGTGATGTTAGCCCCTTGTCATAGTAATCCACCATCTCACTCAATGATAAATGTTCCCAGGTTTCAGTTGCAACTGTTAGGGATTTGATGCCATTCCTTAGGGATTGAAGATCTAGTCCCTTATAGTTCCTGTACCTTATCAATTTTTTGGGGGGTTTTGGGGGTGAAATACCCAGATATAGTTTCATCATCTTATGATCAGATATATACTCATCCACTAGATGGCTCTTGAGAAACTTGTTCCCTTTGAAAGTGATGATTAGATCAAGGGTATTCCCTAACTTATGGGTCGGTTCATGTACCCATTGGTTCATGTCAAGGGTAGATAGAATGTCATTGAACTTTATAACATCAGGTTTATTTGGCTTATTGACATGAAAATTGTAGTCACCTAAAAAGATGACTTCATGACTAAATGACCCATAGTGTGCAACCAATTGAGTGAACTCATCATAGAACTCAGAGTAGGTATACCTATTCCTGCCTGAGGGTTCAGGTTGGTAGATGGTTACAAAGGTGAACTTTTTCCCTTTTATTAAAAGTGATGCCTCTAGGAGTTCCATAGTCGTTACCACAGGTTGGTTCAGCCTATTGGTTTCAAAGGGGAGCTCTGCACGATGCAATAGACCTAGACCACCACCAGAGCGCCCTCTACGAGGGAAAGACTGAAACTTAAGGGAACCACTCTCAAGTTCCTTTTTGATCCTCTCTTCATTGTTTTCGTGCAACCATGTTTCGGTTATGAAAAGGGCATCTAGGTTATGTTCAGAGAAGTAGTCTTTCACAAGTAGAACCTTGTCAGAGATACTTTGGGCATTGCATGAACCAATCACTAGGTTTTCCTTGTTTTTACATGTTGTCATGGAAACCACATTGTTTCTATGGCGAGTGGTGCCACCTATATGGGTGCGGTTTGCAGACCTGTTTCCATTAAGTGAGAGCCTGCAGCGAGACTTCTTGCTTCGTGTGGATCCTGCCTCGTCATTGGCTGGTCGAGCAGACGAATGTGTATTATTTACATTCCTACCACTAGCAGCGCCACCTATGATAATTTTGCCAAACTGCATGATTTTGACGAATTGCATGGACTTTCAACATATTTGTTGTTCAGTCTATGCTTTTGTGGCCGAGGAGGCAGAATAAATATGTTTTCCCAATAAAGATGCTTTGGGTGCGATATTTGTGTATATCTAACAAAATTGAACTGACAATTTAGCTTGCTTGCCCCATGTACAGATAGTAGTGTGTTCGATTTTATGTAATCGCATGTATCGAGTACCCATCGAAACTGAATGGGGAACAGTTCAATTTCTTCCTCAGACTCGAATATATTAATATTTGAGTTAGCAACAATGTTCTGTAATGTTTGAAATTGGGCACATGAGATGATATTAAAATTAATATATCTCAGAGAAGAATTTTTCTTAAGCGTGCTCGCATGATCATCACATAACAGTAATTTCCTTGACCCTATACCATTGTGAGGCAATGATAGAGTCTCAATATTTGTGTTAGAATTCTTGTTGTATATATTAAAACACGAACAAATACAAACAAAGCCATGATGGTGTAACATTGAACAGGTAGGTAATCTCTTTGTATATATACGGGTCAGTTGCTATATGAGCGATTGACAGCGATTGCAGATTATTTACCCAATATTATCAAATGATACCCCAGCTCGTAAATATTATTTCCAATGAAAAGAAATAACTGTCATAGAACAGTGGGGTTTTTTGCCTCGTAAAAGGCAACTATAAATGATCCTATGTCAATCAGTTCAACACATATAACGCAGCTTTTGCGACCAAGGTATTTTACTGATATAATACGCAGTTAGTGCGCATACAACAGAAAAGCAATAAATTGTGATAGAAAAACCAAGATTGGGGTTGATCCTCAGCAAATAATTGCAGAAATAACAAATTTAGCCTTGCAAGGTAAGTTCGTCACCAATTGGCCGACTGACAAGCTTGAGACAAAATGGGGTCTTAGCCTGACGTATCGGTATCCTTTCACCAAAAATACCTACAGAGATGGTAGGCAGTCTAATGGGTGAGATTAGACAACAGTACTGTCACAGAAAATGGTGAACAGTAGAAGGACGAGTGTCTACAGATTGAGGTAGATTTGCCACAAGTAGACTGACAGTAGAGCAAGAGACCAAAATGGGGGCCGTCGCTCGACTTGTCAGTTGCCGGTTTCACCAAAAAACCTACAGGGATGGTAGGCCATCTAACGGGTGAGATTAGACTAGGATAACTGTCTACAGGGTTAGGTAGAACAGTAGTTTTGTGTAGTTTCTTGTGTAGTTTCTTGTGGGGTTGTAGGATCTTGTCACGAAGCCAGGCCTAATGCACCGGGCGCGGGCATAACTCAGGCAGTATATCGAGAATGCCGCGCCTCGAGAAAGGCAGATCAATGAATCGGCTCCCTCGATGTTTTACAACCGAGAACTGCTGCTCCGTGAGGCAAAAAGTCTGTCAGTCGATAGACTAGAAGATAGACTGCATACTGAGACTAGAAGATAGACTGCATACTGAGTATGTTACATTGGAGGGGCACTGATATGCATACTGAGTATGTTACATTGTAGAGGCACTGATATGCATACTGAGTATGTTACATTGTAGAGGCAATGATATGCATACTGAGTATGTTACATTGTAGAGGCACTGATATGCATACTGAGTATGTTACATTGTAGAGGCACTGATATGCATACTGAGTATGTTACATTGTAGAGGCACTGATATGCATACTGAGTATGTTACATTGGAGGGGCACTGATATGCATACTGAGTATGTTACATTGTAGGGGCACTGATATGCATACTGAGTATGTTACATTGTAGAGGCACTGATATGCATACTGAGTATGTTACATTGTAGAGGCACTGATATGCATACTGAGTATGTTACATTGTAGAGGCACTGATATGCATACTGAGTATGTTACATTGTAGAGGCACTGATATGCATACTGAGTATGTTACATTGTAGGGGCACTAATATGCAATTGTTAAAGTGTAGGGGCACTGATATGCAGGTGTAAGGGCACTGATGTATAGGCATGTGCATATCACATTTTAGGGGCACTGATGGAGGTAGTCATGGCGAATGTAGAGGATATGGTCAATGGCAAACTGGACACAAGGAAGAAGATGTTCCTATATAGTGGGGTAAGACAATCAGATGATTTTATATTAATCCTATATCACTGGTTTTTTTCACATGAATAACCATGGACATTTCAGCATGACGGTAATATCATACAATTACTCTATGGATCTGGGTTATATGACTGGAGCTTCATTACATTTGGGGCAGCGCTGTTTGTGGAAACCTGGGAGGTTGAACCTGGAAAATTCTCCCTTCGAGTGGCGCTCAGAAATGGAACGACAGATATTGAAATAAAAATATTCCAATTGCCTGGTGAGAACCATGGGTTCACCACGAAACTCTGGCATTTGGTTGATTTGATGATTATATGTATTTCTGTAGAAATTGTACTAAGTTAGCGTTGTCACATTGATCCTATCCCTTGCCATTTTGAAGGTTGTGGCGAGCTATGTCCACTCGAAATTGTCCAAAAGTCCGTGTCATCATTCCGACTTCCGGTTGAGAACTGGCACGAAGCTTGTCTCCAGAGACGGGTTGTGAGCACGACAGGTAAAATAAATTTGAATTAAGAATGAAATGAGTCAAGATGTGTTCACCATTTCAACCATGACTCATTGCCCTGATACCAAGAGTAATATGCAATCAGAATGGGTTCAATACTTCAAGGTGAACATTTAATAGGATGGGAAGTTTGAATCTTGAAACTTGATTACCTAAAATTGTTTGTAATTTCAGCTTATACGGCAATTAATAAACACAGGCCAATGGCATTATTAGAATTGTGCTGATCATTGCTTTTTTGTAAATTTTGTGAACAATTTCTTGACCTGTTTGCAAATGTAAACAAATCAAATCCTTTCCCAGGGTCAATCGAAATGCACATTACATATTGAATTTGTTATCTTGATTCTCATTTGCTGATAGTTGTTTTTTCAAAATCGCAGACTTCTTGACAACTATCTAATGGTCTCACATTATGTATACTTACGAGTAGTTCTAAGCAGAGAAGTAGAACATAGTAAACAAATCATTTCTGTATTTGTTTGATCGTTATTCAGTGTTAAATTGATGAACATTCTTAATGTTTGGTAAAGTTGGACAGTTTATGACGAGGGCTTTCTAAAAGTATGTAAAGAAACTTTATGGAGAAATATAGTGCCGTGTAATGATTTTTCAGCAGGTGTTTTTTGTGAGAGCAAGAAAACGTTTTTTTTAAATATGTCTTAGCAATGCATTTAACAGGATATTCCCAGACTTGACATGTCTTTTGTATGGTTTAATATGAATATTGGCGAATTTTACAATATTTTAGAGCCCAAGATTTAGCTCTTGACATTTTTACTAAAGATGTTGAAATCGGCAATTCCTGGGATGAGACCCAATGGCTATTACATTAATAGCTATTCATAAAAAGACGAAAAAAGTTCTGAGGCAAATGGAAAAGAGAATATGTCCCCTGAAATACATTGTGTTACCTAATAATAGCCAAGAACTAGGACCAGATTGTTGACAGACAGAATGACAGAATCCCCATTACTACAGAAGCGGTGCAATGCACAGCTAAAAATCTAAAAAGGGATAAAAAGGATAAAGCGCAACTGCCTGTGTTATCCACATGTATCCGTACAAAAAGTCATTAAATTGATAAATGTTTTGCTGTACATTTCCTGATATCGAAATAATCAGTTTTATTGTGTAGTATAATTTCATGGTGTCGTATTAATCAGTTTATTAAGTATTTCCTGGTATCATTTTAATCAATTGTGTAAGCTATTTTCAGATGACATATTAATCAGTTTTAGTGTCTATTTTCAGATGACATATTAATCAGTTTTATTGTCTATTTTCAGATGTTATATTAATCAGTTCAGTTGGATTAGCATCTGCTGTGCTCATAATATTATTACTGAGTGGACAGAAATCCCAAGTGCAAAGTGGCAGGCCCAGATATATTTCTTTATGATAAAATGTAGCCGATATTTGCCAAGTCAATCACTGTGATGTAGGTCTTTGCATAACATGAGAAAATACCAGATTTTGGGACTCAGGATACTGTGAGGAATAGTCGTCACAGATTAAAACGTTGATTAGGGCATGGTGATGAATGCATCCGCCCGTATTGTGTTAGCGTGAGGTCATTTTCACTGAAAACCGGTACCTGTATGTTGGTCGAATATTACATAAAATCTACGGTGGCCGGACTTTCAGGAGGGGGGACAGTGACTGTTGGGAGGAGGGGGGACAGTGACTCTCGCCCCTGCAACAGTCAGAAATGTAGCAACTGGCGGGCCCGTGGTAGGGCCAGTTTTGGGGTAGCGACAGTGTCGGGGGGTCGATAATCTGTTCGTTCGTTTGTTGAAATATTTTCAAGTTTTGGCTGCTTTTCTGATTGTTGAATTTTTATGATGCAATATTAAAGGGAGGAAAGGGGGCTGTCTTGCCAGAGTTTATACAAAATATCATAATTGTTATTGATTTCTGCAGAGATGACAAGATGTAGAAGCTCTTATGAGTACCATATACATGATATAAGTCAAAAGTGAAGAATCCTTGGATATCAAAATTTCAAACTTTCCATCCTTTATGAACCTTTTTTATGCTGTGAAGGTCCTTATACCTCAGTGATGCGCGTATTGATGCGATTTAGAATGAATACGAGCATGCCGATTATTTGTAATTTATTGATTAGTTGGAACTATTTTGCGTCGGCCATCTTTAGACTGGTCCCCCATCGAGTGTCAAGAACAACCAGTCTATGGCTGTACGCGCCATTTTCGGGTCACGTGACGGGGTCAAATGAGGTGCGCTTTGTTTACAAATGTTTTTATCGATAAATATCTTGTTTCATGTATCATTTAAAAAAAAATACAGTAGTTGTCTGAGGTATAAAAACAAAACATGCCTCGTCGGCCTTCGGCTCAGGGTATCCTTCCGCAATCACCAACTCACTGAATCCGCTCACCCAGCTTCCCGACTCGGTATGTTTTGTTATAATATACCCTTTCTTGAGGGAGGGGGTTGAAACTCAGTCAAATTTCAAACTGGAAATCATTTCAATTGTTTAGTCTATTCAGTCCTGTTCATGTTCAAAGTCACCCCTTTCTATATGTTGTCCACTATTATCTCCCATCCTCTCCAAAACCCTTCCACCCCCCCCCCCCCCATAAAAAGCTTTTTTCCAAGCAAGTAAGTTAAATAGCTTAAATGAAATGAATTTTAACCTGATACTGTCGTCTCCCCGCTACTGTCGCCCCCCCCGCCACTGGCGACCCCCCTGCCACTGGCGCTCCCAAACCAAAATCCTATTTTGTTTCTGTCGCAGGAGCGACAGTCAAAGTCGCCCCACTCGACATTGGTGTTTCCCCGCCAGTGACTGTCCAGGCTGTCTGGCCACCGAACTTAAGAGGTCTAACACGTAATAATCATCTGACACGGATCACAGCTCAACACAGCTCAATACTATTACTGGCGCGGTGTGTGAAACAGAACAACCATGGGAAAAGTATTAATGTTCATTTTATATACTCTGAGATAGCACATAATCAAAACTCTCTATTATCTCATCAATTTCTTTGTGAAAATAATTCAAAACTATGAAGTTAACACTGAGAGGAAGTTGAAATCAAAGATTGTGAGATTTGTATATTTTGATGAGGTTTCCCTGCAGCCAAGGATCATACTATATTAATGGATTGTTTTTCCATGAGCACAGCAACATTCACCAGCCTGTGAGATATATGATTGAGACCTGATCAGGCGTGTCGTATCATCAAACATTGTTCCACAATTTGAGACAATATCAATATAATACAAAAGTACAAATGTTGATTCCATCTGCATAAACACGATTAAATGTACATAGCAAATGATTATTGTTGATAAGATGTCAATATTTTTCTTGGTCATTAACCCTGTATTTCTATGTTAAATATTGATGACGTGAAAACATGTATAATTAAATCTCATTGCCAGTTATAAAGTCTCCCATACGTGATCGTACTATGATTTATTGTTTCATTGCGTTAATTATGTTTTCCCACAAGTCTAAAAGATGTACACGTGACAAGGGACGGGCCATTATTCATTCGGGGGGGGGGGGGGGGGGGAGGTGGAGGAAAACAAGTTTGCCAATTTTTTGTTTTTCGGCACTTGGCCATTCTCTTTTTTTTCTCAGTCGCTTGGGCCACCAACTTTCTTTTTCTAGGATCCAAACATCCTAGTTTTTCTACTTATATCTGTGTAAATGGATGGAGGATTTGTTAGAAAATGATACAATGCGTCATTAACACTAACACTGGAGAAAGCCATCGAGGCGGTAGCGAAACACATCAAGGACGAAGAATTTCTAAAACTGAAAAAAAATGGAACAATGTTAAAGAAAAGCTGGAGGAGTCTTAATTGGGAAAAATAAGACGACCAAACAATCATCAAACCCGAGTGGCAAGAAAGCACAGAAAGAACCTGTCGCTGGGCCGTCAAACATGGACAATATAAAGGTATACAAACAATCGAAGAGATGCATCCCTCAACCCAAACCCCATAGACAGGGCGGCCCCAGCGAACCCCACAAAGACACCCTGGAACTGATCGCAGCATAGCCCTGGCTGGACTACTGGACCACACCCACAGCTTCAAATAGGAGACACCCTGGAACTGATCGCAGCATAGCCCTGGCTGGACTACTGGACCACACCCACAGCTTCAAATAGGAGACACCCTGGAACTGATCGCAGCATAGCCCTGGCTGGACTACTGGACCACATCCACAGCTTCAAATAGGAGACACCCTGGAACTGATCGCAGCATAGCCCTGGCTGGACTACTGGACCACATCCACAGCTTCAAATAGGAGACACCCTGGAACTGATCGCAGCATAGCCCTGGCTGGACTACTGGACCACACCCACAGCTTCAAATAGGAGATCACTTTCAAACCGATGACCACCGGGACGAAACGTTCAACCAGGGACAACTTACATATACAGCGTATGGAACAGTGTTAGAAAGGAAAAACATTGAACATGGGAAATTGAACAGTAAAAAAGATGATCACTTACCTTATGTTCCTTGTCTCGGCGAAATAGACGATATACCACTGTGAAGGCTCAAAACTTGGAGAGTTTTTTTGTTTTGTTTTAAACTTCAGTCTGTTGTTGTGTCCCCTTTGCAGCCTGTGTGTCCAGCCTGTCCCAAAATTATCCTTTTTATATTCTGGCCAGGGCACACTGACTCCTAATTCTTTCACCATGGGTCCCTATGATTGGCTGAAATGTCTTGCTTATACTGATTGGAAGATGGTTGATCATGAGAGGGTTATTCCTGACCTGCCTGTCCTTTTATGTTACTGTCTCTCCTATTTTCCTAGAAATCTCTCTCACTGTCTACCTTCCTTTTACAATAACCTCTTTCCTGTCATTTCTGTCTGCCTAGATGATTTATATTGCCTGGTTCATTTTATTAAATATTTAATATTTATAATTCAAGTTATTGATAAATTCCTTACATTATCTCCCCCCTACTTTAATTTTGTCTCCTGACAAAATAATCTTACTTTAAACTATTGTAGTTTTAATTCACCTACTTTATGAATATTACAATTGCATAACTTGCCTAACTTAACTTTATATCCTAATCATTATTATATTTAACTATTTTATTCGCTTGACCCATGGGAAAGAATGAAGGGAAACAACAAACAGCTCATTTATTATCATGATAAGCTAAAAATGTACAATATTTCAATTCAATAGAAAGAAAGTATTGTATTATACAATAGATATACTTTGAATCCTTATTTATAAAGAATAATTACAATTATATATATAACTATTTACATAAGTTCCAATATTGGAGAATAAAATTAAGTAAATTTAAATTTTATATTAATTGTAACTGTAATAACTCAGCCAAAAAGCAGCAAACACTAAGAGCAGAAAACTTGTGGTGTGTCTCCCCTCCAACACACCTAATATTTCACCAAGTCTGACAGCTTCTTCTCCGCCTGCTACTTTATTCTGCTGCTGATTTTTACACATACAGGTAAGTGAGAGTATACTTTCTTTTATCATTCTATAATATCATAACTTACATATTGATAAACTCTACAAACTATACACTATTTACATGTCCACCACATTCCCATATCACCATGAGTATTATATACATTAAAAATGTATGTAAAAGAGGAGAAAATCAGGAATTATTGTAAGAATGTCCAGCAGAAAAGTATGAGAAGTTATTATTAACTGTGGTTTGCTGGCAGACCTATGCAAAGTTTATAGTTGAAACTGCCAACATGTTGTGCTTGTAGCAAATATCAATTCTATTTGATTAGAATTACTTTATTAGCACATTATCAAATTAATTCATGAACTGTTCCTCATACCAATGTTTTTCTTGTTTTTTGTTGTTGCAAATCACTAGATATGGAGAGATGCTCACTCACATGTGACCTTGACCAACTCCAGCCACTGATGCACTGTCGAGGCCATGTATATTTAGATGGTACAAAGAGATATACATTGCCACACCAGCAGCCGATAAGTCACGGGGAAAGGGCTAAATGCGAGCCCTGTTCTGTACCACTTTTTTCACTCCCCACATGTGAGTTATAGTTTGTGAGTCCTTCACTCCATAGCTAAGCTGCAACCATGATGCCCTGGGCCTGTTAAATGCTGTAAGCTGCTGCCTAGATGTAATACAAGTGGTGTACTTGTATTATGTTCATCTGTTGCCCTCGTATAAACGTCATCTGATGCTCTCTCGAAGTACCAATTCATACTTGTCTGTAGTACCATTTATTTTTCTGTAGTACCATTTCATCAGATGCCCTCGTTTTCATGTGAAATAAGAACACAAGCAGCAAGTAAATGTTCATTACAATCACTATTATTAGTGTTCATAATTACACATCCTCCTTATATTCCTTGGTTAATATTTAACCAATTTTGCAGTAGGAGGAATGGGGACACAACTGAAAGCCTTGACTGCAGAAGTTCTGGTCCATGAGCTGAGCCTCACTGCATTTTCCCAGCAGCATCATTTGATGGATGTAGGTCACCATGTTATTGACAAGTCCTCTTACATAAACAGTCAAAATGTATGACCATTTATATGGATTTTGTCTTAAAATCTTATCATTCCAAAGGCAGGTCAAATTGTGATAAAAGTATAGCTTGACATCATTCATCATGAGTACAATTGTATTAATAACTATAATAAATATAGAAGCATATTATACAATTAAAATAATATATTAAGTTTCTTATTTCAGAATTTCTATTTACAAATAAACATAATTCAATATGTATGAAATTGTTTATATTTTATGATCTTTTTCATGAGAAAAGATCATATCAATTGTCAGGTAAGTTCATGTCTGTCTGTCTGGTCTGTTTCTGAATCTGTCTGGTCTGTCTATAAGTTCATCTAAACTTTGAACTTCAAAGCATTTTAATGAGGCATACTTCTTCTATGCTGGTCCTTCCTTCTAATAGGCATATCAGTCTCGTGAACATCTGAAGTAGAACCAACTATATCATTATTAACACTATGAATATAATCAATACCAAATATTGCTGGTATGGGTGGTAGAGGCAAATCCTGTGGAACAAAACCCACTTTTCCTAATAAAAGACCATTTTGTTGAATAATCAAACATGTGGCATAACGACTAGGGCCATTTATTATTGACTTTATGTTCCTGTATGAGAAGGGACTAACCAAAAATCTCTCAGGTAACATTATATCAATTCCATTCCAAACTAATTTAATGTCCTTCCATTTAATGCCCAAATATGGCAAACATGACATAGTGGAAAAGCTAAAATTCTGAATAATATGTATTCCTTTGAATTCTAAAGTCTTTAAAGATGTAGGCACTGTGACCAAAGAGTCCATCGAATTGTATACCATCAATGAAATTGTAGTCGAAATTGTTGTGGATTTCCACAAAAGTCTAGCAAGGAGTAAGACCATTATGATTAAAACCAAAAACACAAATATAACAATGCTAATGGAAACATCATGAATTAGGGATTTATCGACCTGATCAAAGGCCTGAGGATTAAATGTGGATGATGTAAAAGTTGTAGAAGCACCATTCCAAGACAGCTGAGTAACGGGAGATATTTTAAAATTGTTGTCTATTGGATGACCATCCACATTGAGTCTGATTTGTAATGCCAAAATAAGTGCCATTGCTTTTCTATATTTTAACACCAAAAGAATAGAGATAATTCCAAATATAATAATCAATATAACACTAAAAATAGAAGTTAAATCATTGACAGACCTAGTAAATAAAATGGGGAAAATAAAACCATCAGCTTCAATATCTGTATCATCCTTGATCTTGTCAATTATATAATTCATGTCCTTTTTTATGTCATAATCGCTGTCCTTCAAATTCTGATCAAGTTGTTCAATGAAAGAATCTGATATTTCTGGTAAATTAATTATGTCTTGATGAAGTGCAACAGTATCACCCTTGATTGCTACTGGAATTTTACCAAAGACTGAATGTAGGAATTTAATATTTGTACCATAAAACAAAGTATGAGTAATGTTTGCATCATGGCAATGTAATTTAGTTTCTAAAATGAGATTATGCTCATCATATAAGTAGCACTGACAAGATATTGGAACTAGACAAACTGTACTGCAATGGTCCAAATATTGAACAGAATTGTTTTGACATTTTATTTGAATTTTGGTATGAGTAGAGGTCAATATAGCATAATCCTGAAATTTAAACATGGTTGGTATTGGTGAAATGAGAACCAAATCATATTTGCAATTTGTCATAATCCCCTCATGGTCATCCAGATAGAGTGAATCAATACATAAAATAGAGCCAAGAATATGCATTTCTATTAGTCCAGAGCAATATTTTATTTTGCCACCCTGGCATGAGAGAAAAGTTTGTATATCTAAATTTATTGCAAAACTATTGTCTTCAGAAACAGCATAATAATCAGGAATATTTTGTAGTCGAGTTGCTGCCAAAGATTTGTTGTGTACAGGTAGATCTATTACAACAGATTGATACAATTTGAATATGAGTCTTTTGTCAATTGGTTTCAATGGTATAGTGAGACAGATATGCAATTTATCATCAGTATACATTGCCAAAACATCCTTTCTTTCATAATAATACTGTAAATTAATAATTTCTACTTCTAAGTCAGATTTATGTTTTGATAACAAAGTGGCCACATGATTCAATGCTGTCCGTAACTCATGAGGAGATATTAAAGTTATAGGCAAATTATGTTTTATCAAGTGTTCTGATGCTATCATATAATCTGTGTTCAATAGCCGAGCCTTATTAGATAATTCCATGGCCAGATTATACCTGAAGTGATCAAATGCACTAACCATAACATATGCTTGGTTGACCTCATATGATTTCCATATCTGTATATTACTTAATGTTTGATAAAAGTTTTTCCTAATAGCTGCTACTAAAGAATTCATTCTGCCTGCCAATAAATGGGTATTGTTGACCAAATTTTCAATTAAATTTGAATAACGGTGTTCTGAAAGATGTATGTATGCATTTAGGTCCCTACCCATATGTTTCATTTTATTCATGAGATATTGCTCATTGTGCTCCATCTCATGAACATGATCTTTAAATTTGTTGAAGGTGTCACCAGATGGAGCACCAGTTGCTTCCTCCCATAAATCTCCCAAAAATGCCAACAATTTTCTCTTGTCTTTACTACTAATTTCTGTGAAAGAAGGCAAAATCAATTTCATCTTGTTTATTGTTGTGTTTATCAAATGGATTGTGAATCTAGTGTCATCATATACCATATGCACGACTTTCTCTAAGTCAGTACATTGTTTGTAAAAGTGTATATTTTCTGATCTATTTACCAAAGTTGAGCAATCAAATAGATTTTGTGCCTCTATTTCAGTTATGTTGGGCAAATTCAAAGAGAAATAATACAAGAACTTGTCATTGGTCAAAGTGACAAACTGAGATATGTCATGTATCAGAAGGCCATGATTAAGTCTGTTTACGTCAGAAGACCTGGCGTTAACAGGTTGATGATACAGCACAGCTGCCATCAAAGTGCACAAAACCTGCAAGGAAAAGAAATACGCATGAATTAGTTTCCAACCAACTTTGACAAATAATTTATTATCCTGGAAGAGAGCCAAAATATACCTTCAAACCTTAGAGACTCTCTTTCATACAACTGTGCTTAATGTAAACATCTTTCATGCCATTATGTTACCTAGGTTTTATCTTATTTATTTATAATTGGATCCAAGTATTTGATGTTAATTGAGCTCATTACTTAATGACAATTAATTAATTCCATAAGCACAAATTATATGCAATTAAGTCTTTAAATGTTATTTATAATTAAGCCTTTTTATGATAAGCCTCCTTTAATGCTTCTGATAAGTCATCCTCAACTTGCCAAGTTGATTGACTCTTGGGGAAACCTTCCCAATGAATTAAATATACCCTATTCTTCAGTTTTCTATTATAATAACTTTTCAAAATCTTTTTAACCCTGTACCATCCATCTTGTTTAATTTCATCATTGTCATCAGGTTTCTTCTTTTTCTTTTGTCCAGGTTTAACCTTTTTATCTGCCTGCATATCTTTCTGTCCTGTGGTCTCAGAGCTACTTTCCCTAGTCTCTGACCTGTCATTATCATAATTGTCATCTAATTTCTTCAGTTGTACCCAGGATTTAGAAAATCTTCCATATCTAATGTATCCTGGCTTTAATCTGCGCAGATTAACTGATTCTTTCAATAATGTTTGTGAATTCACATCCCTTAACCAGACTTGAACTCCCTTTATGGAACTGACCAAATAAGGTCCATCCCATCGTTTCTTTCTCAGACCCCTAGCCTGAGATTGACCAGGCAAAGTCTTTATTGACTTTTGGCCAACATGTACATAAACAACTGAACCAGGAACAAACTTTGCTTTTCTGACATCCTTGTCAAAATAAAATTTGTTCTTCAACCGTGCCTCTTTTAAAGATTTCTCCACAACTTTAAAGGCCTCTGTCATTTTCTCAGCCACAACTTGAGGGTAATTGTGACCAGAATGGACTTCTATATTGTCAATGGAGAAGTCTAATCCATCAGATAATTTTGGATGTCTAGAAAAGAACAAATAGAATGGGGTATAGCCATGAGTATTTGTTGCAACAGAACAATTCATGGCATATTGTATGCCTTGTAAATATGAAGCCCATTCATGTTGATTATTGCAGTACATGGAAAGTGACCTTTTAAGGACTTGTATATACCTTTCCGAAGAATTAGCACGTGGAGAATATGCTAATGTTTGAACTTTTGTTGTGCCAAATAATTCACAAAATTCTCTGACAACCTCACTAGTGAAGCTTAAAGCTCTGTCAGATCTCAAGTTGTCTATCTGACCATATCGAGTAACATAATCATACAAACATTTGGCTACTGTTTTTGCTGTACAATTTGATACTGCAAAACATTCAACATGATGTGAAAATTCATCACAAAATATCAATATGTATTTGGCTTGATCATTTGATAATGGAAATGGACCACAAAAGTCACAACTGACTCTTTGTAAAGGCCTTGTCACTGGAGAAAACAAAAGCATCTCCTCATTTTTCCTTACTTTGCCTTTTCTTTCTGAACATGTTGCACATGTTTGACAATATGCTAATGCCATCTTTGACATATTTTTCCAATAGAAACGCTCACACAGATTTGCATAAGTTCTATTGTATCCCCAATGGCATCCACCACTATTCAAAGCACTGTGAACTGATTTTATTATGGCTTCTTGCATTTGACTGGGAACACATATTTGTCTCACAAAATCATGCTTTGCTCTATATTTTGGATGGAATATTCTAACTAAAACTCCCTGATGTATCTCAAAATATGGACTCAATGACACAACTTTTTTGGCCAGTATTGTGTCATTTGGTAAAATGTCCTTTTCTAGATAATCAATGAGATATTTGAACTCATCATCAGCATATTGCATTTTGAAAAAGTCTGTAACAGACACCATGGGATTGTTATGTATTTGATTTGCCATGATGTCCTCTAAAGACTCCTTTTGTGCAAACCAATCAGGATCAGACATTTTAATCTCATCATATCTGAATCTGGACAAACCGTCACAGTCACCATGCATATGTCCACCCCTATGCAGCAATGTCACCTTTGGATAGGTTGATAATTTCAATTGCCATCTCATTAACCTACTATTCTTTGTAGAAGTAGATTTCAATAGATATGAAAGAGCTTTGTTGTCAGTATATACTGTACACTCAACTCCTGTTAAATAATGTTCCCAGTGTTCAAGACTATATATCAATGCCAAGAATTCTTTCTCATAAACTGAATATCTCAATTCTGCATCTTTCATTTGTCTTCCTGCATAAGCTATAACTCTTTCTTTGTTATTAATCTTTTGAGTTAAAACTGCACCTAAAGCATAATTTGAACTATCACAATGAATAATGAATCCATGATTCCAATCAGGACAAGCCAGAATTGGAGCAGAAATCAATCTAAGTTTCAAATTTTGAAATGCATCTTCACAATCTTGTGACCATTCAAATTTAACTCCTTGCTTCAATAGATTGTACAGGCAACCTGTGATACTGGCATAACCTTTAATAAAACGCCTGAAATATCCAGTTAAACCCAAGAAACTGTGTAAGCTTTCTTTAGGGTCCTTGCTTGTCACTGGGGATGGATAATTTCTGACAAGCTCCACTTTTTTAGGATCTGTATGAATTCCTTCTGAACTTACAATATGTCCCAAAAATGGTACCTCATGTCTAGCCCATAAACACTTTTTTGGTTTTAATTTCAAGCCTGCTGAACGTAACTTAGAAAATAGTTTTTCCAATGCTAACAAATGCTCTTCAAAAGTGTCAGTGTATATTAATAGATCATCAATATACACAGCTGCCACCTCATATAATAATGACCCTAATACTTCCCACATTTGTCGTTGCCATTGTGCTGGTGAATTTGCCAGTCCATAGCACAATCTATTGCATAGATATTGTCCATCCTCTGTGACTATGGCAGCTACATATCTTGATGGTTCATCCAGTTCTATATTATTATATGCTGATAATATATCCATTGATGAAAACCACTTTTTTCCTCCAGCCTCATTTAATAAAGTGTCTGTTCTTGGAATTGGACTGCTGTCAGTTCTAATTAACTTATTTAAATGCCTGTAATCTAAGATAGGCTTAACTGAACCATCAGCTTTAAACAAGACTGTAGCAGGTGTTGCCCAAGGTGACTCACCTTTTTCTAATATCCCTGCATTGCACATTTTATCTATAACCTCTTTTAGCCTTTCTCTTTTTGGGGGTGTTAACCTATAAGGTGCTTTTTTAATAGGTGGATGATCACCAACTGCAAGATGTAATTTATAGCCTTGTAAAGTGCCAACATTTTTAAGATCAGATGAAAAAATATCAGAATAATCAGCCAAAAATGTTGTTAATTCTCTCTGCTGCTCAGATGTAATATCTTCAGCAAATCGGAGATTGATTTCATGATGTGGTTTCTTTGTAGAACCACAATGAATAGGTGGAACCTTGTCATTAATATTTATCAGATTAATCTCTTCTAGTTCAGGTTGAAATGAACATAGAACTGTTTTTGGCCATAAGGTGACTGGTTTATTTGTAATATTTACCATTCTCACTGGAACAATGTCATCTTGTACAATTACCAAACAAGATGCTGGAATCAAATAATTTTTGATAATTTTACTGTTATCCTTTATCAATTGACCAGTGAAACCATTCATGATTGATTTATCACCTTCAATTTTGCCTGGTAGAATAACCTCTGATCTAGCTGGTATTATGGTATGCTGTGTTACTGTAACCATATGTAATTTATCATAATCTGTGTTGTCATATATTGGTACACAACATTTTTGACTATCTGCTGTAGTTAAAGTCAAAGTTTTGGTCTTGAAATCTAAATTACACATTGTTTTGCTTAGGAAGTCTGTACCTAAGATAACATCATAATTAACACCAGGTACTATCAAACAATTGTGGGTAAATATAGAATTTCCCAACTTGAATACAAAGTCAACTTGTCCAATGCATTGAACTTTGTCACCTGTATATCCCTCAATTTGTACATCAGTTGTTTGAAGTGGAAGATGTGATAAATGCCTGTAAAATAATGCTTCAGATAAGCAGCATCTGGTTGATCCCGAATCTACAAGTACATTCTGGTACCTGGTATTACCATCATTTTCAGTAAAAGTTGCAGAAACAAAACACTTTCTCATTGTTGTTAGCGGTGGATTTACATCAGCACTACAAGCTGAAGTTATACCCTCTTCACTTGCCATATTGCACTGAACACTAGCATTAACCCTTGTGTCCTTCAAATTATGATCTTGTTCCTTGGTCTTGTGCCAAACATTTCTCCTATCTTGTAATCTAAACACCTTGCCATCTTTGCAGTGTAAATATGAGTTCAGATCTCCCTCAGTTGATCTGACATCCTGCAAAGATGGAGTGCCTAGTTTAAACTAGGTCTTCCCCAAGGTCTTCTGTGACCTCTAAACTGTCCCCTTCCACGTCTCATTCCTCTGGGTTGACCTTGAAATTGACCTTGAAATGTGCCTGTATTTTGGTAACCATATCCATTGGTATTTGGTCTATTCTGACCATATCTGTATGGATATTCAGTCTGATTACGTTGGGTACCTCTACTTGGCTGCCTGCCATAATATGCCTGCTGATTTGACTGGCCCCCTCTGCCAAAGTATGCCTGCTCACTCTGACCTTGTCTGCCATAATATGTATGCTGGTTTCCTCGGCCATAATTCATGTTTCCCTGCTTGCGGTGTGGGCATGATTTTTTATAATGAGTAGTTGAGTGACATAAAAAACATCTACCCTTGGTGCTTTCCCTTAAATCATCTGCCACCGCTAACCTATCCATGCTGTCTGACACCTCACTCACACTGTCTGCACTCAATATGGCAGATGGTCTTGTAAAAACCATGGGTTCAATCTTACGAGCCCATAACTCTACCTCAGACAAACTTTTCAGAGCTTTTAACTTCAGCTGATCCCGTAATGGTGGCAAAAAATTATTCACCATCAACCCCACCTTCATATCCTCACTCATGTCAATGACATATGAAAATCTTGTGAGCATCCGTGACACATAGTCATCTACTGACTCCCCTTTCGTTTGTTTGGTGTCCATGATCTCATACAATAAATCTCCCTGAGTCTTGTGGCTTTTAAACTTTTCCTTTAGTGCATCTGACAATTTCTGAAATGAGTATGCATCTCCTTCCTTGAAATCAGCCTCTGGGGTGGAGTTATACCACAGTAATGCCTCTCCTTTCAATGAACATATGCAATTGCCAAAGAGACTAACATTAGTCCAATTGTTTGCCAATTTTAGATGCCCCAAATCAGATAAAAAGGACAAAACATCCTCACCTGTCCTGCCCGAGAACGTCAATTTATTTTTTGCTGACATAGTTGGTTCCTTTTTTGTACTTAGCACAGTTACAGTCTCTGTTAAGTGATCAAATGAAGCCTGATTATCCTCCTGTCCTTCCTTTGTCCTATCTAAAATTCCAAGCAGTAGACCCTTTATTTCAGCTAATTCAGTCGTCAATTCAAAGGATCTAGCCTCAGTCCGAGCAGGTTCTTTCGTTCCCATAGCAATCTGACAGTATCGTCAACATCCTATCTACCTCTCCACCTACACAAAACACAATGTATGCCTCCTTATAAAAAAAACTTGGCAGGAGCCCTCACCTGTCAACCCATGACATAGATGGCAAGCCAAAATCACAACACTACCCAAGGAAAAAAAGACTAAAACTCACCATAGGTAAAGCTGCCATGCTGAACCGAGAGGTCACACGCTCTGCTACCATGTGAAGGCTCAAAACTTGGAGAGTTTTTTTGTTTTGTTTTAAACTTCAGTCTGTTGTTGTGTCCCCTTTGCAGCCTGTGTGTCCAGCCTGTCCCAAAATTATCCTTTTTATATTCTGGCCAGGGCACACTGACTCCTAATTCTTTCACCATGGGTCCCTATGATTGGCTGAAATGTCTTGCTTATACTGATTGGAAGATGGTTGATCATGAGAGGGTTATTCCTGACCTGCCTGTCCTTTTATGTTACTGTCTCTCCTATTTTCCTAGAAATCTCTCAAACTGTCTACCTTCCTTTTACAATAACCTCTTTCCTGTCATTTCTGTCTGCCTAGATGATTTATATTGCCTGGTTCATTTTATTAAATATTTAATATTTATAATTCAAGTTATTGATAAATTCCTTACACCACCACCAGTGAACTGCAAAATAAATGACCCAAGAAGGGAAGAGTTCATTATTAAATTTGCGGGAAAATCTGCAACAATTAGAAACAATACAGAGAAATTAGTGATACATCTATTGAGCATAAACTATTAGAAAAAGGTCTATAGTTTTCCCCCAACCCAGGGAAACAAAAAATACACGAGATTCTCATAGATCTAAAAATGATCTTTAGAAAACGAGACGCCACCACAAGATTCTTCCATTCTTGATGTCATTGATGTACGAATAACATAGATATGTGTAAAGCAATAAGTTCTCGTAATAATTTCTTGCAAAAAAGACATATTTTTACAAGTTTGTCAGTCCGTGAATCACGATCCAGGTCCGTGTTATAGGTCTACATGTAGTATTTACCATGGTGAGGGTGGTGCCGCCATGAGATCGGTTCGCCTGGGCGATAATGCAGAGTTTCAGCTTGTTTCCCATGTCCGTGTTAAATGTCTCTGTTGCAAACCATGCGCAACCCATGCCATGGAAACAGAATAAACACCACACTGAATTGTCATGCCGCAGGTCCTTGACATGACAATCCACCCGGTCACAGATTTACAAGGACAAAGGGTTAACCCTTTGTCACTGACCTCAGCTCATGTGTGAAATTGTATCATGATTTCAATCTTGGCACAGCCGTGTATCGAACCCACATCCTTTGGATCACCACAGAAGAACTGGTGCTATTAGGCTGGCACTCTAACCAACTTTGCCATGACCCATGGCCTCCATCAGCGAGAATGAGTGACATAGCGCATGTAACAGGTTTATAGCAGTGGGAGGAGCGGATGTCCAGAAAGCACCCTGTAGAGCACTTTCAGTGACATTTAATATTGGCTGTGTTCAACTTCCATTCACCAAATCAACCACATAGAATGCCATTTTTTCAAAAATTATCAAAATGTTATACCCCAATTGATTCTACATTCAATATATTTTTTAGTATATTGAAATTGACGGACCTTTTTAAATTTCTTTTTAGTATTAATGTGTTTTTCTGTGCAGTATTCTATATATTTTCATAAACTAACCCCCAATAAGCTGGCATTTTTATATTATTTCAAAAAAACTTAGTATTATAATATTTTCCTCTGTTTTCCCTTATAGATTGACCACAAAAATATAAATTGCTCTCATAGTCCTGCCTCACTGAATTGTCATGTCGCAGGTCCTTGACATGACAACCCACCCGGTCACAGATTTCCAAGGACAACAGGTTAACCCTTTTGGCACAGGCCTCAGCTCATATGGGAAATTGTATCATGAGTTCAATCTAGGCATGGCCGGAGTTCAAACCCACGACCTTTGGATCACCACAGAGGAACTGGTGCTAATAAGCTGGCGCTCTAATATGTACTTCAGAAAACATAAATTGATTTGTCTATTGCAATCAGATTGGTATATTATTTATTCCAAAACAATATTCAAGATCTTAAATATGTGGAGTTGTCGATATTTGACCATATCAGTCACTGACAGGGTGGAAATCAACAGGTCATATGCCACCTGTATGCACATTTCTCTGTTTTCCAGTGAGATTAGCCAAGATCACCTCTTGGAAATGGTGTCAATGCCTCCAAAATAGTTCTCTTGTGTCACAGTTGTTAAAATACTATTAACAATCTAAAATTAGAATTTATATATTTGAAATAAATTCAAATATTGCAATCATTATTTTTATTGTCAAATAAAACCACGATTTGAATGAAGAAATATGTGTATTAATAATGCTCAGATGTGTGTGTGTGCAGTGATTTGCCCACTATTTTTGACATGTGAAAGTGACCAGATCTGAGCACTAATCTCAGCAAGCAGGACGCCAGCTCATAATTCTAATCTCTACCCCTAGTACCCTTACCTGAGATTTTCCTCTTTTTGTCAGGTATGTTGGCTTAAGGGAAAAACATGTAATGTATGTTATAAAAGTTAGTGTAAAACACATACATATGAGTATTTGTCTTGCTTGTTACTCCAGATCTAAGCCAAATTCTCACCCACTGATACTATTCACAGCTAAACGATATATTTTGTACGTATGTTCTCCAGGACTTTGAAATTGTTTATTTACAAGTGCAGTATTTTAGCCGATGACCGTAATTTTTCCAACCTTATGCACATGTTTAACGCTGAAATCCAGAGAAAGTTTGAAAGTCCATAGGTTTTGTTTGTTTGTTTGTTTATTTGTGTGTGGTTTTACATTGATTTCATCATTATTTGATTTATTTCATGACGAGACCTAATTGATGCAGATAGTGTGTTGCCTCATTATCGCTTGTCCTTGCCACCACCTGACATAACTACTACCTGACAAACCACCACTTGATGTGACCACTACCTGACATGACCACCATGAACACCACCTGACATGACCACCATGAACACCACCTGATATGACCACCAGCTGACATGACCACCACCTGATATGACCTCCAGCTGACATGACCACCATGACCACCACCTGATATGACCTCCAGCTGACATGACCACCATGACCACCACCTGATATGACCACCACCTGATATGACCTCCAGCTGACATGACCACCATGACCACCACCTGATATGACCACCAGCTGACATGACCACCATGACCACCACCTGATATGACCACCAGCTGACATGACCACCACCTGATTTGACCACCAGCTGACATGACCACCATGAACACCACCTGATATGACCTCCAGCTGACATGACCACCACCTGATATGACCTCCAGCTGACATGACCACCACCTGATATGACCTCCAGCTGACATGACCACCATGACCACCACCTGATATGACCACCAGCTGACATGACCACCACCTGATATGACCTCCAGCTGACATGACCACCATGACCACCACCTGATATGACCTCCAGCTGACATGACCACCACCTGATATGACCTCCAGCTGACATGACCACCATGACCACCACCTGATATGACCACCAGCTGACATGACCACCACCTGATATGACCTCCAGCTGACATGACCACCATGACCACCACCTGATATGACCACCAGCTGACATGACCACCATGACCACCACCTGATATGACCACCAGCTGACATGACCACCACCTGATATGACCACCAGCTGACATGACCACCATGAAGACCACCTGATATGACCACCAGCTGACATGACCACCATGAACACCACCTGATATGACCTCCAGCTGACATGACCACCACCTGATATGACCTCCAGCTGACATGACCACCACCTGATATGACCACCACCTGATATGACCACCAGCTGACATGACCACCACCTGATATGACAACCAGCTGACATGACCATCATGAACACCACCTGATTTGACCTCCAGCTGACATGACCACCATGACCACCACCTGATATGACCACCAGCTGACATGACCACCACCTGATATGACCACCAGCTGACATGACCACCATGAACACCACCTGATATGACCACCAGCTGACATGACCACCATGACCACCACCTGATATGACCACCAGCTGACATGACCACCACCTGATATGACCTCCAGCTGACATGACCACCACCTGATATGACCTCCAGCTGACATGACCACCAAGACCATCACTTGATATGACCACCAGCTGTTATGACCACCATGAACACTACCTGATATGACCACCAGCTGACATGACCACCATGAACACCACCTGATATGACCTCCAGCTGACATGACCACCATGAACACCACCTGATATGACCTCCAGCTGACATGACCACCATGAACACCACCTGATATGACCTCCAGCTGACATGACCACCATGACCACCACCTGATATGACCACCAGCTGACATGACCACCATGAACACCACCTCACATGACCACCAGCTGATATGACCACCAGCTGACATGACCACCTGATATGACCACCAGCTGACATGACCACCATGACCACCACCTGATATGACCACCACCTGACATGACCACCACCTGATATGACCACCAGCTGACATGACCACCACCTGATATGACCACCAGCTGACATGACCACCATGAACACCACCTGATATGACCACCAGCTGACATGACCATCATGGCACCTACGCGCATATATCGTTAATAAATCATCTTATGCCGCATTGCCTTTAATCTATCGTCCAACAAGGATCTGTCTTGTCAAATATATTGACAGGAAGATCAGGACATTTGACCATATGAGAACCACATTGGCACCAGAATCAATTTCAAAATCCTTCTAACCTGGAAGGGCCTGAATGGTTGGTCGCCACCTTACCTGCGGGATAATTAACCCCTATACAAACGAGACGACATTTACAGAACTTTTACATATTATGATATCTTGAGGTGCAATATATTTTTGTTTCATTACCACAATAAAGTGTCGTGATTTCCAAGAATATGATTGGCTGGTGCCTGTTTTGACACATGAAAATTGATCTGAATATCAACATGATGACACTTCATTTTCTGTAGTGGTTCAACATGAACATAAACATATTTGGGTCTGCAATGCTGTTAAAATTCAGGATAATTTCATGGCTATTTTGCCTACTCTTTTTACTTGGTGGCTTGCATGTTTTTAGATATATTTCAAGTTTATTTCATGTGCTCTGATCCTTCATTTTGACAGGTACACAAGGCTCTAAATAACATTACATAACTATCCTATTTATATTCCAGCACACACACCACATCATGACCCTTCATTTTGTACCTACTTACACATATCAGAACGTCTACATTGATCATGACATTCACATAAATTTCTTTTGTAATTAATAATTCATCTATCACCATGTATCTGGACAATGGACAGACGTAAACACCATGATAAATATATACCATTTCAGTCTCAGTAATAGAAAAAAACATAAGTTAAGGAATTAAGGCAGTTCAGAACATGTGCCTTTTGAAAGACTTTAAAAACTCTACATATCATAATTAAGGAAAGGTCTGTAATGCATTCATGAAGTGAGGTTTCCTTGGATAATATATATGCCTTGAATTTTGACTATTTCAACCCCAAACTTTGCAATCAAATTTGGAAAAATTAACCATTGGCCACATTAGAAAAATTAACAATAATAATGATTTCCTCAGTATTTGAGGTATAAAATCGTCCAAACATGAAGCAGAGAAACAAAATTGTTACCCCATTGTCAGTATTAAAAAACAAACATTTTATTTGCGATATGTACAACTCCAAAACGTTTCATCTTGCGCCTGAAAGCATTCATGAAATTAGGTTTTCAAGTACTTTTTCTTGCATAATATTAATGCTTATAACCCCAAACTATGCGATCAAAGTTATCACCCATAATATTTCCTCTGAATAAATTTCTGTGCCATTTGAAAGGGAAGAGTCTAAAATCCAAATAATTCATTGTATACTTTGTCAACAGGCTTTGTTTAGCCGACCAGTGATCCAGTGCTAACACTTGCTTAATAAAGTTTTGCTAACAGTGGGGCACCTTCAGAATGGGACAATGGAGTGATCTGGCTTTCAGAGGTCTGTCTGTCCATTAATGTGTCCATTGGGACAGGCCTCGCACCCTGGTAGACCACAACAGAGGTCACATGCTTGCAACCATCTGGTGATCAAGAGTACAGCCAATACTTGGCACTAACACAAAACACAATAACCATGGTTGGTGTATTTTGGTTGATTTTAGTGAGAGAGCTTGCTTGTATCACCGTTTTGTGGCCACATGTCATTTAAGCATACCCTCAAACAAGACAAACCTCTGTAAAATTGCCTGTGACCTAATATTTATTTGTTTGCCCAATTAAGTATAGAGGTTTTAAGAAAACTCCATAATCCGTCATTTGCATGACATTCTGTAAGTTATAAGATGCTACTTCCTTCCTTTTTTGTCCACAAAATCTTAGAAAATCAAATAATGTAAAACAATAAATCAAAGACGTTATTTCCTTTATTTGCCATTAAAATCTTCTCAAAACATGAGATCAGAAATGCTTAAAAATGAACTATAGTTGTAAATACTTGTCATGGGTGCGCTGAAATACTAGGTAAAGATAAAACTTGTACCTTGGAGTAATTATGTTACTCCAAGCTTGTACTATTATAGCAGATACACTGAACACATCGTTATGCAGCTGTAAATTCTATTTTTTGTTTATCATATATACTACATCATATACTATATAATCAGACATATTAGGAAAAATAAAACTCTTGTGAAGCAGCCATTTCCCTGGTGAGTACTCAAGCAGAACCACATCAAGTAAAACCACATCAAAGGTGACCGCTTTCATTAATAGTATGAAAAATTGTACAAGATTTAAACTGTCCTCAGGGGCTGGGACACTAATGTTCACTGTACATCTTGCCATTGTATTTTGATATCCTGTCAGTATAATTAAGATATACAATACAATAATCAATGGACCCTAATCAACTCTTGCTTATCGCACCAATTACAGATTGACAATTGTAGAGCACATAGATGATGAAATCTGTACCGGAGGAATACTTAATTGTGTTGGTCAGAGGTAATAGTTTGCATATGCCTCTTGTGGACAGTGATGAATCAGAAATTCTGCAGCAACTTAAGTCATACCGCACACTTATTAGATGGATGGAACAAACATGCATGTCTCCTCCAACCAGAATAACAATAATCAAAAGCCCTGATGAATACACGTTATACAACGAACATTTCACCAAATATTGAAAAATAAATTTCATAGTGTTAATAATTCAACATGCTTAATATCAATTATTCTGATGACTCAACATGTCTCTAATATCTGAATCAAAATATATACTTTGAAATATATGTGCCTTTAACATCCATGAGCATTTTCTAGCCATGAATGATCAATCCATTCAGTACTGAGATGGATGCCGCAATAGAGACAGTACAGTCAAGTCTATCTTTATTTCAATGAAAAGTATACAACAGGTCTCTTCATCTGACACTCTGAAGGAATATATTTTATTCAAAGTTAACACCATATCAAAATGCATTTAGAGACAAGCTAAAAGAATCCATTATGTATCTGTACAATGAACTAAATGAGCAAATATGTGAATAAGATATCTGCATGTTAAGATAGATGTCATTTAGATGTGGTAGTCTGTGTTGAGGGAGCCGTTGGCCTGGGCGTATTGGCTGCCGTGGCTCGTCAGGCCTCTGGTATCCTGCATTTCCTGTTGCTTTCTCTTGTGATGGAGCACCAATCCCGTCACGCCCACCACCATGCACGCAAGCGCCACCAGGCCAAACACAATGGCCACCACCTCACCATCAGACAATGAACCTGACCAATAAAATCAACAAATCCATAGACATATGTAACGTAACGAACCATTATGAATGACCTCTGATAAATGTGTCTTCTCAAAGTTTACTTCGGGGTTTTAAAAATACAGTATTTCAGCACTTGATGGAGCATGCATCTGCCAGATGACACTGTTTTCAATTTGTAGTTCGAATTCGTTGGCTGCTTCGATTCACAATTCAATAAATGCTAATAATTAACAATAATTACCACTAAGATAATGCATAATTGATAGATTTCGAGAAACTTGGTTTTTAAAGAGGCCATCTTTGACCATGTTTTATAAGGAAAGAAATAAAAAACTGTAAAAGTTTTAAGCATGAAATGTGACAAAGTCTTCCCCGTCGGCTGTGTACATGATTCTGATACGTTGAGATAGCAATGAATTCACGAAATCCCTTCATATAATAATCATATTTAAAAAGAAAAAATAATACAAATAATATCCGACCAACTTTCTGTCATCCTGGTTTCATTGCTTCCACAGCTTGGCTACTGGTATAAAAGATAATTTTCATTTTTTTATCTCTCCCCCCTATTCAAGTCTTCAATACCCCATGTGAAACTTTGTGAAACTTATTTTCGTTTGAGACATTTGGCTGTCTTACCATTGTTGCTTTCACTTTCCCCTGAGCTCGGCGTTGTGCTGACAGTTGTCACCTGTGGTGTTGTCACGACTAAAACTAAAAACAATGGGATTGCTTTTATGAGGGTTTATATCACTTTCAATATTATTTCAGTTATATCATGACGAGACCTACTTGTAGCAGATATATTGCTGCCTAATAAGATATCATAACGTTCAGGATAAGAATAGTTCATGTTTGTACTGATATATGGATCCAGGCATAATATTAGGTGAGCACTGTTGTCAGGAGTGAAGATAAATGCACGTATTCCGACCTGTGGGACACAACCTTTCTCATAAAACACATCGTACCCCTATATTGCACTGGACATATTCATAACTCATCTTAGATCATTTCAAGGTCACCTATAAATTGGGAAAAATCACATTTGTTCATTAAAAAATGGACAAAATGAGCAAGAGAGAAGTTGATTTCTTCTTTGTTTCACTTTCTTAGATCATATTACTCCACATGACGAGGCAGAGCCAAATACTACCTCTACCGCAATACGTTGTTCCTTGCATAGATTTGTTCCGCACATATTAGCATGCAATTACCATACAGTTGGCCAATTGGTTGGCTCATGAACGTGCTCGTGCACAACAGCACAACTGTACTCATGCTCATTCCATATGTTCAGAAGTAATTTAGAATGGGTTTTCACATCACTTACAACGTATATCAGTCCTTTCATTGTGAGATCTGAAAGCTTTGCCCAAAGAAAAAAAAAAGATTTTTTCCTCCTATTTTGGTACACATGTCACTAAAATCTCTTTGTTGTACTCACTTTCGTATAATAACAATGACGCCATGTTACCCCATGTGGCAAAATATTTGTTTCATTGATTACTGGCTGCTTTTACTGGGTGTGGCCTCTGAGCATTCATTCAGAGAGTTGAATATGTTGTTTACTTGCAGAGCCAGGTATGATCCCTGGATCTGCTATGGAGAGTAAGATTATATCTGTGCAAAACCGTAGTACCAAGTGTTTTATCATAAAGGTGGTGTCTCGCAGGAATGATTATATCAATTTAACTTCACTCATGGCAAGGGATGGGTCCCGTTAATAATTTAGCGGGATGATACTGATACCGATACTTTATAAATACTAATACTTGCACGATACTGATACCGTTACCTGACAATATGGCTGCCATACTGTCCCATTGAAAACAACACACATGAACTTCACAAACAAAATTGAAAGTGCAAAAAAAAACCTTTATGAACTCAATAAAGAACGTATACCGTATTATCCCTAATAGTCCTGTCTGAAGCCTATCTGCAGACCAGGCCTTGGTGACTGGGGTAGTGGAGCTACAATCCACAGGGGTTTGCTATCTCATTAAATTAATAAATAAACAGTACTCACAACTTCACAGTTTGCAATATGTATTCAAACATATCAAAGAAAACACACACCCCTTGTAATGTTTGTCACAAACACTTGAATATTTCTCAATTTTACATGATGCTACACTGTAAACAACTCCTCATGCTTGCATCAATGTGTAAGATCTGACACCTGATTGCTGGGTGAGGGTCACATGTGGGTCACAGTATGGTGGCCAGTAGCACACCCCAGCCTCTTGTAACTTAATTGGTTAATTACCCTATAGGCATGTGGTCAAGTGGGGGAACTTCAGGGCTCAACACTGATTATAATAGATAATACTGTAGGTTAGTACAGTACCGGTTCCAAGAATCGGTTCAAGTAGAAAGAACCGGGATTCCCGGGACTCTTCAGGCACCTATACTGCTATGGAGGATACCCTAATGACCTAATGTTGATCAAATAAGATTTTGATTATATTTTTGTGAGCAAGGCAAGTATTTATGACTCAGGGATTTCCAAACTTTGAATCAAAAGCTGGGCTCACCAATCTATTAATAGTCTAGCCATACATGAGAGGGCTTCCACCAATAAATTAGTAGATTAACCAGTCAGAAAATTCATTGGGATAAACCAATCAGACCAGCCCTTACATATAAAACCTTGGACCCTGAAGCTCCCACCTGGACTTGGCCTGGTTGAGGTTGTAAAACTGGGTGCACACGATTGAAGCCAAAATCCACTGCAAACCGCCAGATATGGCTGGTTACACATGATTGGGCGGCGGTTTTGCCCGCCGGCGAAAGCGGCGGTCTGCCAAATCTGCTGGGCTATACCTCCCGGCGGGCCAGTGAACATGGTGGCGGATGGACTCGCCGCTTATACACGATTGGTCCAGTGGAAAGTGCAACTTTGCACAAGATTGTGTATAGGCGGGCGGGTCGGCGGATTTCGGCGCCTTCCGCCAGCGGGTTCCAATCGTGTGTACCCACTCTGTACAATTCTCCCTATTCCAGAACCAGAATTATCGGGCGTACAATTTCCAAATTCACCAAATTTATATTACAATTGGCTATTAACATACAAATACAGATTTTAGTCTTGGGAGGGAGGTCCTTGTCCACATAGCTAAAAATATGTTTTAGACAGAAAAGAAGTTTGTTTGTGATATTATGAAAACAGGATTCGCTTCGAAAAATGTTTCTTGCGAATACATCTTGTAAAGCGAGTTGTGTAGGTGAAGCCATTCTGGACATAACGATTGTGTGAACTGAGGAAAAGTCGAGAACAGTGGTGATGTCAAATATTGGACAGGTACCTCAATAAATAAAAACAAAATGATGCGCTTTGTTCTTCTTCAAAATGATTCAGTGGCTACGGATAATAATTCTTCTTGTTGTATGTTTTACACGTAGAGTGCAGATAAGAGACGCCTACCCTTGGCCACCTTGCAGACATGACCCCTGAAGATGCCTTCACAGTCTACGTTGCTCCATGTGCCGGTCAGCATGTCTACTTGCACACAATGCCCCCTGTTGATATCAGGCTGCCCCGAGTGCCAGTTATAAAACAAAGGCACTTTACCACCAGTCCATAGAAAGGGAGAATCTACAGCATTACCATATCAGATCAGTCCTTTGCCACAAATATGTCTTGAAAACATTTAAAGCTACTGTATATATTTTCAGTGATCATGCACTTTCGGTTATCATACATAATTTCAGTGATAATACACTTTCAGTGATAATACACTTTCAGTGATCATACACTTTCAGTGATCATACACTTTCAGTGATCATACACTTTCAGTGATTATACACTTTCAGTGATCATACACTTTCAGTGATCATACACTTTCAGCGATCATACACTTTCAGTGATCATACACTTTCAGTGATCATACACTTTTAGTGATCATACACTTTCAGTGATCATACACTTTCAGTGATCAAACACTTTCAGTGATCATACACTTTCAGTGATCATACACTTTCAGTGATCATACACTTTCAGTGATCATCCTTACTTTCATCTTTCCTCGATAAACCAATCCAATATGGTCGATGAGTAGGAATCTGCCCATGCTCTAACATCTTCTGCTCAATAAATGTATTTTCTTCTATTGACTCTGTAAATATATACAACAAATCATTATTACCACCCCTTTACATCAAATGAATCTGTTGAACTGGTGGACCATTATATGTCTGAAGGACTCTGTCTGGTGGATTGTGGAGAACTGTAACAGACTGCAGCGCCTCTGGTGGACCATTATATGTCTGATGGACTGTGTCTGGTGGATTGTGGAGAACTGTAACAGACTGCAGCGCCTCTGGTGGACCATTATATCTCTGATGGACTGTGTCTGGTGGACTGTGGAGAACTGTAACAGACTGCAGCGCCTCTGGTGGACCATTATATCTCTGATGGACTGTGTCTGGTGGACTGTGGAGAACTGTAACAGACTGCAGCGCCTCTGGTGGACCATTATGCTATGTTTAACAACTGGAATGACTAACAGAAACAAATTTAACAAGACTAGTATGATAACATGAGAATGTATAAGCATGCAATGGAAGTAAATAAAACTGTATGAAAATGAACCAAACAGATGATTATAACTAGCAGGGTGTAGGCTTCATGTACCAACACATGATCTGAAAACACAGATCAATGGCATGCATGCTGGAACATTACTCGTACACCTTCATAGTTGGAAACTACGCCCCCTCGCGATCTTAAGCAGGATTCCACTAGTGATAAAATGAAGGGATGAAAATGAAGGAATACAGTGAGATGAGTATCAGCGTAATGTAACATGCCGTTGATTTGAGATGTTGATGGGCAAAGGAACTTCAATGACTGACTGGTATTTAGCAAAGAGATCTCTGTGTTTATGCTTAGTTTTGTGTAGCTGTTTCACTAATGATTTATAATGAAAGCCCTGTCTCATCAGCTTCAAACACAGAAATTCATGTCTATCCTTAAAGTCTTTGAATGAGTCACATGCGCGAGCAATGCTGATGAGTCTAGAGGCATAAACTCCATAGGCAGGCTTTTCTGGAATGTTTGAATCCTTCACAAAGGGATAGTTCACAATATCAAACTTAAAGCTGTCTCGTTTGTCATAGAGTTTAGTGTGAAATTGTTTGTTGTTGATCTCAGTGTATATCTCTGATGGACTGTGTCTGGTGGACTGTGGAGAATTGTGACAGACTGTAGCACACAAAATGATGACGTTTAACACGTCCAGTGGAATATTCATTAGGACGTCCAATGCTATGTTGTGACTATACTGACCTGTATAAATCTCAATCTTTCATAAATAAGTTATTATGAAAGATCAAGATGGCACAATTGAAATAATTAAAATAATTCTATATGTTACCAATATGAGCGAGGGAGGCATTGGCCCCGCCTCTTTGCAGACAGTCAATGTGGGCGGTCCCCCAGTCCATGAACTGATCTGGGTCCAGAAAGAAGCAGTTCGAGCCATACGCAAGCCACGAGGAATCTGGACAGGAGCCCGGGACTGCCACCGGGGTCGTATACACAGGCTCTGCAACACACACATCCCCCCAGTAAGCATTTGATAACGAGGATCTCACCAGGGACGAGAAAAGTGTTCCAGGTCTCACATATGCAACTTATTAAGAATGTTGTAAGAGAAGTGTTTCAGATGCATTTAATTGCATCCTACACATATTTGTTATGGGTGTCCTTAAAAAGACGATGGCTGTCATATTAGATCAGCGAAAGGGATCTTATTTCTAACTTTATAAGAAAAAAGGTGAGGAGGGACGTGCTTTGTGGAGAACAAATAATATGCATTTGCACTTTACACCGAATTTATTTTGGATAAAAACTACTTTTTCTCTGTTATAAATTAATGGTGACAACCAAAGTATTGGGACAAATGAGATGACAACTAACGCTTGGGCATTTTGCAGACATATCCATGGTTATCATCACAACTGACGTCGGACCAGAAGCTTGGATAAGTGTCTTTGTCCATTAAGATACAGTTGTCTCCCTCCTCCTCTCCATCAGGGCTGCCAGGCGCCCAGTGACTGAACTGAACTGTAGAACCATCTATCCAAGAAAACTCATTCCCTGAAAAAAAAAAAACATCCACATTTATAAAACGCTAAACATTTCTTTTTCTCATTTGATGGAGTATGTCAGATACCAGTTACAAGGGTGTCAGAGTGAATTTTGTAGGGGCTCAGCCCCCCTAGCCCCCCCTGTTCCTACCCCTATGAGTTAATAACCCCAGAAACTAGGCAAATATACTGTGACACCCATACAATATGAACCTTAAAAGGGGAATTCACTCCAGGTTGATAACATTTTGAAATAAATTCTAAAACTCTGGAACATCTGAACTGTACACCATTAGCACAGTTAATACGCAGCACAGTCGAGATTGTTCATGAATTGTTTTTCACATAAGGGAATAATATCTGACTTTGGTGGTGAAACACTGGAGTAAGAGACAGGTATGACGGATTAAAAAAAGATTAGTATTGGGTTGCAGGTGTATTAACAAGTATTGTGTTGGTGGCAAAACTATTTGTGATAGTGGGAGCCAAAGTGTGAGAAAAAAATTGTCAAATGGTGTTTTACGACCCTTTCCGTAACTATATCAGGTCGACATTCGAGCCTTTTTCCCAGTGTGAAAGTAACACTGCCGGCAGTGGGAGTCGAGCCCACCACCTCCCGTCCTCCACTTTACCAACAAAGGCACAGATCCTAAGGCAAGAACATGTGAGTGCAGTGTTCAGGCTGGCATATCTCTCAAGTTGGTTCTGGTAGAAGGATCTGAAGAGTCCGAAGGACAAGTGAGATCCTTCCACCACCAGAACCAACGAGAGAGATCTGTCAGCCTGAACACTGCACGAACCTATGTTCTTGACTTTATCTCATACTTAACGAGATAAAGGTTTTGGTTTGATGTCCAATCTATTTAAAGTAGAACTATGTGGAAAACATTGCATCATGTGCAGATCTATGTTGTGCGTGTCAAACAAAATAAACAATGCCACACCCCTTTTTAATGATGTCACACTCAATGACATCATTACAACATATATTTTACTATGTAATGACGTCATTGAGAGGTGGGCATTGTGACTTCTTAATTTCGGACTCTTGAGATCCTTCCACCATGCAGAACCAACTTGAGAGATCTCTCAGCCTGAACACTGCACTCACATGTTCTTGTCTTTAGATCTGTACTTGTCTTTAGATCTGTATCTAAGACAAGAGCATGGGTTCATGCAGTGTTCAGCCTGACAGATCTCTTTTATTGGTTCTGGTGGAAGGATCTCCCTCGTCCTTTGGACCAAAGATGATTTGCAAAAGTAGTTCGGCACATGGGTGATCTGCAAAAGTAGTTCGGCAGAGGGGTGATCTGCAAAAGAATATCTCATAGGTGCAGAACACCCTCTTGAAGCACCAAGTATGAGATAATACACTCTACCAACTGTGCTAGTGTGAAAGCATGGAAATAAGATGGCTGAAGTTGGTTATAAATTGCCTCAAAATCTCAAAATTGATAAACCTGGCAATGTGGCGATTTCTAGCAGAATGACAATAATAATTAAAGTAAATATAAAAAAATGTGTATTACCCCCCGCATGTCTGTAAAGTCCGAGCCAAACGTTGTCTGCGAGAAAATCGTCATCCAACTGTTTGTATATCTGTTGAAAAGTAAGATAATTTCTCATATTTGAATTGTCATAATCACAATGATTTAATCTTGTCTCTGCACCTTCATTTTCATTATTTACATTGATATTTTGCAATATCTTAAACATTATATACATTCTACAGAGTTTAGAATAATTTAAAATAAACAGGATAAGCAATTGTATCACACATTTAACAATCTGAAAGGATTTTTCTTTTCTTCTGTTCTCCGTGTGAATAAAGAATAGTGGATTATTTGTTGAGCAGCTCACCCAGTCGTTTTCCACGATGCTGTGCACGGAGACGAGGGAGGAGGTGGAGTGGAATCCCTTGCAAGATTCCATGGCATCTAACCAAGACCCGCTATTACCAAACTCATTACTAAAGTAGTAACAGTATCCACCAAGCTCCTTCCATTCTGAGACCCCGTCTACTCTGGGACACTGTCCCTCGATGCTTGGAGGGGTTGTCAGGGCCATTTCTTGAATCACAGATAACATTGTTTAATACAGAAATCCTAATATCGTAGGTAACATTTGATTTACACAATTCATCTAGAATACATGATTTCTGAAATTCAAATTAAAAATGTTAAAATGTTGATTTGATCACCCAACATGGTGACCCCGTTTTTTTCACACTTCCATTTGGATACTCTCCTTTGCATCGGGCTCAGTATATAACACCCTCTCCGACTATGCGATCAAATATGATCAAACAGGCTCGTTCCATAAGCCCCGCCCCTGAATGTAACCACTTGCACGTGCACGATGCAATGACATAATTACAGCCTTTCAGTAAGACAGCACATGCACGATACGATGACGTAACTCAATTCTATAGCTCATTAATATTCATGAGCGCCCAAATAGTACGACATTTGGTCGCGTCATCGCTAGGCCTACATTGAAGGGGCCTAGTATAGCTGGGTACCATTTGGATCATTCATAAGAAATAAATTGACATCGAAATTATACTTTGTGTTCTGAAATATTAAATATAAATTAAAACATAACAAAATCTGTGTTTCTGGTATATATTTTTCTTAGTGATGTGAAGACACTCTCGGTAATACCTCAGTCACATTTGCGCCGATTTCAGTTAAGATGCCCGGCCGATGGGTATTTTTTACCAAATCGGACGGCAATTCAGATTGCCGTGCGGGCACCGGGAGATCATCGACCACAATTGGGCATCTTTAAGACGTCGGATGGGCCATCGGGAACTTTTAGCTGCAACATAAAAGTTGCCAGCGTTTCCCCGGTGTCTTATCAGCAAATATCATCTTAAAGTAATGGCAGGGTCCCGGCATAGTCCCGCAGGCACATCGGCAGATTATCTTAGGGCTGCTGGTGGCATCGTGTGGTGAAAATAGGATTTTTTTATTTCATGTGTTCACAGGCCATCGTCAGATGATCCAAAGGGCTCCCTACGATATCACATAAACGTCCTTCAGATGTCTGTCAGATGATATAGACATCTTTAGGATATCCCACAGACGTCTGCCAATGATCTAGACGTCTTTAGGATATCATATAGACGTCTGTGCCACTCAGTCTAGCACGTGTCGTGCAGTGCCCTTTAATAATGTGACCACAGCTACGACATCTCTCAGCTTGTTGCTGATAAACTCCCCGGCGCCCGGGACCCTGTGAAGTCGGCTGATTGTTACTTCACGACCAGCGCCCAGTGCAAATGTGACTGAGGCATTATGAATTACACCTGCACACACCCGAACACACACACACTAAACAAGAAAAAGTGGTGCTCCACATGTAACACGGATGGGAAAAATAACAAACAATACAAAAATTACAATAAACAAAACAAAAATTTCAACAAACAAAACAAAAATTTCAACGAACAAAACAAAAATTTAAATGAACAACAAGATATATTTAAACAATCATTGCAAACTGATGGGGTAGTTGAACTTATTTTTATTCATCTTTTAAAAACATTTAATTTGGTATATGAACAAATTTTTTAGCACAACTATGTACAAAGATGTGCCTTTTCACGCTTGATTACGTAAGTTGCTCTATTATCGCTCAGGCGCTATCGCAAATCATCGGATCAGACTTTTGCATGTTATTCCTGTTCTAATTGTCCGATTTACACCAAATATGAACTAAACATACTGAAAATTCCTTGTTCTAGCGATTGGTAAGCATTTCCAAGCAATTTATAGGGATAATTTTATGCAACGATGGGTGAGCACGACGACATCGTTTTGAACGTTCTGCTTTTACATCACGCACTTCTTTTCTTTTGTTTACTTCTTTTCTTTTGTTTACTTCTTTTATTGAAGTATTCATACGCCCGGGCGCATGCGCAAATTGGAATCTTGCATGCACACGGACGAACACTCCACAGTGGCGCCAGTTGCCTGAACCATATTGCCCACAGAAAAAAAACGAATTACAACCCACAGGAAATGACAACGGGTTTCCCATGATCATACCGCACACTCCCGCGCAGTGTCGCCACCGTCTCGACCATCCACCCTCTCCACCATCGACGATACCACCACTGCCACAGGTGCCTTTTTGGCTCCGATTTGCTCCCATACGCCAAATTTTCTCACAATCGCTAGAGTTATAGTTGAGTAAATTTATAAACTTTACATAGTTATCTGAATGGGTTGTAATCATTTCTGAAACATTGTACCAATAAAGGCAGTATTTACAATGTTACACTCAGTGTTTGCTGGGAACTATTTAAAAGTCATGCGGGGCTACATTCAGAGGTACGTGATTTGGTTTTGAAGGCAGACGACAAACAGCTGAAAGTAGTACCGACGGTCATATGCTAATCTGCCTGTGGCAGTGATGGGTCTTTGACCCGGGGCTGTGAGGAGTGTGGATCATACCGATCACAGAATAACACAGATAGTTCCCTTTTTGACAATCATTGCCTGTCAGTATATGAATGATGTCCCCGATGTAGTTTTCCATGCACGTGAGAAACAATTCATTCTTTCCCCCATAGTATACTTAAACAATAAATATATGAGCCTTATGCAAAAAAGATATGATACGTCTCCAAACAAGACTTACATACATTCTTAGCTACAAATAGCTAAAATATTTACCCAGTGAGAGAAGATCAAGTTTGACGGATGGATAGAATAACAGAAAATCCTCCCCCCCCTCCTCCCACCGTCATTATTGCATCTAAAAATGGGCATGACGTATTTGCTGCCTGTGATAATTCTTACCGTCAGTAGCTTTACAAACAAAAGGTTTTGCATCATCACACATGACGTCATACCACTTTCCGTCTGACTGGATAGCCACACAACCGCCATCAGGGGGTGAACTTGGTTGATCATCTCCCCACTTGGTGTACAACACATACCAACCATCACTCCAAATATATTCATCGGTACTCTGAAATAAAAGAAATGTAAAATAACTCGATTGCTCTTATTCAAATGTCAGGATAATTATCAGAATAGTGGTTGCGTATTTTATTAGTGCTTGTGACCACATGGAGGGCATGAACACCGCCACATGGGTGAGGATATTTATAAACGTAGTGTTTCAAGCATGCTAACTCATCCATGAGAAGTATATTGTTTAAAATATATTGTACTGCATTTTATGGCTGCCATTATTTAATAATTGCATGAAAGAAGCAATATACATGGAGAATTGCCATCCATAGAGTATGCGCATGGACAACACATTGTAAATTGCTGACTCATATGGCTGATTGCATTTCTAACGAATTATGGATGTCTAAGAGATGCATTAACTTCTTAAAAAGAGCCCACAAATATGGTAGTGAAAACTATAACAAATATGTCTGGCCTACATATGGGTGGTAATTAGAGGTTTTTAATGTCAAAATATAATATCGGTGTGAATGTTTTGTATTGATTGGTGTAAAAAATGTTAATGGGAAGAACAAAAGTGCAGAGTATCTGTTCAAATTAAAGAGCTATGCAGACGGAGAGATGGCACACAATAAGTCACTGTGCTGAAATGTAATTGAGTATTTATGTAATAAATTGATTTTTAATCGGTGCAACACATGTGCGAATAAAGAATTTCAAACCTGAAGGTATAATCTTGGGGAGGAGGAGAGGTCTAAATGGTGCCGGTGCACTATTGAGTGGTATGACTTCATACCATTGTTCTGAACTTACGTGAATGAATCCGGGTGATTCTGTTACAAAACAACATCTTTAATACTCTAACAAAAGGCATCAAAATCGAATCACGAAATTTTTTTAGTCACAACATTTTCTCAGTTTAACATTGCATAGCTTTAATTTAGTTGACGTGTACCCACACATCTTTTATTAATAATCATCTGCATGTTCACTGGTGTACCAAATGACAAATTAACACATTTAAAAAGAGGTCAGTACATTTTCAGATTAACACAAGCACAGCTAAAAAGGTTCAATATCGTAAAATAAAATAGATTTCAGAGCAAATGAAACTTTGAACTTCTTCTGTGGAATGTACATTTGTTTGGAAGAAATCAAGCGAAACCACGACAAAGATGGCCACTAAAAAGGTGGTTTGAGATTCATTAACGTTTGATACAGATGAACTTATGTACAATGGAATATGTTAAAATAAAATTTAATTTAAGCACATTTGCTTTAAAATATTAGGATGTTATCAATCTTATGACAATAACAACACATCGCTATGGAAATATGCAGGAAAAAACGATTATTTGAGTTGTCCGAAAGTAGTAGTTTGCATGTGTCAGTAGTGGAAAAGTGTGGAAAAACGCATCAAACCAAGGAGAAGCAGTCTAAATAAACAAGCACACTGGAACCAGGGAGTAGCAGCCTCCATAAACAAGCACACCGGAACCAGGGAGTAGCAGCCTCCATAAACAAGCACATTGGAACCAGGGAGTAGCAGCCTCCATAAACAAGCACACCGGAACCAGGGAGTAGCAGCCTCCATAAACAAGCACACTGGAACCAGGAAGTAGCAGCCTCCATAAACAAGCACACCGGAACCAGGGAGTAGCAGCCTCCATAAACAAGCACATTGGAACCAGGAAGTAGCAGCCTCCATAAACAGGCACACTGGAACCAGGGAGTAGCAGTCTTCATAAACAAGCACATTGGAACCAGGAAGTAGCAGCCTCCATAAACAAGCACACCGGAACCAGGGAGTAGCAGCCTCCATAAACAAGCACATTGGAACCAGGGAGTAGCAGCCTCCATAAACAAGCACATTGGAACCAGGAAGTAGCAGCCTCCATAAACAAGCACACCGGAACCAGGGAGTAGCAGCCTCCATAAACAAGCACATTGGAACCAGGAAGTAGCAGCCTCCATGAACAGGCACACCGGAACCAGGGAGTAGCAGCCTCCATAAACAAGCACACCGGAACCAGGGTGTAGCAGCCTCCATAAACAAGCACACTGGAACCAGGGTGTAGCAGCCTCCATAAACAAGCACATTGGAACCAGGGAGTAGCAGCCTCCATAAAGAAGCACACCGGAACCAGGGAGTAGCAGCCTCCATAAACAAGCACACCGGAACCAGGGAGTAGCAGCCTCCATAAACAAGCATACCAGAACCAGGGTGTAGCAGCCTCCATAAACAAGCACACCGGAACCAGGGAGTAGCAGCCTCCATAAACAAGCACATTGGAACCAGGAAGTAGCAGCCTCCATGAGCAGGCAAACTGGAACCAGGGTGTAGCAGCCTCCATAAACAAGCACACTGGAACCAGGGAGTAGCAGCCTCCATAAACAAGCACACTGGAACCAGGGTGTAGCAGCCTCCATAAACAAGCACATTGGAACCAGGGTGTAGCAGCCTCCATAAAGAAGCACACCGGAACCAGGGAGTAGCAGCCTCCATAAACAAGCATACCAGAACCAGGGTGTAGCAGCCACCATAAAGAAGCACACCGGAACCAGGGAGTAGCAGCCTCCATAAAGAAGCACACCGGAACCAGGGAGTAGCAGCCTCCATAAACAAGCACACTGGAACCAGGGTGTAGCAGTCACCATAAAGAAGCACACCAGAACCAGGGAGTAGCAGCCTCCATAAACAAGCACACTGGAACCAGGGTGTAGCAGCCTCCATAAACAAGCACACCGGAACCAGGGAGTAGCAGCCTCCATAAACAAGCACACCGGAACCAGGGAGTAGCAGCCTCCATAAACAAGCACATTGGAACCAGGAAGTAGCAGCCTCCATGAACAAGCACACTGGAACCAGGAAGTAGCAGCCTCCATGAACAAGCACACTGGAACCAGGGAGTAGCAGCCTCCATAAACAAGCACATTGGAACCAGGAAGTAGCAGCCTCCATGAACAGGCACACCGGAACCAGGGAGTAGCAGCCTCCATAAACAAGCACACCGGAACCAGGGTGTAGAAGCCTTCATAAACAAGCACATTGGAACCAGGGAGTAGCAGCCTCCATAAACAAGCACACTGGAACCAGGGAGTAGCAGCCTCCATAAACAAGCACACTGGAACCAGGGAGTAGCAGCCTCCATAGACAAGCACACCGGAACCAGGGAGTAGCAGCCTCCATAAACAGGCACACTGGAACCAGGGAGTAGCAGCCTCCATAAACAAGCACACTGGAACCAGGGAGTAGCAGCCTCCATAGACAAGCACACCGGAACCAGGGAGTAGCAGCCTCCATAAACAAGCATACCAGAACCAGGGTGTAGCAGCCTCCATAAACAAGCACACCGGAACCAGGGTGTAGCAGCCTCCATAAACAAGCACACTGGAACCAGGGAGTAGCAGCCTCCATAGACAAGCACACCGGAACCAGGGAGTAGCAGCCTCCATAAACAAGCATACCAGAACCAGGGTGTAGCAGCCTCCATAGACAAGCACACCGGAACCAGGGAGTAGCAGCCTCCATAAACAAGCATACCAGAACCAGGGTGTAGCAGCCTCCATAAACAAGCACACCAGAACCAGGGTGTAGCAGCCTCCATAAACAAGCATACCGGAACCAGGGAGTCGCAGCCTTCATAAACAAGCACATTGAAACCAGGGTGTAGCAGCCTCCATAAACAAGCACACCAGAACCAGGGTGTAGCAGCCTCCATAAACAAGCATACCGGAACCAGGGAGTCGCAGCCTTCATAAACAAGCACATTGAAACCAGGGTGTAGCAGCCTCCATAAACAAGCACATTGGGACCAGGAAGTAGCAGCCTCCATAAACAAGCATATTGGAACCAGGAAGTAGCAGCCTCCATAAACAGGCACACTGGAACCAGGGAGTAGCAGCCTTCATAAACAAGCACATTGGAACCAGGGAGTCGCAGCCTTCATAAACAAGCACATTGAAACCAGGGTGTAGCAGCCTCCATAAACAAGCACACCGTAACCAGGGAGTAGCAGCCTCCATAAACAAGCACACTGGAACCAGGGAGTAGCAGCCTCCATAAACAAGCACATTGAAACCAGGGTGTAGCAGCCTTCATAAACAAGCAAATTGAAACCAGGGTGTAGCAGCCTTCATAAACAAGCACATTGGAACCAGGGAGTAGCAGCCTCTATAAACAAGAACATTGGAACCAGGAAGTAGCAGCCTCCATAAACAAGCAACAAGCATACCAGAGCTGATATGTGCAGTTTGAGAGCCATTGCACTGAAATCAACCTATGATTATTGTTTTGCTCCATAAGGGTGTTATGCCCCTACCAATAGACAAACACTAGTGGACAAACAGGCCCGGATAAGATGTACTCCAGAGTCCTCATATGAAATGCCCTATTGATAGCAAACCTTTTTTGTATACAGGTCTTAGACCTGTTAGAAACACGAGCTATCTGCAAACCAAATGATAAAAATAGGTTTGATCTCAGCCATGTGTCTATATATAGCATTACTATATATATAAACTAAGGGCATGAAAGCTCTTTCAACACATTTCTGTCAACGTGATGTTTCAAATCAGATTAAAAATACTTATGTACATCCTAAAATTTAAAGGTTATTATCCATTCAAAGCTAAGATAGCAAAGCATTTTTAAAAAGTGAAAACTTTGCCTTATCCTTTATAAAAATATTTCTTTGATGAAGTTGAAAATTGTGTTCCAAGAGAAATAAGAAAAAACCGGTGATTGGGTGGTGGAACACCCTCTAAATAATATTATTCTCTAGGAAATTTACAAATTTTGCACCCCCTGTTGTTTAATTGCTCATAATATTTACAAAAAACAACAAGGCATTGTCACTCCCCACTGAGCACAGGATTATAATATTGTATGGGACACTATTTTGATTTCAATAATTCCCTCTTTGGATCACAGGCTTTTCTGATTTTTGTACAAGTGATCTCAGGTTTGGGCAGAAATATTAATTAAGGTAAGGCTAGATTAAGTTTTGAAACACTGAATTTAAGGATTGGATGGCATAGATCAGAAATATCCACACCTCAAGGTCATAAAATTTAATGTAAAATTGATAATTTTATACATGGGATAAAAATGATCTCATCCAAGGTTGTGATTAAGCTTTAATCCCTCTAGTCGTACATAAGTAATGGGAAAATTGACATTGCATTGATCACACAATTTTGACTTAGCTTTTCAGTGTCCCTTTGGTTAGAAATTTATGTTATAAGAAAGGCTCTGTTATCACAGACTGTTACTAAGCAAACGGAGACAACACTTATACGTCACCCAGCCCCAGCGGGGGATACTCTCATAATTTTAACCCATGGAGCTCGAGGCTGGGATGGAATTGAAAAACCCAGAACCTGATTTAGCGAAATATTTAGAATTTAGGGAAATTTGGGATATGTTTGAATGATATGTGGTTTTGTTTGTTTGTTTGTTTGGGGTTTTACATCACTTTCAACATTATTTCAGTCATTTCGTGATGAGACCTACTTGTAGCAGATATAGTGCTGCCTCACTGAATTATCATCTCGCAGGTCCTTGACATGACAACCCACCCGGTCACAGATTTACAAGGACAACAGGTTAACCCTTTGGCACAGGCCTCAGCTCATGTGGGAAATTGTATCATGAGTTCAATCCCGGCATGGCCGGGAATCGAACCCACGACCTTTGGATCACCACAGAGGAACTGGTGCTAATAAGCTGGCGCTCTAACCAACTGCGCCACGGCCCGTGGCCTGAATGATATGTGGTAATGAACCTTTGATACAAAAAGCCATTGCACTAAAATCAACCTATGATTAAAAGTTAAAATTGATGATACAAAGTTAAAATGATACCCTGACCATGGGGTGATGCAATAAAAAAAATGACACACTGTTTTTTTTATTTCTATGATAGTAACCCCCACGGTCAGCCAGCCCAGATCTCTGTGTACATGTGACATGTGTAGCAGTGTTGAATTTCAGTGACATATGTAGCAGTTTTGAATTTCAGAATATGGTGAAGATCTAGGGTTAAGGTGTGGGAATTAGGTCACACGTGTCTCGACCTCCACTACAGGCAGCCAGAGCGATATCATTACTTTTATATAGGTTAATACTCAGGGGTGGGAGAGCTCTGAACCAATTTGTGCAGTAAATCTGAACCAATCTGGTTAAATCACGTCATTCTGGATGCTCACAACTGATCTGGGCGCTAAATGACGTCATTCTGGGCGCTCACAACAATCTGTGCACTAAATCGCAGCCAATCTGAGTGGTATTTGACTGTTGTTGTATGGTGGACAATGTCTAGACTGAAAAAGTTGTGTTCTTTATCTTTATATTAAAGACTTTCTTGTTAAGATCACTGGTCAGCTGAGCAATTGTAATCAGGCGAAAAAATTACCCGTTGAACATTTTATGTCACTCTCCACAGTGGCGACAGGGAGAGCCACTCCGTTTCTGTTTGGTTCAGTTTTATTTGTATCTTATGTAATATGTAATATGTACCATTTATATATGCATATGTATGTGGCGATTGTGGATTGGACAGGAAGGGCAATTTCAAATAAAAATGTTTTTCAAAATATATTTGTAGCCTGATGTAAGTTTGTTCCAAACATTTGTTGGCAAAGGGCTCAACGAATGGCTTAGATTTAGAAACTACTTTCAAATGGAACACGTACAGACATTTATGTAGGGGTAATATGATGGGTGATTTGATCACAATGGTTCGTGAATCAACATTTATATCAAGTGATTTCATGAAAGATTACCTCGCCATGCAGAGTAATGAAAGATTTAATGCACCGAAATGTGACATACGACATTTAATAACCAGCCCTTACATCTAATCCAAATTGTCACTGACAACGATGATTTCCGCTTTTGGCCTGTGATGTACTTCTTTACTTAATATAATATGTTTCAAAAGGAAAGACAACTGAGATCTATCTGTGATAACCATGTTCACTTTGCGATCCAAATAATGTGGGGAAGGACATATTTCTAATGTTTTGTCATTTATCAATTTTGTTCACTTTTGTAATCTGAATGTCTTCCTCCATAAAACATTTCGCGAAATGTATATTCAACCTTATGGTACCGGTGTTACCAAATAAAATGGCAATCTCTTTTTTAAATGTAAAGCATGGGTTTATAATCAACAGTAACAAATGTCCCTTGAAACTGCCAATGACCCTCACAGTTTACCAGAACATAATATGTCTCGTCCATTGATCTGATATATAAAACGCCGAGAGATACAAAGAATGTAAACTGTATATATGGGCAATTAGCAGTCTTGTTTGGTTAACTGCACAAATAATCACCGTGTTAAAACGTACAAAGGAATATAATGCTTGTACTACCACATATCACACCAAGAAGCATTGATTATCTTATTGCTGCTTAATGAGTTAGAAATGTCCGGCTGTGGGGTTGCTAAAGTTCTCAAACTTACTTTTTAACATATGAAATTAAGAAATGATAGATTAATTTCTATGTGCCATTCTACATTCTACTTGACAAATCCTTTGGTTACGTACCTGCGTTTTACTCAGTCCTATCCATATGGACTCGGTTCCAGATAAGGACTGCTGTACAAAGATGGCGGCATTCTCAGCCTCGCTATGGATAGAGACCAGATTAGCGCCTTCCCCTTGACAGGTGAGCAGGGCGTCCTTCCATGCCTGGGCTTCTTTCACCATTTTATAGCAGCCGTACCAGTACGGGGTGTAACCTGACTGACAACTGTGGGGTGTGGTGGGCTGCGGGGTTTCAACTGGACTCGAGGAATCTGAAATGAAATTGTTTTGAAAGTTTGATCTTTGAGGCCGGGATGATCAAAACTTTGAACATATTTCCATATTTTTAAACTGTGGACCCTATTTGGTGTATATCTCAACCTAATGGAGCTGTTGTATTACCTTCATAACTAAAAAATGTCCAAACTGAGTATATGTTGTTCATGATTTGTATGTCTCTCGCTCGAGTAAGGCTGTCTTTAACGTGTGCCTTTATTTATCACGTCTCTTGCTGTCTATTCCATGTGCAAGGTTTAGTCCTTTTATTCTGTCTCAACTATGTATATGTCCCTCACACACAACTCTCTCTTACCTGTGTAAGGGTTAGTCAGTTCTTTATTTTATTTGCATAGCTCTCTCTAACATGTTTAACTCTCTCTCATCTGTATAACGCTTACTCAGTTTACTGTCTCACTTTTGCAGCTGTCTCTCACTTTTGCAGCTGTCTCTCACTTTTGCAGCTGTCTCTCACTTTTGCAGCTGTCTCTCACTTTTCCAACTGTCTCTCATTTTTGCAGCCGTCGCTCACTTTTGAAGCTGTCGCATCAACGTGTGTACAGGCTCCATTTCACGCTCCACTGGTGCTGGTCAATGCTGGTCAATTGGGTCATATTTTGATATTTTTTGAATATTTATGTTATGAGTATAAATGTCCAAGAAACATTGATAAAATAGGTTGATTAAGATCGGCTGCATTTCTCAAATTTCAATAAGGGACTGGAAGTTTTTACATTATTATGCTTTTAAATAACATACAGGCACCCGATGAACACTTTGTGAGAAAGATATTTAATAGTTTCCATTACTAAAAAAGTACAAAAATAGGGAAAAATGCAAATATCATCTGCTAAAGTATCTATTAGTCTTCTATGATATGTTAACTTTCTTTACAACTGCAATGGATATTGATCACTTTCCAAACAGAGTATTAAATTCATGAACTTTACAGGTACTTTTTCGCTCGCGTTTGTTTTGCCTTTGGGGCTGAATGTTCGAGGCTTTGACATGATTAAGCTGGAAGTCTATGGAGCATACCCCGATTATCGATCCATGGCGGCCATGTTTTTGTCTCAAAATTTCTGCTTACACCGTCAGATAGCGCTTTCTGTTTCAGAAGTGATTTGTGATGCGTAGTAGAGTAAGAAGATTTTCTTCAGATTTTGCCAAGGGATTTTGCATTGGGATTTTGCAAACTAACGCGAGCTTGATTTTTTTAAATCAACACTTGTTACAAACTAAACTTGTTGGCAGCCATTTTTCTCTCTCGTGAACTCTCATCCCATACATGAGATTTGGATGGTGCACGGCGCTGACACCTAGTGGCAGACCTGCTCTTTCCAATCTCTGTTTAGATATCGCTGATATCTCATTTGTTGCCGATATCTCAGGTTGTTGCCAATTTTCACTTCCCGGCCAGGGTTGGAAGCAAATGTGACTGAGGCATTAATCTGTCTCACCTGCGCAGCTGTCTCTGATTTGGGAAGCTATACAGCACTGTTTTATGTTGTTCTCACATATGTAGAGGTTTTTATCTTTGTCTCATGTGGGGCTGTCTCAGTTATGTTGTTTCTCAGTTATGTGTCTCTCACTTGTGTTCTGTCATCCTCCCTTCTGTGAAAAATATCTCTCACCTGTTCGCCTGTCTTTATTTTATGTAGTTGACTTGTCTCTCACTTATGTAGCTATCTCTCTCTCACCCATGTAAGGAGTATTCTGTTCTTTTATCAGTCGACGTCTCACTTGCGCAACCCTTCCTGACCTATTAAGTTGTCTATCATTTGTAAATATATTTGTCATATATGTAATCGATTGGATACAAATTCGTTGTTTTATATAAAAAAAACCTCTCTTATTTGTGATCCTGGTATACAAATTACTGGTTAAAAAATATACAATATAATACTTATATAATACCTTTGAAGACCTGACACACAAATCCTTTGATGGAAGAACAGTCAATAGCGGACCATTTACCAGCTACAGGAGCATAATCTATCATTCCACAGTCCTGTAACAGAAACCAAGTATTATGGTCTTACTATACATTTTTAGGGGCTAACACTATCACTCCATAACAGAAACATAGCATAGTCTTACTATGCTGCTTTAGGGGTTTACTCTATCACTCCATATCCTGTGACAGAAACAAAGTATTATGGTCTTACTATACTTCTTTAGGGGCTTACTCTATCACTCCATATCATGTAACAGAAACAAAGTATTATGGTCTTACTATACTTCGTTGGGGGCATACTCTATCACTCCATATCCTTTGACAGAACAAAGTATTATGGTCTGACTATACTTCTTTAGGGGCTTACTCTATCATATCCTTTGGCAGAAACAAAGTATTATGGTCTTACTATACTTCTTTAGAGGCTTACTCTATCATATCCTTTTGCAGAAACAAAGTATTATGGTCTTACTATACTTCTTTAGGGGCTTACTGGGGCTTCATTGAAATGGGATAAGGAGACAAAGTTGGTATAATATGAAGCTGTTTGAAATTAAATCAAGTGTAATACAACACATAAGGTCACATGTTGAAGATTGTTTAAGGAATACAATATATATCAATATCTGCACCATCTTTTGATAATATCACAGAATAGTAAATGATTCTTCTTAGTCAGTTGCACCCAAAACTATAATATGAAAATTGAATATTCATGGAAATTATTGAACATGCTGCGAAACACAGCTGTGAGGTTCAGATATATATTTGACATGCTCAAAATCAATGTGACACCACCCATGGAGATCACTTTAACAGTCTCCAAAATAACGATCCTAATACTTAAGGCGCCTAACAACAGTGGCATAGGCAGGATGTAATCGTAGGGATGGGGGTGAAAATACATTGACCATAACCCAATTTTGAATATTTCAGTAGTCCATAATCTTCAATTACATATCGTATAACAATTCAGCTATTTTTCTCGATCATATACAGTAGAGCCCTAAGTGTACGTTACGATATCATGGGAGACTTTCGACGTGACATCGCGATGTTTTGGCAATAACATCCCATAAAACTGTCAAGACTTTTCTGTCCTCTCTTAATGGGAGGGTTACCACGTTATAACAGAGGTCCTGTTTCTTCATCACATATAATATTATGTCCTACATTCACTATGTATGGCTAAATGAAGACATGGATGACATTATTGAAAAAGAGATATTTGACTTTGCCTGTTTAAAAGCTACTGTGGTAGGTTTACAATGAATTATATATTAAAGTATAATGTTGATCAAGACAACACTTATATATTAAGTTGTGATATATCAGTGTAAGTGTGTAAATATCATTATCCTTAAGCACTGATTAGGGTAATGGTGATGGTAAAAGTGCACATGGTCCCCCAATACCTGTAATTCTCCCTATCTGCTCTCCCATATACGCTGGTTTTTTAGAGCACTGCGATCGAATTTGACCCAGATCTTTGCACACGGCACATCCGGGAACAGCGGCGACAACCTGTTTGGGGCATTGTCGCCACTGCCTTTCTTCTTTCCATTGTTGTTTTTCTCAGTTTTGCCTCTGTAATGTTGACATAAATTACGTAGATTGCAATATACTTTTATAAAGATTACACAACAAACACGCTTTAGCGCTGACATCGGTGTGTCAATGTATGATGTCAGTCTGAAATTTCCTTCCCATCTTGAAGCAAGGTGGGGGGAAGTTTACAACGCAACATCTTTCCCGTCATGCACCGCTCTCTCGCGCCAATTTCAGCTAAAAATCCGGGAGAGCAGATAGCGAGAATTACCCTCCATGCTTGCTAAGATGTTGCACCATGTCAATATGAACACTTTTGATATAGTTAAAACCCATACATTGCACACAGACAATCTGTCAGTCATCCTGCAGTATCTATTTAAATTGTTTAAATTGAGTTAAACCAAGTCAGTGTTCACTATGGAATATTCTCACAGATGTAAATTTCTGAGATCGAGTGATTACAGGTGCCACTATGACTGTTCTCTTTGGCTCTCTCCAAAACCAGTGTATATTTCAATATTAAACAAATAAAAACAAATGTTCTTTTGATCAGGGAAGCAGGGAGACATAATTGTGAGAATTCTTTATATCAGGCAAATTGGGGTTTCTAAGTGTAAAACTTCTAATTACAGTCTGACAACATTAATTCTAACATTTGACGTTACATGTCTTGCTCGGCCTGAATCATAACATCTCACAGCCTCATATCCTCATCAACGTTTCAAGCAGACTATGTTTAGGAAGATTTATTTATGTATGCATTTAGGAAAAATTTAAGCTTGTGCGGGCAGGGTTTGGGGTATGTTCACAAAATTGTAGAATATTGTCACTGTGCTGGACAAAATGATGTGTTCAACCAAATAAAGGGATCTGTAATAATACAAGTTGTACTGTATAAATGAATGGAAATTTTTTCAATTATGTATAGGTTACTCTTGTTATTACTAAGGAGAGTACAGACGATCAATGGGCAATATTCCTTTTTCAAGTAATATTCCTTTTGTTAAATCCAATATTCCTTTTGTTTCCACCTCACAAAGGTTTTAATTTGTTTAAATCCACACACACTCCCAAGAGTGTATGAGATCGATCACATACCACTGTTGATGAGGGTTCAAGGGGTCAACCTGGGGACACCAGAAGAGACTGGGATAGCCAAGATACTGTGTGGGACAGACAGAAATAAGATTACCCTCAAGTGTTGGACATTAATTTGGGCTTTCATGTGCCCCTCTATTTACATAGAATCATAATCACACTAATTAATGAACAAGAAGACTCATATATTTATATTTAATAATTTAACAAAAAATCTTCACAGTTGAGCAGGATGAGGCAACATGTGCAAAGTAATTAGTCACACACCACTGCCTCAGCATCCATTAGCCTGACCTTGGCACACTTCACTCATTAGAACTTATAATCATGACCCTTATGGCAAGACTTAAAGAAGCAAATATCAAATTATACTGCAGTACTCCTGAGCTGTCAGACATCTTGTTTTATGCAGGCATGTGTATGTTAATATTTTCATAAGTATAGAAAACTTCTATGATTAGTGCACATCATGTATTGTCTGATGCAGATTTTATCTGAGATAATATGACCCTCTGACAATGTTTTGATTAACAAGACCCAACCAACTTCAAAGGTTGCGTAAAATACAAATTTGCCCTTTTCTATTTCATCTTTGTCCTTATAAATTCAATGAGATTTAATTGTAAATTGCACATTTTGACTTTTTATAGGGGCTGCTAGAATGAAGAAGGCAGATGTATAGCAGAACTGTGTTGACATTTTTATGAGGGGTTCACCGTGCTGCAAAGTCCAAAGTGGGACATTCACATTAACACCACTTGAAATGATGCATGTGCGATTCATCGCATTTCATCGGGTTAACTATATAGCGGTATAACTGAGCATACAATATGGGCTCTACTCCATGGAGTATCACACTATACACATGTTAATGCTCCATACTCATGTTATTACACCATACTCATGTTATGACACCATACTCACGTTATCGCACCATACTCACGTTATTACACCATACTCATGTTGTTACACCATACTCATAATATCATATCATATTCATGTTACCAATCATCAAAGTTATGACAAGTCCCTGTCAGCCATAGTTTGTTTGGGGTTTTACATCACTTTCAACATTATTTCAGTTATTTCGTGATGATACCTACTTGTAGCAGATAACGTGTTGCCTCACTGAATTGTCATGTCGCAGGTCCTTGACATGACAACCCATCCGGTCACAGATTTACAAGGACAACAGGTTAACCCTTTGACACGGGCCTCAGCTCATAGGTGAAATTGTATCATGAATTCGATCTTGGCGTGGCCGGGGATCGAACCCACGACCTTTGGATCACCACAGAGGAACTGGTGCTAATAAGCTGGCGCTCTAACCAACTGCGCCACGGCCCGTGGCCCCTGTCAGCCATAAACTGCAGGAGCTTCATCAGACTTGGGTGTCTCTCAGGAAACTTATCAATGATCTCAGTCACATAGTTGACAAATCACAAATAATTGATGCCTTGGATGATCTATGAAGATCTATGGGTGGTCTCCCTCACTATCTCCTGACCATCGGGTCTCCGCACTCGTCTGGTATGAGAGAAATCCCCCTCATGCCGATCTTCTGCCCCTTACCTCGGCGCTAAACAGCATTCAACCTCCTCCCTAGGCACCCTATTGCATTTACACCCCTCCCTCGGCATCCTATTGTATTCAACCCCCTCGCCACTCCATAGCATCCAGGTCCCTCCCCCGAAACCCTAAAACATTCAGCCTCCTCCCTCGCCACCCAATAGCATTCAGCCCCCTCCCTTACCATCGCACAACATTCAGTCCCCTCCCTCGCAACTGCATAGCATTCAGCCCCCTCCCTCACCATCGCACAACATTCAGGTCCCTCCCCCGAAATCCTAAAGCATTCAGCCCCCTCCCTCACCACCCCATAGCATTCAGCCCCCTCCTTCACCATCGCACAACATTCAGCCCCCTCCCTCGCCACCCCATAGCATTCAGCCCCCTCCCTTGCCACCCCATAGCATTCAGCCCCCTCCCTCGCCACCCCAAAGCATTCAGCCCCCTCCCTCGCCACCCCACAGCATTTAGACCCCTCCCTCGCGACCACATAGCATTTAGCTCCTCCCTCGCCACTACAAAGCATTCAACCCCCTCCCTCGCCACCCCACAGTTGTCAGCGCCCTCCCCCGAAACCCTAAAGCATTCAGCCCCCTCCCTTGCCACCCCATAGCATTCAGCCCCCTCCCTCGCCACCCCATAGCATTCAGCCCCCTCCTTCACCATCGCACAACATTCAGCCCCCTCCCTCGCCACCCCATAGCATTCAGCCCCCTCCCTTGCCACCCCATAGCATTCAGCCCCCTCCCTCGCAACCGCACAACATTCAGCCCCCTCCCTCGCCACCCCACAGCATTCAGGCCCCTCCCTCGCGACCACATAGCATTTAGCTCCTCCCTCGCCACTACATAGCATTCAGCCCCCTCCCTCGCCACCCCACAGTTGTCAGCGCCCTCCCCCGAAACCCTAAAGCATTCAGCCCCCTCCCTTGACAGTTATATTAACATAATCATGTTTACCAGTATTAAGGTTTATTTCAAACGTCAATTCTCTTGAATGAAGTCTTTGAAAATGTTCATCAAAATGTTCATCGTTGTTAAAGAATCTGTTGTAAATTTATTCAACCAAAAATCCTCTAAATCTTTGATGCTATTTTAGTTAATCATTAAAAAATCGTTTGAACTAGTATTGCACAAAATACAATCGTTTCCTCTTCTTCCGAATGATCGAAGGCAAAGTTAGGAAAGATTTTAATATATACAGCTGTGGGTGATTAACATACATATATATTGCTTTTAATGTATGAGCAAATAATAGAAATAGTGCATACACACGGGTACCTATCATGTGTATGTAACCCCGCTGCTCTTTTCTTCATATTGCAACCAAAGAAACATAACTTGACAAGATACAGCGCAATAGACACAAATGGCCTTCACACATCCCGACATGGATGCCTCGGTGGAGGGTACTGACGGTTATGTTGTCAATCTCACTTCAACAGACTTTCCGTACGAGAGCACGGAGATTGCTTTGAATTTGGACGAGGAGGCCTCCCGATTTTTGCCCTACAAGGTGGGTCTTTATATCGAATGGTACTACTTTCCAGTCATAGTGTTCTTTGGGTTGCTTGGGAATAGCTTGTCATTCCTGGTCATGTTACAAAAGCATAGTCGGGTGATGTCGTGCTGCTGGTACATGCTGGTTTTGGCCGTCACAGATAGTGGAGTTCTGATTTCTTATTTTGCGTTCTGGGTTGATGGCGTCATCTTGGGGCAAGCCACCTCCTTTGGGTGTCGCTTCATGACTGTCCTCTTCAATGCTTTCTCTAACGGTAGCATCTGGCTTATCACCTTCGTCACAATGGATAGATGTTTAGCCATTGTGTTTCCTCTCAAGTTCCAGAATATCCGCACTCCCAGGTTTGCAAAGAGGCTGATTACGGGTTTGTTGCTTCTCATCGCCTTCATTAACAGTTTCCACATCATCTCGTCTCGCCTATCCAACAAGGCCACGTGCGGCTCCTTCTTGGCGGGAACTCTTTTTGCTAAGGTGTTTTCGTTCTTTCACATTTCCTTCAATTCTATTCTGCCTTACATCCTGGTGTTTGCCATGAACATTGCCATCATGCGGACGATTCAGAAGAGAACCCAATCTTTCAAGGAAGAGTGCGATTCCTCTAATGCGCAGCAGGGGTCGCACGGCAAGCTGGGCCAGTCGGCGTCCAATATGAGCATGTCGTCTGCTGTCACCAAGGAGCAGTTCAACAAGGCGCAGGCGGTGGAGAGGCAGCTGGCAATCATGCTCGTCACCGTCTCCTTCGCATTCCTCATCCTCACCTTACCACTGTTTCTCAGGTACTTCGCCTATGCCAACATTGATGCCAAGGAGAGCCCGGTCAGCTATGCATGGTATGTGCTGTGGTATAACGTCAGTAACAAGTCCTACATGACAAACAATGCTATTAACTTCTACCTGTATTGCCTGTCCGGGGCGAGGTTCCGACATGACGTGGCGGTGCTGCTGGGGTGCGCATCTAGAGCCTCTAGCTATGACTCCAGTAGAAGCGCCCAGACCACTGACGTCAACTAAACTCCACACCAGCTGCCATTCCAGTAGAAGCGCCCAGACATATGAACTTAAAGGGCTTGTTGGGAATAGCCTATTCAGTTAAAAACATCCAAAATTTCACTATAAGATTCCCCAAACCCTTGTTGGGAATAGCCTATTCAGTTAAAAATATCCAAAATTTCACTATAAGATTCCCCAAACCCTATTCATTATGAAATGATAATTATTTCAACTGAACTCCACCACCTGTGACTCCAGTAGGAGCACCCAGACCAGTGACGTCAACTAAACTCCACCACCTGTGACTCCAGTAGGAGCGCCCAGACCAGTGACGTCAACTAAACTCCACCACCTGTGACTCCAGTAGGAGCGCCCAGACCAGTGACGTCAACTGAACTACATCACCTGTGACTCCAGTAGGAGCGCCCAGACCAGTGACGTCAACTGAACTACATCACCTGTGACTCCAACAGAGGCGACCTCAGAACAATCTACCAATAACCAGTCCACAACATTCGTGTCTTGACAGTAAACATATATAATCGTTTTACCCTAAACTGAGAATTTTTAAGGATATCACTTTTCACAGACTTTATTATACTCATGAACTACAAAGATGCATAATTGACGCCAAGGTATAACTATATATATACAGAACTGAACAAAGAAATGTTCCTTGTGGTGATATCACTAAAATTACCACGAGTGTTGAACCTGTCACATTTTTTATAGTAACCCATTTCACTAGTCATGTTTTCCTTTATGTGGCGATAGTTTTGCCACAAGTTCTGACATAAACAAATATTGATATATGATTTTGTTTGAATTTTCAAAGTCAAATTAGTGTCTTTAACTGGAAGTGCAGCACAAACAAAAATGTAGTGAAACAAATGTGATCCGGTGAATTGTGATCTTTTTTAAAAAAAGTCTGTATATCTCAACAATTGGGTATTGTGGTCTCTATAATTTTAGTATTTGTACTCACAATGTTGCATGATTGTTGCATGATTTCTCACCATCACACTTTACAATATGGTGGCAGATTGGTTGCAGTTTATTCACAAAGTAATGATACACCTCACAAAAATCACAAAAATCCTATATTTAAATCGGTTACATCTTGGTTCACTTTACCATGTGTATGCAACCTTTACATGTATTTTATGTATATGTGTTAATACCCACATTTCATACATAAGATTTAGACTAAAAATGAGGTATGTAAGATCGCATAAATCGGTCAGACCCCAATATGGCGAAGCACCCTTATTTCAACAAGTAATTTAGCATTCTCTGTTATCCACCCTCGCTAGAATCTTATATTATTCAAAACAATGAGGCACACTTACTCCATCATACGATGAGGGGAAGTTATTATAATCATATTGAGAGTTGTCCACCCAGTACCATTGATAAGCCTGATATCTGGCACCGATCCAGAGTCCACCCTGCCTCTCCTGGAGCTGGGACGTGACCAGGGCTGCAACACAACACAATAATAAACAGCTATTCGTTCCCACACACACACACACACACACACACACACACGCACTGACATACATACATACATACATACATGGCAGGTCAAAGGTCATTGTATGGCCAAAAGCGCAATGTGAGCGAGCGACAGCCGTTTTAATCGTAACAAATATGATCAGTTTTTGTGAAAATTATACCAAAATATATGAAATAAATGTGCTTCTATTCTAAACCCAAAAGGTCTTATGTTATGAAATATTTCACTATGACAATAGGAATTTGAAACACCACTGTCCCCTATTTCCTGTAGCGCATACCATCAGAGTGTGGGTGCCGATCCTCCAATGTCGGAGATCAGTTTGTATCTGCTTCTGAGTACATTGTATTGAAGTTGTGATTGATAATCAATGATGCCACTCTAACTGCGGATAATATGACCAATTAGTTGGTGCCAGACAACTTAACTAAAGATATAACTTGATCAAATAAAGCATTGCTTAGTCAATACAGCTAAAGGTTTCCCAGTTACCAGCTATTCATGACTGTTGTAAATGAATCCTATCGGCAGGATTATTGTCTGTAGAACACCTGCTCAATCGTTTTTTTTCAATTATCTTTCACTCATTTTACTTTCTCACTATTGAAGCGATTTTGCACTGTTGTGACTATTGTTTCAGCCATCTCTCACTCTCACTCGCAGCTAGCTCTCACTTTTGCATCATACATCTCACGTATGCAGCTATCTCTCACTGTTTTAAATGTTGTTTCACACTCATGTTGCTGTTTTAAGTGTTCAAGTAATATCTGAGGTTGGGCCATCTGTGCAAAACCTCGCGGGACCTCTTTATTGGTTCAACAATTAGCCTGGGGCAAATTCACGATGGATGTTAATTAAGCCCTGATAGAGAAATGTATGATTATTGTGCGCAATATCTAATATATTACATAACCCATCACATAAACTAAAGAAATATAATTGGTGCATCAACAATTCCACCAAGGGGGTAACGTGAAGAGCCAAAAGCAAACGCACTGCACTTGAGGTGACGAATATTATCGAATTTTAGTGCAGCCAATAACAATGAAACATTAACCCGCTGGGCCCGATATTAAGAAAAAAACTTGGTTACTAAAACCTAGTAGATGGTTGCACTAGATCACTAGATCAGGTTGTTGAAAAAGTGTCATGGATTTTAACAGTCTCATCCACTTTGATATGACACAGAAATTTATGTAGAGGAAATATGATGGGTAATAAAAGTGTTTATATATATATATATATATATATATATATATATATATATATATATATATATATATATATATATATATATATATATATATATATATATATATATATATATATCCGTTACTCCTCATATCAAAGGAATATAGTAAGTTAGTTTAGTTTGCTATTTAACTGTTTAATGGTTAAAATGAATATAGCTAATGTGATTGAGAATGTATGATAATGCAGTCCAACCTGATAGTAGAAAGATGCTTATTTTGGGAGTTACTGATCCGCCAAAATACATTCTCTAAGATTAGTATACTTATTTCTAAGAATTTTTGATTATTTGGCATGAATGTGTAGGTCATCAACACATACAAATAAATTACAAAAAAAGATTATTTTCGAGAAAAGTTGGTTGTCATGGAAACCAATTTGATTAAATTTCTATACTATTTTTGAAAGTGACCTTCATAATTTGTCAGTTTGCAAGACAAATACAAAGATTGTGGTACTTTTTGTCTTGTGATCTCAAACTGTACACATAGTTATCTTTAAATAGAGACCATGGCATAAAATGATGGTTGTTACACAGTCTCAATTTGTTTAAAGCATGAATATAGTAATATGTGACAAAATTGTCAAAATCTATCCATTTGTGTCACCCTCAGACAACTTAGGAAGGTCAAATTTTGAAAAATGGCTGAAAATGCCCAATATAACTGTTCCCATGGCAACCAAGATATATCTTAATTGGCTAATTTTACCTCTGACCAAAAGTATGTTATGGATTTGATGTGTTTGCAAAGTTTAAGAATTCTAATACATAAAATATAAAAGTTATGGGGAAAATTATATTTACTTTTAATATACCTAAAAAATCATTTGGTTACCATGGCAACAGTGATATTCTAAAAATCTAAACGAACAACATATGATTTTTTTCATGAAAAACTGACCACCAATGTGTCTTCTTACTAAATATACTAATAAATATACTAATTATTTTGGCAGACCAGTTAACTCATTTTTTTCCCAGCTGGCTCCCCTACTATGAGTCAATCTTTGTTTTCGCAGGGTGCCCACCCCCCCTCTCGATAGCAGTAGGATAACCAAACCTGCCTTAATATGAGTCTCCCTGGCCAATTGTCTGAGTATTTTGTTACTGTGTAAATTATCTCTGATATGTGTATACATCTAAGGCCCAATAATTGAAATTTAAAGCATTCATGAAACCTGGAAGGTTCCAGGCGATTTTACAGTGGTTTTTAAGGTATCTGAAACAATATATGATCTTAAAATTGACATACATACAGGCTATCTGTCTGAAATCCACAAAAAAACATCTGGTCTGAGAACTATGATTTTATGTGACCATAAAATACTGCCAGTACTTGACAGGAAGTGTGCTGTGTGACCTTGACCTTTGAACTGTCAGGGGGCTCTGTAAGTCACAGGAGGTGTGGTTACCAGTTGTCAAAATTGGAGCAACACATTTTCGGCCATTTTTTCACTATTTTGAGAATGAATTGGAAGATAACACTTATCATAACGATAATGCCTTTTCTTGGCTTTCATTTGGTGGTAAAATTATTAAAAACGGATGAATATTTATGAAGTTATGAGTTCAAACATCCAAGAAGATTTTGCAGAAATTGCCAATTTAGTTTTATATGTTCTGATGTGTATATCACTTAAATAGAACCCCAATATGAAGATATCATCTTTATCTTCTATATAAAGTCATTATTCTTAATATTTTCTACGTTTGCAAGGAATAATTCAATTCTATATGTTCTGATGTGCATTTCTCTCAAATAGAACCCCATTATGAATATTTCATCTTTAGTTTCTATACCAAATCATTAGTTATAATACGTATAGTTACAATTGAGAGACATGACAAGACATATGTACAAGACAAGACAATCGTATCCACCATGATAATAAATACAAAAATATATCATTAGATAGTACATACATATATATAATCACCATTTTAAACAACTCATAATAATTCTAAAATGTTGTTCCATTTCTTTTGGAAGGTGGGGAGGGGGGAATTGCTCAACTTATGCACATTTTCCTCAATAATCAGATTTCAACCTAATGAGGAAATTGTAGAAGCAGATGTGATTTTCTTGTAAGGTATGCAAGTAGATATATTGCTTTGCCAGAAGAATTATATAGTTAATGCAACTGAAATATTTTAAATCATAATGAATACCAAATATAACATGCTTTTCTGTCATACTAACTTGCTGTGTTGAGCTCCTGTTCCACCAATTTTCCATTGACGACCAAAATTGTTTTACAATATCACAATTAAAAAGAAAATGTTCAATAGTGTCTACTGAGTTGCATCTAGTACATATTTCAGAATCCACCACTGACATTATATGCAACCATCTCCTACATGGGATAATTCTATGTAGAACTTTGTACTGAAGTGATTGTAATCTAGTGTCCCTTGTACACGAATATGGCAACTGAAAAATTGATTCCCAATCTTCTGCTACAACATAATTAGATTCCCATTTCCTTAATGCAGTGGGATACACTATTTTGTCATGTACAAATGTGTCATAGAAATGCTTTGTTTTGCTTTGTTTTAGATTGAGTCTATATATCTTGCTCTGATCTTATATTCTATTGTACAGAGGTTACTGACATGGCATATATTTGCTATCTCTGATATCCAAGTTGGTGGGATTGCCTTTTCAGCCTATGGAATTTGATTATGTCATATTTAACATTGTATTTGGTAGTAAAAGCTGTGTATTCAAACCAAGTATTATTGTCCTGCAGAAGATCACTCACTTTTTTAACACCAGCACTATAAAAATCAGGCCAGAAAATTGGTATTTTCAGCTGATTTTTCTGCTTAGATAACCCAGCTGGTGATAAAATATATTTGTTTCCCCATAAAATTTCATTGACATAATGTTATTTCTTATTTGGGGTAGGTTTTACCTCATTCCAGCAACATAATACCTGTCTATAAAATAATAAAAATAATAATGGTATATGATTGATAACGGAATGATGAAGATTAGTTGCCACAAAATGCTCTATAGATATGGGTTTCAACAGTTGATCTATGATATTCCACCATACGCCCTGTTTATCCAAGCCACCTTATTAGCTTTTAACATACTGACAAAATTGGGTACCTTGATGCCACCAGATAATGGTTAGATAATTACATCTTTTTTAATCTTAGGTCTTTTGTTGTTCCACATGAAGTTTTGAATGATTTTGTTTACTTCAACTATTACAAATTCGGAAACAATCAGGTTGGTGTCCACAAATAATAACTGTGGTAAAATGAGTGATATTTTTGTTTATGGCATTCCTCTTTTCAAGGTTAAGAAAAAACTTAGAGTTCTTTTCCCCTGGCTCTGCCCATTTTACCCTTGCTCTCAAAATAGAACCACTAACTTCATTTTTTTCAATACACTCAATTTCATTTTTGACTGTTTCATATTCCAGATATATATTTTCATCACTGGAATCTAAAGCTAATGCATCTTGCAGAGTCTCCATTTCTCTGTATAATTTATTTTTTGCATCACGTTTCTCTGCAAATTTTTTGAAGGAATAGGCTAGTGTTTCTCCCCTGATAGCACATTTGATATAGTCCCAGTGCAAACCTTTGTCATCCATGTGCATTGTTTCAGTTTTCAATTGAGTGATTTTTTTCCCTGATAATATCAACATAGTTCTTGGCATCAAGTAGATTGGCATTGAATTTCTAGATACCACATCCTCTAGTGGTGTTTCTGCCTAAACACAAGTGCCTTCGGCTGGGAAAGGATGCTGTCTCTCTCTGATGTGGCTATCTCTCACTTATGCTGCTATCTCTCCCTTGTACAGCTATCTCACTGATGCAGCTATCTCTCACTTATGCAGCTGTTTCTCATTTGTGCAGCTATCTATCTCTGCTGTAACTACCCCTCACTTGTGCAGCTATCTCTCACTGTTGTAACTATCTCTCACTTTGCAGTTATCTCACTTATGCAGCTGTCTCTCACTTGTTCAGTTATCTATCTGTGTTATAACTGTCTCACTTTTGTAACTATCTCTCACCTATGCAGCTGTCTCTCCCTTGTACAACTATCTCTCACTGATGCAGCTGTCTCACATATGCAGCTATCTCTCACTTATGCAGCTTTCTCTCACTTGTGCAGCTTTCTATCTGCTGTAACTGTCTCTTGCTGTTGTAATTATCTCTCACTCATGCAGCTGTCTCTCCTTTGTACAGCTATCTCATTTGTGCAGCTATCTCTCACTTGTGCAGCTATTTCTCACTTGTGCATGCGCAGCTATCTCTTAATTGTGCAGCTATTTCTCACTTGTGCATGCGCAGCTATCTCTTAATTGTGCTGGCTAAAAATATCTGCATTTCACCCATATAGTCCCCTTTGTACAAAACCTAGCAGGGCCTCAATAATTAGGTCAATAATTAGGTCAATTTACAGATGGTTGAAAACAAAGCTCAAATACAGAAATATAGGCATATCATGGGCAATATTTCACATCTAACATAATTTTGACAAAAAATAAGTGAAAGCTACTCGCATAAACTTGCAAAATAAAAGTGAAGTGGGGATTAGTTTAGCGTCCACCAGAGGGCAATATAAAAATGCAACAGCGAGATTGCACGCTCTTATCAGTGGCGAATTTTATTGCAGCCCATACCTCACACTGAAAAGTCCGCAACTTTTTTTTTTTCAAATCTCTTCACCCTTCCTCTCTGATCATGTTCATGCTTTTTTATATATGTATGTAATAATTCAATTGGACTATGATCAGGTTTTATTCCCGCATGAACAGTCGCTGAGGTTATATAATTGCATGTATGTGAGAAGCCAATGATCTGACCTTGATAAAACTCTAGGCGTTCTCTGAATGCGTGTAAATATTTTCCTGTCAGGGTGCATCAACCGTATTACATCACATAACTCATTAGTTTCCATAAAACATTGTAATTCTTAATAATAATAATAATAAAATTTGTATAGCGCTGATACCAGACAAGTCTGTTCATAGCGCTGTGTTCAGGACGTGCATCCTGAAGAGATGAGTTTTCAGTCTATTCTTAAATGAGGAGACTGAAGTACTTGTCCTAATATCAGTAGGCAAGGAATTGCCTACTGATTGACAGATGAAAAGGCCCTGTCACCCACAGTCCTTAGCCTGGTATTAAGTACCTGTAAATGGGTGCCATCGTTGGATCTTAGACAGCTTTCCCTTGTTTGATTAGGAGTAGATCACGTAAGTAAGGCGGAGCCTTACCATTTAGGGCTTTCCAGGTTAAGAGGATTTTAAAATCAATTATCGCATGAACAGGGAGCCAGTGCAGTTCCTGTAGTTTTCCTGAAATGTGATCAAATTTGCTGATTTTTCCTACAACACGTGCTGCAGAGTTTTGGAGGTATTGTCAAGTTCCTAATGTGGTAATAGCCCTTCTGGTACATTTTTCTGATCTGGGCCTTCATGTCCATGTTGGAGTCCAATTTGATGCCAAGGTCTACTACTGACTCACTAGGGGCAATATCAGAGCTACCCACTCTGATTGTGTCTGGGATACTACTGCTGGTGGCAGTACTGTACCTGTCAGTACATATGAGCATCTCTGTCTTTCCATCATTTATCTTCATATTATTTGATATAAGGAAATTTCTGACCTCACAGACACACTCCTCCAGTTTGTATCTGCTTATATCAACTTGATGGGGGAAGTGTGGTCTACAGGGATGTAGATCTGAGTATCATCTGCATATATATGATAGCTCAGTCCATATTTGGCCAGGATGTCAGAAAGGGGTGTCACATAGATGGTGAACAGTATGGGACCCAGGACTGAGCCCTGTGGCACTCCATATTTTTTGGACTTAGACAGGACCTATGGGTCCCCACCTTCACACATTGTTTCCTGTTCCTTAGATATGACTGAATCCAGGAGAGAGCGTGACCCTTGACATTACATCTAGTCTCCAGTTTATCAAATAGAATTTGATGGTCTATAGTGTCAAAGGCAGCAGAGAGGTCAAGCAACAGCAAGATGACTGACTTTTTATTGTCCAGAGCACACAAGATGTCTTTTTGCACCTTTAGCAGAGCAGTTTCAGTGCTATGATACTCCTTGTAGGCTGATTGAAACTTGCCAGTAAGGCCATTCCTTACAAGATCAGGGACTAATTGGTCCGCAATTGCCCTTTCACTTAGTTTAGAGATAAATGTCAGGTTGGAAACAGGCCTGTAGTTTTTCTCAACCAGTTCTAGACCAAGTTTCTTCAGCAAGGGTGTTATGATGGCTATCTTCATATTTTCAGATACTGCTGATTCCATCAGTGACTTATTTATGATGGAAGTAATTATTGGTAAGAGGTCATCCAGGAGGTCACGTAGGAGCCAGGTTGGAATAGGATCCAGCTCACATGACTTCTTTGCAGACCTCTTGACCAATTTTTGTACGTCATCAATGGTTAGGGGTGTGAACCCCTCCAGGCATGTTGTACCATTATTCATAGTGTCACCTGGTGGCGAAGTTTGGCAGGGTGGAGCCTTGTCAATTTCTAGGCATATTCTTTCTATTTTTTCAAGAAAGAATGAGTTAAACTTCTCAGCTTGAGTGACCTCACAGTCAGTTTGGGGCAAACTTGGTAGGAGCATGTTTATCCATGAGTGATGTGAGTTCCTTGTCATAGTAATCCACCATGTCACTCAAGGATAAGTGTTCCCATGTTGCAGTTGTACCGGTTAGGGATTTGATGTCATCCCTTAGGGACTGCAGATCCAAACCCTTAAAGTTCCTGTATTTGATCAATTTTTTGGGGGGTTTGGGGGGTGAGATGCCTAGGAATATCTTAATCATTTTATGATCAGATATGTACTCATCCACCAGGTGGCTCTTGAGAAACTTGTTCCCTTTGAAGGTGATGATAAGATCAAGGGTATTCCCCAACTTATGGGTCGGTTCATGCACCCATTGTTCATGTCAAAGGTAGATAGAATGTCATTGAACTTTATGACATCAGGTTTATTTGGCTTATTGACATGAAAGTTGTAGTCACCCAGGAAGATGACTTCATGACTGAATGACCCATAGTGTGCAACCAGTTGAGTGAATTCAGAGTAGGTTTACCTATTCCAGCCTGAGGGTTCAGGTCGGTAGATGGTTACAAAGGTGAACTTCTTACCCTTGATTAGAAGGGATGCTTCTAGGAGTTCCATTGTTGTCACCACTGGTTGGTTAAACCTATTGGTTTCAAAGGGAAGCTCCACACGATGCAATAGACCCAGGCCTCTGCCCGAGCGTCCCTTGTGAGGGAAAGAGTGAAATTTGCCTCTTAATCTTCTCTTCGTTGGTATCCTGCAACCATGTTTCAGTTATGAAGAGGGCATCCAGGTTATGTTCAGAGAAATAGTCTTTCACAAGTAGGACCTTACCCGAGATGCTCTGAGTGTTGCATGAACCAATTAGGAGCTGGTTGCTAGGTTTGCATTGTGATGACTGTGTGTTGTTGTTCATGGCGCCCTCTATGTTTACACGATGGGGTTTAGCACGTGTTGAGCCGGCCGGCGGCTTGGATCCCGCCCTGTGATAGGCTGGTTGAGCCGAGCGGTGTGTATTGTGTATGTTTATATTGTTGGTACAAACACGTGCGTGGTTGGGTTCGTGTGTTTCCGGGACTATCAAGCATTGGTAGCGATTAGCCATTCCGAGTCCACTCGAGCGTTTCCGCCCCGTGCAATCTTGGCTCGGGTAGTTCTGTGAATCGCCACATTGTGTGCTACCACGAGGATAGCGTGGACGGCTCGGGGTAGCTGGCTCCGAGCAATTCGTGGCATTACTGCATGGATACAGTAAGTTTCTAAGAAAAGATGGTGAGACAAGGTTGGGGGTCAGTTGTGGATTAACAATATGTGTTGTCTCAAGATTTGGAAAGGAATTTGGAGCTATAATATTGAAATCCGGTGGAGACTCGCCAGGTATCCAGCAATATAGGTGTTCAGGGTTTCAAAATAAAAACCAAATGTGCCTTCTATTCCAATAAAAAATATTGAAACTTATGACAATTATTTTTACCTCAATATGAACAGAATATTTAGAAAAGAGCGAGCGGTCACTCAGCTTATATGCCGAGGTGATTCGGCGTATCTGTATGAGGCGAAAAAAGAGTGTGTTTGTCCCAAGTCTTGGTGCCCACCCCCCCTCTCGATAGCAGTAGGATAACCAAACCTGCCTTAATATGAGTCTCCCTGGCCAATTGTCTGAGTATTTTGTTACTGTGTAAATTATCTCTGATATGTGTATACATCTAAGGCCCAATAATTGAAATTTAAAGCATTCATGAAACCTGGAAGGTTCCAGGCGATTTTACAGTGGTTTTTAAGGTATCTGAAACAATATATGATCTTAAAATTGACATACATACAGGCTATCTGTCTGAAATCCACAAAAAAACATCTGGTCTGAGAACTATGATTTTATGTGACCATAAAATACTGCCAGTACTTGACAGGAAGTGTGCTGTGTGACCTTGACCTTTGAACTGTCAGGGGGCTCTGTAAGTCACAGGAGGTGTGGTTACCAGTTGTCAAAATTGGAGCAACACATTTTCGGCCATTTTTTCACTATTTTGAGAATGAATTGGAAGATAACACTTATCATAACGATAATGCCTTTTCTTGGCTTTCATTTGGTGGTAAAATTATTAAAAACGGATGAATATTTATGAAGTTATGAGTTCAAACATCCAAGAAGATTTTGCAGAAATTGCCAATTTAGTTTTATATGTTCTGATGTGTATATCACTTAAATAGAACCCCAATATGAAGATATCATCTTTATCTTCTATATAAAGTCATTATTCTTAATATTTTCTACGTTTGCAAGGAATAATTCAATTCTATATGTTCTGATGTGCATTTCTCTCAAATAGAACCCCATTATGAATATTTCATCTTTAGTTTCTATACCAAATCATTAGTTATAATACGTATAGTTACAATTGAGAGACATGACAAGACATATGTACAAGACAAGACAATCTTATCCACCATGATAATAAATACAAAAATATATCATTAGATAGTACATACATATATATAATCACCATTTTAAACAACTCATAATAATTCTAAAATGTTGTTCCATTTCTTTTGGAAGGTGGGGAGGGGGGAATTGCTCAACTTATGCACATTTTCCTCAATAATCAGATTTCAACCTAATGAGGAAATTGTAGAAGCAGATGTGATTTTCTTGTAAGGTATGCAAGTAGATATATTGCTTTGCCAGAAGAATTATATAGTTAATGCAACTGAAATATTTTAAATCATAATGAATACCAAATATAACATGCTTTTCTGTCATACTAACTTGCTGTGTTGAGCTCCTGTTCCACCAATTTTCCATTGACGACCAAAATTGTTTTACAATATCACAATTAAAAAGAAAATGTTCAATAGTGTCTACTGAGTTGCATCTAGTACATATTTCAGAATCCACCACTGACATTATATGCAACCATCTCCTACATGGGATAATTCTATGTAGAACTTTGTACTGAAGTGATTGTAATCTAGTGTCCCTTGTACACGAATATGGCAACTGAAAAATTGATTCCCAATCTTCTGCTACAACATAATTAGATTCCCATTTCCTTAATGCAGTGGGATACACTATTTTGTCATGTACAAATGTGTCATAGAAATGCTTTGTTTTGCTTTGTTTTAGATTGAGTCTATATATCTTGCTCTGATCTTATATTCTATTGTACAGAGGTTACTGACATGGCATATATTTGCTATCTCTGATATCCAAGTTGGTGGGATTGCCTTTTCAGCCTATGGAATTTGATTATGTCATATTTAACATTGTATTTGGTAGTAAAAGCTGTGTATTCAAACCAAGTATTATTGTCCTGCAGAAGATCACTCACTTTTTTAACACCAGCACTATAAAAATCAGGCCAGAAAATTGGTATTTTCAGCTGATTTTTCTGCTTAGATAACCCAGCTGGTGATAAAATATATTTGTTTCCCCATAAAATTTCATTGACATAATGTTATTTCTTATTTGGGGTAGGTTTTACCTCATTCCAGCAACATAATACCTGTCTATAAAATAATAAAAATAATAATGGTATATGATTGATAACGGAATGATGAAGATTAGTTGCCACAAAATGCTCTATAGATATGGGTTTCAACAGTTGATCTATGATATTCCACCATACGCCCTGTTTATCCAAGCCACCTTATTAGCTTTTAACATACTGACAAAATTGGGTACCTTGATGCCACCATCTGTTCTGTGAATCGCCACATTGTGTGCTACCACGAGGATAGCGTGGACGGCTCGGGGTAGCTGGCTCCGAGCAATTCGTGGCATTACTGCATGGATACAGTAAGTTTCTAAGAAAAGATGGTGAGACAAGGTTGGGGGTCAGTTGTGGATTAACAATATGTGTTGTCTCAAGATTTGGAAAGGAATTTGGAGCTATAATATTGAAATCCGGTGGAGACTCGCCAGGTATCCAGCAATATAGGTGTTCAGGGTTTCAAAATAAAAACCAAATGTGCCTTCTATTCCAATAAAAAATATTGAAACTTATGACAATTATTTTTACCTCAATATGAACAGAATATTTAGAAAAGAGCGAGCGGTCACTCAGCTTATATGCCGAGGTGATTCGGCGTATCTGTATGAGGCGAAAAAAGAGTGTGTTTGTCCCAAGTCTTGGGCAAAGCTTTGTCCAGGTTCTTGGACAGATTTTATATATTTTGTCTAGGTGATTAGACAAGGTTGCCTAGGTGATTAGGAACCTTAAGCTAGGAGGTGATTCCAAGCTTGTGTTTGCGAGAGAGAGAGAGGGGTTTGTAAACACTCGCCACGAGTATAATAGGATCTGTGTGACGAGCGCTGCGCTTCATGTAAAGCGAATCAAATACCAGCCCTCGTTACAGATCAGATTTTACACTGCTAATGTTCACAAGAGTCGTCACAAATGCGTAGACTCTAGGTAGAGGTGTGCTGGAACAGGTGAGTTTGAGTTTTGGCGTATTTTAGATACGTTAGAGTACCATAAATTGCTAGAAAACCCAACAAAATACGGAGCTAGATCAAAACACTGCCATCTTGCATCTCACACATGCGCACCCCCAATTCTTCAGTATAATTATTTGTGCAATTTTGCATGTCTCCCCCTGATTTATCCAAAACTGGGTCAAATATTGTATTCCAGTCACCTCCCATAATGAGGTGTAAAAATTCCATACTGTCTGTCTTAGATTTCAAATTTTCAAGAAAGGCTAATTGTTCATAAACTTTGTTTCTTGTTGGAGCGTATATATTGACTATTAGTATTTCCTCATCACTGTTATCTATTTTCAGTTTCAAGAACTGAGATCTGCCCTCATCATTTGTGGGTTCTTCAACAATATTGATGACTAATCCAGGGGAGATTAAGACTGCGACCCAAGAGCTATCAGTTTTTCCATGTGAGAAATAGATTTGTTTGTTTGGGGTTTTACATCACTTTCAACATTATTTCAGTCATTTCGTGATGAGACCTACTTGTAGCAGATATAGTGCTGCCTCACTGAATTGTCATGTCGCAGGTCCTTGACATGACAACTCACCCGGTCACAGATTTACAAGGACAACGGGTTAACCCTTTAGGCACGGGCCTCAGCTCATGTAGGAAATTGTATCATGAGTTCAATCCCGGCACGGCCAGGGTTCGAACCCACGACCTTTGGATCACCACAGAGGAACTGGTGCTAATAAGCTGGCTTTCTAACCAACTGCGCCACGGCCCGTGGCCCTTTGTGAGAAATAGATGTCACCACCCCAGTCATTTTTCCACTATTTTTCTATTTCCTTACAACTATGAGTTTCCTGTAGTAAAAATATAGCCTTATTACTTTTTTTCTTGAGAAAATTGAAGATCATTTTCCTTTTGACATTCACACCCCCCCCAAACCCCTCACATAAAATGAAAGTTATTGTAAATTGAATTTGGTTGCCATATTGAATGATGATTGTTCCAATATACAATACCAGTATAAATATAAACATACCATGCATATCACAATATTTAAGATAGCTTGTTACATAAATAATCAATATCATGGTGGATACACAACACAGACAAGGGCAAAAAGCTAAACATACAATTGTTATAGACATATGTATTACAACTGATATAACATTGTGTATATAGAGAGCAAGTTTTAACCCAGTGTAAGTCCTATATGATCAATGTGTTAATCAATAGTAATCATAACATAAATCTCTAATTGGCGCACATCCTTCAGACACTCCCCGAGTCTGTTCTGGCCTTTCCAAGTATCTTTGGAGTTGCTACGGAGATCATCCAGGAGAAGTCCTATTCCCCAATAGGGGACTTTACCAATGCACTCGACTATATCCCTGTCTCCCGTAGCAAGCAGGAGATCTTTGTGCATAGTTGAAGACTGAAATTTGGCCAGGAGTCCTTTCTTCATCACACCATCACACTTGGTAGTCCACACAGTCTCGTTATAACCTGCCGATCTTATAGCAGGTGAAGGGGTCCTTAGCTGCACGGATTCGAGCTGCTGTCTCTTCACCCCCAAACTCCTCCGCCTTCTGGGACTGGTAGAACTGCTCATTGCAGTGGTAGGGGACATTGTTAATCTTCATCGGGCAGTGGTTGAAGTTGCTGAAGAGGCTAGGCTTGGCGAAGAATGTCACCATGTCCTCAGTGACTGTTGTAGCCAGCTTTGACGGGTTGACCTCCTCTGGTAGGGTGTGAAGCTGGTCCACCGTGTAGGACTTGCCAGCCAGGATCAGCCTGTCCACCTGGATAGAGACCCTACCCTGGTAGCGGGGGATGCTGCGGGCTGCCTTTAGGACTGGTTATAACTGCCTCCTCCTCGCCTCAGTTTCCACTGAAAAGTCCTCATTAACAAAAATCTTGAAGCCCTTCAGGTATGCCTTCCTGGACCAGATAGTCTGGCGATCTGCGAACCAGTGCATCTTTATGATGATGGGGCGGGTTTTCCCAGGCACATGTATAAAGTTATTAATTTTACTTTCATGACCTCGAAGTTTGGATATTTCTGTTCTGTGCCATCTAATCCTTAGGTTCAGAGTTTCAAAAATTATCCCTACCTTGCATTGATTAATTTTTCTGCCCAAATCTAGGATCACTTGTAAAAAACAGAAAAGCCTGTGATCCAGTTGAGGGAATTATAGAAATGAAAAGTGTCCCACAGAATACTATTTTTATCCTGTGCTCAGTAGGGTGTGACAATGCCTTGTAGTTCATTGCAAATAATATGAGCAAATAAACACCAGGGGGTGCGAAATTTGTAAATTTCCTAGAGAATAATATTATTTACAGGGTGTTCCACTACCCAACCACCGGTCTTTTCTCATTTGTCTTGGAACACAAATTTCAGCTCCATAAAATAAATATTTCAAGGAAGAATAAGGTAAAGGTTATAGTTTTTAAAAATGCTTTAGTATCCTAGCATTGTGTGGATAATATCCTTTAATTTTTAGGATGTACCTAACTATTTTAAATCTAATTTGATACATGTAAATTCCCTAGAGAATAATATTATTTACAGGGTGTTCCACCACCCAACCACCGGTCTTTTCTCATTTGTCTTGGAACACAAATTTCAACTCCATGAAATAAATATTTCAAGGAAGAATAAAGTAAGGGTTATAGTTTCTAAAAATGCTTTGCTATCTTAGCATTGTGTGGATAATATCCTTTAAATTTTAGGATGTACCTAACTATTTTAAATCTAATTTGATACATACGATTGACAGAAATGAGGTGCAATAGCTTTCATGCCCTTAGTTTATATCATAGGGGATCTGAAAAGCTATGATAGTGTTGAAATTGTGTGATCAATTCCCTCTTTACTCATATACAACTAAAGGGATGAAAGCTTAAATCACAACCTTGGATGAGATCATTTTTATTCCACGTATAAAGTTATCAATTTTACATTAATGACCTTGAGGTGTGGATATTTCTAATCTGTACCATCCATTCCTTAAATTCAGTGTTTCAAAACCTACCCTAGCCTTACCTTTAGTAATATTTCTGCCCAAATCTGAGATCCCTTGTACAAAAATCGGAAAAGCCTTTGATCCAATAGAGGGAATGGTGGAAATCAATAGTGTCCCATATGATACTTTTATCCTGTGCTCAGTGGGGTGTGACAATGCCTTGTAGCTCTTTGCAAATAGTATGATCATTGAACAATAGTTTCCTTGGGAATGATATTATTTCCAGGGTGTTCCACCACCCAACCACCGGTCTTTTCTTATTTCTCTTGGAACACAATTTTCGATTCCATCAAACAAATAATTTTGAAAGCCATAAGGTAAAGTTTTCACTTTTTAAAAATGCTTTGGTATCTTATCATTGAATGGATAATATCCTTTCAATTTTAGGATGTACATAAGTATTTTTAATCTGATTTCAAACTTCAGATTGACATAAATGTGGTGCAAGAGCTTTCATGCCCTTAGTTTATATATATAGTAATGCTATATATAGACACATGGCTGAGATCAAACCTATTTTTATCATTTGGTTTGCAGACGGCTCATGGTTTATATGGTTTATATATATAGTAATACTATATTTAGACACATGGCTGAGATCATATCTATTCTAATCATTTGGTTTACAGATAGCTCATGCTCAAAACCCCCGTAACTTTGAGGCCCCTACAGGTTTTGACATGACTTTGAGGGACTAATAGGTTTCACATAACCTAAGGTACACCTATATGATAAAATTCAAGAGCTACGGAGCCACCAGAATTAATATTTATATATTTCATCGAGCCAGTCCCGAGCTGCCCTCTGCACGCAAGGCCTGGTCTACCTTAACTGTGTCATCATTTCCGGTTACATTTTTAAAACACGAACTCATATTCAAGATAGATACCGTTTTGCTGAGCAGAGTGGATACTGGCAATGTCCGGCATAACTCCCCCAGCCACATTCTGCTGACAAGTGGCCACAGCTTCATCCCACGTGACCCCAGAATCACCTTGTACTATTTTGAAACACTTGTTTTCTGAAAAAGAAACCAAATTGCACAAGTTAGGAGAATAATATACCATGCAATGATTGAGGTTCCTTAGATGGTAAAGCTTAACAATATTTTCAAATGTTCATTTTGGAAATATTGTGGAGACAAAGTTATAATCATATTTATTATATTTCAAACTAATGTTTACTGTACAAAGAGTTGTTATACTGTAAATATTATAATTTGATCTCTATGTATGTGTGTATTTGTGAAAGAGAGAAGCCCCCCGAAATATATTGCCACGAAGAAATCTCTTCACATATAAACTTTGCAGTTTCCTGCCTCCTCCTCATGATATAGTATTAGGATCTAGGAACGGTGGCTACTCGCTATGAATATTCATCAATTATCCATGGGTTTCAGGCAAGTGTGCTGTAATTGGCCAGCTCTGTCAACTAACAGTGTCAGGCATATTGAAATTAATTTGGGAAGGCCTGCTGATATATGCACATTAAGATCTACACAAAAGTGGGCACCCAGTGCTGTAGACAAGGGTTGAGACAGCTTTGATTTATAACAGGGAGTCTTTTTTAACATTGTAAATGTACCACTTCATGTTAAATTCCATATGTGAAGTACACGGTTTGATTATTTTCACCTCTGCCACTTGGGGGCACTCATCGAGGAGACCCATAAATATTTAGCAGCCAAAACACAAAAATAGTTGATTTCTTGAGCCGAGGCAGAGAGTGTTAGAATACAATTCTGTGTAATATATTCAGACATAAATAACATTCATGAGGTACTATTTATAAAGGATTTCAATGTTACTCACCGACACCGATATAGTCTTTGGGGCAGTAGCCAATAATGTGTGGGGTGACTGGGTCAGTCTTGGGAGTAGAATCCCCCACCTTTCTCTTGCAAACTACTTGCTTTTCATCACCACAATACGCATTATACCATTCCCCTGGATATATTAAGTACAACAATATGAACAAACTCCTGCCAAATCACTCAAAACAAATTAAATCACATACTTATGCGTCAAACGTGTTTGGGATTCAACTTTTTCTTGTAATATTACACTTTGGGCGATTGTAATGATTTATAATAAACGATGCTGACAGAGCTGATTTACTTGTCATCACACAAACTTAAATAATGATGCAAACATTTACCTTGGGTGTCACGCTTCACAAAGGCACAGTGTTTACCGTATGTGTCCTCGACTGGAAAGCCATCTGCCCAGTTTCTGAACTCAAATGTGGAACCATCAATCCAACTGTGAAAGTGAAATTGAACACGTAATGGTTTAGGTAACAAAGATTCTAGGTATAAAATGAGAAGGATGCAAAAGTTTAATAGAATGACTTTCACATGAATGGGTGAGCTGAAATGAATTACATTGACATACATCTCAGGATGTGTACTGAAAAACCTATAGATCTACATCAGAGGGTATACTTAGACATCAAATAGATGATTGACTTAAATTGAGAAAATTATATTTTATCAATTACAAAATCAACAAATGAGCAAATTCGAAGTTGGTTTTTCAATGATTTTCTTTTTGTTTATCTTTTATAATCTATATTTGTCTGATTTGATATGGCAGGCATATGTATGCTATCTGTGATTTTTGCATGGCTCCTTTCTGGTATATGACTGACCAAATATTGCACAAATAAGAATCTATGGAGCTGAAAAACTCCAAAAACGCCAAAATACCTCACAAAAAGAGGAAATTCTAAGGTCTAGGTACTAGCAGATTAAAACTGTGAGCTGGCATAATGCTGGGAATTCTTGTTTGCTGAGATTAGTAGTGGCAAATCACTGGACACAAATCTGAGCATTATTACTATACATATTTCTTTATTGAAATCGTGATATTATTTGACAATTAGCATAATGATTGTAATATTTGATTTTTTTTAATATAGAAAACTTAATTCTATATTGTTAATAGTGTTTAAACAACTGAATCTGGAGAACTATTTTTGAGGCATTGGCACCATTTCCAATGGGTGATCTTTGCATAAGTGAGCAATGTATGTGCATTTTTGGCTGATCTCACTGGAAAACATGCAGAAATACACATATAGGTGACATGTGGTCTGTTGATTTCCACCATGATTGATATGGTCCAATATTGACAACTCCTATTTTGAAGATCTTAAATATTGTTTTGGAATGAATAATATAGCAATCTGATGGAATGAATGTATTTATGAATGAGCATTGTTTGCAGGTATGTGTTGAGGGCTGATGAACTGTTTTGACACCTTGGACAGGTACAGTCCATGTTTATTTTGAAATGTGGATGTATGTGGTTCAGTGAATAATTATGCCATGAGAAAAGGTCAAAGGATATCATCAGACCTGGGAGACACATGCTTATGCTGAAACATTTGGAACGTTTTCATTGCACTGGATATATTCATAGATGCTCAGGGTTGGTTGTGCATATTGCTGAATAGAACCCCAATAAAAAGATTTCATCTTGTTTTGGTATTATTGTCATTTCTATTGTTTCATATTATTCTTCATTTGCAATAGACATATCAATTTATGTTTTCTGAAGTGCTCATCACTCAAACAAAATCCCAATATGAAGATTTCACCTTCAGCATGAAAATAGTACTTTTCCCAACCGGAATTAGAACCCTGGTTCACAGCATAAAATAAAGATTGAAATTGACTCTATGTTACAGTTTCTTTGCTGATGTGTCATTGTTCAAAATTAACCCAAATATGTTGATTCCATCTCTGCTTCCATCATGTTTTATTATTTTTTATTTTTTTGCATTTTCACCATTTGCCAAAAAATGTATAATTTTATATATTCGGACTTTCATATTATTCAAATAAAATCCCAACATGAAGATTTCATCTTTGTTTATTGTATAAAGTCATTGCCTTTTTATATATTCTGCCTTTTTTAAATATTTAAATTCTATATGTTCTGGTGTGCATATAGCTGTAATAAAATCTCGAAATGGAGATCTGATCTTCAGCATGAAAAAAACTTGACCCAACCGGGAATTGAACCCCAGACTTTTAGCATGGGAGACAGATGTCTTACCCACTGAGCCATATTGAAAAGTATGATTTGATCTTCTCATTCGTAAAGTACAAAAATAGTCAATAGTCATCATGACTCTATCAAGTTATTTTATGAAGGAAAACACTCAGTAATTTGAACTCATAAAACAAACAAATGCAATAAAACAAAGAACGTCAGTGATTGGAGTTTATTTTTTTCTGGAGAAGTCATATGGAAAGTAGTCCAGTAGGATGTTAGTTTCAGAGGGAGCTAACATCTTGATATGTACTCAGTAAGTTCACTCATAACAGAAATCAAGATGGAGGTGGGTATGTGTGTGCGTGTGAGAGAGAGAGTTTCATATTACAAATCAACTTCTCCCTCCCAACACCGAGTCAAAGAATTAATCGCATGTGATAAATATGGCGAGTTTGGTACCATTTTGGGATTCCACCTATCGCAGACTTGTATTCTAATGTGCGAACTCCAGCTATATACCAGACTCAACTGAGCAAAGTACAACTTATCATCTCTTCCTCATTTCAGAATATTTTAAAAATACATTGACTTGCGACGTCCATTAACTGTTTGGTATAAGGTTATACTCACGTGAAATCATTTGAATACAATTGGTTCAAGCCAATATAGATATCCCAATCTCTGGATTTGTTCACCTGAAAACATTGTCAAACACATACTTATCACTCAGATGATTACAAATTATTTAACCATTTACAACACAATCTTGAGGAAATGACCATAGTTATAATATAATGTGTGAGGCAAGAATATCGTTGTATGATTTTTGAAGCTTGTGATCGAGGTATATCTCTTTCAACAGATTCTATAAGGTTGTGACCACAGTACAATCTATAAGGTTGTGATCACAGTACAATCTATAAGGTTGTGACCACAGTACAATCTCTAAGGTTGTGACCACAGTACAATCTATAAGGTTGGGACCACAGTACAATTTCTAAGGTTGTGACAAAAGGCATAATTCTACAAGGGCCACGGGCCATGGTGCAGTTTGTTAGAGGGCCAGCTTATAAGCACCAATTCTTCTGTGTTTGTGAGTTTGATCCCCGACTGTGCTGAGATTGAAATCATGATACAATTTCACACATGAGCTGAGGCCTGTACCTAAAAGGTTAATCCATTATCCATGTAAATCTGTGAACGGATGGATTGTTATGTCAAGGTTGGAACCAAGGTATAATTCTGCAAGGTTTTGACCAAGGTATGATTCTACAAGCTTGTGACCAAAGTATAATTATACAAGGTTGGGAGCCAAAGGTATAATTTTAGAAGGTTGTGACCAAGGTATAATTAAGCAAGGTTGTGACCAAGGTATAATATTGGACGGTTGTGACCAAGGTATAATTCTGCAAGGCTGTGACCAATGTATAATTCTGCAAGCTTGGATGAGAACATGTTTAATCCATGTATAAAGTTATTAATTTTACTTTCATATCTTTGAAGCGTGGATATTTCTGATCTTAAATTCAGTGTTTCCAAACTTAATTCAGCTTTACCTTGATTAATATTTCTGACCAAATCTGAGACCACTTTCATAAGAATAAAAAAAGTCTGTGATCCAGTTGAGGGAATCATTGGGTGCACACGATTGAAGCCAGTGGTTTCCGCCAAAATCTGTCACTATACCGCCAGATCCGCGGGTTACACATGATTGGGCAGCGGAACCAGGTGGCGGTTCCGCTGCCCAGGTGAACCAGGTGGCGGATGGACTCACCCTTTACACACAATTGGTCCAACGGAAAGTGCCACTTTGCACACGATTGTGAATAGACGGGCAGGTCGACGGATTCCGCCACATTTCGCCGGCAGGTTCCAATCCCGTGTACTCATGGATATTATCTACAGGGTGTTCCATCGCTCAATCACCGGGTTTTTTCTTATTTTTCTTGGAACACAATTTTGAACTCCATGAACGAAATATTTTTGAAAAGCATATGGTACACTTTACACTCAAAATTCTTTGCTATATTAGGATTGCATTGATCATATATACTTTAAATTTTAGGATGTACATAACTATTTTTACCAGATTGGTAGAAATGTGGTGCCAAAGATTTCATGCCATTAGTTTATATATAGTAATACTTGACACATGGCTGAGATCAAACCTATTCTTATCATTTGGTTTGCAGACAGCTCATGATTGTGACCAAGGTATAATTCTACAAAGTTAGGACCAAGGTATCATTCTAATAACGAAAATATTATTGAAGCTTGTGACCAAGGTATAATTCTACAAGGTGTGACGAAAGCATTTGAGCTAACGCGCATTTTGTTCTTTTTAATCATTATATGGTGAGACCAAACATGCACAGTTGATAATATACGTTCTATAATCTAGTGTATATTCTTTCCTCTCAAGATTGACAGTCAGAATCATGTCATTGCACACCCATACAAATACCAAGCACACTGAATTTCTTTGCTCTAGTTTCGAATGAAAATAATATTTCTAACACCAGGCTCACATATGGAAAGAATAGCCCAAAAATGCCAAAAGATAAATTATGAGATATCAATGATGCAAATCAGCCGTGCCAAATTATTAGTATTATTAGTTTTGTTTTGTTTATTTTATTTGTTTTCTTTAAAAAATCACTATTCAATATTCAATACGTGCAAAGTTATTTATTCAATTTTGTAGCCAAAAAAATTTCTCAAGCTTACCACAGACATGACAAAGTCCATTTCGTATTTGTCTTCAATACTTGCTACATCTCCGCCGTTTTCCATGCACCAATCCCTGCCGCTATGCCATGTAAATTCAGCAAAGTCGTCAGTCACGTGATATTCATATGTTCCATTTGGTTGCATTTCCCATTCGTTTGCCAAAATGACTCCAACTATAACTCCTACAATATCAAAACAGATTTTAAAAGCATCATGCTCGTGGGTCAGCATAATTACAGAGACATTTAACACAGAGATTGGAAACAAGCTGAAGTGCTGCATTATCGCTTAGGCGAACCGATCTCGTGGCGGCGCCACCATCGCCACGGTAAATACTACACGTACCTGGATCCAGATTCGCGGACTTGGATAAATATATCTTTTTTTACATACCTACATCAATGACATCAAGAATGGAAGAATATGTGTAATAAATGCAAAACTATTTATCGCTGATTCACAACAGTTGCTCGTCTGAGTTGCATGGTGCACCGCGCTGACACCTTGTGGCAGACCTGCTGTTTCCAATCTCTGTTTAAATATCTCTGATGATTACTACGTCACACAGTTCATCATGCAAATTATGGTTATATTCAAAAATAAAATTCTTCTTATATTTGATATGTGTTTAAATTTAAGAAATTCTGCTATTTGTCGATAGGTATAAAACAATTGATTTTTAAAAATATGAAATGCTGCCAGACGTTCTAAGGACCGCTAGGTGTCCTGACGGGTGAGGAACAGCGAATGTTGAGCGGTAGCAGCCAGACGCCCCCAAACTGTGCAGTTGAAAAAAAGTTACCAGCAACCAGGACGCTAAAAAGCTAGCACATTCCTACTTTCTGGCAGGTCACCCCACCCAGGACGCTGGGAAGCTGGGAGATTCCTACTTCCTGGCAGGTCACCCCACCCAGGACGCCAGGGAGCTGGGAGATTCCTACTTCCTGGCAGGTCACCCCACCCAGGACGCTGGGAAGCTGGGAGATTCCTAATTCCTGGCAGGTCACCCCACCCAGGACGCCGGGGAGCTGGGAGATTCCTACTTCCTGGCAGGTCACCCCACCCAGGACGCCAGGAAGCTGGGAGATTCCTAATTCCTGGCAGGTCACCCCACCCAGGACGCTGGGAAGCTGGGAGATTCCTAATTCCTGGCAGGTCACCCCACCCAGGACGCCGGGAAGCTGGGAGATTCCTACTTTCTGGCAGGTCACCCCACCCAGGACGCCCGGGAGCTGGGAGATTCCTAATTCCTGGCAGGTCACCCCACCCAGGACGCTGGGAAGCTGGGAGATTCCTAATTCCTGGCAGGTCACCCCACCCAGGACGCCGGGAAGCCGGGGATTCCTAATTCCTGGCAGGTCACCCTACCCAGGACGCTGGGAAGCTGGGAGATTCCTAATTCCTGGCAGGTGGCCAGTGGAAATGTGACTGCGATAAAAGGCACAGATCTATTGCTCTACATTGGAGTCTTATAAATTGGGTTGTGATGCCACAAGATCAATGAGCGTAAATGCCAATCCACTTCATCTTATGGCACCACTTGAGCAAAATAATTTAAAAAAAATTACCATTCATACTGTGAAAATGTCATCCGAAAAGGATCTATGGATAATTTTAATTTAGGCTTTGTAGTTATTGAAAAAACTTCTTTGTACATATAAGATGCACTGCTTGGAGTGGATGGTTTGACGTTGCAAAAGGCACATTGTATTTAATATGTAAAATATTTGATTTTATAGACTATGCTGATGACACAACACTCTCAACTTCAATCAATATTATTTTGAAAGAATCTACACTGAGAGATGCAAACATTGCTGTAAATCAAGAATTATATAAGGTTAATGATTGGCTAAAAGTAAATAAACTATCCCTAAACATTTCCAAAACTAAATATATGATATTCCATACTCCACAGAGAAAAATTGAAGAAATGGAAATAAGTATAGATGGCTTCCAGATTGAACAAGTCAAATCTTTCAATTTTCTTGGGATTACAATAAATGAAAATCTTACATGGGTTGACCATATCAATACGATATCAAACAAAATTTTGAGAAATATAGGGATTCTAAATAATCTGAAACATATACTTCCAGAGAAAGCTAAACTTTTGATTTATAATTCTTTGATATTATGTCACTTCAATTTTGGAATACTTCTTTGGGGACATAGATGTGATAGAATATTGAAATTGCAAAAGAAAGCAGTCAGAATAATTCTACTGAAAAAATATAATGCACACACAGAGCCAATTTTCAAAGAGCTGAAGCTCCAAAGAATAAATGACATTTTAAATCTGCAGCAGTTGAAATTCTATTATAAATTTAGAAATGATATGTTGCCAGTCTACTTTAAAAACCTTCCTCTGGTGCAAGGTAATGAGTTCCATGACTATAGTACCAGGGGTGAATTTGAAATGAGACGTTGTAAAATAAAACATGAATATGCCAGAAAATCGATTCGCTATGTAATACCAGAAATTGTAAACTCAATGCCAGATTGTATTACAAATAAAATTGAAACTCACAGTTTACAAGGTTTCTCAAGATATATCAAAATATATTGTATAGATAAATATAAAGAAAAATGTGAAGATGAATATTGTCATGTTTGTTCACTGTACAGATAGATAGTATAACTGTAAAAAGTATATTTCTCTATCAATTAATGTTAGGAATAAAATAAGCTTCCATGCGACACAAAGACATAAAGGACAAAGTCATATCTATGAAATCCTTATTAGCTCCTTCAAAGAACTTACGTAAATCAGAGTATTTTATGTTTATTGCATCGTGGATCATTATGGCTAAACATATTAAATTGAAGTTAAGCATTCTTCTTCTTTTTTTTAACATTAATACCTCCTCTTACACCTAAAATACCCAGAATTCTGTATCCAGATGTCAAATTGATAGCTACTTTTATACTTCTTTCACAGGGTGGCCCCTATGAGAGCGGTAGGTATCAATCCTACCTTAATAGGAGTCTCCCTGGCCTTTTAAATTGTATATTAATTGATTAAGCAATGTATATTATGATAATTATTGTAATTATGGCTGAATAAATGAAATTTGAGTCTTGAGTCTTGAGTCTTTTTATTTGCTGCCTTGGGCATTGTTAAGTTGATGCCAAAGAGCTGTACATATAAAATGAAATGTTTATTTTTTGTATACAACTCCTGAAGCAGTAATAAATATATATGATAATAAAAACTATATTAGGACATACTGAATACTATTTGATCAGATACAACGAGAGCTGATGTGTAAATGTCATGCTTTCTGTGTACTTTTGGTTCGGAGCACCACCATCCCCCAAAAATACAAATCGAATTCCGCTTCATTAAAGATGGCAGCCAGCACATCACTCATGCCATGGAAACAAATAAACACTTTTAATGTTTTGAAAGACAGTGGAATTACAAGGTGACGTTTGAGACACAATTGCAGTTAGTACAGCAAGGTATGCCCAGTTTTGAGAGTGTGGTTTTTGTTTACTTGCAGCTCACTGCACATGCAAACAGTAACACCCTGCACATGCTGGTCTATGATTTACAGCAACTTCAAAATGATGAGAAATTAAAAAGTTCATTTTCAAAAAGGAAGGAAGCTGTATACAAATTCTCTTTTTTTTTAAAGAAAAGACTTTCTTGTTAATACAGCTTATGGGGATGCAAATTTTATTTCTCTGCTTCAAGTTTAGACGATTTTATGAAGAGATTTACACATTCATATGACATGACAGTTAAGAAAATCAGTTAAAAGTTGATGTTACTCCCTCAAATACGGAGGAAACTATGAGTTTCATTGTTAATTTTTCCTTCCTGTTTATTTTTAGTTATTAGCGCATATATTGTCAGGTCAGAAAAATATACCATGATGTTCAGTAGAAAAAAGGTAATTAAAACATTTGATATATATCCCTAAAAAATTTGATTTATATCCCTGCCAATATATGCAACAGGAATTTATAAATATTTTATCTTAAACAATTTTTCATTTTAACTGTTTTTAACAGGAGTATAGATAGTGAAATCCTCTTTAAAATCATGTAAAAAGGTTTGGAATATGCATTTTTCCTTTTTTTCAAAACACTTTTTATTGAAGAGATCAAAACAAAAATTAATAGATATGAAGTACTTTTTCTCCACTTCTGATGTTTGTGAGATGTTGCATGTAAACTCAAGTTTAAATTCAAGGTCAATGTATCAAGGTCAAACGTCAAATGACTAACAAGAAAGTCTTTTTAAAAAAAGAGAATTTGTATACAGTTTCCTTTTTGAAAATGATATTTATAATTTCTCATTATTTTGAAGTTGCTGTAAATGTAGACTACAGTGACTGGCAACTGTCTGAAACTGGCAGTTGAAACTCGGACATTTTTAACACAGTCAAACATCTAGCATACCTTTCTTTTGTGCATAAAGTTATTAATTTTCATATATTCTACGTCTGCAAAAAATATTTCAATTCTATGTTTATTTATGCAGCTGAGGTGTCCGCCAGTCTGTGACTCTGACAGCCAGGTCCGTGATCTGCAGGCCCCTCAGAAGTACATATTGCTCCAACATCCTGTGTTATAATACCCACCACTAATTGCAATTGAGCTGAATGCTGTGTCTCACATGTCAACTTGTAATTCCAATGTCTTTCATAATGTTAAAAGTGTTTATTTGTTTTCACAGCACAAGTGATGTGCCGGAAGCCATGATGACTAAGGTATAGTTATATCACAGGTTGCCAGAGAGTGAAAGTCCCCAGCCCCTCTCTGTCTCTGTCCTCTATACTAAGTATTAACCTATATAAAAGTAGTGATGACAGTAGATATTATTAGTAGATATTTACACATCAGCCTTCGTCGTCTCTGATTGCTTAGTATACAGTACTGTGAGAACAGAGCCTTTCTTATAACATATATTCCTTACTGCTGTAAGAGCTGTATACAAGAAAGTAGACGAAGCACAGCTATGACCTAAGACATTTCTGTTTTAATTTCCTCTTATTGCTGAGATATGCTCTGTACAAAATTTGTGACCTCGAGGTCACTGCACTGAGGTCAATGGTGACATCACTATGATTGGAAGGAATCTGAATCTTCACCTCAATATCTACCTCTTTATGAAATATGAAACATATGTTACCTGTCGTTTTGGAGAAGAATACTTTTAAAGAAAATGTTGACAGACGGACAGATAGATGGACAGACGGACGGACAAACATTTTCCTCACTTCTAAAAACCACAACTTTTTTAATTAGAATATTAGGATATTTTGGGTAAAATGTTGCATATATTGGTAGATGTGAAAGTAATATTCAGAAGAAAGACTTTTTCAAAATAAAAAAATGTTACATTATAAAGACCTGCCAGTAAATGCGTCGATAATGTGAAATAAATGTGAAAGTTTCAATGTAATTAATGTATTCGTATTGAACATAAATTGGGAGTATGATGTGGATATGGACGTTTCTCAAAGGTTATAGAATGTTCAACGTTTGAAGCAGAGGAGTAAAATTGATATTTCCATAATCAGTGGAAAAAGTAGAACATTTCACGTGCTTAGGCCTATATATGTTTCACGATATGTTTAGGTCTATATATTGTCTATGGTCGGTCAAAATTATCATAAAGTTAATAACACACAATGGATTGGCCGTAACACACATTGCACTTTAAATCTTATGGCATCACAATTCCATTAATTATACTCCGAGGTCGGAGCTTTAGTATGTATATCCTTGGAATAATTATGTATATGGAGGCGTGATGGCCGTTATATGCGCTATGGTTTCATGGCAACGCATTGTTTTGAACAATAGATTAAAAAACCCTTTGGCCCTATCATAATTACCACCTTCAGAGCAGCGGAAATTGAACATTTATGTTTAAAAAGATTTAATTGGCCAATATTTTATTGAAGTTTTATAACATAAATGGCTTTCCACATAGTTTTTTTTTAATAGGAAACCATCCGCTCAAAATTACTTCAAATACATTTATTCATTTCTGTTATGATTGCTTTGATAGTTCTGTTAACAAAGAACAATGCATATATCCCCAACCTTTTATTTATTATGCATGTTTATAAAGAGTATGCCACTATTCATATTACCTTTTAAAAGTTAAAAAAAATGTTATGCTATAGCATTTATAAGATACATTACAATGTTTGTGCCAATAGCTTAAAATAGACTGGAAAGAAAAATAACGATTTTTAACATCATTTTTTAATCATTTTCATATCTATGATATGAATGTACAAATCGCATTAAATTGTCAAAGCTTGGAGCAAAGAAATAACATTTATATATCCATAATCGGTATGAAAAAACAAACGTTTCATTCGTAATATGTAAAGTTTGGAAAAATATTTTGCACCTCTTTGCATCTTGCACCTATATGGCATCATAACAATGCCCAGGGCAGCAACTGTGATGTCCCTTTTGATCCTGTGACACCACACCTCCATTCATAGTTACTCCAAGGTATGTAAAAAATCAGATGCATTGTTTGGTCAGAGCTGAAGTATATCAAATATCAGATGCCAAACATCATATGCATTGTTTGGTCAGGGCTGAAGTATGTCAAATATCACATAAGATACATCACTGTGCTGGGCCAGACATTCACCATTTCAAATATTTGCATAAACTATTAATTTAATCAAAACTAGGGAATTGGCAAATTTAATTGTGAGCAAACCGAATATGTCAAATATATTTAGAGCTGAGGAAGAAATGGGTTATATTTAGATATGAATGCTATTTTTTGTGACTTTTAGAAACAAATATTTCGATCTGCTTTGCAGATTTGAAGGACGGTTAAAAACTGATTTATGTTTGTATGCTGCGAACGTCTTGATTATTTTCAGTGTTTCGGTTGTAATATCGATTATTTATTAACAATATTTCAGATAATAATGTTGTAAACTCTTTGACTAACCTGATAAGCAGAGAATAAATCCAAGGGATAACAAAGCCATATTGATTTTTGCTCAATCTGTTTCTAATTGAACAGGTATGTGAATATCGAAATGCGAAGTATAAGGTCCATATGCAAATTCTCGTGTACACTGGAAAGTGATAAGGGGACGTTATCAAAAATATTCTATGATCTGATTATACAATGACTCTAATGTTCTTATCGTAATGCTAATGAATATTTTTACGGGATGATAAATTTCGGAATATTACTGCGGGTTTCTAGTACGACGCTCCCATGACCATTACAGTTGATTGTTCTGAGGACGATTATGTCCCCTTCTGACCAAAAACAAACAAAAAAACAAAACAAAATCTCACTCAGATTTTTCATAAATGAAGCTTATGAAATGATAATGCTCACACACTCACGTACACATATATACACACACACGCACGCACAAATCATACAATCTGGAAATACATAGTGGAGATGGGCTAATGACTCAATCCACACTTACAAATGAACCCAAAGGTGTGGCCACCTGATCAAATCAATCCACTTAGAAATTCATCTCCAACTTGAAGTTTACCTCTTTGCTGATAACTAATATACAGAGATATATATTGGTGCAGCCAGGGACTGGTACAGCGAGTTGAAGTGCTTGATTAAAAAGATAAGTGCCGAACCGCAAGAAGAAACTTAAAATCTGTGATTTGCTAGCTGATATATCGTAATACACAGTTTAGTAAACGGCTGTGAAAATGGTGTGTTCTTCAGAAGGTATCTATTAATTCATTGAAAATCAGCTCAAATTTCGGAAAAGAATATAATCGATATTGGGGTACAGATGTGACGTATGGATGCATGGGGCACAAATATGTGATGTATGGATGCATGGGGTACTGATATGTGAAGTATGGATGCATGGGGTACAGATATATGACGTATGGATGTATGGGTACAGATATGTGAAGTATGGATGCATGGGGTACAGATATATGACGTATGGATGCATGGGTACAGATATGTGAAGTATTTAGTTATTCTTTGTAGGCTAATTGGAATGTGTCAGTAAGACCATTTCTTAATAAATGAGGGACCAGCTGGTCAACCACCCCTCTCAGTAAGTTTGGAAATATAGTTTAGGATTGAGACATGTCTTCAAGAGAGGTATTATAATGGTGATTTTCACGTTTTCTGATACTGCTGAATCAGTCAATGATTTGTTTATGATGGCAGTAATAATGGGTAAGAGATCATCTCAGAGGTCATGCAGTAACCAGGTGTCACATGACTTCTTAGCTGCCTTTTTCACCAGTTTGCAGACATCATCCATTGTCAACGGCATAAATCTATTCAGCCCTAAGGGGGTAGGTAGGGGATTAGTGCTATTGTTCATAGTGCCCCCTGGTGGTTGATTTGAGCAAATTGGTGCATTATCCATGTCTTTAGATAGATTTTAATTTTTTTTATCAAGAAGTCATTGCACTTCTCTGCTTGGGAAATTTCACAGTCAGATTGGGGCATTGGTGTGTCCTTAGCCTTGTGCATCAGCAAATCAATGGCTCTAAAAAGCTTTTTATTGTCCGGCTTGTTTTCCTCCACCAAATTTGAAAATTATATAATTCTTTATCAATGGGGAGATTCGTTTTTTCATCGTTCTCTCAAGCTCCCTCATGCTTAATTTGGTCATTCATCCAAGGCACTGGTTGGCGTGTTTTAGAGGAGCATGTTTATCCATCAAGGATGTTAGCGTCTTATCATAGTAGTCTACCATGCCATATAGGGATAGGCTGATGTGGCTGATGTGGCTGATGTCATCCCAGGTCCATACCCTACAAATTCCTATAATTGATGGATTTTTTTACGGAGTTTAGGTGGTACAATATCATTTTATGATCAGATATATATTCGTCCACAAGGCAACTCTTAAGCATCTTATTCCGCTTGAAAGTCATGATTAATTCAAGAGTATTATTTGGAACTAATGGTAGCCACAATTGTCATATAAGAGGAAACAATTACATGCGTTGTGATTTACAGACCTGAACCCTCGCCCCAGAATTCTGAACTCTATGATGAGTTCACAAGAATTACTACACACTACTGCACCTTTGATCGTGATGTGTTGTTCTTAGGTGACTATAACTTCTATGACAGTAAGCTAACTACACCTGATGTCAATGACATTTGATCTACTTTTGAAATGACACAATGGATCAAGGAACCAACCCATCGTCTGGGTAAGACCCTTGATCTCTTGATGGTTAGCTGGTGGATGTGTCACACCCAATGTCAAACCACCAAAACCTCTCAAGAAATACAAAAAATACAGTAATTTCGATAAAATTCTCGATAAAGATGAACTCAGACATGACATCAAATCCACTGTGCATGACTCTAATGAATGGACGGATCTTGCCTGCATCTGACATGATTGAATACTATGATAGTGCTCTCATATCATTTTTGGAAAATAAACCATGCTTCATTTACAGTAGCACACATATCCTCTTGTAAGCCTGCACCTTGGATGAACGAACAAATAAAAATTGAGAGGTCTCTCAAGAGAAGATTCGAGAGAAAAATGAATAGGAAAACTACAGAATGACAAGGAATTATACAACGTTCAAAGAAACAAGGTCATTGGCACTGTCATGCACAAAACTTTGGATATGCCCATGCCACCCACAGATAACCTCCTGAACAAAGCATTTTCAATGATTTCTTCATTGGGAAAATTGGGAAAATACTGGCAGAAATGGATAGGTCCACATGTAACATTGCTTCACCGCTAGATGGCAGGATGAACAATTATACAATACAACCCATAGACCGTTTTAAACCATTGACACCTGATGATGTCCTGACTTTGGTCAAAAAGCCGCAAAGAAGTCAAGTGAGCTGGATCCAATACCCACGTGGCTCTTCCATGACTTCCTTGATGAGCTACTACGTTTGAAAACTGCCATCACCAACAAATCGCTGTTTGAATCGGCAGTTCCCGTCAGTATGAAAATTGCTCTAATTGTACGGCTACTAAGGAGGCTTGGTCTAGAGCTAGTTGATAAAAACTATACGAAAGGTCACGGAAAGGGTAGTGGCTAACCAATTGGAAGAAAATGGTCTTACTGGCAAGTAGCAATCTGTCTATAAGGACTATCATAGTTCAGAAACGGCACTGCTGAAGGTACAAAATGATATCCTTCGTGATATGGATGATAAAAAGACAGTAATCTTACTGTTACTAGACATCTCAGCAGCGTTTGATACAATTGACTATCAGATACAGACTTGAATCGCGCTGCATAGATGATGTCAGGTCCCTTCTGATATCAAACAAGATGAAGTTGAAGGATGACAAAACATAGAGTCTGATAGATTCAATGCGCCCCTCTGGCCATAGTGTCAACACTACAGATATTGATGCTGGAGTCAGTGGCGGACTATATGGACATGAAGGCTTATATAAGGAAAATGTGTAAAAATGGTCATTATCACATCCGGACCATTACAGCTATCAGGCTAGATGACAGGCTAGGTGTCTGGATAACATGACTTCTGACAGCCTAATACATGCCTTTGTCACGTCTACCCTTGACTATGGTAATGGTCTTCTAGCAGGTCTTCCTGCATCTGAAATCATGAAACTACAATACCTGCAGAACTTTGCAGCACATCACTATTACATGTGAACCGACAATAATGTAAAATGCAAAATCATAGTGAAAAAGTGACCATGAAAATATTGAAATTCCATTTGGCAAAAGAGCATCAATAATTGGAGATAATTCTACCCGATTTTGCATAAATTACTGGAGTAAAATGATAATGACAACTTGCACTGGAGACCTCTCGATGTTGTGAGCAAGTTAAACACAGTTGCATGAGGCTATGAGTTCTTACGATATACATTTGGAGGTATATATTGAAAAAAAGCGTCAAATATCTAATATCAAATATCAGATGAACTTCTTGCTCTACTCCAATACCTGACGCAACTGTACAATCAGTTTCGAGCTCCCGCTTTTCCGGCCAGATGGAACGTTTACTTTGAAATGAGATCGTCACGCCATCTGTACATGTAATAACACGGATCAGCATTGGTACAAGTCTATTCTTTTCAGTCAGTTTATATAAAAAAAAGCAAAAGGATTGTAAAATCTGTTCACACCAAATGATTTATTAAGAGCTCATTTCCCTCAGTCTGACCTTTCACAATTAAATTTCATAATTTAACCAACAATAAGTTGTTAATATAGATACTTTTTCAAAATAGTTTAGCATATCAAAATTTCCTCTAATTTCCTTTGTAGATTAGTCCAAAATAAAAAGTTGCTCTAATATTGTTAATTCTGAACGGATTTTGACGAATAAAGACTCTATGAGCTCGATTTCAAAAGATGCAGATGATTGAATATTGAAATATATACGGAAATATAAATATAACATGTTGACAACCTCGTCTATTAATTTTGAAAAGAAACTAAATAATGAACTGTGAAAAGTGAATAAGTAACAAACTTCACACACACCCAAAACAATGACACCAGCTGACAAAGTTACTTGCACATGTATTTGTTATTGTAGTCACTTTCTCACAAAAACAAGGCCACTGATTGGCTGTGTTATTACATGTCACAAAATGTTTAACTTGGTGTCCATTGGCTTCTAAAAGAAGCTTGTTATGGGCGTGACCTCTAAGTGGTCAATACATGCAGAGCCAGGTATAAATCCTGTATCTGCATTGGAGAGTAAATAGCTGCTTGCCTATTCAGATTCCTTTAACATTTTAAACATATCACAAAAACATTATATTTTTGTGTAATTTGCATGATTTCTTTATCAGCCAGCAGCGGACCTGTTGTTTATCTGTTCTATCAAACATTGATTATGTATGTACTCATGGGCATAATGCAAACATCCTGCATTGCATAATTCTTATCATAATTATATTAATCTATCACAAACAACAGTAGGTACATTTTGAAAAATATCTAATATCAAATATCAAATGGACTTCTTGCTCTACTCCAATTTCTGGCGCAACTGTACAATCAGTTTCGAGCTCCCGCTTTTCTGGCCAGATGGAACGTTTACTTTGAAATGAGATCGTCACGCCATCTGCACATGTAATAACACGGATCAGCATCGGTATAAGTTTTTTCTTTTCAGTCAGTTTATATAAAAAAAGCAAAAGGATTGTAAAATCTGTTCACACCAACTGATTTATTCAGTGCTCATTTCCCTCAGTCTGACTTTTCACAATTAAATTTCATAATTTAACCAACAATAAGTTGTTATTATAAATACTTTTTCAAAATATCTCAGCATATCATAATGCAAACATCCTGTATTGCATAATTCTTATCATAATTATATTAATCTATCACAAACAACATATTCATCCAAATAATAATACTACACACACAAATCTAGTTCGCGCACCAATCATAGAAATTACAGACATGGCATATAACGTTTTTTACTGTGTGGGACACAACTACAAATGATACATGACTGAATGTGGACCCTTGTTGGCTATTAAATATTGCCAGTGACCTTGAAGTGACCTTTGAATGACTTTGATAATGAAACCCCCTTTTCCGTGGATTTTACTAGAAATTTCAAAATTCAATCACCTGCATCTTTCAAAAACAAACTCGTAGAGTCTTTATTCATCAAGATCTGTCCAAAATAACAATATTAGAGCAAATTTTAATTTTGGACCAAACTGCAAGAGAAATTATAGGAAAGTTTGATATGCTGAGCCATTAAGAAACAATATTTATACTGACAACTTATTGGTGGTTAATTTGTGAAAGTGCATATCATACTCTACAGAAAAAAGCAACTTTAAAGCTCAAAATAAAATGCAAATAATGTCAATCAATTTTGAGATTTATAAATAAGCTAAATTTAGTATGGAAGGTGTACGAAAGATGACAATTGATTAAAATTGGCCCAATGCAATCTTTTAAAGTTTCATACATTTAAAATTTAAGTGTAATTAATTTTCAGAATATAACCCCTCAATAAGTTGTTCTAATCATAATGGTATATAATAAAAGGATAAACTCTCAAAGTGTGTGAAAATGTGCTAATTTGGCAACAGGAAAAAAAAAACAGATGACAAAAAAAGTGATCTATGTAGACACAAATTTATTACCTCATTGAAAAGCTGATTTCTTTCTGCAAATTCTCATATATCTTATTTCTTCTTTAATAAGAGGAAGGTGCTAAAATGATTTCTTGAATATGTATATGAATTTGGAGAATGTGTTCTATTTTGGCGCCATTTATGCTGGGTGAAAGTGACACCATGTACCCACTGCAATAGGAAGTTTTGTACCAACTATTTCATGTTCAATGTCTCCCATTTCTTGTGATGTACCCAAACAATGAAAAGGTTGATCAGTCAGAGACCAGCTGACAAACGGAGACCAGCTGACAAATGAAAGTGTCCATTGTGTCAATGTTTGCGCTTCAACCTGGCAAAACTCAAGAAATAGTGCTAATATGTTCTTATTCCGATTTTATTCTTGAATGCAAAACCCGAAAATTGAATAGTGAACTCGATTTTTTGTATAAAGATCAGTATATAAATATGTTAACAGTGAGACTCTTACCATAATATTCTTACGTGGGTAAATGATTAACATTTTGATATGGAAATAGTTTTGTACTGACTATCTACATTCCATATGAATCTTTGAATGCACTTGGTAGGCTGACTTCGGATCCATACCTGAGGGGAGCTTCTCTTCCGGAGGGGAGTGGAGCCATGTCAAAGTTTTATCAGTAAAGTGAAACAAACATACATGCTGATGTTTTGAGGTTTTAATCACAAAAGTGTTCAACATTCTACATATCTAAATGGACAGAAATAGAGGAATTCCAGTCCAGTTGAAGTTGAAGAGATTGTACTGATATACGCACCAAAATATCAATAATATGAACACAATCTATTGCCGCATCAATGATAACATTCACAGATTATACTCTCTGTCAATAATTGCAGATCAACATAAAGGGGAGATATCCGTCAACTATGTGCGTCAGGTCCTCAATATGTCCAGATCCCAAAATAGTTATTAGGTATAATCATTCAAAGATCGTGTCATTTTCAATCGTACAATTTATTTATTTTGTTCTTTCAGTACAATGAAACCATTCAAAAGGAAAGAAATTTTTTTTGGATCTTTTCTAATTATTAAGAGTTTAAAGACGTTTCCAGACAAACGTTAAAGTTTAGTTGAATGATATATAGAAAATAAGGGAATCCTAATAAACCAGCGTGCAGGAGGAAATAATTATTTTCCTGATATTTTCTCATCAAGAGTTTAAAGACGTGTCCAGACAAATAGTTAAGCTTAATTGAGTCCCATGTAGAAAACATGGGGCTGTTGGAGTCACATTGAGTGACCAGTGGATGACCTGCAGCTGACCAGTGGATGACCGGCAGCTGACCAGTGGATGACCGGCACCTGACCAGTGGATGACCGGCAGCTGACCAGAGGATGACCGGCAGCTGACCAGTGGCTCACGGTTTGCCTCGTATTATTTCAATCAGTAACCTGCATTGCAATTACCATCTTTGTTAACAGCAAATCAAGATGACATAGATAGACAGCCCTGTAAGAAGCACTCTTTAATATTGGCCGTGGTCACACTGGTTAACATTTTACACGGCCGGCAACACGTCTCAGTGTGCACTTCTGCACGTCCACAATACCCATAGTGGAGTACATGGTGAAACATGAGAACCTCGATAATCTCATTTCATGGTTTATCATTGAAACTGACACCACGATTTTCGTCTGTTGGACTCAAAAGAGAAGACTACTCTGTGTTATGATCAATTTCAATATCTGACAAGTTTTAAATGAAGTATAATCGACGCTAAATTTCAAACAATAACACCAGTTGAGATCTCATTCTCGACACTAAGCTATACCTCCGATATGTCTGGCAACAAAAACCCACACAAATGTTTACATGATTCACAACACCAGAAGGTTATTTGGATCACGAGCTCTGTACAAAGAAGACAGATGTAAGTATAATTTGGGAGACAAACATTTATTTGAGAATGTCTCCTTGAGAGCGAGCGAGTCGCGTATTTACTTCATGGTCAAGGTCTCGTATGAGCAAAGCATTTTCGGTGGTTTATATCATTTAAAAAACAGGAAACTGATATTCAATAGCAAATTAAAATAATTCCCAACGATAAGTATCTTAAACGAACAATTTATGCAGATTTTCCACTGTATAAAAGATGAAATGGAGGCATATAGTGTTACACGGCTCCCATCTGGTGTGCCACGGGCCGTGGCACAGTTGGTTAGAGCGCCAGCTTATTAGCACCAGTTCCTCTGTGGTGATCCAAAGGTCGTGGGTTCGAACCCCGGCTGAGATTGAACTCATGATACAATTTCCCACAAGAGCTGAGGCCCGTGCCAAAAGGGTTAACCCGTTGTCTTTGTAAATCTGTGACCGGGTGGGTTGTCATGTCAAGGACCTGCGACATGACAATTCAGTGAGGCAGCACTATATCTGCTACAAGTAGGTCTCATCACGAAATGACTGAAATAATGTTGAAAGAGATGTAAAACCCCAAACAAACAAACAAACCCATCTGGTGTAGTTTGGTTCATATTCATGTGATCAGAATGGAGTGGGAGTTGCAATAAACTATATCATAAACTATGATATATTGGCCTCGAATATTGACATACTTAATAATGCCCACACATGCGCACTCTGATGCCAAAACATGCAGGAAATATTGCCTGGCCCCGAACCAGCCGCAAATGACTTCGGTCACTTTTGCCTCAGAAATATTACTCGAGGTGGAGTCGCATACTCCCTCTCCCACAATGCTGTTCTTTGCACAGAATTTGCCCGCACATATCAGCATGCAATTACCATACTGTTGTGAGATTAGCATGGTTAGTTGGCAGAACACAATTGTACACGTGTCCATGCCTATTTCAAATGGATCATTTATAATTTGGGAAAGGGGGGATATTTGAAACATCTGGTTGAAAAACTTTACCATTGATATACAAGTTTGATGTACTGGGCCTTAACATCACTTTTAATAGTATTTCAGTCTTTTCGTGGTGAGACTTAACATATCAGGGACATCAGCTCTGCCCAAGAAGAACAAGTTAAGATTTCCCCCCTCCTCCCTTGGAGATTAATAGTCCATTCCCTGTTGACTATTTGTATCTGACTATTTTAGTATACATGTCACTAAAATCTCAATTAATTTGTTGTTGTACTCACTTTCTGATAATAATAATAATGACACCAATTGGCCATATGACCACATGTGATGAAATATTTGACTCATAGTCTATTGGCTGCCAATAAGAAGCTTGTACTGGGTGTGGTCTCCTACAATTGTCAGGTCTATACGTGCAGAGCCTGGTATAAATCAAGGATCGTCTGTACAGAAATATGCAATCAGGGAGATATACATAATTATAAATTAGACTTTTACTCTCATCTCCTGTACGTTTAGAAAACCTCATTTCACGAATGCTTTAAAGACTTAACTATGTGATCAAATGTTATTACACATCATATTACCCCCCACATAAATTTCTGTACCATTTGAAAGTATTGCTAAATGTGTTCTGCTAAAATTCAAATCATCCCTCAAACAGTTTGTCAATAAAATGTGTTTAGCTGACAAGTGATCTGGTTCAAACACTAAGCAAAAGTTTGCTGAATTACAGAGGTTTATCTGCCTATTAGTTGTTTCTCTGTTGGTACATGCCTAGCACCCGTTTGGGCCACAACAGTGGTTAAATGCACAGTTCTAGGCATTTTCAACAGAACACAATAATCATTCCAGGTGTGTTTTAGTTTATCGTAAGACCACTAATAAAGTTGGTAGAACGATGAATCGTAGCTTTCTTGGTTATTTAAGTGGAAACCAACAGGTGGTGCGTTTGACACCCACTGCATGTTACATAATATGCTTTATGCACATTCAATCAATACATCTTATAAGTGTGATCCTAGACACTAATAACTGTTCCAAATTGGGACAGTAAACCAACTCGCAGGTGCCCGTATGTTTGGGGTTTCCTGTTTTATATTAACGTGAACCAATTAGAGTAATCCTCCAATAATTAGTGACATTATGTGCCTGCTGCACAAATCCATTTCAATGAGGGATCCTTGATAGTCTTAATATATTTGGACAAGGATAGTCCAGTATCAGGGGTGGGAGAGCTCTGAACCAATCTGTGCAGTAAATCTGGACCAATCTGGTCAAATAGCGTCATTCTGGACGCTCACAGAATCACAGCCAATATGAGTGGTATTTGACCGTTGTTGCTTGGAGTAATTATGAATGGAGGCTCAACGTCGCAAGATCAAAAGAGACGTCATAGTTGCCGCCCTGGCCATTGTTATGATGGCGCCATATAGGGGCAAGATATGAACGTTTTGACGTAATTCTTTTTCAGTAGTATTTAAAGCCACCAAAACCACAATTTAGAGCTATACATATCGCGAATGAAATGGTAGTTTTTTTCATACAGATTATGGGGATATAAATTTTATTTCTCTGCTCCAGGTTTAGGCGATGTTATGAAGAGATTTGTACATTCATATCAAAGTTATGAAAATGAGTTAAAAATTTAATTTTACTCTCAGATTATCAGGAAATCACATACTTAATTGTTATTTTTGTCTTTCCAGTTTATTTTTTATTATTGGTGCTTATATTGGCAGTTTAGAAAAATATACCACGTTATTTAGTGAAAAAAATACAATCCGAAAATCTAACTTACATCCCTGCCAATATTTGCGGCGTCATAGATACTTTGTCTCATGAAATATTATGTCATTTAAAATCAATGAAATATGAACAATAAAAAACTGCATCAGGAATTTATAAATGCTATATCACAAACAATATTTTGTTTTGAAGGTTTCAAAAAAGTAATATGGATAGAGAAATATTTTTCAAAAACATGTATAAAAAATTAAAGGTTTGGATGATTTATTTTTCTTTCTTTTTTCGAACATTTACAGCAATCATACCAGAAATTAACAGATCTTATTTCAAGTCATTTTGAGTGGATGGTTTGTAAGCCTCAAAAGAACAAATGTTCTGACTTTTTCTTTGAAAAAAAGAATTCAGAGTGTGTTATGAAACACCATTAAAATATTGGTTAGTTTAATATTTTAAAATATAGATATTAATTTTTCGATCATCCTGAAGTCGGCAGTTATGATAGAATCAAAGGATTTTTTGGTTTTTGTGGTGGATAATGGCGAGACTGAAAAAGTTGCGTTCTTTAATCTTTATATATCGACTATCGTGCCCATTTTCAAAAGAAAATAACATGCTCATCATGTGGCCCAGTTTAAGACTGCATAACAAGGGGTAATTCCTGACTTGCGGGCACAAATATTACCGTAAAAACCTTATAAATGTGTCATAAAATTTACACTATCATTAACAAGACCCTGTTACACACTCAACTGTAACGAAATTTGTTAAATTTTGCGATGATTGTTATGTGATTTTGATGCTTTTTATGAGATATCGTTATGTAACAGAACCAAGATTGGTTCAGAATTGGTTCCGAACAATGGCATGACATCATACCACCCAGATATGTTTCGATTACCGACCAGATTGGTTCAGAGCTCTCCCACCCCTGAGTATGATCCAGTCTGGCGGGGAATTATATTTAACCAAATGAAAACATTCTTTGTGTGTTTCCATTCCACCTAAACAGCATAATGCACACTGAAACATACCCCAAATATATGTGAAATTGCCTCCATAAAGTTTAACAGATGTACTTTATAAATCTGGTTCTTCGGGATATAAGTACTTTGCAGCACAGCAGGATAAACAAGTGTTGATTTGAAAAATTCAAGCTCGCGTAAGTTTGCAAAATCCCAAAATCCTTGGGCAAAATCCAAGGAAATCTTACTCTACTTCGCACTCACAAATCTCTTCTGAACAAAAGCGCTATCTGACGATGAAAGCAGAAAAAATGTGCCAAAAACATGGCCGCCATGGACCGAGCGAAAATAGATCCGGAAATCCAGGATACAGGAAGTACAGGCACTTATACACATTTAATTGTGCACATGATGCATCAAAATCCATAGCACAACATGAAATCCATGACTTGTGACATTTCATTCCGTTATTATTCATCATAATCATAATGATTATCATATTCTTTTGGCATCATTCCTCATAGTATCACATTCTTCATATTATCACATTCCTTACATCATCACATGCATCACATCATCACATGCCTTATACCGTCACATTCATTACATCATCACATGCCTCATACCGTCACATTCCTTACATCATCACATTCCTCATACCGTCACATTCCTTACATCATCACATTCCTCATACCGTCACATTCATTACATCATCACATTCCTCATACCGTCACATTCATTACATCATCACATGCCTCATACCGTCACATTCCTTACATCATCACATTCCTCATACCGTCACATTCCTTACATCATCACATTCCTCATACCGTCACATTCCTTACATCATCACATTCCTCATACCGTCACATTCCTTACATCATCACATGCCTCATACCGTCACATTCCTTACATCATCACATTCCTCATACCGTCACATTCATTACATCATCACATTCCTCATACCGTCACATTCATTACATCATCACATGCCTCATACCGTCACATTCCTTACATCATCACATTCCTCATACCGTCACATTCCTTACATCATCACATTCCTCATACCGTCACATTCCTTACATCATCAGATTCCTCATACCGTCACATTCCTTACATCATCACATGCCTCATACCGTCACATTCCTTACATCATCACATTCCTCATACCGTCACATTCATTACATCATCACATGCCTCATACCGTCACATTCATTACATCATCACATGCCTCATACCGTCACATTCCTTACATCATCACATTCCTCATACCGTCACATTCATTACATCATCACATGCCTCATACCGTCACATTCATTACATCATCACATGCCTCATACCGTCACATTCCTTACATCATCACATTCCTCATACCGTCACATTCATTACATCATCACATGCCTCATACCGTCACATTCATTACATCATCACATGCCTCATACCGTCACATTCCTTACATCATCACATTCCTCATACCGTCACATTCATTACATCATCACATTCCTCATACCGTCACATTCATCACATCATCACATGCCTCATACCGTCACATTCCTTACATCATCACATTCCTCATACCGTCACATTCCTTACATCATCACATTCCTCATACCGTCACATTCATATATCAATCTATTTCTCACATCATATTCTTTGCAGCATCACACATTTGTCTTGTTCCTTTTAATAATAAATAAAATAATAAAATAAAATTTGTATAGCGCTGATACCAGACAAGTCTGTTCATAGCGCTGAATCCATATTTTTTATCCATATTTTTTCATGTCATTATATTCCTTTATATGACCACATTCGTGTCATGTTGAATCATTGATGACTTCATCGATTTATATGATGGTGAATTTGTTTTGCTTATAGCATCAACTATCAAAACCTTCTGAAAAGAAAAAAACAACTATGAAGGTTTATGAATTATTTCATTGTTATTTGATTATCTTCATACATAAATGAACTGTCCGTGGAATCATTGACAATGATTAATATTACTGATTAAATAAACCTGTTTTATACCCGGACCCATGTCAGATTATAACTGTGTGCATAACGTATTTGATTGTTTTATTATATTATCATTATAAGAAATTGTGTATTGGGACAAGTACTTTATGACATATTATATTTGGTTAATAGCCTGAGCATGTAGGAAGGATGTGTGTAAGCTGCCATATCTAAGTATAAGCTGCAGTCTTGTTATGTTCTTCCATTCCTGGGTACAAGAATACCTCAATAAGGTAGGTGTTCCTGAAGCATTCTTTGGCTAACCTTCTAAGAAAGGTCGGTATCGGAGCATATTCAGGTATATTCCTCGGATACAATATCTCCCTCATTACATTTGGATAATTTTGCTTAAACATTTACATTTGGTTCTAAAGCATTTACGGGTATAATACTTTATTATGAGTCTAACTATATGTTGCGCCGTATTCTTACAAAGTTGAGTTTAGAGGGTTGTATCTTTTGGGATATTGTAGAACCATTTCAGATATAATTTGCAGTAATGTAATGCGAGTAATGCGAGTAAGGCTGTCATGTAGAATATTTACTCTGTTAGTCAAAACAAATATATATTAATGGATTAATTTGACAGATTTTTTTGTAAAACTGATTTTGGATATCGCCAAACATTTCTGAAGCAAATTATCTTTCAGCTATGATTCCTCATACTATTTGTATTAGTTCTGTTACAGACTTCCCATCATCTCGCTACAGGTGCGGGAGAACTTTACCGCACATTACGGCGCGATTGCAACGTTGTCAATCTGAGTGAAATCTGTGTGGTGTGCCGTAAGGTAAATGGTGGTTGCATTGAAAACGTTATTTTCTTTAAAGCATTCATATAATCACAGAGGTCACAGGCAAATTTATAGAGGTTTTGGGTATGTTGAAATGATATCTTGAAACAAGCAAGCTATCTCACATAAATCAACCAAAATACACCAACCATGATTATTATTATGTTTTGCTGAAAGTGCCAAATACTGGCTGTACTCTTGTGACCACCATGTGACCTTTATTGCGTTCTGTTAGGGTGTTAGGCCTGTACCAATGAACAAACATTAAGCCAAATGGACCGTTGATTATCAGATATATATATATATATATATATATATATATATATATATATATATATATATATATATATATATATATATATATATATAGTCCAAAGTAAAAAGGTAGTTGTATACAGTGTTATGGTGATAAAAGTAATCCAACAAAGTCCGTGGTGACAAAGAGTTAAAACCTTTTATTGCGACATGTTTCAGTCCTTCAAGGGACTTCTTCAGGCTTAACTAAGAAACCATTGAAAGTGATATATATATATATATATATATATATATATATATATATATATATATATATATATATATATATATATATATATATATATATATATATTTGATTTGCAATCTAATTAAATCCTAGCTGTTTGACTTTAATATCCTGAGTTACCCAGAATAGTGTGAGCAATTTTCATATGAGCAAATTGTCCACAAATGTCAAATTCATGTAAGGGGAGGACCTTTATTTATTCTAGGGGTGGGGGTGGAGGAAACAAATTTTGCAGGTTTTTTTAGGCACTCAGTTATTCGCATTTTTTTTTACATCTCCATATTTATTTTCTCAGTCACTTGAGCCACCATTTTTCTTTTCCTAGGGTGCAAACATCCTAATTTTTATACTTATATCTGTGTAAATGGACGTATGATGTATGTTGCCTTAAAAGTTATGTTGTAAATTGTACTTGTTTGCTGATTCCTCAAAGCTAGGTCCTTAAACATGTTTTGGGTAGTTTGTACATATTGCTGCACTGAGAAAAGTGAGGCAAACCTTTTTTAGTTTCCTTTTCCCCTCTAAAATTGACCACTACAAGATTGAAACTCCATTTTTTCCCAAAAATTTGACCCTTCAAACAATTCTTTTTCTGAAGATGTGCGAGTCTCAATTTACTTTTTTCTCCATCAAGTGGTCTTACTGATATTTTTTTATTTTCCTCCACCATCCCCCCTCCCAAATGAATAATGGTCCATCCCTAAGGTATTAAGATTACCATCGGTTTCTGTAGGGTATTTGCATTATGCAATAAAGAAGAAAAAAAACTAAATAAAAAAAAACTCTTAACGGTTGATATCCACATGGAAAATGTAGATGTAACTGACATATATCTTAGTTTAACATTAATTTGTTGTGCTTTTGATCGGGGCTTTACTTCTGTTGCAACATGTATAATGGAATTCGTATGACACATGTTTATCTTAAAATAAATGGCTGGAGCTGAAAAAATAAATGTTCACTGTTCACTCAGGCCCATGCTGTTCACTTCATATAAAGGTGATCTCAGTGTGTGCAATTCAAGTTGAGTAAACAGCAATCTCACACTTGCATTGTATTTATTTCAGGATGTACTTATATGTGGCGGTGTATCTGGGTGTGGCAGTGTCCCTGGTGGCTGGCCATGGCAGACTCATAGACCCCCCATCCCGGGCCAGCGCCTGGAGGTTTGGCTTTGACACTCCCAACAACTACCAGGATAATGAACTCTTCTGTGGAGGATTTTCGGTATGCATTTCAAACTACATATATTTCATGCAAACAATAATATAACTTTTTTTCCTCTCCAAGCTGTATTTGTCTACTGTTGTAGAACCAGTGGGCTTTGCATGGTGGGAAGTGTGGTGTATGTGGCGACCCCTGGCAGGGACCAAGGGAACATGAAGTAGGTGGCATGTATGCCACAGGGACCATTGTGTCTACCTATCATGAAGGCTACACCATCCCAATCACTGTGGACCTAACTGGCAAGTATATCCATCAATAATTAACACTTGGTCAAAATGGGGTGGTTTAGTTATTCAGTTATAGCCTATCACAAAAGCTGGTTTGAATTAATATATTTACAGCTAATCTAGAAGAGTATTTTGAATTCACATTGTTACCACCAATCAATAAGTTTATATTTTGGCTAACATAAGGGCCGATTTGAATTCACATCTGAAACCAATCATAAAATGTGATTTAATTCACATTTATCAGAGATATTTAAACAGAGGTTGGAAACAGCAGGTCTGCCACTTAGTATGAGTGAGGTGCACCATGCAATTGTTGTGGATCAGCGATAAATAGTTTTGCATTTATTACACAAATTATTCCATTCTTGATGTCATTGATGTACGATTAACAAAGATATTTGATAAGTAAGTAGTTCGCATAATCATTTCTTGCAAAAAAGACTTATTTATACGAGTCCGTGAATCCGGATCCAGGTCCGTGTTATAGGTCTACGTGTAGTATTTACTGTGGCGATTACTGTGACATTAAAAGCCAATCAAAGAGTTTCTCTGATTTCATATGTTAACAGCCAATCACAAGGGATGGTTTGAATTTCGCTTATGTCCCGTCAATGACCCCAATGTCAAGGCCACCCAAGCATGCCTGGATCAATACCTTCTCCACCTGGCGGCGGATGGATCTGGCACTAGATTCAATGTGAACAGTGGTATGAAAAAGGTGGAAATGCTTTTCCAGTTACCAAAGGGATTGACATGTTCGCAGTGTGTACTTCAATGGAAATATAATACAGGTCTGTACAAATACCTTTGCCATAACTGGTTTAAAAATTGTGATGATAAAAGGATTTATAATTATTTGGTATTTCCAGGCAATTCATGGGGAACTGACCCTGAAACTGGGATGTCTGGCATAGGATTAGGACCACAAGAACAGTTTTATGGATGCGCTGATATAGCAATATCTGGTGACAGTGACTCTGGACCAGACCAAACTCAACCTACCCAGCCACCAACCCAGGCAACTACCCAGGCACCAACCCAGGCAACTACCCAGCCACCAACCCAGGCACCAACGAATGCTCCTACCCAGGCACCAACCCAGGCACCAACCAATGCTCCTACCCAGGCACCAACCCAGGCACCAACCAATGCTCCTACCCAGGCACCAACCCAGGCACCAACCAATGCTCCTACCCAGGCACCAACCCAGGCACCAACCAATGCTCCTACCCAGGCACCAACCCAGGCACCAACCAATGCTCCTACCCACGCACCAACCCAGGCCCCGACCCAGGCACCCTCTCCTGGTGGACAGTGCTATGCAGTTGGGGCATATGCCGGTAATGCCAACATGGACAGTTGGTGTCAAATCAACTGTGCCGCAGGGTACTGTCCCGCTTCTCACTGCGCATGTGCAGACCAGACAACTCCAGCCCCCAGCCCTGCCCCCGCCAGTGCACCCACTGAGGGATGCTTTGCAGTTGGAGCTTACTCTGGCAATACCAGTATGGACCAGTGGTGCCAGGTAAACTGTGCCGCGGGGAACTGTCCTCCTTCACACTGTAGATGTGATAAGAGGAAGAAGGAGCTCAGCCTGAAGGAACTCATAGAAAGAACCATCAAAATGCTAGCTACAAAGCAAACCAAGGCAAATGGTAATTGAAACGTATCACATCAAAACTTGCAAGAACAGATCTAATGGACTCTTTACAGATAAACTCAGGAATCCTGGATATAGGCCAGTGTACATATTTGATTAAAGCTACAAAACTATACTGTGTCTAGATATTGATTTATTTATCAATTTATTTCTCACTAGTCCGGTTAATAGTTAGGGCTAGAAAAACATAATTATTTATTATTAATCGTATTGTTACTTTAATTGTTTATATCGATTGTTGCATCTCTCGTGGTGGCCGAGGCCGGACCCCCTGGTGGGGTGATTACTGTATTATTATGTACACATTCTACTAGCTGTGCAAAATATATTTCTTGTCACTCTTCGTAAGAGTAGTGCATTGACTCCTGCTGACATGCTTCCGTCTGATTTTATATACATATAGCTTAAATTGTACTTGACAGAAATCTATTTGAAAAAAAGGCAAAAACAATTATCTGTTTGGTAAAAAGCGAATGATAGAAGTTTGTGCTGCAAGCTTTCGCTGCCAATAATTCTATCCCATAGATAAATACCTCCTTGTTTCGCTGCCAATCATTTTTTCTGAGAGATACCTGCTTGTTTCGCTGCTAGTCATTTTATCCCTTGTTACGCTGTCAATCATTCTATCCCAGAGATAGACACCCCCTGGTTATGTTCCTATCCCGTGTTTGGCTACCAATCAAACAATCTCGGACATGTATACCTCCTTGTTTCACTATCACTCATTCAGGCCGTTTCACTATCACTCGTTCGACGCTGTCAGTCGTCGGCCCACAGCTGGACACTTTTATTAATGCTTTTTGTCATCATGTCAACATGAAATAATAAAAGAAAGAACCTCAGTAAAGTTCAGAGTAGAGCATTGAGTCTTCTATCTTACATATATCCTTAATTGTGTAAATAATATCGTTGATAGAAAGAAGTTAAAAGCAAATTTGATCAACGTTGTCAATTTGTTCACAAGAAACAGCCTGAATCGCTTTGCACTATGTGCAATTGCTATGAAATGTAGAAAGAACGCATGTGCGGCAGTCATTTAAAATAAGTCCAAAACAGCATTTATAATTCATACCTTTCTCTGCCATAAATGTGTTTCATAACAATGACACATTGCTCAATCCTAGGATCGTACAGTTTGCATGCGAGAACTTAGTTAATTGTTTGCACTCCCATAATGCAGCACAGATATATGAAAAATATTATCAATCTGTTGGGGTGATCAATTGGAAACTTACCAATAAAATATATTTGTAACCGGAAACAGTAAAATGTGAATGGATTGAAAAATTTGATGCGTCATGCGTTGTTTTCAATTGTGAGCATTTCCGATTGTAAGTTAAGCATATGACGTAAATTATTCTGTGTAATCTGAGCAGTGGTCAAATGTAAGATACGTTATATATAATGCCAGTGTCTGATGCCACCCGGATATAGCACTTTGTACTCACATGGGATACAATCACAGATAAACATTTTTATCAAATGTAAATAAAAACTTACGCCTCTTTACGTTTTGGGACATGTATATAAGGATTGTCAGCCTCATTTACTATTATCATTTCAAAATAGTGTTGTCGCTTCTTCAAACAGACTTCTTGCATTTATAAGACCAGAGAGAATAATAGGCCGGGAGCGTCATTATCAGACAAGGTAAGATAGTTTATCTAGTGATATAATAGAAGGTTTGGGACAAACACAATTTAGTAGATTGTTATTAGTGCTTCTGATCCTACCAAATAATGTCTAAATCACCATGCTCTTGTTTAAAAACCAATATAGCTTCACCTCAGATACTGGCCAATAGCTTCATGAGACCGGGAACCCGTCTGAAAGAGTGCTCTACTATATCACAAAGGCCGTAATTCAGAGCACGTCTGGGGCATCACTGTCAATTTCTCCGTGGCCAAGTTATGCCTCAGTCACATTTGCACCGGGCGCCGGCCGGGAAGTAACAATCGGCCGACTTCACAATCTGCCGGGCGCCGGGGAGTTTATCAACAACAATCTCAGATATGCCGTATCTGTGGTCACATTATTGAAGGACACTGCACGGCACGTGCAAGACTGAATGGCACAGACGTCTAGGATATCTTAAAGACGTCAAGCTCACTGACAGACGTCTGTAGGATATCTTAAAGACGTCTAGATCATTGACAGACGTCTGTAGGATATCCTAAAGACGTCTAGATCATTGACAGACGTCTGTAGGATATCCTAAAGACGTCTATATCATTTGACAGACGTCTGAAAGACATCCTAAAGACGTCTATGATATATCGCAGGGAGCCCGTGGGATCATCTGACGATGGTCTGTGAACACATGAAATATAAATAACCCTATTTTCACCGCACGATACCACCGACAGCCCTAAGATTATCTGCCGGTGTCCCTGCGGGACCCTGCCGTGTACTTTAAGATGATATTTGCTGATAAGACATCGGGGAAACGCCGGCAACTTTTAAGTTGCAGCTAAAAGTTCCTGATGACCCGCCCGACGTCTTAAAGATGCCGAATTGTGGCCGATGATCTCCCGGTGCCCGCACGGCAATCTGAACTGCCTGCCGATTTTGTAAAAAAAAATACTCATCGGCCGGGCATCTTTACTGAAATCGGCGCAAATGTGACTGATGCATAAGGGCGAGCACAAAGTTCAATATATTACTTTTTACAAGTAGCTAAATTTGGCAATTCCGATCGTATAATTCAAATTCATTTTGTTACTTACAGTTATAATTTCCCACCAAATACATACTTTATTTCATGCTGCACTCGTACACTTAATTTACAGGGCATGTTTGTTCGAATAATTTCAATTTCATTGAATCAAATACACAATGCTGATATGAAAATTATAAGAAAATAATTAGCTGTAATTTGGAATAAATATCCATGAAAAAATACTTTTTTTAATCGGTTATATTTGAAATTCAAAGTTTTATCTCGAAAATATTGTCGTGAAGTTGTGATTTTGTTGTACGGGCCGTGGAATTGTTAAAGTTTGATTAATCAACTTTTGAAAATGAATTTTTGACAAAGTACAAAGTTTCCAACATTTATGCACTGCTTTTGTATTATTCTTCATAAATCTTAATAATAATTATCCTATGATATCCGAACGCACATCCGGTTTTGGAACCAATCACGCCAGTCGAGACAATGGTGAGAAAAAATAGCAATCATTTCGAACAATCAGAAATCAGCTAACAGACGATTACAAGAAGTGTCCATAGTAACAATGGCGGGAAACAGTGATCACCATGTGTCTACATTCCAACATCGCAGATGGCTTTCTAAGAATAAATGACAGAGACAAATAATTAAATAACTGAGAAAAAAATGTAGGGCGGTTGGGGATTTGTCTAGTTTTTATATTTAGGACAATAATATGATATGTATCTAATTCTCATTGAAAACAGTGCTATCCTACATGTCGTATTTGATGGAACTGGAGAAGAAAAACACAAAATATTATTTTAAGAACGTCAGTGTGATATACATTTTGATGTGCCGTCGCTTAACTTTGTTTAAAGAGAACAAAGCAAAGGTCTTGTAAAGTGATTCTTTTTATCTAAGACCTGTCATAGATGTCAAAAGTTGATATCTGATGATTGATAATGGCGATAATTGAAACAATAATACCGTCGTTGACCAGGATCTGTCCGTTATGAAGCCAGATATATAGTTCAAGAGTCAAAAGAAAGGCTGGCAAATGATATATGGTGTCAATGTCAGCATTTCACCATTTGCACAGGTCAGAGATAAAATTATAGTATAAAACCATCATAAAGTCATCTAACAGTCTTACAACTCGCCTGACATCGGTAGTCGCACGAGTACGAGTTACCCCCAAACTCTGCGTTCTCTTTTCTGTGGAGTCGACACGTTTGCCAGGTATATTTAAATATTTGTCAGCTGATTAGTTTAACAATTATTTACTGCAGTTATTCCAATAACTTGTTTGAAAATAAATAATGCAAAATGGTTAGTATCATTTAGCATTTTAGGGCAAATAAATTGGTGAATATGTATTTTCAATTTTGTTTTGGCGTTACGTTTTTATAATCTGCAATGCATCTATCTATTTCAGGATGTACGTATATTTGGCGGTGTATCTGGGTGTGGCAGTGTCCCTGGTGGCTGGCCATGGCAGACTCATAGACCCCCCATCCCGGGCCAGCGCCTGGAGGTTTGGCTTTGACACTCCCATCAACTTCCAGGATAATGAACTCTTCTGTGGAGGATTCGCGGTACGTATATGTCAATGTGAAATAATTGAAACTGATATCTTATAATAGTAAAAAAGGAATAACTCCGAAGAACAATAGTCAATACCATACACGAAGGCCACGTTTACATTGGTTTGAGGGAAAGCTTTTTAGCCTCAGTTTCCTCTGGGATGACCCAAAGGTCGTGGGTTCAGTTCTCGGCTTTCTTGACATTGATTTCATGATACAATTTCTCTTATACAAACTGAGGCCCATGCTTAAAAGGTTCACCAATTGTCCTTGTAAACATGTGACCGGGTGGTCTGTCTTGTCAAGGGCCTGCGACATAACAATTCAGTGAGACAGCATTATATATGTCATGAAATAACTGAAATGATGTTCCACCTTATATTATAGAATCAATGGCAAAGCCATGGCGGGAAGTGTGGTGTTTGTGGCGACCCCTGGCAGCAGAATCCTCGCCAGCACGAAGCGGGTGGCAAGTATTCCACAGGAACCATTGTGAGGTCCTACGAGGTGGGCCAGGTCATACAGGTCACCATAGAAATCACTGGTACTTATCTCATGTTTTATCGATTATGTTGAAAATTATCTCATCACATTTTATGCATAATATTTAATTTTATGCACAAGATCTAATCATCTGATTCTTTGATTACCACAGCTAATCATCGGGGCTGGTTTGAATTCCGCCTCTGTCCGGTGAATGACAAAAGCGTGAAGGCCACGCAGGAATGTCTGGACAGACACTTGCTGCAACTGGCCGATGGTTCTGGTACGAGGCTGCCAATCGCCTCTCACTTTCAAACAGTTTATGTAAAGCTGCAATTGCCTTCTGACCTGACATGCTCCCAGTGTGTGCTGCAGTGGAAATACAATGCAGGTGAGTTACCATGGATACCGATTTATTCTTGTTATCATGGTAATATTACAAGGTTATTTCCTTGTAATTCAGACTGGGGTACTTTGGTTATGAAAGGTGTTTAATGAAATAGTCTTACAGCATCATATGTAAACTGTATGCAATAATATGTCGATACTGACAACGTTGATTTCTTTGCAGGCAATTCTTGGAATACTGACACAGAAACAGGCGAGTCTTGTGTCGGGTGCGGACCTCAGGAACAGTTCTATGGCTGTGCTGATATTGACATCAATGCCCAAGGAGGAATAGTGCCTCAACCCTCAACCTCTAAACCCTCAACCTCCAAACCATCAACGTCCAATCCATCAACCTCAAAACCATCAACCTCAAAACCATCAACCTCAAAACCATCAACCTCAAAACCATCAACCTCAAAACCATCAACCTCAAAACCATCAACCTCCAATCCATCGACCTCACATCCATCAACCTCCATTCCATCAACTTCCAGACCAACAACCTCCGCAGCATCATCCTCGAGGCCGCCCTTGGGCCAGTGTCGTGCCGTTGGGGCGTGGGCAGGGGACGCTGGGATGGACGCGTGGTGTCAGATGAATTGTCCCCGCTACTGCCCGCCGACACACTGCTCTTGTCCTGACAAATCAACCCAACATAATAAGAATCCTTTGCAAAGAATCTATCAAAAAGCAAGAAAACACTTAGTGCATCAGGCACGCCATGCAGGACATTAATGAATGGTTTTCGAGACACATGGATTCAAGACACATGGTTTCAAGACGCAGTAGACTAGTAAATGGTTCAAAGACACACGATGCAAGTCATAATGAATGTTTCTATTTTTTACCCAGGTGCCAAAATGGCCGCCACATTCATTGTGATGTCACACACTCGTGTCCTCTAATCACCACTCTATGACAGAGCCGATAAAGCTTGGTTGGTACCCTGTAAGACAAGACACACACACAACCTACCACATATCACCCTCTGGTGAGTGATAGGAATATCATTATAAACTACCTCTATCATCACTCACTTTTATATGAAAAATGGATAGGTTTTGTTCATTTCTTTCCCCAAATACTTACTTATAAATACGTATTTGTTATTTTACAGCACAACATGATGCCCCTTTTTAAAGGCTTCAATTTATACCCTCTTATCATTCAGATATTGGAATACGCTTTACAAATAAAAGTAAGATTTTTCCTCATTGAGCCCATAGAATAAAAACTGATGTATATTTATGACTGTGCTGTGACAGAGGAACTCCCTCAATATCCTCATGAGAATTCATTGCTATTGTAAAATCCTAATACTATCTTCCTCCAAAATATTTGTTGTGCAATGTAAATATTATTCAGCATTAGAGATGTAATAAAATGAATAAAAGCACTTATACAGTATAATTTTTTTATATTTATGAAATGAAATTAGTTACTGATGTATGTAAATAAAATAAAAACTAGACATAAAAATAGTAATATTGCAGTTATCTTACTTTATGATATTCTAGGAGTAATGGTGGCTTAGAGGTATTTTAGGCTGTTAGAGTGGAGGGAACTATTCAGTCACATTTTGCATGTAGGTCACTGCCTGCACAGCAGGGCCCAAACCATAAGGAATCTGGAAAGCTAAGATGGTGTCGAAATTGTGTGATCAATACAATGTAAGGTCATGCATAAGACTATGGACACTCCTATGCCCCAGTCAAAATATGCTGCAGCTCAGGCGGAGAGGTTGAATAGCTTCTTTATTGAGAAAATTGAGAAAATCCGGCGAGAAATGGACAATGCACCACCTACCACTATTCCGTCGCCAGGTGGCACTACGCACAATACACCAGAGAATCTGAAAAGCTAAGATGGTGTCGAAATTGTGTGATCAATGCAATGCCAATTCCCCTTTCTCTCATATACAACTAAAGGGATGAAAGATTCAATCACAACTTTGGATAAGATCATTTTTATTCCATGTATAATGTTGTTGATTTTATGTTTATGACCTACATGGCAAAATGTGCTCCATGTGGAAAACACATGGTCTTGTTTTCACATGGTAAACCATGTGGTTTTCACCAGGAAACCATGTGTTTCTTCACCTGGTGATAACCACATGGAAAATTTTCATGTGGAAACCATGTGTTTTGCCACATGATTTTCACATGGTTTGTAAATCATGTGGTTTCCATGTGAAAACCAGACCATGTGGAAATCATGTGGTTTTCATGTGATTTTCATGAGGAAAGTGTGTGGTTTTCATGTGAATTAATACCATGTGGTTTCCATATGGAATCTTTTTGTGTGAATATCATGAGGTTGGGACTCAGAAAATAATTTTAGCCCTTATCACCCTTGGAAAATTATCACCCTTGGAAAATTTTAGCCCCTGGGAAATTTTAGCCCTTGGGATATCATCACTATTAGAAAATATCTTTGGAAAAAAAACCACCCTTGGAAAAAACCACCCCTGGGAAATTGTAGCCCTTGGAAAATTGTAACCCTTGGAAAATTGTAGCCCTTGGAAAATTGTAGCCCTTGGAAAATTGTAGCCCTTAGGAAATTGTAGCCCTCGGAAATTTTCACCCTTGGAAAATATCACCCTTGGAAAATTATCGCCCTTGGAAAATTATCGCCCTTGGAAAATTATCGCCCTTGGAAAATTATCGCCCTTGGAAAATTATCACTATTTGAAAATATCCTTAGAAAAAAACCACCCTTGGGAAATTGTAGCCCTTGGAAAATATCACCCTTGGAAAATTTTAGCCCTTGGGAAAATATCACCCTTGGAAAATTTAGCCCTTGGGAAAATTTCATCTTTGGAAGTTTAGCCCTTGGAAAATTTAGCCCTTGGAAAATTTAGCCCTTGGAAATTTTAGCCCTTGAAAATTTTTAGACCTTGGAAAATTTTAGCCCTTGGAAAATTTTAGCCCTTGGAAAATTGTCACCCTTGGAAAATTATCGCCCTTGGAAAATTATCGCCCTTGGAAAATTATCGCCCTTGGAAAATTTTAACCCTTGGAAAATTTTAACCCTTGGAAAATTATCACTATTTGAAAATATCCTTAGAAAAAACCACCCTTGGGAAATTGTAGCCCTTGGAAAAATATCACCCTTGGAAAATTATCGCCCTTGGAAAATGTTAGGCCTTGGAAAATTTTAACCCTTGGAAAATTATCACTATTTGAAAATATCCTTAGAAAAAACCACCCTTGGGAAATTGTAGCCCTTGGAAAATATCACCCTTGGAAAATTATCGCCCTTGGAAAATGTTAGGCCTTGGAAAATTAAGTCCTTGGGAAAATATCATCTTTGAAAATTTTAGCCCTTGGAAAATTTTAGCCCTTGGAAAATTTTAGCCCTTGGAAAATTTTAGCCCTTGGAAAATTTTAGCCCTTGGAAAATTTTAGCCCTTGGAAAATTTTAGCCCTTGGAAAATTGTAGCCCTTGGGAAATTGTAGCCCTCGGAAATTTTCACCCTTGGAAAATATCACCCTTGGAAAATTATCGCCCTTGAAAAATTTAGCCCTTGGAAAATTTAGCCCTTGGAAAATTTAGCCCTTGGAAAATTTAGCCCTTGGAAAATTTTAGCCCTTGGAAATTTTTAGACCTTGGAAAATTTTAGCCCTTGGAAAAATTTAAGCCCTTGGAAAATTTTATAGCCCTCAGAAAATATCGCGTTTAGGAAAATTATTGTGCTGGCAGAAAATTATTTGGAGATGTTTCCTTTGTCTCCCTGTGTAAAGTTGATCTATCCTTTGTCTCCCTGTGTAGAGTTGATCTTCCAGCTTGTGTTGTGTGTTCACTTCAAGCCTGTGAGGCACGTGCTGCACTGTGACGTCACACTGGTATATACATTGGGCAGACAACATCAAAGAGAAGGCACCAATTTTCAGGTCTTGCTGTATGAGAAACTTCTTTGTTGTTTTGAGCCATATACAGATTTATAACTTCAAATGGAACAGACTTTGTCAGAGATGCTGAAGAAAGACTACTATTTGAAAGTTGGACCAAATGGTGAGTACAGGTTACAGGATATTATGCAATGCATGGGAGAATCGCTACTGTAGCCCAAAGTTTGTGGTTGGGCATCACTTGTATTGTACATCTTTTGTGTGTTTTGCATGTGACCCATATGTATTGAACACCACTTATGTGGTTTGTACATCACTTATCAAGTCAAGTTATATGAGGTTCCCTATCACTTGTGAGGTTCCCCATGACTTGTGAGGTTCCCTATCACTTGTGAGGTTCTCCATGACTTGTGAGGTTCCCCAACACTTGTGAGGTTCCCTATCACTTGTGAGGTTTCCCATCACTTGTGAGGTTCCCTATCACTTGTGAGGTTTCCTATCACTTGTGAGGTTCTTCATCACTTGTGAGGTTCCCATCACTTGTGAGGTTCCATATCACTTGTGAGGTTCTCCATCACTTGTGAGGTTCCCTATCACTTGTGAAGTTCCCTATCACTTGTGAGGTACTCTGTCACTTGTGAGGTTCCCTATCACTTGTGAGGTTCCCTATCACTTGTGAGGTACTCTGTCACTTGTGAGGTTCCCTATCACTTGTGTCACAAGTTGTGAGGTTTCCCTATCACTAGTGAGGTTTCCCATCACTTGTGAGGTTCCCTATCACTTGTGAGGTTCCCTATCACTTGTGAGGTTCCCTATCACTTGTGAGGTTCTCCATCACTTGTGAGGTTCTCCATCACTTGTGAGGTTCTTCATCACTTGTGAGGTTCCCTATCACTTGTGAGGTACTCTGTCACTTGTGAGGTACTCTGTCACTTGTGAGGTTCCCTATCACTTGTGAGGTTCCCTATCACTTGTGAGGTTCCCTATCACTTGTGAGGTTCCCTATCACTTGTGAGGTTCTCCATCACTTGTGAGGTTCTTCATCACGTGTGAGGTTCCCTATCACTTGTGAGGTTCCCTATCACTTGTGAGGTTTCCAATCACTTGTGAGGTTTCCCATCACTTGTGAGGTTCTCCATCACTTGTGAGGTTCCCTATCACTTGTGAGGTTTCCCATCACTTGTGAGGTTCCCTATCACTTGTGAGGTTTCCTATCACTTGTGAGGTTCTTCATCACTTGTGAGGTTCCCTATCACTTGTGAGGTTCCCTATCACTTGTGAGGTTTCCCATCACTTGTGAGGTTCCCTATCACTTGTGAGGTTCCCTATCACTTGTGAGGCTCTCCATCACTTGTGAGGTTCCCTATCACTTGTGAGGTTCCCTCTCACTTGTGAGGTACTCTGTTACTTGTGAGGTTCCCTATCACTTGTGAGGTTTCCCATCACTTGTGAGGTTCCCTATCACTTGTGAGGTTCCCTATCACTTGTGAGGTACACTGTCACTTTTGAGGTTCGCTATCACTTGTGAGGTTCTCCATCACTTGTGAGGTTCTCCATCACTTGTGAGGTTCTTCATCACTTGTGAGGTTCTTCATCACTTGTGAGGTTCTTCATCACTTGTGAGGTTCCCCCATTACTTATGAGGTTCCCCCATTACTTGGGGTACTCTTTCATTTGTGGCGTTGTACATTACTTGTGCGGTTGCACATGAGTTATTTGGTCAGTATCTAGTGACCATATATCATTTATGGGAATAGTTAAATCAGAGAGGGAGAGCACTTTTTCAAATTACTCATGGATGTAATGTCTTATTTCTGAATGAAGATAATGATACTGTTAAAATTAGTCTTTTTTCACCAAATTTGATAAAAAAAATACTTAAGATATCTAGTAGGTTCAAGTTTGATACTATATGTCACATTTTTTTTTTACAGGACGAGCAGTCACAACCATCATGCAGAATGAACAGACACCCATCCATAAAGGAAGGACTCGATGCAGAATCTGTAGTCACCCATCTATGCAGGAAGGACTAATCCAGAATGAGCAGTCACAACCATCCATGCAGAATAAGCAAACACCCATCCATACAGGAAGGACTAGATGCAGAATGTGCTGTCACCCATCTATGCAGGAAGGATTCAGTGCAGAATGAGCAGACACACATCCATGCAGGAAGGATTCAGTGCAGAATGAGCAGACACCCATCCACGCCGGAAGGATTCAGTGCAGAATGGGCAGACACCCATCCATGGGGGACTTAAGGACTCACATGAGCCCATTGTGCTGTGTACCACTTTCGCACATAAGATATTAGCAGGAAAGATTCAGTGCAGAATGAGCATAAATAAAGGGTCCTGTGAGGTCTGAGTATTCACATTACCAAAGAAGGGGCAAAGTATGGAATAAGGGACTAAGTACAGTACAATTTCAAAAAAAGAAAAGAAAAAAGGAAATTCCATGCAAGAGTGACAGTTCAGTATGGCATGTCACAAAATTGCAGAATGGACTAAGTGTTAGATGATAAGTCACAAATATGATGAATGGACCTTTAAATCTAGAACTGCCTGAACTGTTAAGATATTTAAAGTTGAAATGTGATTCATTACTTGTGACCAGCAGGTGCTTCATATTGTTATTCAACATCACCAAGGAATGATGTCACAATAGGCTGGTTATTATGCCAACTTTAAGGTTAACTTCTAGGTTAACAATAGCAGAATTATGCCCCAATAGCTGTTTTGAGTTCCCTTACAAAATTATTATGTCATGAAATTAAACATTCATGTTGCATAATAATTTTCTTAAACATCAAGAACTGCATAATTTATGTTCTGACACAATGATTCGAATATTTTAATTCCTGTATTTATCTAAATGTGTACTAAGATAGATTAAATTATTTAAATAGTTGTACATTGCTCTAAGTTATAATATTGGTATTGTGATGTATCAAGATTAAAACATTTGAATACTATATTTGTGATGAAGATTGTTCCAATAAAGACTTCTCTGTTGAAATAAAAATGTTTTTGTCATTGATAAAAAAAATCAATCAGCAACTATAATAATTTTCATAAAACTAGTAATTTAGTAATTTTAATTAGTAATTTTAACCAATAGTCTAGATCCCAAATCCCAGCGAGCATGAACCACCCTAACCCCATATCCTCAATAAACCATATGAAAACCACACAATAACCACCAGAAAACCTTGTGTCATATTTCCATGTGGTTTCCATGAGGCTCATTTCCACATGAAAAACACATGGAAACCACATGGAAACCACATGGCTTGAAACCATGTGGTTTCCATGCGACTCGTTTTCTGCCAGGTTGCACATGGTTTGAAACCATGTGAAAACCACATGGTTTCCACATGGCTTTCACATGGAGCACATTTTGCTGTATACTCTGCATGGCAAGGTAGAATCACATATGCATACTACCTCTGACACTATTGGCATCAAATGCGGAATACTTTTTAAAGACGTCTGGTAAATGAAATAGACGTCTGTAGAATATCGAGGGAGTCTTAGGATTATCTTATGATTGCCTGGGAACAAATAAAAAAATCCTATTTTCACCACCAGCAGCCCTAAGATAATCTTAAGATATGCCTCCGCGACACTCACGAGAGCCTGCTGTGTACATTAAGATGATGTTTGGTAATCTTAAGATATGCCTCCGCGACACTCACAGGAGCCTGCTGTGTACATTAAGATGATGTTTGGTAATCTTAAGATATGCCTCCGCGACACTCACAGGAGCCTGCCGTGTACATTAAGATGATGTTTAGTAATCTTAAGATATGCCTCCGCGACACTCACGAGAGCCTGCTGTGTACATTAAGATGATTAAGATGATGTTTGGTAATCTTAAGATATGCCTCTGCGACACTCACGAGAGCCTGCCGTGTACATTAAGATGATGTTTAGTAATCTTAAGATATGCCTCCGCGACACTCACGAGAGCCTGCTGTGTACATTTAGAAGATGATGTTTAGTAATCTTAAGATATGCCTCCGCGACACTCACGAGAGCCTGCTGTGTATATTTAGAAGATGATGTTTGGTAATCTTAAGATATGCCTCCGTGACACTCACAAGAGCCTGCTGTGTACATTAACATGATTAAGATGATGTTTGGTAATCTTAAGATATGCCTCTGCGACACTCACGAGAGCCTGCCGTGTACATTAAGATGATGTTTAGTAATCTTAAGATATGCCTCCGCGACACTCACGAGAGCCTGCTGTGTACATTTAGAAGATGATGTTTAGTAATCTTAAGATATGCCTCCGCGACACTCACGAGAGCCTGCTGTGTACATTTAGAAGATGATGTTTGGTAATCTTAAGATATGCCTCCGCGACACTCACAGGAGCCTGCTGTGTATATTAACATGATTAAGATGATGTTTGGTAATCTTAAGATATGCCTCCGCGACACTGTGTATATTTAGATGATGTTTGGTGAGCAGACATTGTAGAAACGCCGGCAACTTTTATGTAGAAGACATTCAGACAATTTCCCCAGGCAATCATCAACTTTTAGCAGAAGACTCATCCATTTCATTTTCAAATTGCACAGAAATTCATGTAAGTGAAATATGATTGGTAATAACATTTGATCGCAAAGTTTGGGGTATAATTTATATTATGCAAGGAAAAAGTGCTGGAAAACCTCATTTCATGAATGTTTTAAAAGTTTGAATATTAGATTCATTCACCAAGTTTTGCGATGTGCTTGACCATGTGCTTGACATGTGGGATTCCTTCACCTGAAAATGATAAAAAAAAGCCATTTTTTAATTCAAATCAAACTTTATTATCCTAGAAACAATAATTTGACGTAAGTGTGAAGTCACTGAATGGTTAAGCATGCTGAGTGCTATTTTCCAGATGCCTTAAATTGGATTTGCGCTGTAAATATAACATTGAATGTTTCCTTGATGAATCACCTACTGACAAAATAATATATACACAATAACTTTACATTGTAACTTGTTACTATGTGTAAAAATATGTACGAAACTGTAAATAAGTAGGTAGATTGCACGTAATTTTGACTTTCTCAAATTTAGTTGTTGAGTGGTATTTTCCATACGTCCTAAGACCGTATCAGTTCTATGTTCATGATGTTGTAACTATGTATCAAAGCAAGAAGTCAAATCTTGTCAATGCGAATCGGTATTTTGTTCTGAAAACATCTCTGCTGAAAATATTCCTAACAAAGGCGAACCCTCCTCCTCCTCATTAAAATTAACCACAAACAATCTTACAGGTTATATTTACGGCTAACACTGAGAGAGAAATTGTTCACATGTTCATCCTTGATATTAGTTAAGACTTTGAAACAGTTTGTCATGAATGACACAACAAACTTGAGTATAACGGAATCTCAGAGGCAGGTTGGTTAACATTTGGTTAATGAATAAAAACCGTAAGCAGAGGGAAATTATAAACATGAGCTGTCTGCAAACCAAATGATAAAATAGGTTTGATCTCAGCCATGTGTGCTCAGGGCGTGAAAACTCTTGCACCACATTTCTGTCAAATGAAAAATACTTAAATACATCCTAAAACGATAAGATACGATAACAAAGCATTTTTAAAAAGTGAAAACTATACCTTAAAAATATTTCTTTCATGGAGTTCAAAATTGTGTTCCAAGAGAAATTGGGTGGTGGAATACCCTGCAAATAATATCATTCTTTATGAAATTTATACATTTTGCGCCCCGTGTAGTATATTTGCTCATAATATGAGCAAATAACCACAAGGTATTGATGAGATAAGGCATAGTCACACCCAACTGAGCGCAGGATTACAGTATTCTATGGGACACCATTGATTTCCATAATTCCTTCTATCCCCCATCCCGGGGGGTGGGGGGTACTCTCATAGTCAGCGTTACCGGGGAAGCTGGGCTAAATAGGGTCCTTTTTGCTGATATTTTCCCTAAAACAGGTGAAGATATTTCATCATTTCTCCTAAAACAGGGTACTATTTTTCAAATTTCTCCCTAAAACAGGGATCACAATCCCCCTTTCCAAATCTCCCCCGTCTGCATCATCCCTAAATGAGGGTATAAAAAATTCAGCTAGTCCTAAATCAGGGTACCAATAATGATAGAATATTTCCCTAAATCAGGCTCTGGGGTTTTCAGTTCCATCCGGGTTAAGATATTTTATCATTTTCCCTAAAACAGGGTACTGTTTTTCAAATTTCTCCCTAAAACAGGGATCACAATCCCCTTTTCCAAATCTCCTCCTTCTGCATCATCCCTAAATGAGGGTATAAAAAATTCAGCTAGTCCTAAATCAGGGTACCAAATTTCAGCTAGTCCTAAATCAGGGTACCAATAATGATAGAATATTTCCCTAATTCAGGCTCTGGGGTTTTCAGTTCCATCCCAGCCTCCGCGGGTAAAAATCATGAGAGTTACCCCCCCCCGGGCCCCCATCTGTCCAAAATCATAACCTGGGGCCGCAATAGGTTCCCTGTGTGACGAACTAATGAGCTGCCATACCTTCATACCTACCTTACTGCCTGTCACACTTACTTTTCTATTTTAAAACGGTTGCCAATGTGAACTCACCAACATCCATATTACTATTAAATGTGCAGTTGCCGCTAGTTGTAAAATAGTTTGCTAGTTAACTTTTAAATATTTTCCTTGGTAGGTGGAATCAAATGTATAAAAAAAATAAAGAATTCAAAAACCATAAACTTGATAAAGTGGTTAATAAAGTGGTTCATAATAATAATAATAATAATAATAATAATAATAATAATAATAACAATAATAATAATAATAATATGAATAGTAATGATATGAATTGGTATGATAAAGTCATTAATTATTTCACAACCAGCATCTGCAACACCAATCAGTTTGATATTGGGCTTAGTTGAAAGAAATTATACTCCGATTTCTGAAGAAATTGTGATCTCTTCAAAATATTTTTGAAATATTCCATATATAGTTAATGAGAGACTATTCAGATGGTTCCACTGGTTCCATCGAAAATAAACATTTCTATAGCGCTTAATCAGGCTGGAGCTGTTCATATCACTCTAAGCTAATGTTTTGGGTTATACTTAAGGTTACATAAAAAATAAACAATTTTCCTCAAAAAATTGATTTTAAGATGCTAATTTATTTCAGAGGACAAGTTGAAAAACTTTATGAAGTTCAAGATTCAGCAGATTAAACAAACTGGTGATGAGACTAAATTAGTCAAAAATTAGTCTGGATAAGCACCGTATCTAATAGTCGTGGCTTCCACTCCCTAATATAATAAGCCCTTCCAAAGAGATTTTTCCGTTATCTTTCATTTGCATTTTACACATTTAAGAGCACTTGGGGCAGATTTTAGGTCGTGGAGTACTTCAGTAAAAAAATAATCAGCTTTTTAAATTTCCTGACTTCTTCATAAAAATTCACTATTTTTCTGAATCATGAAGGGACACTTGTTAAAAGTTACCTTACATATTTCTGAAGATGACTGCATTGCCAGTGTAACATTTAATGTTTTTTATTGCTTGAAACATCCAGCAGGAAAAATATGAAACATCGAGTGGAAACTTCTCAATGTTTGAAATTATGAAAATACCTGAAAACATCACCAGATAAAACACCCCTAAAGCAGTGAAAAACCACTCCCCACAATACACCAAAAGTGGAGGGTGAAATGTATAGTCACATGGTCTAAACCAGTCTTAACATTGGCAGCCATTTCAATTCTGAAGGAGCTGAAATTCTTGTCCATTTAAAAGTGTGATAACGGACTTAAAACAGAATAAAATGATTGTTTTACAACTGGATATTGCAGATCCTTGACAGTGAAGAGAGAAGCAGACCGATTGTGGGCCGGAGGTTCCCATGTCAGAGATGACCACTCAGTTGTTGCACTACTGCCACACCATACACTGACCCAGACTCTGCACTTAGATGTATTATACACTATAGTAAATAAAACCCTCTACATATAGTTTCTGCAGTCATTATTGATGGGTACAGATAGCCCATACAGTCACAGCAAGCAAGTTCCCAAAGTTATTGCTAAGAAGCCGTGATCCGGCATCAATAGATAACAATTTAAGCTAGACTTAGGATAATGCAGTCAGCGGACTTTCCCATTTGTTATTCTTTTCCTGCACAAGATGATGAAGCGTCTACTTCCTCATCTCATACTAATCTCGCTGATTGAGAACCTTTAAACCAAACAGGCTTAATGATAAAGGTAGTTTGTTTGTTTGTTTGAGGTTTTACATCACTTTCAACAATATTTTAGTCATTTTGTGATGAGACCTACTTGTAGCAGATATAGTGCTGCCTCACTGAATTGTCATGTCGCAGGTCCTTGACATGGCAACCCACCCGGTCACAGATTTACTAGGATACCGGGTTAACCCTTTTGGCAAGGGCCTCAGCTCATATGGGAAGTTGTATCTTGAATTCAATCTCGGCATGGCCGGGGACCAAACCCACAACCTTTGGATCACCACAAAGGAACTGGTGCAAATAAGTGGGGTTTTTATTACTTGCTTTGAGCTCGAGAACTACTGTGGTAAGTTTTGCAGAGCTGTCCATTTCTTCAACTTCCAAAGTTTGCTGATTTTTATCCTTTCCTCTGGCCAATGGCACGTAACATTTTTGTAGTAAGAGTTATATCCAGAAGAAATGGCAAACTTGGACAATGTGAGCATAGTTTATTTACCAAGCCTTTTATCCTTTGCAAATTCTGATTGAAATGATTGCATCTAGGAACTTTTTCCACCTTTTCTAAATTTCAGTGACCAGTGGGAAGCCTGAATATCAAATAAAATTAATCAAAAATGGGTTGTAAAAGGATGCCATAGCCATGATTTTTCATGTATACACATGATGCATTTTGTAGTATGAAGTCATTTAATTTCTCCCTGAAAATTTCAAAATTTCAAATTTCCCGCACAAATCTTTAAATTCCCTGACCTTGAAAAAATTTCTTCCCTGACTTTTCCCTAATCTGTGGCAACCATGCTTATCTATATGACTTTGAAAATTGTCCTCTGTGACCTTAAAATAGCTCAATGTCACCCAATATCATATTTGTCCAAGCCCCTCATATGAAGATCACATCTGCCAAGTCATAACAATATTGCTGTATTTTGTCAGAAAATAAGAGCGTTCACAAGAGAATTTGCTCCTGTGGTGGTCATGACCTTGACCTTGATAAAAGGTCACAAAAAGGTCAGCCCAAAAAATTTCCCAGGCCTATATATTATCATGTTATGGTATATATAACTAAAAAAATATCTTCCCATATATATTTATATATTTTATTTATAAAAAAAAATCTGACATATAGTGACAAAAGTCACCCTATAACATATACATATTTACAAATGACTTCTGGACGCCTTCTATTGTTGATATTTCCAATTCATCATTCAATCTGTGTCCCATATACTAAGCTTTTCACTTGACTGTAAGGCTTGTATACATGAGTTCAGTGTCCACCATCAGCGCTCACACATAGTGGATGGTGTTGCCATCTGGTGGAGATGATATGTCCAGGAGAAGAGAGATACACATGTATCCACCAGTCCATAGCCCAGTTCAGACATGCATCTCGTCATGCTACTTGACCGATCAGAGAGTGTTAAGCTTGATAATGATGGATATAATAATCCTAAAACCTTACTCTGAACATTATTGTATTAAATGAAAATCTGAGATCTGAAGCTTTTTGTTCATCTGAAAATAATTAATAGTTTCATAAATCGATTTGTGAATAATAATTCTTCAATATATTATATAACAGTTCATCTTAAATGCATTTGCAATAATAACTGCAATGCTCGACAGCCTAAGTTAGTGGGTATAAGGTGAATGAGAGTGGTGAGGAGATGAGTGTGTCAGCTGAGCTGCCTGAGGGTGGATGCTCGTCCCTCCCCTGGCAGTAACTGCCTCTCTGCAGCTTCCCTCAACAAGACAATGTATATATCTATTTCAATGTCATCCTTGCTCATTCAATCTCTCCTAAGAATAGCTTTTTATCACTTGAACAGGACAAAACTGAAAAAAAAGAGAAAAAAAATCATTAGTCCTTCATATCTTCTCAGTGATATGATTCAGTCACAATTATGGATAATCATAAAAAAGTGATCACATATTTCAAAATAAAAATATTTTACTAAAGACAATTCCAAAGTTTTAATTTATTACTTTCTTCAAATGTTTGCAATATTGCTCAAAAGTGATTAAGTGCCCTATGATGACCTGAAGTGCCATGATGACCTGAAGTGCCACCTGTTGGTGGATCAAATACTTACTGATGGGTTCTGTGGGGTGGAAGTCTATTTCATTCACTGAGCCTGCATGTCCTGGCAGTTTGTAAAGAATTCTTCGTGATGTTGTATCCCAGACATATACAAATCTGTCTCCTGATCCAGACGCTATCTTACTTCCGTCAGCTGACCATGCCACCCGCAACAAATTCTAAAAATATTAACAAATCTTGTAACATTATGGAGTGCTGCAAACAATATTTGCTTGTATCATTTCTGTGGATCATATTTGAGCCTAAACACAAACCTTAAACAAACAATACCATTTTTCAATGAAATAGACAATTCAGATGTGTCTTTAGATTTCTACATATCATAGCATCATGATGTCATCTTATTTAGGCGCAGGTATCTTTAGCCAGCATATGACAATAGGTCAAGGTCACCAATGTGCCAAATGATCTGATACATCCATTAGAAGCAAGTTTCCTAATTCTCCCGTATTACAATGGCAAGATGTCTTCAGGATTATTACAGACATCCCTCAGTTCTGTGCTTCTGCTTTAATTTGTTCCTGACATACTGAAGTTTTGGAAGATTTCAAATAGATAACCATTTGCCCATGTAAAGTAAGGGAGGATCATCCATATGCTAATACCTTTTCAAATGTATGCTGATTGCCATGGAATAATTTGACACATCTTTCCTGAGGAGCAAAGGGCCGGACATCCCATATCCGTACTGCAAGCAAATATAAAAGCATACATAAAGCTTTAACATACCACTTATTCCAAAGATTTAAGTATAGATCTATATTCATGTTTACTGCCATATAAGCAGAAAAATAAAACCATACGATGTCATTGTGACTGACAAAATACAGGATGAAGACATTAACTCATCGTGCATCACATGTTCCAATGAAGAATATTATAAAAGTGACATACTGTGTGTAAAAGGTACTTCAGAACAAGGCCCAAAATATCATTATTAAAGTAGTTATTAATTTTGCACAAATTCATCAGCTGCCAACACTATGTCTTACCAAAAAAATAGCTAAGAAATCCACTTAGTAATTTCAGATAAGATCAAGTTTGACTATTAGACAAAATAACAAAAATCCCAACCCCTGCATAAGACAGCACAGCTATAAAAAAACATGCATATGGCTTTGTGTTCATACGGCTTTATGTTCATATGCTATGTTTAACAACTGGAATGACTAACAGAAACAAATTTAACAAGACTAGTATGATAACATGAGAATGTATAAGCATGCAATGGAAGTAAATAAAACTGTATGAAAATGAACCAAACAGATGATTATAACTAGCAGGGTGTAGGCTTCATGTACCAACACATGATCTGAAAACACAGATCAATGGCATGCATGCTGGAACATTACTCGTACACCTTCATAGTTGGAAACTACGCCCCCTCGCGATCTTAAGCAGGATTCCACTAGTGATAAAATGAAGGGATGAAAATGAAGGAATACAGTGAGATGAGTATCAGCGTAATGTAGCATGCCGTTGATTTGAGATGTTGATGGGCAAAGGAACTTCAATGACTGACTGGTATTTAGCAAAGAGATCTCTGTGTTTATGCTTAGTTTTGTGTAGCTGTTTCACTAATGATTTATAATGAAAGCCCTGTCTCATCAGCTTCAAACACAGAAATTCATGTCTATCCTTAAAGTCTTTGAATGAGTCACATGCGCGAGCAATGCTGATAAGTCTAGAGGCATAATGGCTGTATGTTCCATATAACAAAACCCCTCCCTCTTAAATCATTTTGAGAAAAAAGGGGGGAGATCCCAGACTTGATTTTCTTGTCGCCTCATCTTTGTTGGAGTCATACCTGTGTTGTCCATGGCAGTGGAGAGCAGATAAGATCCATCTGGACTCAGCTCCATCCCCGTCACGGTGTCAGAGTGACCCCGCATTCTGTATAACAAGTCATTCTTCCGTAAATCCCACACCTGTAAAATAAGAATTGTACATACATACCGGTAATATCAGGACAATCATTACTTTCCTTGCTATGGCTTCACTCTCAACACTTTGGACAAATATTTTCCTTGATATAATTGTTTCTATTTTTCATTCTTTAAATGTTAATATTTTTACCAGTAGATTGTGGTTTAAAATATAAATTTTTCATGGTAAAATAATATTTATAGTATGGATCATGAGCACTGCATTTAAGCATCTCTGGACCCTGGTACTGTATAAACACTTGGATAAAATTTGAATGGATCATATTAGTCATATATGTAATAAAACATTTTCCAAATTATTTGGAACTTGAGTACCTTAATTTCATTGTCTATTCCTCCGGAGAGGATTTGCTCGGCTGTATCTGTGAAGCTCACTGCTGTCACCTGGTATGCGCTCTGGAACGTCGTTACTGCATTTTTTTTCCTGGAGTCCCACAACTAAAGATGATGCAAAAAAGCAATGTGATAGTCAGCTTTACATCTGTACATTCCATTAACAATTCCATCATCCGCTAAAAATTCAACACCTGACAATTTTGTCAAGAATACTACCCAAGCTTTTTTTTTCAAACAAATGACGATTGGTTAGTTTGTTCTGTTTTCCTAAACAAACCAGGAATCATCACGCGAGTACAATATACACAGCATATATCTTTAGCTCCATGAAGCATCTGGATTGTTTCATGTTCTACTGAGCAGGGTGGCCTCACCTTGACGGTTCCGTCATCGCTGCCACTGCAGATGATCTGTGGCCCGCGTCTGGCCAGGTCCAGGGAGTTGACAAATGACTGGTGGCCCTTCAGCTTCTTGACTCTCTCTCCTGTTGTGAGATCCCAAACTGCCAACAACTTGTCTGTCGAACATGTAAACAGCCGCCTGAAACAAAGGAACAATCATCCATCAATCATAAGAGAGGGCATATCAACTGGTATTCCCTGTTTGAACCAACTAATTATGAGATGTTAAAATCAATCATATATTAATAAGTCTGAAACTTACTCTCCATCCGTGGAGTATTTGAGTTCCATGACGGCACCTGTGTGTCCTCTCATGACATGAAAATTCTCACACTCCCCATACACATTCCATAAATCTGCAAAAACAACAAAGATATTCATTCACTCACCCGTTAAAAAGTTAAAACATAGGCATCAGAGATGCACCAACCCTCAGCCCTAGTAACTTATTGCACAACATTCGCTCCACACAATATTTGTGAACAAAACGTCACTGCACCAAAGCAAATTGATGCAGGGGTAAAAAACCCCATAAAGTATCCTGAAACTGTCACCATTTACTCTAGATTTATTGAGATGAGCCAATGACCTTGAAAAGCAGGTTAAGGTCACCATCCATCAGACTTATCTGGGGTCTTCACCAGATGCTTATGTGTGTCAAATCTCATAAAGCTGCCATCATTTGTTCTTAAGTTATTGTGATTCTTGGAATTTCACATAATTGTCCCTGTGACCTTGAAAAATAGGTCAAGGTCGCCGTCCATCAAATTCATCCGAGGTTTTCACCAGATGCTTATGTGTGTCAAGTTTCATGAAGCTGCCATCATTTGTTCTTGAGTTATCGCGATGACAAGGATGATTTCACATAATTATTGTCCCTGTGACCTTGAAAAGTAGGTGAAGGTCATGTTTCACAGAAAAAATTCTGATGTCTTCACCAGATGCTTATGTGTGTCAAATCTCATAAAGCTGCCATTATTCGTTCTTGAGTTATTGTGATTCTTGGGATTTCCCATAATTGTCCCTGTGACCTTGAAAAATAGGTCAAGGTCGCAGTCCATCGAATTCATCCAAGGTTTTCACCAGATACTTATGTGTGTCAAGTTTCATGAAGCTGCCATCATTTGTTCTTGAGTTATCGCGATGACAAGGATGATTTCACATAATTATTGTCCCTGTGACCTTGAAAAGTAGGTGAAGGTCATGTTTCACAGAAAAAATTCTGATGTCTTCACCAGATGCTTATGTGTGTCAAATCTCATAAAGCTGCCATTATTCGTTCTTGAGTTATTGTGATTCTTGGGATTTCACATAATTGTCCCTGTGACCTTGAAAAATAGGTCAAGGTCGCAGTCCATCAAACTCGTCCAAGGTTTTCACCAGATGTGTGTCAAGTTTCATGAAGCTGCCATCATTTTTTCTCGAGTTATCGCGATGACAAGGATGATTTCACATAATTATTGTCCCTGTGACCTTGAAAAGTAGGTCAAGGTCGCAGTCCATCGAACTCGTACGAGGTCTTCACCAGATGCTTATGTGTGTCAAATCTCATAAAGCTGCCATCATTCATTCTTGAGTTATTGTGATTCTTGGGATTTCATCAGGGGCTGAGGGTAACAGAAATTGTTTCTTTGTATTTTCCACATTTTTAGAACCTTTTAAGTGTATACTCAACATTTAAATTTTATTTACTTGTAATTTGTTGTTATCTGGAATTCTTATACCCTGATAATTTCATAGTATTACTCACATATCATCCTGTCAAATCCTGAAGAGCATATGAGGTTTCCATCCGGTGAGAATTTGGCAGTGAAAATTTCTGCCTCATGACCAGTTAGCAGCATTATAGGTGCTTCTAGGCTGGATGTGCGTGGAACTCCCTACAAGACACAAGCAAGTTTCAGAGATTTGAAGTCCATGTGGCAATTAAAATGTGTTCATATATATCTTGATTTAAGAATTCTTGAATATCTAGATTATCGAAGAAAGGTAGTTTCGAAGCCATCCAGTTTTTTTTTTGTAATCTTTGAAATTTCCAGTATAAATAAAACTATTTTTTCCATTGGTACTCTTATTTTGAAGACAATCTGTTTAATTGGTAGAATAACTATTACAAATGCAGATGTGGACAATGTGGTGGAAACACATTTGCATTTTCTCTTTCATTAATGCTTGGAAATTAGGAAGAGATACTATAATATGTGTAAACCAAAATAATTGGTTGCACTGCATTTGTTTCTGACCTTTGGTCAAGGTCATTACCAACTTTGATAGTGAATGCCATATTTTCATAAAAATACAGCAACATCAATTCTTGGATGATATGATCTCTCCTTTGAGGGACTGAGACAACCTTTATATTGGGTAAACTTGAGCTATTTTCAAAGACACAGGAGACAATTTTGAAAACGTGATAAAATGTATTTTTTAGAAACCATTCAAAATAGCATTTACATTGTTACAACATATATCTTACACAAATATTTCGTTCAAGTTTTCAGAATAATTTATTGAATTAGGATACAATGACGAACTTAAAAACCCAATAGGTCACAACTTCAAAATATCACGAGTTACTGAACCACAAGATAAATGTCATTCTAAAAGATCTGAATCAAGCATTATTATATGATCATAGATCTATGGTGTGGCGCCGTAACTAAATAGATGTGGCCCTGTAACTATTTTCCAGAATATATATATATATATATATATATATTCTGACGGTATATATATCTAACATATATATATATGTTAGATATATATACCGTCAGAACAAGAGCAAGGCAGTTACCGTATTTACTCGTGTATAAGACGACTCGTGTATAAGACGAACCCCCAAAATTGAGGTTATTTTGCTTAAAAAAAACCAATTTCCGAATATAAGACGAGTTGGTTTTTCTTGACATATCGGCTCTGCTACCATTCAAGCTTCAGCTGAAGCTTGGCGGTCATTTAAAAAGTGAAACTTAAATATGAAAACTTAAAGATCTTAGCAGTCTTATACACGAGTAAATACGGTAAAACGTAAATACGATGTTCGTATTTTCGAAATAACGGATATCAGACGTAGCGGGTAGATTTTAATTGCGTTTTAAATGATAAATAAAGGTATTTACCCAATATTATCACAAATTCACTTTGCAGGTCAAGAACAGAACAAAACCATCCAATCATTTAACATGCATTACGCAATACGAGGTTGTCATTTTAAAAAGCGGGAGTAACGTAACAGATCAATTTTAATTACGTTTTAAATGATAAATAAAGGTATTTACCCAATGTTATTTCGAAACACTTTGTTTTGACTTTGTTCTCACTGATTCCAATTATCAGCGTTCACAGTTTTGCATCTCGTCATTGTTTCCACTGCTTTGAGTCGTGTCTTCCCTTGTTGACAGAAATGCTTTCACACGTGGATCGATTTTAATTGCGTTTTAAATGGATTGATGGTTTTGTTCTGTTCTCGAACAATTTGTGATGAAACGCAAAACGCAATGACGAAATGCAAAACTGAACGCTGATAATTGGAATCAGTGAGAACAAAGTCAAAACAAAGCGTTTCGAAAAATTAGACCAATAATATTGGGTAAATACCTTTCTTTATCATTTAAAACGCAATTAAAATCAATCTGCTGCGTCTGATATTCGTTATTTCGAAAATATGAACATCATATTTACATTTTACCGTAATTACTCGAGTATAAGACTGTTAAACCGACCCGCTATGTCCGATATTCGTTTTTTCGAAAATAAGAATGTTCGTAATGAAAACTCATAGTGTCGTAAATTTTTGGCGTAAATCCTCGTCCACAGGTTGCTCTCGTGTATAAGACGACCCCCAAACATTAACTAAGAGTTTTTGGAAAAAAACCTCGTCTTATACACGAGTAAATACGGTATATATCGTGAGGACATATATATCCGACGAACACTCCAGTGGCATCAGTTGCTTCAGACCTGATTCTACTATTTGATATGTGGGACCAGAGCATACGAAAGTAGTGCTTGATAATTTCCTACTGCCCCTTACTATCATAGTATGCATGATAATAACAAGAAGACATCAATTAAATTGCATTATTAAATATTACATTAATGGCTTGTTTTGTCTATATTATGAAAAAATAACGAGACTTATTGAATGGACTATATTTTTGTCTTTGCTGTGAGGGGCTCATTCCTATATTTCGATGTTCTACCTTTTGTTTTCAAGATAGGTGGCACTTTAACAGATCCTGATGAAAAATTTCAAAGGTCAACCTCATTTCATTTTCTGAATCTTTGATACCAACGTGACGAGTTGGTCATATCACTTCTGTCAGACCATCAAGACACATTTACACCATTGTCCTACAAAATCTAGGACAAATTTTATGATATGTTTTTTCTATCATTGTTTCCTAACTCAGGCTTTGAAAGGGAAATCTTTGTGACCTTTGTGTCATCTGCGAGCAATAATAACTTGTTACATTGCACTCAGGTGTCATGTCTTCCTGTTTGACAGCAACATGTGAGAGCAATCTATCCCGATAAACAAGTATTTATGATATCAAATATTTTGCATAGCACCATGCAAATAACATATATATTAAAATTCCTAATGAAATCTGATACATACTGTATATGAAAAAATGTTCAAGTAAAAAAGGCAAGGATCCTCAAGAAAAAGCTAAGCGACAATCACAGTCCCTGGCCAATACCAACAACGGTTTCAGCTGGATGGGGACTGACTGCGTTATCCTAATTCTTGTTTGTATTGGATCTGATGGAGGTGTCAGCACCTTTGGAGGTGCTGTTCCTTCACTGATAGCACCTCAAGTGTGGAGGTGTTACTGGTTTCTGTCAAATCCGGGTTGGAGGTCTTTCAAAGAAACCTTTGTTTTTTATGGTTTATGCGGGTTACAGGTGAGTTGTAACACATTCTACATATGCTAATGTATTTTCTGCATTTTCTTTTTTTACTTTTTATCAATTTGAATCAGATTGATTGCTTTATTTAATAATTTTAAATTTCAGGACTATCTCCCTTGAAGCCTCCAGACTATTTCGTTTATTTTGCACTTTGTAACAGGGTTAGAATGTCCAGTTTTTAACCCAATATTATTGATCTTGTTTCATTCTTTTGTGTGTAATATGAGAGTGTTTTCAATAGTTTTTTAGAATAAAATACCTTGTTTTTGTTGGATTCTCTGCCTGTTTTTTATAGCCGTTTCTTTTGGGCGTTTGTATTCCAATGTCGATTAGCAATCCGGGTTGGTTGGGTACAAACTCGGACAAGAAACTTTTTTTGTAAAAAAGGGTTTTATTTTCATTTTTTCTTGATTCCTGTTATCTTTTGTATCATATGTGGACTTTTTTTACAAGTAAGGTTCTGTTGAGGTGTGTAGACCTGGTTGTCTACTGGGATCTCTCGGAGAAGACCGAGGATCTCCTTTAGTTTCTCGGAAGGGGGGATTCTAGTCGAAATAAATAGGAAATCAGTGAGGACACCACAGTACTGTTATTATTTGACATACCATGTGGTGACACCTGGGTTGACACCTAGTGGCCAACGATGCGTGACGTATACTGGGAAGGCAATACTGACAATAGAGGTCAGCGGCCGGCACCATTTTGTCCACAGAAAAAGGCAAATTACCTACCGGAAATGACTACACGTTCCCCATGATCATACGGGTCATAGAATAACAGAGATAACATGACAGGCAATCATTGTCAAAAAAAGGAACCGTCCGTGTTACAAAAAATAGAAAATTGTATGAAGCTCTGGAAGTATCATTCGTGCTTTGCACTTCGCCTTTGCTATTTTCACACTTCCACTTTACTTTTTTGCCCTTCTACTTCACTATTTTCGCACTTATACTTTGTTATTTTTTTAATTTTCCTTTGTATCTTCCGCATTATCAACAGTTCAAATTCAATAATAAACATTTTGAAGTAGAATAGGCTGATTGCCGATCTCCATGTTGTTTTTTTTCCCCCATTGAAAAGTACACACCGAAACTGTACAACTTTACCAGAACCAGAACTGTACAACTCCACTATATTTAATCATTGGACGGAGAGATTGGCAGGGGGCCTATTGAAAAGTACACACCGGAACTGTACATACCGGAACCAGAACTCTACAGCTCCACTATATTTAATCATTGGACGGAGAGATTGGCAGGGGGTCTGTTGGACGGAGAGATTGGCAGGGGGTCTGTTGGACGGAGAGATTGGCAGGGGGCCTATAGGCCGATTGCGGGTTACCATCTTGTTTTTTTTAATGATTAGATTTTAGAGAGTTTTTTGTGCACTTCCGATTGTAATTGTGCAGTTCCGGCATGTTGTTTTCAATGGGGCAGTATGGCGACCCGCAATCGGCCTATGGCAAAATCGCAAAGCTGAAGTGCGAAATTAAGGGTGAATATGGGAAGCAGGAATGATACCTGTCCAGAGCTTCATAAAATTGCCTAGCTTCTTATCGGCATCTATTGGCATCTCTCGGCAGGATGCCAATAGGTTTTGCCGAGTAACATCTTATAGATGTTGATGTAGATCGGGAAGCGATGCTTGAAGTTGAAGAATGAAGTTGAACCATGGCGCCACTGGAAACTTACCGACTGCATCACCACATTATCACTTTGGTAGGCCACCAGGGCATCAGACTTCGATTTCTTTGCCATCGGGATGATGGCTCCTTCATTTGCCTTTCGTTTGAGATCCATTTTAATCAGATTTACTGTTTGATAGGCAAAATATTGACAGTGCTTTTTCCTTAAATGTCTCTTTTAAGCGTGGGACCGGGCAATTGCTTTGTGGACCAATTGTTAATTTTGACTGGTGCGTTTCGTTATTATCGCTAAACTACAGTCTTGTAGATCTCCAGAAACCGTTTCTATATGGAAGGTTCAAAAAGGTATTATTCTTTATTTCTTATAACATATATCACATCAATATATTTTATCACAGTTACCATATTTACATCTCGACATATCCAGATTCCTTGTTTGTTATATGGTAAAGTTGTTGAGCGATAACATTTAATATTTGATTCGTCTGGTCTCATGTCTTGGAAAAGTCATTTTGGAATAAGATGTACACACCAAATGCGGGGCCGCATGCTGGACGGGGACTATGGTGTCCGCTAAGTTTTACCTATAAAATTTGACCTTTTCTGCATATACTCAGATTACTTCAACACATAAACTTAAATGAGCATAATGATGACCAATGCTTTGCCCCGGCAAGAATTATAGAAAGAGATTTCCTTGGACGTCAAACCGAGCAACGCGTAAGTCAAATGCATGCTGTTGTCTTGCACCCAGTAGGAATCGTGGCCCAGTAGGAATTCCTACATTGTGCAACTGCCCAAAGTAGGAATTCCTACTTTGTGCAAATAAGTAGGAATTTTAAGATATATCAATCTGAGATCACTGGATGCTGCCAATATAATTACAATGTTTATCAGTTTTCTATTAAATTTTGTATTTGTGTCTTAATAATACGTTTACAGGCTCACATCCAGATATCTGCCTTTTTGCCAATCAGAAATGTAAAATCATATTTTATTATGCACACAACTGATATCAGTGCATGCTCATATCATTATAATTATTTTTATAACAGTCCTGCGTTCATAAAGTCCAACATTCATATTGCCGAAACCTCCTCAATGACCTCATTCAGCTTCCTGACATTTGGATTCTTGACTCTGATATTCCTACTTATTTGCGCAATGTAGGAATTCCTACTTTATCCTGCACAATGTAGGAATTATTCCTACATTGTGCAAGATTCCTACTTTGCGCATGACACTGTCACTAGTGTCAGTTAAAAAATTATAATTTATACCCAAAGTGGCAAAGACATCGGCAAAATAGAAATCCACTGTTTCTATAAACACCACGCACTGCCCATCATACTGAAGTTTCCCCAGTAAATAAACTCGACCTCCGGCGATTGACTGTTGCAGTTATGACCCATGTCATCCTCTATCCCAGTCATAATGTCTGTAAATGTAAATCTGGGGGTTATCTGTAGCATATTTTCCTCAGTTTTTTACCCGACATGATTACGCTTGACAACATGAAATGACATTCAGAAGAGTCCAAGTGATGGAAACACCAAAGGAGAAACTTCATATGACGTCATAAGCACCACAACGTTGTGGAGTTTCCAGATTGTTGCTGTCACTCCTGTGAATAAACTGACCCACTTTCACGTCTTTGCGCAAACTCGTAAACAATGGCGAAACGATGCTGAGATCAAGAAAAAACAAAGAAATATTTTCAAACAGGGCTGACATCTTAAGTTGATTTATACAGTACGTAATTCTTCGATTGTTAGTCGCCGGAAGTCAAGTTCTTACAGAGTCGGGACTTAAATTGGATGGGCAGTGCATGGTATTTGTAAAATGAAAGGATTTCAAGTCTATTTTGACGATGGCTTTGGGTATAGTTTGCTTTGAAGTTTGATCTTCACAAAACCAATACCATTGGCTAGATCTTTGAATAACATACCGGTATGATTTAAAAAAATGTTTATCTTTCTATCTCAAAAAATAAAAAAGTTATCCTCATCAAACTGATTGAGCCATTTATTTACTTTGGTTTTGAGAGCTTGGCTTATCTCTAAGGTTTTATGAATATTATGAATACTCTTAATATTTTTAATTAGCCCTTTTTAACCTGAAGAAATAAGTAAAATCAACATTAATCAAAATATCTATTCTGAACATTAACAGTGCCACCTGGTAACAAATGTTCACATACAAACCACTTCAGTTATGGTTCTGCTACAAAACGAACCTATTTATATTTATTTGTTATGGTAGGAGTATCAAAATGAATAATGTATTAACTTATTTTTAAGGATTATTATATGATTCTAACATGAACTATAAATTATAAATAGCTTGCTTTCACCCTAATTCATAATGGAGTAGCAAAATCATGAAGGGAGTTTCTCAAATTTTGACAAAGCCACCTAATGGTGAAAGTTGGTAAACAGACCACTTTCCAAAATGATCTTGTCTCAAATAATGATGTTGTGCACCTCTATAGTTGAATATATCTTTTAAAACATGTATAGGTTTTGAAGTTAAAGCCTTTTAGATAATGTTTAAATATGTAACCAGAGAGGATCTACAAAAATTCTTTGAAAAACAATGTGGGAAGTGAGAAGAGTGGAGCAAAATAACAGACATGTAAGTAAGTAAATGGGAGTTTGGTTTAGTAAGTAAATGGGAGTTTGGTTTCACAAAATAGATGCTTTTTTCATGACCTCTGTGTATTAAAATTGGTTGTGCACTTTTATGCTTGGTATATTTGACATGAAAAGTAGTCAGGGTTATATTAAATTAAATTCTGCACAGTTTGGAAAATGTAAACAAATAATTCTAGGACTGTCTCTGACTTTTATGAATGGCCAAAAATCGGCAAAGTTTGGGAGTTTTTTCTCAAAGAAATAACTGTCCAAACTATATATATTAAGTATGGAATCATAATCTGCACACTTGATATGATATTATGTGAAAATTTGAGAAAGAAATATTAATAATTGTAAAAGTTATTAACCGTTGAAAGTTGTGTTGTCAGTTGGCTGAGACTTGAACAAAGGTGACGCTGAAAATGGTCTTTCAAAATCGCAATGCGGTTCGTTTTTTTCACTGTTTTTTTTGCATTTATTTCAATATTTTTCACAATTTGTTGAAATATATATGCCCTCCTATATACTAATATTCATATTCCAAAAAGAAATATTGTTCTAAAATTTTTAGATGTGAACATGGCCGATATTTAGTAAAAAGGCACCACTCAGAATCTCATGAGCCACTATCTTGACCTCCCTACCGAAATCCCTACTCTCATAATTTTAACACATGGAGGCTGGATTGGAATTGAAAAACCGAGAACCTGATTTATGACTGACTTAAATTTTGATATCCTGATTTATGGATGATACAAAGTTAAAAATGATACCCTGAATATGGGGCAGGCCTTGACATACGCACTGGCCCAGCGGCCCAGGGCCACCAGATCCTCTGTTCGGGCCAGTGAATGCTCTGTTGTAGTGGCCCAGTTGGGCAACCATATTTTTGGTCTTTTAGTGGCCCAAACTATCTTGATTTTATTACTCTAATCATTATCCTAAGAACTTCGGGCCACCACTTCACATGCTCTGGTGGCCCAACTGGGCAACCAACATTTTTCTCTTTATGTCAAGGCCTGATGGGGTGATGCAATAAGAAAATGATACACTGTTTTTTTACCCTCAGCCCCTGATGTAATCAGGCTGAGGGTATTGCAGTACTCCTGGCGTGGGTATGTATGTACATGTATGTATGTCTGTACATTTATGTATGTCTGTCTGTAGCGAACATCCTTGTCATCACGATAACTCGAGAACAAATGATGACAGCTTCATGAAACTTGACACACATAAGTATCTGGTGAAAACCTCGTACGAGTTCGATGGACAGCGACCTTGACCTATTTTTCAAGGTCACAGGGACAATTATGTGAAATCCCAAGAATCGCAATAACTCAAAGACAAATGATGGCAGCTTTATGAGATTTGACACACATAAGCATCTGGTGAAGATCTCAGAATTTTTTTATGAAACATGACCTTCACCTACTTTTCAAGGTCACAGGGAAAATTATGTGAAATCATCCTTGTCATCGCGATAACTCGAGAACAAATGATGGCAGCTTCATGAAACTTGACACAAATAAGCATCTGGTGAAAGCCTTGGACGAGTTTGATGGACGGCGACCTTGATCTATTTTTCAAGGTCACAGGGACAATTATGTGAATCATCCTTGTCATCACAAGAACTCAAGAACAAATGATGGCAGTTTTATGAGACTTGACACATAAGCATCTGGTGAAGACCTCCGACTTCCTTTGATGGAACATGACCTTCACCTACTTTTCAATGTCACAGGGACAATTGTACCATGAAATCCCCATCATTGCGATAACTCAAGAACAAATGATGGCAGCTTTATAAGCATCTAGTAAAGACCCCAAAAGAGTTTGATGAATGGTGACCTTCACCTACTTTTCAAGGTCACAGGGACAATTATGTCAAATCCACGACATTGCAATAACTCAAGAACAAATAATGGCAGCTTCATGAGAATTGACACACATAAGCATCTGGTGAAGACCCCAGATGAGTTTGATGGACGGTGACCTTAACCTGATTTTCAAGGTCACCGGCCCATCTCAATAATTCTAGAGTAAATGATACTTGACACACCTAAGCTATCAAAGGAAGTAGATTTTATGTTTTTTTTACCCCTGCATCAATTTGCCTTGGTGCAGTGACGTTTTGTTCACAAATATTGTGTGGAGCGAATGCTGTGCAATGAGTTACCAGGGCTGAGGGTTGATGCATCTCTGATGCCTATGTTTTAGTTCTATGATAGTAACCCCCACTGTCAGCCAGTCCAGCCGATCTCTGTGTGTACACATGTCAGAAATTTATAGCATTTCTGAATTTTCAACACTGCAGGATGTAGATCCAGGGTTCAGGTCACATGTGTCTCGACCTACACCACAGGCAGCCAGAGCGATATCACTTATATATAATGGTAGGTTAATACTTTGTGTATAGGACAGAGACAGAGAGTGGTTGGGACTTTCTCTTGTGCCATGAAAACAAACAAACACTTTAAACATTTTGAAAGACAGTGGAATTACAAGATGACATGTGAGACACAACATTCAGCTCAATTGCAATTAGTGGTGGGTATATATAACACAGAATTTTGGAGTGATATGTACTTCTGAGGGGCCTGCAGATCACAGACCTGTCTGTCAGTGTCACAGACTGGTGGACACCTCAACTGCATAAATAAACATAGAATTTAAATATTTTTTTGCAAATGTAGAATATATTAAATTAATAACTTTATGCACAAAAGAAAGGTATGCTATATGTTGGACTGTGTTAAAAATGTCTGAGTTTCAACTGCCAGTTTCAGACAGTTGCCAGTCACTGTACATTTACAGCAACTTCAAAATGATGAAAAAAATATAAATATCTTTTCCAAAAAGGAAACTGTATACAAATTCTTTTTTTTAAAAAAGACTTTCTTGTTTACCCCTGCATCAATTTGCCTTGGTGCAGTAACGTTTTGTTCACAATATTGTGCGGAGTGAATGTTGTACATATGTTTGTTGGACTGTGATATACATTTCAATGTCATAAACCAGATGTGTGTACGACACTCATAGTATTATTGAGATACTTGTTACCTTGTTTGTGTGTTTGTTTGTCCCCTCTATTGGAACTGTGTTATAAATAAGGAACTGGGTCTCTTTATATATTAGGCATCTGAGTATCCATGATATAATGAATTGTAGTATTCAAATAGAAGTTATTTTAGGCCATATATGCATTTGAATGCCAACAAGTTTCGACCAAGTGGAGTCATTGAATGATATATTCTCACATTTTACAAAATTTTCTGACTGATCTGAATGATTTCTTGATTTATTTTGACAATACAAAAGAATGTCCAAGTGTAAGATTGCCTTGCCCACATATCGGGTGAATGTATCACCAGGTGGTGTTATTTTTTTCTGTGCAGTGAAGATCCCCACCAGGGGTAAATTCATATCATGTCATCAAGTCAATATTTTTGGAACATTTCAAACTGCAGTCTCAAACATTTAATGGTGTTTCTGCCTTGATGCAGTCATTGACAGATCATTTGAGCATTTGTTTGCAAGTTTTTGCTTGTGACATCGATGTAACATCAATCATGGGAATGGTCCTTTGAACTACATTTGGACCAGTGCTTTGACCTACATTTGGACCAGTGCTAAAACTAACCTCTGACTTAGCTGCTGCTGGTATTGAGTGTTGTATAAAGTAAAGGCATTTAACCCCTAAGGAATTAGACTAACTAAATTTTGTTGATTGGCTGGACTAACCAATTTTTTTTCTGGACTAGTGTATCTACATACTTAATTGATAAAATCTGTAATTTTCAAGGCATTTAAGCAGCAGCTTACAGTGTCCCCATCCATGGAAACTTGCATGTAATGTACAATGAAGCCAATAACAATATGGGAAGAGTTACAATAATTCTGATTTTATACAAGGCACACAGTAGATTATGATGTTATCTGTATTCAGGCCACTGACATGGGGATGGGACAGGGGTCTTGATATTTAACAGGGTCTATGAATTAGATCAGAGTGCAGAGTGTAAGTGCACTTAACAGCCTGCAGCACAGAGGAAAAGACTGGTATGTCATAAAGTCAAATATCAACCAGTGCAATGTATCTAGTATTAAGGAATCTGGCTTTAGCCAAGTATACTATTATTTTTGACACCAGAGATTATTACATTACGGTTTGTGACATTTATCACAAGGTATCTGGTTATTATAATGGGTCATACTGCTCTGCATCCATTGTCACATGGTAACAGGTAAAGGGTGTCACAAGAATAATACCAAGATATTATGTTTTGATTAACTTGTAAAATACATTTGAAATTCCAAATTATCACAATAGTTTCTTTCTCAAAAAGTACTGTTAAGTTAAAAGTATCATTAGGTTGAATTGCCTTGAAGGAAGTATTATACTGAGTGACTGGACAACTGGGCAATTCAACCTCACTCACAAATTCTATTTTTGTTTGTTTGTAGGATGTTGTTTGTAATTAAAATTTCCTTCTGATTTCAGAAAACTTGCATACTCTTCCTTGAAATGTGGATGCAACTTTGGAGGAACTTCCGGGCATTGCAATGGCAAATGATGATTTCATGCCACCAATGTTCTCATTTATCAGTGGCACCATCTTCATCAAGTGCTCATAAACATACCATCACTGACCACTCTGCACCACAGCATAATGTTTGGCTGTCAACATCATGTGACATACATTCTAATCTAGCTCTGGAAGAATGGATATTTAAAAACCTGGATTTAAGCAATCAGAACTTACTACTGTTGTGGAGAAATAATCCCTGTGTTGTGATTGGTCGACACCAGAACCCTTGGCTAGAATGTGACCTGGCGACTGCTAAGAGACAGAACATTGCCATTGCCCGGCGATGTAGTGGTGGTGGGACAGTTTATCATGACCTGGGCAATATGTGTGTGACGTTCTTCACAAACCGAACTCTTTATAATCGTAAATACAACTTGGAGCTGGTGAGTGAGGTGCTACGCGATGTGTGGGACATCCCCTCCACTGTCACAGACAGAGATGACATTTTACTGCAAAACAAATATAAGGTAAGCTCGGAATTGGAGTTGAATGTTTGTGCACCATGGTTTTGATAGTTTTTAAAAATAAATTTAAGGAATGTGAAAAAGAAAAATGTGACTTTCATTGATTTCTAGTAATATGTTTGTCAATCAAATAATACTGAGGCAGTCAGATGCTAAAGCTATTGTGCAGTAATTATGTAACTTGGATTACTTGGTATATCAAAGATATTATGCATTAAACCTGTAAGTTTGTCTATAAAGAGCATATCTATGTATGAACATCATGACATATTGAAGCTTAACATTAGGTAATAAGATGAGTTGCAAAAAGACGAAGAAGTTGTACTCTGAGCAGAGATCTGTCTCACGTGACAGGTAAACATTTACATTTATCACCAATATATGAATTTTAAACATTTTTTGCAAAATTGGTGCTTAATCCCTTCAAAGCCTTATCTACATGTAAACATTCTTACATATTTAAGAGAAAAAAACTGAGGGTTGTTCTAGCCCATAGCTGAATGCGACATATGTGTGCGCTTCTGATAAAATATTTAGGAATATTTTAAAAGTAGGTGGAATATTTCAAAATCCTTATGGGTACATATACCTGCCATGATTATTGTGTTCTGCTGAAAGTGCCTTATACAGTACTTTGATTCACTCTTGTCCGTAAGGGTGTTTGGACTGTACCAAGCGACAAATGCTAATGGACAGTTAGGCCCCTTTAAACCAAATCACTCCCAATCTGAAGGTACCCCATTGTTTAACAAACATTTACTAAGTAGGTGTTTGTACAAAATCACTGGTTAACTAAGACCTCCATCACATTTGCACCAGGCGCTGACCAGGAAGTAGTAATCAGCCGTCTTCACAGGGTTTATCAGCAATAATATGAGATATGCTGTGAGGACCTCCCAATGAAAGTTTTAATAATAACTTGCTAACATTTGTAATAAAAACTGTCTGTGTACAAACTCATTTCAGATATCAGGGACCGCAGCTCGTTTGGCTGGCCAGAAGACCTATCATCATTTCACACTACTGCTGAATGTGGACATGGCCCCTCTACACCAACTTCTCAATACTAGAATGGTAAGTTCTGGTATGACCCCTTCACTAACTCCTCCATACTAGAATGGCAAGTTCTGGTGTGACCCCTTCACTAATTCCTCCACACTGGAATGGCAAGTTCTGGTGTGACCCCTTCACTAATTCCTCCATACTAGAATGGTAAGTTCTGGTGTGACCCCTTCACTAATTCCTCCACACTGGAATGGTAAGTTCTGGTGTGACCCCTTCACCAACTCATCCATACTAGAATGGCAAGTTCTGGTGTGACCCCTTCACTAATTCCTCCACACTAGAATGGTAAGTTCTGGTGTGACCCCTTCACCAATTCCTCCACACTAGAATGGTAAGTTCTGGTATGACCCCTTCACCAACTCATCCATACTAGAATGGCAAGTTCTGGTGTGACCCCTTCACTAATTCCTCCATACTAGAATGGCAAGTTCTGGTGTGACCCCTTCACTAACTCCTCCATACTAGAATGGTAAGTTCTGGTGTGACCCCTTTACTAACTCCTCCATACTAGAATGGTAAGTTCTGGTGTGACCCCTTCACTAACTCCTCCATACTAGAATGGTAAGTTCTGGTGTGACCCCTTCACCACCTCCTCCACACTAGAATGGCAAGTTCTGGTGTGACCCCTTCACTAACTCCTCCATACTAGAATGGCAAGTTCTGGTGTGACCCCTTCACTAACTCCTCCATACTAGAATGGTAAGTTCTGGTGTGACCCCTTCACCACCTCCTCCACACTAGAATGGTAAGTTCTGGTGTGACCCCTTCACTAACTCCTCCATACTAGAATGGCAAGTTCTGGTGTGACCCCTTCACCAATTCCTCCATACTAGAATGGTAAGTTCTGGTGTGACCCCTTCACCACCTCCTCCACACTAGAATGGCAAGTTCTGGTGTGACCCCTTCACTAACTCCTCCATACTAGAATGGCAAGTTCTGGTGTGACCCCTTCACGAACTCCTCCATACTAGAATGGTAAGTTCTGGTGTGACCCCTTCACTAATTCCTCTATACTAGAATGGCAAGTTCTGGTGTGACCCCTTCACTAATTCCTCCACACTGGAATGGTAAGTTCTGGTATGACCCCTTCACTAACTCCTCCATACTAGAATGGTAAGTTCTGGTATGACCCCTTCACTAATTCCTCCATACTAGAATGGCAAGTTCTGGTGTGACCCCTTCACTAATTCCTCCACACTGGAATGGTAAGTTCTGGTATGACCCCTTCACTAACTCCTCCATACTAGAATGGTAAGTTCTGGTATGACCCCTTCACTAACTCCTCCACAGTGGAATGGTAAGTTCTGGTATGACCCCTTCACTAACTCCTCCATACTAGAATGGTAAGTTCTGGTATGACCCCTTCACTAATTCCTCTATACTAGAATGGCAAGTTCTGGTGTGACCCCTTCACTAATTCCTCCACACTGGAATGGTAAGTTCTGGTATGACCCCTTCACTAACTCCTCCATACTAGAATGGTAAGTTCTGGTATGACCCCTTCACTAATTCCTCCATACTAGAATGGCAAGTTCTGGTGTGACCCCTTCACTAATTCCTCCACACTGGAATGGTAAGTTCTGGTATGACCCCTTCACTAACTCCTCCATACTAGAATGGTAAGTTCTGGTATGACCCCTTCACCAACTCATCCATACTAGAATGGCAAGTTCTGGTGTGACCCCTTCACTAATTCCTCCATACTAGAATGGCAAGTTCTGGTGTGACCCCTTCACTAACTCCTCCATACTAGAATGGTAAGTTCTGGTGTGACCCCTTTACTAACTCCTCCATACTAGAATGGTAAGTTCTGGTGTGACCCCTTCACTAACTCCTCCATACTAGAATGGTAAGTTCTGGTGTGACCCCTTCACCACCTCCTCCACACTAGAATGGCAAGTTCTGGTGTGACCCCTTCACTAACTCCTCCATACTAGAATGGCAAGTTCTGGTGTGACCCCTTCACTAACTCCTCCATACTAGAATGGTAAGTTCTGGTGTGACCCCTTCACCACCTCCTCCACACTAGAATGGTAAGTTCTGGTGTGACCCCTTCACTAACTCCTCCATACTAGAATGGCAAGTTCTGGTGTGACCCCTTCACCAATTCCTCCATACTAGAATGGTAAGTTCTGGTGTGACCCCTTCACCACCTCCTCCACACTAGAATGGCAAGTTCTGGTGTGACCCCTTCACTAACTCCTCCATACTAGAATGGCAAGTTCTGGTGTGACCCCTTCACGAACTCCTCCATACTAGAATGGTAAGTTCTGGTGTGACCCCTTCACTAATTCCTCTATACTAGAATGGCAAGTTCTGGTGTGACCCCTTCACTAATTCCTCCACACTGGAATGGTAAGTTCTGGTATGACCCCTTCACTAACTCCTCCATACTAGAATGGTAAGTTCTGGTATGACCCCTTCACTAATTCCTCCATACTAGAATGGCAAGTTCTGGTGTGACCCCTTCACTAATTCCTCCACACTGGAATGGTAAGTTCTGGTATGACCCCTTCACTAACTCCTCCATACTAGAATGGTAAGTTCTGGTATGACCCCTTCACTAACTCCTCCACAGTGGAATGGTAAGTTCTGGTATGACCCCTTCACTAACTCCTCCATACTAGAATGGTAAGTTCTGGTATGACCCCTTCACTAATTCCTCTATACTAGAATGGCAAGTTCTGGTGTGACCCCTTCACTAATTCCTCCACACTGGAATGGTAAGTTCTGGTATGACCCCTTCACTAACTCCTCCATACTAGAATGGTAAGTTCTGGTATGACCCCTTCACTAATTCCTCCATACTAGAATGGCAAGTTCTGGTATGACCTTGATGTTTTGATGTGGTTGAATAAGTGAACAGTTCCATTGTTCACATTGGTCTCTGTAATCACTTCAGCTAGAAACTTTACCTTATTTGCAACCAAAATATGTATGGCTCCCTCTGATTTTGTGTGGGATTTTATTTTCAGAAGGGGATTGTGAGCAAAGCCACAGAAAGTGTTCGATCAGAAGTGTTCAATCTGCAGAGTATGGATGCAGGCATAACCTATGATAACCTGTGTGCAGCTATCAGTCAGGAATTCATGTGCAGAACCACAAAACAGGTATATGCAGATCCAAATTCTACTGAAACCTCACTTTTCCTTCAAAACACATAATGTAAATGTGTAGTGGGCTCTCGAGAATACAACTGAGCTCAATCTGATTTGTTAAGAAACAAAATGCATAAATTGATTCAAAGGTTCAATGTATTGTTATGCAAAATTCTGATTTTATCCTATGTCTATTCCTATACGAATAGGACTGCATGCCAGTAAAGAGATTTGAAATTCCCTCAGGCCTTTGGTTACTGGCCTGTTCCCTCAGCTGCAAACTCAAAATGGACTTCAACATCAGAAATTTAAATGCATTATTAAAAACATTGCCTTTTGACAACTTAAAAAAAATTAAATGCCATACATGATGGACAAATTGTGCAACAAATAAACATATAAACATTAAAAAAATGTTAAAATCATAAATGGTTGGTAAATATAGGTAATTTTCGTTTATATATTTTGGTATTATTTTATAGGGTGCAGTACAGTACGTCAATCCTGACAATAGTGATCATTTCCCAGGTTTGAACGAGAGGAAAATGGAACTGAAAGATTGGAATTGGCTCTATGGCAAAACACCTAAATTTACAATATCAGAGCAACTTCAGGGATTTATAAGGAACAAACTTATTGGACTTCAAATGAACATTGAGATTGATAAGGGTCTTATTAAAGAATTTAGAATTGAAGCACAAAGTGAATTAAAAGTGACAGTAGTTGAATTGATTGCAGAATCTCTGATGAATGTAAGATTTACAACAGAAGATATCGACTGCGCATTTGAAAAACTTTATGATCTGATAGACGACAAAGATGATCTCATGATAGTTTCATGGATTTGGCAAAGTATTGAAAATATTTTCAAATAATTGGAAAACCAGGGAATTGGATTTTACTGAATTGTGAACAAAATAGACACACATGCCAAAGTCTTTCAGCCTTTTACACTTGTTAAATTAATCCTGTTAAAATTAAACACATTTCTTCAAACTGCAATATTTCATATTATTTGTATGGAAACCTAAAGCCTGCAGGTCTATTAGGATATGTGTTGTCAAAACACAATATTCAAGTTAAATCTGTTTACCACTGGCATTTCCTTTTTAGCCTCTTGGCTAAAAAAAAAAGAGGCCAAAATTTAGCTCCGCATACATCAGTGTAATTTTTAGTGAGGAATGTAATATGACTGTTTATAGACGAGTGCAGCACCATGTTTTTTGTCTTCTTACCTTTGAACCTTATAACATCGCGATCATGTCTAAGAAACAGATTTTCATGTCTAAGAAACAGATTTTCATGTCTAAGAAACAGGTGGGTTTGAAGGTAGGTAAATATTAAAAGTTATCAATTATAAGTAATTTAGTCATTTGCAGGAAATGTTCACAAAGATTACCAAAAACCAAGGGTTAGCTTCAGCTTATGTTTTAATATTAATTAATAAACTTATAAAATATTATGATACTTATAAAATGCACAATTACACCATAAATATATTTATTTGTCCAAACAAATCTTGTTTTACATGATTATCATAATCACACATAAACCGCCAAAGTTATGAACTGTAATGAGTACCAGCCAGTTTCAAACATACCATGTCATGTCTCATATCAATCTGTATGGCTGTAACAAAATGATATATTTACAATCTCATGAGTAATGTTAAAGCACCTTTTCTCCAGCATGAAAGTAACCCTTGTTAGCAGACAGATTGCATTCAGCCATTTCACCCTCCCATCATCAAAGTCATTACCTCAGGAACAGGTCCTCTCCCAACTGAACAAGCGAGTCTAGTTTTTTTTTTTAAATATTACAATATCTGTTGAATGATTGAACTTTCAAAAGGATTAGACAAATAGAAATATGTACTTACAGTATACATTTAATATGTTAGCATTATTTAACATATTTATTGAGATATTTCTCATAATCATATCCAACAATATACAGATATAATTATAAAGGATGAATCAGTTTAAAACTGATCATGTATTTTTTTAAATAATATGTACCTTTTTTCAGGAAGCCTTGAAAACCTTTAAATTCATTCATGTAAACCCCAAAAATTCATCATCTTCATAACAGATCTCAAAAATTGTAGGATACTTTACTCACAAGCAACAGATGATCTTTATTTATTAAAACATGAAACAATGGAAATATACAATGTGGAAATGTAGTCCACAGATGCTATAAAACACCATTATCCATTCTGAATACAAATATCAGCTTTCCTAATATTAAAAATTATAAAGCTGTAAAAGTTTTATTATCTCATCCCAATTCTAAGATTCAGAATTTCCTCCTCATTGAAAAACACCTAATTTCTGCTGAATTAAGCAGCCCCTGGCATAAATTACAACCGGCTTCATCTCGTGTGGTTTTTCCAGAGATTCATGCCCACTGCCTTAAGTTATATCAGTCAACAATACTGAGAAAGGAAAATGACAAGGCCAGATAATATAATATCCTTCCTTCTGCTGGTTATTTCCACCATACTGCAAGGTTCATACTCCATAAATTCCTCCTCTAGTGTGGGTCAGCTTCCATAGGATTTGGGGGTCATCAGTAGTGAATCCGCATCTACAAAGAAAACCCATTTATAAAATATGCAAAGTAATCCCACCTCCTTGGAAACCCTTGGTGCTTCAGACTTTCATTTCTTTAGTTGCCTAACTTATTCTTTGCTATTACAAACTAACAACTACGATAGGGTTCCAGTCCAATTGCAGCTTGTGACAATGGCTCAAGGGCATACACATTGAAATGTTTGATGTTGAAGATAAATTTCTGATGTTCGACTAGCTGAATGTCAGACATTTTGTCTGATGTGGGTCAAAAACTTTTGCCGAACACTGACAACACTTTGCAGTTGCCATGCATGCCCAATATTTAGTATCTCCCCAATATTTAGTATTTCCAGTTCATCATTCATATAAAGGTCAATGTCACAGCATCAAGGTTAAAGGTCAAATCTGAAAAATGTATATGGTGCTGGACAAGGTGTTGATGTATAATAGATATGAAGTACTTTTTATTCACTTTTAATGATTGTGAGATATTGCTTGTACACAAATTTTGAATTCAAGTTTAGTGTGTGAAGGTCAAAGGTCACATGACTAAAAAAACCATGATGATGTACAGCTTTGACCTAAGATATTTCTGAATATCAAGTTTTAATTTCCTCTTAAAATTGGTTGCTGAGATATACTCCATACAAAATTTGTGACTTACCAGTCACTGCACTCAGGTCAATGGTGAGATCAATAAGATTTGAAGGAATCTGAATCTTTACCTCAATATCTACCTCAATTTAAAATATGAAACATATGTTACTGGTAGTTTCGGAGAAGAAGACCATATTGTTGGACAACAGACAGACATCTTCCCCACTCCTAAAGCTCTGTGACTTCAAAGAAGTCAGCAGAGCTAATAAAACTAAATGTCAACTGGACTTTTGAGATAGTATGTGGGTCTATGAGAGTAACATTTTTCTATCCTAGCATTCTCAAGACAAAGTTTAATTTTGCAATCTGAAGAACATGTGTCGTTAAATGTTATGACTTTATTCAATTTACCTTACATTCCCCAAAAAATGATTTAGGAAGTATTTTCTCACATTCATACGAAATAGAAATTCTATCTACTTAATTTGTATTTACATTTTATTTATTTAAAGGAAATTATTATCTTTTAACAAATACTAAAATTACTGCTGTTATATTCAACAAATGATAATTGAAATTCTAAAATTTAATTTATGTGCTTACAATCCTGGTGCAGAAGATGGTTTAGAATGAGCCCTATAAATGTCTTGTCAGTATCTTTCTTCCCTTCCTTGTGGTCATGAGGTTCAAATGACCTACAATCATCAAAAATGAAACAATTCTCAGCAATATAGTTTATACATAGAGAACACTCAACTGTCCATTCTGGCCCGATGGTGAATTATATGCGAGACAGGTTTGTTTTATCTCTATTTTAGCCGTAAAAGTACTGAAATAAAAATTTACCACTGATAATTGCCATGCATTTTCATTAAAAACTTGAAAGTGACAGTAAACCAACTTCTATTTTCTTTTCTTTTGCTGTCCTCTGCTTTGATTTATATTTACTCCATTCTCATGCTGATAATAATTTGACCTAAGATTCCAAGAATTTTGAGTGTATACTAAATTCATGGCTCTAGGCCAATAAAAAAGTTGACTTACCAACCAAGATGAAATCCACATCGGGGACACACACTGATTCTCCAGGAATAGCCAGGAAAAAAGGAATCCCCTGCTACGGCCTGAAATTACACAAGATTTATTTGAAGAAAAAAAACAAAAACAAAAAAACAATACTGCACTGTGAAACTGGCATGTATTGAGCTGCTGCAACTACAAATAAAATTACACCAGCATAATTCATGATATACCTTTCTGCATGTCCATCTTGCCTTCTGTGATTTTCTGCAGACCAACAAGCTGCTTCAATTAGCACAATCTGGTTTCAGGAACATGTTTTCATGTGAAACTGCTCTCCTCAACATCACAGAGAAATGGATTAGTGCTATTGATGATGACCTGGTGAATGGTGTGTTATTAGACCTCCAAAAAGCCTTTGACTTAATTGACCACCACATTCTATTACAAAAAATGAAATTATACAATGCTCACCAACAACTCTGAAATTCTTCACATCATACCACACAAACAGGACCCAGTGTACAACATGCAAAGGGACATTATCAGAGAAACTACCCCTCAAAACAGGAGTACCACAAGGCCCAATACTAGTGCCATTATTCTTCATACTTTTTATCAATGCCTTACCCATGTCTGTCAACGAGTCAGATACAGATATGTATGCAGATGACTCCACTGTGACTGCTACAGGTAAATCAGTGCCACAGCTGAATGGAAAACTAACCACAGACATATGACCACTATAAATCAGTGGTGTGACCAAAATCGCATTTCTGCAAATATCCCCAAGACAAAGGCAATGTGTCTTACCACATGGCAGAAGAGAGCAACACTGACTTTAAAAGAACCAAGTGTTTTAAAGAATGAAAAAAGCAGAAACAAACAAAATGCTTGGACTAACCATAAACAATAATCTATCATGGGAAGACCACAGTGACAAGATAAATAGTAAGCTGGCTTTGCTGAAACAAATTAAAGGATGTTTGCCACTCTCAGCAAGGAAAATATTTTTCAATGCATATATCCTACCACATCTTGACTATTGCTGTACAGTGTGGGGAGGCTCTCCTCATATTGAAAAACTGTATCTCTGCCAAAAAAGTGCAGCACGGTGAACGGCCCATACTGGAAATGAAGGGTAGAGCTATACATTGCAAGCCCCTGAAAATTAAAGCCACCTCCTCTTCACACGAATAGCATACAAAAAAACTTTGATGGTATTTAGAAGTTTAAGTGGAGAAGCTCCGGAATACATGACCATTATGTTTGACATTGTAAATCACAGTCAGAACACAAGATTACAAACGAGAAAGGGCCTTCTTCTACCACCAAATAAAACATAAGCAGATATATCACAATTCATTCAAATGTAGTGTAATAAATATGTGGAACAATCTGGATGCCAAAACTAGAGACAGTAAAAACCAAAGCACATTTAGAACAGCATATCTGAAAGACTGTTTCAAAACAAAGTAAATCACTGATGTTTTAAATAGTTTTTAACATGTTTTTATCTGTACATATTGTACATAGCTAATTGCCTTACCCAAGATATTGTATATAGCTAGTTATCTTATCTAAGAAATCAAGAATATATTATTTTTTGTAAAATGGATGTTACATATCAAAAGTGGTCTGGCCAGTGACATTTTTCCTCACCTTGTCCTCTTTGAAGATGTCTGCTTTTGTGGATGTGATTACTTCAAATTGTCTCCCTGTTAAATCAAATGTACATAATTAATACTCCTATTGTCATTTTCCCTGCAACTATGTTGTTTTAGCTTGAAAAACTCTTGGTATATTTCATTAAAGGTAAAACATTGTTATTTTTCCATAACCACAAACATAGGATGGCTCATATATGATGCAGCAATAATCTGTCTCTTAGATATCAAGAAAACAATTGTTATCATCACTGTGATGTCCTACCTATGTAAGATTATGTCATTCTGGTTTGTCTGACATTCTTTTCAGTCATAAATGATCAGTCCCATGTCCAGATTTTTACCACAGATAAGGAATGCAAAGGATATGGGTGACTGAAAATACTAAAATAATTTGAATTTGATTATGATTTAAATTGAATTTATGCCCCCAATTATGTGTTCAAGAAAGGAATTTAAGATTTGTGATTCCAATTTTTGATGACCAGCCTTGGAACTCGCTGAGATACTACTAAGCTTAGATATGCAGGTTACTTGCCGTGTGGATTTCTGAACCTCTGGATGAGGACGCCAGGCACGCCGAGTATTGTGTCGTTCCTCTGCCCCGTTGCCTGTGTACTGGGGTACTTCACTAAATGCTCTGCTCTCGCTACCTCATGCCCACACTGACGGCACAGTAGAACATCTGAAAGTCACCACACACAGTCCAGCACCTTACAAGATTTTTAATTTTGAATATAACATGAGATCATAGATTTGTAAGATTAATTAATGTCCGTTGTTTCTGGTGGGTATACCCCTACTATCACACATGAATAAACAATTGTTTACGTTTTCTTGAATATAATGAATGTTGAGGCTCAATGTAGGGTAGCATTGTTTGACGTCATTCTGGCACTATCCAAAGGACAATACATTTCATGACGTCATAAGCATATTGCCATACTCTTATGACGTCATTTAACCTTTCAGTGCCTCGGTGATCACACTCCACATAAAAATGATGCCAAGAAAGAAGTGTGCTTTCAAAAGGGGGCTATAACTTATGTTCCTGTTGAAATAGGACTTACAGACATTTACTGGAGTGCATCAACCAAAACAATATTTAGATCTGAAAGGCAAATATCTTTATCATCAATTTATGATACTTATACATATTTTTAAAAATCACTGCTTAATCCCTTTATCTACTCTGTATTACAGAGTTAGCATTCAATTACTATCTCTGCAGTCATTGCCCTATATTGGATACCATTCTAAATTTGGAATTCACAAAGTTATAAATGCTTGCCTTGCTCACAAAAATATCATCAAATCTGAATTGACTGACATTGGGTCATAAATTGTAGCCAGGTGTCTGACACATAAACTGACCAATTGGTACTGTTGTCAGAACAAAACAATCTATTTCAGCTGGCATTTATTCCTAACCAATCTGTTCACAGACAGATTTTTATGAATAATGATCATTTGCGCATAATTCTGTGGGCACCTTTATACCTTTGGTGGCAGGGACTGGTATGATAAAGAAATCCTGCTATGGAGGGTAGATTAACACTAATAACAGTAAACGGAGCTTTATCTCATACTTGGTGCTTCAAGAGGGTGTTCTGCACCTCTGAGATATTCTTTTGCAGATCACCCCTCTGTCGAACTACTTTCACAGAACACCCTTCTGCTGAACTACTTTTGCAGATCACCCATGTGCCGAACTACTTTTGCAGATCATCCCTGTGCCAAACTATTTTCCTTCAGACTGAGATCCTTCCACCAGAACCAGCATTATAGCTTCCAACCTCTCAGTCTCAAGGCATGTGCAAGTGCAGGGATACTGATACGTACGTAAATATGATATATATGATATATATATATATTTCATATTTGAGTTACGTCATCGGATCATGCACGTGCTGTCAGACTGAGAGGCTGTAATTACGTCATCACCTTGTGCATGTGCAGAGAAAGGCTGCAAGCTGATGCAATTCTCTATGACTTGAGAGATCTGTAAGCCTGAAACATTGCACTCACATTTTTGTGCCTTATTATCTTTATCTCATACTTATCTTCTGCAGATGGTTTATAACAATAGCAGTCCATTGCTAACATAGTAAGAAGTACGGATCTATGTTGTTATATGGCCTCACAACATAGAGTGGTGCTATGTCCATCTCTCAATGACGTCATTACATAATAAAATATATTTTGCAATGATATCAGCGTGACGTCATTAAAAAGGGGGAGTGGCATTATTTATGTTGTTTGCCACACACAAAATAGATCTGCACCTGCTGCATGAGATAAATTATGAGATAAAGCATGAGGTAAAAACATGCAAGTGTAGTGTTCAGGCTGACAGATCTCTCTCATTGGTTCCGGTGGAAGGATCTCACTCAGGCCTTGACATATTTATGGATTGGTTGTGACAGGAACCATTTTGGATATCAGAGCAGAAGACACCAGTTTTGTCATTTCTTTGTTATTTCTTCATCTCGGCATCATTTCGCCATTGTTTACAAGTTTGCACAATCAGGTGAAAGTGAGTCAGTTTATTCACGGGAGTGACAGCAAGTCTGTAAGCTCCACAATGTTGTGGTCCTTCTGACGTCATATGAAATTTCACCCTTGGTGTTTCCATGACGTCATCATTTGGACTCTTCTAAATGTCATTTCACGTTGTCAGGTTTAATATCGGGTAAAAAACTGGAGAAAAACCAATACAGAATGCACACGGATTTGCATTTTTAGACATTATGACTGGGAAAGATAGTGACATGGGTCAGAACTGCAACAGTCAATCGCCGGAGGTCGAGTTCATTTACTAGGGAAACTTCAAAATGATGGGCAGTTTCTAGAAACAGTGATTTCATGTCTATTTTACTGATGGCTTTGGGTACAAATCCTCCAAGTATAGTATTGGCATGAAAAGGTTTTTTCCATATCCAGGTGTTTCTCTTAAGGTTAGTTTATTCTTTGCGATGATATCAATATTTCAACAGAAATGTGTTAGGTATAAAAGAAAACTTGATTATCTGCTGACTGACTGGTAAAATGGTAAGGAGTATCCATGACCCCAATCAGCCTAGCTCCTTTCCCAACACTACGGCAACAGTTGATCGCCGGAGGTCGAGTTTATTTACTGGGGAAACTTCAATATGATGGGCAGTGCGTGTTGTTTCTAGAAACAGTGGAATTCAAGTCTACTTTGCCGATGGCTTTGTGCAGAGCACTACGAGGTCCATCTGGCTTTAACAGTCTGGACACCTGAGTCTTGAACAAGTTAGAGTTCAAAAGTTGTCATTTCATTTTCAGACTGAATCACAACTTTTTATAGTGACATGTCCAAAGTTGGCCATCATTACATTGTCATCTAGTTCTCATACATCCTTACCATCGTGCTTATCTGGCGACGCACCGAGACATTTGTAGAAATAGAAGAGAATCAACCCACACGCCAACAATCTGATAGCCGGCTTGTCACTTTGGCCGCCATGTGTATTTGCCATCTTGGCCTAAATTGATCAAAATAGTTTGCACACGGCCCACTTGTTATCATGCCCAAAAAGAGGTCATGAAACCCATACCTTCACTCTACGTACCCCCTTAATTAGGCAAGTAACCACCCATTTTGCTTTAGAATTAAGAGTGCATGCAAGCAAATTGAATTCTAGTAGATTTATAAAATAGTTTATCTATTCTACTAACTACACCGTGGTCGCGTTCATCTGCCGAAAAATAAGCGATTTGGAAGAATATACATAAATACAGGGAGTAATAAAAGTAAATGTAATCTACATAAACATCTCCAACAAGAAAGTGTTTGATTGACAGGAACTCTTGACCAAAACAGAACTGCGTTGCATCATGTCTTGCTTTATCTCGCCTAGTTAAAACCCTAAACAACATGAAAATGTTGGAATAGTTTTAAAAAATCACAATGGTGAAATGTGTTGAGTATCATCGCATACACATTTTGTTGTTTGGGTGAAAAGTCTGGTTGATGCGGCCGGCATCTTGAGATCGAAAAATTATTCCTCGGTCGAAACTGACCAATCAGAGAACAAATTCCTTATCGAACGACCTATTAGATCCTCAGAATTCAGTCACATGGTTAGGTTGCATAAATTACCGTAAACCCCGCCTCCTTGCACAACCAAAACAAACCCGGCATCAAGCAAAACAGCTGAGAGCGGTCAAATAAGGTGCATCTTTTAAGACTAAATTCAACTTATTTCAACTGAGATTCATCGGTTACTAATTGGGATCATCGCAGCAAACTTCTGGTCAGTAGAGTTCCGATGTAATTTTGCCACCATGTTCAGTTCCAGACGTTTGGCAAAGCGAAGTATCATCGGTACTCGGGTGTGTTGTTTGTGGCAAGATGGCCGCTACTACCCTGGCCTCATCCAGGCGACTGAGAACACACCGGCCGGCGCCGATAGATACGCCGTCCGCTTCGAGGATGGCTTTTCCACAGTGACAATAGAACAAGACATCATTGGACCAGGTTTTCAGAACATCTCTGCTGCAAAATTGAAACATGCACAGAAAGTTTTCATCACTCACAATGGCAGGGAGGTGTCGGGGATTGTCATTCGACATGACAGAAACTTAGATGATGTTTTGATTGGGATCAAATCAACTACAAACGGCCATGACATTGAAGTAAGTAGGAAACTAGAAGATGTCAGGCTTCTTGAGAGTAGGAAGTCGGCAAGGCTACAAGATCAGGATACAGATTACTCCAGACTGGCCGATTTCCACCCTGAACCCACCAAGAAGAGAGCCGTTTCCCACGTCATAGATGTTCCTATACCAGCTGCCAAACAGAGGTCAGTGGCCTTTTTTTAACACATTTTTTAAAAACGTGAATAATTACTTTAAAATATTATCCCATTCATGATTGTCTTGCACTTTAAGTGGTGACATAGGTACATGTAGAATACACCTTAAACACAAAACTAATGTTTTCCATATTGACACTAAACAATTCAATTTTACCTTTTTTTTCATGCGATTTGGAGATGTTATTTTTTTTTTCGATAACACAATTCTCAAAGATTTTGATGACAGATCAATCAGATTTTGCTGTTTGAGCAAAATGTGTTCAGAGTTCCAAGAGGCTCAGCTCAAATATCACACATTCAAGAATGAACATGTTGATCCCATAGTAACAGCTTGGAATCGCACATTGTGGGTCGAATAATATGTGCTTCCATGACAACTTGCAATAAAATGTGGTGTAAACTCATTGTATGGTTGATAAACATACTTTTTATCTCATGACTATGGAACCTATGTAACCAAAAGATAACATCATGATGTCTCTTTCAGTCGACGTCGCAAAAGCAGTCCGGATCTGGAAGAGCCGATGATCACAGAGGATGAAGATGGAGGGAAAGAAGGAGGAAGCTTGATGGATGAGAACATGGCTGCTATGGTGCTGACCAGCCTATCTTGCAGCCCAGTTTCCCCTCACTTTCCACCAGGCTTCACAGAGAAAGACAAAGGTGGGTATTCTTATATGAACTCAGGTGCTGAGCTGTGCAGACTCATCAGAACTCATTGGGCACTTCCAACAGTTACACACATCATTCCTTTCAATCATCACATTTCCCGTCCTTATTTTTTTCAGGTTTATAAGCTCTTTTCAGTATTCTACTTTTCTAAAGAAAATTGATCTGTTTTTGAGTAAATTTTTAGTCAAGATTTGCTGATATGAAATGTCAGTCTCATGAATTGGGTTGATGAAAATAAATCATTCTAACACAGTTCATGGAACTTATAAATGCTTTTTTTCTTCTAACACTATTTCAGGTTTTAACTTTTTCTACATAATTTAAGCCTAATGAGATTGGTACTTGGAAATTTGTTTGTAGACTTTACAAGTGAGCCAGTGTCAAGATTTGGTCAAGATCTCCTACTGTTCCCAGGTATGATGTGATAAAGATCGATTTACCAATATATCAAATATATACAAGCAGGAAAGGAAGGGAGGTGGAGATCATGATCTGTTTGAAGTTTTACTCTTTTTATTCATGTTAACTAACCAATAATAAATAATATTTTACATGTGTGCACCCCAGTTTCTACTTGATCATTTTTGTGATTTTTTTCATTAGGAAGTTTTGGATCATTTTAGTTGATGGAAGATTTTTTTTTAAATCACAAAAATGAACATTCAGAAGAAGCTGTTTTTGGTAATTTAGTGTAAAATATAATTTTATATTTTTCCATTTTTGCAGGTTCGACAAGTCCAGGGGTGGCCTCAAGTTTTGGCAGTAGTGGGGTGTTCACAGTAAAGTCTGGACCGAGTACCCCTTCCCCGCCACAACATCTGAGCACCAATGCTCAAAGAGGGGGCGCCGCCCAAGTATTTGGCACACCATCCTCCGTTGATGAAGGCATTGGCCTTGATGATACGCATGACTATTTCATGGATGATGTTGCCCCCAAAAGAAAAAGGGTAGGAACCAAGTTTATTCATGAAAATATTGGTGAAAAGTAATGCTATTTTTTCTGCTTGGTTCTGTTTAAATTGTAATATTATTCTGTTCTGTTTCAATCTTTTCCACTTAATTTACTCTATCTTTAATTATAAATACACACATTTTTGTGTTATTTACAATAAATAGTATATATCAATATAGAATATAAATCAATATTTTATGGCATATGATAATTAATGAGGTAGAAAGTGGAAAAATGTGCAAACACAGATTGCCGAACCTAAACAAACCAGTGAAGTAGAATAGTGATATTTGGTTTATTTGATAACCTCATCTAATGTTGATTTCCAAGGTGATCACATGAGAATGCTTCTGTCATATGATACTCTTTCATTGCCAAGTATGAACCACCAGCTTATATCATACAGTTCTTTGTTATGATATATTAATTGTGAATATGCTTGGCTGTGTAATGAGTGATGCACTGTCTATCAGTTATTGTGCCTACTGTATGCTGAGAGGCCGGCAGCTGAGTGTAGGAGTGGGATACATAAGCTGATGTAAAGGGCACAGAGCCCGGGTGAAGGCCAGGTTAGAACTGAGCCAAATCAGGACAACAGGTCACCTCAGGACAGCCTACATTAACATTCAACATGGCTGGGCTTGTGATATAAAAACCCACTCAGTTTCCCTTTACATTAGATAATATTGTGATGAATACTCTGAGCTGGGTTGTTCTGCATCTTTGATGATCAGCAATTAATGTAGAGAGTGAACTCTGTGCTGGGAGCTGATGAGAAACCGGCCGGCTCTCACTTTCAGGGCGCCTCCCTGGTACTCCATGTGCCAATGTTGGTACACAAACCAATGGACATAAACATTGGGAGTCACATGACTTCATTAGCATAATTTATCCAGAGCAGGCTCAGTGAATGGCTGGATGCTTGCCAGCAAGGTCAAGGTACATCTCAAAGGAGATGGTCATGCGAAAAAACAAAAGAGGCACAGAAAGGTATATTGTCATATCTCATATTGATCAGAGCTTATTGATATAGATAAAATGGCATATTCTCCAACATTTGGGATTATTTGAAAAGAAATATGTCCAAATGCTACAATATAAATTGAAATTAGAGTCTGAGACGCATTATTGATCAGGGCTGCAGTTCGGAGTCCCCAGCTGCCTCTGTTTGGAGCAATCATTTTGTTTTCATTTTTTGCGGGTCCCCTATTGGCAGAAATGTAGGTCTGGTTTGTTTATGGGCTGTGGCATGCAGCAGTCAGAGGCTGTGACGTAGATGTGGTATAATGGGAGCGGCAGGCTGGCCAGTGACATTGAGCATGTAGGCTTGTTTACATCGGGCTACCTGCACCTAATACCTTGCCAGTATTGTTTACAATCTTCAATATATCCCCCAAGGTGTCTGTCATCAAATAATAATCAGTATTATTACATGACATCTCAGAATAAAAAAGGTGCATGTTCACACGTTTGATAAAAAGAAATTTGATAAAAAGAAATACATCAATGTAAAAGCCTCATTATACTCATTATATAACAATGCCCATCAGAGCCCCTGACCTGCAGATCACCCAGGATCCTGCAGGATTACACCACCTTTAGTGCATTACCAATGGCAACAAATCAACAAGATGCTCACGTCAGCAAGCAGAGAGACGGCAAGCTACTGTTGTAAGTGGCAGTGCGGACATGGGTCGCTTGGCACAAAAACACAGCTGACGATGAAATATGCATCAGTCACTTATGGAAGACATAAGTAACTGTTTTGGTGATGAAATAATAAATTTAATAAGGTTATGGAGCACAAGTTAATAGGACACTTGTGCCTAAAAACATATTCCTTTGTGACAGCTGAAATGTGTGTGATCATTTATGAGGAATATAACTACCAAGATCCAATTTTATCATCTTACTTTTGTGATACACATCTATGTTTTAATATGTCAACTTGACCTATCAATCACAGTTGTCATGCATGAAATGATTGGGTCAAGATTACATGCCCATCTTCAGAATGTTTAACCTGTGTGATTTGATACAAAGCACAGTGGCCATGTTTATATGTGATTTATTTATTTTGCAAAAAATCAACCAATTCATGAATATTAACATATCTCTATAACCTAATGAAAGGAATCAATTTAATCATTGATCAACCAAAACCAACTTTACATTAATAGAACTGTAATTACAACAATCATAGAACATAAAGATTTAAAGATTAAATACTCATGAAGTACTAAATTGTGTTTCTGGGTTTTGAGATAAAGTTGACAGAGATGACATCAGCACCTTTTCCCACAGATTCCTATATTCTGTTTGGTCCAAATGATATTGATTAACTCATGAAGCATTGATTAATGACATTGACTGATGAAAATTGGTGAAAAAAGAATAATTTTGAATTAAAGAACTAAGATGTGAAGTTAAGAGCTGATCTGTTGAGGTAGATAAGAGTCATGTGATGTTGGATCCTGTGAACCTGACAACATGTACTGAAAGATGTGACCCCAAGGTAGATATGCTTGGACTAATCTGCTCCACACACATTATATTTAACATGAAATACACTCAATTCCCTTTAACAGGATTTAAGTAAACCTGAATGTGTTATTACACAAAAGTTGCAAGTGGCAGTTGAGTTGTTTAGTGTTTGATAAAAGGCAAAGTCTGGAGGCCAGTCAGCTATTAGTCTAGGTCCATGTCTGTCAAGGCTTTACTATTCAAAACTTGATCCATGCATAAAAGAAAAATAAAATTTATAAGAATCTCAGTTCTTCATGTGGAAATTCTGCCTGCTTTTTAGAAATAATATCTACAATAAAACTGACTTTGCTGATGTCACTGAGGTGAACATTTGCAATACAGGTATATAGTTGGGATTATTCTTGACTCCATTTCATTAGCAGACCCAGCAATGCTCAGAGAATGAGGCTGGGAAATGTTTGAAGGGAAACTACAACTGGGCTTACCATGCTTACTATTAGTGTCCTCCTAACTGTGTGATTTATTTTTAGATGTTCTGCAATCTTGAATGTTGTAAAATTGTTCAGTTCTGATTACTATTTCTGATAATAAATAAATGCAGTAAAAAGAAATTTTAAACTAAAATGACTACTTGACCGAGATATGTTTTATATCAAATAGCGGTTAGATAAACATGAAATGGATTTTTACAAGGCCTCTTAACTTGAGAGAATCATGTTTAAAACAGGCCTTCCAAAAATAAACTGACCGAATTCGGGTGCAGATCACTGGAGTGAAGAGTGATATAATATTTATCAATGGCTGATGGGCTTTGCATGTTACATAATACAATGTAATTGTCCACACATTACTTTTACACTTATCAACCAGTCTTGTGTTGTTCTCAGATCCTGTTGCCACAAATAGAATCCTCCCATTTGATATTTTACAATGTTCACCAGCCCCTGTCAGGGTGCACCTCACCCTGAGCTCAAACCACAGTTGTATTCTGTATAGTGCAAAAACTGCACATCTTGTGACACAGAAAAAATATCTACAGTAATATTTTAGTCAAAAACCAAGATTATTGACTATGAGTATTCATGAGGATCTTAGTTTTACTCAGTTAATACATTTCCATGTAAAAGATTTTTTAATATCAATTTGTAGATCACCAAATTTATCAAAGAGCCATATATGTCATCAATTTTTTTACCAGCTTCATAAACATTTACATTATTTCTATGGCCTATTTCTATGTCAATAACTGGGATATATTGGCCGAGGAAAGAGCATTTTTTAAAGAGAACTTTTTAGGACAAGGGCAATGTCATAAATATGATGAAACAGGGCATGAGTAGAATTATGAATATTATAAAAGGTCATTGGCAGAATAAAAAATAATATTCAAGAGGACAAGGAAAGTGTTTGAGTATTTAAAACCAATCACGCCCATAAGAATGACTCCAGGCTCATAATGTTATTGGTGTGTGGATATGACTGATGATTGCAGTCAGTTTGGACATGTCCACCACGTGTCAGCCTGCAGCAGGTGATTGCTGCACACAAGGGAATTCTCTGGCCCACAGCACATACTCACAGACAATCACACATTTAATATACACCACTGCAACCATGTGACAAGAGGCATGGTGGCAAGAGAATGTGCCCCTGTGTTCCTCAGATATATTGCTCATGATATCAAGACATATTAGGGTTTCTTCATGGTCATTGTCATTTGCAGCTTGAATCCACCAGAACTTGTGGTAAAACTATTGTTTTAGAAGTCATTACCAGTTCATGATATGAGGCATGTGAAAATGTTCAGTCTGCATGTGTCATTTGGAGCCACACATTTATGTGATCATGACCGAATAGGGTCACAAGGCAAACACCTTACAATTTGGTCACTCTCAGCTTTGACTCTATATGTTCCGTCATATGTTCCTAATTAATAGCATTATGCTTATGGAATATCGCCTTATGTGACTGTCGTGATCTCTGATTAAATAATAGGAATATGGCGTAGACTGAGTGTGGAGGTACCAGAATTGGTAACCTCAAAAACTGCAATGAGGCATATCAATCATGCCTGCCATTGGTAAATGTAAGTGCAGGTTATCTAGCATTGTAATATAATGTGTGTGTGCTTGCAGTGGTTCCCTGACATACTTTGCATATAATTCATAACCCTCATTCAAATAATCATATACATCAGCTGCCGGTTGAAATCAACTTGGTGCCCCCTGAACACATGATTTGTTGACATGATGAAATTGTGAATGCAAAATGCAATTTTATTTGTGTTAATGTAAACAGATGAAATTTATGATTATCACATGAAATTATTAGTTTCAAATAAAACAGGGTTTATGAGCAAATAACTAAATGTACAACAGGTTAAGAGTCTGTCATTTATGAATGTTCTCGTAGTGGCCATAATGTGAACATAATATTGACCAGTGGCCGAGGTAAAAAGTTCACATCAGAGCTGCCTGCAGATGTCCTTACAAAGAGTCAAAATGACCAGGATTCCGGTATATATATATTATATACAAATTTACATTTTTTTCTTTAATTATTTGTCTCTGCCATTTATTCTGAGAAAGCCATCTATGAGCATTTATTTAGTCACGTATAAGCGTGACCTGCTAATGGCCTGCATGTGACCTGGTGAAACCCACTTAGGTCAAGCGTGGCTATTGGCATGACTGTCTTGTTCTTGCATTTCTCTAGGTCAATGAGGTCAGATTATGACCCTGCTTGATCTTATGGGGGTTGAGTTTATGCGTGACCATATTGATGTTTGCTCGGACTGCTTTTCAACATGGGAAATTTGGTTCTTGCTCAAAAAGCATAGCAAAGTGTAATGGAGGACATAGGAGGTTCCTAGAGTAGGATTAGCACTTGAGAGCGTAGTCATCAGCAGTTTGTGGCCTCTCAGCTGGCCCAAATCTAACCAGGCATTACATCAGATTACCTCATATTACCTATACCTCCTGACAGCCCTTCATATTGATCAGGGACCCTGCTGGAGGGAGAAAATACTATTAATTCTCTAATTCTTTTGGTTGACTGAACACATCAAAGAGCTGATTACCTCATGATCACAGTTTGCCACTTTTTAAAAAAAACGTCATGAAAAAAATTATTTCAGTAGTTTCTATTTTAATTGTTGTGATTACATGAATAAATTCATTTTCGTGAATTATTCTTAAAACAATACTATTAAGTACTTGAAGTTTGTATAAAAAATTAAACCTTTCAGGGCCCCTTGCCCCACTTAAGCTTCTTGATCATCCTATATTCTTGATCCCAAGAGGTCACAGTGATATACTTAATTAATCTGCCAAAAAGATTATAACTTGGTATGTTTAAAATGTCACTAAATGTGCCATGTACAAAACAACACAGATCGATCACAATAAATGTCTGAAAGAGATTAAAAAAATAGTTTGATAAACTAAATAACAATCTTCCAGAAATATCTCAACAGGTTTTCTCCCACAATTTGACTGACAGAGACTATTCAGCTGAAAGTGGGTACATCGCTGGGTGCCCTACCAGGTGCAGTTCATGCCAAGCCAGTGGTTTATAGATAGCCCTGTATGTTTACACACAAAAGCCGGCCGGTGAAACAGCTGATTAGTGACCTAGATAAGTTGTTGCCGGGTGAGGATCCAGCTTGCAAGAATGGATTCAACAGTGACACATATATGGGACAATTGTAACCATGGTAGTTAAATGAGACAGCCTCATTTTGAGGATAATATGTTGGATCAAAATATCCATCAACAAATATTTATGGGGATATAATATAGTTGATATTTGATGAAATTGCATTTACATTTGTTTTGAAGGGAAAAACACTGAAACTTGTGTAGCTTTAAAACATTACCCATGAAAAAATTATATTTGATTATTGATTGGAGTGCATAATATGTTACTGACACAAGCTCAAGAAATCCAAATCATTATGAATATAAAAATATGTAATTTCATATAACATCCATTATATATTTATTTGTCTTTTAAACTCTATATAACAAATATCACCACAAAAGAGACCTCACCTGCCTTGATTTGGCTGATATGTTATGCATGTGATGGTCTTGATGATTGGGTCAGGGTCAGGTGGGATTACTTATTGTGAACACCAATTTCATCAGCATGATCTAAAGTTCATTCATGTTGAACTCAGCATGTGTTTGTTGATCACAGATTCATGGGATAGAACAATGAAAAATCGTGAGACAAAAGAAACTATTTATCACACTCTGTTGTGTTTAAATGTAAACATGATGGAATTGAAGATAAGAACTGTGAAAATGCTTTTAATGGGAATTTACAATTCAAAATAAAAGGTCAGAACCAGACTGTTTAAATACTGTGGTCAAAGATATCTAAGATAAAGTGCAACTGCACTGCCAAGTTGACCATGCTGACCTCTGGTGGAGTTGCGGTGTAAGAGTGGTGAAGGTTGATGTCAGACTTCTATTTGGTAGCACTTTTCATGTGCTATCAAGCAATACATTGAATGTCAAGAGGAGTAATCAAGTGTTTACTACTCTTAGGAGCTGAGAACAATGGGAAAATATAACAGATTCATCCTACAGTATGCAATAAAAAAGACTTTGTTGCCTGATTGGGCCTGTGAGTTAAATGAAGAATTTGTTATGATTTCTATGTTCTCCTAAGAATTTGGTTAAATGACAAAAAACAAATGTTATTTGTTGAATTTGGCCTGTAAATCTTTATTTTGTCCAACTAAAAAAAACAACAATTTTTCAGGCTTATTCTCTTTCTGCTTCTTAAATTTCATGCCATGACCATGACACCTTCATTTTGCCAATATATATGTTTTCAATATCTTGTTCAAGAAATGATTTGTGTTATTGATAGCTAGCTGTGAATATTTAATGTTGAGATTTAATAATGATGACAGAAATAGACAGATGATAACAATAGTTACTATTATCAAACATTTTTGTTGTCATATTGTAATGATCATGTTAAAAAACATGATGCAGGATTACTTGTATTCATTTGTGAAAAAAACTGATGGCCAAAATGAACTTTTAGTCAATTACTCAAAATTGTAGAGGGACAGGCATGGTTATAGTGAGATGAGACATTTATATATATATATATATATATATATATATATATATATATATATATATATATATATATTGCCATCCGCGCCATGGTGTTTGCACATGATTTGCATCAGCAGGATATTTGTTCATGTAAATGAAGAAAGATAGAATTTGTTTATGTCAATGTCAATGCCATCATTGATTACATATATATATATATATATATATATATATATATATATATATATATATATATATATATATATATATATATATATATATATATATATATATATATATATATATATATACATATATACATATATATATATATATATATATATATACATTTGTATTGTCACACTTATAATATCACAAACTTATTTAAAGGATATGCTTTGGTTTGAATCTAGACATTAAAACAACAGGTCTCTGCAACAACACCATATTACTTATTTCTTAGGGCTCAAGACATGCATGTTCATGTAGTTAAATACTTTTATCCAAGAAAGCAGATTTGTGGACTTTTCTTTGGAAGATGTCAATCCTATAGCCAAATCCTAATATCATCTTTATCATTAGTGCTTAAAGATGGCTTTGCAATATATAATTATTAATATAATAGTTCATACAGATGAAATATACATTATATATTATGATTATGTTTACAGCCGTCCACCAGGACAGTATTCAAGTGCACGTGGCCAGGATGCGGGAAAATCCTCAACACAAACTCGGGCATTGAGAAGCATGTTCGGGAGGAGCACCTTGGGTAAGAAGCCTGCTGGAATAGGGCATGGCCATGTATAGTGTCTCCCATATACCTTACTTACTCGTGTATTAGACGAGGTTTTTGTATACAAATCCTTAGTTAATGTTTGGGGGGTCGTCTTGTACATGAGAGCAACCTGTGGACGAGGGTTTACGCCAAAAAATTATGGCACTACAAGTTTTCATTAGAACATTCATATTTTCGAAATAACGAATATTGGACATAGTGGATCGATTTTAATTGCGTTTTAAATGATATATAAAGGTATTTACCCAATATTATCGCTTTGATATTATTTGACTTTGTTCTCACTGATTCCAAATATCAGCGTACATAGTTTTGCGTTTCGTCATTGTTTCCACTGCTTTGAGTCATGTCTTCCCTGTTGACAGAAATGCTTTCACACGTGGATCGATTTTAATTGCGTTTTAAATGATAAATAATGAAAACGCTTTGTTATTCTCGACCTGAGAAGCGTAACTGTGATAGTATTAAGTAAATACCTTTATTTATCATTCAAAACGCAATTAAAATTGATCCGCTACGTCCGATGTCTGTTATTTCATCGTTTCAAAGTAAAACGTAAATTCGATGTGCGGAACATGGTAAATTCCATGTGCGGAGCACGAAGAGAAGCCAGGGATCCATCATTGCGCAATATATTAATATTTCAATGCGAGTTGATACACTCCAATTGTTTTCGTGCCAAAATAAGAGCTTGTCCCCGTCACTCCCGCTTTTTAAAATGACGACCTCGTATTGCATAATGCATGTTAAATGGATGGATTAATTTGTGATAATATTGGGTAAATACCTTTATTTATCATTTAAAACGCAATTAGAATCAATCCGCTACATCCGATGTCTGTTATTTCAAAATGCTTTGTTCTGACTTTGTTTTCGCTGATTCCAATTATCAGCGTTCACAGTTTTGCATTTCGTCTTTGTTTCCACTGCTTTGAGTCATGTCTTTATGACAGAAATGCTTTCACACGTGGATCGATTTTAATTGCGTTCTAAATGATAAATAAAGGTATTTACCCAATATTATCAGGATGATTTACAGCCAATCGAGTGCTATAAACGATAATAATTAAAAGCGATATAATCTTTGGCTTATAATACACAAAGAAATATTCTACCAAGTGTTTGTTTTGACGCTAAGATCAAGGACGTCACGTACATCGTATTTACGTTTTACGTCTATGTCTATTAAAATAAAAATTATTATTTAATTATATCTTGGAGTAATAATGAATGGAGGGGTGACGGAGAAAGATCAAAGGAGATATCATAGATGCCGCCATGGCTATTGTTATAATGACGCCATATAGGTGCAAGATATGAAAGTTTTGACGTAATTTTTTTTCAGAACTATTTTAAGTTATCAAAGCTACAATTTAGAGGTACACATATCGCGAATGAAATGTTTGTTTATTTATGCAGATTATGGGGATATACATTTTATTTCTCTGCTCCAAGTATTGACGATTTTATGACAAGATTTTCAAATTCATATCATATTTATGAAAATGATTAAAATTTCCATTTTCCTCTCAGATTATCGGGAAATCATGTACTTTTTTGTTATTTTTATCTTTAAAGTTTATTTTTAATTATTGGCGCATATATTGGCAGCTTAGAAAAATATACCAAGTTGTTCAATGAAAAAAATACTATCAGAAAATGTAATTTATAGCCCTGCCAATTTATGCGCCGTTATAAATAAATTGACCTAATACATATCATGTCATTATTTAAAATCAACAAAAAATAACAATAAAAAATTCCAACAAAAATTTTATAAATGCTATATCATTAACAATATTTTGTTTTAAAAGTTTTTATAAAGTAATATGAATAGTGACACATTTTTTTACAAACATGTATAAAAAATAGAAGGTCTGGAATATGCATTTTTCTTTTTTTCATAATATCTATTATTGAAGAAATCAGAACAGAAATGAATGGATTTATTTAAGTAATTTTTAGTGGATGGTATTAAAAGCTTCACAAGAGGAACTATTCTGAATTTTTCTTTAAAAAAAATAAACCAAAATGTGGTATACTACTTCAATAAAACTTTGGCCAATTTATTTTTTTTAAATATGAATCTTCAATTTTTCACTGTTCTGAAGTCGGCAACTATGATAGGATCAAAGGATTTTGAATCCATTGTGTGAAACAATGCGTTGCTATGATGCCATAACTCAAATAACAGCCGTTGCGCCTCCATTCATAATTACTCCAAGATTATATCAATTCAATTCTATACAGACTTTGATGTCTTCCCTTTCAGTTGTGTGAAAATTAGTGAAATTTTACTTATACCAATTATCAGCGTTCACAGTTTTGCATATCTTGTCATTGTTTCTACTGCTTTGAGTCGTGTCTTCCCTTTATGACAGAAATGCTTTCACAAGCGGATTGATTTTAGTTGTGTTTTAAATGATAAATAAAGGTATATACATAATATTATCACAAATAACGCTTTGCAGGTCGAGAACAGAACAAAACCATCCATTATTGCGCAATATATCAATATTTCAATGCAAGTTAACAATCGTTTTCGCGCCAAAAACAAGAGCCTGTTCCTGTCACTTCTGCCTTTCAAAATTGCGACCATGTGTTGCGTAATGCATGTTATAAATGGATGGATGGTTTTGTTCTGTTCTCGACCTGCAAAGCATATTTTGTGATAATATTAAGTAAATACCTTCATTTATCGTATTACGTTTTACTTCGTGGAGAAATTCTCGACCTGCGAAGCATAATTTAATTAAATTTAGATTAATAGGATTTTAAAAGTAAATTAAAAACCAAATAGAAAGAAAATTCAATTTCTTAGCATTTGACACATTAACTGCTGAAATGACCCTAGAGATATGAAGTGACCCTGTTGTATTTTTGAGTATTTTACTCTGAAAATTTGACATTTCCCTATTACGGCTCACTTCTAAATGTTCATAGTAAATTATTATATCATGGTTGAAACAAGTTTCAATATGACTGCAAATGAAGCATGGTCTGCACTTTGAAGAAAAAAATATATGGACTTTTCTTCTGACATCCTGTGTTGGTTTTCAGCATAAGGGATGAAGGTGTCATGGCTGCCATAAAAGCATGTTTGAATTATTTTTAATTGTCAAAAGCTTGAGAGTTTGGATTTAAATAACTTTCTATGGTATGTTATACTTTTCCAAATGACAACCAACAAATTTAACATTTTACAAGCCTCAAACCTGTACCATATAAACGGCCAAGAGTGATTAATTTTCTACCTGTTAAAATGAATTATGGTCAAAATAAACATGTGACGAAGTGGACTGTGATGCCAAGTGCCTGTGCATTTTATCTTGTACCTATATATTCCCTCCTCTTATCTAAAAGCTAAAGATAGCTGCCAATATTAATCTAAATCAGCTACTTTCACCATAATTAGACCTCATACCTCGGCATTTATTGTGAATATTCTCACTTTTCATTAAAGCACTAATATTAGAACTATGCATTCAAGTTTGGCGGCCATTTTAAGTCTTCCAAAACGTAAATATATGCATTTCTAAGCATTGTTAAATTTATATTTTCTCCAACTTGTGAATAATTTACACTTGTGGATAATTTACATTTATAAAATGCCCAAATTCAGCAGTTTGACTGCAGTCTAATGTGGCATTTCAGTGGCATGGTCCACTTCGGTTATTTTGACCAGATACCGTTAAAATGGCCAACTTTAGTCACAGGTGTGAAGGCACAACACCTCTCTTAACCACAGTTTAAAATGGCTAGATGACCTTGATAAAAATTTGTACTGCGTTTGTTGTAAACAATGATACTGATAGATATATTTCTGGATTTATTTAACCACATTTTTATTGTAATTTGCAATTAATTTATGACTTGTTTCTGAATGGCTGGTACTACTATAATCCCCTTGACAAGATGGCTGCCACCAGCAAAAGATGATTACAAGTTCAAAAAATTTGACCAGAGTAAAAGTACTAAAATGATATTTCAAAGTCTTCTTTTCATGTTATATATGTGTTCATATTGGTGAAATTTAAATTGCTAATCTGCAATATGTGAAGGTTTCCTTCCCCTTTAAGTTATTACAGTTTAAGTGTGTTGTTTTTCAGTCCCCGTGATGCTGATGATTCAGACGTCTCAGACCATGAGGAGGAGTTCTACTATACCGAAGTGGAAGTATCCGTTGATACAGTGACAGAGACATTTGCTGATATGTATACCTCGTCCCCACCAGAGACTAACTTCATCGAGGCGGCCAGATCAATGCAGGATCATGATTACCAGAAGAAGGTGACATTATCATAATAATTGCAAAACAATACTGTAATTATTTATTGACATTTCACAAGACCTCTCAAGGAAGACCTTAACAAGGAAAAGGTTATCATTCCCGCCTTCCATGATTTGAAATTGCCTTCAAACATCTCGTCCCATAATATTTATTGTTAATTTAATTTTCAGGAACCTCGCTCATTGCCGCAGAACATTCCAGGTTGCAAAACCACATTTGAGTTTGGTTCCTTCCCCCAGGTGGCAGCACCTCACTCTTCACACATGTCAAGGTCATGGGGTATCACTTCATCTTCGCAGGTCAGTAAAACAATTTTATCTCATTGTAGCCTTGCTGAAAAGGTGTGTTAAAAGTACCCCGAAATGAAATGAAAATTACATGTTTTGGCCAAGATCTCCTATTCCATACTTCAATAATCTAAGCAAAAAGACAACAGTGCTTAAGAGGTTGCTTGTCATAGAATACATGAAATTTCCAAGCATATTTAATGATGGAAAAATTAAGTTGCTCTTTTATTTTCCTTCACTCATCATATCAGAGTTTATAATCTGGTAAATTTATATTTGTTAGATATCTCCACCAATCAGAATCACCAAAAGCCAGGGCCAGGGTTCAACTAGAGGTCACAGTCTGTCATCTTCACCCAAGAATTCCCCAATGCACAAGAAATCTCGCAGTGAGGTGAAGAAATGTCGGAAAGTTTATGGAATGGAAAACCGTGACTTGTGGTGTACTCAATGCAAGTGGAAGAAAGCTTGCACACGCTTCAATGAATGAAATGAAAACAAGGCCAATCTCTCAAAGCGAATTTTCAATTAATTGTACACTCAAATGATTTTTCTTTTTCAAGAATAAAAGAAGAATCAAGCAACTCGCTGTGAATATATTTCAATTACCAGAAAGAAACAATTGCCCACACAAATACACAAAAGACCATTGCAACTTCTCTGCCAAACTGCACATTATTTTAATGTGAAAATATTATTATATATATAAATAAATATATATATATATATATATATATATAATATATATATATATATATATATATATATATATATATATATATATATATATATATATATATATATATATATATATATATATATATATATATATATATATATATATATATATATATATATATATATATATATATATAATATATTATATATATATATATTAGAACTCTGCTGCCTAGAGTTAAAACTTTGTACTAGATAGCATGTTTTGTACAGATTCTCTATTGTAGTTATCGTATTATTTAGGTTTGCACCCAAGCATAAATGAAGAATTTCAGGGATTTTCTCTCAACACCTGGTATGACTGATGTGACCAACTGGAATGAAACTTACCATATTAATCTGGGCAATGTTCCTCATTAGTTGAGTCACGAGCATGATTGATGTGATTGCAGTTAATACCAGAATACCCCTGGTCATATTCATCTTGGTTAACAAAGAAACCTGGCTAGAGTTACAGTGGTTTTCATATTGATGTATATAAACGTAGACCTTTTGCTGCCATAAACAGTATATGTATAATACATATCAGAATGTTTTACAATTATTGATGCAATTTTTAAAATCCTCAACATAATTTAATGTGAAAGAAAGAGAATGGAGTATACCCTTTACCAGCGAGAACAATGGTGGTTGTATCTGCTACTGCTTTGAATGAATTCATTGTGCCATTTAAAGATCTGAGTTGAACCATTAATGAAACTTGATTCCTTAAGTTTTCCCTGTTAAGTATTGATACTTTGTAACCAAAACCATGCATACCACAGTGAGGAGAACTTTCACAATATTTTCTCATCTTTATAAATCCACATTGATATGGATACATTGTGCTTTTTATGAATTGAAACTGACAGCATGTGCAATTTGAGCATGGTCATGAGTTTTGGTTATGATCAGGTCTTCTAGATCAAGGGTAAAAGCATATTTCATAGAAAATAACCTGAAACTTCAGACACAAGCTTGTGAACCAAGTTTAAAATTTCCATTGAAATGTCTAGCTTCAAACACTTGTATTGAATTTATAAAAGCTCACCATTTTTTTATTTTGAAATATTTCTGGAATATTTTACCAGTAAAAGAGGTGATTTTTAAAAAATAAACTGTATTGACATGTGCTTTAGTTATATATCTATGTTATAGGCAAAAGAGAATTTGTACAATTTAACATTTTTTACAGTAATTTAATGTTGTGGTAGCACAAACTGGTGTGATAAGTTTGAACACAGTCTTGTCTGGTTGGACAGCTGTAGTTTGCCACTAGGTGGCGCACATACTACAAAGGTTAACAGTAGGTGGACAAAAAATACCACTAGGTGGTACTTGCATTGTCATTGTGATTTTGTGTGAACATGGCGAAGGAAGAATGAATCAATGGAAAATAAGAAATATTTACCAAACTGTACATAAATAATATGGTTAAAATTGTAAACACTAAATTTGTAATATATTAATCACTTGGACATAATTGTATATAGATATTTAGTACAACTGGATTGAGAGTAGGTTTGGAATATCTTATCACATTTTAATATTCATTTGAGATATGGTACTTCTTGTGAGAGTATCAATGGGAAGTTTTATTTTAAATTTGTTGATTTTAATGACAAGGTATGGTGATAATGTGTATGGGATGGGAAATATATGTTATTCTGCCTTTTATGTAAGTAAATGCCTATCTGTGTTATACTACCTAAGACCACAACAATTCATTCTAAATTGTTTCTTCGTGTCTGCAATAAAATATGTATACAAATCATATTTCTGTTAAAAATCAATGTGGAGATATTATCCAAATTGAAATAAAAGATATTGTTAGATTTTATGATTAAAAACAAAAATAGAGTCAAAATATCTCTGTTTTTCCATTGTGTTTTGAGGAAATCATTTGAAATCAGTTGATGTGGCCTATGGTGTTCATGTGTAAATCCAATCTAGCTTGTGCAGCCTGATAGTTTATGGGATATTTCTTCTGCTTATTGTTATTTTTGTTTAGTTTTGCTTTGTTTATATCAACAGGGTTGAAGTCAAATTTTTTTTTTCAGAAGATAATACGAATTATATATTTAGTTTGAAATGATGACAATCATAAATTCATCACTGTTTGTCTGAACACCCACTTATATCTGTGTTAATTCTGAATTAGGGATGGGAAATGTTTAATGTGATTTTATTAAACTTTGAGGGGTTAAAAATATAGATGTTTATTTCTCATTTAAAATTGAGATATTTGTAGTTATAAGATAATACTTTAATTGACAATAACGATTTTGATTGACTTCAGTACATGTATACGTTATAAATGATAAATGGGTGTATTTAGGGCATGTTGACAAACATACTAGTTAGATATTTGTACAGTTATGAGCTGGCTCGTTTTGCTAAGAGTAGATAAGAGTGTCTTTTGTAGGCTAGAGAAAAACTTGTTAAGATTTTGATAAAGATTCTATTGCTTGTTATCATTTCAGGAATGGCATAATTGATGAATGTTGTATGATACTATATTCTATACATTTTAGTATTTGTAGTCCTTTGACCATGGATTGTATGTTGACTCTTTGCATGGCATGGAATGGTTAAAGACAGGGTCAGTTTGTTTATGATCGTACATAATCTGGGCAGAGGGTCAATTCCATCATGTGCATTATATACTCTGCACACTTTTATACAGCCCAGTCTGAATGAAAACAATTGTGGAATATGTGTCCCTCAAGTTGTGATAAATCTGTGAACATTTAATAAGATATCAGGTGCTACAATCTTCCACACAACTCACCCAGTGTTTTAAGGTGACACCAATAGGGTTAAATACTAGCTTTAACACAACATTATTTGCAGAACACTTACATTTACATAGATTTCAATGACTACATTGATGTTTAACCTATTTTGGTTCCAGTAGATATTCAAAATTAATTTAGCTACATTATTTGAAATTAAAGAATACTATAATCAGTCTTTATTCAGAATATTGCCTTTCTGTTATGCCATTTGATAGGTTTTATAATGTTTGAAAATTAGACACTAAGTTATTATACAATTACATCACTTTGTCAGTAAAATGTGATTAAAATGACTTTTATCCTTGCCAGATTCACTAATATGAAATATATTTATGAAATCTGCTTGCAGAAAATCACATGATTCACAGCACTGCATAGCAGGCAAAAGAGCAGTTTCACAATTACTAATACATTTTATTGCAAAATGTTTTTATCACAAATACAATGCATATTTCCACCTGGTGCTCAACACCAAAAGTATTAGGGTTATGTTAGATGTATTTATAACATTTTACTTCTATGCTATCTCATTGTTTTATGTGACTCAATGAGGCAAATTTTCTCTCAACATTTGGTTTTGTTTTGGATCTGTCCCTCCTGATATTGTATTGTCATGAACTGTTTGAAGAAGTGATTCAAATTTTAACTATTAATAAGTGATACTCAAAAAAGTCAGGTATATAGAGCCTTGTATATTTGAATGATATGAAACTGTGAATAGCCAATTGATTGTGGTCTGTGAAATTAAAATGGACTATGTTTTTTTTCGAAACAGTATGAAATAAAACCTTTGATAAAATTCAATAAACTTTCAATTACATAGTCCCAGAATCATTTTTTGATAAGCTCAGCACCTGAGCTTATAGCTCAGTGTACCAACATTGCTGAGGTCACATGGAAGTTGACAATATGCAAGAAACAGATGGGCTATTGTTCTTTATATATCTCAGAAACAAAATGTTTGTTTAAATCCTCGAATTGTGTGGTTGCCAATCTTGTTTTTGTAATGTTCAGACCTTGTAAGAAGAATTTTAATATTATATGAAGAAAAAATGATATGCTATCTTTTATTTATTGTATTAAATTGATATTGCATTGCACGATTAGGAGATGCAGCTTTGAAAAGACCAGTCTGTATTTAAACACCTATCACTTAAAGGTTTAATTCTAGTTGATGAAAAGTCGATTGCATCAATATTGTTACATAGTTATATAATCTAATCATTGAAGGAATGAGTCAATATTGATTATTTAAAAAAATCCCAATGAAAACAACTGACTTATAAACAGTTAGTGGCAAACATCCATGTAGTCACATGTAAATGTTGCCAATAAAGACAAGCTTGGTCACCTGAAGATCTTATTTGGTCATGATCAGCTGTTTGGTGATTTTTTTTACATGACCAGATAAATGTTTGTCTCTTACTGATACTATCCAGGCTGGTCTTTTGCAAGTTAGAATATCCAAGGATAAGATGTCACTGCAAAGGACGCACAAGAATTGTACAGAAAGTATGGACAGAAAAAGATTGGATATTGAGCACTGTGAAATACTATGTAGTGATCAGTTGGATTGTTTTGTGAATTGGTTTTCTGTGTTTGAAACACTACAGTTCCAGTTATGAAATTTAAAGTCTGTATGGTAATGCTGGGAAATTTATGTTTGAGGAAAAAATAAACATTACTTTGAAATGAGATGGTTTTAGGGGTTGATGAAAAGTTGAAATCCATATGATGCTGATGATCATATATTACAGGTACGAGTGGCCAGTGTCCACTCATTTACACCTCTATGTTACATGATAGAATGCAAGCAACCATGTATCATGAACGCTGTTAGTCTTCAACTTCATGTATGTAGCATTCTGATGTATGGCTGGTATTTTTGCTAATAAATAATTAAGATATTATATATTGAATGTAATCATGGCTTTATGTTGTGTTGTTATTACTTTCACGCTGGGCTTTTTAGGTACGCATCATTATGCACAGTGGATGGGGGTAAGTTTGCTGTCATCCTGTCTCCTGATATGCTCTGGAAACACTGTTCAGAGTTCTTGGCCATTCAGTGTACCAATTCTACCTATTTCCACAAGGCCAGAACCATTTCTATTTTGTTATGATTTTGGAGAAATGATCTATCACAGAGTTGTCAGTGAGGCTACCATTTTGAATGACAAAACAAATTTAAGCGAGTGAGAATTGAGACATTCAAATCATAACATGCATTTTGATTGGTAAAAATTATCATCTGCCATTGGCCTATGTTTCTCTTCTATTTCTATTCTAGTTCACAATCCAAATCATGATTATGGTCTGGTATTCCTTTGAGTATTGAAATGGAACCCAGTCTATTTCTCAAACATTCCACTGCTGCTGTTTTGGAGATAGGAGTTGGTTTGGATCAGATTACACCATTGTTCCATGACCTGTTGCCATTGCCTGTGTAAACAATGAACAAGATGAAAGGGGCAAACCAGCTGTTTATAAATGTCCATACCGATGGAAAAACACTGCATATTGCAAGTGAGACTGAAGATCAATTAATGCAGATATATATGTAGATAGGGTGCTTAACAAGGGACAAAATATTTATCATTCATGAAATCACAAAGATCACAGATAATTTTACAGAGGCTTGGGGTATGCTAAAAGATATGTGATCCATCCTGAGCTTTAATGGACATGTCATATAGCTCTAAAAATACATGGGATAGGCTAAATAAAATGTCAACACCCTCATATATGCCTAAAATACAAAATATTTTGAAAATGATATTTGACCTTGAAATGACTTTGATATGACCTTGAACAAAGAAAACTGAGAAAATCAACAGTTCTTCAGCTTTAATCAATATTGTTTGAATCTGTGAGTGAATATGAATTCAGCAATGAAAATTGCATGAAAAAATATTAAATACTAGTGATTTTATAAGCATTTAAAGATTGTGACCTCAAGGCTACGGCAGTTATAATGTAGTGTCTATGGGAAAAAAATATTCCAACTCATTCAAGTCAGTATAACTGGCAATGAACTTTAACTATCAATTAGGTCTGGTTTGTTTATTAATGTACACCCTTCTCCTGTAGATTTCAAGTATCAAATACAGTAATATCAATGAACAAATTTTTGCCCGGGGTCTTTTTTTCACAGGGATCAATGAGAAATTCTGTGCATTGGATTATACTGGGCATTGAAAAAAATGGTAATTCTATGAAAAATCTTCTGGGCAAAAAAGTTTTTCATCACAGACTTATGGAAAAGACATTATTTTTTAGCAAAATATGTGTACAAAGAGATATAAACCAGACCTAATGCATATATTTGAAATTTAAGCATATTCTAATACAATATATAGCTATTTCTGAGATTTTTTACATTTTTAGAGGCTGAACCCCACACCGATAGCCTACTTGTACCCATAAAGCATTGTACTTTATTAAACTTGAATAGTAGACTGTAATAATAATGTGAATCAAACTACACATAAAAAACAATTCTTATTTACAAATAAGACAGGATTTTATAACTAATATTTGATTAATCAGAAATATTTATAATTTTACCCACTGCAACTACAGTTGGACCCTACCAGTGCTAATGAAATGACCACTTAGGCTTGCCCTGCATGAAACCTGTGAACCAAACAAGCTATCTCACCAAAATCAACCAAAATACACCAACCATGGTTATTGTGTTTTGCTGAAAGTGCTAAGCACTGGCTGTTCTCTTGTGACCACAAGAAGACCGCATGTACATGTATACAAGCAAGCTATCTCACTAAAATCTTGGAGTATAATGAACGGAGTTGTGACGTTGTAGCTTGTGTGCATGACGTCATAGCAGCCCATTGTTACAAAAATGGGATACATTCAGGGGTGGGAGAGCTCTGAACCTGGGTGGTTCTCGAAACATATCTGGATGGTATGACGTCATACCATTGTTCTGTACCAATTCTGAACCAATCTGGGCGGTTCTGTTAAAAAACAACTTTTTTATAGCTCATAAAAAGCATCAAAATCACATAATAATCATCACAAAATTTAACAAATTTCGCTACAGTTGAGTGTAAAACAGTGTCTTATTAATAATAATGTAAATTTTATGCTAAATCTATAACGTTTTTAGGGTTATATTTGTACCCCCAAGTCGGGAATTCCTCTTTATGCAGTCTTAAACTGGGGCACATTCCTGTGTTAAAATGTGACAATAATCTCGTTAAAAATCAATTTCAGATGATCATATACTTATATATGTAACTGATGAGCATGTTATTTTTTTTAACATTTGTGTATGATAGTCGTTATATAAATATTAAAAAACTCAAACTTTTCATTCTCGCCATTGTCCACCATACAACAACGGTCAAATACCACTCAGATTGGCTGTGATTTAGTGTACAGATTGTTGCGAGCGCCCAGAATGACGTCATTTAGCACCCAGATCAGTTGTGAGCGACCAGAATGACGTGATTTAACCAGATTGGTTCAGATTTAATGCACAGATTGGTTCAAAGCTCTCCCACCTCTGACATTGTTACAAACAATGGGATAGTTTCTCTTTGAAGCAATGTGCGTTACCGCCAATATTTGAGCTATTTAAAATTTTTTGAATTTATCATCATTTTATAATGAATAGGTTTTTGGGAATCTAATGGTGAAATTTTGGATATTTTTAACTGAATAGGCTATTCCCGACAAGCCCTTAAAGATCATATGTACATAGACATTTTTCTACTACAAAGCCTATAAAAAATATCTATAGATATAGAAAGATGGGATTTTCACAATTTGAAGTATGTTTATAAAAAAAATGCCATAATTGTTTATCAATATTTTTTAAATCAATATACAATTTTTGTAAAAAAAATGTTTTTTTTTCAAAAACCACAAGCTTTTTTGTGAGAATATCAGATTTTTTGGGGTAAAAATGTTGCATCAATGTGAAATCATCTTTCTGGGCAAATGCAATGTGAATGGAATGGACGCGTATATTGGCAGGTTTGAAAATAATATCAAAAGAAAGATGTTTTCCCAATTAGAAAAATGATACAATATATAGGCCTGCCAATGGATGTGTTGGTGGTATAAACTAAATGTGAACGTTGTACTCGTTGACTGAAGTGTGTGATATTTCAGGTAAATCAATGCATTTGTATTGAGCTCTTAGCAGGTTGGGTGGGTAGTGTCGAAATCCCTGACATGGACGTTTCTAAAACGTTGAAGAATTGTCTACACTTGGAATAGAGAATTAAAATTTATATCTCCAAAATCAGTGGAGAAGGTAGAACATTTCACTCGCGATATGTTTTGGTCTAATTACTGTCTATGATGGGTCAAAATTGTCACAAAGTTGAATAACGTCAAGTTTTCAGCTCATATGGCATCATGAGACGGCGGTAACACATATTGCACCTTTGATTTTATAGCGCCACAACTCCATTCATTATACTCCAAGATAAAATCAACTAAAATTACACCAACCATGGCTGTACTCTTGTGACCACAAGGTGACCGCCTGCATGTGACCTCTATTGTGGTCTGTCAGGGTGTTGGGCTTATACCAATAGACACATAAATGGACAAATAGGGCGCTGTAAGCAAAACCACACCATTGTCCCAATCTGAAGGTGCCCCATTGTTTCTAACACTTCACTAAGCAGCTGTTTGCACTTGATCACTGGTCAGCTGAACCAAGTATGTTGACAAAGTGATCACTGGTCAGCTGAACCAAGTATGTTGACAAAGTGATCACTGGTCAGCTGAACCAAGTATGTTGACAAAGTGATCACTGGTCAGCTGAACCAAGTATGTTGACAAAGTGATCACTGGTCAGCTGAACCAAGTATGTTGACAAAGTGATCACTGGTCAGCTGAACCAAGTATGTTGACAAAGTGATCACTGGTCAGCTGAACCAAGTATGTTGACAAAGTGATCACTGGTCAGCTGAACCAAGTATGTTGACAAAGTGTTCAATGGATGATTTAGATTTTACGACGTAGTGTTCTGAATGAATAATAATAATAATAATAATAATAAAATACTTATATAGCGCTAAATCAGGCAAGCCTGTTCAAAGCGCTCACAAGTCCTTAAGTCTCATAGTATTTCTTAAAGAGAAAACATTTAAGTTTACCTTTAAATATATTTAAACCAGTACATAACCTCAGATCAGATGGAAGTTTATTCCATAATAAAGGTGCAATATACCTGAAGGCCCTATCTCCATAGTATTTACTATTCGATTTCGGAATTATTAATTCTAGTTTATCATTCGATCTCAGCATTCGGCAATTAATTCTTTTGGTTAAGATGTCCTTTAAGTATATTGGGGCCATGTTATTTAATGTTTTCCATGTAAGAAGTAAAATTTTAAATTCTATGCGTGCTGGAACAGGTAACCAGAATAATGGGAGAATTTGGTTTGAATTACCATATCTATGCTGATGATACTCAGTTATACATCTCGATGGACTTAGATGATGATAAAAAAATGGAATTAAATTATAATAAGTTACAAGAATGTGCTGGTATGGTTAGAAATTTTTTTCTGGAAAATAAAATGTGTTTAAACGATAACAAAACAGAATTTCTTATTGCTTCAAAATATGGTAAAAACAAAAACAAAAAAATTAATAACTTTGATACTATTAAAATTGGGAATGATAAAATAACTAATACTAAAAAGGTAAAAAACTTGGGTGTGATCTTTGACTCTGCAATGAATTTTAAAAATCATATTAGCAATATCTGTAAAAAAGGTTTCTTTCATCTTAAGAATATTGCTAAGATAAGAAAATCGTTAAATAAATCATCTACTAATATGTTGGTACATGCTTTTATTTCCTCAAATATTGATTATTGTAATTCATTACTGATTGGACTTCCAAAAAAAGATATAGAGAAATTGCAAAAAATGCAAAACGCTGCAGCTAGATTAGTTACTAAAACAAGGAAATTAGAGCATATTACCCCTATTTTAAAAGAATTACATTAGATAGAGGAGAAATATTGATAGTAAAAAGGATTGGTCCTAAAACCGATCCCTGCGGAACTCCATATTTAAGGGACTTTTTTTGTGAATAATTACCGTTTACCGTCACATATTGAACTCTATTGCCTAGATATGATCTAAACCAGTTCAATACAGAGCCATTTATACCACAATTTTCAGAAAGTCGAGATAATAGTATATTGTGATCAATGGTATCAAAAGCCGCAGATAAGTCAAGCAAGACAAGCAAAACCGTCTTATTATTATCAATATCATATAAAAAGTCATTATGAACCTTTATAAGTGCAGTCTCAGTACTATGGAACTCTTTATAAGCAGACTGAAAACAATCTCTTAAATTATTAATATCTAAATGATCTATTAATTGATTGGCTACTGCTTTTTCAATAATTTTTGATATATATTTGAGATTTGATACTGGTCTATAATTTCTCTTAATCAGTTCAAGCCCAAGTTTCTTAAGAAGAGGTCGAATAATAGCAATCTTATAATCATTAGGCATTGTAGAGCACAGTAGTGATTTATTGATTATTTCAGTTATAAATGGTATAAATTCATCAATATGTTGTATGATCAACCACGCTTGGATGGGGTCAAGTTCACACGATTTTGAAGATAATTTTTTAATAATTTTTCTGACATCTTCATGGTTCAATAATTTGAATTTGTTCCATTGCGGCCCATCGAATCTATTAGATTTAACTATTTCAATAGTATTATTGATCATTGAATTATCATTATCCAATTTTATCGGTGAATTTATATTGTCCAATTTATCTCTGATTTGATCAATTTTCCCAATAAAAAATTCATTAAAGTCATCTGCAAGTTTTTCATAATCATCCGACATAACAAAAGGAGTATTATTATTCCTGTTCAATAATTTATTAATGGTTGTATAAAGTTTTTTTGGATCTTTATGATTATCAGTAATTATTTTTTCATAATATTTGCATTTAGCATCATTAATTATTTTATTAAATTTATTCCTTTGTTTTTTATATAGTTCTTTATCAATAGTCAGACCAGTTCTTCTCATCTTTCTTTCAAGTTGTCTTTTCAACATTTTTTCCATATTAATATCATTATTAAACCAGGGCGAAGAATTTCTAATTTTAATTTTTTTGTTGATGATTGGAGCATGATTATTTAAAATCTTTTTAGATCCCTCAAATAAATCTACTAATTCATCTAAAGTAGAATGTGAAAACGGGGTTTTATTAAAATACATATTAATATCATTTTTAAAAGCAACATGATCCATTTTATTATATTTCCTAAATTTTATTACCTTTTCTTTGATCACTTCATTTGTAAACCTAAATTTACATCTTATTGTACTATGATCCGAAAAAAGATCCTCTACAACAAAGTCCTCTAATGACGTGCTATCATTAAATTTTATTAATAAATCTAATGTATTACCTAGTATATGCGTTGGTTTATTTATTAATTGTGTGCAATCATAATCATTCAATGTTTCATTCATTTTTACTACTTCAGGTCTTGACTTTTTATTCATATGCAAGTTGAAATCCCCAATAAGAAAGACATCATGTGTGAAAAGTTTGTAATATGATAAAATGTTGGATAACTCATCAAAGAAGAAATTGAAAGTGAAGTTATTTTTCTTATTAAAGCCTGGTCTGTATATATTAACGAACGTAATTAATCTATTATTGTAGTTTAGGCATGTTTCCATAATTTCCATAGATAATATTTTAAATGGTATATTATTAATAATTTTAATATCCAGCTCATCACGATGCAGCACTCCCAGGCCTCCGCCGGATCTCAATTTTCTTGAACATTTTTTGAATTTATAATTATTTTTTTCAAGTTCCTCACAAATTTTAGTATCTCTCTCATCATTAATCCATGTTTCAGTAAAAAACATTAAGTCTATGTCATATTGAAAAATATATTCTTTGATAATGTCTGTCTTATTTCTCACACTCTGTGCATTAACAAAAGACATATTTAATATTTTTTTAATATTAGATAGTTCAGATTTCCTACTTGTTTTATTTAGTAAAGAGTTTACATAGTTCTCCGTATCATCCTCAGAATTCAGAACAGTCGGACGTAATAGAGGACTTTTATCGCCTAAAGGCTTTTCTATAACGAAGTCATCTTTATCATATCTGAAATCTAAATTTAGCTGATGAAGTGTACGCTTGGCTTCAATACGAAAACGCCGGCCTGACTCCACTGTAGAAAGCGTGCCTTCGGGTCTCGCCTTATTGGTCCGTTTTATTCCCGAAGTGTTACGAAGTTGCTTCGGGTGAGCCGAATCATCATCGCGTCTAATAGAAAAGTGTGGCGGTGGAGTGCTTTCTTGTCGCTTCTCTGCATACATTAAATCATCAAGATATGAACTTCGATTCATACCAGTCGCCTTCAAGGCATAAAGATTAACTTGAGGTTTACGTTTATATTTTGCTTTTGATAAAACAGTTGTCTCAATTACACCCTCGTTGTTTAGAGGTGAAAACTTGTTATATGATTCAAAATTATTAATATTATTAATATTTAAAGCTTTTTTGTTAACTTTTCTTCTCATTGTTTTTTTAGGAAATTTTTTACTCATAGTTTTAAAACGATTATTAGTTTGAAGTCGCTGATTTGGAGATGTAATAATATAATTTTCATGTCTAATTATCTTACTCTTCATGTATATTTTATTCCTATCCAAGTACTCGCCAGAGTGGCCTAATTTAATAATCTTAATATTGAAGTTATTATAATAAAACTTTCTGAGCAATAAAAATTTACCAGACTTTATAAGGCCAATAGGTTTAGTTATTTTATTTTTATAAAAATAGAAGTAGGATGTTCTCATGGGGTCAAGTTTATTGTTATCAAATTCTTTTTTATGGAATTTACATAGAATAAGATTATAATCATAGAAAAACATATTTTTAAGGCCATATTGAGGAAAACAGACACAAGTACATATTTTTGAGCTCATATTTTTTTTTATATTTTTCATACCCAGGTAATCTGAGTCGATAGACATAATACAAAATTCAGTACCATCAATATTTGCACTATCAATATTTGTACCTGAATTGCAATCACCAGCCATACCATGTGACAAATGTCCGTTATCACAAAGCAACCGAATATCAGAATTGTGAATATCATGATTATGAATATCATTGTGAAACATTTTAGTTGACTCATAGCTTGTTAAGACATTAATATATTTAGAACCATTATTGTTTTTAGAGCTATTATTGATATTAAAAATAGAAAAATGGTTTTTGCACTCTGACCACTCTGGCCAAACACATCATGTAGATACATTCATTTCATCTATATTCTTTATAATCATATTTTTTGCAGTTTCAATTTTCCCTTTATCACCTTTAATACATGCAAAATATTTTTTACCAAAGTCATTTTCATAAGAGTCTATGCTTATCTTGGCACCAGATTCACTTTCTAGGCGGCGCACATTGGCGCCACCTTTACCAATGATTCTTCCTACTATACCTAATGGAATTTGTACCATTTCCTCATAACCAGCTTTTTTTGTAGGAATCCCTGAATATGATTGCAGGTCATTCCTTCTACTTGAACTACTATTACCCATCCTAATATTAGAGATGGGTGTTTGTGGTGGAATGAATTTTTTCTCTCTGGCAGGCGTTGAGAGCTCATCAATTGTCTTTGTTAAGAATTGAATATTATTTCTCCTTAAGAATCCGTTTTCATTTAAAAGTTCACATTTAGGAAGTTCTTCAAATTTTTTTACCGCCACAAAGCAGTATCCATCCATTTTGTGCCTTTTGATTTTTTCAATCAATAGTTCCTGTTGAAAAGAATTCTCATCATTCAAAACTGGAGGTGGCGCCACAACTACTACTGCAGGACCTGCAGCTCTAATTAATGCAACATGTTTCAAAATGGTCCTGGCTATTTCAAGACCTTTATAGCCATTTCTGACTTCAGCCAGGCCAGGTATTATGACTACCACATCAAACTCAACCAGTCTATCAGAGTCCCCAGATACATCCATGATAGGGTCACTAGTAATCACGGAGGATGTGTCCATATCCAGATCTCCTCCATCAATGTCCGACATTAACCGATCGATTATCTTCTTTTTTTCCAGTAGGAGCTGTTCAGACCTCACAGCACCTTTCAGGGCCTCCTCTTTTGTTTTCAGAACCTCAGTCATTCTGGCGTTCACACTGTCAAGAGCCTCTTTCATTTGTGTCTCGGAGACTCTGGCCATTTCAATCATTTGAGTTTTAGAGAATAGGTCCTCCTCCCGCCTCCTCAGCATGGATTCCACTTGTTCAACCCTCCTCACAAGATCGTTCCTTTCAGTTATAATGGCCTCATGATTCTTCTGATTCTGGAGAACCTTTTCCACCAACTCAGATTTCTTCATCACCATCAGTTTCGTGGTAACATCATCACCGCCGTCCCCACGGAAGGTCACCTCATCAGTCATGTTCTGCAAAAATATAACCACTATGTTAATAACATAACAAAAAATAATGATCATTATTTTTGGTTGTGATACAAGCTTATTGTTATTGTCAACTGCAGTATATCTCCATATAATTTCAGACAATATAAAAAAACAGACTTATGCTCTCATATTGAAGGGTCTAGCCATAATAGACAAGTATATCAAATATGTTTAAGGCCCAATTAGTAAATCAAAACCCCTTTAATGCTATCCCAACACATGTCAATCAGTATATTTTTTTAGACATGATGTATTACCGACCTTTTGACTTCACCAGGGGAAAAGGGCTACTCCATTGAACTCAGATTTATGCTCTCATATTGAGAGGTCAAACACTGAAACTAAACTGGAAAGAAAAATTAACAATTAAACACGTGATTTCCTCAATATTTTTTAGGTTTCCTCAATATTTAAGGTTTCCTCAATATTTTAGGTTGAAACAACTTTAACTCGTTTTCTTAACTATGATCTGATTGTATAATCTTTTTATAAAATCACCTAAACTTGGAGCAGAGAAATTAAATTTATACCTCCATAATCAGTGAAACAAGGAGAACATTTCTTTCGCGATATGTGTAGCTCTAAATCGTAGTTTTGGTTTGAAAAAGAATTTACGTCAAAACTTTCTCATCTTGCGCCTTTATGTATAAGGCGGCAACTGTGATGTCCCTTTTGATCTTGCGACGTCGCGTTTCCATTCATAATTATTCTAAGGTGTTATCATGTCTATGTGATAATGCAAAATAAATATCCCCAATCAATCTTTAAAAAAATGAAGGGCATTGAGTCCCAATCACAGACTTCTGTCTGAATTGATATAACCTAACCAATGATAAAAAGGTCGTCAATACAAAAACAAATCTATGGATTTGTTTGCACGATAGATTTTTCTCTTATATTTAATGTTAACATGTTTGAAGTTCATTTCTGTAAAATCTACGATGGCAGCCCATATTTGTATCAGAAGCGCGTACCATAATTACTGAGTTATGATATTCTTAGAAGGTTTTTGGAATGGGTTTTAATTTGGCCACTAGGGGGCATAAGCTGCATTACTGTCCTAAGGAAATCAATTTAAACATCACCCAAACAAGGCTTCGTGCATTGATAGACTGCCACCTGGCGTTCTGCTCTTAGTCCCGTGATCTTATTCCTTTTCAATGTTTTGTTTTGTGTTTAGCGCGCAACCCAAATGGATGACATCAGCGAGAATGAGTGACATAGCGCATGTAACGGGTCTATAGCAGTGGGAGTTGCGGACGTCAAGAAAGCACCCTGCAGAGCACTTTCAGTGACATTAAATATTGGCCGATTTCTACTTCCATTGACCAAATCAACCACAAAGAATGCCATTTTTTCAGAAATTATCAAAATGTTATAACCCAATTGACTCTACATTCAATATATTTTTTATTATATTTTTTTTTAATCATTTCTATTCATTACTAATTTTCTCATATTATTCAGGGAATATTTCTTCTTTTTTAGGTATTATTATGATAAGAGCAACTTATTGCTGATTATTTTCTGAAATTAGATTAATATTTAATTTATCTAATATCTCAAAAATAAATGTGAGGTCAAATTAAAGTCCGTCAATTTGTCACTTTTGTAACCCTACCGATTTAAGCTATTTTTAATCATTTTAGCTTCATAATAAATCTTGAAATTGACGGACTTTTTTTTCAATTTCTTTTAAGTACTAATGTGTTTTTCTGTGCAGTATTCTATATATTTTCATAAACTAACCCCCAATAAGCTGGCATTTTTATATTATTTCAAAAAAACTTAGTATTATGGTATTTTCCTCTGTTTTCCCTTATAGATTGACCCCAAAACTATAAATTGCTCTCAAATTTTTAATTATGAACAGATTTTGATGAATAAAGACTCTAGGAGCTCGTATTTGAATGATGTAGATGATAGGATAATAAAACTTGTAGATAATTTCTTGGAAATAGGCTTTCTATTTTCAAGGTCATTGAAAGGTCACTTCAAGGTCACTGGCAATATTTGATCAAAATAGCCTAAGAAGGTTGACATTCGATCACATATCATTTGTAGATGTATTCTGAGTTGTAAAAAAGTGATATCCCTATGTCTGCCATTTCTAGTGATGAGTGCCCAATATATAAAGGAAGCGAGAGAGGCTGTTAGCTGGGAACTAGACCAACTCCACCACCAAATATTTAACAATCCGAAACCAAAGTTATTTGAGAATTGTAAAACTGGGGTTAAGGGATCTTGATTTGGTAAGTATAATTAATTAAAATTTGTTTTGTCTTATTACATCCTTCTTATAAAAATTTGAAAAGGATAGGAATTCTTCATGTAATAGGAGATGAATTATTACTGTGATAATTTCCTGAATATTACCACATCGATTTGCATCTCGCATTTTAAAACATCACGAACTCAACTATCTGGGCATTGCCAAAGTGAACCTTACATGAACGGAATTTCCCTCAGCAGAATGTGTTCGTGTGAACAAAAGGGCATCTAACTACATTGCTAATTGCATCACCAAAGCATATAATGAATTGCAGATAAACATATCATTTTTGTAGTAATCAAATTATTATGCTTTACAATTGAAGATGAAACAGTAAAGCATTTCTTAAATTGTCATAATCATATATAGCACAGTTGCAAAACAATATATGTGGCTCTCTCAGAATGTTGAGGCTGACCTATGACCATTTTTTATTGGGATACGGATAATTTTTGACATTTGAGGTTTTGATCATTTCACAATTTTAAAAATTACAATTTGAATGTGTGACTATTACATCTGATATCAGCAATTACATTTTAACCTTGATATGCGTGATCAAAACAATTTTCATATCTTAAAATATAAACTGCACCAGATATCAAGGTAAAGAAATTCACCGTGGACAGCAAGACGTGGTATTCTGGTGGCCGCACAATTTCCCAGCTTTCATGGACCAAATAATCAGATTCAACCAATTTCACAGGATTTTATTTGTCACATGACGATACTGATTTTTCATTCTATAATGTATGCATTTCATGTGATATCCATAACGTGCTAGTTGCGTAATTGACCTAACAATATATATTCAAATTATCATTACGGTTTTGTAGAGAAGCTAGGAATAACATGAACCAATTTGAACAGATCAGGTTACAAACCATCTTTTGTTAATGATGGTATTTTTAATGATTATGTGTAACTTGATGAAGTGGAAAGGGTGCTGAACCGGTTTGAAAATAATTAGGTTTTGACGCTGCCCCTAATGACGTTCCAAAATATTCTCATGCTCAAATGTTGCCACGTTTGTTATTTAAATTGTATTTTAATATGGAAGGGCACAGAGGGTTGTATTTGCTTGTGAAGGCCGGTACTATTGGTTTGTCATCTTGATCGTGTCCGGCCTGTGTCGAGTTTTCAAGAAGTCTTCAGGATCTGCACTAGATTTTGGCAATGACCTTTTAGCTGGTCTCCCTGCAGCTGACATTAAATAAAACTGCAATTCCTTCAAAACCTTGCAGTGCACGTGGAGGGAAAATCAGAAAATCTTATCATATTTCTTGAAAATTAATAAAACTGCATTAGCTTCCACTTTTTTTTGCAAGAATTAATCTACGAATTCTCTTCACCACCTGGAAGCCTAGGCATGTCCATTGTTTTCATAAACACGGAACCAATTAAGCAGGAGGATAGGGAATACAAGCCATCACCCAACAGCATCGGACGGGGGAAATGTATTGTGGGCATTATGCTAGGCTGTTGTACATGGATAGATGGATGGTGGACATAAACGATATTTAATCAGGAAATATTTTGAACAAAGAATACTCAAGAAAGAATTCAAATTGATGCATTGATATAAAATCTTGGTGTTGAAATCGGCAAATCATCATATAATTTAATTGTAGATTTTTCCGACTATATGTGTGACAAGAGAAATAGTTGAGTTATTGTATGAGCGATGGCAGGAAATGGATTGGCCGTAAAATCAGAATGTCATTTATACCTTAAGTGCTTGAACATTAAATCTCAGACTCCTATAAATTGCATCTCATTGACAGACACGCAAAGAATTGGCCGTGGATATTGCAAGGAAAGTTATGGAGTTAACGCCTGGTTAAAGACAAAGACAGCGTTGTGTTTGTATTAAAGTAGACAAGCAGACTCCTGGCTTTGAACAGCAGCGTTGTATGGCATTTTCTCTTATAAGCGGATGTCAGTCAGAAGTGTTTATCAAACCTCGGCTCAAATGAGGCAATATAAGTTGCGAAAGAATAGGCACAACATCAATGAACTGATTCAGAAAATAGGCATTGAAAATTTCTATTTGAGAACAACAAGGACGTGATGGCATTGTACAGGAATTGTTCCAGCAGCGCTTATTGTATCCATACAAGAAAAGGACAAGATTTATTCTCCAATTACCAGAGACTCTCCAAAAGTTGTGATCACGTGGTGTGTTTGTCTTTGTGTGGTAAATGACTAAGCTTGGCAATCAATTGTAGTGCATTACGCTGGACCATTTAAATTTTGTTGGGCCTCCTATCAACAAATAGGCAATAAACACATATCCACATACAAAACATATCACAATACTCAAGTCATTTTATTTCAGTCAGGTTAAATATTGATCTTTCCAATTCAACATATTTCCGTGTCTTGAATATTTATATGTCCTCATTAGGAATAACATAACCATGGTGAGAAGAATTCATCTGTTCTTTATTGTGGATCTCTTTTCCATTTATTTATGTGGTCCTCGATCATCAAAACTGAAAGTCACATAAATTCTGCATTGTGAAATAGGATCAAATAATAAAATTCTTAGCATGATTCAATAGAATTGGAATTCTGTTTCTCCTTTCGCAAAAGGGAAAGACGTAAATTCACTTAATTACCATATCTCAGATATTTAAATATGCCACATGGAAGATTAATATGCCAATATTATTTCGTTAAAAGATACATTAAATGTTACTAGCATGGCAACACATTGTTTAAAACATCACACGTGTTCAAGGTGATGATTTAAAGCTAACGTTTATATTTTTGTTACATCCATTTCTACTTTAAAAAGACAATGAAAATGTTGAAATATTTAGAAATATTGGTTGAAACAATTTACAATACTAGTTGAAAAAATAAATAAATACTGGTTACAAAATGATTTTTATAAAGCTTTGGGAGGTATCTTTAATGTTCTTTTCACCTTATTAAAGAAGGAAATGAATGATTCTCTGCCAATCGTACCCAGTATATATTGCCACCGGGAAGCCTCCTGGAACACTGACATGAACATGTACCTTAAGGGAAATCAAGCACATTCTCAACCATCATTCGGCCATCTTGATTTCTGTTATAAATGAACTCATTGAGTACATATCAACATGTTAATTCCCAGTATAACCAACATCCTATTTTCCATCTGGCCTATCCAGTAAGGTATGCACCACTTCAGGCACTGACTAGAAAATGGTGTCTTAGATTTAAATGACACATGAATTATAGATATCTAAATCTACTTCTTCTTTTGATCTATTTGCATTACTTTTGATGTCATCTTAGACAAACATATTTTTGGAAAATTTTAGTCTATAGATTCAACTATCTTACTTTTGATAATTTGATAAACTGATAAAGATGTTGACTAATTGTTTGATTTACCAATGAGAAGGTAAAATCATACTTTTAGAAATGGCTTATGGGTAAGACATCTGTCTCCCATGCTAAAGGTCTGGGATTCAATTCTCAGTTGGAACAAGTATTTCTTCTTCATGCTGAAGATGAAATCTTCATTTTGGAGTTTTATTTTAGCAATATGCACATCAGAACATATAGAATTGAAAATGTTTGGTTTATGCAAAAATTGTAAAAAAAAAAAAATTCAACTGGGGAAAATACAAAGAAATAGAATAGAATGTCTTTATACAGAAAACAAAGATGGCATCAACATATTTGGGTTTGTTTTGAGCAATGACACATTAGCAAATAAACTGTAACTAAAAGCATTCATGAAATGAAGGTTTCAAGCAGCACTTTTCTTGCATGAGATTGAAAACAACCTGAAAATCTACATTATCGCTCAGGTGAACCGATCTCATGGCGACGCCACACTCTCCACTTCCAGTTTCCCACATGTGGCCATTTGGCCAGCTTGTCAAGGGAATTTTCACTGTTTTGGTACAAATGGACCAGGTTATCGTCTTTGGATGATCGTGGGCACAGTGTATGCAGTAGATTATAAAGGTACTATGTTATAACATTTAGATGGAGAACTGTATTGTAATTTGTATTGTACTGTATTGTAAAACGATTGCACGAGACCATGTGAGAGTTGGATGGTGCACCGTGCTGACACCTAGTGGCAGACCTACTCTTTCCAATATCTGCTTAAATATCTCTGATAAATGTCTGTGTCATTTGAAAGTGGACGAGTCTTCTGCTAATCATCCATTGGACACTTTGTCAACAAACTTTGTTTAGCTGACCAGTGATCTTGTGCAAACATCTGCTTAGTAAAGTCTTGCTAACAGTGGGGCACCTTTAGATTGAGACAATGGAGTGATTTGGCTTACAGAGCCATGTTTGTCTATTAATTGTTCAATGGTACAGGCCTAACACCCTGGCAAACCACAATGGAGGTCACATAATTGTATACATGTGGCCACCTGGTGGTCAAAAGAGTTCAGGCAGTACTAAACACTTTCAGAAAAAAACACAATAACTATGGCCGGTGTATTTCAGTTGATTTTAGTGATATAGCTTGCTTGTATCAGAATCCCTGGCCATAAATCATTGAAGCATGCCACAAACCTCTGTAAAATTGCCTGTGACCTCTGTGGTTTCATGATTGCTTTAATTAAGCTAATTTAAATTTCTATAAAATGCTGTGACCCCAAAGATTATACAAAGGTGTCATGGGGTGATACGTGGCTCAGTGGTTAAGATGTCTGTCTTCTATGCTAAAGGTCCGTGGTTCAAATCCCTGTTCGGAAAAGTACTATTTTTATGCTGAAGGTTATATCTTCACATTTGGGTTCTGGATGAGTGATATACATTTCAGAAACATAAATTGATATGTATATTGCAAATGTATAAGAATAGAAAATAATAGAAATGAACTTAATGCCGAAAACAAGATGAAATCTTTATATTGGTGTTCTAATTGAGCAATATGCACGTCAGAAGAATATAATATTTTTTTTTTACATATGGTAAAAAGTTATTTAATTGTTTTTCTTTATTTTGTTCATTTTTTCGCAAACACAGAAAATATGATTAATAATGACTTCAAACAGAACAAATATGAAATCTTCACATTGGGGTATTGTTTGACCAATATTCATGTCAAAATGGCAATAGTAATATTATTTCAGGACCCGAGTATGTGTACAGGTTTTATTTATCCTGTATTTCAAAGTATCAAACCTACGAATTGTCGGAAGCATCTTTTCTGAAAGTAAAATCTTCCAATTTCTCTTCATTAATTTGACATTGCAAAATGAATAAACAATAGTTTGGGACTGAGTGTTAGAGCTCACATAACACATCGCCGATAGGTCAGGATTCACTCGGATACAGGTAAATACATTCAGTATTTGAGCAGACGATAAAACTAGCACACCCACTGAGGCAAACGCTCTCTACTCTGGCCTTGAGATTGTGTGAATAATTACTGCTGATGATGGAGCAGAGCAGTCATGCTGAGATTATCTAGCAGTGGGCCCAGGAAGTGCTCAGTTGTCAATCTGGCCACCACTTGGTCCCCATCTGTATGAGTACCACGCGCGGGAGCAGCTGGAAATGGCCCCGTAGACTGACATTAAGAGTGGCTCCTTATCAGCATGTCCTCTGATTGCCTACTCCGGCATTGCAACCATCAACCATCGCCTGATCTCAGGAAAAGATATTAAATTATCACTCATATATGACGACCAACCGATGTGATAATGACTCTCTTTATGTGATGTACAGTCTGTTCTGAAGTTTGTAGGCATTATCGGCTATCTCTGTGGAACGGCCAATGATAAAGGCTGCCTTGGGCGGGCACTAGACAATTCCAGGCAAGGCGAATTGATTGTTTACTTCAGGAGTCCCAATGATCCTTGATTTATTTCTTACGCTAAAGTAGATATGAAAAGAAAAAAAACAACAAAAAATCACAAACAAACAAACAAAAAGTATTTGAACTTTGATTTGCCCATCCAGAGATGCCAATTGATAATCTAAATTCGAAGTGGCAACATATGTCTGCCATTATGGCATAGAATGCCTATCCGTCATGATAAGCTGTAGTGCATATCCGACACTGTGACATATGGCTCCTATACGTCATGGTGAGTTACAGTGCATATCCGCCATGGTGAGCTACAATACATATCCACCATGGTGAGCTACAATACATATCCGCCATGGTGAGCTACAATGCATATCCGCCATGGTGAGCTACAATACATATCAGCCATGGTGAGCTACAATACATATCCGCCATGGTGAGCTACAATACATATCCGCCATGGTGAGCTACAATGTATATCAACCATGGTGAGCCACAATGCATATCAACCATGGTGAGCTACAATACATATCAGCCATGGTGAGCTACAATGCATATCCGCCATGGTGAGCTACAATGCATATCAACCATGGGGAGCTACAGTGTATATCTGCCATGGTGAGCTACAATGCATATCAGCCATGGAGAGCTACAATACATATCAACCTTAATGAGCTAATGCATATCCGCCATGGTGAGCCACAATACATATCCGCCATGGTGAGCTACAATGCATATCAGCCATGGTGAGCCACAATACATATCAGCCATGGTGAGCTACAATGCATATCCGCCATGGTGAGCTACAATACATATCCGCCATGGTGAGCTACAATACATATCCGCCATGGTGAGCTACAATGCATATCCGCCATGGTGAGCTACAATGTATATCAAACATGGTGAGCTACAATGTATATCCGCCATGGTGAGCTACAATGCATATCAGCCATGGTGAGCTACAATACATATCCGCCATGGTGAGCTACAATGCATATCAGCCATGGTGAGCCACAATACATATCAGCCATGGTGAGCTACAATGCATATCCGCCATGGTGAGCTGCAATGTATATCATACATGGTGAGCTACAATACATATCCGCCATGGTGAGCTACAATGTATATCAAACATGGTGAGCTACAATACATATCTGCCATTGTGAGCTACAATGTATATCCGCCATGGTGAGCTACAATGTATATCAGCCATGGTGAGCTACAATACATATCCGCCATGGTGAGCTACAATGTATATCAAACATGGTGAGCTACAATACATATCAGCCATGGTGAGCTACAATGCATATCCGCCATGGTGAGCTGCAATGTATATCATACATGGTGAGCTACAATACATATCCGCCATGGTGAGCTACAATGTATATCAAACATGGTGAGCTACAATACATATCAAACATGGTGAGATACAATGTATATCATACATGGTGAGCTACAATACATATCCACCATGGTGAGCTACAATGTATATCAAACATGGTGAGCTACAATACATATCTGCCATGGTGAGCTACAATGTATATCAAACATGGTGAGCTACAATGTATATCCGCCATGGTGAGCTACAATGCATATCAGCCATGGTGAGCTACAATACATATCCGCCATGGTGAGCTACAATGTATATCAAACATGGTGAGCTACAATACATATCAGCCATGGTGAGCTACAATACATATCCGCCATGGTGAGCTACAATGTATATCAAACATGGTGAGCTACAATACATATCCGCCATGGTGAGCTACAATACATATCCGCCATGGTGAGCTACAATACATATCAAACATGGTGAGCTACAATACATATCAACCATGGTGAGCTATAGTTTATATCCGTCATGGTGAGCTACAATGTATATCCGCCATGGTGAGCTACAATACATATCCGCCATGGTGAGCTACAATACATATCAGCCATGGTGAGCTACAATACATATCAGCCATGGTGAGCTACAATACATATCCGCCATGGTGAGCTATAGTGTATATCCGTCATGGTGAGCTACAATACATATCAAACATGGTGAGCTACAATGCATATCCGCCATGGCGAGCTACAATGTATATCCCCCATGGTGAGCTACAATGTTTATCAACCATGGTGAGCTACAATGCATATCAGCCATGGTGAGCTACAATACAGCGCTATGAACAGACTTGTGAGCTACAATACAGCGCTATGAACAGACTTGTCTGGTATCAGCGCTATACAAATTTATTATTATTATTATTATTATTAATACATATCAGCCATGGTGAGCTACAGTGTATATCCGTCATGGTGAGTTACCATACACATCCGCCATGGTGAGCTACAATACATATCAAACATGGTGAGCTACAATGCATATCAGCCATGGTGAGCTACAATACACATCCGCCATGGTGAGCTACAGTGTATATCCATCATGGGGAGCTACAATACATATCCGCCATGGTGAGCTACAATGTATATCCGCCATGGTGAGCTACAATGTATATCAACCATGGTGAGCTACAATACATATCCGCCATGGTGAGCTACAGTGTATATCTGTCATGGTGAGCTACAGTGTATATCTGTCATAGTGAGCTACAATACATATCCGCCATGGTGAGCTACGATGTATATCTGCCATGGTGAGCTACAATGTATATATCCCCCATGGTGAGCTACAATACATATCAGCCATGCTGAGCTACAATGCATATCCGCCATGGTGAGCTACAATGTATATCAAACATGGTGAGCTACAATGTATATCAAACATGGTGAGCTACAATGCATATCCGCCATGGTGAGCTACAATGTATATCCGCCATGGTGAGCTACAATACATATCAGCCATGGTGAGCTACAATACATATCCGCCATGGTGAGCTACAATGTATATCAAACATGGTGAGCTACAATACATATCCGCCATGGTGAGCTACAATGTATATCAACCATGGTGAGCTACAATGTATATCAACCATGGTGAGCAACAAAACATATCAGCCATGGTGAGCTACAATGTATATCAAACATGGTGAGCTACAATGTATATCAACCATGGTGAGCTACAATACATATCCGCCATGGTGAGCTACAATGTATATCAAACATGGTGAGCTACAATGTATATCAACCATGGTGAGCTACAATACATATCCGCCATGGTGAGCTACAATGTATATCAAACATGGTGAGCTACAATGCATATCCGCCATGGTGAGCTACAATGTATATCCGCCATGGTGAGCTACAATACATATCAGCCATGGTGAGCTACAATACATATCCGCCATGGTGAGCTACAATGTATATCAAACATGGTGAACTACAATACATATCCGCCATGGTGAGCTACAATGTATATCATACATGGTGAGCTACAATGTATATCAAACATGGTGAGCTACAATGCATATCCGCCATGGTGAGCTACAATGCATATCCGCCATGGTGAGCTACACTGTATATCCGTCATGGTGAGCTACAATACATATCCGCCATGGTGAGCTACAATGTATATCCGCCATGGTGAGCTACAATGTTTATCAACCATGGTGAGCTACAATGCATATCAGCCATGGTGAGCTACAATACAGCGCTATGAACAGACTTGTGAGCTACAATACAGCGCTATGAACAGACTTGTCTGGTATCAGCGCTATACAAATTTTATTATTATTATTATTATTATTAATACATATCAGCCATGGTGAGCTACAGTGTATATCCGTCATGGTGAGTTACCATACACATCCGCCATGGTGAGCTACAATACATATCAAACATGGTGAGCTACAATGCATATCAGCCATGGTGAGCTACAATACATATCCGCCATGGTGAGCTACAATGTATATCAAACATGGTGAGCTACAGTGTATATCCTTCATGGGGAGCTACAATACACATCCGCCATGGTGAGCTACAGTGTATATCCATCATGGGGAGCTACAATACATATCCGCCATGGTGAGCTACAATGTATATCCGCCATGGTGAGCTACAATGTATATCAACCATGGTGAGCTACAATACATATCCACCATGGTGAGCTACAATACATATCTGCCATGGTGAGCTACAGTGTATATCTGTCATGGTGAGCTACAATACATATCCGCCATGGTGAGCTACGATGTATATCTGCCATGGTGAGCTACAATGTATATATCCCCCATGGTGAGCTACAATACATATCAGCCATGCTGAGCTACAATGCATATCCGCCATGATGAGCTACAATGTATATCAAACATGGTGAGCTACAATGTATATCAAACATGGTGAGCTACAATGCATATCCGCCATGGTGAGCTACAATGTATATCCCCCATGGTGAGCTACAATACATATCAGCCATGGTGAGCTACAATACATATCCGCCATGGTGAGCTACAATGTATATCAAACATGGTGAGCTACAATACATATCCGCCATGGTGAGCTACAATGTATATCAACCATGGTGAGCTACAATGTATATCAACCATGGTGAGCAACAAAACATATCAGCCATGGTGAGCTACAATGTATATCAAACATGGTGAGCTACAATGTATATCAACCATGGTGAGCTACAATACATATCCGCCATGGTGAGCTACAATGTATATCAAACATGGTGAGCTACAATGCATATCCGCCATGGTGAGCTACAATGCATATCCGCCATGGTGAGCTACAATGTATATCCGTCATGGTGAGCTACAATACATATCCGCCATGGTGAGCTACAATGTATATCAAACATGGTGAGCTACAATACATATCCGTCATGGTGAGCTACAATGCATATCCGCCATGGTGAGCTACAATACATATCAGCCATGGTGAGCTACAATACATATCCGCCATGGTGAGCTACAATGTATATCAACCATGGTGAGCTACAATACATATCAGCCATGGTGAGCTAAAATGTATATCAAACATGGTGAGCCACAATACATATCAAACATGGTGAGCCACAATGCATATCAACCATGGTGAGCTACAATACATATCAACCATGGTGAGCTACAATGTATATCAACCATGGTGAGCTACAATACATATCAACCATGGTGAGCTACAATACATATCAGCCATGGTGAGCTACAATACATATCCGCCATGGTGAGCTACAGTGTATATCCGTCATGGTGAGCTACAATACATATCGAACATGGTGAGCTACAATGCATATCCGCCATGGTGAGCTACAATGCATATCAACCATGGTGAGCTACAATACATATCAACCATGGTGAGCTACAATGTAAATCAAACATGGTGAGCTACAATACATATCCGCCATGGTGAGCTACAATATTAATGCATATCCGCCATGGTGAGCTACAATGCATATCAGCCATGGTGAGCTACAATATATATCCGCCATGGTGAGCTACAATGTATATCCGCCATGGTGAGCTAATGTATATCCGCCATGGTGAGCTACAATGTATATCCGCCATGGTGAGCTAATGCATATCCGCCATGGTGAGCTACAATGCATATCTGTCATGATGATCTAGTGTGTATATCTGTCATGGTATGCTGTCATGGTGAGCTACAATGTATATCCGTCATGATAAGCTGCAGTGCTCAGTATTGCCTGTCTGTCAAAGTGAGCTGTTGTGCCTATCTGACAAAGTACCTCATAAAATATCTAAAAGATTGTCATATTCTTTACATTTTTGGGAAATTTGTGCATTACCCTGCTAAAAAATGTTGTAAAGTTTGCTGCAGACATTATCATATGGTTCACAATCAGACATTATTACAAGATTCAGAGGTCACCGCAATACTTAAAATGGATAATACTGACAGAAAAACCTTATTCAAGTCCAGAATAACATTCTCATCAACTGTGCCAAAAAGGATTTTTAAGAAAACCACATTGGAAATATATCACATCAGACATATATCATACCAGACAAATATCACATCAAACCAATATCACATCAAACCAATATCACATCAGACCAATATCACATCAGACCAATATCACATCAGATGGATATCACATCAGACTGATATCACATCAGACCAACATCACATCAGACTGATATCACATCAGACTGATATCACATCAGACTGATATCACATCAGACCAATATCACATCAGACCAATATCACATCAGACTGATATCACATCAGATGGATATCACACCAGACCAATATCACATCAGACCAATATCACATCAGACCAATATCACATCAGACCAATATCACATCAGACCAATATCACATCAGACCAATATCACATCAGACCTATATCACATCAGACCTATATCACATCAGACCAATATCACATCAGACCAATATCACATCAGACCAATATCACATCAGACTGATATCACATCAGTCTGATATCACATCAGACCAATATCACATCAGACCAATATCACATCAGATGGATATCACATCAGACTGATATCACATCAGATGGATATCACATCAGATGGATATCACACCAGACCTATATCACACCAGACTAATATCACATCAGACCAATATCACATCAGATGGATATCACATCAGACTGATATCACATCAGATGGATATCACATCAGACTGATATCACATCAGACTGATATCATACCAGACCAATATCACATCAGACTGATATCATACCAGACTAATATCACATCAGACCAATATCACATCAGAGGGATATCATATCAGACTGATATCACATCAGATGGATATCATATCAGACTGATATAACACCAGACCAATATCATATCAGATGGATATCACATCAGACTGATATCACATCAGACCGATATCACATCAGACCAATATCACATCAGACATACATGCATATCAGATGCAGATAAGACTTGTCACAAACATGTTTGATGTGATATTTGAAAGCAAAATGGTGTTACTGATAAGTTTCAATCTGAACAAAGGGAATACCACAGTTCCGAGACAACACTGCTGTAGGCGCAACATGATATGCGCTATGACCTAGAAAATAGACTAGAGGGTAAGTGACTGGTCATGTCCTTAATTGGATCAAGTCATACCTAATGAACAGGAAGCAATGTGTTAAAGTGGGTACACCCATGTGTACTCTGAAATCCATTAAGTATGGGGTCCCACTAGGATCAGTTCTAAGATCTATCCTTTTACCGGCTGCTCTTGCTGATATCATTGCAAAGTATGAACCGAGGAGCCATATCTGTACAAATGACGCATATCTACATTTGTATGTTTTTATATCATCAAGTAGACATGAAGTAGACACGTCTAGGTTTGAGCTAGAAAAGTGCATATTAAATGACTTCAGAACTGTCTCATGACAAATAAGATGGAAAGATGATAATGATAAAGATGATTATGAGATGATAATTTGTACTAACAAAACACTTGTCCCCACTGTCAAACACGAAATTAGCTCAGTGAAAACAAGTGATAGTGACATCAAGAGTCACCTTTGATTCTGACATGAACATAAGGGCACAAATTCAGAGGATGTGCAAAAAGGGGATAGTGTCTAGACGACAAGACAGCTGAAACCTTAACACATGCCTTTATGACATCAAGGCTTGATTACGGAAATGGCTTTCCTGCTGGGCTAGAAATTAATAAACTGCAAAAGCAACAGATCTCAAAATCCCCCGAACTAATTGGATGGCCCAAAAGGGTAAGGGTCTCCTCGACTTGGCGATTAAGTTCCTGGTAAATCATCCTGTAGAACACTCATGGGCTATAGTAGACTGGACCTTGTGCCCCCCCTCCTATATATCACATCATACATATATCACATCATACATATATCACGTCATACATATATTACATCATACATATATCACATCCTACATATATCACGTCATACATATATTACATCATACATATATCACATCATACATATATCAGGTCATACATATATTACATCATACATATATTACATCATAAATATATCAGGTAATACATATATCACGTCATACATATATCACATCATACATATATCACATCTTACATATATCAGGTCATACATATATCACGTCATACATATATCAGGTCATACATATATTACATCATACATATATCACATCATACATATATCACGTCATACATATATTACATCATACATATATCAGGTCATACATATGTTACGTCATACATATATCACGTCATACATATATCACATCATACATATATCACGTCATACATATATCACGTCATACATATATCACACCATACATATATCACATCATACATATATCACGTCATACATATATCACGTCATACATATATCACACCATACATATATCACATCATACATATATCACATCATACATATATCACGTCATACATATATCACGTCATACATATATTACATCATACATATATCACGTCATACACATATCAGGTAATACATATATCACGTCATACATATATCACATCATACATATATCACATCTTACATATATCAGGTCATACATATATTACATCATACATATATCACGTCATACATATATCACGTCATACATATATCACGTCATACATATATCACGTCATACATATATCATGTCATACATATATCAGGTCATACATATATTACATCATACATATATCACGTCATACATATATCACGTCATACATATATTACATCATACATATATCACGTCATACATATATCAGGTCATACATATATCAGGTCATACATATATTACATCATACATATATCAGGTCATACATATATCGCGTCATACATATATCACATCATACATATATCACGTCATACATATATTACGTCATACATATATTATGTCATACATATATCACATCATACATATATCACGTCATACATATATCACGTCATATGTATATCACGTCATACATATATCACGTCATACGTATATCACGTCATACATATATCACATCATACATATATCACATCATACATATATCACATCTTACATATATCAGGTCATACATATATTACATCATACATATATCACATCATACATATATCACGTCATACATATATCACGTCATACATATATCACGTCATACATATATCATGTCATACATATATCAGGTCATACATATATTACATCATACATATATCACGTCATACATATATCACGTCATACATATATCACGTCATACATATATCACGTCATACATATATCAGGTCATACATATATCAGGTCATACATATATTACATCATACATATATCACGTCATACATATATCACGTCATACATATATCACGTCATACATATATCACGTCATACATATATCATGTCATACATATATCAGGTCATACATATATTACATCATACATATATCACGTCATACATATATCACGTCATACATATATTACATCATACATATATCGCGTCATACATATATCACATCATACATATATCACGTCATACATATATTACGTCATACATATATTATGTCATACATATATCACATCATACATATATCACGTCATACATATATCACGTCATACGTATATCACGTCATACATATATCACGTCATACGTATATCACGTCATACATAGATATATAACATCAGACCTCAGACGGTTACAAAACACAGCTGTCTTAATTACCATAAGACAAAATTTCTCACTCATCCCAGTCCCTGCCCTCAATGGTAAAAAGTTAAGTTCAGGATCATTCGCAAGGCATGATTATCCATAAAAATTAGGCTATATACGATTGGTGAAAGAATAAATGACTATTCAAACAGATTCTGCTTTGTACTGATTGGCTGGCATATCGGTCAGGCAACTGATCACAGGTCGTGGCCTGATGTTGCTCAATTCTGATTGAATGATATTTTTATGGACAATACGAGTATTTACGACTCGGAGAATTATAAATTCTGAAAAACATTAAATGTAAGGTAATAGCGGCGGAGCAGAGATTTAAATATTGAGGGAATGAACGACCAAGATTACTACTGATGTAATGTAGGGAAGCTTTGTATCATACATATGAAAAAAAAAACGTTTACTGGAAACCGGGAATGAAATATCAAGGTTAATCACATAGTTGACATTTAGGAAATAATTTTCCCAACGTCGCCCAGTCCATTTTCAATCACCTCAAAGAATATAATCGTTCTTTGCACAGAAAAACAAAGTCTCTACGCACAGATAGACAAAGCCTCTACGCATTGATGTCCTGATCTGGTAGTGGAAGTATATTGACCAAGCAGGATATTTTGGTGCTTGACTCAAGGTTAGACAAAATATATATCTTGAGCAATCTGAAATGTACTCTGCATTGCCAGGTAGGGCCACTTACTACCTTTGCCCCAATTGGCATGAAAATGTCCCTCCTTTTCCCGCAGGGTTGTTTGCATAACCACAGGCCCGAGGCATGTTTATATTCCACTCTCATGTCAGGCCATGCCAATCATCAGTTTCATGTCTTGCATTTGGGCACAGGGAGACAGAGCGAGTCTGGAAGAAAAAAAATGTTCAACTCAACATATGTATGCTCATACTAATATTATATATACACATATTGAAGGATAATTTTTTTTTCTTTATCTTCCAGACTCGCTCTCTGTCTCCCTGTGCATTTGGGAAAGGTATTGAACGTATGGTGATTGTGTTCATAGACTCGTCATTTCCTGTTTATGTTTATCAGTTGTTGATTGGTCAAAAATCCAGGTAAATGCTCAGCACCTTGATTTCAAGCAATGAGAATCAAGGTATACATTCATTTCAAGTTGAAAGGAAATGACGATGTCATGGTTGAAGTCAAATGTGAACCGTGAGGTCCCTGACTGATTTGAGCTAAAATACAAGATGTCAAGTGGTGTGTGACTGACAACAAGGTAGGAGGAGAACAGTTTGAGGACTGTTCAAGGAAACAAAGGCAAGTTGAATGATCAGTTTGGTCAAAAAAGCAAATAAATCGGATTGAAATATCAGAAAGTCAAGGCATGATAAAAAATGTGTTAAATACCTTTCCATAATGCAATACATGAATCTGATGATCGGCATGGCCTGACGTGAAAGTGGAATATTAACATGCATCAGGCCTGTGGCATAACCCACAGACAGGTGCCCAGTAGGCGGGCTGCACACATGCACACACTCAATTCCTGTCCTCTTTCACACCAAAACAAGCTGCCACATTCACACAAAAGTTGTTGATTGTTATTCAGGGACCGGTCATTTGACCACCAAAAGGGTATTTTTTCTATAAAAATATCTCAGCTCTCAGAATATAGTAAAAAAATATATCTAAGCTCAGAGTGAAAAAAATCCTAACTCAGTGTCTATTGGAGTGCAGAATTTATTAGATGTTTGCTCTTAGATCTCCGAGTACTCTGCCTCTAAATATTAAAAAACACTCATCAGCAGAAATGTTCCCCCAGTAATAAAAACGCATCTTTTGAAAAATATCACACGCAAAGGGGGCATGAGCAATCGTCGCCTGGCATGAAGTTATATAAGGTTATTATCATCATTATCCTCATAACGGGCATTATGTTACAAAAAATGCCACTGGCAGCTTACAGATGATCTCATGATATGCCTTCAGACCTCTGACGGGAACCTGCCGTGTAATTCACGGTGAGTTTTGGTCAGAGGATATCATGGAAACGGCAGCAACATAAATGTGTTCCCGGCGACTCATGCGACATCTTAATGTTCGCCAATTATGGGATGATCTGGTATCCTTATGGCAATCCCAATCTATGAGGTACGGCAATCCTAAGGTTGCCACCCGATGGCTTCACACTGTGAAGTTTGGCAATCCTAAGGTTGCCACCCGATGGCCTCACACTGTGAAGTATGGCAATCCTGAGGTAGTCGCCTGATGGTCTGACACTGTGAAGTATGGCAATCCTGAGGTAGTCGCCTGATGGCCTCACACTGTGAAGTATGGCAATCCTGAGGTAGTCGCCTGATGGTCTGACACTGTGAAGTATGGCAATCCTGAGGTAGTCGCCTGATGGTCTGACACTGTGAAGTATGGCAATCCTGAGGTAGTCTCCTGATGGTCTGACACTGTGAAGTATGGCAATCCTGAGGTAGTCGCCTGATGGTCTGACACTGTGAAGTATGGCAATCCTGAGGTAGTCGCCTGATGGTCTGACACTGTGAAGTATGGCAATCCTGAGGTAGTCTCCTGATGGCCTCACACTGTGAAGTATGGCAATCCTGAGGTAGTCGCCTGATGGTCTGACACTGTGAAGTATGATAATCCTGAGGTAGTCTCCTGATGGCCTCACACTGTGAAGTATGGCAATCCTGAGGTAGTCGCCTGATGGTCTGACACTGTGAAGTATGGTAATCCTGAGGTAGTCTCCTGATGGTCTCTCACTGTGAAGTATGGCAATCCTGAGGTAGTCACCAGATGGTCTGACACTGTGAAGTATGTCAATCCTGAGGTAGTCGCCTGATGGTCTGACACTGTGAAGTATGTCAATCCTGAGGTAGTCACCCGATGGTCTGACACTGTGAAGTATGGCAATCCTGAGGTAGTCGCCTGATGGTCTGACACTGTGAAGTATGGTAATCTTGAGGTAGTCTCCTGATGGCTTCACACTGTGAGGTATGTCAATCCTGAGGTAGTCGCCTGATGGTCTGACACTGTGAAGTATGGTAATCCTGAGGTAGTCTCCTGATGGCTTCACACTGTGAAGTATGTCAATCCTGAGGTAGTCACCTGATGGTCTGACACTGTGATGTATGGCAATCCTGAGGTAGTCGCCTGATGGCTTCACACTGTGAAGTATGGCAATCCTGAGGTAGTCGCCTGATGGTCTGACACTGTGAGGTATGGCAATCCTGAGGTAGTTGCCTGATGGTCTGACACTGTGAAGTATGGTAATCCTGAGGTAGTCGCCTGATGGCCTCAAAATGTGATGTACGGCAATCCTGAGGTAGTCTCCTGATGGCTTCACACTGTGAAGTATGGTAATCCTGAGGTAGCCACCTGATGGTCTGACACTGTGAAGTATGTCAATCCTGAGGTAGTCTCCTGATGGTCTGACACTGTGAAGTATGGCAATCCTGAGGTAGTCGCCTGATGGTCTGACACTGTGAAGTATGGCAATCCTGAGGTAGTCGCCTGATGGTCTGACACTGTGAAGTATGGCAATCCTGAGGTAGTCGCCTGATGGCCTCAAAATGTGATGTACGGCAATCCTTAGGTAGTCGCCTGATGGCTTCACACTGTGAAGTATGGTAATCCTGAGGTAGTCTCCTGATGGCTTCACACTGTGAAGTATGTCAATCCTGAGGTAGTCTCCTGATGGCTTCACACTGTGAAGTATGTCAATCCTGAGGTAGTCGCCTGATAGTCTGACACTGTGAAGTATGGCAATCCTGAGGTAGTCGCCTGATGGTCTGACACTGTGAGGTATGTCAATCCTGAGGTAGTCTCCTGATGGCTTCACACTGTGAAGTATGGTAATCCTGAGGTAGTCACCTGATGGTCTGACACTGTGATGTATGGCAATCCTGAGGTAGTCGCCTGATGGCTTCACACTGTGAAGTATGGCAATCCTGAGGTAGTCGCCTGATGGTCTGACACTGTGAGGTATGGCAATCCTGAGGTAGTCGCCTGATGGTCTGACACTGTGAAGTATGGTAATCCTGAGGTAGTCGCCTGATGGCCTCAAAATGTGATGTACGGCAATCCTGAGGTAGTCTCCTGATGGCTTCACACTGTGAAGTATGGTAATCCTGAGGTAGCCACCTGATGGTCTGACACTGTGAAGTATGTCAATCCTGAGGTAGCCACCTGATGGTCTGACACTGTGAGGTATGTCAATCCTGAGGTAGTCGCCTGATGGTTTGACACTGTGAAGTATGGCTATCCTGAGGTAGTCTCCTGATGGCTTCACACTGTGAAGTATGGTAATCCTGAGGTAGCCACCTGATGGTCTGACACTGTGAGGTATGTCAATCCTGAGGTAGTCGCCTGATGGTTTGACACTGTGAAGTACGGCAATCCTGAGGTAGTCGCCCAATGGTCTCACACTGTGAAGTATGGCAATCCTGAGGTAGTTACCCGATGGCCTCACACTGTGATGTACAGCAATCCTGAGGTAGTCGCCTGATGGTCTCACACTGTGAAGTATGGCAATCCTGAGGTAGTCGCCTGATGGTCTCACACTGTGAAGTATGGCAATCCTGAGGTAGTCGCCTGATGGTCTCACACTGTGAAGTATGGCAATCCTAAGGTAGTCTCCTGATGGTCTCACACTGTACGACAGTCTCAGTCGAAAGATATCCTTCAGATGTCTATTCAATTTAATCTTATAGGTGCCGTACGATGCTCATTTGTAATGTGTTCAAATTCATGGCATATCTCAATTATTGCTAATCATGCTAATATACATATCAGTGCAATCATTACCCCCCTACTGAAGAAGCTGGGACTTTAACTAGTTGAATGCAACTATAGACCAGTATCAAACCTAACCTTTATTTCAAAGTTGACGGAGAGGCCAGTAGCCAACCAACTAGTACCACATCTTGTAAGGGACAATATTACTGACAAATTCCAATCTGCATATAAAGAACATCACAGTACTGAGACTGCATTGCTAAGAGTACAAAATGATATCCTAAGGGAACTTGATGATAGAAAATCGGTCATTCTCTTACTACTAGACCTATCTGCCGCATTTGACACTATCGACCATCAAATACTACTTAATAGACTGTACACAAGATGTAATATCCATGGTAAAGCATTATCATGGATTGACTCTTACCTTCATTCCAGGAAACAATGTATAAAAGTTGGGATCCACAGATCAGAAACAAACCATATAAAATATGGAGTCCCACAGGGATCGGTTCTGGGACCCATCCTTTTCTCAATTTATATGGCCCCACTAGCGACGAGCGTGAAGTTCATTTGATATTTGATATTTGATATTTGACGTTTTTTTCAAAGTATGCCTCCAAGTATATATCTATACACACTTATAGGATATGGGTCAAAACAGGATATAAAAGGATATATACCCTGTCAAAAGCGGATATATCATTTTTATTCGCAATAAATCCAATTTTTATACATTTATAACTTAGAAATGTTTTTTAAATGATCTCAAAGACTTTTGATTGACTAATGGGGCCTTAGACATACTTGGTAGACATGTCTAGATTACGTCTAGCCCCCTCAATATGAGAGCATAAATCTGAGTTCAATGGAATAGCCCTTTTCCCCTGGCAAAGTCAATATATTCGACCTACTGACTGGTATGAGGTTGGGGAGGGGGGGAGAGTACTAAAAGGACTTTTGATTGACTAATGGGGCCTTTGACATACTTGGTAGACATGTCTAGATTATGTCTAGTCCCCTCAATATGAGAGCATAAATCTGAGTTCACCTCCAATGGAATAGCCCTTTTCCCCTGACAAAGTCAATATATTCGACCCACTGACTGGTATGAGGTTGGGGAGGAGGGATGGAGAGTACTAAAAAGACTTTTGATTGACTAATGGGGCCTTAAACATACTTGGTAGACATGTCTAGATTACGTCTAGCCCCCTCAATATGAGAGCATAAATCTAAGTTCAATGGAATAGCCCTTTTCCCCTGGCAAAGTCAATATATTCGACCTACTGACTAGTATGAGGTTGTGGTGGGGGGAGAGTACTAAAAAGACTTTTGATTGACTAATGGGGCCTTAGACATACTTGGTAGACATGTCTAGATTATGTCTAGCCCCCTCAATATGAGAGCATAAATCTGAGTTCAATGGAATAGCCCTTTTCCCCTGGCAAAGTCAATATATTCGACCAACTGACTGGTATGAGGTTGGGGAGGGGGGGAGAGTACTAAAAGGACTTTTGATTGACTAATGGGGCCTTAGACATACTTGGTAGACATGTCTAGATTATGTCTAGCCCCCTCAATATGAGAGCATAAATCTGAGTTCAATGGAATAGCCCTTTTCCCCTGGCAAAGTCAATATATTCGACCTACTGACTGGTATGAGGTTGGGGAGGGGGGGAGAGTACTAAAAGGACTTTTGATTGACTAATGGGGCCTTAGACATACTTGGTAGACATGTCTAGATTACGTCTAGCCCCCTCAATATGAGAGCATAAATCTGAGTTCAATGGAATAGCCCTTTTCCCCTGACAAAGTCAATATATTCGACCTACTGACTGGTATGAGGTTGGGGAGGAGGGATGGAGAGTACTAAAAAGACTTTTGATTGACTAATGGGGCCTTAGACATACTTGGTAGACATGTCTAGATTATGTCTAGCCCCCTCAATATGAGAGCATAAATCTGAGTTCAATGGAATAGCCCTTTTCCCCTGGCAAAGTCAATATATTCGACCTACTGACTGGTATGAGGTTGGGGAGGGGGGGAGAGTACTAAAAGGACTTTTGATTGACTAATGGGGCCTTAGACATACTTGGTAGACATGTCTAGATTATGTCTAGCCCCCTCAATATGAGAGCATAAATCTGAGTTCAATGGAGTAGCCCTTTTCCCACGACAAAGTCAATATATTCGACCTTTTGACTGGTATGAGGTTGGGGAGGAGGGAGGGAGACTATTAAAAAGACTTTTGATTGACTAATGGGGCCTTAGACATACCTGGTAGACATGTCTAGATTATGTCTAGCCCCCTCAATATGAGAGCATAAATCTGAGTTCAATGGAAGAGCCCTTAGAGGAGGGATGGAGAGTACTAAAAAGACTTTTGATTGACTAATGGGGCCTTAGACATACTTGGTAGACATGTCTAGATTATGTGTAGCCCCCTCAATATGAGAGCATAAATCTGAGTTCAATGAACTAGCCCTTTTACCCTGACAGAGTCAATATATTCGACCTACTGACTGGTATGAAGTGGGAGGAGTACTTAAAAGACTTTTGATTGACTAATGGGGCTTTAGACATACTTGGTAGACATGTCTAGATTATGTCTAGCCCCCTCAATATGAGAGCATAAATCTGAGTTCAATGGAGTAGCCCTTTTCCCACGACAAAGTCAATATATTCGACCTTTTGACTGGTATGAGGTGGGGGGTAGAGTACTAAAAAGACATTTGATTGACTAATGGGGCCTTAGACATACTTGGTAGACATGTCTAGATTATGTCTAGCCCCCTCAATCTGAGAGCATAAATCTGAGTTCAATGGAATAGCCCTTTTCCCTTGACAAAGTCAATATATTCGACCTACTGACTGGTATGAGGTTGGGGAGGAGGGGGAAGAGTACTAAAAAGACTTTTGATTGACTAATGGGGCCTACTGACTAGTCATGAAAGTAGTATTGATTTTAGTAATCATAGGAGATGTAGGAAATGTGATCGAGTATTTAAGTATCTAACAAATCTGTCTAAACATTAAAGGAGTTGTATAAAAAAATGTATTGTGTAGACAATATGGGTTTATTTGTTGAAGTTAGTCCGAGTTATATGAACATAGGATGACTACACAGAGTTCATTCATAAAATCTACACATAAGGCCCCATTAGTCAATAAAAAGTCTTTTTAGTACTCTACCCCCTCCCCAACCTCATACTAGTCAGTAGGTCGAATACATTGACTTTGCCAGGGGAAAAGGGCTATTCCATTGAACTCAGATTTATGCTCTCATATTGAGGGGGCTAGACGTAATCTAGACATGTCTACCAAGTATGTCTAAGGCCCGTTTGGTCAATCAAAAGTCTTTTTATTACTCTCCATCCCTCCTTCCCAACCTCATACCAGTCAGTAGGTCGAATATATTGACTTTGTCAGGGGAAAAGGGCTATTCCATTGAACTCAGATTTATGCTCTCATATTGAGGGGGCTAGACATAATCTAGACATGTCTACCAAGTATGTCTAAGGCCCCATTAGTCAATCAAAAGTCCTTTTAGTACTCTCCATCCCTCCTCCCCAACCTCATACCAGTCACTAGGTCGAATATATTGACTTTGCCAGGGAAAAAGGGCTATTCCATTGAACTCAGATTTATGCTCTCATATTGAGGGGGCTAGACGTAATCTAGACATGTCTACCAAGTATGTCTAAGGCCCCATTAGTCAATCAAAAGTCCTTTTAGTACTCTCCATCCCTCCTCCCCAACCTCATACCAGTCACTAGGTCGAATATATTGACTTTGCCAGGGAAAAAGGGCTATTCCATTGAACTCAGATTTATGCTCTCATATTGAGGGGGCTAGACGTAATCTAGACATGTCTACCAAGTATGTCTAAGGCCCCATTAGTCAATCAAAAGTCTTTTTAGTACTCTCCCCCCCCCTCCCCAACCTCATACCAGTCAATAGGTCGAATATATCGACTTTGCCAGGGGAAAAGTGCTATTCCATTGAACACAGATTTATGCTCTCATATTGTGGGGACTAGACGTAATTTAGACATGTCAACCAAGTATGTTTGAGGGTCCATTAGTCAATCAAAAATCTTTTTAGTACTCAACCCCCCACCTCATACCAGTCAGTAGGTCGAATATATTGACTTTGCCAGGAGAAAATGGCTACTCCATTGAACTCAGACTTATGCTCTCATATTGAGGGGGCTAGACATAATCTAGACATGTCTACCAAGTATGTTTAAGGCCCCATTAGTCAATCAAAAGTCTTTATAGTACTCTACCCCCCTCCCCAACCTCATACCAGTCAGTAGGTCGAATATATTGACTTTGCCAGGGGAAAAGGGCTATTCCATTGAACTCAGATTTATGCTCTCATATTGAGGGGGCTAGACGTAATCTAGACATGTCTACCAAGTATGTTTGAGGGTCCATTAGTCAATCAAAAGTCTTTTTAGTACTCCTCCCACTTCATACCAGTCAGTAGTTCGAATATATTGACTCTGTCAGGGAAAAAGGGCTACTCCATTAAACTCAGATTTATGCTCTCATATTGAGGGGGCTAGACATAATCTAGACATGTCTACCAAGTATGTCTAAGGCCCCATTAGTCAATCAAAAGTCTTTTTAGTACTCTACCCCCCTCCCCAACCTCATACTAGTCAGTAGGTCAAATATATTGATTTTGCCAGGGGAAAAGGGCTATTCCATTGAACTCAGATTTATGCTCTCATATTGAGGGGGCTAGACGTAATCTGGACATGTCTACCAAGTATATCTAAGGCCCCATTAGTCAATCAAAAGTCTTTTTAGTACTCCTCCCACTTAATACCAGTCAGTAGGTCGAATATATGGACTCTCTCGGGGAAAAAGGGCTATTCCATTGAACTCAGATTTATGCTCTCATATTGAGGGGGCTAGACATAATCTAGACATGTCAACCAAATATGTCTAAGGCCCCATTAGTCAATCAAAAGTCTTTTTAGTACTCAACCCCCCACCTCATACCAGTCAGTAGGTCGAATATATTGACTTTGCCAGGGAAAAAGGGCTATTCCATTGAACTCAGATTTATGCTCTCATATTGAGGGGGCTAGTCGTAATCTAGACATGTCTACCAAGTATGTCTAAGGCCCCATTAGTCAATCAAAAGTCCTTTTAGTACTCTCCATCCCTCCTCCCCAACCTCATACCAGTCAGTAGGTCGAATATATTGACTTTGTCAGGGGAAAAGGGCTATTCCATTGAACTCAGATTTATGCTCTCATATTGAGGGGGCTAGACATAATCTAGACATGTCTACCAAGTATGTCTAAGGCCCCATTAGTCAATCAAAAGTCCTTTTAGTACTCTCCCCCCCTCCCCAACCTCATACCAGTCAGTAGGTCGAATATATTGACTTTGCCAGGGAAAAAGGGCTATTCCATTGAACTCAGATTTATGCTCTCATATTGAGGGGGCTAGACGTAATCTAGACATGTCTACCAAGTATGTCTAAGGCCCCATTAGTCAATCAAAAGTCCTTTTAGTACTCTCCCCCCCTCCCCAACCTCATACCAGTCACTAGGTCGAATATATTGACTTTGCCAGGGGAAAAGGGCTATTCCATTGAACTCAGATTTATGCTCTCATATTGAGGGGGCTAGACGTAATCTAGACATGTCTACCAAGTATGTCTAAGGCCCCATTAGTCAATCAAAAGTCCTATTAGTACTCTCCATCCCTCCTCCCCAACCTCATACCAGTCAGTAGGTCGAATATATTGACTTTGTCAGGGAAAAAGGGCTATTCCATTGAACTCAGATTTATGCTCTCATATTGAGGGGGCTAGACATAATCTAGACATGTCTACCAAGTATGTCTAAGGCCCCATTAGTCAATCAAAAGTCCTTTTAGTACTCTCCATCCCTCCTCCCCAACCTCATACCAGTCACTAGGTCGAATATATTGACTTTGCCAGGGAAAAAGGGCTATTCCATTGAACTCAGATTTATGCTCTCATATTGAGGGGGCTAGACGTAATCTAGACATGTCTACCAAGTATGTCTAAGGCCCCATTAGTCAATCAAAAGTCCTTTTAGTACTCTCCATCCCTCCTCCCCAACCTCATACCAGTCAGTAGGTCGAATATATTGACTTTGTCAGGGGAAAAGGGCTATTCCATTGAACTCAGATTTATGCTCTCATATTGAGGGGGCTAGACATAATCTAGACATGTCTACCAAGTATGTCTAAGGCCTATTAGTCAATCAAAAGTCCTTTTAGTACTCTCCCCCCCCTCCCCAACCTCATACCAGTCACTAGGTCGAATATATTGACTTTGCCAGGGGAAAAGGGCTATTCCATTGAACTCAGATTTATGCTCTCATATTGAGGGGGCTAGACGTAATCTAGACATGTCTACCAAGTATGTCTAAGGCCCCATTAGTCAATCAAAAGTCCTTTTAGTACTCTCCCCCCCTCCCCAACCTCATACCAGTCAGTAGGTCGAATATATTGACTTTGCCAGGGAAAAAGGGCTATTCCATTGAACTCAGATTTATGCTCTCATATTGAGGGGGCTAGACGTAATCTAGACATGTCTACCAAGTATGTCTAAGGCCCCATTAGTCAATCAAAAGTCCTTTTAGTACTCTCTCCCCCTCCCCAACCTCATACCAGTCAGTAGGTCGAATATATTGACTTTGCCAGGGAAAAAAGGCTATTCCATTGAACTCAGATTGATGCTCTCATATTGAGGGGGCTAGACGTAATCTAGACATGTCTACCAAGTATGTCTAAGGCCCCATTAGTCAATCAAAAGTCCTTTTAGTACTCTCCCCCCCTCCCCAACCTCATACCAGTCAGTAGGTCGAATATATTGACTTTGCCAGGGGAAAAGGGCTATTCCATTGAACTCAGATGTAGCTCTCATATTGAGGGGGCTAGACGTAATCTAGACATGTCTACCAAGTTTGTCTAAGGCCCCATTAGTCAATCAAAAGTCCTTTTAGTACTCTCCATCCCTCCTCCCCAACCTCATACCAGTCAGTAGGTCGAATATATTGACTTTGTCAGGGGAAAAGGGCTATTCCATTGAACTCAGATTTATGCTCTCATATTGAGGGGGCTAGACATAATCTAGACATGTCTACCAAGTATGTCTAAGGCCCCATTAGTCAATCAAAAGTCCTTTTAGTACTCTCCCCCCCTCCCCAACCTCATACCAGTCAGTAGGTCGAATATATTGACTTTGCCAGGGGAAAAGGGCTATTCCATTGAACTCAGATTTATGCTCTCATATTGAGGGGGCTAGACGTAATCTAGACATGTCTACCAAGTATGTCTAAGGCCCCATTAGTCAATCAAAAGTCCTTTTAGTACTCTCCATCCCTCCTCCCCAACCTCATACCAGTCAGTAGGTCGAATATATTGACTTTGTCAGGGGAAAAGGGCTATTCCATTGAACTCAGATTTATGCTCTCATATTGAGGGGGCTAGACATAATCTAGACATGTCTACCAAGTATGTCTAAGGCCCCATTAGTCAATCAAAAGTCCTTTTAGTACTCTCCCCCCCCCTCCCCAACCTCATACCAGTCAGTAGGTCGAATATATTGACTTTGCCAGGGAAAAAGGGCTATTCCATTGAACTCAGATTTATGCTCTCATATTGAGGGGGCTAGACGTAATCTAGACATGTCTACCAAGTATGTCTAAGGCCCCATTAGTCAATCAAAAGTCCTTTTAGTACTCTCCATCCCTCCTCCCCAACCTCATACCAGTCAGTAGGTCGAATATATTGACTTTGTCAGGGGAAAAGGGCTATTCCATTGAACTCAGATTTATGCTCTCATATTGAGGGGGCTAGACATAATCTAGACATGTCTACCAAGTATGTCTAAGGCCCCATTAGTCAATCAAAAGTCCTTTTAGTACTCTCCCCCCCTCCCCAACCTCATACCAGTCAGTAGGTCGAATATATTGACTTTGCCAGGGAAAAAGGGCTATTCCATTGAACTCAGATTTATGCTCTCATATTGAGGGGGCTAGACGTAATCTAGACATGTCTACCAAGTATGTCTAAGGCCCCATTAGTCAATCAAAAGTCCTTTTAGTACTCTCCATCCCTCCTCCCCAACCTCATACCAGTCAGTAGGTCGAATATATTGACTTTGTCAGGGGAAAAGGGCTATTCCATTGAACTCAGATTTATGCTCTCATATTGAGGGGGCTAGACATAATCTAGACATGTCTACCAAGTATGTCTAAGGCCCCATTAGTCAATCAAAAGTCCTTTTAGTACTCTCCCCCCCTCCCCAACCTCATACCAGTCAGTAGGTCGAATATATTGACTTTGCCAGGGAAAAAGGGCTATTCCATTGAACTCAGATTTATGCTCTCATATTGAGGGGGCTAGACGTAATCTAGACATGTCTACCAAGTATGTCTAAGGCCCCATTAGTCAATCAAAAGTCCTTTTAGTACTCTCCCCCCCCTCCCCAACCTCATACCAGTCAGTAGGTCGAATATATTGACTTTGCCAGGGGAAAAGGGCTATTCCATTGAACTCAGATTTATGCTCTCATATTGAGGGGGCTAGACGTAATCTAGACATGTCTACCAAGTATGTCTAAGGCCCCATTAGTCAATCAAAAGTCCTTTTAGTACTCTCCATCCCTCCTCCCCAACCTCATACCAGTCAGTAGGTCGAATATATTGACTTTGTCAGGGGAAAAGGGCTATTCCATTGAACTCAGATTTATGCTCTCATATTGAGGGGGCTAGACATAATCTAGACATGTCTACCATGTATGTCTAAGGCCCCATTAGTCAATCAAAAGTCCTTTTAGTACTCTCCCCCCCTCCCCAACCTCATACCAGTCAGTAGGTCGAATATATTGACTTTGCCAGGGAAAAAGGGCTATTCCATTGAACTCAGATTTATGCTCTCATATTGAGGGGGCTAGACGTAATCTAGACATGTCTACCAAGTATGTCTAAGGCCCCATTAGTCAATCAAAAGTCCTTTTAGTACTCTCCCCCCCTCCCCAACCTCATACCAGTCACTAGGTCGAATATATTGACTTTGCCAGGGGAAAAGGGCTATTCCATTGAACTCAGATTTATGCTCTCATATTGAGGGGGCTAGACGTAATCTAGACATGTCTACCAAGTATGTCTAAGGCCCATTAGTCAATCAAAAGTCCTTTTAGTACTCTCCATCCCTCCTCCCCAACCTCATACCAGTCAGTAGGTCGAATATATTGACTTTGTCAGGGGAAAAGGGCTATTCCATTGAACTCAGATTTATGCTCTCATATTGAGGGGGCTAGACGTAATCTAGACATGTCTACCAAGTATGTCTAAGGCCCCATTAGTCAATCAAAAGTCCTTTTAGTACTCTCCATCCCTCCTCCCCAACCTCATACCAGTCACTAGGTCGAATATATTGACTTTGCCAGGGAAAAAGGGCTATTCCATTGAACTCAGATTTATGCTCTCATATTGAGGGGGCTAGACGTAATCTAGACATGTCTACCAAGTATGTCTAAGGCCCCATTAGTCAATCAAAAGTCCTTTTAGTACTCTCCATCCCTCCTCCCCAACCTCATACCAGTCAGTAGGTCGAATATATTGACTTTGTCAGGGGAAAAGGGCTATTCCATTGAACTCAGATTTATGCTCTCATATTGAGGGGGCTAGACATAATCTAGACATGTCTACCAAGTATGTCTAAGGCCCCATTAGTCAATCAAAAGTCCTTTTAGTACTCTCCCCCCCCTCCCCAACCTCATACCAGTCACTAGGTCGAATATATTGACTTTGCCAGGGGAAAAGGGCTATTCCATTGAACTCAGATTAATGCTCTCATATTGAGGGGGCTAGACGTAATCTAGACATGTCTACCAAGTATGTCTAAGGCCCCATTAGTCAATCAAAAGTCCTTTTAGTACTCCCCCCCCCCCCCCCCTCCCCAACCTCATACCAGTCAGTAGGTCGAATATATTGACTTTGCCAGGGGAAAAGGGCTATTCCATTGAACTCAGATTTATGCTCTCATATTGAGGGGGCTAGACGTAATCTAGACATGTCTACCAAGTATGTCTAAGGCCCCATTAGTCAATCAAAAGTCCTTTTAGTACTCTCCCCCCCTCCCCAACCTCATACCAGTCAGTAGGTCGAATATATTGACTTTGCTAGGGAAAAAGGGCTATTCCATTGAACTCAGATTGATGCTCTCATATTGAGGGGGCTAGACGTAATCTAGACATGTCTACCAAGTATGTCTAAGGCCCCATTAGTCAATCAAAAGTCTTTGAGATCATTTAAAAAACATTTCTAAGTTATAAATGTATAAAAATTGGATTTATTGCGAATAAAAATGATATATCCGCTTTTGACAGGGTATATATCCTTTTATATCCTGTTTTGACCCATATCCTATAAGTGTGTATAGATATATACTTGGAGGCATACTTTGAAAAAAACGTCAAATATCAAATATCAAATATCAAATGAACTTCACGCTCGTCTTCTTGCAGGCCTTCCAAAATCAGAAATAGAGAAGCTGCAATACCTGCAGAATTCAGCAGCACGTGTGGTTGGAAAAATAAAGAAATTTGATCATATATCTGAAAAACTAAGAGAATTACATTGGCTACCTGTGCACGCTAGAATCGAGTTCAAAATTATTCTCCTTATATGGAAGGCCCTGAATGGTAAGGCACCTCCTTACCTGCATAATCTCCTAGTATTGAAACAAGGAGAAAGAGACCTGAGATCAAATGATGGGACTTACCTATGTGTACCGAACCCTCGTCTTAAAACTATAGGTGATAGAGCATTCTCAGCTATAGGACCCATGCTATGGAATGGCATTCCTAGTAATATTAGAACTAGCACTTCTCTAACCTCCTTCAAGACCATGCTGAAGTCACATTTGTTCATGAAGCATGTACTTAAGGAAGCGCTTTGAACAGACTACGGTCTGGTATATGCGCTATATAAATTTTATTATTATTATTATTATTATCATTATTATTATTATTATTATTATTATTATTATTATTATTATTATTATTATTATTATTATTATTATTATTATTATTATTATTATTATTGTTATTATTATTATTATTATTATTATTATTATTATTATTATTACAAGTGAACCGACAATAATATGAAAAACAGGGCACTATAATTTTCAGATTTACACATTGTCAAAAATTGGAGAAAGATAATTCAGTGAAATTGTCTTGTTATTGCGAGCAAGGTAAACCCAGTTGCGTGAGACTACGAGATGCACATTTCTTTGCACTGAATATTGTATTTTGAGTATATACAAATGACCACAGTTTCGTCAATGATTGTAGTAGAAAGATGATTTAAGCTGGAGTGAAGTCCTCTTGACATTGTGAGCTGGGCAAACACAGTTACGTCAGGCTACGAGATGCACATTTCTTTCCAGTGAATATCGTATATACAAATGACCACAGTTTCGTCAATAATTGGAGTAGAAAGATGATTTAACCTGGAGTGAAGCCCTCTTGACATTGCGTGCAGGGTAAACACAGTTATGTGAGGCTACGATATGCACATTTCTTTCAACACTGAATATTACGTATACCTAAGACCACAGTTTCGTCAGTATTTGGAGAAGAAAGGTGATTTTCCTTGCTCTAAAACTGTATTGATGTTGTAAGCAAGATAAACATGGTGACGTCACACAGGAAAGTATTGTCATAGTGACATCAGACGAGAACGTGTCATCACAGTGGCGTCATGGTAACATCATAAATTATGTTAATATGATCATTTGGAAACTATGCTATTACCTTTGATAAAACTCCTCCCTCTGGTCTTCTTGAAATACAGGTTTTTGGCTATTTTGTCTAATAATAAAATAATGTATGTCCCTTCCACCATTCCTAATATTTCATCTTTTTCTTAAAAATGAGCTCTAGATCAAGCTGATTGGTACAGTGGATTCTCAGTTTGAATTAATTAATGACTTTCTCATTGCTATTCATATTATTGATAATTATTATTATTATCAGTGCCAGGGACACCGGGAGGCCGGCCGATTATAACTTTTCAGGCACAAATGTGACTGAAGCCTTAGCCATGTTTATTACACTGACCCAGACTTGTATGGATTAATTGTTTAAGTAGGCTAATACAAGGCAGTTTGCCGTGATCCTGCAATGTTTGTTGATATTTTTATTATCAAGATGTTCACTTCAACTTCACATGCTGCAGTTGCGTATGCTGCAGCTGGAGTGAGACTACCTCATTTATTGATTATTGCAGTAGTAGGCAAAAGCTGGGCGATTTAAGTCCAAGTGTGTTCAAAATGAACTTCATTAGTGATATGGCTGTTGTGATATTAATGTACTGTGTATTAATGTCTTTTCCTATCAAATAACTTCAGCTGAGCAATACAACTAGGACCTCAGCCAAGGTCCAATAATAATAATTATGATGATGATGATGATGATAATATTAATGATAATAATGATAATAATAATAATAATGATAATGATAATAATAATAATAATAATAATAATAATAATAATAATAATAATAATAATAATAATAATAATAATAATAATAATAATAATAATAATAATAATAATAATAATAATAATAATAATAATAATAATAATAATAATAATAATAATAATAATAATAATAATAATAATAATAATAATAATAATAATAATAATAATAATAATAATAATAATAATAATAATAATAATAATAATAATAATAATAATAATAATAATAATAATAATAATAATAATAATAATAGGAATAGGAATAAGAATGAGAAAATCATTAATTAATTCAAACAGAGCATCCGCTGTACCAATCGGCTTGATCTTGGGCTCATTGGAAAGAAAAAGACATTCCTTTTATTATCAGTCAAAATATCCAAAAACTGGTATTTCAAGAGGAACAAAGGGAGGAGTTTTATCAAAGGTAATAGCATAGTTTCCAAATGATCATATTAATATAAATTATGATGTTACCATGACGCCACTATGATGACACGTTCTTGTCTGATGTCACTATGACAACACTTTTTTGTCTGAAGTCAAGATGATGACGCTTCCTGTGTGACGTCATCATTTTAAATTTTTTACTTGCAATGTCAAGATGACTTCACTCCAGGTTAAATCATCTTTCTACATCAATTATTGAGAAACTGTGATCTTTACAATGCTCGCAGAGTCAAGAGGAACTCACTCCAGGTTAAATCATCTTTGTACTTTGTACAAAACTGTGGTCATTCGTATATACTATATTCAGCGCAGAGAAATGTGCATCTCACAGCTATAGCCTCACGCAACTGTGTTTACCTTGATCGCAACGCCAAGACGATGGTTAAATCATCTTTCTACTTTGATTATTGACAAAACTGTGGTCATTTGTATATACTACATATATATATGTATCCCTTTTACCCTGACAAACTTTCACATATGCTTCTTTGTCTATGGTCACTGTTTCTCTTTGTCAATATATGGTCACTATTTCACTTTGTCAATTACACTATATGGTCACTATTTCACTATGTTTCATTTCATATTATTGTTGGTTCACATGTAATAATAATAATAATAAAAATAATAATTATCAATAATATGAATAGGAATGATAGAGTCATTAATTAACTCATACGCAGCATCCGCTGCACCAATCAGCTTGATCTTGGGCTCATTTGAGAGAAAAAGTTGAGATATTAAGAAAGGCGGGAGGGAAATAGCATACATTCCTTTTATTATTAGTCAAAATAGCCAAAAACTGGTATTTCAAGCAGTACAGAGGGGGTAACTTATATAAAGGTAACAGCAGTATTTTACATGATCACATCAACATAATTTATGATGTTACCATGACGTCACTATGTTGACACTTGTCTGATGTCACTATGACAACATTTGCCTGTCTGACGTCACTATGATGACACATTTCTGTATGACGTCATCATGTTGATCTTACTTGCAATGTCAAGAAGACTTCACTCCAGGTTAACGTTAGGGGGAACAGAGACACTTCATTCAGAGGATCACAACTGTATGAAATGTGTTGTTGACTGTTGTTAAGATACCAAAAATGCATGACGTCACTATTTCATTGATAAATAGCCACACCACCATTATGACGTCATTGATCCTTCAACTGCATGAAATAGTGCACCATTATAACCCACCAAAACCAACTAAATAAATGCCATATATTGGTTCAGATGGAATCAATGCTTATTAATACACATGAAAACATTATGTATTGATCTTTTATGACTAATCCATTAGCCAGTAATTGCTGCATTAGACCTCATCACTGCCCAGTGATACAAAATTAGAAGTAAAATTAAACTTCATATTTCTGAAAATTTCCCACGCTTTTTATGACAAAATTGAGAAGTTTTGCCAGTTTAATTACCAAAATTTAAGAACAGGTTTACTCCAAATATTATTCTATTTAGTTTAAATAGAGGGAATTTTGATTAATGGTCTATATTTTGAGATATCTAACTTTCTTCAAATTCAAGTAAAAAAATACCAAATGGTGTCAAAAATTTACATTTATTTGAATCATTTTATTTACAAAAACACAAATTACTTGAGTTGTAAGAGATATTTTAAAATTCTGTGTATTTAAACTAAATAACATCATTCTAGCTAAAGATTAATGCCTTGGTTCTGGAGATTGCTAGTGTAGTTATGCCCAAAAATGTTTTTCAAGTAAGCTCTATCCTTTCTTTAATTGTTACCAAAAAAAACATCTTTTTCTTATTTTTGCTTCAATTTTGAATCTAAAATGAATAAAAATGATAAAATTTTAAAAACAAATTAAATATCTAATCAAAAGGAAAATCCATCTCTCAGCATTTGATACATTTAAGACTGAAATCCGTTTTGTAGTTATTTTCATACAAAGCAATTATCTTGCACCATGTCATTTTTTGGGGTTCAAATGACTTTTTTTGGCGGGAAAAAAGAACTTTAGAAGACACTGTTCCCCCTAACGTTAAATCATCTTTCTCCTCCAATTATCATGAAAGGCCACGGGCCGTGGCGCAGTTGGTTAGGGCGCCAGCTTATTAGCACCAGTTCCTCTGTGGTGATCCAAAGATCGTGGGTTCGAACCCCGGCCGTGCCGGGATTGAACTCGTGATACAATTTCCCACATGAGCTGAGGCCTGTGCCAAAGGGTTGACCCGTTGTCCTTGTAAATCTGTGACCGGGCGGGTTGTCATGTCAAGGACATGCGATATGACAATTCAGTGAGGCAGCACTATATCTGCTACAAGTAGGTCTCATCACGAAATAACTGAAATAATGTTGAAAGTGATGTAAAACCCCAAACAAACAAACAAACAAATTATCATGAATTATTGACGAAACTGTGGTCATTTGTATATACGATATTCAGTGGAAAGAAATGTGCATCTCGAAGCCTCACGCACCTGTGTTTACCATGCTCGCAATGTCAAGAGGACTTCACTCCAGGTTAAATCATCTTCCTGCTCCAATTATTGACGAAACTGTGGTCATTTGTATATACGATATTCAGTGGAAAGAAATGTGCATCTCGAAGCCTCACGCACCTGTGTTTACCATGCTCGCAATGTCAAGAGGACTTCACTCCAGGTTAAATCATCTTCCTGCTCCAATTATTGACGAAACTGTGGTCATTTGTATATACGATATTCAGTGGAAAGAAATGTGCATCTCGAAGCCTCACGCACCTGTGTTTACCATGCTCGCAATGTCAAGAGGACTTCACTCCAGGTTAAATCATCTTTCTACTCCAATTATTGACGAAACTGTGGTCATTTGTTTTTATGATATTCAGTGGAAAGAAATGTGCATCTTGTAGCCTCACGCAACTGTGTTTAACTTGCTCGCAGCGTCATTACGTTTTCAGAGCAGGTGAAATCATCTTTCTACTCTAATTATTGACGAAACTGTGGTCATTTGTTTTTATGATATTCAGTGGAAAGAAATGTGCATCTCGTAGCCTCACGCAACTGTGTTTACCTTGCTCGCAGCGTCATTACGTTTTCAGAGTAGGTGAAGTCATCTTTCCCACTTGACGACACTACAGTTTTTAGAACTGTTGACCTCTCTGAAGTGCTCGCAGCGTCATTACGTTTTCAGAGCAGGTGAAGTCATCTTTCCCACTTGACGACACTACAGTTTTTAGAACTGTTGACTTCTCTGAAGTTGTAGAGCGTCAGTGCAATCGAGCACTCTCGGTGGGATGCCAATTGGTTTTGCCGAGTAAACTTATAGATGTACATTTCTTGTAGATGTGTAGATGTTTAGGAATGGGGAATATGTTTGTCCTTCTGTCTCTCCGTTGGTCCATCCATCAGTCCGTCTGTCTGTCCGATTTATATAAATTTGCACCTCTGCCATTTCATATTATTGTCGGTTCACTTGTAATAATAATAATAATAATAATAATAATAATAATAATAATAATAATAATAATAATAATAATAATAATAATAATAATAATAATAATAATAATAACAACGACGACAATGATAATAATAATAATAATAATAATAATAATAATAATAATAATGATAATGATAATGATAATGACAATGACAATGACAATGACAATGACAATGACAATGACAATGACAATGACAATGACAATGACAATGACAATGACAATAACAATAACAATAACAATAATAATAATAATAATTATGATAATGATAATAATTGTATAACACTGCATCGAGACAAGTTCTGTTTATCACACTCTATCCATGAAACTCTTCCAGAATAGGTATGTCTTAAATCTACTTTTGAAGACGTTAACTGAAGTACTACTTCTAATGTTCGTGGGAAGGGAATTCCATAGTATTGGTGCTATAGCAGAGAAAGCCCTATAACTTAATATCATTAGACCTTAGGCCCCTTTCATTTGGTCTAGCGAGGAGTAGATCTTGCTAGTACTAGGATGCCTTCCCATTTTGGGCCTTCCATGTAGTAAGGAGTACTTTAAAGTCGGTTTTGGTACATATAGGGAGCCAATATAATTCCTTCAGTTTCTCAGGTATGTGATCAAATTTTCTAAATTTTCTAGATTGGAGACCATTTCTATACTCCATAGTGGATGTAACAAGGGCATGGATCAGGGTCTCAGCTATTGTGTACTCTAGACACTGTCTGATGGCTGTAATATTTCTAATATGATAATTTCCCTTTTGACACATTTAAAAAAGATTTTCAGCCTTCGTAGCTCGTATCCATCTTTGAGTCAAAATTGATTCCCAGGTCAACCACAGACTCATTCACAGTGCTGATAACGAACAGCAATACTGTGTCTGTAAACACACATCAGCATCTCTGCTTGTTTTCATTTTATTTGAAATTAAAAAATCAGGACGTCACTTATACAGTTCTGAAGTTTTTGTTTAGAAATTGTCTCCAGGATGTTTACTAGTGTGATCCATGGGGATGCAGATCTGGGTGTTGTCGGCATGAATATGATAGCACATACTTTGCAATGCTGTCAGCAAGGAGGGACATGTATATTGTATATAGGATGGGTCTTAGGACAGATCCCTGAGGAACTCCATACTTAATGGACCTCACAGAGGATCTATACTGTCCAATCCTGACACATTGCTTCCTGTCCATTAGATATGACCTGATCCACTTTAATGCATGACCTCTGACCATATATTGTGATTAAAATTTATTCAGCAGTATTTTCTGAAACCTATGGGAGCACTATCGGGTGTTTCCGTGTTGTCTAGTATTTGATACCTGTTAGCATTCTCGTATATATGCGATCTTCACCCTAGTATCATCCTGGGTAGCATACTTTCGGTTAATTTTGGTCTAGGATTCCCTCTCCTTATATTTTAATTGTGGTTCCATCTCTGTGGTGATTTTACTGCCAGCATTGCCAGGTAATACCAACACTTACCCAAGCACCTCTTTCTTTTTCTCCACAGATTGCACAGTGAGAGAGGAGGAGGATGGCCCAGCACGATCCAAAATGCTTGGGTGAGAGCCAGATTCAGGGACATTAGGGCTTTATCTCTCCGAGAAGACAAGTCCAGCATATTTCGCCGATTTCTTGAGCACATCAAGTGGCCAAGAAATGTTACTTGGGAAATTAACGGGTGCAAACTTATCCCAGGTGGCAATGAAGTTCAAGACAGAGATACCCTCATTGGCACTACCAGTCAAGCAGTTTACCACTACATACACTATGCCGACACATTTACATTCTCTTGCGAGGAAACCAAGGACATCCGCACACAAGAACATCACAATCATCACACCAGAACATCACAATCCGCACACCAGAACATCACAATCCGCACACCAGAACATTACAATCCGCACACCAGAACATCACAATCATCACACCAGAACATCACAATCCGTACACCAGAACATTACAATCCGCACACCAGAACATTACAATCCGCACACCAGAACATTACAATCCGCACACCAGTACGTTACAATCCGCACACCAGAACATTACAATCTGCACACCAGAACATCATAATCTGCACACCAGAACATCATAATCCGCACACCAGAACATTACAATCTGCACACTAGAACATCATAATCCGCACACCAGAACATCATAATCCGCACACCAGAACATTACAATCTGCACACTAGAACATCATAATCCGCACACCAGAACATCACAAAAAGCACACCAGAACATCACAAAAAGCACACCAGAACATCACAATCCACACACCAGAACATTTAATCCACACACCAGAACATTTAATCCGCACACCAGAACATTACAATCCGCACACCAGAACATTACAATCCGCACACCAGAACATTACAATCCGCACACCAGAACAATACAGTCCGCACACTAGAACATCATAATCCGCACACTAGAACAATACAGTCCGCACACTAGAACATCATAATCCGCACACTAGAACATTACAATCTGCACACCAGGACATTACAATCCGCGCACTAGAACATTACAATCCGCACACCAGAACATTTAATCCGCACACCAGAACATTACAATCCGCACACCAGAACAATACAGTCCGCACACTAGAACATCATAATCCGCACACTAGAACATTACAATCCGCACACCAGGACATTACAATCCGCGCACTAGAACATTACAATCCGCACACCAGGACATTACAATCTTCTCTCATTGTTCTGGTGGCAATCTTGTCCAGCGGGCACGATAATCAATAGGCTCACCACATCATCTTCTGGATCATCACGTGCCTCGGCGTTTTCCTCCTGAGCCTTCATGACATCGCTAGCATCAGGTAATTACTTAGACCGCACTTCGTCTTGCTCATCTTTATTCGAGAGAGACCGCTTGTCATCCTTGAGCGAGGCTATCTCTGCATTCAGATTGTCCCCACTAATGCCTCAGTTATGCCTCAGTCACATTTGCACCGGGCGCCGGCGGGGAAGTTACAATCGGCCGACATCACAATCTGCCGGGCGCCGGGGAGTTTATCACCAACAATCTGAGAGATGCCGTAGCTGTGGTCACATTATTAAAAGGCACCGCACGGCACGTGTAAAACTGAATAGTACAGACGTCTGTAGGATATCTTTACGACATCTGTTTCATGACACAAACGTCTGCAGGATGTCTTTAAGACGTCTGGGTAGGCATAAAAAAAATATTTAATCCTATTTTCACCACACGATGCCACCGGCAGCCCTAAGATAATCTGCCGATGTCCCTGCGGGACACTGCCGGGACCCTGCCGTGTACTTTAAGATGATATTTGCTGATAAGACATCGGGGAAACGCCGGCAACTTTTATGTGGCAGCTAAAAGTTCCCGATGATCCGGCCGACGTCTTAAAGATGCCCAATTGTGGCCGATGATCTCCCGGTGCCCGCACGGCAATCTGAACTGCCTGCCGATTTTGTAAAAAATACTCATCGGCCGGGCATCTTTACTGAAATCGGCGCAAATGTGACTGAGGCATCACATTTGCATCGGGCGCCGGCGGGGAAGTTAGAATCGGCCGACTTCACAATCTGCCGGGCGTCGGGGAGTTTATCACCAACAATCTGAGACATGCTGTAGCTGTGGTCACATTATAAAAGGGCACCGCACGGCACGTGCAAAACTGAATAGCACAGACGTCTGTAGGATATCTTTACGACGTCTGTTTCATGACACAGACGTCTTCAGGACGTCTTCAAGACGTCTGGGTAGGCTTTAAAAAATGTAATCCTATTTTCACCACACGATGCCACCGGCAGCCCTTAGATAATCTGCCGATGTCCCTGCGGGACACTGCCGGGACCCTGCCGCGTACTTTAAGATGATATTTGCTGATAAGACATCGGGGAAACGCCAGCAACTTTTTATATTCCAGATAAAAGTTCCCGATGACCCACCCAACGTCTTAAAGATGCCCAATTGTGGTCGATGATCTCCCGGTGCCCGCACGGCAATCTGAACTGCCTGCCGATTTTGTAAAAAATACCCATCGGCCGGGCATCTTTACTGAAATCGGCGCAAATGTGACTGAGGCATAAGACAGGTTGAGTTGGTGGCAAAGAAGGCATTCTGCGCGGGGAATTCTGTTCACAACAGGCATTAACGTCTTTCACCTCAGTCATCTTTGTTTTACATGTCGCAAGCTTCTGTCTCAGGGAAGCAATAATCTGTCTTATCGTCACCTGGGAGAGCTATCTCGGCTTCATCAGAGCCACAGCGAGTACTTTAGTCTTATTATTATGACTTTGTATATACAGAGATTTACGTGTGTATTGCTGGCAGTTACATGTTACAAAGTAATATATCTCCTTATAATATATAATAAGGAGACAAGTAGATAAGATAGGATGTTGTGTCCCATTATGAGTTTGATTATGGATGTGGTAGAGGAAAAATATATTTCTGTTTGATTCAGTATTTTAATCAGCAATGTCTATAACATTCCTGCTGAAGGTGAGTACAAGCTTTATGCTCTGAGTGGGTTTTGTGGGGAATTGAATGTCCCGACTTTGCTTGTTTTTTAACGTCCTGGCAGTTATTCAGAGTGTATCAACTGAGGTAGACAAATCCACCAAAAACGTGGAAAAATATTAGATGTACCCAATCTATGTTAGTGGTCTGGTGATCACCAAGCGGAAGTCGCGAGCACCATGTCCCGGTACAATCCTCACGACAAGAACCACCAACACAGCTCTGTGACAACACAGCCCTAACGCCAAGAACCACCAACACAGCTCTGTGACAACACAGCCCTCACGCCAAGAATCACCAACACAGCTCTGTGACAACACAGCCCTGTGACAACACAGCCCTAACGCCAAGAACCACCAACACAGCTCTGTGACAACATGGCCCTAACACCAAGAACCATCAACACAGCTCTGTGACAACACGGCCCTAATGCCAAGAACCACCAACACAGCTCTGTGACAACACAGCCCTAACGCCAAGAATCAGCAACACAGCTCTGTGACAACACAGCCCTCACGCCAAGAACCACCAACACAGCTCTGTGACAACACAGCCCTCACGTCAAGAATCACCAACACAGCTCTGTGACAACACAGCCCTCACGCCAAGAACCACCAACACAGCTCTGTGACAACACAGCCCTCACGTCAAGAATTACCAACACAGCTCTGTGACAACATGGCCCTAACGCCAAGAACCACCAACACAGCTCTGTGACAACACGGCCCTAACACCAAGAACCACCAACACAGCTCTGTGACAACACAGCCCTCACGCCAACAATCACCAACACAGCTCTGTGACAACACAGCCCTCACGCTAAGAACCACCAACACAGCTCTGTGACAACACAGACCTCACGCCAAGAATCACCAACACAGCTCTGTGACAACACAGCCCTCACGCTAAGAACCACCAACACAGCTCTATGACAACACAGCCCTCACGCCAAGAATCACCAACACAGCTCTGTGACAACACAGCCCTCACGCTAAGAACCACCAACACAGCTCTGTGACAACACAGCCCTCACGCCACGAATCACCAACACAGCTCTGTGACAACACAGCCCTCACGCTAAGAACCACCAACACAGCTCTGTGACGATTGATTTCTGTGCAGATGGAAGCAGAAACGGTATCCATTGTACTCTTATTCACTTTTAGGAGGTTCAATGTCAGCTGCAAATACCAAAATGATTAGGAGCCAGAGAAATAGCCAACCACTTAAATAGTAACGAAAGGTATTCTGGTGCACACCAATTATGTACATTACATGTCAGTAAGGCTAATTTAAAATCTATCCTAGCCTCAACCGGTAGCTAATGTAACTCCATCAATTTGCCTGTTGCTTTTTGATCTTTCCTCCAACTCGCTGTAGCATTTTGCAATTTTTTAAGTTTGGCTATTTCACACTTTGGAAGCCCTGCCAAGAGGGAGTTTCCATAGACAAGCGTTGATTTTACAAAAGCATGGGCTTATGTGTTGGCTGTTTTTTCATCAAAACAACCCTTATTCGTGATGGAATGTTTACATGAAAAAAATATTTTTGTGGGGCTGCAAGGGCCGGGGATCGAACCCATGACCTTTGGATCACCACAGAGGAACTGGTGCTCATAAACTGGCAATCTAACCAATTGCGCCAGGCTGCAATGCCTGAGCTTCGTGGAGAGCGTCAGGTCTTGGGACATGACGTTCCCAAGCCTACAAAAATTATTATGGTCTCACCCCAGTAATTATGTATACCTACGAGTAGAAGCAGAGAAGTAGTACATTGTAAAAAATTCATTTCTGTCTTTGTTTGATCGTTTTTCAGTGCTAAATTGATGAAAATTCTTTAGGTTTGGCTTAGTTGGACAGTTTATGACGAGGGTTTTCTAAAATTATGCAAAAAAAATGAAGTTTGAAAGAAACTTTGCTTTTATGGAGAAAAATAGTGCCGTGTAATGATTTAAAAGGTGTTTTGGTGAGAAACAAGAAAACGTTTTTTAAAAAAAATGTCCTATTAATGCATTTAACTTGAGATTTTCGTGCTTGACATGCCTTTTTTATAAGTTGTGGAACCCCAACTTGCGCGAGCAGAGCTCTGGAGGCTACGTCGGGTTGTGAGGTGTCCCCTATCACTCGTGAAGAGACAGGTCGCGACACAGTGTCGCAACCTCAGTGTGGACAGCCAACACACTCTACACTTATTATTAAGATATTTCAAATGTCTTACACATCTAATCTTGCTTTCTGGCGAGTTTCAAATCTGAATCAAATCATTTGAAGAAGTTATTTAGGGTTACACTTCAGAGGCAGTGAATCCCACCCACTGATCAGCGTTCGTAGGTGTTGGGAGTGTGCATCCTAACACCATATGAACACTTACGATTGGCTGTATCGTAAGTAGGTCAAGGAGAGGCCCCAAGTTTGTTGCAGGTGTAAAACAGTATTCTGTCAGAAATTTAGTTGTATCGAGCTCCCGTAAATCTAACAAATATAAAAGCACACCAGGTGATCAAACTTTTTCATTTGTCACCTCATATCTGTCACGAGAATGTCACACTAGGTGTGTGGTTTGGAATCTCTTCACAGGTGAATGGGGTGACACTGAAACGGTCATATTGCTCCGACCAGCCTAGCCAGAAGAAAACAAGGAGGACCAAATGCCGTTTCTCTTAAACTACTTTTTTATGGTTTTATATGAAAATTTGCGAATTTTACAATATTGTAGAGCCTTAGATTTAGCTCTTGACATTTTTATTAAAGAAGTTATGATAATTTGAAATCTAATCCTCCCTGCAATAGGGGGCCTCAATTACTGGGGTGAGACCATATTAGGGACTACACACAAAAGGAAATATATTACATCACGTGACAGACAGGAAGTGCTCTGTAGTCGATCTACAGAGATCAAGGTCAGCGGCCATTTTGCTCAATCTAACGTTAGATTTTAAATGTTATTAAAAACCTATTATGACAAAATCAGGAAATTCATTGGAATAAACCAATTGGAGCGTCTCTCACATTACAAACCTTAGGCTCCGAATCTGGACTTGGCCTGATTGGAGGTTGGTAAGCTCTCAGTGCTCTGAGATTTCATGTGTCGTGGATTGTAAATTTCACGACAGGTACTTGAAATTGAGTTAAATGGAATAGTCCAGCTATAATTCAAATCGATATTCATTTACTACAAGTCTACATGTTTATAAAATGCCTTACCCTCACGGCCCATGGGCGCCAGAGTATGAGCACCAGTTCCTCTGTGGTGATCCAAAGGTCATGGGTTCGATCCCCGGCCATGCCGAGATTGAAATCATGATACGATTTCACACAGGCTGATGCCTGTGCCTAAAGGGTTAACCCATTGTCCTTGTAAATCTGTGACCGGGTGAGTTGTCATGTCAAGGACCTGCGACAAGACAATTCAGTTAGGCAGCACTGTATCTGCTACAAGTAGGTCTCATCATGAAATGACTGAAATAATGTTGAAATTGATGTAAAACCCCATATAAACAAACAAACAAACCCTCACATAGAATGACCCCCAAAACAACTCTCCTTTATCGTTTTTCTCGACCTAAAACATAAAATGATTATTTAATATTTTTGCCCCAAGATATTTGTAAGATAAAGCAAATGTTGTCAAATGGTAATTACAATATGTTAGTCAATATATTTATAAAGACCTAGATAGACCTGTAACTTGAAAGCTCATTACAAATTAGTTTCTCACATCTCAGTAAATTATGAATCAAACTGATTGAGCCATCAGTATGATTAAAAGAAAATAAATTGATATCATAATAACTCGATGCTACATTGATCAAATCTCCATGATAAGGCTTGTATGGCTCTCTTTGTGATGAATTGCGTGATGCCACTTGACAGGGTAAGTGTATTACAGTAACACAATTCCTGTGTTGTTAGCGAGACAGATCCATCATCAATGTATCCCCAACTAAATGAAATTTACCAGAAAATCAATTAACCAGAAAAAAACTACCGCTTATCCTCCATAACAGTACTTCTCTCTCATGTCAATGATAAAAAAGCGTTCATGAATGGTTATGACCATTCATAGAAATCAGGCTGAGCACTACTCCTGATACTCTCATAATGGCATGTCATTTACGTGTCAACGCTGTTATCTTCTTTACACACAAAGACATAAAGATGAGGAAAATATATTCCTTGATTTACCTTCATTTTCATGGGTAATATTTCATTTGGTAAATTTCTTATTCTGCCTCAGTTAGTTTCACAATGTATATTTATTAGTGGTATGCACTTCCAAGGGGTTTATTTGTAAGCATCACGACATGCGAGTCATGTGTCTATACCTTGACATTTGTTCATTGAGTCGGATCATTTTGCCAGTTTGTGCACATCAACAACATTAAATCTCATCCACAAAATGATTATATAAAAAAATTATTCTCATTTTATCACCCTATTTAAATGATTTGACCCATTTGAAAATTTAATTCATTTGATAACTTGCAACTTGAGCAATGTTGAAAGATTTTCCATGAAATGTATTACATTTGCTATGGCTATGGCTATTTTGCTATGGCTGCGGTCAGGTCATGCGAGTTAATATTAACAAATCACATGTAGACCCAACCACAACTTATTATATTTCCCTTTGTTCAGTTTTAAGAAACAAAGGGACTTTGCAAGAGGAACATTTTCAACAAGTATTCGGCCATCTTGATTTCTGTTATGAGTGACCTCATCGAGTACATATCAACATGTTAGTTCCTTATGGAACTAACATCCTGCAGAGAATCAACTAGAAAATGGTGTCTCAGATTTAAATGAGACATGCGTTGCAGATATCTCTTGTTTCTTTTGATCTATTTGCATTAATTTTTGATATCCTATAAAACATATTTTTAGAATATTTTGGTCTATAAATCTAACTTAGGCTGCTGTGTGAAATTACTGAATAACTTGCTTCCTAAATTAAATTGATATAATGATGAAACATACTTTCCAACATGGCTCAGTGAGTAAGACATCTGTCCCCCATACTAAAGGTCTAGGATTCAATTCTTGGTTGGGACAAGTTCATTTTTCATGCTGAAGATGAAATCTTCATTTCAAGATTTTGTTTTAGATATTTGCACCTCAGAACACAGAGAATTGAAATATTTTTGTAAAGACATGTATACAAATGGTTATGACTTTATACATAAACAAAGATGTTGGGATTTTATTTCAATGTCAATACATATAAAATTATATATATGTTTTGCAAGTTGAGAAATTTCAAAAAATTAAAAATAAATATTAAAATAACATGTCTTTATACAGAAAAAAACAAAAAAAAGGAATCAACATATTTGGATATTCCCTATCATTCTTTGAAACAGTACCCCGAAAAGAACCGAAATGGTCTTTGTTCGTTTATTTATTTTCATTAAAAACCAAATATCAATCGATATTTCGTAAACAAATAAGTTTGAAAGGGAATCTATCATATGATTTTCTTGAATATCACAGCACGTATATGAGATTCATGTAAATACAAAAGAGCAGAGATATCAATAATATCTACGGTATGATATTTTCTCAATGTGCTTGATATCTACAGGAGGAGAGGACAGTCATACGCCATGGTCAGTTTATTGTTTGATACATGACGTGGCCAGTGTACATCGTAGAACGTGACATGGCCAGTATATCCCATGTCACGTGACATGACCCGTGTACATTGTAGAATGTGACATGGCCGCTATATCTCATGTCATGTGACATGGTCAGTGTACATCGTAGAACGTGACATGGCCAGTGTACATCGTAGAACGTGACATGGCCAGTATATCCCATGTCACGTGACATGGCCAGTATATCCCATGTCACGTGACATGGCCAGTGTACAACATAGAACGTGACATGGCCAGTATATCTCATGTCACGTGACATGACCCGTGTACATTGTAGAATGTGACATGGCCGCTATATCTCATGTCATGTGACATGGTCAGTGTACATCGTAGAACGTGACATGGCCAGTGTACATCGTAGAACATGACATGGCCAGTATATCTCATGTCACGTGACATGACCCGTGTATAATATGCCATGTGGGCCACGGGCCGTGGCGCAGTTGGTTAGAGCACCAGCTTATCAGCACCAGTTCCTCTGTGGTGATCCAAAGGTGGTGGGTTCGAACCCTGGCCGTGCCGAGATTGAACTCATGATACAATTTCCCATATGAGCTGAGGCCCGTGCCTAAAGGGTTAACCCGTTGTCCTTGTAAATCTGTGACCGGGTGGGTTGTCATGTCAAGGGCCTGCGACATGACAATTCAGTGAGGCAGCACTATATCTGCTACAAGTAGGTCTCATCACGAAATGACTGAAATAATGTTGAAAGTTATGTAAAACCCCAAATAAACAAACAATTATGCCACGTGACATGACCAGTGTATATTATGCCACGTGACATGGCCACTATATATCCTGACATAATGTATGGCCAGTATATCCTGTTATAGATATGGACAAAAAGATATGGAATGAAGACTTGAAGACTACCCTCTATAGCAGGACTTCTCTATCATATCAGTCCCTGCCACCAAAGCTATAAATGTGCGCACAGAATCAAGCACAAATCACCAGTATTCAGAAAAATCTGGCTGTCAACTCATTGGTGAAAGAATATAAATATATTTGTTTTGTACTGGCAGTTGTTCCGATTGGTCAACATATGTGCCAGACACCTGGTTACAGTTTATGACCTAATGTTGGTCAATTCAGATTTGATATTTTTGTGAGCAAGGCAAGTATTTATGACTCAGGGATTTCCATGAATGAGGTCAAAAATAGGGCAATGACTGCAGAGGTAGTAATACTATCTGTGTAATGCAGAGTACTTGAAGATAGATGTGTAATTAAGTCATGATAGATGTGTAATTAAGTCATGATGTGTCTCATCTCATTGCCATTAGCTTCATACTGAGTGAAGTCATCAGCAATGTTTGTGATTCATATACTTCAATGCTCATTTGCATTACATTACATGTTTTCCCTTAAAACCATAGTATCTGACAAAAAAGGAATGTCTCAGGTCAGGGTACCAGTGGTAGAGATAAAAAATATGAGTTGGCATCCTGCTGAGAACACTTGCTTGATATGATTCAGATTAGTGGCGTATGTGGTCACTTTCACATGTCTAAAATAGTGAGCAAATTACTGCACTTACACACAGGCCCGATGCATGTTAATATTCCACTTTCACATCAGGCCATGCCGATCATCAGATTCATGTAGTGCATTAGGGAAAGGCATTGAACACATTTTTGATCATGCCCTGACTCTCTGATATTTCAATCATATTTATTTGCTTTTTTGACCAAACTGACCATTCAACTTTGTTTCCCTAAACAGCCTTCAAACTGTTCTCCGCCCACCTTGTTGTGAGTCAAACACCACTTGACATCTTGTATTTTAGCTCAAATCAGCAAGGGAACTCATGGTTCACATTTGATTTCAACCATGACATCGTCATTTCCTTTCAACCTGAAATGAATGTTTACCTGGATTCTCATTGCTTGAAATCAAGGTACTGACCATTTACCTGGATTTCTGACCAATTTTAAAACAACTGATAAACATAAACAGGAAATGACGAGTCTATGGACGCAATCACCACACGTTCAATACCTTTCCCTAATGCACTACATGAATCTGATGATCGGCATGGCCTGACATGAGAGTGGAATATAAACATGCATCAGACCTGTGACTTACATCTGAGCATTATTTCTACACATATTTCTTTATTCAAATTGTGGTTTTATTTGACAATTAAAATAATGATTGCAATATTTGATTTATTTTAAAATATAGAAAATCTAATTTTATATTGTTAATAGTGTGTATATAAACAACTGTGAAACTGGAGAAACTATTTTTTGTCAGGCATTGACACCAAATGACATGTGACTTGTTGTTTTCCATCATGACTGATAGGGTCAAATTTCGACAACTTCATATTTTGAAGATCTTGAATATTATTTTGGAATAAATAATATACTAATTCGTCGGAAGGTTTTTTTGGAATGAATAATGTTTGGAGCTATGTGTTTAGGGTTGATATATTGTTGTAACACCTTGGATAGGTACAATCATACAAAAGCAAGTAATTATGACTCCGGGATTTCCAAACTTTGAATACGGGAATTTCTCAATTAAGTAACATTGCTTTCAATGCACTTGTTCGAAAATGTAACGACTAAAGCAATTTGTGACAACATAAATTCTGCAGATCTTATGTGGTTTTGTTGAAGCCTTAAATTGTAGTGATTCATGTGAATTGTTGGTATTTTTGCATCTGATGATACATTAGAAGAATGAAGACATTCTCAACCGGAGTCGCATTCAAGAATTGTCAAGTGAAAAGAAACAAAGGTAATTTATCTCGTCAGTTGAACTTATGAGTCTCATTAGTATGATATGCATGATATGGAAGACCTGAATTACATCCAGCATCAAAAATACATCTGTGCACAAAACAAGGCTTCACTGTTAGTTTTTTGAAAATAAATAGAATAATAAACATGTTTCAAAAACTGGTGAAGGCGGTAGTTGATGCTCACAAAAGCCAAATGTTATCATACAAATCAGACAAGAAACTGACAACCAAACGGACATGAAGCTGAAAAATAACAACCAGCTGTTAAGCTTCTTATAGTTCTGGATGTCATGAGATGCAATTCGAGCTCGGAAATGTGTGAAGTTAAGTCTCCATGAGAAATAACATGTCACGTCGTCCTTACTGTGCCTTCATCTGTCTGAAGATGGGCTCTATCTTCCTGAAGGTGGCGCTCGGACAGCCTGCTGACGGCGGTGCTCTATCTTCCTCAGACAGCCTGCTGACGGCGGTGCTCTATCTTCCTGAAGGTGGCGCTCAGACAGCCTGCTGATGGCAGTGCTCTATCTTCCTGAAGGTGGCGCTCGGACAGCCTGCTGATGGCAGTGCTCTATCTTCCTGAAGGTGGCGCTCGGACAGCCTGCTGACGGCGGTGCTCTATCTTCCTCAGACAGCCTGACGGCGGTGCTCTATCTTCCTGAAGGTGGCGCTCAGACAGCCTGCTGATGGCAGTGCTCTATCTTCCTGAAGGTGGCGCTCAGACAGCCTGCTGATGGCAGTGCTCTATCTTCCTGAAGGTGGCGCTCGGACAGCCTGCTGACGGCGGTGCTCTATCTTCCTCAGACAGCCTGACGGCGGTGCTCTATCTTCCTGAAGGTGGCGCTCAGACAGCCTGCTGATGGCAGTGCTCTATCTTCCTGAAGGTGGCGCTCAGACAGCCTGCTGACGGCAGTGCTCTATCTTCCTGAAGGTGGCGCTCAGACAGCCTGCTGATGGCAGTGCTCTATCTTCCTCAGACAGCCTGACAGTCTGTCCTTCATTTATGGCAATGGGCTGTCTGAGCGCCATATTCAAACAATATAAAATTTAGCCCCCCAAAAATTATAGAGATGTTTGACAATTGAAAATAAGATTTAAAAAATAATAAATCCTGTGACCTTGGGATGACCTTGACATGACCTTGAAATATGAAAATGCTGTTACACACTGAAACTCTCATTGTTTAAGTCATATTATGAAAGATCTCTCCAAAACAAAACTAACAAGCCCAAGATCAAGTCTGTAGCTATAATAGAACAGATTTTATGGGCCGTTGAATTTTCAGCCCAAGGTCACTGGGATTTTCCGTTGATTTCAATGGAGAAAAATTGAAATTTTCACTTTGTGAAAAATTGGCCATCAATTTGAAAGGTGTCCCATGTGGATATGTTAGGGGGATGTATAGCCCACTTTTTAAGCCATTTTTGGTACAAATGCCATTGTAAAATTTTCTGCCTTTTACAAAAATATTATTTTTATGGATTTCCATTGAAATCAATGTGAAAATCGGGTAAATTATGTATATCTTTCAAATCCAAAAGGCAGAAAATCTACCAAACCAACTATTAAAATTCCTTTTGCTTTGCATGCTATCAGAGTTATATTTCCAGAATAATATGGGACACTTTTCATCATTATAATTTCATTATTTGAAAAATTACCATAAACTACAGTGAATTTTAGCAAAATTACCCCTTGGAAATGCTATTCAAATGTATATATAGGCACCATTTTTATGGGAAATATAGTCAATTTGTACTATTATTTGACATAATTTTACTTCTTGTAGGTATTTTTCAATAAATAAATATTTCATTAACTAGTTATCAAACATTTTTTGAGAAATTTAAATTTAAGTATGTAAAATGGTGCAAAACATTACACTGACACCCACTACACATGAATTTGGATCCCTACCCGTTCTAACGCCTATGTCCTAAATTTATGGTGATGCTGACGGTGGTGCTCTACATTCCTGAAGGTGGCTCTCAGACAGCCTGACGGTGGTGCTCTATCGTCCTGAAGGGAGCAATGGTCAGCCTGAAGGTGCTATTCTATGATCCTGAAAACGGCAGGACATTTAGACCTAAAATCGCGAGTGAAATATTCTACTTTCTCCACTGGTTATGGAGACATAAATGATATTTCTCTACTCTAAATGTAGACGATCCTAGAACGTTTTAGAAACGCCCTTGTCAGCGATTTCTACACCACCCACCCGACTTAAAGAGGGCTCAATACAATTGCATTGGTTTACCTGAAATATCACACTGTCACTCTGTCAACTGACACAACGTTTGGCCATCAATTTGAAAGGTGTCCCATGTGGATATGTTAGGGGGATGTATAGCCCACTTTTTAAGCCATTTTTGGTACAAATGCCATTGTAAAATTTTCTGCCTTTTACAAAAATATTATTTTTATGGATTTCCATTGAAATCAATGTGAAAATCGGGTAAATTATGTATATCTTTCAAATCCAAAAGGCAGAAAATCTACCAAACCAACTATTAAAATTCCTTTTGCTTTGCATGCTATCAGAGTTATATTTCCAGAATAATATGGGACACTTTTCATCATTATAATTTCATTATTTGAAAAATTACCATAAACTACAGTGAATTTTAGCAAAATTACCCCTTGGAAATGCTATTCAAATGTATATATAGGCACCATTTTTATGGGAAATATAGTCAATTTGTACTATTATTTGACATAATTTTACTTCTTGTAGGTATTTTTCAATAAATAAATATTTCATTAACTAGTTATCAAACATTTTTTGAGAAATTTAAATTTAAGTATGTAAAATGGTGCAAAACATTACACTGACACCCACTACACATGAATTTGGATCCCTACCCGTTCTAACGCCTATGTCCTAAATTTATGGTGATGCTGACGGTGGTGCTCTACATTCCTGAAGGTGGCTCTCAGACAGCCTGACGGTGGTGCTCTATCGTCCTGAAGGGAGCAATGGTCAGCCTGAAGGTGCTATTCTATGATCCTGAAAACGGCAGGACATTTAGACCTAAAATCGCGAGTGAAATATTCTACTTTCTCCACTGGTTATGGAGACATAAATGATATTTCTCTACTCTAAATGTAGACGATCCTAGAACGTTTTAGAAACGCCCTTGTCAGCGATTTCTACACCACCCACCCGACTTAAAGAGGGCTCAATACAATTGCATTGGTTTACCTGAAATATCACACTGTCACTCTGTCAACTGACACAACGTTCACATCTAGTTTACACAATCGACGCATTACTTGGCAGGCCTATGGTTTATACCATTCTTTTCATTACTCTGCGAAATCTGCAAATGTATGCATCGATTCATTTTCAAAGCATTTGCCCAGCAAAAGTATAACACGGTTGATGGAACATTTTACCCCTCATAAAACTGATATTCTAACAAAAAGACTTGTGATTTTTGCAATATCAAAATTAGCTAAATATTTGGCGTTAACACACATTGGTTCAAAGGGAAACTGTCCTATTGTTCCAAACAATGGGTTGCTATGACGTCATGTACACAGACTACAACGTCACTACTCCATTTATTATACTCCAAGGTCATCCTGAAGGTGCTGGTCTGTTACATTCTTCAACAGTGAAATAAAAATGATTTATTTTCACAATATTTCACCTCACCACAAATTTATTTAAGTTTTTACCAACAATGTTTTCTGTGATTTTGAAATCTCTTATGTGGGAAATCTGAGGTGAATGATTGATGAATCAAATAATCTGTCATTTGCTGATTTTAATTAAATATGTTTGGCAATAATTAAGCAGTGTTCGTTATCTGTGGTGGCAAAATGAGCACTTTTCACTCTCTGCTAATAGTGTTCCCTCCGTCATGATTATTGAGAATAGGAAAATATAACACTGAGTAATGGATGAACATGAAATATGAACCAAGTTACATTTAATGATCCAGTAAAGTTGACATAGTCTAAGTTTCAAAACAAATTAATTGTTCAGTAATCATGTAGCAGTAAACGTGTAACTGAAATGATAAATCAGTTTAAATCGGAATTGCACGGGAACATCTTTTTTAACAATCATCACATTATGCAGCACACGATAGTGAAAACAAACTTGCAATATCTGATTGCTTTATTTGACATCGGGATTATATTTTTTTGTAAATTATCCCCGGCGAAAGTTAAATCTGGTTTGAGTTATGATTTCCTATTAACTCTGAGTTTTGTTTTTTCGTTTGTTTTTTTAATGTATTACTGACATTTTCGGCACTGTTTAGGCTATATCAGGTCAGATACTAGTCTGTCACCGTGACTCAATATCCTGCTCTTTTCGAAGGGTGACTGGAAATCTTTTTTACATTCTGACATAGACATGATAACACAAACGACAGCCTTAAATAACCAGGTATGAGCATTGGCTAGAAGAGGAACCAACTCGGTAGCAGGTATACTGACTCAACCTGAATCGAACCCCAAACCTTTAGCATGGAAGTCCGACGTCTTGCCAACTGAGCCATAGTATAACACTATCATGAGCACGAATGAGAGTGGACAGTTCAGTAGACAGTTCAGTTCAGGTTATTGAAATATACGATAAGGGTAGTGAGGTGGGGAATAATCATTCATTCAGTTCTCGCAGTGTGTGGCATCTGAGCGTGTGATGACGGGCTCCATACTGTATGATATGCATGGAGAAGTAGAAAACCTGTTTGCCCAAAGTCTCGCCTATCACGAGAACTGGGATACTATCAACTACGTGGAGAAGTAAGCCATTATTGTAGTCAGTGCTCCTTGCATGCGTCCTCGGCCCTCTGTTATTACACATGAGATTTGCGACAAAGTCACATGGAATTAAGTACTAATCTACGGTAATAATGACTTGCATGAGGTGTTGAACCCCCGGCGCTTGTCTTTTCTTTGATTGACGTCTGCATAAGGCAGTGCCATCTAGTGACGGATAATGGCGCTGCCTGTGAGATCCCAGCTGCAGGATTACCATTGCCAAATCAACCAACCATATTGCTCCACTGGCCAACAGGCGGCACTTTTATTTCACAGGCTTCCTGCGAAATACATCATAGCAGGCGACAATCAAACACGCGGGCCAGCGTCTGCAGTCATGGGCGATATTTTGGTATCATCACATCTCAATGTACACATGTGCACAGCTCTCAACAAGTTTGCAGGCACAGCAGGATATCCTACACGGTAGGGCATGCACAGCAGGTTTACTTATATTGAAGGGACTTAAAATCTGCAGGCGCTAACCCCCAGCGGCTAAAAGGCTATAGTACACCATTCTCCGAGCTCATCTCAAGAAAAGGTAAAGCATATATATTTTGGCACTCTCTTTCAAGCAAAGCAATATTCTTCCTCTGCTCGTATTGCCTTTCCAAGTACCCATTCGCGCAAACGGGGCGTTGACTTTATCAGAAAAGATTTACTCATCATTTGATACCACCTCTATTAATCAAATCAAAGGGTCAAAAACCATTTTCATATTTCACTTGTAAGCAGCGAATCACTATAGACTGCGTGAATGAATGAAGCCGTCTTCCTCCCCATCCAGCCCATATAAGACACATCTGGAGCAAGTTATGATGTCAGTCTATTGATTTAGCAAGCAGTGGGTCAGTATTTGTGATTGTGTCACCTTATAAAGGTATCCATTTAATGTCTGCTTATTGCCTGAGCAGGTGATACATTACTGCTGTCCTACATGGCCTCATTACTCAGTCACTTGCTGCTCACTTGACTATTTGTGCACCGTTAAAAATCAATAAGATCACAGGAGGGAACCGTGGAGTGATAAATGCTGAGCTCGTGTAACCAGGCTCTGAAATGACGGAGGGTTTGACACGGGAGCTAACCTCTCTCTCATTTCCATATGTGGTATGCACATTCTCACATATAATGCATCGTAACAGTTTTACGAAAACACTGTGATTTAGATTGTTGCAATATATAACGCTCAATAACGGTTTCACACTTTGATATGTATTGATGCAGAGACGTTTTTAAACTTTGACAATTTCACACTTTCATTTATATAGACACAAACTCCTTTTAATATATTACGTCCTTTAAAGATTTGACCATTTTGTATTCAAATTGGGTTATGTACAATTTACACTGGTCAACATTGAACTTGAGCACTGAATCTCATTTTCTTGTGTAGTATGTAGTACATATGGAGAACATTTTAGTGTAATCCATAATAGGAAGGATTCCCACGTATTACAATTAATACGATATTGATGGATTGTATTACAATTAACAGGATATTGATGACTTGTATTACAATTAATATGATATTGATGACTTGTATAACAGTTAATATGATATTGATGACTTGTATTACAAATAACATGATATTGATGACTTGTATTACAAATAACATGATATCAAATACCTGTATTACAATTATTAGGATATTTATTACTTGTATGACAAATAGTAGGATACTGTTTACTTGTATGACACTACATGGGAGTGTTTCCCTGTACAACATTAGATGTGAGAGCGTTCCTGTGTACGAGTGTTCCCTTGTGTGACAAATAATACGGAGGTGTTCATGAGTACGACAATTAGTTGGATGGTGTTCACTAAGTGTTGGTTAATGGAATGGGACAGACACGTATGTCATGCAATAAGAGATCACAACACAACACTACAACCTTTAACACTTTATCATTCAGGAGTTGTAACGTTTTTGGATTATTGTTCAAGCAAATTGGGTGGTCATTTGCACGAGCTCTCTGCAAACCAAATGGTAATGACACTCATGTCAGCCTGTCCGCCATGTCTCTTTCCTATATAAGAACTAAGGGCATGAAAACTCATGCACCTCTTTTGAAAGAAGCACATGTTTAAAAGTCTGTATAAAATGTTCCACACGTCCTAAAATTATAATAATATATCTGTCTTGCTGCCCTGATGACAACCAATTTATCATGGATATCAAACATACCCTTTACATGGTCCAACTATTTCTTTGATGAGTTTGAATGTCCCTCTTGTAAAGAAAAAACAAAAGACCGGTGATTGCATTGCGGAATAAAGGAGAAGGCAGGTTTGCCCCACTGAACTTTGACCCGATAGTGCCACCTGGTGATTAATGACTATTGAAACCTGTCTCGAGTGAGAGCTGTCAAAACTAGGTCACTCAATCGTAAACAATGGCTGACTACCCAGCTGATACATGTGGTTGTTGTTGTGAAGTTAATATCTTTGTAAATAAACGTCTTATGGATTAAACAATGACATTTTCTGAAAGGTGAGGATCAGGAGAAGAGAATGTGTTAATATGATAACGATTGTGCAATAACAACACATCGCGATATGCACTTAGTTTTCTCAGAGACATTTAATATATGTTTAAATATCTCAGGTTTTCTCAAAGATGATGCAATCATAAATGATAATTAACAACAATGAATGATAACGGCATGTTATATTATTCACATTTTTTGGTTGTATGCAAAAATATTTAAAAAATATCAAGATATGGGGCAGCAAACTGTTCATCTTATATTTATATACAAAACAGTGACAATATATGATATTTACAGGGCACCCAAAATGTCAGTTTTCTCCAAGAAAATGCAATCATAAATGATAATTATCAACAAAGAATGATAACAGCATGTAATATTATTCACATTTGTTGGTTTCGGTCAGAAATATTTAATAATTTTCATGATTTGACATTTGACATGAACTTAGGACAGGGGGGTAGGTGTCCTAAATATTGGAGGATTTAAGACAGTCTTAGGATTGTCTTAGTTATTGAAACAGTAAGTGTCTTAAGTCGGCCATTTTTAAGACAAATCTTAAAGTTAAGACAATATCCTGGGATAAGACAGTTTATTGAAACGGTCCCTCAGACCTTCAAGAACACCTGTACTAAACATGCTGAGACACCTGGCATTCAGTTAGGGAACTTCATAAGGATTATTTTTATTTGGGTTCATTTTTATCTATAAATAGAATTTTCCTCCATTGGATCACAGGCTTTCACTGTTTTTATACAAGAGGACTGACATTTGGTGAAAAATATCAATGCATGCAATGTTTGGGTAAGTTTTCACCAATGGAAATCATGGAATAGATAGGACAGCACAGTTATAGGATCACAGTTTTGATATTAAACTACCTTTAGAGACTTTAATCAGATATTTCTGCAGCAATGTTCTAATGTTGTGATTCAAGCTTTCATCCCTTTAGGTGTATACATAGAGATTTGAAATGGGTATGTCAGATATTTAACCACCCACTGTCTTAGCTTTTCAGACTCCCTATGGTCATTTGTATGCTCTACGCTTTATTCCAGTTTTTTTGGGGCTCCACAAATTGCATTTAATGTATCTATTATTGGGCATAAAGGATGTAATGGGGTCAGGGATGACATAACAATGATGAGATATTGGAATGGGTTAATTGAGATGACCAAAAGGTTGACCAAATTAGGCCTTTATGTTGTTTTGTGTATTGGACATTCTTGATAAGAATCATGAATTAGTTCAAATTTATATGATTAATGCTGAAAGCAAAATGCTTAAAGATGTAAATTACATTTCTTATTTTGAGAATAATGCCATATTGGCCAAAAGACCAATGACTCTACCCTCCATAGCACGACTTCTTTATCATATCAGTCCCTGCCACCAAAGCTATAAATGTGCGCACAGAATCGAGCGCAGGTCATTAATATTCAGAAAAATCTGGCTGTTAACTTATTGGTGAAAGAATATAAATTGATTTATTTTGTACTGGCAGTTGCACTGATTGGTCAATATATGTGCCAGACACCTGGTCATAGTTTATGACTTAATGTTGGCCAATTCAGATTTGATGATTTTTTGTGAGCAAGGTAAGTATTTATGACTCGGGGATTTTCAAACATTGAATCAGATCAAAAACAGGGCAATGAATGCAGAAGTAGTAATTGAATACTACCTGTGTAATGCAGAGTACAATGACTAAATTTTCACCATGAATTAGGGAAGATGTTACAGCCTGAGAGACATATAGCTTAGGAACCATTCTGTCAGCTCAGAAACCTTTCTGTCAGCCCATTACGTGTTTTTCCCTTACAAGCCAACATCAAATTGTGGTTTTATTTGACGATTAAAATAATGATTGCAATAATTGAATTTATGTTAAATATATAACAATATAGAAATTCTAATTCAATGTTGTTAAAAGTGCTTAAACAACTGTTTTGGAGGCGTTGACACCATTTCCAAAAGGTGATCTTTGCACATGTGAGTACATGCATTGTTGGCTGATCTCACTGGAAAACAGAGAAATACACATACATGTGACATGTGACCTGTTGATTTCCATTTTGACTGATATGGTCAAATATTGAAAATTCGACATTATGGAGATCTTGAATATTGTTTTGGAATGAATAATATCCCAATCTGATGGAATGTATTTCAGAATGAGCAATTGTCATAACACCTTGAAGAGATACAGTCATGTCTGTATTGAAATGTGGATCCAGGCAAAATGTTGAGTGAGCAATCCAGCCATTACTCTCCAATAGCAGATACCTGGCTCTGCAAGTATTGACCATAATCAGTGAGTACTAAGTGGTCACTCCATAACAAGCTTCTTTTAGCAGCCAATAGACACGGAGTAAAATATTTTATCACATGTAATAACACAACCAATCGGTGTCCTTGTTTTGGTTAGAAAGTGACTGCAACAACAAATACATGTGCAAGTATAACTCAGTCAACTGGTGTCATTGGTTTGGTTAGGAAGTGAGGCGTCACAACACATGCATGCAAGCAACATCAACATGTATGTGTGGATGTGACAGCTTGCTTTAGTGTGAAAATGGGAGGGTATTGTCAGTGAGCATGTGCACAGCCCACCAAATGTGCACCTGGGATTATGCAATCGACCTTGCGGAATAGGTTGTCATGCCAATTGTGGCAGAGGTAGTGACTCTACCTCGCCATGCAGAGTATCCAACCGTTTATGTTTTTGGTATCAGGTCATTTCTATTATTTATTATTCTTCTTCATCTGCAAGACAAATCAATTTATGTTTTCTGAAGTACATATCACTCAAACAAAACTCCAATACGAAGATTTCACCTTCAGTATGAAAATAATACTTTTCCCAACTGGGATTTGAACCCATTGAGGCAGACATCTTAACCACTGAGCCACTTATCACCCTTTGTTTTCTGTATAAAGACATTTTAAATAATTTTATTATTTTCTCTATTTAAAAAAAAAGAAAACAAAAAACAAACGAAAAAAAAACACATTTTATGTGTCCTGACTTTCATATTGCTCAAAAAAGATCTCAACATGATTTCACCTTTGTTTATTGTATAAAGTAATTAGTTATTATCTTTTATAATTTCTATCAAAACAAACATTGTTTCAATTCTGTATGTTCGGATGTGCAGTTTGCTCAAATAAAACTTTAAAATGAAGATTTCAGTTTCAGCATGAAAAATTAAAAATAAATGAAATAAAATAAAATACTTGTTCCCACCAGGAATTGAATCCCAGACCACTGAGCCATGTTGAATAGTATGATTTGACCTTCTCACTGGTAAATCACACAGTCAACATCTTACTTCATCAAGTTATTTTATAAAGGGATATATAGTAATTTCACACAGCAGCCTAAATTAAATTTATAGACTAAAACTTTCTAAGATGTTGTTAATAGTAATGCAAATAGATCAAAGGAACAGATATCTATAACTCATCTCTCATTTAAATCTAACCATTTTCTAGTTAATTCTCTGTAGGTAGGTATATAAGGTTAGCATATAATTATTTATATTGAATATGAGGTGTGTCATATAATGTGCAGACACATTTCATATATTTAACTTGAACTCATAAAACAGAAAATTGTAATAAGCCAAAGAAAGTCAGTTATTGGAGTGGTGCACATTTTTCTGGAGAAGTCCTATGGAAAGTAGATCTGTAGGATGTTAGTTTCATAGGGAGTTAATGTGTTAATATACTCAATGAGTTCACTCATAACAGAAATCAAGATGGCCGAATGCTGGTTGAGAATATGCTTGATTTCTCTTAAGGGACGTACACGTCATGCCAGCGACCTTTATGCAGATGTTATGGCTCCGGGACCTATAGGATGACCCAGGAAACCGATATCATAACCCAATATGAAAGCCCAGAAACCTCATTGACATCTCAATATCTTCATAACACCCCATGAAACATTCATGATGACCCATTTATGATTAGAAATTCGTGATCTGTGATAGCTCCGACAATCTGTTTATAAGTAAGGTATATAACGGAAGAGACATGGCTCACATATTTGACCGGAGTGGATGTCCCAAGCCTCCATTTGGATTACAGACGCCACACACTGTACATTGTCTGTCACCTGCAGGACTGTGCTGATGTTTACACCGAGCTCACGTCCTGTCAGTCATCCAAATGTGGTAGAAATGTCTCTGGTATTTGGTTCTATTTTATTTGATATGTGGAATATTGTAGATTTTATAACAAAATACCTCCAGCTCGGTTGAACAGGATGTTCACCTGTCTGAACATGAACCCCTGTAAAAATAGCAAAGCATTTTTGGAACCGGTAAACATTATCTTTTGAAGCCTTACAGTATTTCTTTCATAATTTGAAAATAATTGTGTGATGGAACAATCCATGCATACATGTACATAGATCATATCGTAGAAAAGTTTACATTCCTCTTACTCATTTGCTTGTGGTATTTGCGAAGCACGATAAGGTATTCTCACACCCCACTCAGCACAGTATAGAATTAATATCGTATTCAGTGGCACACATACATTGCTGAGTTTGGTTGAAGACGTTTTGTCAAACACATTCATCAATATAAGGCTTGAGTAAGATGTGGAGCACTGAATAGAAGGATACGTTCAAGAAATGAAAGTAAATATTTCAACTTTATACATAGATTAAAGAAATAATCAGCTAAGATTGTAATTTAACATTACATGAGAGGCCCTTAAGGGATGTTGGTGCAATATTTATTCAAGTTGCAGCTTTCACAGCTTGGCTATAGCGATCATACTTGGTTGTCTATTTCAGTTTCTAATTCCCTACGCCTTACTCACCCCAAGGTCAGGTATATAATTGCGTCTTAAAGCTCCCATTGATATGAAACGTGGACAGATAATTCCCAGTGATGCACACATGAATAAATATGACCCATTAATGAGTAACTATAGTATGATATATTGTATGCTGGATGATAATCGTTGTTGTTATGGTGGTTTTCTGATGGATTTCTGATGGATTTCTGTTTTTGTTTTATTAGGAATTGCGTCAACAATATTTCGGTTATTTCATAACAAAACTTTCTAGTAGCAGATTTAGTGCTGCATGGGCCTCGGCTAACATGAGATATTGCAAGATGAGTTCACTGCAGACACAACAGGGAATCTTACCCACAACCTTTGGAACACCACGAAGGAACCGATGCGATTAAGCTTGCGTTCTGATGTGTTTTGATGATAACCTTTTATGGAGTAGCTTGTATCTGGATTATGAAATAAATTGTGACCAGATGATTATTCCATTGATTGATAACTTCTTATGCTTTGGTATATGTATTACATATAACCCCTGTGAATTATCATATAGGCAAGATTATTTACATGCGATTTGTTCATATATATCCTATATATCTTCTCTTCGCAAACCCTAAATAGAAGAAAGCAGAGAACAGACATGTAGTCTTTCTCTTTCATCTAATAATTGAAAATGAGAATGGTTTTTGTTCTGTTTTCCTGTAATGGCTATTTTGGAAAAATGAGCTGACTGTCAAGGGGGAGAATCGGATGATTAAAATGCATAAAATGGCAATTTATCACCATTTATGGACCAGTCCACCATTGAGAGCTGCGTTTAATCCCATTAGTATGACATAGGCATGGGGGACTGCCGTTAATTCAGAGAGAACGGGGTTCATACGTGGCATCTATTTTGTCAGATGTTCAAAATAGGAATGCTTTTATATTAGAGTATCATGTATATTTCATTGCTTCTTTTTGTGGTTAGTGGATAGGGCAGCAAAGGATGCATGGCAAATTGTAGATTTCATTATCAGTGTCGTAATTAAAACGAGAATCCTTTAGAAAATGAAGCATTCGATGTTGATTGTCATAATTATATTTCAACCAGGGGCGGGTTCTGTAACCTGAATGTTACCCACAAAAGACCAGTGTTTTTGGGTCAAACCTTCCACTGAAAATCAATATTTGAATACAAGCAAGGTTTTCTTTTAGATGCTTGCATGGAATTTCATGACAGTACATTTATTCAGTTGGGAGTACTATGTTATTCTGTGCTAATATTGTTATAATTTTAAGATTATGTGATGGCAAATTTACGATATCTTTCCTCTTGCATACCATACTGATGATATCACAAACTATTCTACTGCCTAAATAAGCTGGGATATGAAGTAACAGACATAAAGTTTTCAATGGTGGATAGGAAAACCATTTATGAGAATATCTAGTCTGTACGCCTAAAACATCTAAGAATGATAAGCAGTTTTCTCAAAGAAACTCCTTAACTCCTTCCCGTCTTACATACCTATATCATAACTAGTTATTGCATCACACCAAGTAAACTGCACTAAACCTAGTTAATGGGCAATTCCCAGTAATTACACAATTCCCTGTTATTACATCTTAACCAGTTATTGTATCATAACTAGTAAACTGCATAGGATAGAATGAGAGGTGGGGTAGCATCTAGATGGGGTAGAAGAGAGGTGAAGTAGCAGCTAGATGGGTAGAAGATAGGTGGGGTAGCAGCGAGATGGAATAGGAGAAAGGTGGGGTAGCATCTAGATGGGGTAGGAGAGAGGTGGGGTAGCAGCTAGATGGGGTAGTAGAGAGGTGGGGTAACAGCGAGATGAGATAGAAGAGAGGTGGGGTAGAAGCTAAATGGGGTGGAAGAGAGGTGGGGTAGGAGAGAGGTGGGGTAGCAGCTAGATGGGGTAGTAGAGAGGTGGGGTAGCAGCTAGATGGGGTAGAAGAGAGGTGGGGTAGCAGCTAGATGGGGTAGTAGAGAGGTGGGGTAGTAGAGAGGTGGGGTAGCAGCTAGATGGGATGGAAGAGAGCTGGGGTAGCAGCTAGATGGGGTAGAAGAGAGGTGGAGTAGCAACGATATGGGGTAGAAGAGAACTGGGGTAGCAGCGAGATGGGATAGATGAGAGGCGGGGTAGTAACGAGATGGGGTAGGAGAGAGGTGGGGTAACAGCGAGATGAGATAGAAGAGAGGTGGGTAGCATCTAGATGGGATAGATGAGAGGTGGGGTAGCAAATATCTGGGGTAGAAGAGAGGTGGGGTAGCATCTAGATGGGGTAGAAGAGAGGTGGGGTAGCATCTAGATGGGTTAGAAGAGAGGTGGGGTAGCATCTAGATGGGGTAGAAGAGAGGTGGGGTAGCATCTAGATGGGTTAGAAGAGAGGTGTGGTAGCAGCTAGAAAGGGTAGGAGAGAGGTGTGGTAGCAGCTAGATAGGGTAGGAGAGAGGTGTGGTAGCAGCTAGGTAGGGTAGGAGAGAGGTGGGGTAGCAGCTAGATGGGTTAGAAGAGAGGTGAGGTAGCAGCTAGATAGGGTAGGAGAGTGGTGTGGTAGCAGCTAGATAGGGTAGGAGAGAGGTGTGGTAGCAGCTAGATAGGGTAGAAGAGAGGTGGGGTAGCAGCTAGATGGGTTAGAAGAGAGGTGAGGTAGCAGCTAGATAGGGTAGGAGAGTGGTGTGGTAGCAGCTAGATAGGGTAGGAGAGAGGTGGGGTAGCAGCTAGATAGGGTAGGAGAGAGGTGGGGTAGCAGCTAGATGGAGTAGAAGAGAGGTGGGGTAGCAGGGCGAAAATATCAGAAAAGGAAGAGATGGGAGAGAAAGGGGATAAGAGAAGAGATAGAAGAAAGGTGGGTTCAGGGTGCGGCTTGGTAGAATTGAGATAGAGTAATGTAGATGAAGATAGGAGAGACTACATTGACAGGAGCAAAATCTCATTGTTGGTTTCGGACTTGGCCCCTTTTCCAACATTATTCATCAACCGATTTTTCAATTAGAATAATCAAGCTATTACATTAAACGCTTGGCAGTCTTTTGTTTCCTAGCAAAAGATTATTATTATCACATGAAGATTTGAAATAATGAAAGTTGCCCACTGATAAGAAAAAATATTTAAAAAAACCTTTATCTTTATTTCCCCAGGATTCCACTTTCCCTACTTTAGTTCCTAAGAATATATTAATAATTCGAAAGTCAATTAAAACCCATGAAGACCGTGTAAACATATTAAATACTGTCGTCTTGAAGCTTTGGAAGAGCCTTGAATTAATCAGTGAAACAACAACGTGAGGCACTGTATGGGGTGCTTTGGGTATACCTTGCATAACGTGGTTTTCCCTTTACCCAAAATATCTGACAAAAGTGTGTGGTTACTTTCTCATGTCTAAAATAGTGGGAAAATCACTGCACACACATCTGAGCATTATTACTACACATATTGCTTCATTTAAATTGTGGTTGTATTTGACAATCAATATAATGATTGAGTTATTTGATAATTTGTTGTTTTAAATATAGAAAGTCTAATTCTATATTATTAATTGTGTTTAAACAACTGTGAAACTGGAGAACTAATTTGGAGGCATTGATACCATTTCCAAGATGTGATATTTGCACATGTGAGCACATTCATTTTGGCTGATTCCTACTGGAAAACAGAGAAATACACCTACATGGGATATGTTGATTTACATGAGAAAGGTCAAAGCATATCTTCAGTCCTGTGCTATGCAGAAACATATGCTTATGCTGAAACATAATGGAACTATCGCAATGCACTGGATATATGCATAGATACTCAAGGTTGGCCTCCCAACCAACTTACTCGAAGTTTAAAATCTAAAGATCTCTCTAAACATTCTGAGCTCAACATTTCATTTTCCTTTCAGTGTAATTTCTATTTTATATTCTTAATTTGCAATAGACAAATCAATTTATGTTTTCTGAAGTGCATATCGCTCACAGAGAATCCCACAATTTCACCTTCAGCATGAAAATAGTACTTTTTCCAACCAAAATTCGAACCCTAGACCTTTAGCATTGAACAGTTAAAGCATTGTATAAAAATTGAAATTAGCTCTATGTTAGTTTCTTTATTATTATTATTATATCATTTATTCGTACTCATATAACATGGTACAGTATACAAATTTCATTCATGGCAATAATTAAAAAAGATCAGGTTATATGATAAAATCATGATGTACATACATCATGAAGTAAAACCAAGTTTTCATCCTTACTAAATCCATTAAAAGAAATACATTGCAAACAGTTTATCAACTCATATATCATTTCAATTTTCCATTCTTCATTACTTATATTATTTACCTTCTCAAAATCATAATATTTACACATTTCAAGTTTAATTTCAGATGGCATTTCTAGAAAGGCATAATTGATTCCATATTCTTGAAAAATGTTAAGCACATTATTACTAGTTGATGTTTGAGCATCAATAAAACATTTTCTTGATACATAATTAACATACATGTTTTTGGATTGAATGTTATCAGTTATGAATTTCATGAATCTACATTTTATCATGTGGTTGACATGGTTACTTAATGAAATGTGTGGTAAAAACCTACAATGAGTCTGTTGAGGCAATTTATAAATTTTTCGAATGGCAATGTTCCATGTTTTGCACAAGGATAAAAACTCTTGACTAGCAAAGTTCCATAGACTAGAACCATAAAAACTGCATCCATATATTTGCAGCAATTTCATACGACACTGGGGGTGTGCAAAAGCAAATTCTGTACATATCTCATTTACACATTGTATGAAATCACCTTTCCTTGAATTTACATCTTTTCTAAAATTCAAGCAACAATTTAATTTATGACCGAGGTGAGTGACTTCTGAAACCCAGTCTAGCACATCTCCATTTAGTTTCAGTTTTATACCTGCTGTCATATTATCTCTATGCCTATGATGAAATAAAATACATTGCGTTTTCTTAGCATTAAACTGTAGCCCTTTTTCTATAGCAAATTGATTACAAATATTTAACATTTTCTGTAAACCATATGCAGAGGGTGATAATAGAAATACATCATCAGCATATACCACAATACCATAATACAAATTTCCCATTTTGCAACCAAAACCACTTGCTTTTAGTTTGTCAATCAATTCATCAATATACAGTGTGAAGAACAAGGGTGATATTACTGACCCCTGTTTGACACCATTAGTTACTAAAAAATTTTCAGAAGTGCAGCCATCCCACCTGACTTGAGCACTTCCATTCATATACATATTCATAATTATTCTAATAGTCAGAGGGGGTAAACCTTTCTCATGTAACTTTTTGAACAATATGTCATGCTTAATTTTGTCAAAAGCCTTTGAGCAATCCAGCAGGCATGCAAACACATCAGAACCATTCTTATTATAGTATGATATGACTTCCTTTGCAAGCCAGGTGCATTGGCTGGTAGAGTGCTCAGATTTGTAGGCAAACTGTAAGCCACTGGCCAAGAGTTTATCTCGATTAGCATTCAAAATACAATATTCAAATATCTTTAAAAACAGAACACACAGTGCAATTGCACGATAGTTATCAGAGACAGTATCACTCTTGGAGCCACCTTTTGGCAGAGGCATCATTGTAGACACTAACATTTTCTCTGGAACAAAACCGTGTACAATACATGAATTGAAAAATTTACATAATGAGCTGTGAAAGCATTCTGGAGCATGCACAAAATTGTCTGACATCAAATCATAAATGCCATCTTGTTTACCATTCTTTAGACAATTTATTGCAGACTTTATATCATCAGGAGTATATATAGCTCTATCATTTTCTTTACCAAATGAAATATCATTATTTACATTTTGCCACAAGGAATCCATGACATTGACATCATTTGACCAGGAATTAAAAAGAGTCTGGTAAGATGCAGCAAATTTATTGGCAATAAGTTGTGGATCAGTCAGACCATCTACTGACTGAGGTTTTGTCTTTCTCTGTTTCTTCACTTTCTTAATTTCACTTTCTTAATTTCTCATATATTTGCTAATGTGTCCTTGCTCAAAATAAACCCTAATATGTTGATCCCATCTTTGTTTTCTCTATAATGTCATGTTATATCTTTTTAAATTTTATTTTTGCATTTTCCCCATTTGCAAGAAAATATGCAATTTTATATGTTCTGACTTTAATATGATTCAAATAAGACCCCAATATGAAAAGATTTCATCTTTGTATAAAGTCATTATTTTTAATATTTTCTGATTTTTGCTTTTAGAAAAACATGACAAAAGAACTTGTCCCAACCAGGATCTGAACCCCAGACCTAAGGGAGACAGATGTCTTACCCACTGAGCCATGTGGAAAAGTATATGTTTTCTTCTCACTGGTAAATCACACAAATATTCAAGATCTTCAATACTATATCAAGTTATTTTATGAAAGAAGATATTCAGTAACTTGAAAGAAGATATTCAGTAACTTCACACAACAGTTAGATTTATAGACCATAGTTTTTCGAAACATTTGTTTGTCTAGGATACCAGTCACACAGATCAAAAGAAGCAATAGATATCTTTAACTCATATCTGAGTTGATTCTCTGTAAGCATGCAATTATTTATATTGAATATCAAGTGTGTCATATACACCCAGACACATTTTAAATAATATTTAACTATAACTCATAAAACAGAAAAATGTTAAAAACAAAGAAAGTCAGTGATTGGAGTGTTTTATATTTTTCTGGAGAAGTCATAAGGAAAAAAGTCTGGTGGGATATTAGTTTCATAGGGAGCTAACATGTTGACATGCACTCAGGAAGTTCACTCATAACAGACATCAAGACGGCCAAATACTAGTTGAGAATGTGCTTAATTTCTTTTAAGGGAAGTACGCGTCATGGATCATGCTTGTGCTTTTTTTCATCTGTCATCCTTTGCAGCTGCAGGCTTGTCAGGAGCAAGTAATACAAATCAAAAATGGGCATAACCCATTCAAATAATAATTTGATAGAATCAAAACATATGCCTTCCCCTAATGTCTGGTCTACCACATGGTTGTAGCTGAAAGAAATTATATGGCCTGGAAGATGTAACGCATAGATATTTTAGAATTAGATTAGTTTGCCATCGTTTTTCATGAACCACTCACTATCTCATTATTCTTGTACAGTGACGAGGTTATATTTGTTGTTTAAGTGCAACATCACAGGAAATGACATTTCCAGGTCCAACAACAGGTTTCTGCAAACAATTACCTTATGAGGCACTGTGTTATTTGAATACCAATACTAACACAGAGTGCAGAAAGGGTATGATGACGCTGAAAATGGCACAAACTAGAGGTAGAATGGAGTGATAAAGAATACAGGTGTAGGATGTCCTAAATCAATAGAAAACATTGAGGTAGAATGACACAAACCAAAATAAAACACTGAACACTGAGGTAAGATGACACCAATCAACCTAAAACATTTGGGCACGATGTCCTAAATCGCCATAGAATATAGAAGTAGGATGACACCAATCAACATAGAATATAGAAGTAGGATGACACCAATCAACATAGAACATTGAGGTTGGATGACACCAATCAACATAGAATATAGAAGTAGGATGACACCAATCAACATAGAACAGTAAGGTTAAGTGACACAAACCAACATAGAACATTGAGGTTGGATGACACCAATCAACATAGAATATAGAAGTAGGATGACACCAATCAACATAGAATATAGAATTAGGATGACACCAATCAACATAGAATATAGAAGTAGGATGACACCAATCAACATAGAATATAGAAGTAGGATGACACCAATCAACATAGAATATAGAAGAAGGATGACACCAATCAACATAGAATATTGAGGTTGGATGACACCAACCAACATAGAATATAGAAGTAGGATGACACCAATCAACATAGAATATAGAAGTAGGATGACACCAATCAACATAGAATATAGAAGTAGGATGACACCAATCAACATAGAACAGTAAGGTTAAGTGACACAAACCAACATAGAACATTGAGGTTGGATGACACCAATCAACATAGAATATGGAAGTAGGATGACACCAATCAACATAGAATATAGAAGTAGGATGACACCAATCAACATAGAATATAGAAGTAGGATGACACAAATCAACATAGAACATTGAGGTTGGATGACACCAATCAACATAGAATATAGAAGTAGGATGACAACAATCGACACAGAACATTGAGGTCAAATGATACCAATCAACTCATCTTTATTGTTTTAATTATTATCATGATTTTGTAAATAATTTAATAGCTTTCACTGAGTTGCAAAACCATGGCCTTACCACGGTATTGAATAAATCTGACAACTGGAACATCCAGTGTCTCATTCTTTTCATTTTACTATAAGCCCAGTTTGATGCATTCATGGAAGGTGGCTGTGACTAGTTATGCCAGCTCACAAAAAGGAACTTTTATTTTACTTAGTAGATCCTTGGCCAGTAAAGGTCAGATATTTTCACATGTTTTATGACCTAACTGTTATGATTTTATAATATGACATAGTTTCTCTAGCCAATCGGTATTGTTGTACTTTATACAAGCCAGCCTGTAGGATATAAATTCACCGCAGACTTGACATGGGACATGTCTATTATGTAAGCTGGTGACCTGCAAGTCAAGATGTAATCTGGGGAAGATCTATGATAAGATTGTGTGAAAGACTGACATAAAATACTGATTATAGAAATATCATAATTGTTTGATTCATAATTGTAATTACTTGTTTAATTTAGTAATAATTTTTTGAAAACAAATATATTCAAAAGTAACAGAAAATGATGAAATGTAACAACTTAGTTGTTAGGAAATTCAAAGTTTTGGACAAAAATGAAGTTTCAACCTTGTAGAAGTCGTGAGGTAGAAGGATGGGGATGTATTTTTTCTAAAACAAAATATCTTTAAGGCTGATGACTTGCGATCAATCCAGTGTACAGCTTTATACATTTGGAGACAGGGACTGATAGGAGAGAGAAGTCCTGTTATGGACGGTATACCTCCCCGCACAGAGTAAGAAACTTCCTGATCGCCTCCTGATCATACATATACATATATCAAGAACTCATCCTGATCGGCTCCTGATCATCCTGATCATACATATATCTTTCCTCTAAATCACTGGGTGAACTTCTCAGATATTCAAAGGTAAAATGTAATATTGTCAGGATATAAATTCTATCAGTGAATATTTTTGCACATTCTTATACATCTGGAACACCCGTTGCCTCTTTCTACTATTCAAAATATATCCTCAGTTTAAAACTTTTTTCAAAAGGCATTGTGGGGGTGATGTACATAAGTTTTACCATATTGACTGTTTTCAGCCTACGTAAATTGGATAAATACTTTAAATTGTCATTTGCAGTCTCTGCCAACAGGGGTCCCACCTGTCTGTGTTTCAAGGTTCCCATGACCCAAATCTAAAATGTCGTCTGCTCCAGGTCAGAATAATCCAAACAGTCATCATGGTCATTTCAGAGAAATTAACACATGATTTTTTGAAGAACTGACCTAAGATTGATTACATGTATTTTATAATTGACAAATGTAATGACATTTGTACACAAATATATTTAAACAAACATTTTATTAATTTCAAAATTATGTAAATATGAAAAGAATCTTTAAAACTAATAGGAAATAATGCGGCAGAGGGGTGATCTGTGAAAGTAATTCGGCAGAGGGGTGATCTGCAAAATATTATCTCAGAGATGCAGACCACTCTATGGACGCACCAAGTGTCATACAAAATCTAAAAAAAAACACTTCAAGGCAAGATGGATTACCGGACGCCATTGCTATTGCTCAGGTAGACAATTAAGGTGAATCATTGAAGCGTAATATTGAGGCCATGAGGATTAATTGACGACAACAAATTCCACACCAGGGATCACCACTGGCTTTGCAGAGCCCTCTGGTTAAGAACCAGTTAATAACACAACCAACGGATGACGTTATTACTCTTCCAGACGAAATATAAGATATGACATTGGCAATTGGGGAATAATTTGAAGTTGCAACAATCGCAACCATCGTGAGACACAAAACCCTTGTACTAGAAAATGGTGAATCAGGAATGATAAAAGTGGCTTTAGACAAACTGGAGGAGAGAAACGTGTATTAAGAGCAAAAGATTCCCTAAAATGAAATCAAACACATACTACAAAGAATGGATAAGAACCACCAAGCCTCATACTGATTAAGTTATGGAGAAGAGCGTCAAGACAATTATCCATATGCTACTAGTTGGTAATCTTGGCCAGGTCAGATGGTGTCTTAATGACTAGGCTAGATCAGATATGGCTCAGGAGGAGTGGACACGGTCAAGGATGGGGACATGGGTGTGGGAGGCAGGCACAGCCATCAGGTATACTGTAATATATCTTTGTAATATATTTTGTTCTGTAGGATTGTTATCTGTACAATTTAGACAAATCCAAATGTGATATTCTCTCTTTTCTATTTAAACACGTGTAAACACAATATTGATTTTTTATGATTTCACGTTACTAGTATACCCCAGCAAATTCTGTCAAGGTAGAGTTTATCTTCGTACAGAAATTTATACTACAGGAGATTTAAAGTCTGTTTGGTAATTTTGTTTGAAAACATAAATATAATATTCATTCTGTAATATGAGTTGATGACTTGCCACAGAGAAAGGATATTGATTTTGTCACAATATGCACATGGAGAAGATCTAATTGACTTTCTCTAGGATTGAAAATTATGAATGGTAGAATTAAGCCAGAAAATGATAATTTCAAGTTTATTTACGCCACAAGGGATCCGCTCTTGATTATGTCTTCGTTAAACATAATAATGTGAAAACAGTGAGACAGCGAGGGGTGCCATGGGCACCAAATGTCAAGTTTAATTTATTACTAGAAGTGTATTATCACACTATCTACATGTATATAGTTAAGTTCTAAAACTTAATTGTTGGTTGTTTATGCATACCCAGGTACTTTGAGTATATGGTGCAAAAACTGCTGAGAATCATTGACCTTGTCTTGAATTAAGCAGTCTAGAAACAAACAGATGTGTATGCAGAAAACACAAATAAAATAATAGCTTTTTGGTTTATACGTACCTGAAGTCCCTTGTTTGCATGGCACAAAAAGTGATGAATGCCATCGGATTTTGATAATAGGCAGAATTTTACTTTTAACACAAACATACCACCAAAGGATTTATAGAGCATCACTTTTATATTATCAACAACTAATATTGTCTATCAGTAAAAGGGCAGCATGGAAATAACAATCTATTTTATGAAAGCTTGACACTATGGTTTCATTGAGCGCCAATATTAGACCAGTTAAGCTTATACTATTGCAATTTTCATGTTCAAATTCGGAAGAGATTGTGTTTGCCATTTGATCTCTATCATTTCTTTTGTTTGTTTATTACCTCTTCAAAAAACTTTCCTCTTGACGCGGCAATAAACAAACATAAGAAATGATAGAGCGGAGTAGCATAAATGTCTCCATCAGGGCTTGTTCAATGATTTCTCTATGAGTGAACAGTAACTCAGTGATCAAATAAAATATTGATATATATATATAGTATTTAGTAGCTATGATGTGTAACTGTGTTATATACAGTGGAATTGGTGCTTCAGTGAGGCAGTGGGCAGGACGCGTGGAGCAGTCCCTCTCACCTGACATAGATATGTGCATGACTTGTATTTACATATATCAGAAATAAGCTGCTACACCGCGATGGACACGATGAATGCCAATATAATGACTTTTATGAACGAAGCTGCTATTCTGGCTGGTAATACATTTTATTTAAAAGTATTTGTATCAGTGATAAAGTTAATTTTGATAAACCATTGATTTTTCTTCCACCAATGAATAGATTTGAGTGTAAAAATAAAACATCTTTGTCATTAATTTAGATCTCAAGCCCTGGTTTGCCTTTCTAAAATCTCAATCTTCAGTTCTATTGTTAACCGGAAGCAAGACAGTTCCAATGATGGTACAAATAGATATTTACCTCAAACCAAAATAGATTTGTGTCGGTACAAGTAATATCACAAATCTGTTATAGAATATAAGGTGTTTGTTGGTTCATCCTTGTCGCATGACGCGTTATAATTATTGTAAAAGAAGAAACAGAGGGGCTTCTTGTTACAACTTGAGACATGGATAAGATGGTATTGTTATCTGTGGCAAACAACTGTGCGAGCCGCAATCTGCGTGTCAAGGTTGACATATGTCTGCGATCTCTGCACCGTGCCCATCTAAATGGAGATTGGAACCCACTCTGTGGCCCACAGGAATAACATGGAGTATGTTTAGAAAAGGGAGCGACAATGTTGTGTTGCATAGGTACATATCAATTCTATCCGGTACACATTCTGGCTATTGCATTGTAAATAACTCACTCATGATATCAAATTTTGTTATCGAACTAGCAACAAAACGCATGGGCTGCTTTCGGCGTGACGCACGTGTCCGATGCCTGTCACGGATTTGTTTGCCATTGCTGAGTGGGGAGGGAGAGGATACACGCAGGATGCTGTCTTATATCAGGTTGCTTTCTTAAAATGTGAGGACAGTTGACCACGCCACATCACAGTTTACTCGTCCACATATTTATCTCAGGCCCGGCAGCTAAGAATCGTGCAAGATGGGATCCAAGGAGGTTGGTGCGTGTGGGGCTGATACACTGAACATGGCCATCTTAGTTTAATTTACATGACCGGCAGAATAAGAGGCCTCATGCGGGGAACCTCGAGGTCATCTCAGTTTAATTTACATGACTGGCAGAATAAGAGGCCTCATGCGGGGAACCTCAAGGCCATCTCAGTTTAATTTACATGACTGGCAGAATAAGAGGCCTCATGTGGGGAACCTCGAGGTCATCTCAGTTTAATTTACATGACCGGCAGAATAAGAGGCCTCATGCGGGGTACCTCGAGGCCATCTCAGTTTAATTTACATGACCGGCAGAATAAGAGGCCTCATGCGGGGAACCTCGAGGCCATCTCAGTCTAATTTACATGACCGGCAGAATAAGAGGCCTCGTGTGGGGAACCTCGAGGCCATCTCAGTCTAATTTACATGACTGGCAGAATAAGAGGCCTCATGCGGGGAACCTCGAGGCCATCTCAGTTTAATTTACATGACCGGCAGAATAAGAGGCCTCGTGTAGGGAACCTCGAGGCCGCCTCAACATGCTCAGGTGATTAGGGCAATATTCTGCCTTAAACTATTTTAATCATTTGTAAAAACCTGAGTGAGAATTGTGATTTAGATTTACCTCAGATCTTTCCTAACCTAACAAAAACTCCACATTTCATCACAATGCGTCCATAAAATGATTATTTGATGACGATCATCTTGTTATTGTTATGTAGGTGGTTGATTACAAATTTTTTAAAACCACAGCAGATGACAGTTAATCCACCGCCTATAGACAGTATTTTCCTTAAATTCATATCCTAAATATCCAAAATTTTATTTACGGTGACAATACTGATCCGTGCCCACCATAAAGCGGGAGGCATACTAAGCATAATACTCTCATTTAGAACTCGCCAGAATATGAATGAGCTCACGATTAATCAGCAGCTATCAGACTTTCACTATTGAAATATTTGTGATAAATTTGCCCACTGCCATTCAGAATGGATGAATCACTTTCAGAGGAGGGTCTCCCACACCAAATACCATGAAGAGCAGCGTCGTGGAATGCTGACTATAAACACACAATATGTGGCTTAAATGGATTTGGATTGAATTCATGTTATATGTGATCTGAAATCACTATGAGTAAAACGCAAGCGAACTTCCGAAGATTAATAAATTCACTTGATCCAAAATTATCAAAATTATCATTATTCTTTGTACAACTGAGGCAATCTGAACAAAGAACAATGTCAACTCAAAGGGGAACCTACTTTTAAAAATGATTTCAAATCAATAATTTGCGCTTAGATTTCTTTTCTGTGCAAATATCACGATGATGATCTAGTCAAGATCCAAACCAATTTTTGAAATATATTCAAAGATATTTTGCATACATCACAAGTTTATTTGTAAATATCGAGCAATGTATTTAGCTTGCAAAGACGCCGTTTTTCTTACTTAGATTAAATATTTAATTGAATAGTATATGAAACAATGAAATAGCTGAACATAACATATATTTTAAGTGGCGCATTTTCTTACCTTTGAAATGCATCACATTCAAACAATATTTCACCGTGACGCCAAAAGAGTGCCGAAAACCTTAAAAGGTTACAGCACATCCCTTGTTGCCTTATGATGTCACAAAGAAAATCCCGTCAGAGCCCCGCTTGACGGGATTTTCTGCGGCTTTTCTTCAAAATTGAGGGAAGGTAGAGTTAAAATTCATATTCAAATTTTTCTTGCTCAGATTTTCTCTCTCAGATTTTCTTGCTCAGATTTTATCGCTTTACGCGTAGTTTCTTTCAAACAAGCGGACTCGAAATGAGTTTGTGGTTTGATGTGAAAATTTGTGGAAATGTGATTTTTGATGAAATTTTTGACTAATCTGATTTACTCATATTCTACTGGCAGCTTTGTTTTTCATCTGATTTAGTCATATTCTACTGGCGGTTTCTGATCTGATTTAGTCATATTCTACTGGTGGGTTTGTTTCTGATCTGATTTAGTCATATTCTACTGGCAGGTTTGTTTCTGATCTGATTCAGTCATATTCTACTGGCAGGTTTGTTTCTGATCTGATTTAGTCATATTCTACTGGCGGGTTTGTTTCTGATCTGATTTAGTCATATTCTACTGGCGGGTTTGTTTCTGATCTGATTCAGTCATATTCTACTGGCGGGTTTGTTTCTGATCTGATTCAGTCATATTCTACTGGCGAGTTTGTTTCTGATCTGATTTAGTCATATTCTACTGGCGGGTTTGTTTCTGATCTGATTTAGTCATATTCTACTGGCAGGTTTGTTTCTGATCTGATTCAGTCATATTCTACTGGCGGGTTTGTTTCTAATCTGATTTAGTCATATTCTACTGGCAGGTTTGTTTCTGATCTGATTCAGTCATATTCTACTGGCGGGTTTGTTTCTGATCTGATTTAGTCATATTCTACTGGCGGGTTTGTTTCTGATCTGATTCAGTCATATTCTACTGGCGGGTTTGTTTCTGATCTGATTCAGTCATATTCTACTGGCAGGTTTGTTTCTGATCTTATATGGCCGAGTTAATCTGGCTGGCTCCATTCTACTCTGATATGGTCTAAATCTATTGGAAAGTTTGTGTGATATGGTATTATTCTTTTTGAAGGTTTCTATCTGATCTGATATTATATAATACGGCTTGCCGGCTTCTATCTTGTAAAATTCAACCGCTTTACAGTATAAAATAATCGCGTGTCTCATTATTGTTAAGTGAGTTGACAAATATGATAATAGGAATGACCAACATAGTGTCGTTTACTATGACACTTATCTGGATAAGCGTAAATATTCAGATTTCTTACAGTTGGTATCTATCACATTTTGATTCTGAAGCTTTAGTGGCGATAGGACAAATTAGGTCAGATATATGATCATTAAAGACAGATATTTCTGTCTAAAACTAAATACATTATCTTCCATACACCACAAAGAAAAATTGTTGATCTAGATCTGAAAATTGATGGTTTCCCAATTGGTCGAGTAAAATTGTTTAATTTCCTTGGAATCACATTAAATGAAAATTTGACTTGGAGTGATCATATCAATAAAATATCTATTTGTTTGTTTGTTTGGGGTTTTACATCACTTTCAACATTATTTCATTCATTTCGTGATGAGACCTACTTGTAGCAGATATAGTGCTGCTTCACTGAATTGTCATGTCGCAGGTCCTTGACATGACAACCCACCCAGTCACAGATTTACAAGGACAACGGGTTAACCCTTTCGGCACGGGCCTCAGCTCATATGGGAAATTGTATCATGAGTTCAATCTCGGCAAGGCCGGGGTTTGAACCCACGACCTTTGGATCACAACAGAGGAACTGGTGCTAATAAGCTGGCGCTCCAACCAACTGCGCCACGGCCCGTGGCCGTAATAAAATATCTAATAAAATATCACGAAACATAGGAATTCTAAACAACCTGAAAAATCTCTTGCCAGAAAAAGCAAAGCTACTAACTTACAACTCTTTAATATTGTCTCACTTAAATTTTGGAATACTTTTGTGGGGTCACAAGTGTGAACGTGTATTAAAACTTCAAAAGAAGGCAGTTTGAATTGTTAAGAATGAAAAATTTAAGGCCCATACTGAACCTATTTTTAAGAAGTTGGCTCTACTACGAATTGATGATATATTAAAACTGCAAGAACTTAAATTCTTTTACAAATTTCGAAATAATTCATTACCTTCTTATTTACAAAATATCTCTTTGCCTCATATAAATGATATTCATTATTATAATACCAGAGGTCATGGTGAAATGAGGTATCCATTAATCAAACATGAGTATGCACGAAAACATATTCGATATAGTATACCTGAGACAGTCAACCAGACTCCTACTTGTATATTAGATAAAATTGTAACTCACAGCTTACAGGGTTTCTCTAAATATATCAAAACCTTCTTTATTAATTCTTACCAGGAAAAATGTACTATTGATAATTGTTATGTCTGTTCGATTAATAATTAAAATGTACTCTTGAATTTATTTAATTTTTGTTTTCACAAACCTTTCATGTTATGCATATGAAAGCACCATTGTTATATATCTACTTTTAGATTCAAACACAATGTATTCATGATGATACATAATTGTAAATGATTGCTTTACTTTTGTATAATGCTATAGATGTATTATAACTCTAGACTTTTTCACACTATGTATTACATACTTTCTGTATTGAATAATATTAAGCTACCAAATAGAACAGATATACCCTCTTAGTGAACTACAGGACTGACTATTAGATATAGATGACCAAATTGCTATACTACATGTATTTTTCCTTTTTCCCAAATGGTGGCCCTGTGATAGCGGTGGGATAGCCAAACCCGCCTTAACATGGTCTCCCTAGCCTATATATTAACATATATATCCATAAAAATATCATATTGTATTTGTTTGAAGGCTGAATAAATGTATTTGAGTCTTGAGTCTTGAGTCTAATGAGAAGTTTCCCATTCCAAAAGTTGACCCATAGCTTGTTAACAAAGACAATGTGGTGTTTGATATCATGTTTATGTGATAAAGCAAAATAATGATCCCATTCAGCCCTCAAAGGAGTTGGGCATTGAGTCTCAGCTTCTTTCTGATCGCAACGAGAAGTACAATTAAATATGAATAAAAGTAAAAACAAAAATAAAGAATAAAAAATGCTGGAAAGAATTCTCAGGCATACATTACTTTTGAAGGCATCTCAACACCTTTAACTCATAACAAAGTACGACAGTTTGTTATAATCTCCAATTAAAGTAAAGTTTTTAATTTATTGTTGTTCTTTTATTATTTTCATTATTTGGTTGACAAATATTTGATATTTTACAAAGTATTGGCTAGAATACTTTAATATGCTCATCGGCGTCTGTCAAACTGACGATAGATATGGGTGAAGTTGTCCCCAAAATAGCTTCAGTTGGATAATCAGCGTCTTCTCATCAGGTGGGACATCTTAAGGACAGCCCATGCCAATATAATGTACATCTTAAGGACAGCCCATGCAATATAATGTACATCTTAAGGACAGCCCATGCCAATATAATATACATCTTAAGGACAGCCCATGCCAATATAATGCACATCTTAAGGACAGCTCATGCTAACATAATGTACATCTTAAGGACAACCCATGCCAATATAATGTACATCTTAAGGACAGCCCATGCCAATATAATGTACATCTTAAGGACAGCCCATGCCAATATAATATACATCTTAAGGACAGCCCATGCCAACATAATGTACATCTTAAGGACAACCCATGCCAACATAATGTACATCTTAAGGACAACCCATGCCAATATAATGTACATCTTAAGGACAGCCCATGCCAATATAATGTACATCTTAAGGACAGCCCATGCCAATATAATGTACATCTTAAGGACAGCCCATGCCAATATAATGTACATCTTAAGGACAGCCTATGCCAATATAATGCACATCTTAAGGACAGCCCATGCCAATATAATGTACATCTTAAGGACAGCCCATGCCAATATAATATACATCTTAAGGACAACCCATGCCAACATAATGTACATCTTAAGGACAACCCATGCCAACATAATGTACATCTTAAGGACAACCCATGCCAATATAATGTACATCTTAAGGACAGCCCATGCCAATATAATGTACATCTTAAGGACAGCCCATGCCAATATAATGTACATCTTAAGGACAGCCCATGCCAATATAATGTACATCTTAAGGACAGCTCATGCCAATATAATGTACATCTTAAGGACAGCCCATGCCAACATAATGTACTGCACACATCGGTCTTTAAAAGCGACGCACTTTCTAATAGGTCGAGACTGAGCAATATAAAAAATCCAAATCATTTATTCCTTATTCACCATACTTGTGATTGCTTAACGCTTATCGCAGTGAAATGAAAACGAAAAAATATTCTAGTTTTCCGAACCTACATTTTGAAATTCCAGCCAAGTGGATTGTAGGCTTTCTGTCTGTCGTGAGTCACGGTCTGCTTCCGTTCACAGGCCCTGGACTACCAGACATGGCATGCTCCATTCTCGCCGATCCTCGCATGGTCTCAGGAGACCTATCCATCTTCTCGTCAGTGTCACGTGGTTACTGACTTGCCATATAAGGGTGCTACTGGCGGAGATTTTCTCTCGGCACTGACAGGTTATCTGTAGGGCTGGTGTTTTTTTAATTTTTTTTTGTTTTGAACACATCTTAACAGGGATATAAAGCATAAATATACAGATTGAAATTCTAAATGCTTAACTTCTGAGTACAAATTGTTAATCAGTCTCAAATAAATATTTATTGCAAATCTAATGGAATCATGGAACAAACAGGCTGGCAAAGCTTATGCCACTAATGCAAGGGTGAGAGTTAATCCCCGTGTTGCTTGACCAAGCACAAGGTGGGCACGAGGAAGAGACATCTGTATCAACCCATGGCACGGAGAGTTGAGGTTAGAGTATCTTCACACCAAAAAGAAAAAAACAAAACCAATACCCACTGCAGACATAATACTGAAGCTTGGTTCACACTCTAACATACTACAACAGGAGATACCTTATTTAATGATCTGCGAAGATTTATATAGGAAGACAAGTATACGATAATAAGAGCTTAAATCCTTTGCATATTACTCAGTATGGTCCATTACAGAAAAGTTCAATCCAGTGTTAAAAATGTCCGTAAAAAATCAGAATTCACACGGGGGATCTTTTGCCATTCTGGCCAAAATCTCAATTCGTGATTTGTGCTTCCTCAATTATTTTCCTTAAGTTTATATTAACTGATTTAATTTGATCTGTTTCACCCATTATACAAGCAAATAATCATTTTGAAAAGAATCAATGCTAATCTTAGCACCTGACATGCCTTCGATCCTCCTATTATTCGCACATTCTTTGCATATAATCCTCCCTACCAATGTAGGGGGACCTGCATTAGTTTCTCGAGATAAGCTTTTTAAAAAGGTATGCCGGAGCCCTGGGAATCAGATTCCTGTTCGTATCTGGTATCTCCATCGCTCCAGGTATAATCACCACTGTGGAAAGCTTCTACAATCTATCCTGATCAGTTAGGATATCTGTTATTGCATCACTTGTGGCCATGGTGTCAGTGATAGATCGTGTAAGCTGACCCACAATCTCATGCTGAGTTTTGTCATTAGGAAGTATGATGAGCATCTTGTCAGTAGTCCCAGTAGTAGGCGAACTTTGAGAGGGAAATGTTCCAGGTACATCCATTAGCATCCTATCTGAGTTTCTGCTTGTCATTTAGCAATTAGTCAGTGCGTACAACATTAACAAGTGATTCATCCTTAATCCTGGTGATCTCGGTTATCCTTATGTTCTAAGAGTCAGTAGTCTCCTTCAAATCCATTTCTGCCATCTTCGCAGACTCAATATCCTTCTCTTTGGTTACCAGAAGGTGGTCCTTCTCATCGTGGGCACCCTTCAGCTTTAACCTAGGTTTAGCGATTGTAGCAGCGTTCAGCTGGGCGTCCTTCCCAACTATGAGAAGTTGTTCTGCTAGCTCTGACTTCTTCAGAAGCATTGGCCGAGCAACTTCTTCTTGATTGGAGTCCTCTACAAACATCAGTCCTTCCTCCGCCATAGTCTGAAAAAGTGCAGAATGAGGATTCAGATTAGATAGGACCAGATAAGATAAGGTTAAGATAATCAGTCAAGAGTCCAAATTATTCTATTGAAAATATATATCTTAAATTAATTTGGAAATAATTGTGAGTGATATAGTGTTTTAGACTTGATAAGTGATCTGATATGCCTAATTAAGTAATTCAAGTAATGTAATATGCAATAACTCAGAAGTTTAAAGTTTACCTTCAGGGTGATCACAGATCGAACAATCAGGGTGTGTCTTTATGTGTTCAACGTGCGGAACTGTGGGAGTAATTGACGTCACAGAGGTGTCAGGTTGTTTGCATCACACAGCAAGTGTCACTATTTGAAGTGATACTTGCGAATGTTACAAGGATATTGTAATAACTATAAGGAATGAATTTTGGATACAAGATGAAATTTTTAATAGAAGATGGGGTCAATCAGTGACTTTCACTTATACAAGAGATCCAAAGTTCAAGGTTAATGTATTCAAATGTGCAATAGAGATATCACACTGTTACCGAGGAGATAGTATGCTCATAGACAATCAATTATATGAATATTCATATTCGTAATTTGGTTGGTCAGAGTATGGTTAGGTCAACCAGTTCAATTAGAACCATTCTACAATTCAATTTGAAAAAAATACAAACATGACTGAACTGGAGCATGCGCAGAACCCTATATGTAGAAAGACTTCTTTCATCAGCAGTGCCTGTAATAAATTGACACAATTAGATATCACTAGATATGGCGGGAGTCATTAGTTTTGTGATGTAATATATATTTGCTCAATGAATTATCGAATTCATCTACTAATTGTTCCATATTAAGCTTGTTTGGAATGGAGCATCTTGTTTCGTGTGTAGGAGTTTGGTGTTTGTTGTTTGATATATGCAAGGCCCTTTGTGACTTGTTCAGCTGATTAGATGAAATTAGAAAATGATTAGATCTGACAGTTATCAGCTTGTTTTATCTGTATACTTTGATTATATAAGCTAAGCTGTATCTAAGCTAAGCTGTATCTTTCTTTTCAATATCTTTCCTATATCTTTTCCTCCTTCTTATATCAACAATCAATGGAGTTATTGTTCTTGACAAATATGGCACAAATGAAATCCCACATATCTTCATTACGGAAACAGTTTTTGCCCTGAGACTAAGTATGGCCTTTTCCGTGGCTGATAATGCCCTGAGCCATGGTGGAATGCTGCGACCAGGCATAGTCTGTGACTCGGCTCAGACTACCGATTACAACTTGTGATAGGAGACTGTAATCAGAAACGTTCGGGCGGACACCAGTCTTTGCTTGACTCTACTGCGGTACCGTTTCCCTCTGATGTTTACTCTATTGTCAACCACCATATTTCATATTGGAACACGGAGCAAAAAAGTAAACGCTATTTGATATTTGCACAAAATGCATGGCAGGATTGTGATGGCTGATATCAGAATGCAGATAATATACATCAGTCCCCTGCTATCTATCGACTGATGATGAAGGTATTTTGGTCATGTTATTCTCAGAAGCCAATCCTGGTGACTGATGCCCATGTCTCAAACATATCTCATAAAATGGAGACATTTGGCAGGCCGATATTAAGTTATTCGAAAGTTTTCTGAATAATAGGTGGTCATTGATAAAGACAGTGAGGCAAGCGGCTATTTTTAGCTTATTCCTCATGGCCTATGGCCAATACCTTTTAGAGAGAAGGCATCAGTCTAGAATGTTCTGACATGATCCCTGATGGCTGGTTTAAACATGTTACATCTCATCAAAACAATTTAGTTACAATAATTTTAGAATTATACCAACGATTCTAAACATATCTAGACTCACGTCGTGCCTTGGTTATTGTTACAAAAAAGGCAGCCACGAAATACCTTCAGGTCAGTCATGGATATGCCAGAATGTTACCTCGCTTTTATTCTCTAAGATAATTTCGGCCTGATTGTTGTGATCGGCATGTTGTGTTTCTCGTCCACGGTCGACACAATCCACTTCAGGATGGCTAAATCTCAGACAAATCCATCAAGTTAAGACGCACTGTATTGAATAAGTCTCTAAACTAAATAACATGCAGATCTCGCCATACTGATAATGGGAAATATGATAAATGATAAATGATAACTGTGGGCTCTTTCCACGTACCCTTGACATCGTGAAATGTACACATGGCGAGAATGGGTACGCTGCATGTGCTATTTACTCATAAATTACACCAATTCTTTGAATTTAGTTACAAATTAAGTTAGTTAGGATAGGATAGGTTTTGAAACACTGCATTTAAGGATTGGAAGGCACAGAACCCAAAATAACTATGCTCAAAATTAATAACTATTCACATGGATTAGAAATGTTCTCATACGAAGTTGTGATTTCAGCTGTCATGCCTTCAGTTGTATGTGATAGAAGGGACAATTGACATTGTATTGATCACATAATTTCGGCACTATCTTAGTTCTTCAGATTTCCTGAGGCCTCGGACCACTATTACAATCTCCCATTGAAAACCATAGTGAATGCCTCACCTTCAAAAATTCATAAAAGTATTCATATCGACCTAGGGTATTTTGAAAAATACTTATCAGATGGCAAAAATATTCATCTTTCTAAAAGCTGAGTATGAAGTGAGGTTGACCATCGAAATCTTTTGCTAGTATCTGTTAAAGCGCCACCTACCTTGAAAACAAAGAAGAGAACATGGAAATATAGGAATGAGCCCCTGATAGCAAAGATCAATATATAGTCCCTTCAATTATTCTCATTATTTTTCAGATATCTTCGACAAAACAAGCCATTATTGTGCTAATAAATAGCACTATTCATTTAATGTCTAATGTGATCTGCATCTCGTTATGATCATGTATAATAAGGGGGAGTAGGAAATTATCAAGAACTACTTTCGTATGCCCTGGTCTCACATATCAAATAGTAGACTCAGGTCTAGTGAGTAGAATATGCCACTTTATGTTTGTCTAAATCTAATAAAATGCATTATTGGTGAACTATATATTTAACTCGGATTCCACAATTCTTACTAACGTATCCCTGCCAAAGGAAAAAATAGCAAATTGTTTTTCTCCTAAATAATTCCCATGGAAAATCCACGTTTTTATATGAATAATTCACATCTTTTCCACTTGAATTCACGTCAAATTCCACCAGTAAACCACATCATAACCACGTTTGAATTTTACGTCAAAACCACGTCAGTTTTTTTTGCTGGGTTGCGCCTTTGTATATAGTCCCTATCAGTGTGTTTTGCCTGCTCCAACTAGTCAAATGTTATACTCGCTGATGCCTAAAGTGAATAGAATCTCCAAGTCTCTTGACGACCCACCCTACATATTGCTTTAAAAACAGTCCTGAGTGGCTCGTCTTTGTGGAGAATTAACTTCAAGAAAAACTCCTGAATTAAGAAGAAACAAATGGATTGAAGAGAAAAAGTAGGCAGCAGAACATTGCTCTCACCCAACAACTTTAAATGGATTGGTTTTTTCATGTTAAGTTCTGAACTTTATAAAGTACGGAGGGGACGTCTCATTACAATACAAACTTCACAGTTCCATAGTTTCTTTTCACGCCATAAATCATGTCTGTCAAATTTGAATCCCAAAATTGACAAAGTGTGCATGAAAATTGCTTTATATTCAAATTACTAATTAAACATTTCAGCTGATAATAATAATAGTGCTTTATGTATAAATGTGTTTTGAGTTTAAATTTGAAAGTGGTTAGGGTTTTACTATTTTTCACCACCAGTGGCAGGGCATTCCAAATCCTAGGCGCGTATACCTCAAAAGCTCTTTCGTGATATATTTTCAGGCATGTTCTGGGAACAATATATTCATTTTTCTCAGATGATCTGAGAGGTCTCATACCTACTTTAGGTATTAAATGTTGTGTTAGGTATTCAGGTGCTTTGCCATTTTGAATCTTCAACGTAAGTAATGCAATCTTAAAATTTATTCTGGCCTCCAGAGGCAACCAGTGCAGCCCCATTCATTTTTCTGTTATATGGTCATTCTTCTTTATTTGACATGCAACTCTGACATGAAAATGGCAATTTTTGCATATTCTTTTTAATTTGTTGTTTCATGGTAAGTTCCTGATAAAGGAATTATTATTATAATTATTAATTATTATTTTTAAAACTTTTTTCCACATATTAACAATTCAGTTTTGCCATCATTTATTTTCATTTTGTGTTTTAACAGAAAGCATTTAACACTCGCAATACATTTCTTTCAATGTATGATAGTTTTGAATTTTGCTCAGATTTTGGATCCAGGGTAATGTAAAGCTGGGTATGATCTGCATATTTTCGATGCTTCAGGCCGAATTCTCCAAATATCTCTGATAGGGGTTATATATGTGTTATGAACAGTATAGGCCCCAGCATTTAGCTCCTGTCGGACACCATAATTAATATGCATGTTTTCAGATAATTTTCCATTACTTGTGACACATAGAGCATTACCCCTAACACCACATCTTTTTTCAAGTCTATCTAATAATATATTATAGTCAATATTGTCAAAAGCTGCAGAGAGGTCTAATAAGACTGGCATTACTGTCTTGCTTTTGTCTATGTCCATTAATATATCATTTTGCCCTTTTAGTTTTTTTGTTTGTTTGTTTGTTTGTTTGTTTGGGGTTTTACATCACTTTTAACATTATTTCAGATATTTCGTGATGAGACCTACTTGTAGCAGATATAGTGCTGCCTCACTGAATTGTCATGTCGCAGGTCCTTGACATGACAACCCACCAGGTCACAGATTTACAAGGACAAAGGCTTAACCCTTTTGGCACGGTACTCAAGCTCATGTGAAGTTGCATCATGAATTTAGTCTCTGCATGGCCGGGGATCGAACCCACGACCTTTGGATCACCATAGGGGAACTGGTGATAATAAGCTGACACTCTAACAATCTGCGCCATGGCCCATGGCCTTCATGTAGTTGAAAGAGCAACAGTCAACAATACATTTCATAATCCTCTGTATGAAGTGTACATTTTCCCCCAGCGTTAATCAGCTTTTCACTGATTTATCTAAATTAAGTTTGAACATATTATCGGGCACAGTGTAGTCATTCGCCCTAAACATTATCCAACTTTTGTCAAAATGTTATTTTCTTAAAATGACAATAAACGTGGATCACATAAAATTTGCCATATTATTATGGTACCCCTAAAAATAACGTATACAGAGACATCCATGGTCTTTTTCTATTGAAAGTCATTCTTCATATATCAAAGTATAATGTATGAAATACAATCCTTATCCCTCACCAATTGTACTTTTGAATGATGTTCATACCTTGTTTTTCTTACTCTTATATTCATCCACTTGAAGTTGTTTTCAATTGTAGTAGATTCATTATTTTATAAAATACCCTTTTCAATATAGATCCTATATATAACAATTACAGGTTTCTGTATATTAGGTGCCGTTTTTCTGCTCAAATCAATGCTCAAACCTGTCAAATCCATGTTGCCACCTTACATGGGTTGGAGGAGGGTAATTTAGAAATCTCTTCTGTTAGCCTTACATGGGTTGGAGGAGGGTAATTCAGAAATCTCTTCTGTTAGCCGAAATATAATTCTTGACGTTGATAACCACTTTGATGAGACAGTTTTATATTCATAAAATATGAAAATTAAGTTACATTCATCAGATTTATGAAAGCAATTATAAAAAGCTGAATTCACTACCATGTTATGATAAGAACTGTTTTATGCATAACAGTGAACTTAACATACATGTCTATCTTATGGTTTTAGATGTATAAAGCTAGTTTTACTTTGTGTATCTTGATAGTCAGTATTCACAGTGTTCACCTGGCATTTTAATTAAAGGTATTCATTAACTAAGTGCTCACTTCATAGGACGATAACGATGATTAAGTGTCTGCTTCCGCGCTTCTGAAAACATATTATCATTGCATAATTGAGTCGTTAGTGTTGCTGGGACGAGTGATGAGATTTGGAAACTAAATAAATGGTCACCGTGCATTATAAATTTCTATCATCTCACCACGAATGCTGTGGTAATCTGGCACGTCTGAAAGAATACAGATGCAAACATATTGGACTTCACATATATTAACATATTGGAATAAAATAACTGGTCAGCGTTCAGCACAAAATCGTCTTGAAGTCCCTCTTGGCCGCTTTTATAGCTGGATTCCTGGTTCTCGTAACATACGTATTAGCTGGTATTCTGAAGCAAGAACCAACCTTGTCTGATATGAGCGCTACATACAAATACAATTCAAATACTTTTATCTTTTTCCATAATAATATGAAAGTCAGAAGAAATTTTACTTCAAAATTTTGAAATATAAAATTAAAACACACATATGCTGTCCACAAATTCAAGAAATGTGATGATTGCATAGGTTGACATTGAAATGATTTGAGATGAGTTATGAATTTGTCCAGTGCAATGCAACAGTCCCAAATGTTTAAGCACAATGCTTGTGTTTCACAGGTCTGACTATACGCATTAACCTTCATTCATGGAAAAAAAATGCTCATTCAACATTTTGTCTGTACCATATTTCGATACTAACATCAGATGGCAAGGACATTATAAAGACACCCAGAAAAAACTCATAATGTAAAATGTTATATGAAAGGAATAATTGAATATAAGCTTTCATGATATCATAGCAAAGCACAATTATCCTGACAGGTGCAATTGGTTATTTTCAAGGAGATGTTTTTATTACAATTTAATGATCACATATCATTTAAACATACAACAAATCTCTGTGGACTTCCCTGTGACCTCCACGATAGCATGAAAGCTTTATCACTATCTTCTTGTATTATCTTTCTGTAACTAGAAGATGAAATTCGAGAAAATATAACGATCAACTGTGATGAGCTAAGCGAAAATGGACCTTAATGTTTCTTTCACACAAGACAGAAACCATATTCAAAGTGTAAACCTACATGTAGCCGACATCTTTTAATCTAGTTTCTGTGTTTACTCACAGTTTCATCCAAACTGTACACTATAATAAAGATAACATAGAAAGTATTGGGGCTAGACAAAACACAAAAAAGTATTGAAGCTAGAAAAATATTCCATTTCAATTCTTATTTTGTTTTTCATATTTTGGAGTGATGATCAAGTTGGCTTATTAGAGCCCATCTAATGATCACCGGAGAATTCTGAGGCTTATGTATTGAGACCTGGCCGAAAGGAAAGAGGGACAATTTATTTGACACACCGAAAAGGATATCAACCAGATACAAAAAAAAAACAAACAAAAGAAAAAAAAAAGTTTCATCTGTGATGAAAACGCTAATCTGTTAATGTAGAACAGAATAGAAAAAAAAGATTTTACATGATATTATGTTTTATTCTGTCTATCATAGATATTTAAACCCACATTTTATATTATTCGTTACTAAATATAAGCTTGTCGAAGAGGACCTTTATTATTGAATACATGTATAGACCAAATTAAACAACTCGTACTCAGCCCATCCTTTTGTTCAGATGTCTTCAACCTTTGTATATCTATATGAAAGCCTGTCACCGGCAGAGTTAATACGACCCACAGAATCACATAGATATTACTATAATAACCAGTTTTTTAACGTTTGTCAATCTTTCTCAGCACAATCAAAGCAATTGCCCAAGATAGAAATTAAACCTCATTCAACCCCTTTAATTATACTTTTTTTATAAGTAACATTACAGGAAACAATTATTACCTGTGGCAGAAGCTATTAATATATTAGTTCATTTATAATGTAGTGAAGAGAAATGAGATTATCTTTTATAACTTGCAAGCAACAATTCCAAATGTAATCCACCGGAGGTTTACATTCAACGAAATATTGGAGTGAATAATTTGTCTTCTCTACTTATATATCATTAACCCAAATTAACTTGATTTGAATATGATGAATACGGATAATGTGGAAATCATTATGCTGTTTGCATAAAGTGGAAATCATTATGTATATATAAATATTATATACATACACATATCATACAACACGTTATTGCCCCCTTATATCTGTGATATTGACGTTTTTCTGAATACAAGCACTTTGGTGTTAAGGTGGATGGCGATAATGTCACACATACAAATAATCAATTAGTAGGATACCAGTGAGAAATCAATGAGCAATATATATATATATATATAGATATTAATTATATATATATATATATGTATATATAGATATTAATAATATATATATATATATATATATATATATATATATATAGATATTAATAATAATAATACATTTTAAAACATGACAAAAGATACACAGATTATAGATATATCCTCAGGGCATATTTCCATATGAATAGCGCAGATCCGTGTTGATAGAGTTAACGTGTTTGCTGTGAAGAAGACGCTAGCCTACCACCCCGTAATGAAATGCTTTGCTCATCTTAGGAGATAGTATGATAGGATGATGGCCGTGTTGGTTCATCTCTCGTGGTTTATGTCCTGCTTTATGCCTGCTCTAAGATGATCTCATCCATCTTGCTGGGAGCAGACCTGGTCAATGGCTTCACACCACTATGCAGGTTAACAAATTGCCAAGGTGGTCAGGCTAATATTTCTTCTACCCAACGAGGCTATTTTGAATGTGAGATATATTGAGCGATAAATTGTGGTCATGAAGGAGCAATTCTTGTAAGCGTTTGTCTCTATATAAAGCAACCAAAAAGGTATAGCATCTACAAAATCTATATATAACTTGTATTTTACTGCAAAACAATAAGAACAGATAATGGAAGTTTTCAAGAAAACTGATCAAAGTCAATCAATGCAATGTTTTGATAAATTATTCCGATGTTTCATGACAAGATATATGAGAATATATTTCTTGTTTACATATTTTGCTTACATGAAAGCCAAAACACCGTTATATCATATTCAAATCACGATCTCATATCAAACGTGACGTGTAAGGATGAAACTTAGGAGGCCATTTTGTGTCTATATCTTGATAAATTGGTCCGGGTATGAAGTTTAATCAATCGAAAATTCGTTTGACACAATCTCTCCTAGCTTGGACTAAAACATCTCAGTAAATCTAAGGAAGTCTGAAGTCACACGATAAAATCACTTTTTTTGGAGAAAATATTACTTTCCAGGAAAGAAATATTGGAAAAAAGAAACCATAATGCTTGTCTAAATGCTGTACACATTATTTCTTTATTTCAGAGAATTCAGGTTCTGAAATTTGATATCAGCAAAACAAACTTTTTTCGTGTGTTCGTTTTATAGGGTCACCATTAGAAAATGGCCATTAAAATGTTAAATTGCACTATCAGATCTTTCCGGGTCAGTTTGTTTCATTTAATGAAAAAAACCTTTGTGTGATATATTTTTGCAAAAGTACATTTTAGCTCTTGTAGATTTTAAACTATTTTTTTCTATTTACACAATGAGAGGTATCTGGAGATCTCGGAGATATATAAGTAAACACTCTTTCTCCAAATAGATGCCTTATTATTAATATGCTGTATGTTTTGATCTATTATTAATATCTGATAGAAACACTATTGCTTTAAATGTACAGTATAATCAATATTAATTCAATAGATAAGTACAATTTAACTGTTGTATCGACAATTTTGTATAAAACCCTGTTATTGTCATTCATGCAAATCGTTGTAAAGGTTTGTTATGCACTATGCACCCTACCCCAGGGGAAAAACTTTTGATATAAGGACAGACAGACGTTTCGATGCCATTTTATTCAACTTAATACACAATGCACGAATGAGTATATATCCATATTGTGTCATTGCAATTACGGGGGGGGGGGGGGGGGGGAGGGCAAAGGTTAATAAGCCAGTGGGCACTGTTTGCTCTAGTTCCAGTTTCTACAGTTACAAATTGACATCAGTATGTTTGAATGGGTCGTCCTCATTCCAGCAGCATTGTGATTTGTCATATTATTCACAATCATTGGCTATTTCTAATTTCCACATGTTGCAAAAAGTCAAAACATTCTGGCATCACCTAATTGAGCTGAGGCGCTATATTCCATATTGACGGGATGAGGCGCTGTGTGATTTATATAATATATATATATATATATAGAAAGAGATTGTGTCAGATATGGGGTTTTTACCAATCTCAGACCTGTCTTGTGGGGCATTGACGTACTGTGAGGCATATAAAATACCCCACTCTTCATAGTGCAGCTGCTTAGTCACAGTTACATAAGTAACCTGTACAAGGCCTTTTTGAACAAACATGTTTGAGAAGCATATTTATACAACCAGGCCATAACTATATAAATCACTGCCATCTAGTGTCACAGTTAGTAATAAGTGCCCTGGTGTTGGATAATGGCATTAGCGCCATTGATATGAACGTTAGATTTGTGGGGTATGTAAAATAAATTCATTATTAACACCAGATGGCACTCTCCTGTTACACACATTAAGGTATGAGATGGTATCCCATAATGAGGTCTGACAAAGATACTTCCAGTACCTCATATCTGTACCAGCTTCTAAATATATATATATATATATATATATATATATATATATATATATATATATATATATGTATATATATATATATATATATATATATATATATATATATATATATATATATATATATATATATATATATATATATATATATATATATATATATATATATATATATATATATATATATATATATATATATATATATATATATATATATATATATATATATATATATATATATATATATATATATATATATATATATATATATATATATATATATATATATATATATATATATATATATATATATATATATATATATATATATATATTGTCTCCAATGATATTCTGATCATCAACCACAACTCATGGCGTGTTATTCCCTTGAGAGAGAATACCAAACTTTGAAAGGAATGTTCTTGGTTTGGAAGCAGCGTCGGAGATTACAAAGCTCCACAGTGAGAAGCCACAGTGATTATTGCGTACTGTTATAACGGCAAAATCATTTGTGATAGTTTTAGCCAAACTGCGAATTCACTGAATTGAAGATGGCGGAAAGTCGGTTGAGAGATGTTTCAATGTCTCTTAAGGGCCTAACACATTATGGGTTACACATCTTATTCCTCCCTCGTATATCTCAACAGACACACAGGCTTTTGTATGACTAGCCTAGTAGCTCCCACGCCGGGCCTCCACGCCGGGCCACCACGCCGGGCCTCCACGCTGGACCACCACGCCGGGCGGGCCAGCCAATCATCATGACGAGTCATTACCACTCCGGGGGTTGGCAGTGGTCACTGTTTCGCATTTATACTTCCCTTCATGTTTCTTTGTTGCCACCTCCGGTTGGCAGCACCAGCTCCCTCATCGTTTGCCTTGCCTTGTAAATCTCCTCCTCCTCGCGTATTTGTCTCTATGTTTCAATTCTCAAAAAAGACCTGAGCATAAATTTCCGTTTGCTACAAATATCTTTTCTTGTGAGTGTCCTACAAGGATGTTTCTTATGACGCCAATTTTTCTCGGGGATTTTATGACCAAATAAATGCTTCTTTTCACTTATGACATGAGATTGATAAAAACAGTCGGGACAGTTAAGTGGCGGCTGTAAAGGATGTTTCTCTCATTCTAAATAAGATAAATGAAGCGATACGCGACCAAATGATTTCCATGACACCGCTTAGTTGTCTGTTAAGTTTCATCTTGTTGTTTAAGGTTATCATGCTGTGTTATATTATATATACTTTCATCCAAATTGTGTTCATTGTATATCGATATTTAGAGGAAAAAAGTGTTTCACAGTATTTCTATATTACAGGGTGAACGCTCTTGCCTCTTTGTGCATCAGCGCAAAGTGTCAGCTGAGGATTGGTATGCCAGACGCGAAAAAAGCAGCTTGTGTGGGAAGGCAAGCTCATCACACTCAGCAGGTAGGCAATTATGACATTGTATACTTGTTATGTGACATCTAAGCATGACCAGCCACGTCCCACCTTGTGTGCTGCCTTCTGATGCTCACTAATACAAGTCCACCACGCAAATTTGTCCATTGCCTCCAATACGCCACGAGACAAATTGAAGGAGAAGAGATCAGTGTGAGGGACTATGTCGGGGGCTGGTCGGCAGTGGCAAGTCTGATAAGCGGCTATCCTTAATGCATCTCCACAAATTAAACTAACACTGGACATTTCCAATTGATGGAGTTGTATAAATTAGATTATAAACCTTGCCAAACAGGAGGATGTGCATTGTATGTTGGAAAGTGGGCGGACCTTTCTAGTTTCGGATGATTAATGATCAGGGGACATTTAAAAAAAATCTATCAATCATATAACGGGGTGGCGGGTTATGCTGAATGATTGATGGTTGTATCATGGTAACAGCCTCATTTTGTTTGCAAAGTTCACTAACAGAGCTGTGGCAGCAATGACTCACTTCAATATATGTGCCCACAAAAACAATAGCAATATACACTTGTACAATGAGCAGAAGAGATCAATTACATGGGTCAATAAACAACATTGGTCATTTTTCGCTCTGCGGAATGTTAGCATGGGATATGGTTATTTTTTGGCCCTTTCCCACCGCGAGCGGGACAACCTCAGTCACCTCGGCAAGTCTCGGATGATGTGGTATTCTCTTGAGATTGCCGACCTCAGAAACATTCGATCACTAGCGCATGCTTCGGGAGGCCATATTTTACGTTGTTTCTGTACGACAGATTATCGTAGTTGAAATATTACCACTTTATGAACTAAAACCACATTAAATTGCTATAGAAATGTGTATGCACAAATACATAGGTTTGAAATGGGTCTCACTGAGCGGTATTTTAGCAGTAACAAGATCAGCGAATGGAGCACAGCTGCCCGAGCCATGCACAGATGGCGCTACTGGCAGTAAATCTCCCATAACTCACAAAAAGTCAACTCTTAGCATGATGAATTCCTGTGTTTGAAACGTGAATTGTTTTTCAAAATATCAGAAAAAAACATCATTTTCAGATAAAACCCCTCTATAATGATACCCAAATATCAGATTATATTTGAAAGATATGTCAGTAGATATTTGATAGATTTATTTCCCCACCTTATATGATAAAGCTTCTTGATTGATGATGTCCACAGGACCTGTATTATAGGGAGTAACATAGAGAGAGATTTATGGAGTGATAAAGGGAGAATAATGGTTTATTAGAGTTCATAGCATTGGACTAAGTAAAACATTCTGTAATCAATAAGCAATTTGTGATAAAAATCACCTACTTTTTCAATTTGACACTATGGCTGTATGTTCTTGTTACAACCAGGACGATTCAAACCCAGATATTTGCACATTGCTCATTGTTGTTCCTTCCTCAACATTTGCCGCCTTGCTGACCCGGGAGCTTCTATATTGTTATGGCCATGATACATCACTTCCGGTGAGGGTACATGTATTTCTTCTGCATCCGGTTATTTCCTTTAATTGCTGTTCCCTAACATAGACTACAGCTAATTCTTCGGGCTGTGAAACTCGCACTATTTCCCTGCTGATTCCCGGGGTTTTGTGCCCTATCTTTCTAATGCTTCGGAAACCTGGTGCGGTTCCGTGTTCCAGAGGAAACTCATTTTATTCCAGTAATGGCGCACATTTCCACGCTGAAGCAGACATCCTTCCCATCTGGGTGATTTGTCACCAGCCTTGTCGATTATTTGGCATATCGCAGAGGGTCAGGCTCGCCCTGCTTGTCTGCAATGTGGTCTCTTTCATTCGTCATATTTCACACCAAATCTTGTTGAATTCGTACTTGACAAAGATATCAGTGATTGTATCTGTGTCCCTGGCGATCATGCTTCAAGAGTAATGGATGGTCTCGGTATTATCAACGTCCCTGCCAGAGGAAATCCTTCCTGAACCTGCACCCATTCTTCTTTGGTTATGACGCCATTTAGGTAAATTATGAAATTAATGATCTTGTTATGAATGTTGACTATTACCGATGCCTGTGAGAATCACTTCACACCAACCAAATGGTTTTATCGTGTAATTAATCTTTCCATTAATTAAAAATCATACAGATGTTCTCTCCAATCTTTCACTTACTCTGCTTCCAACTTTCTGAATCGTAATTTTCATGTTCATTCTCGGGATATTTCAAGACAAATTGTAATCTTAACTATAATATATACCAAGAAAGCAAATACTCATAAGGTGAAATAGTTGACTTTATCCTTGTCAGCAATCTAGGGCAATTTTAGATATCCTTGTCTCGGACCATTGATCAAGCCTAGTGGCGGTCACTTCGGAACCTGGATATCAGCCAGGCTGAGAATATATCAAGGATGGCGAGGAAACTAGGTCACTTTTTCACTTTAAGATGGCATGATACATGCCTGGGTTCCTTATTGTGTAGTCATAGAAATGTGCAGGTTTGGTTGGGCTATGTTGATTACTTCACGTCTTTGGTGCACGATGTATGGCACAGGGCGATAGACAACGACACACGAAGAAAGCTTATATCATATTGTGTCACTCAAACTTAGGCAATATGCCATCAGCCTCGTCTACCTACATACAACCATGTGTTAATACGTACTGTATTCTTAAAGTAAGGAGCTTCCAATATAGCCAGAATAAACCAGAATGTGGGCAGTGGTGGATATCAAGTGGGAGCGGGATGGTGGATATAAAGTGGGAAATAGGATGTGGGAGATAGGATGTGGGAGATGCGGGAGCAGGGGATAGAATGTTTGTGTCTCATAAACAATCCGAGTGGATGATAGACTCTGGCATGTAGGATAGACTAAGGGGGTGGAGATTAAACTCAGAAGTGAGGTATAGACTCGGGAGTTGGGTATAGACTCAGGAGTGGGGGATAGACTCGGGAGTGGGGTATAGACACAGGAGTGGGGGATAGACTCAGGAGTGGGGTATAGACTCAGGAGTGGGGATAGACTCGGGAGTGGGGTATAGACACAGGAGTGGGGGATAGACTCAGGAGTGGGGGTAGACTCGGGAGTGGGGGATAGACTCAGGAATGGGGGGTAGACTCAGGAGTGGGGGGTAGACTCAGGAGTGTGGGATAGACTCAGGAGTGTGGGATAGACTCAGGAGTGGGGGATAGACTCAGGAACGGGGGATAGACTCGGGAGTGGGGTATAGACACAGGAGTGGGGGATAGACTCAGGAGTGGGGGTAGACTCGGGAGTGTGGGATAGACTCAGGAGTGGGCGATAGACTCGGGAGTGGGGGATAGACTCAGGAGTGGGGGATAGACTCAGGAGTGTGGGATAGACTCAGGAGTGGGGGATAGACTCAGGAGTGGGGGATAGACTCAGGAGTGGGGGATAGACTCAGGAGTGGGGGATAGACTCAGGAGTGGGGGATAGACTCAGGAGTGGGGGATAGACTCAGGAGTGTGGGATAGACTCAGGAGTGGGGGTAGACTCAGGAGTGGGCGATAGACTCAGGAGTGGGGGATAGACTCAGGAGTGGGGATAGACTCAGAAGTGGTGATAGATTCGGGAGTGGGGTATAGACTCGGGAGTGGGGGATAGACTCAGGAGTGGGGGATAGACTCAGGAGTGGGGGGTAGACTTGGGAGTGGGGGATAGACTTGGGAGTGGGGATAGACTCGGGAGTGGCCGATGAACTCCGGAGGGGGATATATCCATTGACTGTGGGATAGACCAAGGGAGTGTGGGATAGACTCAGGAAGTGGGGGATATATCCATACAGTGCAGGTTAAACTCAGGGATTGGGGATAGACTCAGGAAGTTGAGAATACACTCGTGAGTGGGGATAGGCCCGGGGAGTTGAAGATAGACCCAGGTAGTCAGAGAGACCACCATGTGTGTCACCCCACTGCCCCACAAAGACCGCCGTCTGTGTCAACCCACTGTTCCATGTAAATCACAATCTGTGTCACCCCACTGCACCATGTGGACCACCATGCGCGTCACCCCACTGCCCCATGTAGACCACCATCTGTGTCACCCCACTGCCCCACGTAGACCACCATCTGTGTCACCCCACTGCCCCACGTAGACCATCATCTGTGTCACCCCACTGCCCCATGTAGACCACCATCTGTGTCACCCCACTGCCCCATGTAGACCATCATCTGTGTCACCCCACTGCCCCATGTAGACCACCATCTATGTTTCCGCGTGTCGACTATCACTCATGTCGCCCCACTGCTCCAATATGTGTACCACCTTTTTGTATACAGGGTCTAAGACCAAGAAGGAAATCTATGTTATAAGAAAGGCTCTGTTCTTACAGACCAGTATACTATAAGCGAACGGAGGTGACAAGGGCCAATGTGTAAATATCTGACGTCACACAGCCCACATGTGTAGCCATTGGCGGATCCAGGAGGGGTCTGTGGCTAGGGAGCTTTTGGGAACTGGAGCCCCTTACTTTATGGGACTGGAGCCACTTACTTTAGCACATTTTCAACACTGCAGGGGGCAGATACAGGGTTAAGGTTTGGGAATTAGGTCACACATGTCTCTCGACCTCCACCACAGGCAGCCAGGGCGATATCATTTACTTTTATATAGGTTAATACTAAGAGAGTGGTTGGGACTTTCTCATGTGCATGAACACAAATAAACACATTTAACATTTTGAAAGAAAGGGAAATTACAAGATGACATGTGAGACACAACATTCAGGTCAAGTGCAATTTGTGGTAGGTATTATTATAACACAAAATTTTGGAGCACTATATGTTCTTCTGAGGGGCCTGCAGATCACGGACCTGGCTGTCAGTGTCACAGACCAGACTGTAGAATATATGCCAGTCAGTGTTGTCTACGTCTACGGCAGCTTCAAAATTATGAGAAAATATAAATATCATTTTCAAAAAGGAAACTTACAAATTCTTTTTTTTTTAAAAAGACTTCCTTGTATATAATGGTAGGTTAATACTTTGTGACAAATAAACACTTTTAACATTTTGAAAGACAGTGGGATTACAAGATAACATGTGAGACACAATATTCAGCTCAATTGCAGATCTCAGACCTGGCTGTCAGTGTCACAGACCAGACTGGCGGACATCTCAACTGCATAAATAAACATAGAATTGAAACATAGAATATATTTCAGTCAGTGTTTTCTACATTTACGGCAACTTCTACTTCCATCACTACTTTTATATAGGTTAATAGTTAATATATAAAACTGAGACAGAGAGGGGCTGGGGACTTTCACTCTCTGCCAACCTGTGATATTAACTACCTTAGTCATCATGGCTTCCGGCACATCACTTGCTGTGAAAACAAATAAACACTTTTAACATTTTGAAAGAGAGTGGAATTACAAGATAACATGTGAGACACAACATTCAGCTCAATTGTGATTAGTGGTGGGTATTATAACACAGAATTTTGGAGCGATATGTACTTCTGAGGGGCCTGCAGATCACAAACCTGCCTGTCAGTGTCACAGACTGGTATACACCTCAACTGCATAAAAAAACATAGAATTTGAATTTTTTTTTGCAAGTGTAGAATATATGAAAATTAATAACTATATGCACAAAAGAAAGGTATGCTATATGTTTGACTGTGTTTCAACTGCCAGTTTCAGACAGTCACTGTACTCTACATTTACGGCAACTTCAAAATGATGAGAAAATATAAATATCATTTTCAAAAAGGAAACTGTATACAAAATTTGTTTTTTTAAAAAAGACTTTCTTGTTACATCTCCACTATTCCTTCTCAGGCCACCGAATGTATCCCCTTATTGTACCAAATAGGCCACCATCTATATCACCCAAATTTGTTTTTTTAAAAAGACTTTCTTGTTATATCTCCACTATTCCTTCTCAGGCCACCAAATGTATCCCCTTATTGTACCAAATAGGCCACCATCTATATCATTCCATGCAGACTATTATCTATGTCACCCCGTTGTTCCGTACAAATCACCATGGAGCAGCGGTACTCTTTGTTTCCCCATGCAAATGCCAGCCTCCATGTGTGATATTGGATCATTTGTATGGGAGAAGCTTGTATGCTTGGCGCTACACTGTGGGGTATGGACTCTGCCGGGAGCGGACTGAGCAGGACAACACCCATACACTTCTCTCTACGCCTCAGTATCGTTATATTAGCACATAGACTATTGCAATATTCATCCCTCATAAACGCTGAGGACCTTCCCATTTATGGCCCACAAAGCTTTGGTTGAGATGACATCTCCATCATTACCAAGTTGTGGAGCATTCTATGTGATGGAAAAAACCATCAAGCCATAAGGGACTTCTGTGGAGGAGGTCAAGAAACCTGTTGGATAGACAGGCAGCCACATACATTTGTACCAGACTGGGTGTTGCTGAACACAGTCATAACGGTCTTCTAATAAGGTAATGAGTTATAGCAATTTATACATATTCAATATGTCTTTTTCCATACTGTATATTTCAATTTATCTTATATTACACGGCAGGGATCATATCAGTATAATTTGGGATCTGGATTTTCTATGTATATATGGACACCGGGGCGAATCATTGCAGAAATTTTGGTTGATTTTCCATATTCTTTTATAACGTGGCATTACTATGCCCATAATAAAGATATTCTTATAAGTATTTCCTGTAAGTGGTAGTGAGGTAAAACCATTGAGCTCTGCAAGGACGTTTCGGCGGTAATGTGTAAATAAGACCACACAGATATTGTGGGTTATCAACAACAAAATATTGACATCATTGCAGAGAACAAAAGGATCATGAAATCGATGTATGTCTGACCTGTGAGATTCACTTGGTGTGGTATTTACATTTTGTCAATTTGTTTAGATATTGAAAAACGGGCATTAAAGGATAAGATGAACATGTTTGCTAAATTAAAAAGGATCTTATGACATTTTACTCTGAATAACAAGTGATATATCTGCTTCTGCAATTTTTATTTTGTCACATTTCATCGTGCACGTCAGTTTCATATTCTTTGCCAATGTAATGCTCAACCCTACTGTCCTCAGCCGATCCTGGATTAATACCAGTCTCTGCAAGTAAAAAGTAAAATATCATTTCAATGTCTGCTCGTAGCACTTTCCCAATTAAGCTATTTCGACCACACAAGGCCGATGTCTTTTAGAGTGGGGACCCAATATAAGCTTCATTTAAGCAGCCAATTGGCACTGAGTCAAATATAATGCACATATTGTAACATGGCCAATTGATGCCAATTGTTATGATAGGTTTATATATATATATATATATATATATATATATATATATATATATATATATATATATATATATATATATATATATATATATATATATATATATATATATATATATTACATAGCTCTATGGTAAATGCATGCTGATGTGCAGAATAACGGCAGAGGTATTATGTGACTATATCCCAGAGTAGGTGAGAAAGTTGGGAAATCAAAATTATGACCTTAAGAGTTGCAATATGCAGGAGATAAACTGTATATTCCTTCCAGAAATAAGAGGGACAAAAAAGTACAAAAATATTATGTATTATTTCAAATTTGATTTGAATTTCATGAGATATATTTGTCACGAGGTCGTAATCCCTGAACTTTCTCTCTTCATGTTGCCCACGTAAGTGACTTTCGATCTCACGAGTGAGTGTCAGTAACGTGTATAGCATTGGCTTGTGTTGTTACGTTGAATTAAAAATAAGGTGCTAAAGAAACATTTGCCCAATATTTAAAATAGCGGAAGGCCTGTTACATACCAGACATTCCTAAGCAGGGTAATCTTCCTAGCTTTGAAATAGCAAATTGACAAAACTAGTCGGAAAATTATATCTGAATATGTATTTGTTGTTGCATGTCTTAAAATGATTTATTTTCTTTTAACATAAAATTCAAAGAATTGAGATTGAGAAAATATCACCTTCATATATCTTCACAGTGAGCTCCTACATAAAATGCCATGCTTTAACACGCAGATATAAGACTACAAGGCAGCCATTGATGTATTCACTTGTTACGAGACTTCTAATTTCGATTGAGGGGTGTTTGTTCTCATTTCCCTATGTCGTACATATCGTATATCCAATGTTTGAATAGATTTACCACAAGAAAAACAACACTTAATGACATTCCACTTTGAGCAGACATAGTCTAGTATTTCTATTTATAAATCAATTATGCTCTAATTATTACAAGTGAATCAACAAGAGTATGAAAGTATGAATCAGAGATGCCAATTGCAATATAATAAATATGCCAATTGCAATATAATAAATATATCACGAAGTGTCAAAGGAATGTGAGAATTAGATTGGAGAATAGGATTTTACCACAGAAAGTGATCAAAAGTTAGCCACAGCTTAAAATTAAAAGACTTTCATAAGTGCAACAGTTTGACAGGTATACACATATCTATTAACGATGGAATATCCAAGTCACAATTTAACTTTCATTTTATACAAATGTTCAAGATTGGTCCTAGTCGTAATTTGCTGAATATTGAACCAATCTTCTTTGCAGGTTATGGTTTTGTTATCATTTATTTATATTATTTATTGATGGAGTATTTGTTTATTTATTAACAACATTTATAGATTAACAAATCAGACCTGGCGCCTAAATTAGGAAATAAATGGTCGGCAGCATCTCTATTTGCAATTCGGCGGAAAAATACTTCGGCAAGAGTTTTCTTTGGTATTTTTGATTATGTTTTAGTACCAAAAAAGCCTTTGAAATCCACAATAAAGGATCGATCGAATGTCCAAAAACCATAACGTTTGTTTACTTTGAACTTTAATAAGCTTTAGAGTGAAATGTTTTGGGTCACGTGATACATCTTACTCTCAGTTAGCTCCAGTTTCTGGTGTTGCTGCTGAGGACCGTGTTATTTGCATGAGAAGCCAGTGTGAGTGTTACTAACCTTCCGCACATCCATGTCAATGTGCAATACAAGCATTCTGTAATTAGGCAAAATTCGTTGAAAAATAACTTGCTTATCAAATTAAATATGGATCTAAAAATACAGAGGAGTTACTTGTTGACAGGGGAGTAAACCCAAGATATCTAAGGAGACGTCAATTCTTACAGAGCGCATTAATGGTTTTAGAAAATTGGCAGGAAAATGAGGGATCATGTGGCATTTATTGATTCTAATCAGATTGTATTCTCCGCAGACAAGATAGCAATGAGAATCAATGATGTGTTATGCTTCATGCCAAATATGAAATCTGCAGATAAAATATTGTTGAGTGGGACAGTTATCGTATTGTTTTGTTACATGTGGATTGGGATCGTGGGGAGAATGATGCATCATGGGACATAACCCAGAACGCAGCACACCAGAGGGCGTTCTCAACGAGGGAGGCATCACCACATACAACGAGAACTCGATATACTGATGTACCTATGACAGAAATCCCTCCGTACAAAGATTGAATTGACTTCACCCAAATTTATTACTTGTTAGCTGTTCGTAATAACAGGAATTCACTTCCTCTGCCTATCGCAAAATGTTAAAGGAGCAACATTCACGGGACAATAAACTGCTATCAGTGCAGGCCTGGTGGCAATAAAGGGTATCTACGGGGCAGCAATAATTGGAGCTTCCATTACAAGCAATGAGAGTCACATCCAATGGAGAAGTCATGAACATGTCCACCAAATATAGTTCTCTAGCCCTGGACAGTTATATTGGAAAGGTCTCCGTAAATACAAGATTATGTCCTTTTTTCAGATCAGAACTATGGGTACTTTATGCCCAGACATGACAGTTTATTACAAGTATTTGTCAGAACACACAGTCACGGCCACGGGCCGTGGCGCAGTTGGTTAGAGCGCCAGCTTATTAGCACCAGTTCCTCTGTGGTGATCCAAAGGTCGTGGGTTCGAACCCCGGCCGTGCCGAGATTGAACTCATGACACAATTTCCCACATGAACTGAGGCCCGTGCCTAAAGGGTTAACCCGTTGTCCTTGTAAATCTGTGACCGGGTGGGTTGTCATGTCAAGGACCTGCGACATGACAATTCAGTGAGGCAGCACTATATCTGTTACAAGTAGGTCTCATCACGAAATAACTGAAATAATGTTGAAAGTGATGTAAAACCCCAAACAAACAAACACACAGTCACTTCAGGCCAATTTCAATGAGTAAATCTCCCGCTATCATCCACCAGGTGGTTTATATCCTTTCATCCGGTTCCTGGTCCCCTGTCAGGACTATAGTCGGGTCACCTCTCCCTAGACCTTTGTCGGCTACCCACCTTATAAATATGCCACATCATGACCTCTTGATTCTGCTCCTGCAATGGGCCCGTCTATATTTACATTATACTGTGCATAGATCATATGTGTGACCATCTTATTAGATACTGGTACCCATGTCACGCTTGTCACCGAAGTCAAGATAGTCAGGGTATGGTCAGCATGATGTACACATGCAAAACAAAATCTGATTTCTTACAAGAACATCAGCAAAATTGACTCGCCTAATGGAAGGATATTCAACGATAAACATGCGCCTTTCACAAATACTTTATTGTTATGAGACAAAATCAACTTTAGGAGCAACCCATACCATGGTTTAGAGAAAAACACAGGCCGTTTTGTGGGTTTATATTTCAATTTGGCTGTGTTTTTGCTGTGTGTCTGTGTTGAGTTTAATCGAGTTATATAAGAGCGATTGTGGGCACGACAATGATTTATATTGTATTAGTATTCTTGGTGTGACAGCCCTCCCCCTAGCGCCAACATGGCTAACTTGGTCCACACAGACCTGCCTGCCTTTGTACATATAAAACTGTAGTTTGAGCGGTAATCGGGAATGAAATGGAACTGGATGGTCATAATCTGGCTCTCTGCGACTCGACGTGTTGTACTACTATTAGGTGTTCCTTCTGGCGACCGAGATGCCCTGACAACATTTACATGTACACTCATGATTTGTGAAACAACTTTCTCCTGAAAGCCACTCCGGAACAGCAGGAACGACTTATATTTTAGCTTTTTCTGGAAGAACATTTGTTTGATCAATACGCCTTTTGCCAAACTTCTATGGAACAAAGCATAATAAGATACTCTTAATCCCGTTATGCATAATATTAAGAAAATGTAATGTCAACTTACTTGTCACCACCCATACACTTTTACATATATATTGTAGATATATTTGACTACTGACTTGGATTAGATTGGGATTATCTCGGGATTATCTGGGATTATCTTCTATCCGAAAGCTTAGAGTGTAGATATAAAAGTTAAACATGTAGACACCGATAATCTGCCTATCATTTCCTTATAGAATAAATCAATCACTTCTTATCCAAGTGTCCTGCGTCCGAACAAGTTTAATTCTAAATAATATGGAGGAATTCATTGACTGCAGTAATGTAATTAGACATTAGATCAATCGCGGTCATTGATGTCTGGACTATCAAAAACACGAACGTGAGTAAACTATAGTATAAACATATTTTTCAAAATGTATAGAATACCACACAACTCACCCTTCAAAGAGGAAATTATATGTTTCATTTAATCAATTTTCACAATTAGATGTCACCCTCAACCAATAACCAAACGGTCGATGTCACAAGTATTCAATAAACACGATAAGATGTCACACTTAATCCAAAAGCGCAATCATAATCCAAATACAGGAATAAAAATAATTAAGACTGTCAAGAACTCTAAAGGTGTATCATGATAGTCAATCCCGCCAATATATAACTGAAAATCATTCAACATACCTGAATTTATTGGTCTAAAAACATGAATTCAGGAACTTCGGAATAAAAGAAGTGTGTGTGTGTGTGTGTGTGTGTGTGTGTGTGTGTGACATTCCAAACCGGAATAAAATTACATACCAATAGAAATGATTGAAATAACGACAAAAACAAAGACAAGTGGAATGAGGTGCTTAAAATATAAAATAATACAACAATTAAACTAGTATTCTGTCACTTCTGGTTGTCTGTCCTATCATGGCAGCCGGGAAAATGGTGGGGTTGATGAGCAGCTCATAAACAATGAGAAGTGTCCACATAATCACGGAGAGAGATGGTAAATCATTTATCGCGAAACTTCAGAAATAGTCAGAATATGTTAAACTTTTGATTTGATTCTTAATTGTAACCTTTTCCTCGTCCATTTGAAAGCAGCTAAATGCCCGCTGACATTATGAATGTCAGTGTTAAGAAAGCAGAGGCCAGCTGTTACCAGGCTATCGGTGACGACCTCATTGACCGATAGACCAGCAACGGCAATATTCTGCGGCAATGGCAAGCGACTTCGAATATTTTAATCCCAAATATACAATGTCGACATTTCTATAGGGAAGAGGTCACCAAATTTGAAAAAAAAATAGTGAATATTCAATTTACAATTGACACCTGCTTGCGATATGTACAATGTACCAGCTGATGTAGGGCGGACAAAACAAATACACCGTCACAAATAACAAATTGGTTAAAGCTTCGATTTAGAGAAGTCTTTACGACCAGGAGAGTGTGGTGGCTATGGGAGACGAGCCTATGGGTTTATAGCAAAACCACACAATTATGTGACAATACTAACTCCAAGAAATGTTTTCGGAAGTTGTCATCAAACATTAATCGGCCAGGTTTTCGTATTCTGAGTAACAGGCCACTGCGTGAAAACCCTCCATCCCCCCAAACCATCAACACCCTCCTGCCATTCTCCATACTCACCCCCTTCCAGTCGGGTACCCCTATTGGGGTTTGGCTGCCCCTCTCATCTGACACATAAATGATACTCTGAGAAGTGCCATGCCAGTTCTGACATACAATGCACATTATCAGGAATAACATTATCAGGAATAATGGTGACCTCCGAACAACACATGGAAGACACAAAAAGCTATACGTGTCGGTATAGATATAAATATACATATTGTGTGCGCCAGAGAAGCAGTGGTCAGTACGGCCGGTTTCCTCTCCTGGGCAGAAATATGTATCTAGATGCTGCGGGTTGAGTAGCCGGAGATTGGGACTGACTCTGTGAGAGCAGGTCTGGCCAGGAAGGATGGCTTGGCTTGTTAGCTGTTCCGGGGCAGACAGGACGAGGTGGTGCTTTGAGGCTGTGGCCCGTTATCAAACAGACAAGCTGACGTAAGGGGTAAACAAGCTAATCACTTGGTCCAAAAAATCTAAAGCTTTTTGTTCTGGTCGTTCATGCAAACTGGAATGAGTCCTTCGCCTTGTTCTTTTCATGAGGCAAATGCGGAGATTAAACATTCAAATGTTAAACCGTAGCAAATGTTAAACCGATGGTTTTGTTTAACATTCAAATGTTTAACCATCACAGATGATAACTTTTGAATAAATGACTTCACATGACAATGAATGCATATATTATATAAAGATCTCTCTCAAAGATTCTTCTTGGGTACTTAGTGTACATAGATGTTATTTTTAAATAAAATAAGTGATATTTTTTCAGAAAGAGCAGTCTACCTGCTAAAAAAATCCCTCCATATCTAAACTGGGCCATAGTGTCTAGCCTCCTCACACATTGACCTGTAGAGGCCCTCGCAGCCATTGTGACATCCCCACTGCTGTTGCAACCAGACAAGATAGAAAAAATATCTCTACAAAGGCTTGAACCAGGCCTATTCTGACTTAGCCATACGTGGCCTCTGTTGTGGCATATATCGCGTCTTCTAATAGTTTGTTGTGTTCAGTTATTTCTGAATTATATTTCGCAATTATTACTCTAATATGGGAAATCCCATGTTTGCTATAACCTGACTTTAAATGAGATACTTGGTTTTTATGTTTATATTGTGTTCACGCAGGGTGTGGGAACAGCAGCATGGAGATAAGAGAGACAGAGAAAAGGGTTTGCTTGTATCAGCTCACAGCATGAGGGAGAGTGGCACAGAGTGGTAGAGGCAATGCAACACTAGAAGCTGTCTATATTATCACGTCGTCATGGACAGGTCCACCAGAACCATAAACCGGTGTTATGAGGGAGAGTGGTGTGTGCAATGCCCCACTACACAGTCTATATTATCACGTCGTCATGGACAGGGATAACCAGAACCATAAGCTGGAGATAGAGGGAGAGTGGTGTGTGCAATGCCTCACTACACAGTCTATATCATCACGTTGTCATGAACAGGGGCTACCAGTACTATAAGCTAGGGATAGAGGGAGAGTGGTGCGTGCAATGCCCCACTACACAGTCTATATTATCACGTTGTCATGGACAGGGGCCACCAGCACTATAAGCTAGAGATAGAGGGAGAGTGGTGCGTGCAATGCGCCACTACACAGTCTATATTATCACGTTGTCATGAACAGGGGCCACCAGAACCATAAGCCAGTGTTATGAGGGAGAGTAGTGTGTGCAATGCGCCACTACACAGTCTATATTATCACGTTGTCATGAACAAGGGCCACCAGCACTATAAGCTAGGGATAGAGGGAGAGTGGTGCGTGCAATGCCCCACTACACAGTCTATATTATCACGTTGTCATGGACAGGGGCCACCAGCACTATAAGCTAGAGATAGAGGGATAGTGGTCTGTCCAATGCGCCACTACACAGTCTATATTATCACGTTGTCATGGACAGGGGCCACCAGCACTATAAGCTAGAGATAGAGGGAGAGTGGTGTGTGCAATGCGCCACTACACAGTCTATATTATCACGTTGTCATGGACAGGGGCCACCAGCACTATAAGCTAGAGATAGAGGGAGAGTGGTGTGTGCAATGCGCCACTACACAGTCTATATTATCACGTTGTCATGGACAGGGGCTACCAGTACTATAAGCTAGAGATAGAGGGAGAGTGGTGTGTGCAATGCCCCACTACACAGTCTATATTATCACGTTGTCATGGACAGGGGCCACCAGCACTATAAGCTAGAGATAGAGGGAGAGTGGTGTGTGCAATGCGCCACTACACAGTCTATATTATCACGTTGTCATGGACAGGGGCTACCGGTACTATAAGCTAGAGATAGAGGGAGAGTGGTGTGTGCAATGCGCCACTACACAGTCTATATTATCACGTTGTCATGGACAGGGGCCACCAGTACTATAAGCTAGAGATAGAGGGAGAGTGGTGTGTGCAATGCGCCACTACACAGTCTATATTATCACGTTGTCATGGACAGGGGCCACCAGCACTATAAGCTAGAGATAGAGGGATAGTGGTCTTTGCAATGCGCCACTACACACTCCCCCATATGCATGCACGCCTATTGCTGTAATCAGTGCACATAGTTTACACAGTGCGCATTTTAATTGGATAATCCAATCTCTAACGTACCACAACATGGTAAAAGATTTGCAGTTTTAAATAACCTGTTAACCTACACAAATATTAATGGAAATGTGAAGTATAGGGGTATGTTACACGAGTTAATGATACACGAGTTCAGGATAGACGGGTTATCTGTGTTTACCAGCACTTGCACTTTTAGGACCACTAGAAGGGGCTCTTGGTCTTTCATTTTAAATAGATACTATACGGTGTCACATAAAATTTGTGTGACCTGTAAACTGAAAATACATGAACTCATAATGAAAGATATAAATATTTGGCATGATACTACAAGCTACGAACTTAGGTAGTTTGAAGGCCAAGTTGGTTTTACCACAGTTGGGTCTAAATGTTATCCCATTCAAAATCCATTTAAAACAATTATATTTGAAAACAAATGAAAATGATCCTTGCGTTTCCGAATCTGTATTCATTTCACAATTTTCAATTGTTTATTTTCTACTGTAAAGTCTATCTGAAAAATACCTAGTATTACATTCAGACTTTTCTGTGAAGATCATAACTTAGCTTGGAAGGAATAGGTCCGTTACAAGGCGCAGTCACCCCAGTGTCCAACAAGACGTGGTCAATGATGAACGACCAGGGGTAATTTCCCACAACAAGAGGGACCTCTCGCCAGTGACTGCCGCGGTAAATAGAAGTATGTTTTGCCACCAAGCTTTGATTATCCCCTCTATATATGACTAGATTACACATTCGTGACTACAATAGCAAATCAGTGTAGCTGTTCTAGGTTACAATGGCTCGTAACTTCTGTCTGTCAGCCCACTATTGTTCTTACTAATTGCAGTTTAATTACTGAATCATCCATACCAGAGGACTTTTTTCATAAGAAGCATATATCATATTATGTCAGTAGTTTCATTGGATTTCCTGTGTACCTCAGACCAGCCAATCACCAAAGCTCTTTAAAAAATATGAATGTATTTATACTCGAGTGAAACGTGTGGCTGAAGAGGCATTTTAATACCTTTGATTGTAGTCACATGACAAGCGTTAACAATAATCTCATTGATATAAAACCACAGGATAAAGAACCAAAAGCTTTCCGTATCGTATCACCAGCAGCAGCTGAAACGAATATCAAGGTCGAAATATTGAAACATGTATGGAAGTAAGGATATCAAATGAAATGCAAATCCTAGTTTGCTGGCTTCTCGCGCATGCCTTCACGCGCATCTCGTCATCTCGGGGGCGACGTGTGCCGGCGGGAAACGCTGACGCACTCATTGAACAGCAAACTCATGCATTACTGCCATCTGGCGAGAACAAATTGTCAATCACACCGTAACAATGTGCATAATTCGCACTGAAGACGCAACCTAAAGCTTCAGTACTGAAGAGCGTTTTGCTCTGTATTGGTTACACCTGTCGAGGGCACACAGTGTCAAGCGAATAACACAGGCCTGCCTGTCTGTCCATATCTTTCTAGTATGTACACCTAATTTTATTCTCATGTCGTTTTGATGAATGCTACACATTTCTAGCGTGCACATGTCCGGGCACACAAGTGATCGTCGACTTATTGGTCATCAATATTGACAATAACTGGCAATTAATTCAATTTTCATTGGTAAATAATTTTGCAGCATTTCATCGTGTCATTTCACATTGATTTTTGTCAGTTTAACCCAAATATAAGAGTCATCGCCTACCAATCCAACTATAGCAGTATGTTACATATTGAAGAAAGGTGTATCTCAATTCCCACAAATTGGTAGTTCTATATTCCAATCGAAGGGCAGCTGTCTTCAACTTTTGTATTTTGACTTTTGCGATCTGACTGTACTGACACTAATCAAGCATGTCACAGGCAAACTAATGGGGAAGTGTCAGGGATCACCATTCCTCAGTTGTCTCTATTCATAATTTACCTTCTTCTTGAGTCATTGGTTTTCCAAATATGCCATATTTTACATCTGTTATGCAACCACTTGCAGTAGTGAAAAGAAACAGGGCCTCTTCTATCAATGTCAAAATTTGTGATAAATCAGACTGACGGGACAATTTGGAGCAGCACAGGTTATTCATATGGATAAATTCCTTCTAATTCAGTTTTCATACACTGAAGCTTGGCTGTGAGGGTCATGTGGACCGGTTTGATAATCATACATGTTACAAATCAAAGATGCTGCTTTTGGTGTATAGAACAGTATGGATGCAACAAAATAAAAATGTTTGTGAACGGGAATGTGAATCAATCATTCATAAAATGTGGTTTATTGGTGCATTCACTGTAAGTAGTTGTGACAGTAAATTTGCTGTTAATTTGAGGTTCCTATTTTTTGCATCTACAGTAACTTTTGCTGTAAAATATTACAGATCTTAATTTGTTTTAAATATCATTGATTAATGACATGACAGTGTCGAGCATTCTTCGAATATCCTTTGCAGTTCAACAATTAAAAAAAGAGGCAAAGAAATAGCTTTGGAAAATAATCGTACACACCAATAGTTATTACATGACATCAATATATATTGTTATTTTGGTAAGTATTGCAATGAAAATACAGCAAAAGTTGCTTTTAAGTTCTTTTATCAGTGACGAGTAGAGAAAGACACACATCTGGATATGTAATGATTCATTAAATACACTTGCATTTAATATTGCTCGGTACAAAGGCTTCTTCTGAAAATGATTTAATGCTTGACAGTCTCGAGTCAACTCACAACAAAGCCTTAATGAACATCAGCCTGATGTAGACATGTGTAAGTGAGGGCTACACTGCAGTGTACATGCATGCCATTGTGACCCACCTTGTAGTATAGATGCATACCAGTTTCAGCCACCCTATAGTGTAGATGCAAACTGATGTCAGCCACCCTATAGTGTAGATGCATACTGGTGTCAGCCACCCTATAGTGTAGATGCAAACTGATGTCAGCCACCCTATAGTGTAGATGCATACTGGTGTCAGCCACCCTATAGTGTAGATGCAAACTGATGTCAGCCACCCTATAGTGTAGATGCAAACTGATGTCAGCCACCCTATAGTGTAGATGCAAACTGATGTCAGCCACCCTGTAGTGTAGATGCATACTGGTGTCAGCCACCATATAGTGTAGATGCAAACTGATGTCAGCCACCCTATAGTGTAGATGCAAACTGATGTCAGCCACCCTGTAGTGTAGATGCATACTGGTGTCAGCCACCCTATAGTGTAGATGCAAACTGATGTCAGCCACTCTATAGTGTAGATGCAAACTGATGTCAGCCACCCTATAGTGTAGATGCATACTGGTGTCAGCCACCCTGTAGTGTAGATGCATACTGGTGTCAGCCACCATATAGTGTAGATGCATACTGGTGTCAACCACTCTATAGTGTAGATGCATACCAGTTTCAGCCACCCTATAGTGTAGATGCATACTGGTGTCAGCCACCCTGTAGTGTAGATGCATACCATACTGGTGTCAGCCACCATATAGTGTAGATGCATACTGGTGTCAACCACTCTATAGTGTAGATGCATACCAGTTTCAGCCACCCTATAGTGTAGATGCATACTGATGTCAGCCACTCTATAGTGTAGATACATACTGGTGTCAGCCACCCTATAGTGTAGATACATACTGGTTTCAGCCACCCTGTAGTGTAGATGGATACCGGTGTCAGCCACCCTATAGTGTAGATGCATACTTGTGTCAGCCACCCTGTAGTGTAGATGCATACTGGTGTCAGCCACCCAATAGTGTAGATGGATACTGGTGTCAGCCACCCTATAGTGAAGATGCATACTGGTGTCAGCCACCATATAGTGTAGATGCATACTGGTGTCAACCACCCAATAGTGTAGATGGATACTGGTGTCAGCCACCCTATAGTGTAGATGCATACTGGTGTCAGCTACTCTATAGTGTAGATGCATACTGGTGTCAGCCACCCTGTAGTGTAGATGGATAGTGGTGTCAGCCACCCTGTAGTGTAGATGCATACTGATGTCAGCCACCCAATAGTGTAGATGGATGCCGGTGTCAGCCACCCTATAGTGTAGATGGATGCCGGTGTCAGCCACCCTGTAGTGTAGATGGATAGTGGTGTCTGCCACCCTGTAGTGTAGATGGATAGTGGTGTCAGCCACTCTATAGTGTAGATGCATACTGGTGTCAGCCACCCTATAGTGTAGATGCATACTGGTGTCAGCCACTCTATAGTGTAGATACATACCGGTGTCAGCCACCCAATAGTGTAGATACATACCGGTGTCAGCCACCCAATAGTGTAGATGGATGCCGGTGTCATCCACCCTATAGTGGAGATGCAAACTGGTGTCAACCACCCTATAGTGTAGATGCATACTGGTGTCAGCCACCCTATAGTGTAGATGCATACTGATGTAAGCCACCCTATAGTGTAGATGCATACTGGTGTCAGCCACCCTATAGTGTAGATACATACCGGTGTCAGCCACCCAATAGTGTAGATGCATACTGGTGTCAGCCACTCTATAGTGTAGATACATACCGGTGTCAGCCACCCAATAGTGTAGATGGATGCCGGTGTCATCCACCCTATAGTGGAGATGCAAACTGGTGTCAACCACCCTATAGTGTAGATGCATACTGGTGTCAGCCACCCTATAGTGTAGATGCATACTGATGTAAGCCACCCTATAGTGTAGATGCATACTGGTGTCAGCCACCCTATAGTGTAGATACATACCGGTGTCAGCCACCCAATAGTGTAGATGCATACTGGTGTCAGCCACTCTATAGTGTAGATACATACCGGTGTCAGCCACCCAATAGTGTAGATACACACCGGTGTCAGCCACCCAATAGTGTAGATGGATGCCGGTGTCAGCCACCCTATAGTGTAGATGCATACTGGTGTCAGCCACCCTATAATGTAGATGCATACTGATGTCAGCCACCCTATAGTGTAGATACATACCGGTGTCTGCCACCCAATAGTGTAGATGCATACTGGTGTCAGCCACTCTATAGTGTAGATACATACCGGTGTCAGCCACCCAATAGTGTAGATACATACCGGTGTCAGCCACCCAATAGTGTAGATGGATGCCGGTGTCAGCCACCCTATAGTGTAGATGCATACTGGTGTCAGCCACCCTAAAGTGTAGATGCATACTGGTGTCAGCCACCCTATAGTGTAGATGCATACTGGTGTCAGCCACCCTATAGTGTAGATACATACTGGTGTCCACCACCCTATAGTGTAGATTGATAGTCGTGTCAGCCACTCTATAGTGTAGATCCATACTGGTGTCAGCCACCCTATAGTGTAGATGCATACTGGTGTCAGCCACCCTATAGTGTAGATGGATGCCGGTGTCAGCCACCCTATAGTGTAGATGCATACTGGTGTCAGCCACCCTAAAGTGTAGATGCATACTGGTGTCAGCCACCCTATAGTGTAGATGCATACTGGTGTCAGCCACCCTGTAGTGTAGATACATACTGGTGTCCGCCACCCTATAGTGTAGATGGATAGTCTTGTCAGCCACTCTATAGTGTAGATCCATACTGGTGTCAGCCACCCTATAGTGTAGATACATACCGGTGTCTGCCACCCAATAGTGTAGATGCATACTGGTGTCAGCCATCCTATAGTGTAGATACATGCCGGTGTCTGCCACCCAATAGTGTAGATGCATACTGGTGTCAGCCACTCTATAGTGTAGATACATACCGGTGTCAGCCACCCAATAGTGTAGATACATACCGGTGTCAGCCACCCAATAGTGTAGATGGATGCCGGTGTCAGCCACCCTATAGTGTAGATGCATACTGGTTTCAGCCACCCTGTAGTGTAGATGCATACTGATGTCAGCCACCCAATAGTGTAGATGGATGCCGGTGTCAGCCACCCTATAGTGTAGATGGATGCCGGTGTCAGCCACCCTGTAGTGTAGATGGATAGTGGTGTCTGCCACCCTGTAGTGTAGATGGATAGTGGTGTCTGCCACCCTGTAGTGTAGATGGATAGTGGTGTCAGCCACTCTATAGTGTAGATGCATACTGGTGTCAGCCACCCTATAGTGTAGATGCATACTGGTGTCAGCCACTCTATAGTGTAGATACATACCGGTGTCAGCCACCCAATAGTGTAGATACATACCGGTGTCAGCCACCCAATAGTGTAGATACATACCGGTGTCAGCCACCCAATAGTGTAGATGCATACTGGTGTCAGCCACCCTAAAGTGTAGATGCATACTGGTGTCAGCCACCCTATAGTGTAGATGCATACTGGTGTCAGCCACCCTATAGTGTAGATACATACTGGTGTCCACCACCCTATAGTGTAGATTGATAGTCGTGTCAGCCACTCTATAGTGTAGATCCATACTGGTGTCAGCCACCCTATAGTGTAGATGCATACTGGTGTCAGCCACCCTATAGTGTAGATGGATGCCGGTGTCAGCCACCCTATAGTGTAGATGCATACTGGTGTCAGCCACCCTAAAGTGTAGATGCATACTGGTGTCAGCCACCCTATAGTGTAGATGCATACTGGTGTCAGCCACCCTGTAGTGTAGATACATACTGGTGTCCGCCATCCTATAGTGTAGATGGATAGTCGTGTCAGCCACTCTATAGTGTAGATCCATACTGGTGTCAGCCACCCTATAGTGTAGATGCATACTGGTGTCAGCCACCCTATAGTGTAGATGGATGCCGGTGTCAGCCACCCTATAGTGTAGATGCATACTGGTGTCAGCCACCCTAAAGTGTAGATGCATACTGGTGTCAGCCACCCTATAGTGTAGATGCATACTGGTGTCAGCCACCCTGTAGTGTAGATACATACTGGTGTCCGCCACCCTATAGTGTAGATGGATAGTCGTGTCAGCCACTCTATAGTGTAGATCCATACTGGTGTCAGCCACCCTATAGTGTAGATACATACCGGTGTCTGCCACCCAATAGTGTAGATGCATACTGGTGTCAGCCATCCTATAGTGTAGATACATGCCGGTGTCTGCCACCCAATAGTGTAGATGCATACTGGTGTCAGCCACTCTATAGTGTAGATACATACCGGTGTCAGCCACCCAATAGTGTAGATACATACCGGTGTCAGCCACCCAATAGTGTAGATGGATGCCGGTGTCAGCCACCCTATAGTGTAGATGCATACTGGTTTCAGCCACCCTATAGTGTAGATGCATACTGGTGTCAGCCACCCTATAGTGTAGATACATACTGGTGTCAGCCACCCAATAGTGTAGATGGATGCCGGTGTCAGCCACCCTATAGTGTAGATACATACTGGTGTCCACCACCCTATAGTGTAGATGGATGCCGGTGTCAGCCACCCTATAGTGTAGATACATACTGGTGTCCACCACCCTATAGTGTAGATGGATAGTCGTGTCAGCCACTCTATAGTGTAGATCCATACTGGTGTCAGCCACCCTATAGTGTAGATGCATACTGGTGTCAGCCACCCTATAGTGTAGATGGATGCCGGTGTCAGCCACCCTATAGTGTAGATGCATACTGGTGTCAGCCACCCTAAAGTGTAGATGCATACTGGTGTCAGCCACCCTATAGTGTAGATGCATACTGGTGTCAGCCACCCTGTAGTGTAGATACATACTGGTGTCCGCCACCCTATAGTGTAGATGGATAGTCGTGTCAGCCACTCTATAGTGTAGATCCATACTGGTGTAAGCCACTCTGTAGGTTTGATTAAATACCTGATACATGGAAATTGTTACACAGTAAAGCAGCAAGCATTACACCCCATATAACACTTCATTAATTACGGAGGCATGGATGTCAAGGAGTTGTCAATGGTGAGAGTTGTTCTATTGACCACACAATATAATTACACATTGCTTCACCCTGTATTTGGGACGGGCAATGGTTCAACTGGAAGTGTTCCAGCTTGGTCAGGGAGAGCTTCAGGGTGAGCTTCAGACGATTCTTTATCAAGGAAGACGAATAATATCCTAACATGCATAAACTCCAAATATCGGCAATGGCACAAGGGACAAGCAAAACTAGATTGTTTGTATATCAATATTTTGTCAATTCATTAAAAATGGTATGACACTTTTGAAGTTGTTCACGTTTGTATTCTCAACTCAAACAATTCGAAGACACAAGCCGACACCAACTAAGGCCGCGTATTGGCCAGAAACTCACATTAGCCAGCGAGTACATTTCCCTATTAGATGAGGTTGCAAAACCTTGTCAACAGTAGAAGGTTATAATATATTTTTCGTGTTTTTTTGTGTGTGTATTTTAGTACTCCAAGATAAACCAAACTAAAATATGTTCTTAAAATGAAAGTCGGACTGGGCCTGCTCTCTGTGTGTCTGTGTGTTTGGGGTTTTAAATTAATTTCAATATTATTTCAGTCATATCATGACGAGACGTACTTAACAATTTGCATCACAGAAGAACTGATGGTAATAAGCTTGCGCTCCATCCAACTGTGATTAGGCGATATCACGTGACCGCTGGTGATGTAGTGGAAATGAACCCCGGCACTGTTAATAATCAGGTTAATAAGACCTCAAACGATCCTATTTTCCGCGGCGTTTCCAGACTCATAAGTATAATTCACATATTATATTCTTTAAGTTCCAAGCATACATATCAGTTACATATATCAGGCACATACACTCAAATGGACCAACTGAATACAATATCAATAAGGGAGTAGATAATCCGAGGCGTGTAAATCTTTATCCCACCCTCACGTGCGCTGTTGAGAAGTGTAACTTTAATTACATTATTACATCAAAATCAGTGACCGACTGATCTATTTCCTCCCGGGATAGGCACTGGCCCCATTGTTATGTGTCCTTTTCTCGAATTATTTCACCGAGATTTGCGTTCGTTATCTATTGTTGGGATTAAAAACAAACACAATGTCTTGTCAGCTTAGGAATTATCCGGAAAACGTGATTTGATGTTTGACGCAAAATCTCTTCATGTGGGAAAGAGCCATTAGGCAAATATCAGATTTCCTTTCTGAAATAAACACAATGCAAAGCGCATCAGTATCACTGACAATAGAATGTGACAACTTAATACAAATCTTGCATATTTTTATTGGAAAAGTGGCAATATATGCAACTGAGGTGTCAAAATATTTGTCTGTAAGCATTCTGTTTCACGTTTTGAGCAAAGCACATGGGACCCTTCAAAGGCAAAAAGTGTTGCTTAATTGAATATGCTTTCAATGTGCGATTACAAATAAAACCAATCTATTTAATATTATGTAACATTTTGCTAGCTTTTTGCAATTATATGTGCGCTAAGTAATAGAATCTGCAAAAAATGATTAATATATTTGAGAAGAATCCCATATCGCTTATGAGTATACCAGTGTAATATAGGCAATTATTTTGACAAGACAATATTGTAAAGAGTCGCTTGAATATAAAAAGACAACCTGACTTTTTACAACATATAAGGTGCAGTAGACGAAAGATAATTACACCGGGACGCTGTCTCTTTCGGGCCAATATTTGTTTTCCCTTATTTCTACATTAATGCTTATTTCAGCATTGTTAAACACAACTGTCATGGACGCTTGTTTGATGTCTTATATGGAGCCAACATGATAGAAATCTGCATTTATCTAATAGAGAGGAAAATCAATGGTAGTTTGTGGCTGCATGGTAATTATAAGGTGATCTGTCCGGGGGGCAGTGCGACTTGTCACACTAGTCCCGCAGCAAGATGTGCACAAGGGACAGCGCCCTGTCAATATCTATCTACATAGAGCTATTCATGTCATACGCCACATTATCAAAGAGGCCACGACGAAGGACATTGTCAAGTAAAACATAATAATGGTAAACAACATTACAAGAAATAGTTCTTTAGAATTACTATAATGTGCTGTGGACACTCCAGAGTTGATGGATTTATTTCATAGTTTTTTTAAGAATTTCAGAATTTTGGAGAATTTCATCTCATGATAATAAGTATTGACGCATGTGTGTATATGTGAGTACATAAATATGGGTGCGTATATATATATATGTGTGTGCATATGAACTGGTAACGTATTTCTCACCAGGTGTGCCATTATTCAAGCACATTTAACAATTGAAATCTAAAGGTAAAATTTCCGAAAGTTACCACCATCTGAAAATAAACACAATCTGGAAGTACAATCTAGAACTAAAACAAAATAATTACTGTCTAAAATAACGATTAAAAAGCTCTGTTAGTACCCACCTTCGGCAAGTAATTCACCAACACTGAGAGGCTGAGATAGGGCACACTGAGATAGGTCACACCGAGAGGCTGAGATAGGTCGCACTGAGAGACTGAGATAGGTCACACTGAGAGGCTGAGATAGGGCACACTGAGAGGCTGAGATAGGGCACACTGAGAGGCTGAGATAGGGCACACTGAGAGGCTGAGATAGGGCACACTGAGAGACTGAGATAGGTCACACTGAGAGAGGGCACGCTGAGAGGCTGAGATAGGTCACACTGAGAGACTGAGATAGGGCACACTGAGAGACTGAGATAGGGCACACTGAGAGGCTGAGATAGGTCACACTGAGAGGCTGAGATAGGTCACACTGAGAGACTGAGATAGGGCACACTGAGAGACTGAGATAGGGCACACTGAGAGGCTGAGATAGGTCACACTGAGAGGCTGAGATAGGTCACACTGCGAGACTGAGATAGGTCACACTGAGATAGGTCACACTGAGAGGCTGAGATAGGGCACACTGAGAGGCTGAGATAGGGCACACTGAGAGGCTGAGATAGGTCACACTGCGAGACTGAGATAGGTCACACTGAGATAGGTCACACTGAGAGGCTGAGATAGGTCACACTAAGAGGCTGAGATAGGGCACACTGAGAGGCTGATATAGGTCACACTGAGAGGCTGAGATAGGGCACACTGAGATAGGTCACACTGAGAGGCTGAGATAGGTCACAATGAGAGGCTGAGATAGGGCACACTGAGAGACTGAGATAGGTCACACTGAGAGGCTGAGATAGGGCACACTGAGAGGCTGAGATAGGTCACACTAAGAGGCTGAGATAGGTCACACTGAGAGACTGAGATAGGTCACACTGAGAGGCTGAGATAGGGCACACTGAGAGGCTGAGATAGGTCACACTGAGAGGCTGAGATAGGTCACACTGAGAGGCTGAGATAGGGCACACTGAGAGACTGAGATAGGTCACACTGAGAGACTGAGATAGGTCACACTGAGAGGCTGAGATAGAGCACAATGAGAGACTGAGATAGGTCACACTGAGATAGGTCACACTGAGAGGCTGAGATAGGTCACACTAAGAGGCTGAGATAGGTCACACTGAGAGGCTGAGATAGGTCACAATGAGAGGCTGAGATAGGTCACACTGAGAGGCTGAGATAGGGCACAATGAGAGGCTGAGATAGGGCACACTGAGAGACTGAGATAGGTCACACTGAGAGGCTGAGATAGGGCACACTGAGAGGCTGAGGTAGGGCACACTGAGAGGCTGAGATAGGTCACAATGAGAGACTGAGATAGGGCACAATGAGAGGCTGAGATAGGTCACACTGAGAGGCTGAGATAGGGCACAATGAGAGGCTGAGATAGGTCACACTGAGAGGCTGAGATAGGTCACACTGAGATAGGTCACACTGAGATAGGTCACAATGAGAGGCTGAGATAGGGCACAATGAGAGGCTGAGATAGGGCACACTGAGAGGCTGAGATAGGTCACACCGAGAGACTGAGATAGGTCACACTGAGATAGGTCACACTGAGAGGCTGAGATAGGGCACAATGAGAGGCTGAGATAGGGCACACTGAGAGGCTGAGATAGGTCACACTGAGAGGCTGAGATAGGGCACACTGAGAGGCTGAGATAGGTCACACTGAGAGGCTGAGATAGGTCACACTGAGAGGCTGAGATAGAGCACAATGAGAGGCTGAGATAGGTCACACTGAGATAGGTCACACTGAGATAGGTCACAATGAGAGGCTGAGATAGGTCACAATGAGAGGCTGAGATAGGGCACACTGAGAGGCTGAGATAGGCCACACTGAGAGACTGAGATAGGTCACGCTGAGAGGCTGAGATAGGTCACACTGAGAGGCTGAGATAGGTCACACTGAGAGACTGAGATAGGTCACACTGAGATAGGTCACACTGAGATAGGGCACACTGAGAGACTGAGATAGGTCACACTGAGATAGGTCACACTGAGATAGGTCACACTGAGAGGCTGAGATAGGTCACAATGAGAGACTGAGATAGGGCACACTGAGAGGCTGAGATAGGGCACACTGAGAGGCTGAGATAGGTCACACTGAGAGGCTGAGATAGGGCACACTGAGAGGCTGAGATAGGTCACACTGAGAGACTGAGATAGGTCACACTGAGAGGCTGAGATAGGTCACACTGAGAGGCTGAGATAGGGCACACCGAGAGACTGAGATAGGTCACACTGAGAGGCTAAGATAGGTCACACTGAGAGGCTGAGATAGGTCACAATGAGAGACTGAGATAGGGCACACTGAGAGGCTGAGATAGGTCACAATGAGAGGCTGAGATAGGGCACACTGAGAGGCTGAGATAGGGCACAATGAGAGGCTGAGATAGGGCACACTGAGAGGCTGAGATAGGTCACACTGAGAGGCTGAGATAGGGCACACTGAGAGGCTGAGATAGGGCACACTGAGAGACTGAGATAGGTCACACTGAGAGGCTGAGATAGGTCACACTGAGAGACTGAGATAGGGCACACTGAGAGGCTGAGATAGGGCACACTGAGATAGGTCACACTGAGATAGGTCACACTGAGATAGGTCACACTAAGAGGCTGAGATAGGTCACACTGAGAGGCTGAGATAGGTCACACTGAGAGGCTGAGATAGGTCACACTGAGAGGCTGAGATAGGTCACGCTGAGAGAGGGCACGCTGAGAGACTGAGATAGGTCATACTGTGATATTGAAATAGCTGACACTGCATGATAGATAAAGGCCATAGAGCTAAGGAGCCAGATTATCCACTACAATGGCCATATCATGAGAGACAGATTATCCACAGAAGTGACCATATCAAGACAGATTATCCACTACAATGGCCATATCACGAGAGATATATCATAAATTGACCTGACTATATCAGAGGAGACAGAGCAAAAATGGACAAATTCAACTTTAGACATTTAAGCAATGTGAAAGAAACCCACCACCTTCCGTCCCACACTTGTATCATCAAGAAAGGTACACATTCTCTTCAGATGAGACAGATTATCCACTGGTATGACTAAATAAGGAGATTGTCTCCTCATGTAGCAATAACGAGAGAGAGAAATAGCCATTACCATGGCAATAGTGAATGAAAGAGAAATAACCATTAACGGGAGAGACATTCTTTTCAATGTGACAATATCAGATACATTTGCTTCTAGGTTTATAATCAATTTCAGAAGAATGCATCTTATTAATCTGTTCGTAAGATACATTCCTCTTTTAAGGGACCATGTCTGCATAATAATTTTGTTTTTATCCACGCGACGTAAATTCCTGAAGACAAACTCCTGACAAGAGTAACAAACGTACAGACAACTAAACAGTATTCCCTGTGCACTCATCATTTCCCTTCATGTCGAGATGTCCAATGTAGGAACCCAGCAGTAAACATCGGCGGTAACTTAACTGTCTCTTTAACATACAGGACTGACATAATTCAATTCTTCTAGGATTCATCGCTAAACATATCAAGCCATTACCGAGGCTGATTATCTTTGTACCAGATTAATTAACTTCTCATATATATATATATATATATATATATATATATATATATATATATATATATATACGACTAGGCAGGCGAGTATGCACGGGTGATATGTATATATTACAAGGGGCAGACAGAGGCCAGTGGCGCAGTGTACAGGTGGAATATCCAACATGTGCTGAATTGTCTGACAACTCACACGTGGATTACTCGTGGCAGCTGAGACATTTGTCTCACGGCGATAGTGTGCAACATGTTGCATATATCTAAGGGCCTTAATGTTTTCCTTTTGTGTTTGCATAACACAACGAAGCAATAATCAGTGAGAGAAATCGGTAAACGACGATTCCATAAGAGCAACTGTCTGCATAATCCTGGCACCAAGCCATGTTCTGATGACAACTATTAAGATCCTATTATTACCTAAGGGAAGCTAACATTCTTGGCATCCTGAATTCTCACTAATGGAAATCTCTCTCTCTCTCTCTCACACACACACACACACACACACACACACACACACACACACACACACACATATATATATCTGTGTGTGTGTGTGTGTGTATTTAATATTATTGCTTTATCTATTTTTAACAGGTTACATGATTAGAGTTTGTATATATCGCTTGCCACGTATTCATATTGCGAATCTATTCCTTGTTGTTAACATTCATTATATACTTTATCCAACATACTCGAGCCTCTGGACTGTTTGGCTTATTTGTAAGTCTAACCTCTGCTTATCAACACAAGACACATTTGGCTGGACCCATACCGTATTTGAATATAACAAAGGATTACAATTCCATCGGAAGGAGAAAGAGGCGCCCATTTACATCGGCACGTAACACCACTAATCTGCGCTGTGTCACTCTTGTTGTCCCTCACAAGGTTTGTCTTCATATTTGTTCTGTATCTCATATGTGGCTGCTTTGTCTAGCTCCAGAGGATTATGCGCCCGATGACCTTTCTGGAGACACGAGAAAGAAAATTTCTGTATATTTTATTCAAGAGAAATCAAATTCAAGACCACGATAGACTCCAAAATGTTTAAAACAATGAGTTTGCTTTTCTTGACGGAAATCAATGTAATTATTCGCGGTCTAAGTAATACATCTGATCATGGTAATGTCTCTGTTCTGACACACAGTTATATTTCAGTTTGTTTGCTTACAATGCGATAAAGTCTGCTCTACATGTCGAGATGTTTCTCAGTGTTATATGGTCTGCTCTGTATACAGAGGGTAAACGTCATTGTGTTATATAGTCTGCTATACATATAGAGGGAAAACCACTCTGTCTTACTTTGTCTGCTATACACATAGAGGGGAAACCACTCTGTGTTACTTTGTCTGCTATACACATAGAGGGGAAACCACTCTGTGTTACTTTGTCTGCTATACACATAGAGGGGAAACCACTCTGTGTTACTTTGTCTGCTATACATATAGAGGGAAAACCACTCTGTGTTACTTTGTCTGCTATACATATAGAGGGAAAACCACTCTGTGTTACTTTGTCTGCTATACATATAGAGGGAAAACCACTCTGTGTTACTTTGTCTGCTATACATATAGAGGGGTTAACCACTCTGTGTTACTTTGTCTGCTATACACATAGAGGGGTAAACGACTCTGTGTTACTTTGTCTGCTATACATATAGAGGGGTTAACGACTCTGTGTTACTTTGTCTGCTATACACATAGAGGGGTAAACCACTCTGTGTTACTTTGTCTGCTATACACATAGAGGGGAAACCACTCTGTGTTACTTTGTCTGATATACACATAGAGGGAAAACCACTCTCTGTTACTTTGTCCGCTATACACATAGAGGGGAAACCACTCTGTGTTACTTTGTCTGCTATACATATAGAGGGGTAAACCACTTTGTCTGCTATACACATAGAGGGAAACCACTCTGTGTTACTTTGTCCGCTATACACATAGAGAGAAAACCACTCTGTGTTACTTTGCCTGCTACACACTTAGAGGGGAAACTTCTCAGAGCTTTATGGTCTATGAAAAAAAGAGGTATGTTTATTAGTGCTATGTGGTCTGTTACACATATGGAGGGATGCTAGTTGGTGCCATGTGGTCTGTTAGACATATGGAGGGATGCTAGTTGGTGCCATATAGTCTGTTACAGGTATGGCGGGATGATAGGTGGTGCCATATGGTCTATTACACATATGGAGGGATGTTAGTTGGTGCCATGTGGTCTGTTAGACATATGGAGTGATGCTAGTTGGTGCCATGTGATCTATTACACATATGGAGGGATGCTAGTTGGTGCCATATGGTCTATTACACATATGGAGGGATGCTAGTTGGTGCCATGTGTTCTATTACACATATGGAGGGATGCTAGTTGGTGCCATGTGGTCTGTTACACATATGGAGGGATGCTAGTTGGTGCCATGTGGTCTGTTAGACATATGGAGGGATGCTAGTTGGTGCCATATAGTCTGTTACAGGTATGGCTGGATGATAGGTGGTGCCATATGGTCTATTACACATATGGAGGGATGCTAGTTGGTGCCATGTGGTCTGTTAAACATATGGAGTGATGCTAGTTGGTGCCATGTGATCTATTACACATATGGAGGGATGCTAGTTGGTGCCATATGGTCTATTACACATATGGAGGGATGCTAGTTGGTGCCATGTGTTCTATTACACATATGGAGGGATGCTAGTTGGTGCCATGTGGTCTGTTACACATATGGAGGGATGCTAGTTAGTGCCATATGGTCTGTTACACATATGGAAGGATGCTAGTTTGTGTCATGTGGTCTATTACACATATGGAGGGATGCTAGTTGGTGCCATGTGCTCTATTACACATATGGAGGGATGCTAGTTTGTGCCATGTGGTCTGTTACATATATGGAGGGATGCTAGTTGGTGCCATGTGGTCTATTACACAAATGGAGGAATGCTAGTTGGTGCCATGTGGTCTGTTAGACATATGGAGGGATGCTAGTTGGTGCCATATGGTCTATTACACATATGGAGGGATGCTAGTTGGTGCCATGTGGTCTATTACACAAATGGAGGGATGCTAGTTGGTGCCATGTGGTCTGTTACACATATGGAAGGATGCTAGTTGGTGCCATGTGGTCTATTACACATATGGAGGGATGCTAGTTGGTGCCATGTGTTTTTTTACACATATGGAGGGATGCTAGTTGGTGCCATATGGTCTGTTAGAAATATGGAGGGATGCTAGTTAGTGCCATATGGTCTGCTACACAAATGGAGGGATGCTAGTTAGTGCCATATGGTCTATTACACATATGGAGGGATGCTAGTTGGTGCCATGTGGTCTGTTACACATATGGAGGGATGCTAGTTAGTGCCATGTGGTCTGCTACACAAATGGAGGGATGCTAGTTGGTGCCATGTGGTCTGTTACACATATGGAGGGATGCTAGTTGGTGCCATGTGGTCTGTTACACATATGGAAGGATGCTAGTTGGCGCCATATGGTCTGTTACAGATATGGAGGGATGCTAGTTGGTGCCATATGGTCTATTACACATATGGAGGGATGCTAGTTGGTGCCATATGGTCTGTTAGAAATATGGAGGGATGCTAGTTAGTGCCATATGGTCTATTACACATATGGAAGGATGATAGTTAGTGCCATATGGTCTATTACACATATGGAGGGATGCTAGTTGGTGCCATGTGGTCTGTTATACATATGGAGGGATGCTAGTTAGTGCCATGTGGTCTGCTACACAAATGGAGGGATGCTAGTTAGTGCCATGTGGTCTATTACACATATGGAGGGATGCTAGTTGGTGCCATGTGGTCTGTTACACATATGGAGGGATGCTAGTTGGTGCCATGTGGTCTGTTACACATATGGAGGGATGCTAGTTGGTGCCATATGGTCTGTTACATATATGGAGGGATGCTAGTTGGTGCCATGTGGTCTATTACACATATGGAGGGATGCTAGTTGGTGCCATGTGGTCTGTTAGACATATGGAGGGATGCTAGTTGGTGCCATGTGGTCTATTACACATATGGAAGGATGCTAGTTGGTGCCATGTGGTCTGTTAGACATATTGAAGGATGCTAGTTGGTGCCATATAGTCTGTTACAGGTATGGAGGGATGCTAGTTGGTGCCATGTGGTCTATTAGACATATAGACGATGTTTTATTTTCCACATAGAGAACCACATTACCTTCCAGCCTCTCAGGGCACGTGCACTACTGTGTGTGTGCTGAGATTCCCATACTTGAAGCTAATACGGTTCTCCATGATATATGTTCTAAGTATTCTGGACGCAATTGCATTACCAAATCAAGGACAAATAAAACAGAAAATAACATAATAACAGTATTAATAATAATCATAAAAGTCCCTATAGATTTGTTTGATAATCTTATTGACATTTCCATGAATTTCACATTAAAATTTAAAATCACACATTCACATTAAACTTAAGGGGCTCATTAATATATTCCTCTATAAGTGAATAAAGCTGTCCCTAGTATGCTAGTGTATGTCTGACGTAGTGATTATTGTTACACATTCAGGGAAGCATTTCATTTTCGAATGCATTTTCAGTAGCATTTTATATAAGCAATATAATGATAGTGATCATTGCTTTCCCATATGAAATATTTACAATACACTAATGAATTTTATAAACCACAGTGAAATAATACCGATCCGAGAATTGATGCAAGACAGAAAATAGTACAAGTTTGGTGGAGATGAAGTTGTAGATCTCTTTCGTATGGTACTTTTTCTCATTGAAACTGCATATGGAAACTGTTCAAACATGTTTTCCTTAAGAAAGTCATTTTAAACAGGGTGCCATATGCTTGATTTTTTGCAAATGTTTCAAGAATCTGAATGAATACAATTATTTCAACTGCAGTATCTAAAAGATATCGATATTGGCGACATACTCTCATAAAGAGACAACCCTAATTTGTTTGCATGTAAGAAATATCTAATTAAAAAAACATATCTTACAAAACAGTCATTAAAATATTCATATTATACAGTGTAATATTTAATGTTTATTACGCTTTAATATCAAGACAATGAATTCATAAATGAGTGGTTGTTTGACGGCATACCGACTAATTTCAATACAGCACGTTAGGGATCAACATGGGGCCAAACTATTTGAATATCCTACTTTTCAGATGTCAAAAGCAAACATAATTTATCCAAAAAAGTGATCCCGACATTCATAAATAGAATTAATTATTTAATTCACTTTTAAAACAAAATTGTGATGAATTATGTAATTTATGTATGGTATAAAGTTATTAAGCTTTATATTTCAAAGAAATTAGAATTATATTTTGAATAACATCTGCTAAAAAAAATTCCATCATGGTCGCTTTCCCACAAAATGAACACATTACTTGGGATTTGTGCGCAACCATATAACTGAGCCACTTTTGTGATACCGAGCCATCTGGAAATATAGCAACCGGTAACCGGGTTGAAAGCGACCTCCTTTAATCAATCGCATATCACGTATTATCGCCCAAGTGGCAGGTCAGAGACAGATTAGTGGCTTCTCGTGGCGTTGACAAATCACAAGATACTTCCAATATGATAAAAAGATATAATTAGTCTGCACATGACGTGACGTTCATTGATGACACATCAAACCAGTGGTCAAAGACCGTCTCTGACCATAAAATAACCATGCCACTTCCTGTATGTACATGTGGGGAAGTCATGGATAGAGTGAGACAATAGACATTGCCTTGGAGATTTCCCTGCCTGGAATTGAAGTAAGCCTCAAGTAGCCTGCCCCATGGCAAGCAGATTACTATCAGTCACCTCCTGTAACTGGTATGGTTTATATGTCTAAGGCAAAAAGGAAATTCGATTTCTTCACTTATTCCAATCAGTTTGGACCCTGCTGTTTGTAGACGGGTGTCCGTAGTGGGTTGTCCATAACTTGAATAGTTACTCATTGGACATGAAATATATTTATATTAAACATCTGTCATATATTTTCATAACGGTGTGTTGTAAATGAGAGAATATGCAGATATTTGAATTGATAACTATATATCAATTGTCATGTGAACGATGGAAAATGATAAGATAAGTTATTAAGCTAATAGCATTGCAATGCTGATCTTATCAAGGTGCTCATTTGCCAGATTTGATATTCTAAAAGATAGAAAAATGGGTTCGCCATATTTGAACGTCCACCACATATTCTATTATGTATAGTCATTGTAAATTCATGTATGAATATGAGTACGTGGCAAGTGATATATACAAACTCTAATCATGCAACCTGTTAAAAATAGATAAAGCAAAGAGGACCTTCAAAGTTTATACATATCCCTAAAGGATATATATATATATATATATATATATATATATATATATATATATATATATATATATATATATATATATATATATATATATATATATATATATATATATATATATATATATATATGTGTGTGTGTGTGTATGTATGTGTATATTAATGCGTGTATATATGACCCATGCGACGTCTTAGAATTGGCCAATATTATCATAAATACATTTATTTCATTCAATCTTGCACGTGCCGTGCGGTGGCCTTTAATAATGTGACCACAGCTATGGCATAATTCAAATTGTCACTGATGAACTCCCTGGCGCCCGGGACCCTATGAAGCTGACCGATTCTTACTTCAAATGTGACTGAAGTATAAGATGGACAACCCTGACTCATACCTCAACAGACCTGGAAAATAAGTAGACAAACTGGAGACCCCTGACAATGTATATTTATTATCACCGAGGTGTTCTTGAACCCGTGGCAAAGAAATGTAAAATCCTGACTTGATATAAAGGAAATCAGCTCTATTCCCATTTATTCATTATCTAAATATATTGATGAAAAACAAGACTTTTTTCCAGGTCCAACCCATGTGAATATCTCCATGAACAATTCTTACTTTCAAATAGTCTATTTCAGTGATTAATACCTGCTTGTCACATTTTATGCCCATGTATTATTCACTTTAGGTTGGAATATATCAATTATCTCAAATGTGAAAAATCTGCCAAGTCTGTGAAGTATCCAAAATCACATATCCCACAGTCCAGCATACCGATTCTGTAGAAATACACGCATTAAGTAAGGGCCTGGTGACTGAGTTGTGAGGGACAGTTCGGTGTGTATCTCGTCACCCTGGGGCGCGGTCGATCAGTGTATCCTGCGATGTCCACTCATAGCGCTAGGACCTGAAGGCACCAGCTGCGGCATTGCTCATCTCCACTCGATACAACCTGCTCTATTCTAAAATAACACAACCTGCATTACAATTAGAATTCATATAGTGGGATTTACCATCCTGCTCATTTCGGCAACAATATCATTAATTATGTATCCCTTCATCAATTAGGAATCGGCTTTTGACAACAGTCTCCTGGATACTAACTGCTAATATGCATGGCGATATACATACATAGATATATAGATATGTATATGCATAAATATTGCCTGTATTACATTGCACGATCACTGCTATTTAAGTGGAATGCTATGCCACAAATGCATTTATATTTTGTCTTCATGTGATCAACAGATTACCTTATCTTTAGTGATATAGAAGGAGTTGTTGTGGTGAGCAGACAAGCACTCGGCTTTATTCAGGTTCTGCATTTAAGATGTAGATGTGATTGTTTTATCTACGGCCATTTCATGTCTTTGACATGAGGACACTTGCATTCGCTGGAGTGAGGTACCAGGCAGGCACAGGAAGCTGGTCTGCGGCAACATAGATTGTCCAAGGGATAGTAATGTGTGAGTAATATTTTCTGTTACTGTGTAGTCGTGTCTTTGGATAAAATATTGATGCTACAATGAAAGCAGATACAGTTCCACATCGGAGCACCATGCCCGAATAATGCCAGTAAATTGTGAATAATTATAAGTTTGTAAAAAATGGCTCCAAATTTAAATTATTTCATTATTTTCTGATAAGAGGGCCACTGTGTGGAGAATTACTAACCAATGTTACATTGACATGGTTTAATAACGGAAAATGATATGTTTTCCATTGAGAGATCTGGAGGCATTATCTGGAAAGAGAATAAATTGTTTTCTCTGTGTAGTAACTCATATTATATTCTCTGGACAGAGACTAAATAGTGTTCTCAAAGCAGAAACTGAATTGTCGTTTTCTATGCAGTGAAATTGGGTTATAAAGACAGACATGAAAAGGTGACTTGTGGATGGGTGTCTGCAGTAGGTTGTCCATAATTGAAACTTGAATAAATACTTGCTAGACATGAAATACATTTATATTAAACTATTAAACTTTTATCATTTATTTCTGTTATCAGGAAATTTGAATTTTCAAGAGACATAGATTATCTTAAAGATATATTTGAAGAGGTTTTATACTTCTTTCTGTTTGAATCACAATTGCCATTTTATTCCAAATGCGTTTCGTTTTTGTTAATTATTCCTTTATAGAATAAATACACTGTAAATAGCTTTAGAGGTAAATGTTGATTTGGAATCGTTTCGAATTAAGGACCTTTCCAGCACTGTTTAGGCTATATCATATCAGATAGAGGCCTGCCATCGGGACTCAATGTCCAACCCTATTTCGAAGAATGACTGAGGATCTTTCTCTTGCATTATCACAAAGACATGAAAACTCTACCGCGCAGCATGATTCGAACTCTGGATGTTTAACATGAGAGCCAGTTCCCCGTTACAGTAAAATTGTTGATCTTCTACAGTTACTTTTTACAGTGAACTGCCATTTCACGCCCATATTCGACATTGCAGACCACATGGCCAAATGTAATTTTGTGTGTGAAATAGATGAATCCATAAAAAACGAGCTTAAGTCACTTTATAATCTTGAAAGCAATCTATCTAAAGGACACAGGAGACTACACAGAAAGAAAATATGAGAGAAATATTCTTACACCACCCTCAATGAGGATGATTATGTGTTATCTTCATTGCCAAACCAAAAGGAAGGTTTCATTTGTCAGGCTATAAGCTATATTGCATAAAAGCCCAAGTGACAATAAATTGGTCTTGGCAGAAACTGGTGTCAGGAGGTCCGACTGAAGCAAGGAAATGCTAATAATATAGTTTGCATAGAATGTAGATAGACAATCTGGTATGAGACTCAGATAGATCCTTGGTGAAATGATTGAATTACATGTAATGAGATAAAGCATATGAAAGTCTACTAGATCATATCTTCTCTGGCCGATTCCTAAGTGACACTAATCAATCAATAAAAATATTCATTAAGCAAAATGAAGCTTGAGATTCTAGCTAGTTATTATGTATGTAGAAGGACCAATCGGGCGTCTTAATTAGCATAGCTTCTCAGACGACCATGTGGATATAAGAGCAGCATGAACACCCCCCTGAATGACTCCTGCCGCTATCGCACAATGAATGAAGCACTAATGACTTAATCCAATCAGCTGAGGCTTCCCCCCGCTGACTTCCCCAATGCCTGTTGAGATTGGACTTTGGGTAATGTGTTGAGGACAATTAATCTAAGGGTCTATCCATCAAAGTCGTGGAGAGACTCCCAGTCCTATCAAAGGGGACAAGTGGTGTGACTGGAACACAGCTCACAAAACGTGGCTATCAAATGGGACAAGTGGTGTGACTGTAACACAGTCAACACAGCACGGCTATCAAAGGGGACAAGTGGTGTGACTGGAACACAGCTCACACAACGTGGCTATCAAAGGGGACAAGTGGTGTGACTGGAACACAGTCAAGACAGCACGGCTATCAAATGGGACAAGTGGTGTGACTGGAAAACAGTCAACACAGCACGGCTATCAAAAGGGACAAGTGGTGTGACTGGAACACAGCTCACACAACGTGGCTATCAAAGGGGACAAGTGGTGTGACTGGAACACAGTCAAGACAGCACGGCTATCAAAGGGGACAAGTGGTGTGACTGGAACACAGTTCACACAGCGCGGCTATCAAAGGGGACAAGTGGTGTGACTGGAACACAGTCAACCCAGCACGGCAATCAAAGGGGACAAGTGGTGTGACTGGAACACAGTCAACACAGCGTGGCTATCAAAGGGGACAAGTGGTGTGACTGGAACACAGTCAAGACAGCACGGCTATCAAAGGGGACAAGTGGTGTGACTGGAACACAGCTCACACAACGTGGCTATCAAAGGGGGACAAGTGGTGTGACTGGAACACAGTATACAGAGCGTGGCTATCAAAGGGGACAAGTGGTGTGACTAGAACACAGCCCACAAAGCGCGGCTATCAAAGGGGACAAGTGGTGTGACTGGAACATAGCCCATACAACGTGGCTATCAAAGGGGACAAGTGGTGTGACTGGAACATAGCCCATACAACGTGGCTATCAAAGGAGACAAGTGGTTTGACTGGAACACAGTCAACACAGTGCGGCTATCAAAGGGGACAAGCGGCATGACTGGGACACAGCTCACACAGCGTGGTTATCAAACGGGGACAAGTGGTGTGACTGTAACACAGTCAACACAGCACGGCTATCAAAGGGGACAAGTGGTGTGACTGGAACACAGCTCACACAACGTGGCTATCAAAGGGGACAAGTGGTGTGACTGGAACACAGTCAAGACAGCACGGCTATCAAATGGGACAAGTGGTGTGACTGGAAAACAGTCAACACAGCACGGCTATCAAAAGGGACAAGTGGTGTGACTGGAACACAGCTCACACAACGTGGCTATCAAAGGGGACAAGTGGTGTGACTGGAACACAGTCAAGACAGCACGGCTATCAAAGGGGACAAGTGGTGTGACTGGAACACAGTTCACACAGCGCGGCTATCAAAGGGGACAAGTGGTGTGACTGGAACACAGTCAACCCAGCACGGCTATCAAAGGGGACAAGTGGTGTGACTGGAACACAGTCAACACAGCGTGGCTATCAAAGGGGACAAGTGGTGTGACTGGAACACAGTCAAGACAGCACGGCTATCAAAGGGGACAAGTGGTGTGACTGGAACACAGCTCACACAACGTGGCTATCAAAGGGGGACAAGTGGTGTGACTGGAACACAGTATACAGAGCGTGGCTATCAAAGGGGACAAGTGGTGTGACTAGAACACAGCCCACAAAGCGCGGCTATCAAAGGGGACAAGTGGTGTGACTGGAACATAGCCCATACAACGTGGCTATCAAAGGGGACAAGTGGTGTGACTGGAACATAGCCCATACAACGTGGCTATCAAAGGAGACAAGTGGTTTGACTGGAACACAGTCAACACAGTGCGGCTATCAAAGGGGACAAGCGGCATGACTGGGACACAGCTCACACAGCGTGGTTATCAAACGGGGACAAGTGGTGTGACTGGAACACAGTCTACAGAGCGTGGCTATCAAGGAGGACAAGTGGTGTGACTGGAACACAGTCTACAGAGCGCGACTATCAAAGAGGGAAAAGTGGTGTGACTAGAACACAGCTCACACAACGTGGCTATCAAAGGAGACAAGTGGTGTGACTGGAACACAGTCAACACAGTGCGGCTATCAAAGGGGACAAGTGGTGTGACTGGAACACAGTCTACAGAGTGCGGCTATCAAGGAGGACAAGTGGTGTGACTGGAACACAGTCTACAGAGCGTGGCTATCAAGGAGGACAAGTGGTGTGACTGGAACACAGTCTACAGAGCGTGGCTATCAAGGAGGACAAGTGGTGTGACTGGAACACAGTCTACAGAGCGTGGCTATCAAGGAGGACAAGTAGTGTGACTGGAACACAGTCTACAGAGCGTGGCTATCAAGGAGGACAAGTGATTTGACAGGAACACAGTCTACAGAGTGCGGCTATCAAAGGGGGAAAAGTGATGTGATTGAGCTCATACAACCCGGCTATCAAAGGGGACTAGTGTGACTAAATATCACTGCTCTCAAAGAGGGACAATTATTGTGCAACGAGAGAAACCCTCATGGCATAGAGATGGAAAGGAATAATTGGTGTGACAAGAACTTATCCAACACAGCATCGCTACCAATCGGAACATACGCATGGCTATCAGAGGTAGTATCACTGAATTATTCATTAAATCTGGTATTGAAGAGAATGGAAACCGATTTTTTTCTCCAAATTTCATATTTGGTATATTTCATATCTATAAACCTCATATTTTCCTTTTTATTAAGGTATGGTTAAAGTGCTGCCAATTTTACTTTCACTACAATCCAAGGTTTTGATAACTTGATAACTGATAATTGTCGGATACTTTATAAATTAAAACTTTGAAAACCTGAGCCTGGGTAGGGTTAGGTTAGGGAAATCCTTTGCAGTAGACCACGTAATAGAACTTTGAAACAAGACCCTTTTTCATCGAAGCACTCTGGGGGTTTCTAGGACATTTAACTGTTGCATCAAATATTTACACAGATATTTCAATTCCTTTGGAAATGTAACTTGACATCTTGAGGGAAACAAGTACAACGAAGAGATGTTTGTTCTTGCCTCTTAGAATACCAATTAGTTTCTAAGAAGTATATCTCAAATGCGTTGCATAACTGTAATTTTAATTCTCAATTTCAACGTTCATTGATAACAGCAAGCATTGTCAACATCAAATAATTTTTTTCATGACTTGATGAAAAGTAAATTTCACTAATAATTTCCATAGAGAGATGCAGACGAGATAAATAGAGGTTCTCCATAATGCACGCCATTAGAGGCAGTTGTAGAACATGCGCCGAACAACAGTTTCCGTAAACTGGTCTCTTATGAGTCGCAAAATTAGGAAGGTTTTTATTGCCAAAAACCACGCACAGGAAACAAATCAACCTTTACTTCCAGCCTTGGTATTATTGTGGTATAGTCCAGGAGGACTACAGACTAGCTCGGGAGAACACAATAGAGGATTATACGATAGTATGGGAAGAGATGCACGTGATGACGTGAGGAAGCCGGGCTGGGCCAACACATACAATAAAGCCCATTATGTTGTAGAGGTTTAAGCTTTTAAAAATGGTAATGAGGACAAACAGGCTTTTGTTAGTTTTAAAGAGTGCGATGATTTGTGTTTTATATGAAATAATCTGTTATTTATGGTTCAGCTTTTGTTGGCTTCACATGAAAAATAATTTCACCGATTCTTAAAAATAATGCATGAATACAATTTAGATGTAATCTAATAATGTTAAAAGCAAATTTCAAAAACGTCAAAAAGATTAAAAATAGAATGAAGGGTTGCAAAGTAATTTTGCTGTATAAAGTATATGTGCATTATAACTTTGAAAACACTTCCAACTTTATTCTATCAATACCACACCAGGAAAAAGTGTCTTCAGTTGCGTTCATCAGCAGAGCAGACAGATGGTCACGTGAGAGGGACGGGGGACTACCTCTGGCAGACCCAGGTGCTGGATAACACCCTCTTGGATTGCCCAAATTCCATTTGCCTTGTCGATAAAGTCAACACGATTGTACAATCATTTAACAAAATAGATGCCAGGGTACTAATAGATTCTTGGGATTTGTATAGACTTGAGTGGATTATCTGGATTATCACAGGGATTAGTCTAACCTGAGATCTGGATTATATATATATATATATATATATATATATATATATATATATATATATATATATATATATATATATATATATATATATATATATATATATATATATATAGGGTCAGAGTTATCACAGGGATCATATCGATGTAACATCTGAGGTCTGAGTTATCACAGGGATCGTCTCAATATCATATTTCGCGAGGCCATGTGGTATCATTGGGATTTTCATTATTTATTGAGTCTTTGTTTATCACAGGGATTATCAGAGAAACATATTATAATATGGGAATATAATCAACTCAATGCTAATCATATTTAACCCCCCTGTGATGTGGCCTTAATGTGATATAGTAAAGACTTTTATAAACCAACAAACCAACATCACGGTGAACATTCATTCAATACCAGTGCTACCATCCACTAAATGGACCACATAAGCGAGGTCTTCACTACCAATTAAAAACTCTTTATATCCTAGAATTAAAGGACAAACCTATTCCCCATACATGGGATCGACTAAGAACCTAAGTGTCACCTAGTTTCAAGAAAATTGCCTTAATTGACCAGGGTAAAAGTGTGTGTTATATAATTGGTCCAGACCGCATCATGTTGTTCTACCTGTCCGCAGCCTGGCTGCAGGCTTTCGCCTATTGATCAGTGGGGCTTGGAGGCCCCTGTCTGTTTTGCCATAATTACGTCTTGTTAGCGCTACTATTTTATGAGTGTATTGTCAGCATATGAGCATTGGTGGTTTGAGCAGCTCTCCATTCTCCCATGGCTTAGACCGCCCCAGGTGGCCCGGCTCAGCCTATTTAGCAGTCCGCTCCACATTGCCATGCGGTAATTTAGGCGCTCGCCTCGGCCGGACTGTCTTAAGCTTGGCTCCCGGCCGCTCCCGTATCAGCGATGCTCAGGCGGGAGTGAAACCGATCACACGGGATGGTGAAATGTGACATCTGCTGCTATCCTGCCCCAGTAACCTTGCATAAGTCACATCTCAACACTGCACGGGATTAATGCGCCGGATAACTGGAGATTATCTAGCCCCCAGCAGAGAACCCCGCTCCTCGGGATAGCTTTAATCTCAGCAGGAGCTAGCGTGTATGACAGGTAAGATAACGGCAGGTCTATGCCTCATTGGACAGCACCATAGCTGGGCATAATCTGAGCTCTATTTTGGTGGTTTGAGTTTGAGTCTCGGTGAAGGATTTGTCATCCAGTATAACATCTATTTGTCTGGGTGAAGGATTTGTCATAACATGTACTTGTCTCAGTGAAGGATTTGTTATAACATGTCCTTGTCTCAGTGAAGCATTTGTCATCCAGTATAACATTTATTTGTATCAATGAAGAATGTTTCATAACATGTACTTGTCTTAGTGAAGGATTTGTCGTCTTGTATAACATGTACTTGTCTCAGTGAAAGATTTATCATCTAATATAACATGTACTTGTCTCAGTGAAGAATTTGTTGTCTAGTTTGACATGTAACTGTCTAAATGACAGTTATCATTGACCTAAGAAACGCCCTATATTTGATAATTTTTTATTTCGCTAAAAAAAACAAAAAACAATGTGCATTTCTTCGAAATCAAGACATCAACGGAAAATGGAAAATTGAATCACTTTCCTTATATCTCAGATAGAAAATATTATTGGCCTTGATGCTTTCATCGAATTGCACTTCCGGTTAATAAGAATAGATATGCTCGCAATAGATGTTCATTATTTATAAGGATACTGTAGCTTGGGTGATTCTTGGTGACCTTAAGTTTGCTAATGATATTCTAGAACAGTGGGTTGTATGCGCCATCACGGTTAGGCCAAACTGTGACCAGCATATATTTCGCGCCACAACAGTCACGTGACCATATTGAATGGCAATAGTCATATTATGATTTCGAATCATAATAATCGTATTCAAATATCCAATGACAATAGTGATGTGGCAAAACCAATCACAAAGATCATATGCAAATAGACAGTCACAATAATTTTATGTAATTACACAATCACAAGAGTCTTATTTAAATGCACAGTCACAATAATACTCTGACAGTACACGGTCACAATAGTCATATTTACACAGTCAAAATGGTCTGATGACAATACACGGTCAAAATAGTCATATCAAAAGACACAGTCACAATTATCAAATGAATAGTCAAATGACAATGCACATTCACAGAAGCCAAATGTCAGCACACGGTGATTCATGATATACATAAGTAATTGTCAGGGTAATTTAAGAAGTCATATAGATTTATAAATTCCGTCAGCTCACTCCCGTACCTCCTTTTTATCATGCGTATTGTACACAGGCAGTAGACACTCAGTACCGTAGTTCATTTATATTTAGAAAGGGGCTTGAATGTCTGTATTAAGGGAGGGTTTAATGGTTGTCAACATTAAATAGGATGGTACGCCTTGATTTCTCATTGATGTGTCTCATATATGTTAAAGTATTGTGGCCAATTTTGTTTTTCTCTCACCTTTCTTAAAGCAAAAAATTTAGTTGAAACTGTATTTGAATGTGACACTATGTTGCTATTCCATAAATGTGTTCAAACCTTAAGATGGGCATTTGTGATACATTTAAGGATGTGTTAATTTTTTTATAAAGCGAAAACACGAATCACAATGTGAAATTTCTTGGGTTTAATGGACACCAAATGGGAATCAGCAGGCCAAATGTATGGACCTACCTTCAGTTCAGAACAATGAAATGTTAATGTAAAACCCAGCTGTACCTCTGTCATTGAGTTAAGCAATGGGGTGGGCTGAGGTACATGAACCCTGCTCTTGTGGATTTTCTTTTTTTCTAATATTCGTAAGCCATTTTTTGAAGAGAAAATAGTCCCAAATATGTAATCTATCTCAATTCGATAATAGCGAATGACATATTTTCTCACCAAACAGAGGGCATTGATGTTGGATCGCTCCGTAGGGTATTCATACATTGGCAGTGAATGGGTAGAACAGTCAGCTTTACAAGGAAAAAGTGACAAAAATCGCTGCGCTGATCAAAATAGCTAGGAGGTGATCTTTTCCATGTTATTGATGTCGATGTCATACTACAATACAGTGTGATTACAGGTCAAGTAAGCTCCGTGGCTTTGGATGCCAATAAACATCACTTGGCAGGTCTCAATGAAAAGTGTGTTTTTCTTCACATTGCCGGCCCTGTTAATGCCTATCAGCATGATCAGGCTGCAGACCCGCCCGACAGCTAACTGAGCATCATATATAATTGAAGGTGCCTCTCTCACTATTTACAGACATGGAATATCACAGTGTTTAACTGTCTGTTTTAATGTACATCTACGCTTTTTATGCCCATTTTCATTTTCCGAATTGTATCTGATCGTGAGATTGAATGGTCTTCTTAGTTACCATCATACCTTTCTTGGTTCTCATATATTCTGGTGTCACTATCGCCACACAATGCTGTAACATTAATAAATAAGTATTTATCTGAATTAATCCCAAATAAAAGGATAGGAGCGTGCGCCATTGCCTGCATATTTAAGGACGATATTTAGATACAGAACGAAACGTATTAACCAAATAATTTGTCCCCACTCCCACAACAAGAGTAGGGTGGTGGTACTGTAAAAGAGGTGACAGTGTGTAGGAGTGAGGGACATGGTACTGTGATAGAGGTGACAGTGTGTAGGAGTGAGGGTCATGGTACTGTGATAGAGGTGACAGTGTGTAGGAGTGAGGGACATGGTAATGTGATAGAGGTGACAGTGTGTAGGAGTGAGGGTCATGGTACTGTAATAGAGGTGACAGTGTGTAGGAGTGAGGGACATGGTACTGTGATAGAGGAGACAGTGTGTAGGAGTGGGGGTCATGGTACTGTGATAAAGGTGTCAGTGTGTAGGAGTGAGGGTCATGGTACTGTAATAGAGGTGACAGTGTGTAGGAGTGAGGGACATGTTACTGTGACAGAGGTGACAGTGTGTAGGAGTGAGGGTCATGGTACTGTGATAGAGGTGACAGTGTGTAGGAGTGAGGATCACGGTACGGTAATAGAGGTGACAGTGTGTTGGAGTGAGGGTCATGGTACTGTGATAGAGGTGACAGTGTGTAGGAGTGGGGGTCATGGTACTGTGATAGAGGTGAAGGTGTAGGAGTGGGGGTCATGATACTGTGATAGAGGTGACAGTGTATAGGAGTGAGGGTCATGGTACTGTGATAGAGGTGAGAATATGTAGGAGTGAGGGTCATGGTACTGTGATAGAGGTGACAGTGTGTAGGAGTGAGGGTCATGGTACTGTGATAGAGGTGACAGTGTGTAGGAGTGAGGGTCATGGTACTGTGACAGAGGTGTCAGTGTGTAGGAGTGGGGGTCATGGTACTGTGATAGAGGTGACAGTGTGTAGGAGTGAGGGTCATGGTACTGTGATAGAGGTGACAGTGTGTAAGAGTGAGGGTCATGGTACTGTGATAGAGGTGACAGTGTGTAGGAGTGGGGGTGATGGTACTGTGATAGAGGTGACAGTGTGTTGGAGTGAGGGTCATGGTACTGTGATAGAGGTGACAGTGTGTAGGAGTGGGGGTCATGGTACTGTGAGAGAGGTGACAGTGTGTAGGAGTGAGGGTCACGGTAATGTGATAGAGGTGACAGTGTGTATGAGTGAGGGTCATGGTACTGTGACAGAGGTGACAGTGTGTAGGAGTGGGGGTCATGGTACTGTGACAGAGGTGACAGTGTGTAGGAGTGAGGGTCATGGTACTGTGATAGAGGTGAAGGTGTATGAATGGGGGTCATGGTACTGTGAGAGAGGTGACAGTGTGTAGGAGTGAGGGTCATGGTACTGTGATAGAGGTGACAGTGTGTAGGAGTGGGGGTCATGGTACTGTGATAGAGGTAACAGTGTGTAGGAGTGGGGTTCATGGTACTGTGATAGAGGTGACAGTGTGTAGGAGTGAGGGTCATGGTACTGTGATAGAGGTAACAGTGTGTAGGAGTGGGGGTCATGGTACTGTGATAGAGCCGACAGTGTGTAGGAGTGGGGGTCATGGTACTGTGAAAGAGGTGACAGTGTGTAGGAGTGAGGGTCATGGTACTGTGATAGAGGTGAAGGTGTAGGAGTGAGGGTCATGGTACTGTGATAGAGGTGAAGGTGTAGGAGTGAGGGTCATGGTACTGTGATATAGGTGACAGTGTGTAGGAGTGGGGGTCATGGTACTGTGATAGAGGTGACAGTGTGTAGGAGTGGGGGTCATGGTACTGTGATAGAGGTGACAGTGTGTAGGAGTGGGGGTCATGGTACTGTGATAGAGGTAACAGTGTGTAGGAGTGGGGGTCATGGTACTGTGATAGAGATGACAGTGTGTTGGAGTGAGAGTCATGGTACAGTGACAGAGGTGAGGGTGTAGGAGTGAGGGTCATGGTACTGTGATAGAGGTGACAGTGTGTAGGAGTGGGGGTCACGGTAATGTGATAGAGGTGACAGTGTGTAGGAGTGAGGGTCATGGTACTGTGATAGAGGTGACAGTGTGTAGGAGTGGGGGTCATGGTACTGTGATAGAGGTGACAGTGTGTTGGAGTGAAGGTCATGGTACTGTGATAGAGGTGACAGTGTGTAAGAGTGGGGGTCATGGTACTGTGACAGAGGGGAAGGTGTAGGAGTGAGGGTCATGGTACTGTGATAGAGGTGACAGTGTGTAGGAGTGGGGGTCATGGTACTGTGATAGAGGTGACAGTGTGTAGGAGTGGGGGTCATGGTACTGTGATAGAGGTGACAGTGTGTAGGAGTGAGGGTCATGGTACTGTGACAGAGGTGACAGTGTGTAGGAGTGGGGGTCATGGTACTGTGACAGAGGTGACAGTGTGTAGGAGTGAGGGTCATGGTACTGTGATAGAGGTGAAGGTGTATGAATGGGGGTCATGGTACTGTGAGAGAGGTGACAGTGTGTAGGAGTGAGGGTCATGGTACTGTGATAGAGGTGACAGTGTGTAGGAGTGGGGGTCATGGTACTGTGATAGAGGTAACAGTGTGTAGGAGTGGGGGTCACGGTAATGTGATAGAGGTGACAGTGTGTATGAGTGAGTGTCATGGTACTGTGACAGAGGTGACAGTGTGTAGGAGTGGGGGTCATGGTACTGTGACAGAGGTGACAGTGTGTAGGAGTGAGGGTCATGGTACTGTGATAGAGGTGAAGGTGTAGGAGTGAGGGTCATGGTACTGTGATAGAGATGACAGTGTGTTGGGGTGAGGGTCATGGTACAGTGACAGAGGTGAGGGTGTAGGAGTGAGGGTCATGGTACTGTGATAGAGGTGACAGTGTGTAGGAGTGGGGGTCACGGTAATGTGATAGAGGTGACAGTGTGTAGGAGTGAGGGTCATGGTACTGTGATAGAGGTGACAGTGTGTAGGAGTGGGGGTCATGGTACTGTGAAAGAGGTGACAGTGTGTTGGAGTGAAGGTCATGGTACTGTGATAGAGGTGACAGTGTGTAAGAGTGGGGGTCATGGTACTGTGACAGAGGGGAAGGTGTAGGAGTGGGGGTCATGGTACTGTGATAGAGGTGACAGTGTGTAGGAGTGGGGGTCATGGTACTGTGAAAGAGGTGACAGTGTGTATGAGTGAGGGTCATGGTACTGTGACAGAGGTGACAGTGTGTAGGAGTGGGGGTCATGGTACTGTGACAGAGGTGACAGTGTGTAGGAGTGAGGGTCATGGTACTGTGATAGAGGTGAAGGTGTATAAATGGGGGTCATGGTACTGTGAGAGAGGTGACAGTGTGTAGGAGTGAGGGTCATGGTACTGTGATAGAGGTGACAGTGTGTAGGAGTGGGGGTCATGGTACAGTGATAGAGGTAACAGTGTGTAGGAGTGGGGGTCACGGTAATGTGATAGAGGTGACAGTGTGTATGAGTGAGTGTCATGGTACTGTGACAGAGGTGACAGTGTGTAGGAGTGGGGGTCATGGTACAGTGATAGAGGTAACAGTGTGTAGGAGTGGGGGTCACGGTAATGTGATAGAGGTGACAGTGTGTATGAGTGAGTGTCATGGTACTGTGACAGAGGTGACAGTGTGTAGGAGTGGGGGTCATGGTACTGTGACAGAGGTGACAGTGTGTAGGAGTGAGGGTCATGGTACTGTGATAGAGGTGAAGGTGTAGGAGTGAGGGTCATGGTACTGTGATAGAGATGACAGTGTGTAGGAGTGGGGGTCATACTACTCTGATAGAGGTGACAGTGTGTAGGAGTGGGGGTCATGGTAATGTGATAGAGGTGACAGTGTGTAGGAGTGTGGGTCATGGTACTGTGATAGAGGTGACAGTGTGTTGGAGTGAGGGTCATGGTACTGTGATAGAGGTGACAGTGTGTAGGAGTGAGGGTCATGGTACTGTGATAGAGGTGACAGTGTGTAGGAGTGGGGGTCATGGTACTGTGATAGAGGTGACAGTGTGTAGGAGTGAGGGTCATGGTACTGTGATAGAGGTGACAGTGTGTTGGAGTGAGGGTCATGGTACTGTGATAGAGGTGACAGTGTGTAGGAGTGAGGGTCATGGTACTGTGATAGAGGTGACAGTGTGTAGGAGTGGGGGTCATGGTACTGTGATAGAGGTGACAGTGTGTAGGAGTGAGGGTCATGGTACTGTGATAGAGGTGACAGTGTGTAGGAGTGGGGGTCATGGAACTCTGTGATAGAGGTGACAGTGTGTTGGAGTGAAGGTCATGGTACTGTGATAGAGGTGACATTGTGTAAGAGTGGGGGTCATGGTACTGTGACAGAGGTGAAGGTGTAGGAGTGAGGGTCATGGTACTGTGATAGAGGTGACAGTGTGTAGGAGTGGGGGTCATGGTACTGTGATAGAGGTGACAGTGTGTAGGACTGGGGGTCATGGTACTGTGAAAGAGGTGACAGTGTGTAGGAGTGGGGGTCATGGTACTGTGATAGAGCCGACAGTGTGTAGGAGTGAGGGTCACGGTACTGTGATAGAGGTGACAGTGTGAAGGAGTGGGGGTCATGGTACTGTGATAGAGGTGAAGGTGTAGGAGTGGGGGTCATGGTACTGTGATAGAGGTGACAGTGTGTAGGAGTGAGGGTCATGGTACTGTGATAGAGGTGACAGTGTGTAGGATTGGGGGTCATGGTACTGTGATAGAGGTGAAGGTGTAGGAGTGGGGGTCATGGTACTGTGATAGAGGTGAGAATATGGGGGTCATGGTACTGTGATAGCGGTGAAATTATGTAGGAGTGGGTTGATGATACTGTGATAGAGGTGACATGTACTGTATAAATTGTAGCATGGTCAAGAAGATTCTTATCAGATCGACTATCGACATTTTAAAATCCCCATCTCCTTGCTCTCCTTATTTATATATACAAAACTCATTTAAATGAGGTGCTCTAGGACATACACTTTGACAGTCTAAACCTCATTGTTCATGCAGTGATTTCCATTATAAACTATCAGGTTTGATGAATCTGGACAAAAGTGACAAAAAGGAAGTAGTTCAGGCCACACTTTCATATGGGTGCCACTCTTTAGGCCCCCTCATGTTGGGTGCCACCCTTTACACCCCTCATGTTGGGTGCCACCCTTTACACCCCCTCATATTGGGTCCACCCTTTACACCTCCTCATGTCGGGTACCACCCTTTACACCCTCTCATGTTGCACGGAGTGGCTTGAGCAAGGGGAGAGCTCTGCCCTGTTTGTTCTTTCACCTGATCTGTTCATTGATTTCAGATATGTATACACGCCTCGAGAATCTCCCTGCTTTCCGCCAATTGAACAAATTTCACATTGTGGAAATTGTGTTAGCCAGTGAAAGCTGCATGACCGAGGGCCTATTCCGGGTGGCCTGTGCAGTCGGTTATTGGTCACTGTTCCGGGTCCCCAATGTCGTTTCCGTGTTGCTACTGAGGGTAAAAACGCTTTGTTGAGAGGAGTGTGCATGTGAGCTGTGACTTAAACATGAATAAATGATAACCTGTGTTTCAGTCCAGGGCAGTGGTATAAAATGTGGTTATCATGTATTTTCGTAATTACTCCATAAGAATAATAGTACTTTGGGTATTGGTAAAGATGGCTTACTTCAACTTTCCACATGTACAGACTTTATAATTAGCGACATCTTCACACATACGACATTAACTGGCCAAAACTAAACATATTCCACACGAACGTGCGATATACCATATGAACTAGCAACAACTACCATATGAACTAAAAACAGCTGTCCATACACCATATGCACAGTATGTCCTATGGTTACCATAAAGCTGAATAGTTTATCTTTTGACGTTGTTCAACGTTTGGTAGGCATCTTATACCATAATGGGGAAACTTTATTCAAAGAATTCATTCAGATATTCAAACAAACAAATAACTAATAAATTATGGAAATGTGATGGAACGTCATATGTGGCCACCAACATCTAAATAACCGAGACTAAGAAGTTACATTTCCAAAAGATATAATATTCTATTAAGTTGACTATGTCTTGATCAATGATATTACTTTGAATTTCACAAGGGATGACTTTAAGCATTTGCCTATAACTAAGATTTTTATAATTGTTTTTTGTCAGCGCATGCCGGTGTCTCGTGTAAGGCGGGCGATAATCCAGGCATGGTGCTTTACTGCATTGGGGACAGAGGGGAATGGTTAGCACTAAATGCTGCCTTTATATGTATCTAACTTATAAAAGGTTAATGGCCGTCATAAAGCTGAATACAAAGCAAACAGACAGTCACAATCGATATCACACAGATCAGGTTCCATAGCTTACCATTTTTATTTCATACCACATGTTTTGGCTCCCACCATTACTTTATAGCAACTTCATCATTTTATCAATCGAATTATTGCACCATCCTCCAAAATTAAATATTGATTTGGCCAGCGAATTTTCTTCTTGATGCCATGTTGCTGAATATAACAGCAAGTGTCCTGCATGCATCAACAATTCCTGTCAATGTGCAAGTGTCCGGGATGCATTGTGACGCCGTAATGGCCCCGCACAAACACACTCTCAGATGGGAAGCTTATCATGTTTATTCTGGACTTGATCAATTGTGATAATCTACTTTGGAAACATTGATCTGTGTATACGTTAATAATGCCGTGAGTCCAGACAGAACTCACTAAACATGTGACAACAAAGGTGCTGTCACCCATTGGTTACGTCAGCACATCCGACATTGGTTACGTCCTCCATTCAACATAAATTATTTCTTACTTCTATTATTAAATATTTCACCTTATTTGAAACCAATATTACATAATATATAACCATAATAGACAAAGCGTGTATAGTGAATTACTGAGGCTGAGGATAAACTTTAAATACTATAAATGCCAGAAATCCCATCAGGTAAATAATTAATTCCACATTTGGCACACCTTGCTGTGGTGGTCGTATATTTACACACCCCTGTTGAGAGGAAACACATTTAATTCGGAGTCATTGTGTCAAGGTCCGATTACGTCAATGGTTAGGTATCCAATGTTGCCGATGCTGGGATCAGGTATGTAAGATATCTCATACCTGAAATGTTCCCCTAAATATGAGGTATGCTCCTAGACATCTTATACCTGAAATGTTCCCCTAAATATGAGGTATAATCCTTGATATCTCATACCTAAAATGTTCCCCTTAATATGAGGTATGCTCCTTGATATCTCATACCTGAAATGTTCCCCTTAATATGAAGTATGCTCCTTGATATCTCATACCTAAAATGTTCCCCTTAATATGAGGTATGCTCCTAGACATCTTCTACCTGAAATGTTCCCCTTAATATGAAGTATGCTCCTAGACATCTTATACCTGAAATGTTCCCCTAAATATGAGGTATGCTCCTAGACATCTTATACCTGAAATGTTCCCCTAAATATGAGGTATGCTCCTAGACATCTTATACCTGAAATGTTCCCCTAAATATGAGGTATGCTCCTAGACATCTTATACCTGAAATGTTCCCCTAAATATGAGGTATGCTCCTAGACATCTTATACCTGAAATGTTCCCCTAAATATGAGGTATGCTCCTTGATATCTCATGCCTGAAATGTTCCCCTTAATATGAAGTATGCTCCTAGACATCTTATACCTGAAATGTTCCCCTAAATATGAGGTATGCTCCTAGACATCTTATACCTGAAATGTTCCCCTAAATATGAGGTATAATCCTTGATATCTCATACCTGAAATGTTCCCCTTAATATGGGGTATGCTCCTGGATTTCTCATACTGATTGATCAAAGGAATTGTTGAGAGAAAACATCTTCAGAAATACACTCAAAATCTCCCGTGTAAAGGTTTCTAAGTTAGCATAATATCTCAGTGTATCGTATGTCCTCAGATGGTCTTGATATCTCATATCTTACACTATCCCTTGATATTGTATTGAATAAATTAATGAGAATATTTGATGAATCTATCAATGGAGGACGAGATAATCTTACATGTTCAGATTAAGGTAGCTCATAGGATGCTCATAGCACGCCTATATTATGCTCCAAGGTAGCACATAGGATGCTTATAGTTACCTCATGTGATGCTTATATTTAGACGATGGGATGTTCATAGTTCGCCAAAGGGATGCTGTTAATATCTCATGGGATGCTTATAATTAGCTCATGGGATGGCCATAGCAAGCCCATGGGATGTTCATAGTTAGCCTATGGGATGCTCATAGTTAGCCTATGGGATGCTCATAGCTAGCCCATGGGATGCTCATAGCTAGCCCATGGGATGCTCATGCTCATAGCTTGTATGATTTATAAAGTTCCCATGCTCATCCTATCTGTTTTTCCATAACAGGTTCAAAGTAAGCCTTTTTATACCTAATATCACATAAGTGTTTTAAAGAGAGCTTTGGAACCCCTTTTAGCCAGAGATAATATATCTAAATACAAAGCACTCGTAAAGGCACCAGGGTTAGTGTCAGCCCTGATATCGGTGGGACTTTGGAGGAGCCAATCAGGGGGAAGCATGTGGCACAAATATTCGGTTACAAACAACAGCTTAATTTAAAACCATCTGCACACAGAATGCCAGGGTGACAGCTTGTTACTGACATAATCCGATCACGTTATCTAATGGCTATCAAAACCATCAAAGCCTCACAGGCCTTAACGTGAAGGAAAACAATAATGTTCAGTCAATTTTCAACCTTTCAACCTTGAAAATCACATGGAATTATTACAAATTGCCATGGATTATTTCTGTATGTGCAGAGCCGTATACTTTACTTGTGTCTCGGAAATTAGACCCATGTAAGATCCCAACTGATAGCCAAACGATTAATCACAGAAAACCTAACGTTTATGAATCCATAATAGATAGATTCATCAAATATTCTCATTAATTTATTCAATACAATATCAAGGGATAGTGTAAGATATGAGATATCAAGACCATCTGAGGACATACGATACACTGAGATATTATGCTAACTTAGAAACCTTTACACGGGAGATTTCTGGCTTCAATACTGTATATATTATCTTCTTGTTGACCACTCGGTCTGGTTGAAAATGCCTTGGGTAGCTAGAACTAAACCAATCCAAGTCACGTGACAAATGGCACAATTAATAAAAGTCATGTGACTAATGAGGTGAATCCTAGCCATTTGGGACATATCTTAGAAATATAGGAATATGACAAAACTAGATATTAAATTAGATTTAAAGTTTATGAAAAGTACCCAAGGTCTCCATATCTTAAATCATTGAGCCTTAGAGATCTTGCTAATGTATATTGTCAAGAAAGCTGAGAAGTTGTGTTCGTGCATAATGTAGGATTTGACCCCCGCACCTCGCCCCTTTCACGTCCCGGATGTTCGTCAACAGTTCACAATGACATTGTTTAATTTCTATTGATCTTATTAGGTGGGATAACCTACGTTCGGGCATAGTTTTCAAGTATCATGACAGCGAACGTCACTGTCAATATGTGCAACAAGAAATTGAGTTTCTGTGGAATATGGAGTGTGTTGGAGTCAATGGTTTGATGTCTTACTAAGATCAAACAGAGGTTTAACATCTCTCATCTTAAATGACGAAATATGATTCTTTGGGAAAAAATATATGAAAAAAATACTTTTATGACCGGCATAAATTTGAGTTCTATAAGGTCCTGCACAAAGGATACCAGAATACCATTGTATCAATGTCTCAGATTCATCTTCCTAAGTCTGTTTGGCGAGGCCATGATGATCCTAAAAATTGCTTCTTGAAAGTGAATTGTGCTTGGGAATCGTGAGGAATTGAATGGATCAAGAAAAAGGTCCAATTATTTCAGCATTGTCATTGCGTGAGCTTCAGTGTTCGGAGATGACCAGTTGTGTAACAATAGGTAGGTCATATGACATACAGGATAACAATGAATAGTTTCTATGGGCTCCCAGCTACTTGTCATCAGTACCAATGGGCCGTCAGCCACCTTTCATATCACTGAGCCGCTCTAGTTTCTATGGGCTCCCAGCTACTTGTCATCAGTACCAATGGGCCGTCAGCCACCTTTCATATCACTGAGCCGCTCTAGTTTCTATGGGCTCCCAGCTACTTGTCATCAGTACCAATGGGCCGTCAGCCACCTTTCATATCACTGAGCCGCTCCCAGCTACTTGTCATCAGTACCAATGGGCCGTCAGCCACCTTTCATATCACTGAGCCGCTCTAGTTTCTATAGTTTGCAAACTAAGTGACATCAAACATTTCTGGAATATTGGCGAATATTATGTTATAAGTATATGAATGTGTAATGAGATAAAATAAGAACTTTGACTATTTCATGTCATTCCATTGAGATGTTAATTCATTTACTGCTGTTAATAGCGTCTGCGATGCCTTGTACATTTATGTGCATACTTCAGCACTCATTAACAATTTATAGATTTATACCTTTGCTCCGCATTAAACATATATATTTTTCCTCTAATGTTTCCACATAGGTGAGATCCTGTTTCAGGCTCTGATCGATTATTACATACAAAACATCTAAGTGTGCTGACAATTAACTCGGGCCAGTCCATCATTTTCTTTCCAAACTTGTGCCAGTATTAAAAGATGCAATGCCCTGTTTTGTGCATTATTCAAACTCTCTTTTATTTACCTAGTATCGGGTTTGCTGTAAACGTGGTAATCAATACATTTCATTGTGGGATGAAATATGCTGACAGAAAAGTGTCCATGCGCCTCAAATTGAGAAGAATATTAACTGTGGAGGCTTACTCTTCACAGCGGCGGTCTAGAAGGAGCTTCACAGACCTCAACTATTATCCAACATGCAAAACATGTCCATACATGTACTTTATCCTTATCTGCATAGAGCTATATGCACTCGGTCGATGCCATCCTTTATCGACATGTACTTTATCTCTATCTTAACATCCTCTATACAATACCTACATGTAGTCCATTTATGTATATATTTTGCAGACCATTCTTGATCACTGATATTGCGTGTTGCTTGGTATCCGCATTGTGTTATTTATGTATTTGTAAATGGGACCAAGACACAGTTGAGTAAACCAGCTAATGCTGCATTAAATCAGCTTTTGTGTATTCAATTCAGGGACGTTTTGTATATCAACTTTGGACTTAGTGTTTAGAAGAGAGCTCTCTCAAAACAGGTAAGCAATGACAATACCAATAGACCTACTAATCGACTGTCGTTATGGGCCCTTATTGATGGAATATGGTGATGAACACTATGGCCCCTCTTAACCAAAAACGGGATTTGTCTTATGTACCTGAAATCACTATGCATATGATATATTACAAATGCTCAAATGTGCCGTATGATTGTTATTTTTACAATTATCAACATCACCCTGACCATATGCTCTGTATCATCCTGCAGGTAGGTTGACGAATCATATTACATTCATTATTCATGCTGACTGTTTGTCTTATCATCCCGTCAATATTATATCTCTTAAAGTCATTAAGACATATTACACAAGCATAATTTATGGCATAAGCTTACTTTGGAGAATAGCTTTAATTAGATAAAGCAATATACTTTCAACACTATTTCAGTCATTTCGTGATGAGACTTACTTGTAGCAGATATAGTGCTCACTGAATTGTAATGCCACAGGCCTTTGACATGACAACCCCCCGGTCATATTTACAAGGACAAGAGGTTAACCCTTTAGGCACGGGCCTCAGCTCATGTGTGAAATTATTTCATGATTTTAATCTCGACATGGCAGGGAATCGAACCCATAACCTTTGGCTCACCACAGAGAAACCTGTGCTAATATGCTGCCGCTCTGACCAACTGTGCCACGGTCCGTGGCCACATAAAGCAACATGCACCGGACACATGAAACATGAATTATAATAGTGAAACATGACGTTATAATTCACATAAAGTCACTGTGGTGGATTTGTTGTTTTACTTCACTCTATCCATTACTTCAGTTATTTTATGATGGGATATAGATGAAGATGAAGTACGATGTTTCCCTCTGTTTATACAGAGAACGACAAAATTACATGTCGCTGTTTATTTCTTTTTCCTTTTTAATTGCTGGTTTTGTGAACTTTTGATTATCACTAATAAATCATACTGCTCTGCCATGTAGTGTGCTTATTCCTAACCATTATAATATGTGCAGTGATATCCCCTGCCTGGCCTCTCATTCTACTTTGTGTATAGTAGCTAATGTGCCCCCTTATTGACCTGTCATTTCAATACAGGTATAGGAGCAAAGATGTCCTCAAATTGACCCTTTATTCTTATGTATATATAGGGGCATTGGTCTCCCCAAGCTAATCTTTCATTCCAGTTTTAGTGTGTTTAGTGGTTTAGATATCCCCTAGTTGATCTCTCATTCTACTATGTGTCTAGTGGCAGTGGTGTCCCCCTGCTGACCTCTCAGTCCAGTAATCTACTGTGTATAAATTGGGAGTGAGGCCCCCCTGCTGACCTCTTATTCTAGTAATCTACTGTGTATATATTGGGAGTGATGTTCCCATACTGACCTCTCAGTCTAGTAATCCACTGTGTATATATTGGGAGTGATGTCCCCATTCTGACCTCTCAGTCTAAAAATCTACTATGTGTATATTGGGAGTGATGTCTTATTCTAGTAATCCACTATGCATATATTGGGAGTGATGTCCCCCTACTGATCTCTCAGTTTTGTAATCTACTATGCATATATTGGGAGTGCTGTCCCCCTGCTGACCTCTCAGTCTAGTAATCCACTATGCATATATTGGGAGTGATGTCCCCCTGCTGACGTTTCAGTTTAGTTATCTACTGTGTATATATTGGGAGTGATGTCCCCCTGCTGACCTCTCAGTCTAGTAATCTACCATGCATATATTGGGAGTGATGTCCTCCTGCTGACCTCTCAGTCTAGTAATCCACTATGCATATATTGGGAGTGATGTCCCCCTGCTGACGTTTCAGTTTAGTTATCTACTGTGTATATATTGGGAGTGATGTCCTCCTGCTGACCTCTCAGTCTAGTAATCCGCTATGTATATATTGGGAGTGGTGTCCCCCTGCTGACCTCTCAGTTTAGTAATCTACCATGCATATATTGGGAGTGATGTCCCCCTGCTGACCTCTCAGTTTAGTAATCTACCATGCATATATTGGGAGTGATGTCCCCCTGCTGACCTCTCAGTTTAGTAATCTACCATACATATATTGGGAGTGATGTCCCCCTGCTGACCTCTCAGTTTAGTAATCAACTATGCATATATTGGGAGTGATTTCCCCCTACTGACCTCTCAGTCTAGTAATCTACTATGTTGCAATTATATCCCCCCTTTATTGTAGCTCGAGCATAGTTTTTGTGATCTCCCCTCACAGACCCATATGTGGTTAGTGGCCCACTGTCAACCCATTCATTCCAGCATTCTCTCACAATTACATAATTGTGAGAGTCGCAACAGATTGAGATCCTTAACTCGAGATGCGCTTCCACTTTATTGTATTATTATCATCTCGTCAGTCTTATTACAACTGTTTACCATGTTGATTCTATATTTAATTTCTTGCAGTTTATTCAAATATCGACGACATTTGATTATCATTTACTATTTGCATAATTGAACACAACTGTGTCATAACGCTGGTAGAATGAAATCATAAATTTAATATTTGGGTTGAAGGACTGTTTCCAGGTCTACCTCATGCTGGCCCTGATGATATTGATTGGTCAATTTAGAGTACCATTTGTTTAAGTTTCTCCCACAGAGATTACGTCCATATACAATGTTCATATATTGAATGATTTTACGAGTAAAATATACATTTAAACTTTTCAGGTCCTTTTTGACAAGAAACTACAGGTTATTATCCTACCTTTGGCCTTATCATAATTATATTCATGGCATAATGTAGTGCTTATCATATGTATAATAGTGATTTTATTATGTTTTTAAAATGTTTTTTTTTCTGTTTGCTTGAGTCTATTTTACAGTCGGAATATATCATGCTGGTGACTAGTAACTATTTGCGTCATTGTATCAGACAAAGAAGTGGTAACAGTTTGCTTCGTAATCACAGTGTCTCACGCTGTATTCCTGTGCATCGACATTAAACAAACCCAACTGTGGAATTTAATCACAATTCAAAGAACACGTTTCCTTCACTGTCTTAATTTGTTTTTATTTCATGTTATAAGAGATCAAAATAACTGAGATCAAAATAATCCCGACTTAGATTGGATCATTTCTGATCATAATCTCGCACAGCCAGATTCCTTAGCCATGGTATTGGTCATGGATGAAATATTTAATGCAATGTGTCTTTAATGCATTACATTTGCTAATGTATATATTATCAATGTATACTTTGTGGTATACGCTGAACGTACATGAATAGTGTACTGTTCAGTGTGTTAACATTTCTTATCACGACATAACCTTTCACAGTTTTCTCTAATCTGGCTTCACATAAGTTTGTATTGACTGATTACCGAGCTAAAGCTAAATATCCCATCGACGGGTTCAGTTATAATTACAGTTCTATTTAAAGATATCAAAATCACTAAAGATGCCAACTTCGCATTTCTTGCAAGCCTGACCATGTTTGTAAGCATGTACTTAAGATAGATGTTAACTGGGTGGTGATACCGGGAGTGATACACGTGTGTGCACGGCGGAGAGCTATTAACTCAGTGTAGTTACTGAAAGTCACATGGATGTATTGAAAAGAGTTGTTGACTCAGGTAGTTGACTCCGTGTAGTTACTAAGAGTCGCAAGAATCCAGTGAAAGGAGTTATTGACTCCGTGTAGTTAATAAAAGTCACATGGATCCAATAAAAGATCTATTGACTCAGTTACCAGGAGTCATATGAATGTACTGAAGGGAGCCGTTGACTCAGTGTAGTTACCAGGAATCATATGAATGCACTGTTGACTCATGAATGCGCTGAAGGGAGCTGTTGACTCATGAATGCGCTGAAGGAAGCTGTTGACTCATGAATGCACTGAAGGGAGCTGTTGACTCATGAATGTTCTGAAGAGAGCTGTTGACTCATGAATGTGCTGAAGAGAGCTGTTGACTCATGAATGCGCTGAAGGGAGCTGTTGACTCATGAATGCACTGAAGAGAGCTTTTGACTCATGAATGCACTGAAGGGAGCTGTTGACTCATGAATGTGCTGAAGAGAGCTGTTGACTCAGGAATGTGCTGAAGGGAGCTGTTGACTCAGGAATGCGCTGAAGGGAGCTGTTGACTCAGGAATGCGCTGAAGGGAGCTGTTGACTCAGGAATGTGCTGAAGGGAGCTGTTGACTCATGAATGCGCTGAAGGGAGCTGTTGACTCAGGAATGCGCTGAAGGGAGCTGTTGACTCAGGAATGTGCTGAAGGGAGCTGTTGACTCAGGAATGCGCTGAAGGGAGCTGTTGACTCAGGAATGTGCTGAAGGGAGCTGTTGACTCATGAATGCGCTGAAGAGAGCTGTTGACTCATGAATGTGCTGAAGGGAGCTGTTGACTCAGGAATGTGCTGAAGGGAGCTGTTGGCTCAGGAATGCGCTGAAGGGAGCTGTTGACTCAGGAATGCGCTGAAGGGAGCTGTTGACTCAGGAATGCGCTGAAGGGAGCTGTTGACTCAGGAATGCGCTGAAGGGAGCTGTTGACTCAGGAATGCGCTGAAGGGAGCTGTTGACTCAGGAATGTGCTGAAGGGAGCTGTTGACTCATGAATGCGCTGAAGGGAGCTGTTGACTCAGGAATGCGCTGAAGGGAGCTGTTGACTCAGGAATGTGCTGAAGGGAGCTGTTGACTCAGGAATGCGCTGAAGGGAGCTGTTGACTCAGGAATGTGCTGAAGGGAGCTGTTGACTCATGAATGCGCTGAAGAGAGCTGTTGACTCATGAATGTGCTGAAGGGAGCTGTTGACTCAGGAATGCGCTGAAGGGAGCTGTTGACTCAGGAATGTGCTGAAGGGAGCTGTTGACTCATGAATGCACTGAAGAGAGCTGTTGACTCAGGAATGTGCTGAAGGGAGCTGTTGACTCATGAATGCACTGAAGAGAGCTGTTGACTCAGGAATGTGCTGAAGGAAGCTGTTGACTCAGGAATGTGCTGAAGGAAGCTGTTGACTCACGAATGTGTTGAAGGAAGCCTAGGGAGGAGAGTAAGTCAGTTACGTTAACTGTATCAGGATATACAGCATTGTGCAATGTTACTGCTTCATGCAGTGAACAATGTAATACTTGTCTTATTTGATCTATCCCTGAATGGGTTTATTCAGAGAGGATATCGATTGTCGGTTTTGATTACAATCTCTTACTTTTGAAATATCAATAGAGTGTTTTTGTTGATACAGCCTAGTTTATGGTTTAAAAGAGAAGAGTCAGATTATATCTTTAATCAAACGCAATAATTTTCTATTACATTTTGCAGACAATAATGGTTTCATCTTCAGCTGATAACAGGAAGCCATTGTAATATGAACCTGCATGTTGTATGACACATTCTTTACATAATGAGTTAGTAAATGCTAGCTTATGTCAGTACACCTCCAGACATATTCACAATACATATTCAAAGCTTGTGCATCTTTCTACAATTCACACAATATATTTTGTTGATAGTTATATTCAATATTTTATTCAGGATGTACCACCGAAGCATAACTGTGTCAAGATTTCACTGCAATTAGTCTGGCACCAGCCCCTGTAAACGGATTTTATTCGTGTCACACATGTATTTAATTGCACTATATAATTGAAATACTGTACAAGTGAACATAATGCCGTACCTAGAGTTTTGTTCAATATTCAATTCCAATACTTATAAGTTATGTGTCGTTTTACAAATATTTCCGTTTGGCCAATAATAGTCCCTCTTACAATCAACATTTCAGGATATGCATGTGTGCGTGTTTATGTCATGTTTTACAAAGCAACATACTATTGGTAAATAAGGCAATCGTATACGTTAATTAGCTGATGCCTGAGAAGTGACCATTTTGTTGTTTCGGTTTTCACTCTTTTTACCATATTTTCACATGTGAGCACGATATATCATTTATAATATTCTACACTACTGTTCTAGTGTTTGTGGAATGATGTCACACGGGATTAAAACACCCAGAAATGGACCATCAGTTCAATATGACTGCTTTAACAAAAGGCTAAAGCAATGTCAAAACTAAATAAGGAATAATAGATTGTTATATATCATTTTTTCCTTCCCAAGTATTTGAATGTTGAGATATGGTCCATGTAACTTAATTCTCGGAGGTATACATGTATAAGTAAAGTATTGCTTATTCCTCAGCTTATCGCCGCTTTGAATCTTTGAAGCTTTGATCCCTGTTATTGAAGCCAAGATTTAATAGAGATTTGGTCAGCGCAGTCCTAACAAAACAAAGATATCATATGAATTATGGGCAGTAGTTTATCCATTAGGTACATATACTTTATAGCTGTGATGAACCGTGGAGTGATCATGAATAGTGGCAATGAAAGATGCATCACTAGAGAGTCATATCTGTTATATATTGACTAGATCCTAAGAGGCCACCTGGAGGCCATGGTCACCCGTATTATCGTGATGGGTGTTCTGCCACTCAACATCCCAATCAAGAATCAAAATCAGAGGTACATGAAGGTTGTCAGTGATGTGCATAAAAATAGAACATTTGGTCAAGAATGGTGTCCGCATTGGTGTCCGCAACTATTTTTTTCTGATACAAACTCAATACGGTTTATCCTATTCACTCCGGGATAGTTTCAATGCCATGGCCGAAAGGATCAGCGTGGGGGTCCCCATGTTCAGAGTGAATCATGTGAACCTTATACTATTATTATTCACACCAGTACGGTTCTCCATACCTTTGTCATAGGTGTGTTTATCACCTCAAGGCTGGCATTGCACACTGTTTGTGACCAGAATAATCTACACTGAAAGTTGTAACTTTTCACCACCATCTAAAATGTATGTGCGATTTGGCAGCTTTTTATTGTGTTTTTGCTATAATGTTTTAATCATGTGCATGCATTCAATGATATTATATTGGATTCAAATACATGGCGAGTGTCCTGCATCGTGGATATGGCCTAAGGGATTTAACAATAAGTGGTAGGCACGAGCTTTTTGCAACACTTGTACATAAGCTCTGCAACAGATGCTTGACATGAAAGCAATTTTAATAAGTGGAATGATTTTCCATGTCAATTTTAAAACCTGATTGTATGTAGCAATAAGAAGAGGAACGTTCAGGCAATTAGTGGAGCACAAAAATGGAGTTAACGGGTGAATTTGACATGTTGGAATAGGTCCCTGTGCCACTATGGGCGTCGGACTATTTTGGGAAAAAGATTCATGGCTTATGAAATATATTTACGCTATCGAAACGTAAGGTTTGATTATGACAGCAAGCATTGACACAAGACTATTCACTACTTGCCCAATGATGGCCAAGACTTGACGTGCACTTTTGAGTTAATTGAGTAAATGCGAGTTCGCAGCTGATTTCTATTTGTCTGTTAATGTTCTGTGAAGCACTGTATTGGGCAGATGGGACTTCAGTGGGTGAAACGATGGGCAATGGGGCGATGACTGAAGCCATGTTGACTGAATGTAGGGAGGTCATACCAGTCAAGTGGGCTTGAGCTATTGGATGCAAGATTCAACAGGAAGGAGATGGGACATCCCGAATCGCGGCACACGAAACGAATATAATGACATTTGCTCACAGAAACTAGGAATCTGCAAAAAAAGACCCGAAACAGCTTTATTGAAAGGTTCTCGAGGAAAATAAAATTCCTGTCAACAAGACAATTGCAAATATACCAGTTTCAGAACCATTTCATCAGATGTATAAGGATTATATGTACTAGATATATATATATATATATATATATATCTGTGTGTGTCTTCCTGTCTGTATATGTATATACACCGAACATGTGCAAGTAGATAATGGAGTTAGAGAATGTGTGACAACATGGCGAGATGGTTTATTTTGTATTATTTGTTTTAGTATGAGATTTTAGAGATTCTTTAGTCTTCTGCATATTACCAAATATGGCAAGGTGTTAATAATTCTATGAATAATGGTTCCTTTTCAAATTAACAATTTTTGAATGAACCTATATATGAAGTAAAATATATTTGAAAAACAGATATTTTTTTAATAAGCATTTGCAATTTGTCACCGCATTTGGTCAAATATTTGCATCTGTGTTGGGCATGTCAACCACGTGAACACAAGATTAATGTCAGTTGCCAGCAGCTCGTGCTAGAGTTGAAATAGTTAGCTTGGTCGCTATGAGCGTTACAAGGTCACAAAGTTGCGAAACTGGAGCAATAAGGATGTGGTTTTTAGTGAGTGAACCCTACGAGGGTCATGGGTGGGGATCATAGTGCTCGGCAACAGCACATGCTCGGCCCTTGTTGCCCAGATTTGTGCCCTTGGAAATTTGAATTGCAAATAGCAGCAATTGCGATATTGGACCTGCCTTTTCTGAGAAGCCCTATCTATCTTCGCGAGCCCTGACTTAACAGGTTTCTATCAGACCCTCGACAAATCAAAGCCTCCAAATTACCCAGGATGCTGCGCCCAAGATGGTGGCAGCAGGTGTCGCACACGAAGCGTTCCAAACGACACTGACACAATTGGTTGCAAAACAGCAGACGACACAAAGTAGCCACTAAGAATTGGCGGGAAAACATGATCGATTCCTGCAGCATCTCACAGAGCGCGCCATGTAATGTCGCATGAAGCAATGATTGGTTGCACTCGGCCTGTGCCCGTACGTCAGTACACTACACACCAGCATATGCTAAACGGGCAGGTCTCTTTCTAAGAGTTTTATCACTTCAAGCAGAGCCAGCGTCCGCGAGAGCAACCCAGTGAGTCTCCCATGTCTAGTTGGGAAAGCTCCATCGCAACATGAAACATATTCTCTTTACTTCATATGGCACAGGGGATATACTGATCATCAGATAATCCATTTCCTTCAGGATGTATGGTTCTGGAGTCCCAGGAGTCCGAGGTAGAGGATACCCTGAATTAGCGAGACTGATTCACAGCAAGATACTTAGCTTCTCCAGACAGTGTGACATCGGTGCACGCAATCCAGACATGTTTACCACGTGCTCTGCTCATTACATGCTGAACTCAATTCTAGGTCGATTCTGCTCTGATGTAAAGTCACACAATACTCATTCTTAATGTGTTCTGTATTTGTAGGCGACATTGCAACAGGAGATGATTGCAGTTTTGCTGTATACCAAGCACGCGCGGAGACACATATCAGCCGGGCAGAGAGAGAGTCTGCGACATCCCCAGTAAGCCCTGCCAAGCCCCTTGGATTGGAAGCTCAGCAATGAGGGTGTGTGCAGGAGTACCGATACCACGGTGGATGGCCTACTCGCTGTGTCTCGCCTTGACTGCTCTGACTGTTGTGGCAAAAGGTGAGAAAGCATGATTAATATCGCCTTCCTGCTTTCCCCTGCTTGAGATGTGTGTGACCTTCATCTCTATCATACTCTTGTCTCGTGATATAAACTACTCCTACCTACCCCTGCATGTGTGAAAATCCTATATCATGGTATGGACTACACTCCAGTCTGTCACTGTTCGTGAGGTGTGAAAACCCTTTTTTTTTTCGAAAACACCAGTATAATGGAATACGCTGCACTCCAACCTCTCCCTATTCGTGAACCTCTACGATACACCACTCTCTTGATGTACATTGAACCTCACCTATCCCTACTATTTAAGTATGAAACCCTCTCCCCTATTATACATCAGTCTCTTGATGTACACTGAACCTCACCTATCCCTGTTATTTAGGTATGAAACCCTCTCCCCTATTATACACCAGTCCCTTGATATACACTGAACCTCACCTGTCCCTGTTGTATAGGTATGAAACCCTCTCCCTTATTATACACCAGTCTCTTGATATACACTGAACCTCACCTGTCCCTGTTATTTAGGTATGAAACCCTCTCCCTTATTATACACCAGTCTCTTGATATACACTGAACCTCACCTGTCCCTGTTGTATAGGTATGAAACCCTCTCCCTTATTATACACCAGTCCCTTGATATACACTGGACCTCACCTGTCCCTGTTATTTAGGTATGAAACCCTCTCCCTTATTATACACCAGTCCCTTGATATACACTGGACCTCACCTGTCCCTGTTATTTAGGTATGAAACCCTCTCCTCTATCATACATCAGCTCCTTTATGTGCACTGCATCCCCATTGTCACTGGCTGTGAAACCCTCACGTAAATGATATACACATCTCATGACTATAATCTTTTCACATTTCCACTAGAAGATGTAGCGCTTTTGTGTGTATGTGTGTTGTTTTAACACACAAATAAGGAATACTTGTGACGTATTGTTCCCCAGAAGGTTATTCATTATATCCCATATTGACCAATACGAATATCCCTAAACTTAACAATATATATATATATATATATATATATATATATATATATATATATATATATATATATATATATATATATATATATATATATATATATATATATATATATATATATATATATATATATATATATATATATATATATATATATATTCATTCTTCATGAAATAGAATTATTTTTTCTGAGTAAAGAGATTTAGATATATATATTAGATATATATATATATATATATATATATATATATATATATATATATATATATATATATATATATATATATATATATATATATATATATATATATATATATTTATATATATATATATATTTATATATATGTATTAGTCAGACACATATATTTTGGTTTTGCCAATTCACAAATAAGATAATGTGACATTTATATAATACTGGTTATTTCCTCACATTGCTTACTTGTATTCGAACTTGGATCTGGGTCTCAAGGCGAATGCTCTACCAATCGAGTTATTTCGGCAATTCATCAAGTTCACCTGATAAAGCCCTGATATGGCAGAGATTATGGTTAGAATGCACACAGCAAAATAATCATGTGAGCTTGACCCACTACCTACATGGCTTCTTCTTGACTTCTGTGATGAACTGCTGGCCTTTATAATATACATCACATTAGTGGATACCTCCGCATCAGCAAATATAAATATTGCTTTGATAGCTCCACTTTTCAAGAAAGGGATCTTGAGGAAATTGAGAAATATATTACTGCAATATCCACATGTCTCCTTTTGCTAACACCACTGCAAAGCATGAATTGAGCTGCCATATCTGTACAGATGACACTCAGATTTACATGAATCAGATGAGTAGACAAGATATGGACAGATCGAGGCTAGTGCTAGAACAGTTTATTAGTGAAATCAGAACCTTCCTGATCACAAATAAAATGAAACAAAATGATGGAAAGAGAGAAATGCTAATCTGTGCTAATAAGAGACATGATACGGACATAATACTCGATGAGTCTGTGGTAAACATTGGTGTCATCTTGGAATCAGATGTGAACATGAGTAATATGTGCAAAAAGGACACTACCATATCAGAGACATATCCACTATCATTTCTTTCATTTTGTAAATATACGATTTTAATTAACATTTGCTCCCATATCTTAAATTAGTCCCTAATTCACGCAAGGACATCTTGTCATTTGCTCCTCAACTTATCTAACAATATTCATTTGGAATTTTCGATATCAACTAGAACCTTGCACTCATCTCATCAAATCATTTTGTTAAATGATGATTATCTAGATTTACAAATGTATTCAACATTCTCAAATTGTATACTATTTGCGAGATTACACGGTCAGATGGTCTTCATTATGTGCCCTTTCATTATTTATACTTGTCATTAGCAGGGAAATAAGCAGAATGTACCCTATGGTTATTCATTCCTGTCACTTACGGCATATTAGCAATATGTCCCCTCTGTTTGTTCATTCTGTAGTTAGTAGAGAAATTAGCAGAATGTATTTCTGTTTTTAAGTATGGCTTTTATTTATCGCCTCTCGTCATCATGTTAGCTGCTAGCCCTGCTGGTATTCTCCCGGAGGAGGCATTGTCATCTGCTGGTATTCTCCCGGGGGAGGCATTGTTTATCCCCAGGGCCCCCTCTATCCCATATTTGAGAGACACTGATCATAACAGACACGTGTTGTGATTCTCCATCTTCCTGTTGAAGCCATCTTGCCGCGCCACCAGCATGGCTTGTTTCTGTCCCCTATCAAGGGCTGAATGGAAGCCGGCTGGATCGCCCACTAAGCCCGAGACAGGCCTCGCGAGGCAGGCATGTACACACCACTGCCTCACATGGTGTGGAGAGCTCAAATAGAGATGTGTATAGGATATCAATGGGCAGAGTATGTCCCTTTCTCATAGCCTTTAAGATCTCCAGAAGGTTGCTTAAAAGTCTCGAGTGTGATGTTTGTCTTATTTTATACATTTAGACCGTACCTTTCTAGGGCGCATAACTTTACTGTTGAGTTGGCATGTTGAAAAATCTCATCCTAAATCATTTTACTCAGAAAAATAATTCTATTTCATGAAGAATGAATATATATATATATATATATATATATATATATATATATATATATATATATATATATATATATATATATATATATATATATATATATATATATATATATATATATATATATATATATATATATATATATATATATATATATATATAATTCTTGGAAAAGTATATATATATGTATAATTCTTGGAAAAGTTAAACGACATTAAAAGTTAAACAAACCTATTTCAATTTCCGAAGTATAAACCTATTCTTGGATAAACTTTATATCCCTTTAAGATCATAATAGGTTTATAATCCATCAATATTATATAAATGGTTGGGCATTTACCTTTATTCCAATATTAGAAATCTATCATGTAAGTTTTGGTATGGGGAGCATTGCATGATTCCAGTATGATGTAGATATTGGGTCTACTGTGCGTAGATAGATCATCGTGTGTCACAATCCGACTCCTTCCACTATGACAAAGACAGATTGTTGGCCAACGTAGTTATATCTAGCAAGGAGGACCAAATTGACCTCCAAAGTCAATAATGTCTTATTTCACTTGTATATTCTTGTGTTTATGATCTATAGAAACACACAATATATTTGAAAAATGAAAATACATTTATTTATTTTGACACGAGAACCAATCATGAGATTTGGCATTGATAGCGTTGACTAATGAAGATACAATGGGCGTTACGCTATCCTCATTGCCATTGAGTGGCCTGATGAATAGCAAGTGGAAAATGAGAAAAACGGGCTATTAGCGCAAACCCAAGATTACATACTGGAGCTGGTGCTTGAGTCGTGCTTGTGTCTTATACTCAAAATAACATCAGCAAATGAGCGTGTATATTGCCTCTCAGGGCAGACAGCAATTTGTGCTGCGCATCACGGAAGCCGTGACCCACATAACTGACGAGACTTTATGTACGAGACTATCCAACAAGCCCTATCTCACTGCCACTGGAAACGGAACTGGATTTCTAAGCAACAGCCCACGGCATCAAGGGGAGCCTTTTTTGTGTCTGAGTAAATCTATCTTTGAACCAAAAAATCCATACGTACTTGTTCATGTGCAATATCTGGAATTGATTACTGAGCCATATTCGAAGTAATGAGACACAATCTTCATTATAGCAGTTCTGTTTTTTTTTACTACGGTAAAATGATCTGCTAGAGGTCAGGTGTTATAAGTGTTATTTCCAAATAGAGCAGAGAGCTGTTGAGGGCATCTTCTAACCACAGACAGGTCACAGACCTTGCAATGGCCACAGCACAGGGCCGTGCCAGTTGTATCGTCCTAAACATTTATTTACAGATGCAATTTTCCAATCTTCACATAGACAGATCAGAGTATAACAAATACTAGCTGTTGTGAAAGCAAACTTTGATAGTAGTTTCATAATTTTTTTATGGCACTTTGAGTCAAATTCTATGAATCGGGTCCTTTTTTAGAGAATATTCGGTAATGATGGGAAGAGTCAGACTAACAAAAGGAAAAATGCTCTGATTGATCTACGGACAGTGCATGAAAAGAATGATGCATGAATTTTGGATATTGTTATATGTTTAGAATTATTTTCTTTGAATTTTATATGTTATAATACGAGATATATATGTTCTCTCATAGTCTTACTTTCATTGCTTTCTTATTGTTTCGTTTACTTGTTCCAGTACCACCTTCTACTCCCCTGGAAGGGCAATCTCTGCCAATTTCTTCTCCGCATGCGCATGGAAACTCTTCCCTGAAAGGGGACATCGACGAAGATTATGATTTAGCGGACATTGACTGGTCAGATGTCCTTCAGAGTGACGATGCAGGGGCTAGCAGCATGATGGACTCTCCTGAAGGAGGTGGTGGTAAAAAGAACAAAAATAAAGGAAAGAAAAAGGGTAATAAGAACAAGAAGAAGAAAAAGGGAAAGAAAAAGAAAAATAATCCCGAAGACGAATTGGTAACAGAGAAACAAAATAAAAAGGAAGAGGTAAAAGTGACCCCTCTTCCAACCCAAACACAACCCACTGTACCCGTGCAAACGTATGTGGCCACTCCTATGGCAATAGAAGTGCTTCCTGATAAAGGTATTTGAATTTTGAAGAGAACAATATTTGTTTTGAACTTTGTATTACTATTTCCTGTTTTAATGCTGAAACTTTATGATAAACTTTGACAATTTTTATTTTAACTTGAGAGTTGCTCGATAAAAAATATAATATTTTGATTTGGAAATAAATATGCAGTAAAATAAAACGGCGTAAAGGGCAATACATTTTTGTTTAAATATTTTATACTCTTTCAAAAAAAAATTGTCAATGTAAAAACAGTGGTTGCATTATGTTGTTTTAGTTCTCTCCTCGAGTGTGGAACACTTTTTATCTATTGTGAATATTTTGAAAGTTTAGGATTTGCATAATTCGGATGTGACACGGAACTAATCATCTGGCTGTATAATTGGTCACAGGAAAGTGGAAATATTTTGCAGGTTATAGTCGTCAAAGTAAGAGCTGAGACGAGGCATGAATTCACGTTGAGCACAGATTAACACATCTAAATATTTTACCTGATTTTAATTGTTATCACTGTTTCACACACACACACACACACACACACACACACACACACACACACACACACACACACACACACACACCCACACACACACAAATTGAGCTGTATTTGATATGAAATATAGAATAACGCATCTCGACCCCTGGCAAATTACTTTGAGCAAAACATTTTTTCGTTTTTTTTATTTCAGTATTCAGTAATTCATACGATTATCGAAAAATAAGAAAAATGTTATAAGAAGTGCTTCCTGAGATCGAGTCGATTTCCTGATTAGATAGAAGTTATCTCAAAACTACCTTTAGAGAAGATTATTTTCAAATTAATACTAGAGGTTACTAATGTAGACAAATATAGTCCGATTAAATACAAAGAAGATTAGATGTTTAGAACAGATTCAGAGAAGATTATCTCCTTCTTATTACTGACAGAGAAGAGCATTTGATACCGTTGTCTTTATGTTTACCATTGTCTTTATGTTGTCTACTTCATCAACTTGTGTTGCCATGAATATTCTAATATCCTCAGCTCTATTTTTAATTGTAATTGTAAACGTGAAATTAACAATTTAATGACAAATGAGTTTGATTTATTGATCAATCTGTAAATAACCAAAACAAATTTGATCCAGAATGACTCAAAATAGTACCAAAATATTCATCTCATGACCATTGTTGTATTCGCCGTATTTTAGCACAAAGTAAAGCACGGAGGAGGCTTGGACAGTTTGTTTACAAGTCCCACTTGTATTCCAATCTGGTTTATTTTAGAGTCATATTCGTCATCTTGGGCCTATCCTGTGATACAAGGCAGATCAAGATGCATGTTTATGTTACATGCATGTCAAGATAGAGGTTTATATTACAAGCATGCCAAGGCAGATGTTTGTGTTATATGCATGCCAAGGCAGATGTTTGTGTTACAGGCGTGTCAAGACAGTTGTTTGTGTTACAGGCGTGTCAAGACAGTTGTTTGTGTTACAGGCGTGTCAAGACAGTTGTTTGTGTTACAGGCATGTCAAGATAGTTGTTTGTGTTACAGGCGTGTCAAGGAGGAGTCTTTCAGACGAGGAGAGGCTTCTCAATGAACTATTTGGAGATTACAACCCCTCGGCTCGCCCCGTCATGAACTCCTCAAAGACCGTTAAGGTCGGCATACAGTTCTCACTGATGCACCTCAAAGATCTGGTAAGCAAACAATATCCTTATCAATATACTCACAAATAACACAGCTTATCTAATGATTGGTATTCCAATCAGTTAATCCTGTAATGCGCCCATAGACCTTCGTATGTGGGGGAGATCATTGTACAAGTTATATGTTCTTTTCATGATCTCGATCGTGAGCAGCACATTTATACTGTCAGCAACAATCCTTATCCTTTTGCACTCGACGTTTGAAACATCATCAGTTTGCGCGCCATGTCAAACTTGAATTATAAAAATCTACAAATATCACCAAGAATACATGTAAATTCATACACAAAAGGAATAATATTGTTTAATGTGGCACATCAAATGTGATAATTTTCTGGAAAAATCTACTGTATTAGCAACCAATTATTGTGTATGTAAAATCGTTTTCAACAGTGCAGTAATAATTCGTCCTGGTAGAAATGCTTCCTGTTGAATCATAACATTGTGGATTTTATCCCAATATACGTCTCCACAAAAATGTATTTCTTCAAACGTTTTACTCTCCAGACTCCTTTATTTTGCAATATATTGTCAATTATATTCTGTTAAAAAGTTGAAACAGATTCAGTTAAAATAAATATAGTCTAAAATATATACATATGTTAGAGATGTGAAATAATACTTTTGGCAAACTCGATTTGAAATATGTTTACTCCAACAACCTATTTATTTACAGAATAATTTAATTTGAAAATAACTGTACATTTGAATAAGCGTTTTTAATAGATATTTAACCAAGTTGCACCTAAATAGGATATTCCACTTGTAATTGGATGATCATTTCCACTAGCTCACTTGATTCAAGAGATGTGTGCTTATTGCAAACTACCGAGCGAGTAATGAAGATTTACAAAACTTGTGAGTGGAGCAGGCTGATAAATTTTCCCATTTCCCTTATGTAGTCCGGAGAGGATCGCAGCTAGCAGTGTTTATGTAGAGGTTCACGACTCAAGATAATTTTCTCTTTAAGCAGTCAAAAGTCACTCACAAGTCATATTCATACCCGAGAGGTTGTTTTTGTGGCGAGAGGTTTGAGTCGGGCTCTCTTTGTGACATCACACGCCCCTTTCACATACGTGACCTTACAGCGCTCTCACGTGTAAGCATTCAAGCCACTGAGCATTTCATCTTATTGGCAAAAAGACCTCATAATGTAAGAATATTGGAAATGTCTAGATGTCAGTCAGGAAAATCATAAATTCTCTGTCTTGATTTCTTTGACGTTTCCAGACTTTGGGAGGGAATATAATGGCACTGAGTAGTTTCTGCTTCGGAAATATCTAGCTGTCTTTCAAAGATCACAGCCATCTGACCGATTGTAGATTTTCCTCATGGATTGCTCTTTATAATCTTCAGTATAGAGGTCTGACTGAATCACTGCCCTGATACACAGATTCTCTCTCTGATATTTCCCTGTTTGATCGTATATTTGATAATGCTGTTATGTATAACAATTTCAACAAAGCAAACTACCGACCAACAGCTCCATATTATAAACAGAGACCATACAAATATGGCTCTCTATATATGTTCTGTTCTTTGTTGCAAGGCTCAAGTAAGGCTCTCTATATATTTAGTACTCATTGTTTTACGCAATGAAAAATAAGGCTATCTATACTTATATGTTGTTGCTCAGTGTGAGTAGTAAGACTTGTCTGGTATTTATATGCTGCTGCTCGGTGTGAGGAGTAAGATAGCCTTACTTGTCTGGTGTCTACTTACAACAAGGAGCAGGAGGTTTGGCTATCTATATTTATATGCTGCTGCTCAGTGTGAGGGGGAAGATAGCCTTACTTGTCTGGTGTCTACTTACAACAAGGAGCAGGAGGTTTGGCTATCTATATTTATATGCTGCTGCTCGGTGTGAAGAGTAAGATAGCCTTACTTGTCTGGTGTCTACTTACATCAAGGAGCAGGAGGTTTGGCTATCTATATTTATATGCTGCTGCTCGGTGTGAGGAGTAAGATAGCCTTACTTGTCTGGTGTCTACTTACATCAAGGAGCAGGAGGTTTGGCTATCTATATTTATATGCTGCTGCTCGGTGTGAGGAGTAAGATAGCCTTACTTGTCTGGTGTCTACTTACAACAAGGAGCAGGAGGTTTGGCTATCTATATTTATATGCTGCTGCTCGGTGTGAGGAGTAAGATAGCCTTACTTGTCTGGTGTCTACTTACATCAAGGAGCAGGAGGTTTGGCTATCTATATTTATATGCTGCTGCTCGGTGTGAGGAGTAAGATAGCCTTACTTGTCTGGTGTCTACTTACATCAAGGAGCAGGAGGTTTGGCTATCTATATTTATATGCTGCTGCTCGGTGTGAGGAGTAAGATAGCCTTACTTGTCTGGTGTCTACTTACATCAAGGAGCAGGAGGTTTGGCTATCTATATTTATATGCTGCTGCTCAGTGTGAGGGGGAAGATAGCCTTACTTGTCTGGTGTCTACTTACATCAAGGAGCAGGAGGTTTGGCTATCTATATTTATATGCTGCTGCTCGGTGTGAGGAGTAAGATAGCCTTACTTGTCTGGTGTCTACTTACATCAAGGAGCAGGAGGTTTGGCTATCTATATTTATATGCTGCTGCTCGGTGTGAGGAGTAAGATAGCCTTACTTGTCTGGTGTCTACTTACAACAAGGAGCAGGAGGTTTGGCTATCTATATTTATATGCTGCTGCTCGGTGTGAGGAGTAAGATAGCCTTACTTGTCTGGTGTCTACTTACATCAAGGAGCAGGAGGTTTGGCTATCTATATTTATATGCTGCTGCTCGGTGTGAGGAGTAAGATAGCCTTACTTGTCTGGTGTCTACTTACATCAAGGAGCAGGAGGTTTGGCTATCTATATTTATATGCTGCTGCTCGGTGTGAGGAGTAAGATAGCCTTACTTGTCTGGTGTCTACTTACATCAAGGAGCAGGAGGTTTGGCTATCTATATTTATATGCTGCTGCTCGGTGTGAGGAGTAAGATAGCCTTACTTGTCTGGTGTCTACTTACAACAAGGAGCAGGAGGTTTGGCTATCTATATTTATATGCTGCTGCTCGGTGTGAGGAGTAAGATAGCCTTACTTGTCTGGTGTCTACTTACATCAAGGAGCAGGAGGTTTGGCTATCTATATTTATATGCTGCTGCTCGGTGTGAGGAGTAAGATAGCCTTACTTGTCTGGTGTCTACTTACATCAAGGAGCAGGAGGTTTGGCTATCTATATTTATATGCTGCTGCTCGGTGTGAGGAGTAAGATAGCCTTACTTGTCTGGTGTCTACTTACATCAAGGAGCAGGAGGTTTGGCTATCTATATTTATATGCTGCTGCTCGGTGTGAGGAGTAAGATAGCCTTACTTGTCTGGTGTCTACTTACATCAAGGAGCAGGAGGTTTGGCTATCTATATTTATATGCTGCTGCTCGGTGTGAGGAGTAAGATAGCCTTACTTGTCTGGTGTCCACTTACAACAAGGAGCAGGAGGTTTGGCTATCTATATTTATATGCTGCTGCTCGTTGTGAGGAGTAAGATAGCCTTACTTGTCTGGTGTCTACTTACAACAAGGAGCAGGAGGTTTGGCTATCTATATTTATATGCTACTGCTCGGTGTGAGGAGTAAGATAGCCTTACTTGTCTGGTGTCTACTTACATCAAGGAGCAGGAGGTTTGGCTATCTATATTTATATGCTGCTGCTCGGTGTGAGGAGTAAGATAGCCTTACTTGTCTGGTGTCTACTTACTACAAGGAGCAGGAGGTTTGGCTATCTATATTTATATGCTGCTGCTCGGAGTGAGGAGTAAGATAGCCTTACTTGTCTGGTGTCTACTTACAACAAGGAGCAGGAGGTTTGGCTATCTATATTTATATGCTGCTGCTCGGTGTGAGGAGTAAGATAGCCTTACTTGTCTGGTGTCTACTTACATCAAGGAGCAGGAGGTTTGGCTATCTATATTTATATGCTGCTGCTCGGTGTGAGGAGTAAGATAGCATTACTTGTCTGGTGTCTACTTACAACAAGGAGCAGGGGGTTTGGCTATCTATATTTATATGCTGCTGCTCGGTGTGAGGAGTAAGATAGCCTTACTTGTCTGGTGTCTACTTACTACAAGGAGCAGGAGGTTTGGCTATCTATATTTATATGCTGCTGCTCGGTGTGAGGAGTAAGATAGCCTTACTTGTCTGGTGTCTACTTACATCAAGGAGCAGGAGGTTTGGCTATCTATATTTATATGCTGCTGCTCAGTGTGAGGGGGAAGATAGCCTTACTTGTCTGGTGTCTACTTACAACAAGGAGCAGGAGGTTTGGCTATCTATATTTATATGCTGCTGCTCGGTGTGAGGAGTAAGATAGCCTTACTTGTCTGGTGTCTACTTACAACAAGGAGCAGGAGGTTTGGCTATCTATATTTATATGCTGCTGCTCGGTGTGAGGAGTAAGATAGCCTTACTTGTCTGGTGTCTACTTACAACAAGGAGCAGGAGGTTTGGCTATCTATATTTATATGCTGCTGCTCGGTGTGAGGAGTAAGATAGCCTTACTTGTCTGGTGTCTACTTACATCAAGGAGCAGGAGGTTTGGCTATCTATATTTATATGCTGCTGCTCGGTGTGAGGAGTAAGATAGCCTTACTTGTCTGGTGTCTACTTACATCAAGGAGCAGGAGGTTTGGCTATCTATATTTATATGCTGCTGCTCGGTGTGAGGAGTAAGATAGCCTTACTTGTCTGGTGTCTACTTACATCAAGGAGCAGGAGGTTTGGCTATCTATATTTATATGCTGCTGCTCAGTGTGAGGGGGAAGATAGCCTTACTTGTCTGGTGTCTACTTACATCAAGGAGCAGGAGGTTTGGCTATCTATATTTATATGCTGCTGCTCGGTGTGAGGAGTAAGATAGCCTTACTTGTCTGGTGTCTACTTACATCAAGGAGCAGGAGGTTTGGCTATCTATATTTATATGCTGCTGCTCGGTGTGAGGAGTAAGATAGCCTTACTTGTCTGGTGTCTACTTACAACAAGGAGCAGGAGGTTTGGCTATCTATATTTATATGCTGCTGCTCGGTGTGAGGAGTAAGATAGCCTTACTTGTCTGGTGTCTACTTACATCAAGGAGCAGGAGGTTTGGCTATCTATATTTATATGCTGCTGCTCGGTGTGAGGAGTAAGATAGCCTTACTTGTCTGGTGTCTACTTACATCAAGGAGCAGGAGGTTTGGCTATCTATATTTATATGCTGCTGCTCGGTGTGAGGAGTAAGATAGCCTTACTTGTCTGATGTCTACTTACATCAAGGAGCAGGAGGTTTGGCTATCTATATTTATATGCTGCTGCTCGGTGTGAGGAGTAAGATAGCCTTACTTGTCTGGTGTCTACTTACAACAAGGAGCAGGAGGTTTGGCTATCTATATTTATATGCTGCTGCTCGGTGTGAGGAGTAAGATAGCCTTACTTGTCTGGTGTCTACTTACATCAAGGAGCAGGAGGTTTGGCTATCTATATTTATATGCTGCTGCTCGGTGTGAGGAGTAAGATAGCCTTACTTGTCTGGTGTCTACTTACATCAAGGAGCAGGAGGTTTGGCTATCTATATTTATATGCTGCTGCTCGGTGTGAGGAGTAAGATAGCCTTACTTGTCTGGTGTCTACTTACATCAAGGAGCAGGAGGTTTGGCTATCTATATTTATATGCTGCTGCTCGGTGTGAGGAGTAAGATAGCCTTACTTGTCTGGTGTCTACTTACATCAAGGAGCAGGAGGTTTGGCTATCTATATTTATATGCTGCTGCTCGGTGTGAGGAGTAAGATAGCCTTACTTGTCTGGTGTCCACTTACAACAAGGAGCAGGAGGTTTGGCTATCTATATTTATATGCTGCTGCTCGGTGTGAGGAGTAAGATAGCCTTACTTGTCTGGTGTCTACTTACAACAAGGAGCAGGAGGTTTGGCTATCTATATTTATATGCTACTGCTCGGTGTGAGGAGTAAGATAGCCTTACTTGTCTGGTGTCTACTTACATCAAGGAGCAGGAGGTTTGGCTATCTATATTTATATGCTGCTGCTCGGTGTGAGGAGTAAGATAGCCTTACTTGTCTGGTGTCTACTTACTACAAGGAGCAGGAGGTTTGGCTATCTATATTTATATGCTGCTGCTCGGAGTGAGGAGTAAGATAGCCTTACTTGTCTGGTGTCTACTTACAACAAGGAGCAGGAGGTTTGGCTATCTATATTTATATGCTGCTGCTCGGTGTGAGGAGTAAGATAGCCTTACTTGTCTGGTGTCTACTTACATCAAGGAGCAGGAGGTTTGGCTATCTATATTTATATGCTGCTGCTCGGTGTGAGGAGTAAGATAGCCTTACTTGTCTGGTGTCTACTTACAACAAGGAGCAGGGGGTTTGGCTATCTATATTTATATGCTGCTGCTCGGTGTGAGGAGTAAGATAGCCTTACTTGTCTGGTGTCTACTTACATCAAGGAGCAGGAGGTTTGGCTATCTATATTTATATGCTGCTGCTCGGTGTGAGGAGTAAGATAGCCTTACTTGTCTGGTGTCTACTTACATCAAGGAGCAGGAGGTTTGGCTATCTATATTTATATGCTGCTGCTCAGTGTGAGGGGGAAGATAGCCTTACTTGTCTGGTGTCTACTTACAACAAGGAGCAGGAGGTTTGGCTATCTATATTTATATGCTGCTGCTCGGTGTGAGGAGTAAGATAGCCTTACTTGTCTGGTGTCTACTTACAACAAGGAGCAGGAGGTTTGGCTATCTATATTTATATGCTGCTGCTCGGTGTGAGGAGTAAGATAGCCTTACTTGTCTGGTGTCTACTTACAACAAGGAGCAGGAGGTTTGGCTATCTATATTTATATGCTGCTGCTCGGTGTGAGGAGTAAGATAGCCTTACTTGTCTGGTGTCTACTTACATCAAGGAGCAGGAGGTTTGGCTATCTATATTTATATGCTGCTGCTCAGTGTGAGGGGGAAGATAGCCTTACTTGTCTGGTGTCTACTTACAACAAGGAGCAGGGGATTTGGCTATCTATATTTATATGCTGCTGCTCGGTGTGAGGAGTAAGATAGCCTTACTTTGTCTGGTGTCTACTTACAACAAGGAGCAGGAGGTTTGGCTATCTATATTTATATGCTGCTGCTCGGTGTGAGGAGTAAGATAGCCTTACTTGTCTGGTGTCTACTTACATCAAGGAGCAGGAGGTTTGGCTATCTATATTTATATGCTGCTGCTCGGTGTGAGGAGTAAGATAGCCTTACTTGTCTGGTGTCTACTTACAACAAGGAGCAGGAGGTTTGGCTATCTATATTTGTACTGCTTCTTGTTGCATGCAACGAAAAGCAAGGATATAAGTGCTGATATAAGTGTTGTTCCTTATTATGAGCAGGAATCAGGCTGGTCCGGCTCTCTTCATTACATCCCACATCATTCTACCCTTATTGAGTTATGTATGTAAAAATTGGAATTATTTAAATCTTGTTGGATGGCGGAAATATTTTAGTTCAAAAGTACGACTGGGATGTAGTAAAAAGAGCTCTTAATCAAATTGAGTTGTTTGTCATTTGATTTCAAAGTGATTACTCTCTTTAATTTTACCTTCCTGATGAATAGTACTTCTGAACATATTAGAACATATTTCCCTAACACTGATGCGTTGACGTGAAATTGCTAATATTAGCGCAGAGAATAATGTCTCATCATCTCGCAGAGAATAAAGTACATCCCGTAGATCAGTCTTCTTAGCCTAAGAACGTCATATATTGACTGAAAACTCCCTCTCCTCATGTTCCTGTTACAGACGGACACCATTCTAAATCAAGAAACTATACTGAACTGAACCTGTCCAAAGCCGAGCAACAAGTTAACGATAGCTCAGACAGCAATTATCAGGCAGATAGATAAATTAGGCAGCTTATAATTCTCAGACGGGTGTTGGTATCAAACCAATCTCCATATTTTTCTTATTAACTTGGTATCTATTACAGTTTCATATTCCTGGCAAAACCACAACAGTACATGTATAATGAGGTTTGGGAATCATAAACTCAATTTTCTACCTTTACATTTTATTAGATATTGGGAGACGAAAGATATTCATGAGCAGGATGTTGATGACTTTGTTATATGCCACAGTCCCTATTAATCTCAAAACCAGCAGTCAGGCGGGATATACCGGAGTGCATGTGATATAGAATACTCAGAAACAATTTAATACTTGCAGAATCCAAGGTAACATATAACAAAGAGAATATACCTGCTATTTGTCTTTGAACATAAAGCAACTCAAAACGCAACGTAACGTGTAAAGGCCTTCTGATAATAGCGAAAACTGTACAGCGGAGACATCGGTATATAAACATATAAGCAAGAATGTATGGCGCTGCGACTTCAAGTTTTCTCAAAGTTAAAATTGATGCGGGAATATTGGAAGGAAAACGAGGAAGACAAGTTGTTGCTAAGCATCGACCCATGAGATCAAAGAGTCATTAGGATTGCGGTTATGAGGCCTGGCCACGCTGGGAAGCTTCCATACTCGCTGCCGGCTGACTGTCACTTGCCAGACCCTCGCCAGACACGCACACAAGCCCGGTCAATTTTTACACCAAAAGCCGATCAACAGCCCTACAAATTATATTTCTCCAAATGTGACTTCAGAAATGATTCAATTATGCCACACACACACCCGTCTCAGGCATGGCAACCAAACAAATCTCAAATTGACACCCGTATTGCACATTGATGTTGATACCCTTTCAGATTAAGCATACACTTAAGACCAGAGGTTAATAGAACCTTAAACAAAACTGTTAATGCAGTAGTCCATTGGCGATGTTTCAATGTTTCGCTTTACATATATTTCAGTAGACTTCATTTTTTTAATGGTTTCTCAGAATTATTTCTCAGAAGTATGACATCTCACGGGATCAATCCTATGTTTTCAAGGAAAGAGACAATAACTTCTTCTTGCAATTACTAATATACTAATCGGCACAATTTCTTTCAGTAGAATCATACATAATATCAGAACATTGACCATATGCTCCTAACCCATTTCCAATTATTTCTGGTTGGTCAGCATGAAGGGTTGTGGATGCCAGATTTCTAGCAGCGAGAGAGACATAATTGGATTGATGTTTCCTGGCGCCTACACATACCAATGTCGATGACTGTAGACATGTCATATTTCACCACATGTGGAGGTTCTGTCACTGCTATTCTCCTTATGGTTGCTATGTGTTTGTACATTGAAAGTGTTAACGCTTGACCTTGCCAGCAGGCGTCGGAACAGAGCATAAAGTGAGTCTTATGTGGCGCTCACATCAGACCAGGTCTGCTCATTGCGCTTCTCTACATAAAAGGGAGGTTTAGATGACGTCACAGGTGCAGCATGTACATGTACATCTCCATATATTATGAATAACAAAGATAAAATATGGTTGACATCTCAATTAGTTCTGGAGCCAAACAACAGAGACATTTTCGCAAATGAACGTAATGCATACTATTAAGCGAATTCAACCACAAATCACAATAATATAGCATTGTAACTATTCTGACATGTCAGAACAAACCAAAACCATCATTGCTATGTCTCAAACCATTTAAAATAGATAATGTTCGCTTCCGCTGGGGTTAAAACATTAAGGATCTCACCATACCAGATACCATTATTCCCGCCATAAAGGATACCGTCATATCAGGTCTCACCATAAAGGATGCCATCATACTCGGTCCCACCATAAAGGATATTATCATACTTGGTCCAGCCATAAAGATACCATCATATTTGGTCCCGCCATAAAGGATATTATCATACTTGGTCCAGCCATAAAGATACCATCATATTTGGTCCCGCCATGAAATATACCATCATACTTGGTCCCGCCATAAAGTATACCATCATATTTGGTCCCATCATAAAGGATACCATCATATTTGGTCCCATCATAAAGGATACCATCATATTTGGTCCCATCATAAAGGATACCATCATATTTGGTCCCATCATATTTGGTCCCGCCATACTGGATGCCATCATATTTGGTCCCATCATAAAGGATACCATCATATTTGGTCCCACCATAAAGAATACCATCATATTTGGTCCCATCATAAAGGATACCATCATTCTGGGTCCCACCATACTGGATACCATCATATTTGGTCCCATCATATTTGGTCCCATCATAAAGGATACCATCATATTTGGTCCCATCATAAAGGATACCATCATATTTGGTCCCACCATAAAGGATACCATCATTCTGGGTCCCATCATACTGGATACCATCATATTTGGTCCCATCATAAAGGATACCATCATATTTGGTCCCATCATAAAGGATACCATCATTCTGGGTCCCACCATACTGGATACCATCATATTTGGTCCCATCATATTTGGTCCCATCATAAAGGATACCATCATATTTGGTCCCATCATAAAGGATACCATCATATATGGTCCCACCATAAAGGATACCATCATTCTGGGTCCCATCATACTGGATACCATCATATTTGGTCCCACCATAAAGGATACCATCATATTTGGTCCCATCATAAAGGATACCATCATATTTGGTCCCATCATAAAGGATACCATCATATTTGGTCCCACCATAAAGGATACCATCATTCTGGGTCCCATCATACTGGATACCATCATATTTGGTCCCATCATAAAGGATACCATCATATTTGGTCCCATCATAAAGGATACCATCATTCTGGGTCCCAACATACTGGATACCATCATATTTGGTCCCATCATATTTGGTCCCATCATAAAGGATACCATCATATTTGGTCCCATCATAAAGGATACCATCATATATGGTCCCACCATAAAGGATACCATCATTCTGGGTCCCATCATACTGGATACCATCATATTTGGTCCCATCATAAAGGATACCATCATATTTGGTCCCACCATAAAGTATACCATCATGTTTGGTCCCACCATAAAGGATACCATCATATTTGGTCCCATCATAAAGGATACCATCATTCTGGATCCCACCATACTGGATACCATCATATTTGGTCCCATCATATTTGGTCCCATCATAAAGGATACCATCATATTTGGTCCCATCATAAAGGATACCATCATATTTGGTCCCACCATAAAGGATACCATCATTCTGGGTCCAACCATACTGGATACCATCATATTTGGTCCCATCATAAAGGATACCATCATATTTGGTCCCATCATAAAGGATACCATCATATTTGGTCCCACCATAAAGGATACCATCATTCTGGGTCCCACCATACTGGATACCATCATATTTGGTCCCATCATATTTGGTCCCATCATAAAGGATACCATCATATTTGGTCCCATCATAAAGGATACCATCATTCTGGGTCCAACCATAAAGGATAATATCATACTTGGTCCAGCCATAAAGATATCATCATATTTGGTCCTGCCATAAAGGATATTATCATATTTGGTCCAGCCATAAAGATACCATCATATTTGGTCCCGCCATAAAAGATACCATCATACTTGGTCCCGCCATAAAGGATGCCATCATATTTGGTCCCATCATAAAGGATACCATCATATTTGGTCCCGCCATACTGGATGCCATCATATTTGGTCCCATCATAAAGGATACCATCATATTTGGTCCCATCATATTTGGTCCCGCCATAAAGGATACCATCATATTTGGTCCCATCATACTGGATACCATCATATTTGGTCCCATCGTACTGGATACCATCATATTTGGTCCCATCATAAAGGATACCATCATATTTGGTCCCATCATAAAGGATACCATCATATTTGGTTCCACCATAAAGGATACCATCATATTTGGTCCCACCATAAAGGATACCATCATATTTGGTCCCACCATAAAGGATACCATCATATTTGGTCCCATCATAAAGGATACCATCATATTTGGTCCCATCATAAAGGATATCATCATTCTGGGTCCCACCATACTCGATACCATCACACAGGATTCACTCATTCCGGTTACCTACAGAGACAGAGATGTTAATCTTTGCTGGCAGGATGTCTACAATGTTAGTCAAGATATTGGCTCAGTGAGAAATGTTTCTGATAGTGGCTTATCTCACACGTATCTGCCATTACACTGTGTGTTTGTATTTGCAAGGGTAGGACATTTCATATACTTGGAGCATATAGCAAAAACGCCCTATCATTACACTTGCCCCCCCCCCCCATACTGCATACAGACATACTGGGGCCAGACATACAGGATACCACCATACTGGGCCCCCCTATACTGCATACAGACATACTGGGGCCAGACATACAGGATACCACCATACTGGGGCCCCCTATACTGCATACAGACATACTGGGGCCAGACATACAGGATACCACAAAACGGTGACTCAGGTAAATAAGTCCCTGTCGAATGTCGTGGATACTAAAACATTAAAACATTTTATTTACCATAAGGCAAAAATGTATAGGATTTTAAAAACCATATCATCGATTTAAAATCATTAGAAAATGTTGTCAGTATACAACCCTTGTATTCTCTCACATAATTTTCGGTCCAAATTGACATAAGGCAACTATTTAATTGATCATCCTTGAACATAAGAAATTTTATCAGGAGAGACCAAAGCACGTCGTTAGGTATTGCACGGCTCCTATTGAAGTAATGTCGTTTTAGAAGAGATTAAGAATTAATTAAAACATTTTCAATTAATTACAAATCCCCAGCAGCTTGAAGATTATGTGAGATGCAGCTTACAATAGTGATATATGGAGGGGTTCAGTGTCAGATAAAACCTGGGATAGAAATGCAGATGAAACGGTATTAATGTTTTATTGAGTTGAAATAACCGAATCCAAAGTACAAGGGATCTTTGCTTCAATTATTGACAATCAGAGATTGGAGCAGCCATTAGGTGTCCTACTTATGACGCCCTCTGCTGGTGCTTAGTAGACACCAATCGTTGTATGTAACAGTTCCTCACGAATCTCCACATCAGGACATAGTTCTCCAATCGTTTTTCAACTGAAAGCTATGAATCTGTTGTACAGATTTCTGTCATTTTCGATGGATCTATAGGGGAGATATCATTACCAGCTTCCAGCTTCTTGCAGCCCAGGGCTCAACTGCATAACAGCAGCCATGGTACATAACGTACCCATGAAAACTTGAAGAGCTAAAAGAAAAAAATCACGATTATTTAGCTTTTCCATTAACAGAAGTTGAAAGGAGTTATGATCGATATTGATATGGTTGACAGAAGCAAGATGCAATTCTGCAACCTTCCATATTTGTACATAGATCAGAAAATTCTGATGTCTGTCATAAAGACTGCCTAATATTCATGTCCATATACAATAGTTTGATGAAGGGCATCCAATCAACAAGATAAAGACGAGAACATTTAGGCACACACAGTGAGCGTCAGTCAATCGGATGGATGCCGTCCGTCAATCGTTACCTTTGCTGTATCCTAGCAATAACCTTAGCGTCTGCCCACTGTATTTAATCTTGCAGGTGACTTGCGGCGCCCGTGTACATGTATAATGCGACCATACATGGGGCATGCCACTTTATGCAAGGGCCCAGCACGACACCTGTAAGATTAAATGACACAGACGTCTCTGGGATATACTAAATATATCTGTTAAATGACGTCTCTCGGATATACTAAAGATATCTGTTAAATGACACAGACGTCTCTCGGATATACTAAAGATATCTGTTAAATGACACAGACGTCTCAGGGTTATACTAAAGATATCTGTTAAATGACACCGACGTCTCTGGGATATACTAAATATATCTGTTAAATGACACCGACGTCTCAGGGTTATACTAAATATATCTGTTAAATGACACCGACGTCTCTGGGATATACTAAATATATCTGTTAAATGACACAGATGTCTCTGGGATACACTAAAGATATCTGTTAAATGACACAGATGTCTCTCAGATATACTAAATATATCTGTTAAATGACACAGATGTCTCTGGGATACACTAAAGATATCTGTTATATGACACAGACATCTCTGGGATATACTAAAGATATCTGTTAAATGACACAGACGTCTCTGGGATATACTAAAGATGTCTGTTACATAGACGTCTCTGGGATATACTCTGTTAAATGATATAGACATCTCTGGGATATCATAGAGAGCCCCTATTTTTGGTTATAAAACCTCATGGAAATGCCAACAACGTTTACGTTCTAGCTAATCCCTCAGTCACATTTGCGTCGGATGCTAGCTGGAAAGTAAACATCGGCTGGGGAGTTTTTCAGCGATAATCAGATATTTGCCGTAGCTGTCTATAAACCATGGTTGTCGCACGGCAAGATTGAATGACACAGACGTCTGTGGAATATCCTAAAGACGTCTGTGTCATTTGACAGACGTCTCTGAGATATCCTAAAGACGTCTTGTAAATGAAACAGACGTTGTAGGATATCGTAGTCCCTAGGATTATCTTACGATGGCTTGGGTACACATTATACTCCAGTCACATTTGCAACGATTTCAAATGTGACTGGGTATTTCTTACCAAATTGGCTGGCAGTTTAGATTGCCGTGAGGGCACCGGGAGATCTTTAGCCACAATGGGCAGTTTTAAGATGTCTCATGAATCATCCGGTGGCATCGTAAGGTGAAAATAGGATTTTTGGAAATTTTATGTGTACCAAGACTATCGTCAGATAATCCTCAGGACTCTCTACGATGTTATTAGCCAGACATCTTTAGGATATATTACAGACGCAGTGCTGTAGCTAGGATTGGGTTAGGGGGGGGTTTCCAAAATTGAAAACCATATGAAATAGTTGAAATCATTGTGTTGAAACTATTAAAAACCTAAAGGGGGGGGGGGGGGTTTCCGGGCAACCCGGAAACCCCCCTAGCTACGGCACTGAGACGTCTGTTATGTGATACAGACGTCTTTAGGATATTCCGCGAGCATCTTTGGCATGAAATACTGCACTTGCCGTGCGGCACCTGTGTATGATGTGACCGTAGTTATGGCGTATCTCAGTTTGTCTCTGATAAACTCCCCGGTGCCGACCGATGTCGAGGCCGACCGATGTTGACTTCCCGGCCGGGGCCCAGCGCAAATTCGATTTGAGGCATGAAACAAACAAGAAATTTATTTTCACTGTGTGATGGCACGTGCACCCCCAGGAGTATTTTAAGGTTTGCCTGTGAGGTACTGAGGGGGCCTGCCATGTACTTTGAGATGATGTTTGATGATAAGACATCGTGGAAAGGCCCGCAGCTTTTATATTGCAGCGAAAAGTCCCCGATGGCCCGTACGACGTCTTAAAACTGTCCAATTATGGTCAATGATCTCCCGGCGCTCGCTAGGCATCTTGGCTTGCCAGCTGATTTTGTAAAAAAACAAAAACCATGGGCCGAGCTCAAATGTGACTTTATGATGATGTTTGATGAGAAGACATATTGAAACGCCTGCAACTTTTGTATTGCAGATAATGTTCCAAATGACCTGTACATGTACGTCTTAAAATTGCTGCCGATGATCTCTCGGTGCCCTCACAGTATCCTGGCTTACCGGCCGATGATCTCTCGGTGCCCTCACAGTATCCTGGCTTACCGGCCGATGATCTCTCGGTGCCCTCACAGTATCCTGGCTTACCGGCCGATGATCTCTCGGTGCCCTCACAGTATCCTGGCTTACCGGCCGATGATCTCTCGGTGCCCTCACAGTATCCTGGCTTACCGGCCGATGATCTCTCGGTGCCCTCACAGTATCCTGGCTTACCGGCCGATGATCTCTCGGTGCCCTCACAGTATCCTGGCTTACCGGCCGATGATCTCTCGGTGCCCTCACAGTATCCTGGCTTACCGGCCGATGATCTCTCGGTGTCCTCACAGTATCCTGGCTTACCGGCTGATGATCTCTCGGTGCCCTCACAGTATCCTGGCTTACCGGCCGATGATCTCTCGGTGCCCTCACAGTATCCTGGCTTACCGGCCGATTTAAGGCTTCTTTATTGAAATTGCCTCAAATATAACTGGGGTATCAAAGTTCCTGATGACCTGTACAACCTTAATCTTAAAAGCGTGTCCAATAATTGCCCCCTTACAGCTCCCAGGCTTGCCAACCAACCTTTACTGACATCGGAGCAAATGTGACAGGAGTAAAACATGCTGGCCGATTCTGTCGTCCAGCCGCCATTACTGAAATCAGCGCAAATGTGACCGGGGTATTAATCATAAATAAAACAAAATTGGGCTTAGGCTTGTATGAAATTAACTGAGGATATAATGCAGTTCAAAAAGTGTATTGCACTTGAAAAATCATAGCGCAATTAAAAAATCATGGATAGTTTCAAAAAACCTTTGGGCCTTCTCAAACGATTCTGAGGTAAAGACATGTTCTCGTTCAGCTGGCAAGGCCGACAGAGTTTCGTACTTAATTCAAGTGTTCAGTAAAGCGGTCTTTTCTGGCTGAGCCACTTTGGCTGCTGGCGCCATCTATCAGGAATCATATGCTCGGTAATGTGTAATCTCCATAGTGCCAAAGGAATTTATAGGATTCTGAAACAGGTGCCACCTCGTTCAAACTGAGATCTCGGTTTGTTAATATTGATAGAAATTATGTGTCCTCGGTGCATTTTGTCATCATAATTATTATTTTGATATGGTGAATATTATGTTTGATGTAGGAAGTTATATATGTTTATCGGATACTTCATGGATATTGCACCATGATATCAAAGCTTTAAATCATTGGAGAATTATACAGCACTGAAAAATCTGATGGCGAGTAGAGGGTGAAATGTATCGTAAACAAAGTGAAAGTTGAAGTGGCAGGCAGGACGTGCCTGTCAGGTTACACATTCATAGATACATACAAAGGAAATATGGAGAATAAGAATGCAGTCTGACATGAACCGAAAGCATTAGCATAATGGAGGCAATATTTATGGGAGCCGACAAGGCACAGCATAAAGAGAAAAAAAATCTTCCTGGGAATTATTCAATGACATAAAAGATTTGCGAGTTTCTACTGAACAGCAACTATTTAGTGAATGAATAATGATGGATCCGAATTGTTTCTTCTTATGATGAATGTTTGGGTGAATGACAGAGACAATCCTTCAACACCTCAAAGCCTACTATCTGTATTATGTGTTGTGCTAGCTGTGTTATGCCTCCATGTCTACAGCCTTCGGTTAGCTATCTGTGTTTTGCGTCCATGTCTACAGTCTCCGGTTAGCTATCTGTGTTATGCGTCCATGTCTACAGCCTTCGGTTAGCTATCTGTGTTATGCGTCCATGTCTACAGTCTCCAGTTAGCTATCTGTGTTATGCGTCCATGTCTACAGCCTTCGGTTAGCTATCTGTGTTATGTATCCATGTCTACAGCCTTCATTAAGCTATCTGTGTTATGCGTCCATGTCTACAGCCTTCAGTCAGCAATCTGTGTTATGCGTCCATGTCTACAGTCTCCAGTTAGCTATCTGTGTTATGCGTCCATGTCTACAGCCTTCAGTTAGCTATCTGTGTTATGCATCCATGTCTACAGTCTCCGGTTAGCTATCTGTGTTATGCGTCCATGTCTACAGTCTCCGGTTAGCTATCTGTGTTATGCGTCCATGTCGACAGTCTCCAGTTAGCTATCTGTGTTATGCGTCCATGTCTACAGCCTTCGGTTAGCTATCTGTGTTATGTGTCCATGTCTACAGCCTTCATTAAGCTATCTGTGTTATGTGTCCATGTCTACAGCCTTCATTAAGCTATCTGTGTTATGCGTCCATGTCTACAGCCTTCGGTTAGCTATCTGTGTTATGCGTCCATGTCTACAGTCTCCGGTTAGCTATCTGTGTTATGCGTCCATGTCTACAGCCTTCTGTTAGCTTTCTTTGTCATGTATTCATGCCAACATCGGCAGTTAATTATTATCTAGGTTCTAGGCTAGTTCATTGGTTTTGTATCTGGATCTATGATTCTCGGCGGGATGCCAATTGGTTTTAGATGTAGATGTAGATGACCGGTTTATTGTGCTGTGTATTAGGGTATAAAGCCAGTTCAGTGCGTTTTGTTTTAGGTCTGAGGCCCAGTTCACTGTGTTTGTCTAAGGCGAGTCTATTGTGTTTTTCTTGGTTTAAGGACAGTTTATTTTCTCTTAGTCTAAGGCCAGGTTGTTGGGTTTTGCATTTCGGTCTAAAATCAGGTCTCGAGTTTAAGACCAGTTAGGTGTGGTTTTTGTTGAGGTCTAAAGCAACATAATTGTGTTTTTTTTGTATGAGGGCTAATAAGGTCAGTCCATCCTGACTCTCTTTGTTAAGTAATTAGAATAAACACGGATAACATGAAGAAGAAATAAAAACTTACTTGAACTCCCCCCCCCCCCCCAAAAAAAAAACAAAAAAAGCAAATATAATATTTCGAATATATCAATTACCTACCAGGAAGAAGCAACTCTTGGACGACTTAATCATAAAAGTGTGTAGTGGTGATACATTGCCTTTTCAATACCACTAGCATTATTACTTTGCAATATTCAAACTATATATAGATGATTAGTTAATGGAATATAGAGTAATTTATGCTTTTTTAATATAGGGCAAATCCGATATATTTTATAATGATTCATCCCCTTGATGGGTAAGTTTCTTGCTACACTGTAACCTAACCTTAAGTATTTTTATTTTTTTCATAAGGACGTGAGGAGCCAGGTTTTGACAACAACTGGATTGCTAATTCTGGTAAGGAATGTGTCGAAAAGTTTGCATGATTTAAATCATCGTTGAAAATGTAAGACTAGATATAACTTCTAAAACCATTTATATTGCAGGACTGGACAGATGAGAGATTAACATGGAACCCAGCGGAGCATAACAACCTGACAGAAGTGATTATAGAATCCAAAAGTTTATGGAGACCCGAATTTGCAGTTATTAATGGGTAATATAACATATCACTAGCGCAATCGCCTTCAACTCTTTCCTTTATTTCTAAATATATTTGTTAGCTTAAATTGGGAACTATGCCAAAATTACGAATAAAGGAAACATTCGAAACTTTAACCATTAGTAAGAATCTTTAACCATTAGTAAGAATCTTTTACCATTAGTAAGAATATTTTACCATTAGTAAGAATCTTTAACCATTAGTAAGAATCTTTTACCATTAGTAAGAATCTTTTACAATTAGTAAAGAGGAATTAGCCATTATTAAGGGGAATTTAACCATCAGTAAAGGGGATTGAATCATTAGTAAGGAGAATTTACAATCAGTAAAGGGGAATTTAACCATCAGTAAAGGGGATTGAATCATTAGTAAGGAGAATTTACAATCAGTAAAGGGGAATTTAACCATCAGTAAAGGGGATTGAATCATTAGTAAGGAGAATTTACAATCAGTAAAGGGGAATTTAACCATCAGTAAAGGGGATTGAATCATTAGTAAGGAGAATTTAACCATCAGTAAAGGGGAATTTAACCATCAGTAAAGGGGATTGAATCATTCATTTGGGGGCCTTGCATAAGATCTGTATTTCTCTAAAGAGTTTTGATCGAGATTTATATCACTATTCTCTAAACCTTTTTTGTTTCGAAAATTATGAGACAAGCTAAAATACTGAACAAGATAGAATAAATGCAATTGACGGCCCAACAAACATTAGATAAGCTGGAAAACCTGCACTTTGTAATCTGCAGCAAATCGATATTTGAGATAGCAGGTAACAAATTAGTGCGACTGACATTCGACCACGTACACCAATTTACCTGGTATGTAACAATGTGTGTCTAATTTGGAATGTAATATACAGCGGACATACTGTCTGATGATATATATGAGCTTTGACATCCCGAGAACGTATCTCCCGCTCACTGTCATAACTGCGCGCTATCCAACAATTGTATGGTATGGCCACAGTGTACCAAACAAGTATATGGGATCTAATTTGGGATTTAATTTCATCATTGTTCTTATCTATTGCAAAAAAGTGTAAAAATTAAGAATGCAGACTTGTTGGTTAGATATCAAGAGAGCAGTGTCTATGTGCAGGCATGTAATTCTTGGTTGAATAATGATGGGCCCCTTTGTGTACATATTACTGTGTTGTTGATTGCCGCATTATTAACAATGTTGCAGCGCAGAGAAGATATACGAGGACTACAACCAGTTCCGGACGGTGATCACCAACGAGGGTCTCGTGCACTGGGAGCCGGGCGGAGTCTTCAAAACCATGTGTGAGATAGACATCACCTACTATCCCTTCGACGAGCAGACCTGTGAGCTAATGTTTGGTGCCTGGTCGTACCACACCTCCAAGATGAACCTCACCAACTCCTCAGAAACTATCAATTTGGATTCCTATAAACTTAATGGAGAATGGCAGATATATGGCACAGAAGTTATTAGAAATGAATTTTTTTATGAGTGCTGTCCTAATGAACGATTTGCAAATGTAGGCTTTTTGGTATACCTGCGTCGACGTCACACGTTTTACGTGTTGAACGTTATTTTGCCAAGCATAATGACATCAGTACTTTTGCTATCTGTGTTTTTCTGCACCCCAGGACAGAAGGTGCAAATCGGAGTTGTAGTCTTACTCTCCTTCAGGATCTTCCTTATCAACGTTTCTGGAAACATTCCCAAAACATCAGATCACATTCCACTCCTTGGTAAGTAGAGGTGTTACATCATTCCACTCCTTGGTAAGTAGAGGTGTCACATCATTCCACTCCTCGGTAAGTAGAGGTGTTACATCATATCACTCCTCGGTAAGTAGAGGTGTTACATCATCCCACTCCTTGGTAAGTAGAGGTGTCACATCATTCCACTCCTTGGTAAGTAGAGGTGTTACATCATATCACTCCTCGGTAAGTAGAGGTGTTACATCATTCCACTCCTTGGTAAGTAGAGGTGTCACATCATTCCACTCCTCGGTAAGTAGAGGTGTTACATCATTCCACTCCTTGGTAAGTTGAGGTGTTACATCATTCCACTCCTCGGTAAGTAGAGGTGTTACATCATTCCACTCCTTGGTAAGTAGAGGTGTTACATCATTCCACTCCTTGGTAAGTAGAGGTGTTACATCATTCCACTCCTCGGTAAGTAGAGGTGTTACATCATTCCACTCCTTGGTAAGTAGAGGTGTTACATCATTCCACTCCTTGGTAAGTAGAGGTGTTACATCATTCCACTCCTTGGTAAGTAGAGGTGTTACATCATTCCAATCCTTGGTAAGTAGATGTGTTACATCATTCCACTCCAGAAGGTTTCACATCATTCGCTTTCACATCATTCGCTTTTCGGTCCATGTCTAAATAGTTTAATGCCATTTACACAAGTAGATCACAAGTAGATCATGACACAGTGGAGACACTTTAATGATTTTCAAAAGCATTTTAAATGTTGTTGGGATGTCTTGAACTTTTCCTTTATCTCACAAAGGTGCCCCAATCAGTTATTAATCAGAGAGGCTCGGTAAACCCGCCATGGCCCCATAAGTCGCAATTTACTGTCTAAATTCTAATTTGTGTACAGTGGTACCCAGTTTTACTAGGCCTCTTCAATATATACTGAGCCCGATGCAAAGGAGAGTAGTACAGTGGGAGATTTCCAAAGAATAAAATAAAATGCCTTGTTGATCCCAACATTGTTGATCCCAACAATAATGATCGATTCCTCTTTTTCAGGCATTTATTTAACATGCACGATGGCCATTACAACTTTATCAATGGTTCTGACTGTATTTGTGCTGAACTTGCACCACGTGGTCGACAGGCCAGTTCCCGGATGGGCGAAGCGGCTGGTATTTCTATATATAGCGCGTATGCTGGGGATGTGCTCCATGAGTAGCGCATACACAAAGGACAGACGCGCCAGAAAGCGCACTCAGAACTCTGCCATATACCAGCCAGGTCACGACGGGGATGGCGAGGAGAGAACCGCCATCATCGAACTCCACAACAGGACAGTCAATGGTGCTCCTGAAACCAAAAACAACCCTGGCTCGGATCCCTACACCACTTATCCCATGCTTAATAAACCCAGAGAGGAACTTAACGAGGAATATGCCAAAGACTGGAAAAAGATGGCAGAAGTATTTGATAGACTTTTCTTTTGGTTGTTTCTGCTCGCTATACTCATATCGACCCTAGTCCTCTTTCACCCTCTCACCAATAGCTACATGAAGAAGGTGAGATGAGGGAAGTAGACTGCTAGTTACTCGTGATAATGACACTAAACAGTATCCTTAATTATTACTCACTATTAAAACATTGCAATAAGGATCAAAATGAGTAAACAATGTATAGTTAGTATGATTCATAATGAAATGCTGACAAAGTCATATGATCATCATAATGTAACAATGGTTGGCAGCTGCAATATGCCACAAGAAGCAAGTGCATTTAAGACAAGTGCTGCCATCTAGCACCATATATGCCTTTCGCTTTTCTCTGTGTACCATTGCTGGCTGTACCCCATTGTCCTAGGAAGGTGTGAAAGGAATAAGACTTTGAACAAACTGTTGCTAGGTGTCCACACTGTCAAAAATCAAATTTGTCCTGCCATAAAAGACACAGTGTATTACATGACCAATCAAGGGTCACCTTCCAGGAAGACATTGTATTGCATGACCAATCAGGGGTCACCTTCCAGGAAGACAGTGTATTACATGACCAATCAGGGGTCACCTTCCAGGAAGACAGTGTATTACATGACCAATCAGGGGTCACCTTCCAGGAAGACAGTGTATTACATGACCAATCAGGGGTCACTTTCCAGGAAGACACAGTGTTTTACATGACCGATCAAGAGGCACTTTCCAGGAATACACAGTGTATCACATGACCGATCAAGAGGCACTTTATAGGAAGACACAGTGTATTACATGACCATTCAGGAGTCACTTTCCAGGAAGACACAGTGTATTACATGACCGATGAGGTGCCAAAGATTGCCACTCCATCTTCCACGATGTATGCAATAACTAAGCATTGAATGTATAGTAGATGCCCATGTTTTGTAGAACACAAATCAGTGGTGTAATTATTGTGATTATATTAATCAATATATTGTAAAAAGAAAATCGAAGAATTATAGATGCACTGCTTTAGAGTTTACGAGCAAAGAATTGATCATGAATGAGGTGAATCAGAGACACCTCTCTCAGAATCAGAGACACCTCTCTCAGAAGTTGCATTTTTTGCCAAAATGTTTAAGTGGCCTTCCCTTGAAGTATATATGTGTGTATTCCTCTGCAAATATATGTTTAATTCTGTCATTGTCTTTGTTTAATAAACATTTGTCATGTCGCACTATGTTAGTGAAGAATATTCCTTACATAGTATTTAAATTTATAGGGAAAAAACAATTCAGTTCGGGGCGAGTTTCCTGTGCAAGGTTAGATAACTTTGAAAAGATAAAGACTTTGAGATTTGATACCTCGTATACCTGAAGTGTAATTTGATGTATCATTTTTTGCAGAAAGGTGTTGATATTGCAGAATTAGTGATGTTATTTCCTCAAATATTTAAAATTCTCTGTCGCCATTTATCCTGAAGTGAAAAGATAAAAGCCGAACCTGAGCCCCACAGAGTAATGCACTTCTATATTATTAACACTTAGATGTAAGTTGTATATATCGCATTTCTATCATTAGGAATTCACAGCTGCTATATATATAGATGTATGTGTGTTTGTATTGCAATTAAACAAATTTCCTTTATTTGATTTTAAAAAAAGCTGAAGTTTATGTATATATCTATCACCAGGTGGGACGACAATCGAATTGCGGTTAAGCAAAAGAACAGTTTGATGCAAGTCCTGCTTGTTCTCGATCTGATAAATCTGGAAACCGATGGAATTAATTTTGTACTAGACTACTATAGCAAAGATAGTTCATTTCGATGGGAATTGATCCTTTGTTATGACTTTGAAGTTGATATCTTCTCTCTGATGTATGGTGTTATTATTCAATCTGTCGTATTCCTATACCCATCCTAAGATAATGTTTAAGTGCCACCTGGTGTTTAAATATTCAAACTTTGATGAATAATTTCTTTCTGAAATCCTTGTAAATGAAATGTCCAGAAAAAATAAGAGTAACTTTCATTTCATAAGTTTGACCTAAAGACATGTTAATTGAAATGGCATGCCCTTTTCAGTATGTTTCTGTTAATTATGTCAGTTAAGACAATCCTTACAATAAGCAACATTGTATTTTTGTATAATGTAAAACAACAACGATACTTTATTTCTCTTTATTGTAAATAGCGTTTTTGGTCGAAGAAACCAAATAAATATTGATTTTTATAAACAGAACAGGTTCAGCAATTTTATTCATAATTGATCTGTTAGATAAGAGAGACAATCAATAATGGTTTACGAACAGTGATTTATTTCCAATATATCTTCCATGCCCTTCTTACTTGAATGTACACAAACATAAATTGTAACCGCTATGCCATCAGGCGGATATCCGGCTTCATGCCATCTGATAGATATTACATTGTATACCAGCATTAGGATTACATTGTAAATAGATCATATCCACCCCTATAGCTACATGGATAGCTTCATTACATTGTAATTAGATGATATCCAGTCTTTTAGTTATAAATTTATTTGTTAGAAAATTCGTATAATTGGAATGTGATGTCTGTCACGTGACCCTGATTGCGCAGGGATAACAATGCCCTGCTTTGATACCCTGCGCATTGCACTGTTGACTCCAATCATAAACTCACCTTATAATACAAGAATGCACCAACCGATAACCATACAGATCATTGTAATATGGGATCCCATACATATATATATATATATATATATATATATATATATATATATATATATAGAAAGAGATTGTATCAGATATGGGGTTTTTACCAATCTCAGACCTGTCTTGTGGGGCATTGACGTACTGTGAGGCATATAAAATACCCCACTCTTCATAGTGCAGCTGCTTAGTCACAGTTACATAAGTAACCTGTACAAGGCCTTTTTGAACAAACATGTCTGAGAAGCATATTTATACAACCAGGCAATAACTATATAAATCACTGCCATCTAGTGTCACATGTAGTAAGAAGTGCCCTAGTGGTGGATAATGGCATTAGCGCTATTGATATGAATGTTAGATTTATGAGGTATGTAAAACAATTTCATTATTAACACCAGATGGCACTCTCCTGTCACACACAATAAGGTATGAGATGGTACCCCATAATGAGGTCTGACAAAAATACCTCCAGTACCTCATATCTGTAACAGCTTCTAAATATATATATATATATATATATATATAGAAAGAGATTGTATCATATATGGGGTTTTTACCAATCTCAGACCTGTCTTGTGGGGCATTGACGTACTGTGAGGCATATAGAATACCCCACTCTTCATAGTGCAGCTGCTTAGTCACAGTTACATAAGTAACCTGTACAAGGCCTTTTTGAACAAACATGTCTGAGAAGCATATTTATACAACCAGGCCATAACTATATAAATCACTGCCATCTAGTGTCACAATTAGTAATAAGTGCCCTGGTGGTGGATAATGGCCATTGATATGAACGTTAGATTTGTGGGGTATGTAAAATAATTTCATTATTAACACCAGTTTGCACTCTCCTGTTACACATATTAAGGTATGAGATGGTATCCCATAATGAGGTCTGACAAAGATACCTCCAGTACCTCATATCTGTACTAGCTTCTAAATATATATATAGGTCTATATATATATAGGTCTATATATATATAGGTATATATATATATATATATATATATATATATATATATATATATATATATATATATATATATATATATATATATATATATATATATATATATATATATATATATATATATATATATATATGGACCTTTATTCTCATATATAGTTATATATTTATATGAGAATAAAGGTGTTGTAACTCAAGCAAACCAGAGTGATGAGATTGCCTACTTTGGTTGGTGGACCCTACAACCGTTTCATTATGAGATACAGTCACACACTAGAAACTCAACCATGAAAGGACTTTTGCATCAGAAATGACACACATAGGTCCATAATGTTTTTACTGTGTAGGATACATAAAATAAAAATAAAGTCTGTCAATTTTGAGGTTTTTTAACAAACTAAATTTGGTAAGAAATAGTTTGAATGTGGTTGTTGTACAAAATATAAAAGTTGACGGACTTCAAAATGGTCCAGTGCAATCTTTTTCTACTTTCATACATATAAAATATAAGTGTCATTTCAGAAGGTAACCACCAATAAGTTAAATACGTTTTATAAGTTTCATAAAGGTTAATAAACACTCATAGTATTATAATATGTGCCAAATGTATAATAGAAAAAATAAGGTGACACAAAATTATTAAAGGTCTCAGATGTTTTGGGGTCAATCAGTCTGGCTCATCCGGTTATATAATTCATCTTCTTTCATCTGGGACATGGGACATTCATTCACCTTCTCATTATATCAATGATGACCTATAAATCTTGTTTCTCCTCCTGGAAAGTTACCATTGGGCAGAAAATACTTGTAGAGCAGATGGGTATGTAGAACCAGGATACTTATGTGCCTTGCTGAACATTATTGTAACACACATATTTGTCCATTTCCATTCAGTAGCAGTGACAGGCTGAAACCTCCACATGCCATTTACATATCAAATACCTTGCATATTGACTTGTTTTGATGCAAGGGCAATGAACATTTTCTGTTTTGTGCACTGATCTATCAAATGCCTTGATTGAAAGAGTTTTGTAATCTTTTTGTTTTATTTTGTTTCACCTTTTTATTTTATTTTGTTTGATTGAAAAGGTCACATATAATTCCAAGATCGATATTGATGTTTTGTTTCAAGGCTCCTTGTTTCCATTCAAGGGCAATGAAACTATATTTCAGAAAACCTTTGTGCAGAAAATGTCAATGACCTTTTACCATTTTTGGAAATGTCTTTCAGAAGTGTATGTTATTCTTATTTCTATAAATCGTTTCAATTTCAGACAGCTTGTTTCAGCAATCTTATTTCAATGACCTTTTTAATTGTGATATTCATTACAATGACCATCTGCACAAATATCCAAATGCCCATCATCAATATCATCTACAATCCAAATGCCCTCAGGTATATCCTTCAAATAAAGATATTGCCTTTTCTCTCTCAGACTGGTAAATATGCTGTCTTTATATGTAAGCATCTTAGCTAAATATTGTCAAAGTAATACACTTAAGCATGTTTTGTGTCCAAGTAAAGATCATATTTGATGAGGTTTTCACATGCATCTTGTTGATCTTTACATGCATATAAAATCTTGTTTTTGTCTTGTTTATTTGAAATTATGCATCTTTTCTGATTTTGCAAAGGCCTGCAAATTCCGGTATTTACTGTCTTTGATGCATGCATGCATGAATGTCTCTGTACGCTGCATAGGTCATATGCATTTCGACAGAGGGGTGAATTTGGGATATTAATCAATAAAACATATTCTAACGAACCACCAAAAAGGCTACTGGATTTATCCCAAATTTCGGAAACATTTGAAAAAAATATTCTTGGTTGTCATGGTTTGGTCGCTTCCAATATGCGGACAAAGCTCAGCTGGAAATAGTGTTGATATTGAATACATTTTACTATGACATTATGCAGAAGCATATCACATTAACGAGACAAATAAGAAACTATTGTATTTCTTCGAAAACATTAATCTACCAACGTTTCAAGATACGTATAAATTGTCTTTTGAAGTTGTTATTATTCCAAATGTACAAAACTGGATTGATCCAATTATTGGCAAAGAACAAAAGTATAGTAGCCAATCTGCCAGATTTGACAATGGCAGTGTCGGAAGCTGCATCCGAGGGGGCAGCGTAAGCATAGAGGATGACGGGGATGTAGAGCAGGACGTAGGTGAGGACCACTATCCCCATCATCTTGGTGATCCTTAATTGCCCTCTAAGCACACCATTGTCTTGAGGGACTTGCACCGTGGGATCGCATCCCTGTACCGCTTGCAGCTGCAGCCTCACCATTCTGACTGTCTCTCTACTTTTTCTTATTGCCACAATTGAAATGCATAAATACAGAATTATGGTTAATATCATAGTGGCAAAGGCATTAAAAGATGTTACACCAAGCACCCACTTTGGCAGATAAAAGCGATAATCACACGGAGTGCCATATTGCAAAGTATTGAAAGCGGTTAATGAAACTACACTGAACAAAATGCAGTAAATCCAAACAAGAGAAAGAATGATAAAACAACGTTTCTTCGTCACCCAACGTCCATAATGTAAGGGGTAAATTATATAGATAAATCTATCAATTGCAATAAGAGTGATACTAAAAATGTTGGCCATATTAACAATTTGGTTTATGATATCCTTAAATATACAAATATTGACCCAGTAAGAGCGATATGTGAGGCCCAGTACTTCTTGATATAATGTTAGAGGAGCTCCTAATATTCCCGAAAAGAAGTCAGCCGATGCCAAGCTTGCTATGAGATAATAAGTAACAGAGCGCATGCGCTGAACCTTGACTATGATGACGATGGTGAGGCCGTTGCCTCCAATGGCCAGCAACCCCCATAACATGCGGAAAGCATAGTATATATAAAGGGGGACAGTAAATGCTGGACCCTCCGGCAAATCGCCACCAGACGTCACTTCTATAGTTGTACTCTCATTCATATTTTACGACCCCTTCTGCAAAGATAAAAATATTTCATGACGCCAATATTGCAAAGATCATCGAATAGGACAAAGTCCTCACAACCTTATGAAGAATGTAGTTTTTGGTCTGAAAGATGAGTTATATGATTAGTTCAAAGAGGTAACTGCATATTCATTGGGGCCCTCAAAGTCGGATGTTGTCAGGATCTTATTTGTTTGGAGTTACATTATTTCAATCATTGATGAGACATTCCTGTAGCATATACTAGTATATAATGCCGACGCACTGATTTGTCATGTCGCAGGTCTTTGTGCATGACAAATTATATCGGTAGTAATTTATAGTCGTTCAATGTTCTCACTTGAAATGAAATTCACAGGTTTACAAGGACAACGGGTTCATCTTCAGGCAAAGGATTTTGGCTCAAAATATATGTATCATAGTGAGACCAGCCACTGAAGACAATACGCTATTTTACTAAGCAACGCTAAGCCGTCCATTATACCTTTGGCATTTAACGCAGAATCTCAGATTTTCTTGAATGTTGTAGCGTGGCCATCTTTTGCAATTGTTATGATTAGAATATAAGCAAACCATCAAATGAGTTAAGTTGTTATCGACACGTATACCAGTCAGATGGAAACAGTCAGGGGAGGGGGTTGACCATGGACCACTAGTCTTCAAAGGATAGGGGGGAGGAAAAGAAAAAAACTTTAATAATTTGGCCGGCCTCACCATGAGATGACTGAAATAATGCTGTAATATTCTTTTTCGACCAGATATTTCCAATGTACTCCCAAATTATAAGATACTATCCCCCTGTACTCTCCATAGCAGAGGCAGGATTTATACCTATATGACTCTACCTCGCCATGCAGAGTATCCCCCTGTTGAAATGGACAGTGTGAGAGAGCACATTGAGAAAGACTGTCAGAATCAAAATGCTAAACAATGCCACAATTTATATTTATGCACAGTGAAAATGACATTCGGCATTGTGATGCCAGTGAAGTTTTAAGAATCTATTTTGTACTGAACATCTCACAGTTGCACGAAAGATGAACTATTTACAGGACAACACCATTCAACACCATTCATTTCCATTCATTTCCATTTCCTCACCTGACATGAAAGAGACCAACACAGAGTTTATAGATCTGGTCATGTCGCAAACTGGCCATGCCTAGTACTGCACAAGGTTATGTGTCCATATTTGATATGATAACAAAACCAGTGATATGAAAGACATCTTGCTCCACTGGTATAGACGCAGCGATATCAGATCACTTAAGATGAGACATATATTGAGACAGACACACATTGTGCATGTTTTGCTTTCTTTTCTGAAAAAAGTCACAAAGGAAACATTTTCTAAACATCTCTTTATTTCTCCACCCATTAACGCTTTAAATTGACGGAATATTGCATGAGCCAATAATATGTATTATATTTTAGATCGAAGCTATTACCGCCATTGTTTGAGGCGCCCTTATATTTGTGGGACTGAATGTGGTAATATACTCTACATTTATTTTCACACATGTCGGAAAAGAAAGGGCTGGGGTGTTCCATCGCTGGGAGCGTGCCGTTAGAACATAGACTGCCGGGAGCGTGCACCCGCTCAAACATTTCCGTTCAAGACATAATTTAGTTAATATTATCAATGTAAGTATGGATTTTGTGTTTTCAAAGATATGAACGCGTCACCACTGATAGAATCACAAATGTCAAATGTCAGTTGGTTATCAAACAATTTGTTTCTATAAAGATTGTTTTTTTTCTAGGCGTGAAATGATATTTAGATATATATTTTTAATAGAATTAGTCAAATTAACTCTTTTCTTGGAATTGGCAATGATATTATTTGCAAATATAGCAAAAGCGGAGACATCTGAGAAATGTCTCAACACATACATGACAGAAGCAGAGACATCTGAGAAATGTCTCAACACATACATGACAGAAGCAGAGACATCTGAGAAATGTCTCAACACATACATGACAGAAGCAGAGACATCTGAGAAATGTCTCAACACATACATGACAGAAGCAGAGACATCTTAGAAATGTCTCAACACATACATGACAGAAGCAGAGACATCTGAGAAATGTCTCAACACATATATGTACAGAAAGGCAATATTTGTAATGGACTCGTGAACACGTCGCTTCTCTTTAATAGATGTTCAACATTACGTTTTCCATTTATACTATCCCGATATGTTGACACTGGCCAGATATCAGTCATCCTCATCTTTTTATTTCTTCAATACAGCTTTTGACTGCCTCATCGCATCCTCGGCGCCATCCATGGTGAAATGGTCACACCATCCACATTATTTCACTATTTAACTCTGAAGCAGGCAGGCGCCTGTAGATGACTTGAGAGGACCTGTATTCCACTATTTCTTCTCAATAAAATGACACTTAATGTTCTAGTTGTCAATGCACGTGAGAATCAATTCCTTGCCTTTCCATTGAATTTTCGAAAAATATCTGAGTCTTGTAGAAAATAGATTAAATTCTTCTTCTTACCTATGAATCTCCGATAAGATCGAGTTTAGTTTAGACAAAGTCAGGAGCACCTGCGAAACAATATGGTCTGAACCTAAGTCTCAAGCAAGCAGACTTATATGTATAAATATATAAATATTCTATTTCAGTTTATGTTCAGTTTTGTGCTAAATATCAATCATTTCTCAAATAATTTTAACATATTTTAAGTCATATTTAACATAGTTTTAGTCAGATTCCTGTATTGGAATTTCATAATCACCACAATATAAGTTTATTGTTCAAAATGGTAGACTGGTTTGTTTAATCGATTAGGAAAAAAAGACATTGAAATACATACCGTTTACTAGATTCGCTGGTAGGCTGTGACCAACTGGCTTGTGCGTTTATCAACAATTTCTCGCGTTACTGTGTAATACGTTGGACAGCTATGTCATAAGGTAACATTATACATGTTATTGTTAATTGGCTCCTGTAATGAATGGGTTTAAAATCAGAGATAGGTTAATTGTTAATTAAGTTTAAGAACTACATAACCACATGCGCTGGCTTCCGGTCAACTCAATCACTATTGGATATTTCTAATATTCTGTGTCGCTAATTGACATAGGATCTCAATTATATGATTTGTGGGAACTTATTTAGCTAATTCATAATGTCTCTTTGTTACTGTTGATCAATGGGAATGATACCATTTCTCAACCGGTTTTCTCATAATAATGCCTCAGTCACATTTGCACCGGGCGCCGGCCGGGATGTATACATGGGCCGACTTCCCCGTCTGCCGGGCGCCGGGGAGTTTATAAGCAACAATCTGAAAGATGCCGTAGCTGTGGTCACATTATTAAAGGGCACCGCACGGCACGTGCAAGACTGAATAGCACAGACGTCTGTAGGATATCTTAAAGACGTCTAGATCATTGACATACGTCTGTCAGATATCCTAAAGACGTCTGTCTCATTTGACAGACGTCTGAAGGACATCCTAAAGACGTCTATGTGATATCGCAAGGAGCCCGTGGGATCATCTGACGATTGTCTGTGAACACATGAAATAAAGATAATCCTATTTTCACCGCACGATGCCACCGGCAGCCTTAAGATAATCTGCCGATGTGACTGCGGGACACTGCCGGGACCCTGCCGTGTACTTTAAGATGATATTTTCTGATAAGACATCGGGGAAACGCCGGCAACTTTTAAGTTGCAGCTAAAAGTTCCCGATGACCTGCCCGACATCTTAAAGATGTCCAATTGTGGCCGATGATATCCCGGTGCCCGCATGGCAATCTGAACTGCCGGCCTATTGTGTAAAAACACTCATCGGCCGGGCATCTTTGCTGAAATCGGCGCAAATGTGACTGAGGCATTAGGAAGTCTACCTATGATGGCTACAATCCTGACACTGAGGGAGCCCATCGTGAAGCATCATGGTTAGTATCCTGACACTAACACAGCCCACCATGAAATATCAGGGCTGCTATCCTGACACTAAGACAGCCCACCATGAAATATCAAGGCTGCTATCCTGACACTAAGACAGCCCACCATGAAATATCAAGGCTGCTATCCTGACACTAACACAGCCCACCATGAAATATCAGGGCTGCTATCCTGACACTAACACAGCCCACCATGAAATATCAAGGCTGCTATCCTGACACTAAGACAGCCCACCATGAAATATCAAGGCTGCTATCCTGACACTAACACAGCCCACCATGAAATATCAAGGCTGCTATCCTGACACTAACACAGCCCACCATGAAATATCAAGGCTGCTATCCTGACACTAACACAGCCCACAATGAGATATCAAGGCTGCTATCCTGACACTAACACAGCCCATCATGAAATATCATGGCTGCTATCCTGACACTAAGACAGCCCACCATGAAATATCAGGGCTGCTATCCTGACACTAAGACAGCCCACCATGAAATATCAAGGCTGCTATCCTGACACTAAGACAGCCCACCATGAAATATCAAGGCTGCTATCCTGACACTAAGACAGCCAACCATGAAATATCATGGCTGCTATCCTGACACTAAGACAGCCCACCATGAGATATCAAGGCTGCTATCCTGACACTAACACAGCCCACCATGAAATATCAGGGCTGCTATCCTGACACTAACAGAGCCCATCATGAAATATCAAGGCTGCTATCCTGACACTAAGACAGCCCACCATGAAATATCAAGGCTGCTATCCTGACACAAACACAGCCCACCATGAAATATCAAGGCTGCTATCCTGACACAAACACAGCCCACCATAAAATATCAAGGCTGCTATCCTGACACTAACACAGCCCATCATGAAATATCATGGCTGCTATCCTGACACTAACACAGCCCACCATGAAATATCAAGGCTGCTATCCTGACACTAACACAGCCCACCATGAGATATCATGGCTGCTATCCTGACACTAAGACAGTCCACCATGAGATATCAAGGCTGCTATCCTGACACAAACAGAGCCCATCATGAAATATCATGGCTGCTATCCTGACACTAACACAGCCCACCATGAAATATCAAGGCTGCTATCCTGACACAAACACAGCCCACCATAAACTATCAAGGCTGCTATCCTGACACTAACACAGCCCATCGTGAAATATCATGGCTGCTATCCTGACACTAAGACAGCCCATCGTGAAATATCATGGCTGCTATCCTGACACTAAGACAGCCCATCGTGAAATATCAAGGCTGCTATCCTGACACTAAGACAGTCCACCATGACATATCATGGCTGCTATCCTGACACTAAGACAGCCCACCATGAGATATCAAGGCTGCTATCCTGACACTAAGACAGCCCACCATGAAATATCAAGGCTGCTATCCTGACACTAAGACAGCCCACCATGAAATATCAAGGCTGCTATCCTGACACTAACACAGCCCACCATGAAATATCAAGGCTGCTATCCCGACACTAACACAGCCCACCATGAAATATCAGGGCTGCTATCCTGACACTAACACAGCCCACCATGAAATATCAAGGCTGCTATCCTGACACTAACACAGCCCATCATGATCTATCATGGCTGCTATCCTGACATTAACACAGCCCACCATGAAATATCAAGGCTGCTATCCTGACACTAACACAGCCCACCATGAGATATCATGGCTGCTATCCTGACACTAAGACAGTCCACCATGAGATATCAAGGCTGCTATCCTGACACTAAGACAGTCCACCATGAGATATCAAGGCTGCTATCCTGACACTAACATAGCCCATCATGAAATATCATGGCTGCTATCCTGACACTAAGACAGCCCATCGTGAAATATCATGGCTGCTATCCTGACACTAAGACAGCCCATCGTGAAATATCAAGGCTGCTATCCTGACACTAACACAGCCCATCATGAAATATCAAGGCTGCTATCCTGACACTAAGACAGTCCACCATGAGATATCAAAGCTGCTATCCTGACACTAAGACAGCCCACCATGAAATATCAAGGCTGCTATCCTGACACTAAGACAGTCCACCATGACATATCATGGCTGCTATCCTGACACAAACACAGCCCACCTTGAAATATCAGGGCTGCTATCCTGACACTAACAGAGCCTATCATGAAATATCAAGGCTGCTAACCTGACACTAAGACAGCCCATCGTGAAATACCATGGCTGCTATCCTGGCACTAACACAGCCCACCATGAAATATCACAGTCGCTGTCCTGACACTAACACAGCCCACCATGAGATATCATGGCTGCTATCCTAACACTAAGACAGTCCTTCATGAGATATCAAGGCTGCTATCCTGACACTAACACAGCCCACCATGAAATATCTAGGCTGCTATCCTGACACTAACACAGCCCATCATGAAATACCATGGCTGCTATCCTGACACTAAGACAGCCCATCATGAAATATCAAGACTGCTATCCTGACACAAACACAGCCCACCATGAAATATCAAGGCTGCTATCCTGACACTAACACAGCCCACCATGAGATATCAAGGCTGCTATCCTGACACAAACACAGCCCACCATGAAATATCACAGTCGCTGTCCTGACACTAAGACAGCCCACCATGAGATATCATGGCTGCTATCCTAACACTAAGACAGTCCACCATGAGATATCAAGGCTGCTATCCTGACACTAAGACAGTCCACCATGAGATATCATGGCTGCTATCCTAAATCTAAGACAGTCCACCATGAGATATCAAGGCTGCTATCCTGACACTAAGACAGCCCACCATGAGATATCATGGCTGCTATCCTAACACTAAGACAGTCCACCATGAGATATCAAGGCTGCTATCCTGACACTAACACAGCCCACCATGAAATATCAAGGCTGCTATCCTGACACTAACACAGCCCACCATGAGATATCATGGCTGCTATCCTGACACTAAGACAGTCCACCATGAGATATCAAGGCTGCTATCCTGACACTAAGACAGTCCACCATGAGATATCAAGGCTGCTATCCTGACACTAACATAGCCCATCATGAAATATCATGGCTGCTATCCTGACACTAAGACAGCCCATCGTGAAATATCATGGCTGCTATCCTGACACTAAGACAGCCCATCGTGAAATATCAAGGCTGCTATCCTGACACTAACACAGCCCATCATGAAATATCAAGGCTGCTATCCTGACACTAAGACAGTCCACCATGAGATATCAAAGCTGCTATCCTGACACTAAGACAGCCCACCATGAAATATCAAGGCTGCTATCCTGACACTAAGACAGTCCACCATGACATATCATGGCTGCTATCCTGACACAAACACAGCCCACCTTGAAATATCAGGGCTGCTATCCTGACACTAACAGAGCCCATCATGAAATATCAAGGCTGCTAACCTGACACTAAGACAGCCCATCGTGAAATACCATGGCTGCTATCCTGGCACTAACACAGCCCACCATGAAATATCACAGTCGCTGTCCTGACACTAACACAGCCCACCATGAGATATCATGGCTGCTATCCTAACACTAAGACAGTCCTTCATGAGATATCAAGGCTGCTATCCTGACACTAACACAGCCCACCATGAAATATCTAGGCTGCTATCCTGACACTAACACAGCCCATCATGAAATACCATGGCTGCTATCCTGACACTAAGACAGCCCATCATGAAATATCAAGACTGCTATCCTGACACAAACACAGCCCACCATGAAATATCAAGGCTGCTATCCTGACACTAACACAGCCCACCATGAGATATCAAGGCTGCTATCCTGACACAAACACAGCCCACCATGAAATATCACAGTCGCTGTCCTGACACTAAGACAGCCCACCATGAGATATCATGGCTGCTATCCTAACACTAAGACAGTCCACCATGAGATATCAAGGCTGCTATCCTGACACTAAGACAGTCCACCATGAGATATCATGGCTGCTATCCTAAATCTAAGACAGTCCACCATGAGATATCAAGGCTGCTATCCTGACACTAAGACAGCCCACCATGAGATATCATGGCTGCTATCCTAACACTAAGACAGTCCACCATGAGATATCAAGGCTGCTATCCTGACACTAACACAGCCCACCATGAAATATCAAGGCTGCTAACCTGACACTAAGACAGCCCATCGTGAAATACCATGGCTGCTATCCTGACACTAACACAGCCCACCATGAAATATCACAGTCGCTGTCCTAACACTAAGACAGCCCACCATGAGATATCATGGTTGCTATCCTAACACTAAGACAGTCCACCATGAGATATCAAGGCTGCTATCCTGACACTAACACAGCCCACCATGAAATATCAAGGCTGCTATCCTGACACTAACAAAGCCCATCATGAAATATCAGGGCTGCTATCCTGACACTAACACAGCCCACCATGAAATATCACAGTCGCTGTCCTGACACTAAGACAGCCCACCATGAGATATCAAAGCTGCTGTCCTGACACTAACACAGCCCACCATGAAATATCAGGGCTGCTATCCTAACACTAAGACAGTCCACCATGAGATATCAAGGCTGCTATCCTGACACTAACACAGCCCACCATGAAATATCAAGGCTGCTATCCTGACACTAACACAGCCCATCATAAAATATCAAGGCTGCTATCCTGACACAAACACAGCCCACCATGAAATATCAAGGCTGCTATCCTGACACTAACACAGCCCGCCATGAAATATCAAGGCTGCTATCCTGACACTAACACAGCCCATCATGAAATATCAAGGCTGCTATCCTGACACTAACACAGCCCACCATGAAATATCAAGGCTGCTATCCTGACACTAACACAGCCCACCATGAAATATCAATGCTGCTATCCTGACACTAAGACAGCCCATCATGAAATATCACGGTCTCTGTCCTGACACTAAGACAGCCCACCATGAGATATCATGGCTGCTATCCTAACACTAAGACAGTCCACCATGAGATATCAAGGCTGCTATCCTGACACTAACACAGCCCACCATGAAATATCAAGGCTGCTATCCTGACACTAACACAGCCCATCATGAAATATCAAGGCTGCTATCCTGACACAAACACAGCCCACCATGAAATATCAAGGCTGCTATCCTGACACTAAGACAGCCCACCATGAAATATCAAGGCTGCTATCCTGACACTAACACAGCCCATCATGAAATATCACGGTCGCTGTCCTGACACTAAGACAGCCCACCATGAGATATCATGGCTGCTATCCTGACACTAAGACAGCCCACCATGAGATATCAAGGCTGCGATCCTGACACTAACACAGCCCACCATGAAATATCAAAGCTGCTATCCTGACTCTAACACAGCCCATCGTGAAATATCAAGGCTGCTATCCTGACACAAACACAGCCCACCATGAAATATCAAGGCTGCTATCCTGACACTAACACAGCCCACCATGAAATATCAAAGCTGCTATCCTGACTCTAACACAGCCCATCGTGAAATATCAAGGCTGCTATCCTGACACAAACACAGCCCACCATAAAATATCAAGGCTGCTATCCTGACACTAACACAGCCCATCGTGAAATATCAAGGCTGCTATCCCGACACTAACACAGCCCACCATGAAATATCAAGGCTGCTATCCTGACACTAAGACAGCCCACCATGAAATATCAAGGCTGCTATCCTGACACTAACACAGCCCACCATGAAATATCAAGGCTGCTATCCTGACACTAAGACAGTCCACCATGAGATATCAAGGCTGCTATCCTGACACTAACACAGCCCACCATGAAATATCAAGGCTGCTATCCTGACACTAAGACAGCCCACCATGAAATATCAAGGCTGCTATCCTGACACAAACACAGCCCACGATGAAATATCAAGGCTGCTGTTCTGACACTAAGACAGTCCATCTTGAAATATCATGGCTGCTGTCCTGACACCAAGACAGTCCATCGTGAAATTTCATGCTTGTTATCCTGACACTAAGACAGCCCATCTTCAAATATCATGGCTGCTATCCTGACACCAAGGAAGTCCATCGTGAAATATCATGGCTGCTATCCTAACATTAAGAAAGTCTATCGTGAAATATATTGGCCACTATCCTGACACTAAGACAGCCCACCATGATATATCATGGCTGCTATCCTGACACTAAGACAGCCCATTGTAAAATATCATGTCTGCTGTCCTGACACTATGGCAGTCCATCGTGAAATTTCATGGCTGCTATCCTGACACTAAGACAACCCACCATGAGATATCATGTCTGCTGTCCTGACACTATGACAGTCCATCGTGAAATTTCATGGCTGCTATTCTGACACTAAGACAGTCCATCGTGAAATTTCATGGCTGCTATCCTGACACTAAGACAGCCCATCTTGAAATATCATGGCTGCTATCCTGACACTAAGACAGTCCATCGTGACATATCATGGCTGCTATCCTGACACTAAGACAGCCCATCTTCAAATATCATGGCTGCTATCCTGACACCAAGGAAGTCCATCGTGAAATATCATGGCTGCTATCCTAACATTAAGAAAGTCTATCGTGAAATATATTGGCCACTATCCTGACACTAAGACAGCCCACCATGATATATCATGGCTAATATCCTGACACTAAGACAGCCCATTGTAAAATATCATGTCTGCTGTCCTGACACTATGGCAGTCCATCGTGAAATTTCATGGCTGCTATCCTGACACTAAGACAGCCCACCATGAAATATCATGGCTGCTGTCCTGACACTAGGACAGTCCATCGTGAAATTTTATGGCTGCTATCCTGACACTAAGACAGCCCATCTTGAAATATAATGGCTGCTATCCTGACACCAAGGAAGTCCATCGTGAAATATCATGGCTGCTATCCTAACATTAAGAAAGTCTATCGTGAAATATCATGGCCACTATCCTGACACTAAGACAGCCCACCATGATATATCATGGCTGCTATCCTGACACTAAGACAGCCCATCGTAAAATATCATGTCTGCTGTCCTGACACTATGGCAGTCCATCGTGAAATTTCATGGCTGCTATCCTGACACTAAGACAGCCCACCATGAGATATCATGGCTGCTATCCTGACACTAAGACAGCCCATCGTAAAATATCATGTCTGCTGTCCTGACACTATGACAGTCCATCGTGAAATTTCATGGCTGCTATTCTTACACTAAGACAGTCCATCGTGAAATTTCATGGCTGCTATCCTGACACTAAGACAGGCCATCTTGAAATATCATGGCTGCTATCCTGACACTAAGACAGTCCTTCGTGAGATATCATGGCTGCTATCCTGACACAAAGACAGTCCATCGTGACATATCATGGCTGCTATCCTGACACTAAGACAGCCCACCATGAAATATCAAGGCTGCTATCCTGACACTAAGACAGTCCACCATGAGATATCAAGGCTGCTATCCTGACACTAACACAGCCCACCATGAAATATCAAGGCTGCTATCCTGACACTAAGACAGCCCACCATGAAATATCAAGGCTGCTATCCTGACACAAACACAGCCCACGATGAAATATCAAGGCTGCTGTTCTGACACTAAGACAGTCCATCTTGAAATATCATGGCTGCTGTCCTGACACCAAGACAGTCCATCGTGAAATTTCATGCTTGTTATCCTGACACTAAGACAGCCCATCTTCAAATATCATGGCTGCTATCCTGACACCAAGGAAGTCCATCGTGAAATATCATGGCTGCTATCCTAACATTAAGAAAGTCTATCGTGAAATATATTGGCCACTATCCTGACACTAAGACAGCCCACCATGATATATCATGGCTGCTATCCTGACACTAAGACAGCCCATTGTAAAATATCATGTCTGCTGTCCTGACACTATGGCAGTCCATCGTGAAATTTCATGGCTGCTATCCTGACACTAAGACAACCCACCATGAGATATCATGTCTGCTGTCCTGACACTATGACAGTCCATCGTGAAATTTCATGGCTGCTATTCTGACACTAAGACAGTCCATCGTGAAATTTCATGGCTGCTATCCTGACACTAAGACAGCCCATCTTGAAATATCATGGCTGCTATCCTGACACTAAGACAGTCCATCGTGACATATCATGGCTGCTATCCTGACACTAAGACAGCCCATCTTCAAATATCATGGCTGCTATCCTGACACCAAGGAAGTCCATCGTGAAATATCATGGCTGCTATCCTAACATTAAGAAAGTCTATCGTGAAATATATTGGCCACTATCCTGACACTAAGACAGCCCACCATGATATATCATGGCTAATATCCTGACACTAAGACAGCCCATTGTAAAATATCATGTCTGCTGTCCTGACACTATGGCAGTCCATCGTGAAATTTCATGGCTGCTATCCTGACACTAAGACAGCCCACCATGAAATATCATGGCTGCTGTCCTGACACTAGGACAGTCCATCGTGAAATTTTATGGCTGCTATCCTGACACTAAGACAGCCCATCTTGAAATATAATGGCTGCTATCCTGACACCAAGGAAGTCCATCGTGAAATATCATGGCTGCTATCCTAACATTAAGAAAGTCTATCGTGAAATATCATGGCCACTATCCTGACACTAAGACAGCCCACCATGATATATCATGGCTGCTATCCTGACACTAAGACAGCCCATCGTAAAATATCATGTCTGCTGTCCTGACACTATGGCAGTCCATCGTGAAATTTCATGGCTGCTATCCTGACACTAAGACAGCCCACCATGAGATATCATGGCTGCTATCCTGACACTAAGACAGCCCATCGTAAAATATCATGTCTGCTGTCCTGACACTATGACAGTCCATCGTGAAATTTCATGGCTGCTATTCTTACACTAAGACAGTCCATCGTGAAATTTCATGGCTGCTATCCTGACACTAAGACAGGCCATCTTGAAATATCATGGCTGCTATCCTGAAACTAAGACAGTCCTTCGTGAGATATCATGGCTGCTATCCTGACACAAAGACAGTCCATCGTGACATATCATGGCTGCTATCCTGACACTAAGACAGCCCATCTTGAAATATCATGGCTGCTATCCTGACACTAAGACAGCCCATCTTGAAATATCAAGGCTGCTATCCTGACACTAAGACAGTCCATCGTGAAATATCAAGGCTGCTATCCTGACACTAAGACAGTCCATCTTGAAATATCATGTTTGCTATTCTGACCATAAGGCAAATATCATAGAGGGTATACTTATACTAAAACAGTCGAACAAGAAATATCACTTATCTGCGTTGCCTTTTATCATTTTTGTAGATATTTATTACACACTCGGACATGAAGAAGCAGATAATACATAATCCTCGTAGCAATGCAAGTATTCTATATATATTAGATTATGAAGAGATTAATGATTGATGGTATGATAATTGATTACTATTATGTCATTATTAGAAATAAATACATTTACATGTTTGGTATAGATGCCTGGCTAACACTTTACATGTCGCCAAATCTCTTTTTACAAAGCCAAATTGCTGTTTCATACAGTGTTTCACACATCCTTTTCCGTTCTGATTTCTTCAAAGCCATTTTTCCCTTTCATTCAGACTTTCATACAACTATATTTTAATCATTTATTCTCAAAGTCCTCTTTTTTCACAACATACGCACTTTCAGACAACATCACCATTTTTTAAAAACGATTTGTTACTATGGAAATATGTGATAAGGCATATGAATCATATGCTGTGCTTTTGATTTCACTGATGAGACACACATGATTACACAACTAGGACTTTCTGGTGATGTTACAAAACTAGATCTACCTAGATCTTTAAAGCCTTCCACAATCTGAAGTCAATAAATATATTACCAATTGCTCTGAATATAGGCAAACATAATGGTAAAGCATCAGCGTATAAAATATATTTGTACTTCATCCACCAATAAGTTGTGTATTGGAGGGTTGCTAACAGCAAGCACAGTGTATTATGTATTATTAATTCCATAAAGGTCAATGTTAATATTGTGTTGTGTTCGTCTGTGTTGAATTATAATATTATAAAGCATTGTTTGATTTAACTAGCGTGTGAGGGCTCCAGGGGACGTAACTCCCTGTCAAAAATGATGACACCGTGTAACAAATCATCTTGATATATTTAAAGACATCCTGTAGGCATGACATAATGTCTGGCCCGAGGACACCATAGTGTCTTCAATGACACCTCTATATTGATATTTTACCAGACAATTCATCAGAACAATACTGTGTTTGCTCCATAATTGGATCTTTAAACAAATTAAAAATTATACATATTTGGTTAAACATCGCATGTGTAACAATTAAAAAGCAATACATGTTTGTAAACCCATTAACCCAGAATTAAATTTCAATGCCATTAATCGGATATTCTGGTCATCTAAATATTATTTCAGTACAGAGATGTCTTTCAATGATGAATTCTGTCCCACTTTTTCCTTAGATAACATAAATGCTCATACCCCAAACATTGCGATCAAATATTATTGTCCATCCTATTTCCCCTACATATAGTTCTGTGTCATTTGAAAGTAGAGGTGTCTTCTTCTAAAATCAAAATCATCCGTCCGACACTTCGTCAACACACTTTGTTTAGGTGATTAATAATCTAGTGCAAAGACCTGCTTAGTAAAGTTTTGCTAACAATGGGCCACCCTCAGATTGGGATAATTGAGTGACTTGGCTTACAGAGGCCTGTCCATTAATGATTGTCCAATGGTACAGGCCTAACACCCTGATAGACCACAACAGAGGTCACATGCTTGTATACAAGAAATTTTCAGGTAAGCTGGTTAATAAAGGTATATAAGAGCAATATTAATAAGGGTTAAAATTGGTGTAAAAAGGGAGATTTTGGATGGAAAGGTAAAAATTAGGGAGAAGGATAATGTGGTAGGTTTCAAGAGAAAAGGCAGAAATGTTAACTAAGGTATAAGTTGCCAGTATAAATTGTTGATAACATTAAGTGGATCAAGAAATATAATTTTATAGGATATACGAAGTCAATGATGAGAAGGTCAAATGTCAATAAAAGTTTCAGGGAAACAGGTGGAAACCAAATTCCATTGGTAATCCACAGAATAAGGGGAGGTAAATGTAATAAATTGGTAATTAAGGCAGAATTGGATGATAAGGATAACAAAATTTATGAGTTAAGGTATAGGCAAGCTTAAATAGAAGTCACTTAGTGTGAGGAAATTGTAAGAATTTAAGTTTCAATATAAAGACATTTAACAGAGTGAAAAAGCTAGGAAGCTATCGATTCCTGGAGTTTTCCCAAATTTAACCTGCCGGATATTTTTAAAATTGTAATTCAAGATTTTGTGATAACCTGTTAGATTTAACTAAAAGGAAGACATATTACAATTTGGTAACCTGAAAATGAGTATTATTGATATAAATCATAATTAATATATAAATAAAACAGTAAACTTGACTGAATGCAAAGATATGTTTGTTTGTCTGTTCCCTTTCATGGATTTAATCTACAATTTTGGAGCGAAAGGACCATAAATACCATTTATTAAAAAAGGCAAATCCAAACCATTTACAAGAAGTCTCTTTACTAAAGGTAAATAAAACAATATCTGGTGTAAAATTGTAATGACAGTTGCCAAAAAGTTTAATCTAAATTTTAATTTCGATTAATTTCAGCCTGAAATTGCTAACTTAAAGGTAATGCCAATTCAAAGTACAAATTCATGGCATGAATGATTGCTCTCTAAAGTTCATGAAAATTTATTCTTTTATGAAAATCTGGAATCCACTAATTCAAAAAATTAGAAAAATCTCAAGAATAAAATTGCAATCAGAAAAGCTTCGTAAATGTGGTAAGAATTATTAGCTACAACAAATATAATGCCCATTCCAAGGTGTTTAAATTAATTCTAATGATATTCTTTTTCTCCGGGAAATTAATTTTTATCATTAATATAAATGTGGGCAATGTCAAATGTCAATGTGTTGTATCCTCTGTGTTTATCCTTCTACAAATCAGTTATTGATGTAATCTCATAAATCACTTTGAGTAATTGTATTTAATGTATACTGGGTGACATTTATGCTGGCGACATTATTTTATCCTAGCAAACTCCATGGATGATATCTGTGTATTATTGATCTTGTTTAATGATACCCTACATGAATTGCTTTATATGAACTCCTTCTTAGTTCTTAGAGATGAGTTCTAGATATTAACTTTCTTTGGGAAAATCCCAAATAATTAATATATTTCTGTGATAACAAAATGCACGTACCTAAATTATGAAGAAATGATTTCTAGAGGTAGTTTTATAGTAAATGGCTGTCAAATTGTTTCATGATTGCTGTCATAAGATACTACTTTATCAATTAAAGTACATTTACATTATGCAATAGGAAAAATAGGATTGTGAATAAGCTCTTGCTTAAAACAAATGTATGCCTTACCGCAGAGATTTAATAGCATTTAATGCACATAGCACACGTTTATGGGATTTCGAATGATTGGCAGTTGTATACAAATAAAGTAAGAGCTCTTCCATAAAACACACCATGGTATATTATTTAGAACATGTTTGTGCTGAGTAACAGGGGCCCATTCAATAAAGGACCTACTTAGGATGATGAGATCCATGGGTATGAATTTCTGAAATGAAAAGCTCCATAACGATTTTGACACCATTTGTTCTCCAATACGGCTGAATCTTAATGACATCATAATGAGGATTTTTACTTTTTGAACAGGAACCATGTGCGTTTTGCTTCTACTGGGCATGCTCAGAATGAGGGATATGACATCACAATGAGGTTGTTTACGTTTGGCAGGAATCTTGTGCTTTTGAATCCGTAGCTCAGAATGAGGATCCTGGGTAACTGAAAATGGAGGTCAAAACAAACCCTGCATTCTCTGCACTGACAAATTCAAAGCTTGATAACTAAAGTTTAGAAAGCCATCTGTCAATGGTTTGTGGGAATATTTAATGATACTTATTTCAAAGATTGTATTCCTTGATGAAGAAATGTTATCATAAACGTTCCCTGAGGTTCTGAATGAGATGTATGGGCATATCTTGAGCACAGCAGAATCAAGACCAAGAGATGGCTATGGTATCTAAGGCCTCTCCCACATATGACTGGTCTTGGCTATCAACAAATCTAAAGCATATCCCACACATGACTAGTCGGATAATATTTAGTAGTTACAACAGGGCCACAGATCCTGGTCCGAATGATGCCAGAGAAAATGAATTTGATTTAAGTTATATAATATTTTTCACAATTGGTTTCACCTTTGCATATGTTCAAGCTACGCTACCTTCGCTATCTTCTGGCTAGATATTAAAGGTGGACATATTAATATATGTGTTGAGTGCAAATTAATTCAATTCAGAATTCATTTGAGATGCTTCATTCAATAATGTCAGTTTCAAGGCCTTATTAGTTTGACATCTTATGAGTCAAGAAATATATTCACTGGACTCATATTCTTACCAAATTTGTATAAGCTTTGTATAGATGCGTGATAACAATCAAGTGCAAATATTACATCTATTTTATTTAAATGCAACAAAAATGTTAGAGATTGTTGAAGAGCCCCATGCTACTTTCTTTGCATGGGGATCACAAGCATTGCTTGGTACGTGTAACTAGCCTGAACAAAGAGTATTTGCCCGTTTATGTTCTATTCAAATATGTATAAGTGCATACAATATGATAACGATATAAATCACCTGAAGGCGGAATAATTTCTTAACTATTCATGACAGGACATTCTACAACACACCTCACGCGCACATATCACAGTGGCAAGGGATTGCCAACAGTATATAAGCTCATAACTTCCTGTACCGTGTATCTTTGCTCCTACATTACAGATACTCACACCTCAGAATGAAGGCTGTATTGGCTATTGCACTTTTCGGTTTCCTCGCCCTTGTGGCTGCAGATAACTCATACGGTGGTTATGGAGATTATGGAGGCTACAATGGCTACAATGACTATAATGCCTACAATGCCTACAACGGCTACAATGGACATAGACAAGGTCTCTCAAGAGGGTAGGAGATAATTATCCTAGATATCTAATAAATTGATATATACCTATTTGTTATCGTGAATATGCTAATTTAATGGTCTAACTATTTCTTTGATTATGTGTATTGCAGGTACCATGGAGTATATGCTCCTTACAGGAACGACCTGCGTCAGAAGGCCGTGAACCACAAGGCTGTTGCCATTGGTGCCAGTGATGGTACGGCTGGCAATGATGGAGTCCCTGGCACACCCAGTGAACACAGACATGGCCATCACGCCATTCACTACGGGGGCAACCACTATGGGCCCAACCACTATTGAGGCAAATATGTTATTTATGGTGAGATATTATTATTCTTATTTATTCTTACTTATTATTCTTATTTATTCTTATTTATTTATCAAATTGATTTATCTGATCAGACAAAACCTTTTATTATTTTATAGTTAAATGCTTCAAAACCTTTTCAGAACACCAATCATGGACCTTCCCATGTGGACGAACACCAGGGTACACCAGCAAATATTTATTTTTCGGAGAAATATATGAACAAATAATGATAATAATGAAATGTAATGTCTTAATGTAAATAAAAAAAATGTTGAAAAATATTAATTTGTATTGTCAATATTTGTATATCGCAAAATCTAAAAAGTAATACAATGCATACGATGAATACATACTTGATATTGATATAAATTTTAAATACTTAAAAGAGTTAATTACTGAACCTACTCTTATTCTTGGTAATCGTTTGACTTACTAATAAATTAGAAAATCATAAGCGTTTGATTGATTTTAGTGTTGGGGAATTCATCTCTGATCATAATGTTATAAAATGCAATTTCAACTTTGAATATAGACTGATAACTAAGACAAATATGACCTTCCGTAAATTAAAAAATATAAAGATTGATGATTTTATAAATGATATCGATGCTCATTTTAATAATAATTTTAATTATGATCTCAGTCTCCCTGATATAAATAGGTTATTTGAAAGTACTTCGAATATTTTGGATAACCATGTAGCTATTATTAATAGAAATATCAGAATTAGAGATCCATGTCCATGGTTCAGTGAGAAGTTACAAACAGAAAAGAGAATAAAGAGAAAACTGGAGAGAAGGATGAAAAAACAAAATTACAAGTTGACACTTAAATTTACAAATCTCCGAGAAATAAATAAGGTCAGCGGCGACTACTTTGGTGATATTATTCGTGAAAATATTAAGGATAAATTACTACATAGAAATGATGAAACTCCACTTGAGTCTGTTAGTAATTATAATATTTTATCTAATGACTTTAATCATTTGAAAAAATCAAACTGGACAATAAAACTATAGATAATTACAAAAAAATGATTTCTAATATCGTTAATAAGGATATAATTTATGATCTAGATCATAATTTTGATATATCGAATAATGTGCTAGATGCCTTTAATCGGGTCCCTGAATCTTTCATATTAGTTTCATAACCAATAGTACTGAGATCTTCATCTAAATTGATTGAAAGGAAAGTTGTGCAAGAATGAAGCATTTTTCATATTTTAAGCATGGATGGTGTCAAAATATTAATTAAAAAGGGTGCTAAAATAATGCGAATTAGACCCTATCCCAACATGGCTAGTGCATGAATGTCTAAGTTCATTTCTACCCATTATTACAGAAATTATTAATAAATCCTTATTAATGGCTTCTTTTCAAGAGTTTATAAAAATGGCCATTATATGTCCTCTCCTCAAAAAACTAGGTCTGCCATCTTGATTATAATGATCTAAAAGATCTTTTTCGGTCAGCTTATAACATTTATCACAGCACTGAAACTGCATTGCTTAAAGTTTAGAATGATATCTCAATGGATCTTGATGATGGGTGTATTGTACTTCCTGTTGTTCTTGACCTATCTGCTGCTTTTGACACTATTGACCATGATATCCTTTTTAATAGACTTAGAGACAGATGTGGAATTAATGGAAATGTCTTAAATTGGTTTAGGTCTTACTTGACTAATAGAAAACAGTATGTAATTATTAATGGAAAATTCTCTGAGATGGCAAAATTAAAATATGGACTTCCTCAGGGTTCAGTTTTGTGCCTGATTCTGTTCACAATATATTTTTTGCCAATTGCTGATATTATGAAATCTTATGGTTTATACTACCATGTATAAGCAGATGATACACAGCTTTATATCTCGTTTAATCCAGATCATGCTACCGACGACGTTGACTTTTATTTTGGAAACATTGGAAATTGTATATCTAGTATACAGGAAGTCTTATTTAATAATAAAATGAAGCTGAATGAAGGAAAACCCGAGTTTTTAATACCTTTCAAGAGTAGGGTTAAACCTAAGTATTTAGAAAAAAATCCTAAATCCATTATAATTGGTAATACTAGAGTTGAAATGACAGAAAAAGTAAAAGATTTGGGTGTTATTTTAGATAGGAATATGAGGCTAAAAGATCAAATTGGACTTATTTGTAAGAAGGGATTTGTTCCAAAAAATGTCACCTACATTTAATTTAGAAATAGCCTTAGTGAAAAATCAGCAAATATGCTAATGCATGCTTTTCTTACATCTAATCTTGACTAATGTAACTCATTACTGGTAAACTTACCTTTATATGAGATTAATAGCTTGCAAAGGTTACAAAATGTTGCAGCAAGGATAGTAGGACGCATAAAGATGTTTAATCATGTCAGTGCTTTGATGCAGAAATTACACTGGCTTCCAGTACAAGCTAGAATTGAATCTAAAATATTGTTATCAACTTGGAAGGCTGTAAATGGTATGGCTCCTATATACCTATTAGATCTTAATATACCTAAATCTAATAATAGGTATCTAAGGTCCAATGATAAACATGAGTTGGTTATTCCTAGAAGCCAACCTAAATGGTATGGTGAAAGAGCGTGCAAGTTTTGGTTCCCCAAAATTATGGAATGAGATTCCTATTGAAATCAAAAAGTCTGAAATTTTAATTTGTTCAAGAAGTTTTTAAAAACCTTCTAATTAAAAAAACCTACAATGCTAATATTGACTTAGATAAACTATAGCGACATTGAAGCTCTACGAGCAAGCTTTGCTCAGTGTACGCTCTTTACAAATGTTTTATCATTATGATTATAAGTATTATTATCTTTACACCTATGAGTACGTGCATTGTTAGCTGATCTCACTGGATAACAGATAAATGCACATACAGATGACAGACACTGAGAACTGTCCCATATAGGGACAGTAAACCACCTTGCAGGTGCCCGTATGCTGTGGCCGGAATTCCAGTCACACCCCACTGGAAACATGTGGTTGTTGTTTGGGGTTTCCCTACTCTATATTTAATCAATCAGAGCAATCTTCCAATAATTAGTGACATTATTCGCCTGCTGCCTGCTGCATTGATACCATTTCAATGAGAGGTCCTTGATAGTCCTAATGTATTTGGACTAGCATAGTTTATACAGGTGACATGTGACCTTTAGATTTCCATCCTGTCAGTGACTGATATGGTCTAATATTGACAACTCCATATTTTGAAGATCTTGAATATTGTTTTGGAATAAAAAAATAACAATCTGATTGAATGTATTTAAGAATGAGCAATGTTTGCAAGTATGTTTTAAGGACTGATTGATTGATACAACACCCTGGATAGATACAGTCTATGTTTATATTTTAATGTGGATACAAGCAAAATGTTGAGTGAGCAATCTTGCCATGAGAAAAGGTCAAAGCATATCACCAGACCTTAAGAAACACATGCTATTGCTGAAATAATTGGAACTATTGCATTGTACTGGATATATTCATAGATGCCACAGGTTGACCTCATGATCAACTTACTCAAAGTTTAAAGTATAAGATAAAAACCTTGAAATTGGATACGTTATAATTTTGTTTGTTTGAACTAAACTGTCTGAACTAAAGATTTCATATTTGTTTTCTGCATAAAGTTATTATTTTTAGATATCTTCTACGTTGTCAAAACATATTCAGTTCTATATGTCCTGACATGCATATTGGTCAAATATTACCCCAAAATGAAGATTTTATATTTGTTTCCTGTATAAAGTCATTATTTTTCATATTATCTATATTTGCAAAAAATAAATAATAATAATAATTATATTCTTCTGATATGTAAATTGTTCAATGAGAACTCCAATATAATCTTTTTTTTTGTATCAAGTCATTTCTATTATTTTATTTTTTTCTGCCTTTGCAATAGACAAATCTATTTATGTTTTTTGAAGTACTTATCACTCAAACAGAACCCCAATATTAAGATATCACCTTCAGCATGAAAATAATACTTATCCCAAACATGATTCGAACCCTGGACCCTTAGCATATATAGAAGACAGAAATCTTAACCACAGAGCCATGTATCACCGTGTGCCAGTACTGTTGAAAACTGGGAGTCGCAAAAAAAAAACATTTTGTGTGTTCTGAAATTCATTTTGCCCTAAAAAGATGAAGATTCACCTTTGTGTATTGTTTAAGTCTTGTTTAAAAAAATGTTTCAATTCTGTATATTCTGATGTGCCTGCTGCTAAAGTAAAACAGAGACAGATGTCTTGTCCATGTTGAGTAGTATGATTTGACCTTCTCACTGGTAAATCACACAAATAGTCAACATCTTTATCACTTTTATCAAAGGATGTTCAGCAATTTAACACAAAAGTAAAATTTATAGACTAAATATTCCCAAAATATGTTTGCCTAAGATGATATCAATAGTAATGCAAATAAATCAAAAGAAACAGATATAAACAACTCATATTTCATTTAAATCTAACCATTTTCTAGTTGATTCTCTGAACTTACAAAACAGAAAATTGAAAGTCAAGTTACTAGACTGGTGCATATTTTTCAAGGACAAGTTAAATATATAGAATGAGTCTGGGCATTATATGACACACCTCTTATCCAATGTAAATAAATATTTGTCAAGGACAAGTTAAATATATAGAATGTGGCTGGGCATTATATGACACCTCATATCCAATGTAAATAATTACATGCTTACCTTATATAACTACCTACTGAGAATCAATTAAAAATGGTGTCTTGGATTTAAAAGAGACATGAGTTATATATATATATCTACTTGATCTATTTGTCTACTTTTGATATAATCTTAGACAAACATATTTTTGGAATATCTTATTGATTTAACTTAGGCTATTTGTGTGACTATTTGTGTGATTTACCAGTGAGAAAGTCAAATCACACTTTTCAACAAGCTCAGTGGGTAAGACATCTGTCTCCCATGCTAAAGATCCAGGGTTCAATTCCAGGTTGGGACAAATTTTTTTATGTTGAAGGTGAAATCTTCATTTTGAAGTTTTATCTCAGCAATATGCACATCAGAACATATAGAATCGATTTTTTTTGTATCGGCAGAAGGTTTAAAAAAATAATGACTTTATACAAAAAACAAAGGTGAAATCTTATATAAAGCAAATTCCTTTATGATTTAAGGTAAAATGTAAAATTTTCCATAGGACCTTTTCTACGTGAAAATATGAAGGACTTTGACATGTTAATGATTCTATAAAATTACTAGATAATTTTTGCCAATATACCATGCAACACACAAACTCTCATGGACTGACTGCAAACATAAAAGAAAACTATGAAAGAACTCATGAAATATTAGATTTCATAACAAGAATAATTTTTTTCAAAAGTTATACCTTGTTGTTAGAAATTGTTCGATTTGATCGATTAAATTATCAAAAATATTATATGACCAATTTATAATATTTGTTTCTTTAAACATATCCAATGTGTCGAGTTTGCCTAGATTCTTCACTCGATCATTGATAAGTAATTTGTTCTAAAAGGTATAGAAGGCATAATATATTATGATTTACAACTAATGATTTATGATCTGACAAGTGAGTCTGAACAGAGCTTGAAATGTGTAATCCTCAACATGTTGATAGACCTTTAAAAATAGACAATTAAAAATGGTTGAACTAGCAGATATATAGAAATCCCAAAGACCAAGCAGGGTACCAAATACATGTTTAATATTTCTGTTTTGTAATGATTATGATACTGTAAAGGAGTTATGTCCAAAAGATAGATCATAGTTTTTGCTTAAATAAATTTTGAATGTTATGGAACTTTTGAATGTGGATTCATATACTTATGTTTAAATCATACAATTTAGTGAACACCAGACACTGGTGATAATATATGTGCTCTTTCTTTTAACTCAGTTTTCAAAGAACATATATTGACATAGAGCGTGTGGCGTCGCCTTGTCTCTTCGCTATACACAGACAATGTGGACCGGTTTATCCCCTGAGGGTCCTCACACCAAAGAACAATACCAACCGCATGTACTACAATACTGCACACGTCTGGCTTGATGAAAAAAATCTCCGCTGTCCTATATAAAAAGGTACAAACTCAGCAGTGATTCGTTTCCTACTGTGAGTCTGACATAGCAGCCTAAGATGAAGACAGTGATTGCCCTGGCACTCTTCGGCCTTCTGGCCCTGGCGGCGGCCGACTACAATGGTTATGGTTATGGTAACTATGGTTATGGCGGTGTCTACGGAGGCCCTTATGACCACTATGGCCATGGTCTGAGTAGAGGGTGAGTGATATATTGTCTGTGCTAGCATCCGATAGAAGCTGATTTAAAGTAAAGTTGGTGGTGCTTGATGCGGACGTAGCAAGTATCGGAATTGTAAGACAGTATCCGAAAATACATGGTTAACATTCATTTGTCATTCATTTGTTTAATATTTTCATTATAGACCGCATGGAGTATATGCTCCTTACAGGAACGACCTGCGTCAGAAGGCCGTGAACCACAAGGCTGTTGCCATTGGTGCCAGTGATGGTACGGCTGGCAATGATGGAGTCCCTGGCACACCCAGCGGTGTATTCCATCATGCATTCCGTGGCCACTTTAATAATGGATATTAAAGGTAAATGTAATGCTATTTAATGAACTTTGGGAAATAGGCGATCATGTGTATTTTATGTTCATATAAAAATGATGTGAATGAATACATATCTCATTCTGAATAAGAGCGAAGCTTGATCTGAGCTTGATTGGTTCTTATTGATATGTGCTGATATGTGTATGTGTGTGCTGAGTATTTCACGTGTGTGCTGATTATTATATGTTTGTACTGATTCTTGTATGAATGTACTGATTCTAGCATGGGTGAGGCGTGCCGATTCTGGCATTATATTTGCTGCATCATACTATAACACTGAGTTACCGAATAACTCATTGGTCCAAACGCCTACTAGGTGTTCTGCGGATCTCATTATTATTTGACTATTTTCGTTGTTTCTATTTTAAAAGGTCCACAAAGGAGGGCACCAAGGTGATACCAAACAGACATGGACAATTCAGATTTGCTGCGATGTTGTGGTCTTTATTTGGAAATAAAAATTAAAATTACTTTTCGTACTTTATTACTTAATCATACTCAACATTTCCTTCTGCTCACTGACAATAGTTGACCTTTCTATGAATTAGGTAGGGTCATAACGACTACTAATACGCCAAGATATCACATCCTAGCGGGAATTGAGGGACAACCCGGAAGAGCCCCATGGAACAGGAAAATACATCCCCACATTCTTGACGTTTTCCATTCAATGTTAATTAACTGACCTGCCAATGCAGACTATTTTATTCAAATAATTTTGTGGTAAATATTAACGATATAGAGCAACTGGTGTTCACCCACCCAGAATCGTAGCGCTAGCTTCAATCACAATTAATAAACACAAAATCCATCCATATCAATGGATGTCGATTTCAAACCAAATGACCATCTTCCACCATTTCTACACCAGAGAAAAACGCAAACAAAACAAAACAAACAAAACAAAACAAGAACAACTGGTTTCACCCACCCAGGGGCTCATTTCGTATCCACATGCATATTATTATGCACTCTGGTGGAACAAAATTAAAATGACTCTCAATGAAAATCTGATGACTCAAACCATTTTTTTCAGACTAAGAACAGTACATTACAACCATTGAAAATGCAAGCACAGTCAGACAATTCATAGTCATATCAGTTTGATAAATAGACAAATATATGACTGGTCTCTTTCCCTGACGACATTATAACCATCAAGCCCAAAGCAGTGCCTTTCGTACCTCACAATTTATCATCTCATGTTAATAATCCAACAGTTAATAATCTTACAGCCATTATTGGCAATAAAGCTTCTGAAATTTCTGGTTTAAGCGAGATGTGTTTCACTTAATAATTACTTCACATATAATTTATGATGTTATGTATGTTTCTGGAATGCTCTATGCATTTGAAATTCCTTGTGTAAAATATACATTTTAACAATTCCATGTGTAAAAATAACCAATTAAACTACAAATGCACTTATATGTGGAAGTGGAAGTTCGGAATAAATAAACAATTACTTTAAAGGATTGTAAAACATTTTAAATGCATATAGTGTACAGTAGAGCTTTAAGTGTATGCTACGATATTACGGCCATTAAAATCCCATAAAACTGTCAACACTTTTTTGTTGTGTCTTATGGGAGGGTTGCGCCAGTATAACAGAGATCCCGTTTCTTCATCACATATAAATCACCTCAGGTGAATTGGATATCCACCACCCTTTTTCTCTACACGATTTGTTCTCATATTTTTGTTGGTCTTATTATTAGAATCTGTGTTTGTATGGAATCAAATATAATATCCTCATACCTAAGAAAAAATATATTTCTGAATACATCACTTACTCAAGTTACTTACAGTGCAGGCTTTATCCTAAATGAATGCACATATGTTGAAGATGCATGGTCATGTACACACACACTTCATGGAGGTTGTGAACACATGTGACCATATTATGTCCTACAGGCAGTATGTATGAATAATGTAGTCATGGATGACATTTTTGAAAAAGAGATGTTTGACTTTGCCTGCTTAAAATCCGTTTTGGTCGGTTTTTGCAATCAATTATATAACATATCATGTTGACCAAGGCAACACTCCACAAGGGTTAATCAGTGTCCTATTATATTAAATGGTCATTACCCTTGAACACTGATTAGGGTAATGGTGATCGTAAAAGTGCACATGGTCCCTCAAGACCTGTAATTACCCTTCATGATTGCTATGATGCTACACCATGTCATTATGAACACTTTTGATGCAGTTAAAACTCATACATTGATCAGCAAACAATCTGTCAATCATCCTACAGATGACAAACTTTTAAATTATATTTTTAAATATTCCATTAAATGCAGTTATTTCTGCAAATATTTACTACAGTCAGCTGCAAGAAAAGAGTAGTTATTATAATCAATGGTCCATATTTTATTGATTTAAATGTAGACATTATTCAAATGTTTCACTCGCCTATCTTATTACATGTGGCAAAGGAAAATAACAGTGGCCTATTTTTATGTTCATGCTGTTTGTATTACTTTGCTAGAATACTAGTATTAGATAATATTCTATTTGTTAGAACTGGATCAGCAATGATAAAAGGTCTCTGAAGCCCCGCTGCCCTGGGCCCATGCTAGAATTTGCTGTTTGTATTACAATTCCTGATATATTTCAAAATTTTGATTTAACATATTTCTTTAAAATCTAATTAAAAGTGTACGATTTGCTTAAACAATTACATTCATTTTTTACATTGGAATATATTTTGCAGTGTGAGCAGCTTGAGATGAGAGGTAGATCTGCCTATGCAGTTGTATGCCACAAAAAGGATAATACCCCTGAAGTCAGCTATGTTGGAGGACCAAATGGCTTTGCATTCCTAGGTTTGGAGAAGACGGACATGTCAAACAAATTCATGAAATTTTGTGGTATGCTATTATATCCATATTGAAAATTGCTATATTTGATTATATTTTTCACTGTGGCTGTTGCTTTAAATTTGAATAAGTTTATTTTTGTTTCATCAATTTATTTCAATATTTCAGAATTAGATTCAAACAATGAGCAGGCCAAAAAGGTGTTCATGTATATTGTAATATAATTTCTATTCTAAAATGTATTTTTCAGGTGAACTTGAAAACAGAGTGAAGGCCACTTTTCCATACACTCATGTAATTCGGGGGGAATATGAAGTAGAAAGTTGGCCTGAGGACATCCCTTTACTAGATCATCCATCACACCATGGCACAAAAAAACGCTTCGCTCCATGTTGGCAGCTATGGATGGGATCAGATTAAAAAGGTTTGTGTACATAAATAAATAGAGATCTCAACCAAAACATGTCAAAATTCTCTCCCCATCATTATAACACATAACTTCATTAGGTCATATGCAAATTGGACTGAATAAATATTTTGCACCTGCTTATTTGTTTGTGTACCTTCGGGCTTGTCTGTTCAGGTACCAGTATAAATTTTGATATCCTCAACAACATGATACCATTGTTCTTTCAGAGCTACTTCTCAGTCGCAAAGCAAAGGGAACCCTCCAAATGCAAGGTAATGATGATGATGAATTTTATTTGCGTATAAATTGTTACCCATGGTTTGTGAGTATCCGTCGTTGGGGGACGTGGACGGGGGATCGATACTCTACTCACTGGCTACTGTGAGGCGGGGCACGGAACCTAGCAACCCTATCTACCTATATGAGGTGTGAGGTAATAAGGACTGCAGACACAGAATATACACTGCACAATAGTTACCTTTATTCGGTGCTGTGTATCCTTGTCTGGCTAGGCCGGCATGGCAATGAGCGAGGCATATGGACTACCCAAATGCATGATACTAATAGAGTCCTGAGAATACATAAAACACCCAAGTCTATATGGTCACGATGCTGAGAGTCGTGGATCTTCGAGGCAAGTAGACACTGGAACTCTGAGCATCGTCAAACAGTTGCGGGGCCTTTTAAAGGATTGTTGAGCATCATGTGTGGGGGGTCTGCCTGCGTGGCTTCCTTTTCCGATACGGGGTTTCGCATGGACTCCGTCTGCCTGCGTGGCTTCCTTTCCCGCTACGGGGTTTCGCATGGACTCCGTCTGCCTGCATCGTGTGGGGGAATCACGTCATCTCTTATGCCCGGTGAGTCATCTCTATGTCCGGTGAGTGAGGCAATGCATCAGCCTGCACTTGTTGACTTCACGCGGCACACAATAACTATGCATGATATTCTGCCAGAGACCATGATTGTCCATGACTGTCTATATATATTCCTGAGAGTCTATAGGTAGGTAATCTATATCCTACATAAATGTGTATTAATTTTGTTGTTGCTATTTGTATGCATTTACTGAATTCCTTTAAATCTATAATACTTCCAGATCTCAACAGGCTACTGATGACAGCATTCAACACATACAACAAGAAATGACCTCTACTGCTGGAGGGAGGGAACTCACTGCACAGGATATTTTCAATGAAATGATGGGTAGGTTAACAATATCATGGACACCATGCACAATTTTATATGTAATATTCACTTAAAATATAGTTATTCAGATGTATTTGTAAGATTTGTATATCACATAAAATTTAATTTAAAATTGCTTCATGAAGTTAGTTATGGTAATCATTTCTTTTTCATAGCAGCTTCAGATACCAATCATGTACAGGAGCAAGAAATTGAGGAACTATCTTTAATTGAGGTAACTATTTTATGAAACTAAAAAAATGTTTTTTGATAATCTGATCATTTATCAAATTATGCTTTGCATTTGACACTTGTTTCATATTTTATTCGTTATTCCTTTGAATCTAGCATGCACCAATGGACTCCATGCAACCAACAAATGTGGAGAAAAAAAGAAAACAAAAGGTAAGGCAATAAATTTCTGCTATGGGTTTGGTCTCACTTTTTTTTGTTACACACTTGCCTTTATCAATGTGTTTTCAACCTACATATCTTATCTATGGTATTTTGCATATTTCAGAAACCCAAAACTCTGGACTGGGCTGACCAACAAACACACATGGGAAATGAGGAACGATGAGGGGGAAACATGGTTTCAATGGTTCACAGGTGAGGCAAATAATATTTCCTAGTGCACTTGCATTAAGACATATAATTAATATCTGGATAATAGTTAATAATATCTAACTTCATATGTAATACTTAACATTATATAATATAAACAGGTTTATAAAAACTGTCATTATTCATAAGCATGTTTGTTTGGGGTTTTTTTGTAGGAAAGGTAACAAAAAAGCAGAGAAGAAATGGATATATCATTAAATAAGACGGTGAGAAAGACACAACTCTTGTCAGCAGCAAAGTGTTGGAGAAAGCACTGAGCAAAGATACATTGAAGATTATTTAAAGAAAATAGAATGCATGAAAATATTGTTTTAGTGACTGGATATGATTGACTGTGTTAGATTTAAAATTTAAATACCATACATATGCTTCCAAAAGATAATAGTGTGTATCATTCAGTTAATTAATCTCTATCATTTGAACATGAAACCCAACAAATGATATATTTCAAATAAAAGATGTGAATTTGAAAATGAGAAAATGACAGCAGCTGTTTTTGTTTATCTTACAGGTTAAATATTAATCTGAGTTTTATAGGCCCCCTAGCCTAGTTATATAAATAAATTTCCAAAACTGTTTAAGGCCACACATCCCATTAAAACATCAATGAGTAATGCCAGTTGTCTTGTTTATCCAATACTTCTCACAAAGAAACTCCAGGAAGTATTATTTTACAAGATCTTCAGCTAAAATCTAATAAGATATAATAATTAATTTTCATATCTGACAACAATGCACTGCAATAAAAAAATGTGGGGGAAACATTCTTGCAGCAGGACCACCTGAGTAGTGACATGTCTGGTTTTGAAAATCTTATCTACTGATCCTGCCATTATTTATCTAATCAACAGGACTCTCGACTGGGGGCCAGTAGTGTACTATCCTCATCAAATAACTTTCACTCTCCCAGTATTTTCCACTAGGTGTCACCACTTTCCCTTACTCAAAGCAAAATGACTGACTGATACATTATCTACTTCAGGTGTATGAATTAAATTAATAATGAACATTCATTTTGGATTTCTTTCTAATTTCTTTTAATTTCTCAGATAATAACGGCATCAATTTTACTTAATTCTAGTTCTAATTCTAATTCTAATGCACAAACTGTGGTGTCAACAAAATTAAAAGTTTAAATTGGCTGCTAGATGTCTCCAACATGCTGATAAAGGTTGGCATCATCACAAAATATGTGTATCTGGGAAAATAAGTACCACTTTCAATTTAGGTCACTTTGGTGATTTTGTATTTCTGCTTTGAGATCCAAAACTGACAACTTTATTCGATGAGATCTTTAATTCTCATCAGAATCATAAAGATCTGAATGGTTACATCTTCAATATCAGATGGATAATCCTCAAAATTTACAAACAAATATCCTTTTTTTTCATTTCCTCCTCCATTACATCCCAACTGACTTCCCCAGCTGTGGATACTCGTTCAGTAAGCCTGTCATAGTGCTCACAAGTTAATCCTGGAACAGTCACATATTTGTCAAACTGTGAACATAATTCTTTATACCAGATTTCATGTCTTGCAGCTTCAAGGTAAAGATGTGCATTCCTGCTGATGTAATACGTGGTCTGTAGCAGGTTTAAATCATTACTAACATTTTTCATGACCTGTTCACGAGCATTCCTGATTGTTTGAAGTAACTGTCTCATTTCTAAAGTGGTGTTTTTTTCCCCTCTGTTGCTCTGTCATACTGTGCTGCTATACTTGCTGCTTCCATCAGCTGTCTGTCTATCCTGTAAGTTTCAATGTGTTCACAGATTGGACTGTCTGTGGTTATTACAATGTATTTGGTCAGATTATCTGGCATATTTGATGGGGTTTGAGGTAACAAGTTATATTCACGAAGAAATATTTCCCATTTCTGGTCTGTCTTGACAATTTTGAGGTTAATGTTCTTGAACATTTGTTGCCAACTACCTGCATGATTTGAATAAAACAAATAAAATACTCATTAAAAATAATTTTCAAACAGACAATTGATATTTGTTGCATGATAGTCAAACAGTATTGGCAGTTTAATGCTGATCTTACACAAAAAAATTAAAATATCTTGATAGATTATGTAGTATGACCATGTCAAATGTGTAAAAAATCTGAAGCAAACAAACCTGCATTTTTTTTAATGAGGGATAGGTAAAACACTTTTTCATTTAAGTAGCAGTTTTTTTCTTCTTGGTTACAGCTGACTGCAATTCTTCTTGGTATCTCTGATTGTCCTCTGACCAGCGGTTGATTCTTAATTTCCGTTCGGTCAATTGTATATACTTCCTCATCCTACAAAAGGCAAATTTTAATTATTTCACCATTATATCATGCTCTCCCAACCTCTCTTCAGCATGTTCAACCTCAACGGAACCTTTTAGACGAAATAGGTCATATCACAGAAACTTCAAATATTCTATCTATGTTTTATTCTTTATTTTTACATTACTCATTATTACTCATCCTTAGTAATAGACATGTCATATTATTACTCACGTGTTTGTATTTGAGTATAGTTAGATCGTTGATGTTTATACAAGTGTCTCAGATTTTCAAGATTTGCCCTTACTGAAAGAGGAAAATGAACATTTTAATTGAATAACTGTGTACATCAAGATGATCTTTCAGCACAATATTATGTATTGTCAAATCCATATGTCCCTCTGAAAATGAATAGGCAAAATCCAACAAATTTGGTTTATGATATTATGAGCTGTTAAAATGATATAATCATCACCCATTTCTTCTTCAACAACTAAAAGTCTCTGCCGGCTGGAATCAATGAGTTCATTTGCCTTCTTCAAACGAGATACCTACAACACCAAGATCACCTACAACAGAAAATATTTTTAACCTCTGGACATCTCCCGTTAAGCATCATTTATCAACCCTTTATAACCCTTTTCGCACAATAAACATTTGAATCTCATGTTTATTTTTAAACCATTTAAATTATCATTTTGGAAACAAGTGCATTATTTTTTCAAAGTTTTTCTCTGGTCTTTAGTGCATAATATAGCAAGTCTTCAGTTAGGAGATCTGTACGGTTTTCTGGGTTCATCTCTTTGGTTATTTTTGAGAAACCCCAAAAATATGACCACAATCTCTCCATTGCCTCTCCATCAACCAAACCAATGCTCTCTGCATATTTGCTGCCATATTCAATCTGTAATGATCAGAAATTCAATACCAATAATACAATCTATTGCACACTTTAAGATATCTGTTGCTTACGATTTGTGGTTATTCACACAAATTTATTTTGATAAGGTAAGAGTTTAAGTACCATGAGCATTAACATCTCAGTAATGGATTACTCTGTGTGAAACTTACATGCCAATTTATCTTGTGACCATAGCTGTGAATAAAGCTGGTATAAACTTACAAAATTACATATCTTTTCCCTTTTCTTTTACAGCACTGAGATTTTAGCTTATTTGGGTTCTACTCTATATCAGTGAGGCATCCTTCTTCCAGACAAACTACCACACAGTGTCGCCAATATACATCACAGGATGTCTTGTCGAACCCTGGAAAATATTGTCATGAGAGAATGAAGCAATATTTGAGTTTCAAAATCTTGTAGGAGACATATTCATTCACTGTCGAGGTAGCCTTATTGCTTTTAGGTTAAGATTGACCCTCTGACCTTTTTCTCTATTTAATAGGAAAGGTAAGACAGAAAATGAGCTGTATTACTTTCTTTGCAGTACCGATTTGATGGGTTGGTACATTGAAACGAGATAGTTCACTTCCCCTGAATGAATATCTGATATCGAGGCATAATTACTCGTTCTGTCACTACCTCTGCTAGCATTGCTCTGTTTCACATTATATGGAACGAGATATATGGAACAGCATATCCAGTCATGTATATGTGTATATGCAAAATATCATACATTCAGAATTGACCAATCTCAGGTCACAACCTGTAATCGGTTGGATGATCGAGACACCAACCAATAAAAATATGTCTGAATAATCATTGATTCTTTCACCAATCAGTTTTTAGACATATTTTTATGAATAGTCATGACTTGGGGTCGATCCTTTGGGCACCTTTTTATTATTGACAATGGACACTGATATGATAGAGAAGTCCTGTTTGGAAGTTGAAACATGCATCGTATTCACTTCGCAAGCAACATCGGGATCTGACAGTCTCTGAATGTGTTATGCCTCAGTCACATTTGCGCCGATTTCAGTAAAGATGCCCGGTCGATGGGTATTTTTTACAAAATCGGCAGGCATTTCAGATTGCTGGGCGGGCACCGGGAGATCATCGGCCACAATTGGGCATCTTTAGGACGTCGGCCGGGTCATCGGGAACTTTTAGCTGCCACATAAAAGTTGCCGGCGTTTCCCCAATGTCTTATCAGCAAATATCATCTTAAAGTGCACGGCAGGGTCCCGGCAGTGTCCCGCAAGGACATCGGCAGATTATCTTAGGGCTGCCGGTGGCATCGTGTGGTGAAAATAGGATTATATTTATTTCATGCGTTCATAGACCATCGTCAGATGATCCCACGGGCTCCCTGCGATATATCATAGACGTCTTTAGGATGACTTTCAGACGTCTGTCAAATGAGACAGACGTCTTTAGGATATCCTACAGACGTCTGTCAACGATCTAGACGTCTTTAAGATATCCTACAGACGTCTGTGCCATTCAGTCTTGCACGTGCCGTGCGGTGCCCTTTAATAATGTGACCACAGCTACGGCATCTCTCAGATTGTTGCTTATAAACTCCCCGGCGCCCGGCAGACTGGGAAGTCGGCCGATTGTTACTGCCCGGCCGGCGCCCGGTGCAAATGTGACTGAGGCATTACTAGCACAGTCATAGGGCCTGGAGTACAGTATGGTGTTATGCAATGTGTGTGGCTCATTTATGTCAGATCTTTTTTTCTCATATTTCCATACTCTCATGCACATCACATCAATGGGTAGTGACACCGTGAGGAATCTGCCACATCATAAGTACAAGAGATATTATAATGGGTTTATATGCATTATATATCAGACGTACCTCATAATACCACACTCATTATAAGAAATAACTCAACAAAATACTGAGCTATGATTGGCCGAGAGACAACATCCATGCTTTAAATATGTTTAACCTGAACTGGACTTGCAATGGAAAGAACCAAGGAACCAAGACAAAGAAAGTCAGTGAAGCATGGTTGATATAGCAGGTCCCATCATGAAATAACTGAAATAATGTTGAATGTGATTTTAAACCATAAACAAACTGATTTATCAATGTGCTACCTTTTAAATCAATTACTTAATATGAAATGGGCATGACCCAACAAATTGCAGAGCAGTATGGTAATTGCTTGCTAATGTACTGGGTAGCCGGACACAAAGAACGTTTATTGGCCGAGATAGTATACATGGAACAACCTCGCTATGCATAGTCGAGGTATCGAACCCAAGGTGTGAATACCATTCCACTTATAACACACCTGTTTGGAACCAGATGTTTATTCATATATGGAAAAATTGATTTATCTGGTCATCTTTAAAAAAACTAGGAAACAAATTCTATATCAACAGCATGACAATGTGTGACTAGTTCCGGTGACTGACCTATGGATATTATTTATGATGACTTTGTTATGAGGAGCAAATTGACACCTGTCCAGCAATCAAGGTGCGCCGCCAGATGTCACTGCCACACCTGCATTGCAGTGTATCATAAACTGTCGGCCAGAAACATGAAACGGGCCGGGAGGTCAGTATCTTCAAAGCTACATACTGGAGATGTCGTAACGCTGGTAAAAAATATTAATTGGGTAAATCTATCAAAGTGTCATTTATCTATGTCAGTTATATTTTGAATTTATGTATTGAAATGAGTACATACGGATTTCACCTTAATTCTTCCCGTATCTCCCGTATCGTGTTTTAGTTGCCTCTCCAAGTATATAAACCATCCTTGTGCCTGTCAGGTGAATACAGAGTTGAACTCCTATGAACGGTAAGTGGACCAAGGTGAGTTTTTCTTTTTAAATTACCAAAGATTTATAGTGCTTTCTATCATAACTACATATTTACGAAAGCTCATATTCGATAGTGTTGTTTGAGCAAAGGAGAGGTTGGAGCACAGAGGACTGAGCCCAGAGGGAAGCATTAACCTCTATTATAGATGCCAGCAATGTACTATATTCACTTGTGTAATTGGCATTGTATTCCTTATTTCAGATGAAGATGTCGGGGGAAATAGTTGTTGGTTTGATAGCATATGTTGGGTTGGTGTGTGGTTTTCCTATTGGTTCCCACTTGTCCACTGGTCTGACTGGCAACATTCCACCCTCCATCCAGCGGCTCCCATCACCGTAAGTATACCTACTTATTAACAGGGGGCACGCCACAGACTCAAAGAAGAAGTTTGCAATCTAGCTTGATTCTAGGGTAATCATTTAATTTGAAGGTACAGCAAATTATAAGCTCTTTGTACATTATGTACCTCAACAATAAAACCCCTAGAATTTCATATAGTTCAATACTTGATTGGCAATTAACACATTTTATAGCAAAACAAACAGTTAATAATATGTAGATCATGGAATTATAAATGTTGATAAATCGAAGAACATAAGGAATCTCTTCATGCCATGATACATCTCATCTCATGGATTCAACAGGAAGAGGAAAGTTATGATACAAGCGGATAGGGTTATTCTATGTCTATTTTGCAAACATATGTAAGAACAATCTTAACCGTATGCACACAAATCAACGTTTGTTATTCAATCATGAGACAACTCTTTCAAAACTATGAATTTATGCAAATAAGGAATGGTTTTGGCTTGGAGTAATTATTTAATTAATTACTCCAAGGTTTGAGTAACCTCAAAAATGATTTGTTTACAAAAGGTTGCATTGATAACAGTTTATGTGAGTATGGCAGGAGTGTTGAGGATGCCAAGCATTACTTCTTAGAATGTAGTTTGCATACACAATCGAGGCAAGATTTGTTTACTAAACTTTGCAGGTTTAATTTACCAGTTAATGTACATGTAAAACTGCCTTAATTATTGTTTGGAATTACGAACCTCACTGGTAATGAAACTATGGAATTATTTAAGTGACTCAAAAAGTCACTTAGAATGTTATCCATACAAAAAATATTTGCTAATGAATATCTGTATCCACTTGACCCATTATCTTGCATGCTTAACTCTATCCCCAGTTGTTAGTGTTATATATTCACAGTCAATCTTTTTTATTGATGTCAACTTTATATAACTTTCATCTTTGATCCTTAGACATGACATTTAATGTCATGGTAATTAGCTATAAGCTGAAGGTAAATAAATATATGTTTAACCCAATATGCAATATCGTCACTCCACCTCGGGAAATATTTGATACCTGAAACATTTAGGGCTTCATTCTTGAAATCTTATCATTGCCTCAGTTTGAGAAGTTTAGATGAAAGGAATGTGGCTCACACATATCATACTCGATCTCTGAAACATCTGAGTAGAATTCATAAATATTCATAGTTTAAATGTAGGATTGTCAGGAGATGACATCATTTATTTAGCAATTTGCAGGCTTTTCTAGGAATTGTTCACAACATTAAAAAGGAAAGGAAAATAACAGTGGTCAGTACAGCTCTAATGCCAGTGGCCTATGTCTATAAGTATGATAATATTTTGACTATTTTTGTTTACAGGTCAATCAGATATGTGCCCAGCTATCCAGCCGAAGCAATTAATCACCATGGCAACCTTAACAAGCAAGTGCTCAGCAACATCAATTATCATGGTTTCCAATTTGGCAACGTTGCAAATACATTTGGTGATCATGGTTCCAAACTGACACATTCTTATGATTTCAATAATCCATTTAAATCTAGTTACCATGGCAACAGCCCTAGTCATATCGTTGCCAGCCTCAGTAATGGCAAGCATGACAATAGGCATATCGACAATCCTGAACCACAGCATTTTCTGGATTCATTTGGTGACATTTATTTTGGAAACAAACCTGACGAAAATAAAAAGAAAACTGAAAATAAAAACAAGGATGAAAATAAGGAGGTTCCTGAAACAGACTATAAACACACGCAGAAGCATGACCCCAACAATATACGTTATGAGAGGTATATCAGGAACGAGGACGGGAGCGTTACGTATGAGATGAAGGTTCACAAGTACGATGAGACATCCCATGATGAGAAGGACAACTACCCATCACCGCACCACAAGGCGCTGAAGTCATTCTGAATACTAATGTAACGACCTCTCTCCTGATGACGACCCAATCTAGAACAGTGCCTGTGGGACTTGTTATGATCTGTCGTAAATCATCGAGCGGAAAACAGTGCGACTGGAATAAATTCATACGAGATATGAATGCGGAAAGTGGTTTCAACAAAACAGAATGCGTCCGAAATTATATCCTATTAATTGAATAGAAATTGTTGTATGCAAAGCTTGCCCTCTGTCACAGTGATTTGTATACCCCTACATCCTGCCCTCCGTCAGTGAGTTGTATACCCCTCCCTCCTGCCCTCCGTCACAGTGATTTGTACACCCCTACATCCTGCCCTCTGTCACAGTGATGTATATACCCCTACACCCTGCCCTCTGTCACAGTGATGTATATACCCCTACACCCTGCCCTCTGTCACAGTGATGTATATACCCCTACACCCTGCCCTCTGTCACAGTGATGTATATACCACTACACCCTGCCCTCTGTCACAGTGATGTATATACCACTACACCCTGCCCTCTGTCACAGTGATGTATATACCCCTACATCCTGCACTCCGTCACAGTGATTTGTACACCCCTATACCCTTGCCCTCTGTCACAGTGATGTATATACCACTACACCCTGCCCTCTGTCACAGTGATGTATATACCCCTACACCCTGCCTTCTGTCACAGTGATGTATATACCACTACACCCTGCCCTCTGTCACAGTGATGTATATACCACTACACCCTGCCCTCTGTCACAGTGATGTATATACCACTACATCCTGCACTCCGTCACAGTGATGTATATACCACTACACCCTGCCCTCTGTCACAGTGATGTATATACCCCTACACCCTGCCCTCTGTCACAGTGATGTATATACCCCTACACCCTGCCCTCTGTCACAGTGATGTATATACCCCTACACCCTGCCCTCTGTCACAGTGATGTATATACCACTACACCCTGCCCTCTGTCACAGTGATGTATATACCCCTACACCCTGCCCTCTGTCACAGTGATGTATATACCACTACACCCTGCACTCCGTCACAGTGATGTATATACCACTACACCCTGCCCTCTGTCACAGTGATGTATATACCCCTACACCCTGCCTTCTGTCACAGTGATGTATATACCACTACACCCTGCCCTCTGTCACAGTGATGTATATACCACTACACCCTGCCCTCTGTCACAGTGATGTATATACCACTACATCCTGCACTCCGTCACAGTGATGAATATACCACTACACCCTGCCCTCTGTCACAGTGATGTATATACCCCTACACCCTGCCCTCTGTCACAGTGATGTATATACCCCTACACCCTGCCCTCTGTCACAGTGATGTATATACCCCTACACCCTGCCCTCTGTCACAGTGATGTATATACCACTACACCCTGCCCTCTGTCACAGTGATGTATATACCCCTACACCCTGCCCTCTGTCACAGTGATGTATATACCACTACACCCTGCACTCCGTCACAGTGATGTATATACCACTACACCCTGCCCTCTGTCACAGTGATGTATATACCCCTACACCCTGCCCTCTGTCACAGTGATGTATATACCACCTTCAACCTGCTCTCTGCAACGATTTGTATATTGTCTTGAATGAATTTTGCCTCGAACACGTGCATCGTTTAGTCATGACAATATACAAGTAATGAAAATCTGTCCAAAGTATCTAAATATATGTATATTTATTCATTTAACTCACTTTAGTTAAGGTGTGTTAAAATCTGTTTCGATTAATAACAAAAAAACTCAACAGTTTTATATTCATACTTTATTAACATTTGCATGGAAACAGCTTATAACATGTTTAAGATGGAATAAATGTTAAATGAGATAATTAATGAATGTTGATTGTCAATATTGATACAGAGATAAAATAATGATGATATAATTACTGATGATATAATTAACTTCTAAGCGATGACCAAAGCATAAGGATCTTTGTTTAAAAAGGCAACAGATAATTCTTCTGGACATGACCCGATATGATTACCGGCCAAGTATAGCACATTGATGACTAGATACCAGTTATCATCAGTTATCATAACAAATCAATCACGCTTGGAAACTTGCTCCTGTCAGGAACAACGACCATAATTTGACTATTCATAAAAAGGAGATTTTTTTCTCAATTATCTGAAGAACAAATGATAATTAACACAGAATCCTGCAAGGATTTGCTTGTTTGTTTGTTTGTTTGGGGATTTACATCACTTTCAACATTATTTTAGTCATTTTGTGATGCGACCTACTTGTAACAGATATAGTACTGTCTCACCGAATTGTCATGTTACAGGTCCTTGGTATGACAACCCACCCGGTCACAGATTTACAAGGACAACAGGTTAACCCTTTGGATGCGGGCCTCAGCTCATATGGGAAATTGTATCGTGAGTTAAATATCAGCATGTCCGGGGATCGACCATTGGATCACCACAGAGGAGCTGGTGCTATTAAGCTGGCACCAACTGAGCCACGGTCCGTGACCTCTGTCCTGCAAGGAACAGTATCCTGCTTGCATGTAGCGCAGACATTATCCGTAAAATTGAATCACTCAACATTGACAACTTATTTATTTGGTAAAAATCATTCAACATTGACAACTTATTTATTTGGTAAAAAGGGGTTAGCCATTAAAAGAACCTCTCTGATATCATACAAGAATATTCCTACAAAGATTTGAGAATGCACAATAGCCTAGCCAATATTTCTTCTTGATTTTAATGTCCAAATTGATCATTGAAAGTTATTATTCTTGAGTTTAATTCACACGAGGTTGAAGCTGGGAACACAAACGTGTGTTTCTAAAGTGGTTTGCGATGATAGTTAAGGAAAATATGTGATATATATGAGGAGCAAACTGAGGATGTTGAATTCATAAGGGAATTATAAAAGGTGTGGCTAATAACATGTATATTAACCATTTTCTCAAGTATGTTATACAAGACATAATTGATTTTATCTCCAATTAATTTCGTAAAATCATATCATTTAGATATTAGGATACAAATAAATATTGTTTGTTGGTTTTTTATTCAAACACACCAAAAGATACACGTTCATTTTGTGATACAAGCTTTAAATTTTCATCATTTCAATACGAACAATATTTATCTATTAATAAACTGTTGGTTCCCTTTCGTCATATCATTACTTACTTTGATCTGATATCTATGTTATATTATTATATCGTTTATAGCGTATAGTCGATTACAATTCAATTTAAAATTGTGCACTGTTATCACACGCTCATGGATTGTGCAAAATTGAGAAAAAATTACATTTACTTTTACTCTGTAAAAATATACCTGGTGTTTGTACTGATCTCGATAGTGGGCGGTTATTTTATACTTATTAAATCGGAATTGTTTTAATTTTCGTTTGCATCAAACCATATTTTGAGCCGGGACCCTCTCGTCCTTCTTCTATCTTTACGTTATTGTCTGTCGGTTGTGGCTCTGCAATCATATTGCACATACTGGCATATTTACAACAGACCTTCTTTAACTAAACCCTCAGAAATGTGGGATATATCTGATGAAAGGAGATAGAGGTTGCAAAAGGTACATTTAGATTGTTAGACCTGAGGAATATGTGACCCATATTCAGCATATAATGAATAAAACTTGAATATACAATATATAGCACTGATGAACTTGGAGATGGATTTTGTTTTTGTTTTTTGTTTTTGTTTTTGTTTTTTTTTTGTTTTTTTTTGGGGGGAGGGTTAACACATCATATCATGTACATGTTTTTCACAACCTCCGTTTACATTATCCAACGCATTATCCAACAAAATGATCATAAATTGATATTTTAGAAGACTCACCTTTGACCTCCCTACATACTGAGATCGCTTTTTGTCTATTGTAGAGCAGGTTCCAAGAAATTAAGATTACAGACAAGCAAAGCCATGCTGATGCTGAACAGTAAGCAACTGTCCGGGTCTGTTTGAGCAGTTTAGCAGGTGTTATACCCTTCTCTAAAATATTCTGTAACACACGAAGAAGATGCAAAGTATGTTTTATATGTGCATGAAAGTGGAAATTATAGATGCATACACATTTATTTACCCTCTCATCCCAACCACACTGCCGGCAGTGTTACTTTCACATTGGGTAAAAGGCTATGGCCTGATATGGCCATAGTTGCTGAAAGGGTCGTAAAAACACCATTTCACAATTTTTCTCTCATCCTAACCAGTGCTCCATGCCTGGTCGATATAGACTGTGAGGTTTTATTATCTTACACTTGCAATGATGCTCAAGAGAGATCACTGGTCACTCTTCAACAAGAAAAGAGCATTTGGTCCTCGTGCTAATGTCTGACCTGGTATAACATAAAAAGTGCTGAAAATATTGTCAGTGCAAAATCAATAAAAACACCAATAACTCACGGTTCTGTCTATGAATTTAGAAGCAACATCATAAATATCATATTGCATTTGTAAGATGATCTTCTGAAAACAGGTTGCGGTCTCTGTGTCGATGTCTTGAACGAGAATGCCAAGCGTTTCTGGATAGTCTACTGTTGTTTTTATCTCCAATCCTTGATTTAGATCTGGAACGTGATATTGACACAAACAGCATTGATATTATTTATTCTCACTAATAGTTTTTAAATATATTATTCCATGTAGAGGTCTTAAGTTTGATTTCAAAGTGTGTCTGTTTCATGTTTGGAGATTCAGTTCACATATGTGAGTAGGGACATAGAGTATCAAGGCATACATGTGGGTAGGGACATAGAGTATCAAGGCATACATGTGGGTAGGGACATAGAGTATCAAGGCATACATGTGGGTAGGAACATACAGTATCAAGGCATACATGTGGGTAGGTACATAGAGTATCAAGGCATACATGTGGGTAGGTACATAGAGTATCAAGGCATACATGTGGGTAGGAACATAGAGTATCAAGGCATACATGTGGGTAGGTACATAGAGTATCAAGGCATACATGTGGGTAGGAACATAGAGTATCAGGTTATACATGTGGGTAGGAACATAGAGTATCGGGTTATACATGTGGGTAGGAACATACAGTATCAAGGCATACATGTGGGTAGGTACATAGAGTATCAAGGCATACATGTGGGTAGGTACATAGAGTATCAAGGCATACATGTGGGTAGGAACATAGAGTATCAGGTTATACATGTGGGTAGGAACATAGAGTATCAGGTTATACATGTGGGTAGAAACATAGAGTATCAAGGCATACATGTGGGTAGGGACATAGAGTATCAGGTTATACATGTGGGTAGGTACATAGAGTATCAAGGCATACATGAGGGTAGGTACATAGAGTATCAAGGCTTACGTGTGGGTAGGAACATAGAGTATCAAGGCATACATGTGGGTAGGAACATAGAGTATCGGGTTATACATGTGGGTAGGTTCATAGAGTATCGGGTTATACATGTGGGTAGGTTCATAGAGTATCAAGGCATACATGTGGGTAGGTACATAGAGTATCAGGTTATACATACGGGTAGGGACATAGAGTATCAAGGCTTACATGTGGGTAGGAACATAGAGTATAAGGTTATACATGTGGGTAGGACCATAGAGTATCAGGTTATACATGTGGGTAGGAACATAGAGTATCAGGTTATACATGTGGGTAGGAACATAGAGTACCAAGGCTTACGTATGGGTAGGAACATAGAGTATCAGGTTATACATGTGGGTAGGAACATAGAGTATCAAGGCTTACGTGTGGGTAGGAACATAGAGTATCAAGGCATACATGTGGGTGGGTACATAGAGTATCAAGGCATACATGTGAGTAGGTACATAAAGTATGAGGTTATACATGTGGGTAGGAACATAGAGTATCAGGTTATACATGTGGGCAGGAACATAGAGTATCAAGGCATACATGTGGGTAGGAACATAGAGTATCAGGTTATACATGTGGGTAGGAACATAGAGTATCAAGGCTTACGTGTGGGTAGGAACATAGAGTATCGGGTTATTCATGTGGGTAGGAACATAGAGTATCAGGTTATACATGTGGGTAGGAACATAGAGTATCAGGTTATACATGTGGGTAGGAACATAGAGTATCGGGTTATTCATGTGGGTAGGAACATAGAGTATCAGGTTATACATGTGGGTAGGAACATAGAGTATCAAGGCATACATGTGGGTAGGTACATAGAGTATCAAGGCATACATGTGGGTAGGTACATAGAGTATGAAGGCATACATGTGGGTAGGTACATAGAGTATCAGGTTATACATGTGGGTAGGAACATAGATTATCAGGTTATACATGTGGGTAGGAACATAGAGTATCAAGGCTTACGTATGGGTAGGAACATAGAGTATCAGGTTATACATGTGGGTAGGAACATAGAGTACCAAGGCTTACGTGTGGGTAGGAACATAGAGTATCAGGTTATACATGTGGGTAGGAACATGGGTAGGAACATACAGTATCAGGTTATACATGTGGGTAGGAACATAGAGTATCAGGTTATACATATGGGTAGGAACGTAGAGTATCAAGGCTTACGTGTGGGTAGGAACATAGAGTATCAGGTTATACATGTGGGTAGGAACATAGAGTATCAAGGCATACATGTGGGTGGGAACATAGAGTATCAGGTTATACATGTGGGTCGGAACATACAGTATCAAGGCATACATGTGGGTAGGCACAGATGAGATCAAAGCTTGTCAACAAAATTACCTATTTAAGAATCACTGGCGATTTTACTTTTGCATTATCACATATAATTGGCTACACAAACCACGGTATTCTATGACCAGTCATGGAATAAGACCTTCTGAATACATGCTTACCAGGTTCTAATTCTAGCATCTCTCAGCCTCATATCCGAAATAAATTAGCAATCTGTGTGTTCGGCACAATAATGCATTTGTGCACAATTTACGATCTGTGGTACATGTTCACAAAATTGGTAGATATTGTCATTTTATTAGATAAAATGATATACTGTAAAAATGAGGGGACATCTCCATTCAACTCACTCATTATTTCCGAGGAGATAACAAATGACAAATGTTTAAAATGTTCCTATTTTAATTTTTATCAAACGCACTAAAGTATTGAAAGCCAATTATAAATTCCTATAAATCCATCTTTAATATTAGCCCTTAGAATACATTATTTTTGGAAAAGTGTATGAGATCGGTCACATTCTGGTATTGATGAGAGTGCAAGTCATTCAGTGGACACCTAGGATGGCTAATGTATTTTGCACACAGAGATCACAGACTAAGTCCCTGACACCAAGTGCTCAATTCCGGTTTTCATTTAATTTTTGAATCGAACTTTAATCTTATTATTTGAATAAACAAGGATCCTCACAAATAATTCATAATTGTGTTTTTCTTAAGAAAAGAGTGCGGTACGATCAGGGTAATTTGTCACCACCCCAGCATTCATGAGCCTTACCTTGGCATACCTCCCTCATCACAACTGATAATCATGAACCTTGTGGTGAAGCCGAGCTATCAGACATCAGGTTTTATGCAGGCATATGTGCAGGTATGTTAATATTCTCAAGTTGATTTAATCTCAGCTCACATACCCCATTGACTTTGTTCAGATTGAACAAAGCCCTACCACCTTCCATCATTATGGGATTTAATTGTACAATTGGCTTTTCCAATGGGCTGCGAGAATGAATAGGGCTGAGCTATGGCTGACAGGCATGTCTTGACAAGTGAGGGATTCATCAGTCCGGCGTGAGACATTGATGATCAATCTCTTTGCAACTCATCGCCATAACGCAGGTTAAGCAACACGTGGTGTAATGCTGTGTACACTTCGGACTCTCTTTGCAACTCATCGCCATAACGCAGGTTAAGCAACACGTGGTGTAATGCTGTGTACACTTCGGACTCCACTGTATACACAGCATCAGAACATATTTATGGGTTTAAAGACATTTACCTCTTAAATGGAAAGCTGTGAACACATCCACCATCAATGCACTAATCTTGGAAACCTTTAGCATATCAGTCGCCATTGGAAGGTGATTGAATTCTGTAAAAGAATGAACCAAATGGTTTTCATGTCTAAATATCAGAATTCTCGATGTGACTTTTCAGTGATATATTTTATGAATCATAATCCCGCCAATAGTTATTAGTTTTAGACTGTTCTTACCTATTGGTTTTGCCCCACGAGAAATCGCAAGAGTGTATTCGTGTGAACCATTTAATACTCCAATCTGCAAAAATGAAAATATGAATGTTTTTTGTGGGAAAGATTTATTTGTTGGACGGGAAGATTTTGTGCGAAAAGATGAGTGGTTTAAGGTTTCAAAAGCTACATATGTATGCACACTGTATGTCAACGGTATGTTAGAGACAAATGTGAAACATTTATAATCAGATAATAAGAGAATCGTGGACTACACATTTGACACCAATGAGAAAAACCTTCCTTAATGATTTTTCAAACTTAAGCTTCAGGTACAGGCGTCGACTTGATGCAAAATGGGGCAGTGAAAGGCAAGTCTTTAGTGTAAGGTGACAAATTATCAAGTTCGTTCTCTCTCCAAATGGTCTGCGATTTTGCTAGTTTATATTGTTATGTGCTGGACGCTTTGGATATGTTTCATGAAATATTCCAATTATCTGTGCTGAAATGCAATAGCACTTTGATCTTCAGTGAAAATGTTTGACGAGAACTGTATCATATCTGGCATAATTAATATCAAAAAGGTCATAGACACTTCATCAGCAATGTTTACACATCATGTATCCCGTCATGCTGTGTTGTACCATTACCATAGTACTGAATCCCCTCAACAAATGATGGGCCTTTAAGCCACCATTCATTCATTTGTTCCTTCATGCGTTTGCTCATTCATTCATTCGATTGCACATTCATTCATTCGTTTGTTCATTCGTTCGTTCGTTCATTCATTTTCATTTTGTTTTTCCTGGGTTAAATATGAAGAGAGGGCTCAAAATCGCTGATTTGAAATGGACGTGAAGTGTTGGACAAAATTGTTTTCAAAAGTACAATAAAAGGATCAAGCTTCGTGACTATCTATTGGAACCCCACAAAATGGGAACCTTGTCACTTTTATATTGATGATTTTTCTCATCTATATCTACTTTTAGTATGATCCGTCTGTCTGTACGTTATACAGTATGGTCTATATGGAGATGGTATTCCTTTCTTTGTGTCTCCACGCCGAATGGTTTTTCTTTCTTTATATCAACATATAGTATGATCCTCCTTTATGTGCATCCCGGGGGGGTACTCTCATAGTTAGCGTTACCGGGGAAGCTGGGCTAAATAGGGTCCTTTTCGCTGATATTTTCCCTAAAACAGGTTAAGATATTTCATCATTTCCCCTAAAACAGGGTACTGTTTTTCAAATTTCTTCCTAAAACAGGGATCACAATTCCCCTTTTCAAAATCTCCCCCTTCTGCATCATCCCTAAATGAGGGTATCAAAATTTCAGCTAGTCCTAAATCAGGGTATCAAATTTCAGCTAGTCCTAAATAAGGTAACAATAATGATAGAATATTTCCCTAAATCAGGCTCTGCGGTTTACAGTTCCATCCGGGTTAAGATATTTTATCATTTTCCCTAAAACAGGATACTGTTTTTCAAATTTCTCCTTAAAACAGGGATCACAATCCCCTTTTCCAAATCTCCTCCTTCTGCATCATACCTAACTAAATGAGGGTATCAAAAATTCAGCTTGTCCTAAATCAGGGTACCAAATTTCAGCTAGTCCTAAATCAGGGTACCAATAATGCTAGAATATTTCCCTAATTCAGGCTCTGGGGTTTTCAGTTCCATCCCAGCCTCCACGGGTTAAAATCATGAGAGTACCCCCCCGGGATGTGCATCTAATTGTACTATGGCCCTCCAAAATGTTCTGGAAGATTCCTCATGTATTTCAGAAGTTAATATTTTATAAAGATTAAAACTTATTCCTTTGACATGGTACCTTAAGACCTTTGATATCTTGAGAATGATTTTCACTGAACGCTGTGGACAATGTTGCTGTTAAGATTGAGGTCATCACAATGCCGATCAGGATCCATAAGAAAGTGAACAGTCGAGCAGGCACGGACCGCGGAATCTTGTCGCCATATCTAAATGCAAATAAAAAATTGCCTTATTTAAGTGTGTGTTAGATGGTTGGTATATATCTCCATAATGTAAATTGTTTTAGAGTCACTTGAATAATAAAAAATCTTACCCAACGGTTGTCATGGTGATGAACGAGCACCAATACCCTTCCCAGAATCCCCGAGAGAATGACTTCGGAAATTCGTCTGTGTTTGTGTTGTGATCCTTGAAAGGTAATAAAAGGATAAGATATAAATGACATGTATAGGATAAGATATAAATGACATGTATAGGATAAGATATAAATGACATGTATAGGATAAGATATAAATGACATGTATAGGATTGGTTGGAGCAAAATCCAACTTGCAGTTATAGTTGGATTTTTCCGCTACGTTGGACAACATTTTTAGACTACAAAACATCCCATACTCAAATATGTTTAATCAAATGTGTTTTGTGATTGCACTGAACAACGATACATTTATGGCACAGACAAAATGGTTAATAAATGTAACCAAATTAAAATCATTGTATTCAAACCATTATTTTTCTAATTTTCAGAAATGTTGTTACAAATAGATCAAGACATGCACAAAGCGGTGATGTGTTTGACTTTGAGTTTGACATGTGTTTCATATTTACCAGTATCCATATTATGATAGCGGCAATGCCAGCTGAGCTCATAACCAGAACAAGGAGTGGCCACACATCCAAAAGGGCATCCTTAACAGCTGTGTTGACAGCCTCTCCGTCCAATATCAGCACAGGACCTGCCCAGAACAAGACTCATAAATCGACCTAAGATGCAATATAGTTGAATATAGTTGAAACTGTTTATCTCACCTAGCTGTACTCCTGGACTTCTATTTCTGGGAAAAGTAAGGAAAATTAAGCACACATGGTTTTGTAAATTTGCCAACTTGGACAATCATTGATTGATTGGATCCATCTTGCCAAGCCCAATAAGATTGTATCCTTGAAGGTAAACTACATACGACTTGTGTGGCAAACATAAATGAGTGAATTGGCTTTTGTTTTAGGGATGCCAAAATTTAGAACAAAAAAATCAAATAGATTTCAAGTTTGTTACCTTCACAATTACGGGTAGCACGAGGGCTTCGGTGAAGTGATCAACAAATCCTTCAAAAGTTCTATCAGAATCATTTATTTCAATCTTATGCTTGCATCCTTGATTGAGCTGCTGCATTAGGTGAGTTTACATGAAACATGATGGGTAGCCAACATGCAACTCACCCAAGTAAAAGATCTCAAGACTACATAATTATCATTAATTGAAATCTCAACATGAAACATATTCTTTCATGGATGCATCTCAAAACTGTACTAATTCAAAATACATGATAATAGATAAAGTAAGATAATAAAAATACAATTTAAACGCCCATGTGGAACAGTCCATTATTTAAAAACATCCTGCAGCACTGTGATTGGTTAACTGGTTATGGCGAGTATATATATTCATTGAAAATTTGCAGATAGAATTCAACTTTTCAATGAGGTAATCCATTGCATACATTTAATGAATTTTTTGTCACCAGGTTTTTCTATTGCAAATTTAGCACGTTTTCACATAAATTGAAAGTTTATTATCATTTTATTATGTACCATAATGATTAGAGCAACTTATTTGGGGTTATTTCCTGAAATTACACTTATATCTTATATTAAAAGTTTGCAATGGATTAATTTAAAGTCTGCCTTTCCATTTTTCTTACACCTGCCACATTTTCTGGGTCTCCCCTGAATGAATATCTGACATTCATGACGGAGTGTTAGTGTATTATCTCTTATACACACCAAGAACATGTTATTCATAAATCATAACCCGTCAACCCTAAAAAATGTTGATATGACTATCTAGGGCTGATATGCAGCATGACTCCTCCACACCCCATGATACACTTGTCCATTTCATCTAGTCATTGCACTTGGCCACCCTTGACATTCTGTGAATGGGAACCTTTTGGCAGATATGAAGAAAGCATATTTGGTTTTCTTTAAATGATTATGATGACAGGCTATGAAATGTGTTACATATTAATCATTTTAAAATGTGTAAACAATATCTAAAAAATGGTAAGAAATGATTTTTTAATATTTTAACAAAAACCTTTGCCATTATGTTTGACAAAAGCTCATAATGTCCCATATGAAGCAATATATATATATATATATATATATATATATATATATATATATATATATATATATATATATATACATATAAATTTGTAGTTTCAATTCAACCCTGCTGAGGAAATGAGTTACTGAACTCTATGTCTTTTCATGATAGGACCATGCCTTTTGGACATACCTTTAAAATGCCAGCGCAAATTTATCACATTTACACATACTTTGAGAGTTTATTATCATTTTTTATGTATCATTATGATTAGAACAATTCATTGGGGGTTATTTTTTAACATACACATAAATCTTATATGTATGAAGATTGCAGTCGGTCACTTCTCATCTTTTGTCAAAGGTGCAATGTGCGTTACCGCCAAACCATTGTGTCTTATGACGCCATATGAGCCGAAAACTTGAAGAATGTGACGTTATTCAACTTTGTGACAATTTTGACCCATCATAGACAGTAATTAGACCAAAACATATCGTAAGTAAAATGTTCTACTTTCTCCACTGATTTTGGAGATATAAATTTTAATTCTCTATTCCAAGTGTAGACAATTCTACAACGTTTTAGAAACGTCCATGTCAGGGATTTCCTCACCACCCACCCAACCTGCTAACAGCTCAATACAAATGCATTGATTTACCTGAAATATCACATAATTCAGTCAACGAGCACAACGTTCACATTTAGTTTATACCACCAAAACATCCATTGGCAGGCCTATATAATGTATCATTTTTTTTAATTGGGAAAACATCTTTTTTTGATATTATTTTAAAACCTGCCAATATATGCGTCCATTCCATTCACATTGCATTTGCCCAGCAAGGTCAGTCCACATTGATGCAACACTTTTACCCAAAAAAATCTGATATTCTCACAAAAAAACGGTTGTGGTTTTTTAAAAAAACAATTCTTTTTTACAAAAATTGTATATTGGTTTAAAAAATATTGATAAACAATTATGGTATTTTTTTTATAAACATACTATTTAAATTGTGAAAATCTCATCCTTCTATATCTATAGATATTTTTTCTATAGGCTTTGTAGTTCTTGAAAAATGTCTATGGACATATGAACTTTAAGGGCTTGTCGGGAATAGCCAATTCAGTTAAAAATATCCAAAACTTCACTATTAGATTCCCCAAAACCTATTCATTATGAAATAATGATTCTTTCTTTCAAATTCAAAAACTCAAAAAAGCTAAAAATTTGGCGGTAACGCACATCACTTCAAAGAGAAACTATCCCATTGTTTGTAACAATGTATCCCATTGTTTGTCACAATGGGTTGCTATGACATCATGCACACAAGCAACAATGTCACAACTCCAATCATTATACTCCAAGCTCACAGTAAAAACGTTATATGCCTATGTCTATCCTTTCTCCTGATGAAAGCTATAAATGTGCGCAAAGAATCGAGAGCAAGTCATCAGTATTCAGAAAAAATCTGGCTGTAGAAAGAATAAAAATAGATTTGTTTTGTAACAGCAGTTGTACTGATTGATCGGTTTATGTATCAGACACCTGATTTCAGTTTATGACTTGATGTTGGTCAATTCAGATTTGATGATATTTTTGTGAGCAAGGCAAGTATTTATAACTTGCGGAATTTCAAATTCCGATTGGTATCAAATATAGTGCAATAATTGCACTGAGGTAGTAATTGAATACTATCTCTGTACTGCAGAGTAACAATAGGTAGCCTCTCTCATTATATTGAGGTCGCCCAATGCAATCATTAATTGAAATTGACATACATCTGAAAAGCTAGTCCAACTCGTCAATATCACCTTATGAGCAAATTATATTTTTCATAGGGATTTAAGTTGTCCTCTTTTCTAAGTGTCCAGTTTTTCTAAGTATAATCAGTTTCAAACATTTAAAGTTTCTTATACTCCAACGTCAGGGGAAAACTTGTGATAGAGTGTATTATACGATATAGCATTTATGCTGTAACTGTTAAAGGGGGCTGCTAAGATGCTTTCATCCATGAAAATATTTTGTGAACATAAATTGATCAGCATGTGAACGAATACCGGCGTTACATTGTTCCGAGGATGATGTCTAATACTGTGCGGGGACTGGATCAATCTTACAAACCTCCACACACACAGAAGGCCATGGCGCCCCTGATATCAATGAAAAGAGACCACAGCCAAATGCCCTCTTAATGGCCACCTATTGTAGGAAAGGATTAAGTGACGGCAGATTACTGTCAATGTAACAATACTAATGCCACATAGGCTGACGAAAAGCAGCCTTAATAAGTGTAGAATTGATTAATGCATCCCTAATGTCGATAACAATAAATATATCAATACATTAACACGACTCAAATATAATTATGTAATTTTGAAAATGGGACAAGGAATTTTTAAACATTGTTGTCTTAATCCTTATGAACAGCAACGTTTAACAATATTTGGTATGATGAAAACTGGATACAAAGTGATTTTGATCCACCGGCCATCTGTATTTTGATGTTTCCACAGATCGGCTATCGTTGACCATAACATAATAAGTACGAATGCATTCAACACCATTCAACTTTTTTTATGCAACTCTTAGAGCAATGATAAATAATTGTGATAATATAGACTATATTATAACAAAGTTTGCATATATAATGACCAGAGACGATGAGGGCTGGTGAGTATACGTCAGAAATTTCTGTGTAGATGTCATTCTGTGATGAATTTGATTCATACTGTCGATTAGCGAGTTTGAGATGGTGGAGCTCCGAACTGTGCACATTTCTTTCTTTTAGCAATTGATCAATCCCTCTCGCATGCTTCATAATAACGAATTTCCTCATTTTCGGCACTTTCCCTCAAGGGAATAACACGCCATGTATTATACGGATATTGAACGATGCATTTCCATAAAAAATGAAATGTTATATTAATTGAAACTCATTGCAAGTTACTACACAACCAATTGATTTATAAATCGCACAAAGCATACAGATGCTACATTTAGAATATTGAGAACATATCTTACCTGAAAACTCGATCAAAGGAAAATACAAAATATTTTGTGAAAGACCTTGGCCTGATGCCAAACCGACGCCCAATGTAACAGGGAGAGCAATTGTTGAGTTGCCAAATGTCACCAGTAGATCCCTTTCTCTTCCTAAAGGCAGGTGCCATCTTGGTGAAGACCCTTCTTGGCAACATCTTCCGATCATTGCATTGACTGCTTGAGAGAAGATCCCCTTAACCGTATCATTTTCGAGAATGATAAAAGGTGGATACATTTTGAAGTCAATGTGGACGTTTGCAGTGGAGCCACATTTGGCCGTCTCATACTGGTACATCAGCCCGCTCATATATATCAGGAAGCAAGACTTCATTAGTACCTGAATCCTCATCATGATCATGCATTAAGCTAATTATTTGTTTCCACTCACATAGATATAAAGATATATAAAGCCGCCAAAACTTTGTGGTTGAGATATGAATGTCAGGTGCATTATCGTCAATTGGTGTGAACAATTTGCAAACCAATATCCGCAGATCAAATCCCCTGTCGGCGACCTCCCACGCGGAATATTGTGTGGCGAATTGACCAGTGCGATTAGTGATGTCTTACCAATAACACTTTGGTCACACTCTGTTAACTGTTGGCCCGGTTTTGTAATGAGAGACTACTAAAAGCAAAGCATTGTTGGTGTTCATCTCATCCTCTGGCTAAACAGAAGAGCTCTCAATCGGAATAGTTTACCATGACAGGACTAACAATATATGTGCCTTATCTGTGGGATGCCAATTGCTAGCCGAGTAAACATATAGATGAAGATGTGCCCAAATAGCTGTTTAATCATCTGAGAGATGTGGTGTAGAGAGTTGGTTACCTGCTTTTATAGGCATGTAGTTTATGCAAACATAGAAATTTATGTCAAGTTATCTGATCGAAATACTCACCAAATAGATGAATATCGATAGACCAGTAGTTATATGAGTTTGGGGTATATGATTACTTAGAATAAAACTAGATACCATAGCCATCTCTTGTGCATGATTTTACATTGCTCAAGAGATGCCCATACATTCCATTCATAACCTCAGGAAAAATGGATGACGATATCTCATCAAAGTGTGCAACCTCTGAAATAAGCATTATTAATTATTATCACAAACAAGGGGCAAGGTTCTGTACTGCAATGTCAGAGTGGGGCAAGGTTCTCTACTGCATTGTTAGGATGTGACATGGTTCTGAACTGAGTGTGCCAAAGTTCTCTAATTCAGTACCAAGGCCAAGGGCCATGGCACAGTTGGTTAGAGCGCCAGCTTATTAGCACCAGTACCTCTGTGGTGATCCAAAGGTCATTTGTTTGAACGTTGGAATTCATGATACAATTTCCCATATGAGCTGAGGCCTGTGCCAAAAGGGTTAACCCATTGTCCTTGTAAGTCTGTGACCGGGCGGGTTGCCATGTCAAGGACCTGCGTCATGACAATTCAGTGAGGCAACACTAATATCTGCTACAAGTAGGTCTCATCACGAAATGACTGAAATAATCTTGAAAGTGATGTAAAACCCCAAACAAACAAACAAACAAACTAATTCAGTTCCAAAGTTCTGTTCTTGTGACCTTGTGTGATATCATTTTATTATGTAGGTAAGTTTAAAAAGTTAATTTTGTGGTTCAGAAATGTTGTGATTCTGATTCCCACCTACTCTTAAAACAGACCCTAGGTTAAATGTTCTTCTGGAGGTTCTGTGTAAGTCATAGATATGTAGCTCAGCAGTTTGCGGAGGTATGTTCATATAATTTAATAAATCTTTCCTCTCTCAGACAGGCTTTTATCTGCATGATAGGTTTCCTTATCACATCTTCCATTAAACCGGCTTCCTCCTGTTCCTGACCAGTCAAAATGACATAATGCAAATCTTGTACTGCCCAATAACATTATAATATAAGACAACAGGACCATATAATATAAATGACAAGAAAATAACTTATTTTTTTATAACAAAATACATACTGTATATGTATGCATGTCCATGATAGAGGTAAATATGTTTGGTGAAGAAGTGAGCACAAATATGAATATTAATGAAAGAGTGGCACAAAACAAGTCCACATACAAATAAAATATTCAGCAATATATAAGGCTTGTATGAGGCCCTCATGGTTATATAACTCGGGCCCACTGATCAGTCTGCTTCAGGATGAATATGTAAATTGCTTCATTTGAATAAAACTGATGGTAATCTGTCAAATGCACAAAAGCATTTCATTAGGCTCTATTAATTAATGTGGCAGGACAGTAAGCATAGATGTGTTGCATAGGAACCGCATCATATCATCCTGCTGCCCCCTGATATCAGCATCAAAACTATATCAATCAATGTCAACTAATTAATGTTTAAATGTCGAAAAGTGTCGGATTAACTGTCCTGGAAAGATGAAAGATGATGATAACTTAACTCGAGCCAGCTGAGAATGGGTCCACAGTTAATCATACTGCCTGCGATTGTCAAGAACCGATTTAAATACAGGCCAAGAAGCTTTTTCATTGCCTGAAATGTTTAAAAACAACAATACATAAAAGCATATGTTGTACAAAGGCATGTCAACATACTCAGTATATACTCACTTAATATGGTCCAAATTACAATTAATATGTTAGCAGTATCAAAATAAATTCTTTTCATAAACTGGCTTGGCTTAATACCAGGCATCCTTGAGGAGAAGATGCTACTCACTGGGATTTTATCATCTTTGATCTTGTTCTTCCTCAGTTCTGGAAGCTGACTAAATTTCCTATCAAATATACACTGAAGTAGCTGATTGTCAAACAGACGAAAATTCTCATATGTCCTTCGTATACTCCACAATTTCTCATTGGACGATACTCGTAAGTAGGAACTTCGATCGGCTATTTCTGTGTTTCCACTTTTGTAATTATTTTCCTGTTCATCATCTAATTTATATACTTGGAAAATAGTTGGCAAATGTCTTAACCTCTGTGAATGAATGGCTTATTATAATTTTCATAAATCATCATTTTTTAAATCATATTGCAAAATTTGAAAACTATATGTTTAATGTGTATTATCTTTCTATATCTGGAACACATATATTTTGGACAACACAGAATATGCCTTTGGTTACGGATATTATCAAAACCTTTTGGTTTGGTCAAATATGTAATATCTATGGTACCTGGTGTACACTTGAGTATCAAAACCATATGAAAATGTGGTTAATTTTCAGTTCCACTCCAATCACAGTGCACAGTCAAGCATACACATCAATGGGCCTATGACAAGATGCACTTCATTTATCTAGTTAAGGTCACAAGGCCCCAAAAACAAACCACATTATGATTTACATTGTCAACTTCACTTTCTAAACTTTGAAATAAAGAGTCACTCAAATGCATAGATTTAAAATAAATTTTCCATTTGAGAAATGCAAATAGTATCAAAGTCATTTTTCAGCTTCAAAATGTTAAAAACATATAATTTGCAGGAAGTGCACCTACAATTTTGAGAGTGCAGATTTGGCTCAAATGGAACTTTTCATACAAAGCCAATTTCTTTATTGTCAGAGTGTGGAAAGGTTCTGTATCCCAATGTCAGAGGGCAAGTTTCTGTACTGCATTGTCAGAATGGGGCAAGGTTCTGTATTGCAATGTTAGGGTGGGGCAAGGTTCTGAACTGAGTGTGCCTAAGTTCTCTTATTCAGTACCAAAGTATGAGGTCGTCAAGAACATAGGTTTGTGCAGTGTTCAGGCTGACAGATCTCTCAAGCTGGTTCTGGTGGAAGGATATCAAGAGCCCAACTTTATCTCATACTTATCTACTGTAGATGAGTATGAGATAAAGGTTTTGGTTTGATGACTAATCTATTTAAAGCAAAACAGTGTGGAAAACATTGCAGCAAGTGCAGATCTATTTTGTGTGTCAAACAACATAAACAATTCCACGGCCATTTTTTAATAACGTCACGCTCAATGATTTCATCACAACATATATTATATCATGATATTAAGGGGTGGGAATGGGCACTCTATACTGTGAGTATGAGATAAAGATAGAAAACAAACGCGAGATGTTTAACATCAGAGAACCCCTTCGAAAGGGCCAGTATTAGAAATGTGTATATACAGGATATATCGTACAGTGTTAGCTTCGTATATCCAGTGATGTGTTTACTATATTAGTATGCTATATTCACTATAATATAAACAGTAATGAACCTTTCGATAGAATCATTTCAAAGTCATCTTCTTGAATCTTTTGATGTGGAAATCAGAACATTTGCTCCTGTTTGGCATTCACATTTTATATCAATCTGTTGAGTGCATTTTTACCACCATTAGGCATCCGAGACCTAATTGTCTGTTGCTCCTCATCCCCTTCATCCTTATCCTTTAACATTCTACTTAATCTAACGCTATTGTACTATATTATCTGTAGAAACGTACACCTCTGAATGACCTGTGTAAGATAACTGCAAATCATTGCCTGATGTTTCAGACAAGCAACAAGCCAGCAATCTCACTGAAATCAACCACAATACATTAACCAAGGTTATTGTGTATTTCTTAAAGTGTCAAGTAGGTGGTCATATGCATATAAGGATGTGACCTCTATTGTGGTGTTAAGCCTGTACAAATAAACAATGCCACGGGCCTTGTCGCAGTTGGTTAGAGCGCCAGCTTATTAGCACCAGTTCCTCTGTGGTGATCCAAAGGTCGTGGGTTTGAATCCCGGCCATGCTGAGATTGAACTCATTATACAATTCCCCATACGAGCTGAGGCCCGTGCCAATAGGGTGAACCAGTTGTCCTTGTAAATATGTGACCGGGTGAGTTGTCATGTCAAGGACCTGCAACATGACAATTCAGTGAGGAAGCACTATATCTGCTACACTCACTTGCTCAGGGGATTAAAATGTAACCAGCAAGCACATTTAGGCAGAGCAAGAATATAGCACTTTTACTGTGATATAGCTGGCTTTGATTAATATAGACATCATATGTTTTGTGTAAGTGGACACTGAAAGGTTTGCTGTTTTTTGGAAGCTGGAAGATGAGTGGAAAAGATAAAAAAGACAGAAAAAGACTGGAATCCTCATTGGCTGGGATATCAGAGGAAGCCAAGCAGAAAATTATGGAACACTTTGACAAGCTCAGTGAGAGATTAAGGTCAATGGAGGATGCATTTGGCCAGCAAGCCAATACAGCAAACATAACTGAAAGCCAGTGGACAGAGTTGAGTGAAGAAAGAGAAACAAACTCAAATAGGATTACCACACTTGAGAGAGCACTTGACCAGGCCAATCTGGACAATGCAAAATTAAGAAAAGAAAATAAACAACTTCAGGAAAGAATGATCAGATTGGAGTCTCAGTCAAGAAGAGACAATTTAATATTTGAAGGCATTGCAGAAAATGAAGGAGAGGATTGTACCAAGATCATCCATTCAATTCTCAGAGACAAGATGAAAATTGCTGGTAGTGACAAGATAACAATCACCAGATGCCACCGACTGGGGCCAAAGAGAACAGGGCCCTCAACCAAGCCACGGCCAATAATAGCCAAATTCCATTGGTTTGGTGATCGCAAGAAAGTGTGGGAAAAAAAGGTAAACCTGAAATCTACACAAATATGGCTCTCAGAAGATTTTCCTCAAGAAATTAAAGAAAGGAGAAGAATACTTACCCCAATCATGAAGAAAGCATGGCAAATGCAGCGGAAAGCCTACTTAAATGTGGATACGCTGAAAATTGATGGACAGTTGTACACTGTGGACAAACTCAACACCTTGCCTCCGGAGCTAGATCCTAGGAGATTGGCAACCCCACAGTTTGGAGAAGACCATATTGCATTCTATGGTGGACAGAGCCCTCTGTCAAACTTCTATCGGGCACCATTTGAAGAGGAAAACAAGAAATATGAACATTGTGAACAATATTATCAATGCCACAAGGCTGTCTGGGCAGAGGATAAACGGGCAATGGATGACATCATAACATCTACAAAACCGTCAGATTGCTACACCAGAGCCAAGCATATGAAAATGGATCATATCAAGTGGCAGGACACAGATGCCATCAAATGTATGGAAAGGGGACTGATGGCCAAATTCAAAAACAATGAATATCTTAGACAGTTTCTGTTGGACACTGGAAATAAAACTCTTGTAGAGGCGAGCAAACATCCCTTCTGGGGATGTGGCCTCACACTTGCTGATAAAGAGAGTATTCCTGATGACAACCTATGGAATGGAAGAAATGAGCTGGGAAAGGCATTGATGAGAATTCGTGATCAGCTGAGATAGTAAGAGACTTTCAATATACACATAAATGTGCTTGAATGAAAGGCACTTTTTCTCTCAAAACTGTATGATTTATAGACATCTATGTAAAAATAACTATAATAATTATTATCTTTCTTTTAGAAGAAATACCTATACTATTATATGCTGAGCTGTAACATTACTATTCTGTATCTATCATTCACACATATGATTGTAAACAAATTATGTCACAGGCATTTAGTGCCATAATCTAGAACTGGTGACATGTATTGTTTTGCACAGATCAATGCCCTCCTCTAGAAACATACACAGCACATAGCCCTTTGTTTGTATGTCTACCACACAAACTGTAATCCAAATTACATAACTGACCTGTTAGCTTTTGTGCAACAATTTGAATCAATCCAGTGATTTCCTGGCAAGAGTTACACAATATGACCAGTGTGTATTGCATGAAGTAATGTTTTGATTACTAGCACATTGAGTAAAACAGTGAAAATCTTAATTCTAGATTTACCAATAATCATGCATTACCTATATAGATCTTACTTTGTACTTATTATTCATTTCAATCTGATAATTATGTTTAATATATGAATTTACAGTTTCCCAATGTATATTAATACACATAAATGATGATTTCTGTAGATGCTACCATTATACAATAACTTATATAGTTGATGCATTGTTAATGTCCTCTTGTAAATATGTCTATTTTCAATATGCAGTTAATGTCTGTCATTAGCATTTCATGAAAACAACTTGTCTGATATATATATATGTCTTAGTAATGTTGTGTATGCTTTGTTTATTACTGAAGGACATGCTTCATATTATTGATCCTACAATCTGAACATTAAAAAAATCCTATTTTCATATTAATGTTTAAATGTATCATAATAATTATGTAATACTAAACTTGATCCAGTACATTTGCTAAATAACCTTGCAATATGCCTATCTTTTATTCATTCACCATAAGAACTTATTATTTTGACAACTACAACCACAAACTATTCTTTATTTCCGTGAACAGTAATTTCTAATAGCTACCATATATCTACCAATATTGTTTATTTTTTACCAATATTGTAAAAAATTATATATTGTCATTGCACTATCAATTTACTTTACTATTGTACTTATTCCACAGCAACATTCAAATCATTGTTTTTTATTTTACCATGTCTCACTTTGCATGTATGTTCCAGATATGTATCCATCTGAATCACAGTATGAATATTTTACCTGTAGAGATCAATTTGAATGCTAAAAATAATCAGAAAAAAATATATGTTTGTGCTACAATAAATGATATTAGATGATGATATACTGAAAAACCATGGAGGTGTGACTAAAAACTGTTTTATTAACATTTTAGATCCTGATCCTGAATTTGATGAAGAATTAAATCAACCCGAATTGATCAAGCATTCACCCTATTTTGACTATGAACATTTGGCTTCACTGATAAAAAACAAAAACAACTCTTTTAGCATTTTTAGCAGTAATATCCAGTCCATAAATGCCAAAATCTCTGAACTCAGAATTTTTGTAGAAGGCCTGAAAAACCTGAATTTTATGTTTAGCGCTATATGTATCCAGGAGAGTTGGCTGTCAGAGGGTGCTGACACTTCTCAAATACAAATTCCAAATTACCGACTTATTCCACAAGGTAAATCTTGCAGTGCAAAAGGGGGATTAATTATATACCTACATGAAAAGTTTGATTATAAAGAAAAACTAAAACTTACTGGATATGACACATGGGAAGGATTAGTAATTGAAGTGAAAAGAAATGAGTTCCTATCCAAACCCATAACTGTTGGAAACATATACCGGCCACCTAAAGACCTAATTGAAAAATACAATGAATTTATTGCTGAATTCTCTCCCATATTGGACAAATTTCAGTCATGCAAAAATGAAATCATATTTACTGGTGATTTTAATATTGATCTTTTGAAAATAAATGAGAAACCAGTTATTAATGAATTCTTTGACATGATTACAGGACATAGTTTTTATCCCAAAATTACATTACCTACAAGATTTTCAAACAAACATGGTACTTTAATTGATAATTTCTTTTGCAAATTGTCTGAAGCCTCACTGGATACTACCTCAGGAATTTTAATAGATAAGTTCTCTGATCATCAGCCATATTTCACTTTCTTTAATAATATACAGCTTAGCATCCCGCAGCCAAAATTCATTACAATTATTAAGCAAGACCCCCTCAGTTTAGCAAATTTCAAACATGAACTTCAAAATTCAAATGAACTTAGAAATATGTGCACAAACCCACAAATGGACCCAAATACAAACTATAATATACTCTTTGACATTTTGCAAAAATCTAAAGAAAAGCACATGCCTATCAAAACTGTAAAATTTGATAAATACAAACATAAGAAAACTGACTGGATTACTAGAGGCTTAATAAAGTCAATACATCACCGAGATAGTATGTATAAAGAACTTAAGCTTACAGACCCAGAATCTGAGCAATATATTACCAGAAAAATCAACATTAGTACGTACAATAACATATTAAGGAAAAACATTAGATTAGCACAGAAAAATTACTACTTTACACTTTTTGATCGCCTAAAAAATGATATCAAAGGAACCTGGAAAACAATAAATAGTATACTAAATAAAACTAAGAAGAAAAAGGACTTCCCTCAATTTTTTAAAGATGATGGGAAAATAATTACAGATAGGCTGAATATTGCAAACAAATTCAATTCATTTTTCACAAATATAGGCCCAGAACTAGCTGAGAAAATATTAGTGCCTAGACACATGAATCACAAAGATTTTTTGACCACTAAAATTAAACACAGATTTCAGTTCAAAATTATTGATGAACAAGAAATAACCAAAATCATAGATAAACTGAAACCAAAAACTAGCACAGGGTTTGATGGCATGTCAACAAAACTTATTAAAAATGTTGAAGAAGCACTAATAAAACCAATTACAATTATCATAAATCAAATGCTTACCGTAGGAATTTTTCCAGAGAGGCTGAAGACTGCTAAAATCAATCCTATCTTCAAAAAAGATGATGAAACACTCTTCACAAACTATAGACCAATTTCTTTATTACCAACAATTTCAAAAATATTTGAAAAGGTTATTTTCAATCAAATTTATGACTACTTTCATTGTAAAAAATTATTTTTTAATAGTCAATATGGTTTTAGAACCCAACACTCAACTGAATATGCTGCCTTAGAACTCACTGATAGAATACTGATTGAAATGGATAGAAGTGATATACCAATTGGAATTTTCCTAGATCTCTCAAAAGCATTCGACACACTTGATCACACAATACTTTTGGATAAGCTAGAACATTATGGAATATTTGGAAATGCTCTGAACCTAATCAGAAGCTATCTTTCTAACCGCAACCAATATGTTGATCTGGACGGAACAAAATCTGAATCTTTGACAATTAAAACTGGAGTACCTTAGGGATCCATTCTTGGTCCATTGCTATTTATAATTTACATAAATGATATTGCAAATTCAAGCAAAATTTTCAAATTCATAATTTATGCAGATGATACAAATTTGTCATCCACTTTGAAACTTATATGCCAACCTACTCAAGACAGAAGCCCAAGTGAAATAATCAATAGTGAACTCAATAAAATAAATAACTGGCTTAAAGTTAACAAACTATCTTTAAATGTTGCCAAAACAAAATATATGTTATTTCATACTGTTCAAAAGAAAACTTGTGATCTAGAAATCAAAATTGATAATGCAGAAATAGAAAGAGTGAAAGAATTCAACTTTCTTGGTCTAACATTAGATGAAAATTTGAACTGGAAAAATCAAATTGATAAAATTGCAAACAAAATATCCAAAAGTATTGGGATTTTGAATAAACTCAAACATTTCCTGCCATTAGCAACAAAACTATCAATTTACAACTCTCTAGTTTTGTCACATATAAATTATTGTATACTGGCATGGGGTTATAAGTGTGACAGATTATTTAAATTGCAAAAAAAGGCCATCAGAATTGTAAGTCTCAGTCCTTACAATGCACATACTGAACCACTATTCAAAGAACTGAAATTGCTCAAGGTTATGGACATTCTAAAATTACAGCAGCTTAAATTTTATTACAAATTTAGAAACCAGAAATTGCCTCATTATTTACAGGCCCTCCCATTGAACTACAATAGAGACATGCACAGTTACTCTACCAGAACCCAAAACAAACTTCATGTGATTGAGACTAAACATGAATTTGCCAAGAACTGTATTAGACATGATGTAATAAAAACAGTAAACAGTACACCTGACTGTATTGTAGATAAAATTGATACTCATAGTCTCAATGGTTATGCAAGATATATTAAACATTATATCTTGAGCAGCTATCATGATAGGTGTTTAATAAGAAATTGTTACATATGTTCTAGAAATTAGATTCACACCTATTAAAATTGTGAGATAAAATTGTATATACAAAAAATTGTACATATAAAGAACTTTTAACATTTTACTGATCTCTACAGGTACTCTGCATAAATCACCCATGATAATTAGGCCTTGTTCTATTTGGATGAATGAAATAATGTAGTGTATAAAGGGATAAATATGTATACCTATTCTTTAATATATCAATACAACAATATAATATAAATTACAAATAAAATAGAAGGGAACAAACCTGACCAGGGTGGCCCACTGTGGTAGCGATAATTTGTTTGTCTTAATGGTGGTCTCCCTGGCCCAAATGTATCTGATAAGTTTTAATTTCCAATTGTAATGAAATAATATACTGAAATATTGTAATTATCAAATGGGCCAAATAAACAGTTTTCTTAGTCTTAGTCTTCTTAGTCTTACAAGTAAGTCTCATCACGAAATGACTGAAATAATCTTGAAAGGGATGTAAAACCCCAAACAAACAAACCAATAAACAAACATTAATGGACAAACAAGCATCATATCAATCACATTAAGTCCACCAAACACACACACTTAATACTTGAAACCATGCAATAATTATTGATATAATATTCGCTGCGTTTACCTTGGTTAATATGCTAACTTTTAATGACATTGTAACAGAAGACATTGTAACATGAGAACAAAGTAACAGTTATAGAGCTTGGTTTGTAGCCAAATCATTGGAGCATAGGGAATCTGAAAAGCTAAGATAGTGTTGAAATTGTGTGATGTGATTAACGCAATGTCAACTCTCTCTTTACTCCTATACAACTAAAGGGATGAAAGCTTAAATCACAACCATGGATGAGATCATTTTTATTCCATGTATAAAGTTATCAATTTTACTTTTATGAACTTAATGTGTGGATATTTCTGATCTGTGCCATCCAATCCTTAAATTCAGTGTTTCAAAATTAAACCTAGCCCTACCTTATTTAATATTTCTGCCCAAATCTGAGATCACTTGTACAAAAATCCAAAAAGCCTGTGATCCAATTGAGGGAATGATAGAAATCAATAGTGTCCCATACAATACTTTAATCCTGTGCTCAGTGGGGTGTGACAATGCCTTGTTGTTCTTTGCAAATATTATGACCAATTAAACAACAGGGGGCGCAAAATTTGTAACTTTCCTCAGGAATGATTTTATTTAGAGGGTGTTCCACTACTGAATCACCGGTATTTTCTTATTTTTCTTGGAACACAATTTTCAACTTCATCAAAGAAATATTTTTTAAAAGGCATAAGGTAAAATGTTCACTTTTAAAAAATGCTTTGTTATCTTATCCTTGAATGAGTCATATCCTTTAAATTTTAGGATGTACATAAGTATTTTTAATCTGATTTTAAACATCAGATTGATATAAATGTGGTGCAAGAGCTTCCATGCCCTTAGTTCATATATATAGTAATGCTATATATAGACACATGGCTGAGATCAAACCTATTTTTTATCATTTGGTTTGCAGACAGCTCATGCATTGGAGTATGCAATGAAGGCAAGTGATATGAGTTATTGGTGAGTTAGATGAGTTAAGGAGGTAAGTTAGGGATAGTGAGAGGAACATAGGCAGGAAGGGTAGTGTATATGAGAAATTGGGGGTTGACGTATATATATATATATTGTAAGTAAGCTTGCGACCGTCATTGGCCAGCCAAACAAATTTCTTCTGGGGTGAAGTGGTTGGAGGCTAACTGGGTTGCGTTCCCTGCGCAAAGTGAGTGAGTCGAAAATTAAGTGGGATCGAGTCCGAGTCGGGCAGCAAGTTGTTTTTAATTAGAATTCAATTGAAGTAGGACTTCTCTAGGGGGCGCCAATTGCGAGAAAAAAGAATGGAGTTCAAGGGTAGCCCGACTGGGGTCACGACACATAGAAATAGACATTGGCATGTCCCTTTACATTATATATACACATATGGAAGGATATTCATTTTTCTTTATCTTCCAGATTTGCTCTCTGTCTCACTGTACTCGACACCCTCGTGGACACCGAATACCACGTCTCGAACCGTTGGGGGTCGAGAAATGAGCGGGTTAGGCTTCAAATGGTGATATAGAGCGCAATATTTGCTGCCACGCAAAATAAATGAAATAAATAAAATAAATAAAATAAAAAAAATAAATAAAATAAATAAAATAAAATAAAATAAAATAAAAAAAAATAAAATAAAAAAAAATAAAATAAAATAAAATAAAATAAAATAAAATAAAATAAAATAAAATGAATGAAATAAATAAAATAAATAAAATAAAAAAAATAAATAAAAAAAATAAAATAAAATAAAAAAAAAAAAAAAAAATAAAATAAAATAAAATAAAATAAAATAAAATAAAATAAAATAAAATAAAATAAAATAAAATAAAATAAATAAAATAAAATAAAATAAATAAAATAATGAATGAATGAATGAATGAATGAATGAATAAATAAATAAAAAAATAAATAAATAAATAAATAAATAAATAAATAAATAAATGAATAAATAAATAAATAAATAAATTAATTAATTAATTAATTAATTAATTAATAAATAAATAAATCTGGTTGCAATTCAAATTCAAAGATTGTATCTTTGTGCATTTAATAAACTGTGAGCCCATATCATAATCACAAGACGTAATATCTCACAACCTATTGCTCTTGATAAATGCATGATTTCAGAACTTATAACAAATTGTTTCTCTTGTGAAAATGACGTCAATCGGGTTATCGCCTTGTGATTGACCACTTCCAGGTTATTTTGTAGTGGCTATTTACCGCTACAGAGCCAGTGTTGTGTTCCAGTGGTATATGTTTTTGTGGGGAAGGTCATTGGATTGGCAAGGAGGAAAGATAATAATTATGCTTTGAAAACGTTTCCAATGATTCAATTTGTGCATGTTGTGCTGTCCCCGGCCAGCCAAAAGTGCATGACTGATCATTTCCTCCAGATCACTTTTTGTCAACAGTTTTAATGTCTAAAATGTGTTCCCTGTTTTGTGATTATTTCACTGTGTTATCATTAGTGCAGATATAAACTTGATTCTTTAATATTTAAAAAAACATTTCTAATAATGCAATCATTTTTATCGGCAAATAAAACCATGAAATAAATGAAGTGAAAGAATTTATTTATTTATTTATTTATTTATTTTATTACAGTGACACTTGTGTAACATATTAAAAAAAAAAACAACATTGATATAAATATTCAAACACAACCAGCCGGCATGGCGGCTTATGAGTCACTTTGACTAGAAATTAAAACTTTTGTACAGTTTGTTTGACCTTAAGTTCATTGCTTGTTGGATATAATGTGATGTGGTATTAATCAGCCTCTTATTGGAGAGAACTATTTTAAATTTTTCAGACAGGTCCATATCTTGAAAGTTATCATATACTTTACAAATCTTTTGCAGCCATGTAACTCTTAAGGCAAGATATTCACTACATTTAAACATAAGATGCTCCTCTGTTTCTGGCTCCATTCCACACAAGGGACATGTTCTGTCTTCAGGTTTAAGTCCCACATAACGACCTGTTTCAATTTTTAAGGGAAGAATACCTGTTCTGAGTTGAGCTAAATAAGATCTTGAGGATCGTGATAGATTAAGAATGACATATTCTTCTGTACTATAACTACTTTTAAAAAGTCTGTAGGTTCTAAGCTTCGGTTGTGTCATCAGATCAGCTGTCCAAGTCATCATAAAATTCTCCATTAGGCGTTTTTCAAGCTCTTTCATCTCTGACTCATTCAACATCAATTTGTAATCATACTTTTCAATAAAATCACATTCTTGAAAAATCTTTCTCACATCGTATGACCATGTATTTGAAAGCTTGTTTTTCAGATCCCACAGTAAGACTCTCTTGGTCAGTCGAGCATCACTCATTTTGATAAGTCTGTTCCACAGTTTTATTATGCTAATTTTTCTCCTCACTACTGGGGGAGTCCAACCCATATCACCTGTGATTGCCACATTTGAGGCGTATCTGTGTACTCCAAGGTATGAGCGTATGGCACGGTGGTGGACTGTGTCTATCTTGTCATACACTTTGTAGCCCCATACTCCAGCACAGTAATCAGAAATTGGCACAACACATGTTTCATACATTTTTTTGTACACTTTATATGGTATGCCTCCTGCTTGGTGGAATTTGGAGATTATTGATCCCAGAGCTCTGGATGCAGCTCCGGCTAGAACATTGGCTATAGTACTCAAATCAAGTGTTTCTTCCAATATACATCCTAGATACTTGTAACATGTTACTTTTTCTATGATATCATTTCCACATTTAAATTGAGATTGTGTCATAGGTTGACATTTTCTCCTAAAATGTACAACGTTTGTCTTTTCAAGACTTATTGCCATTCTCCATTTTCTGCACCAATCATTAGTAATATCCAGGAGTTTTTGGAGATCAGACTCAGATTCGGCTAAAAGACAAATGTCATCAGCATAAAGTAAAATTCCAAGTATAAAATCATCAACTTTCACACCTATTTTTGAGTCCCGTATCTCCTCTGTAAGGTCATTAATGTACAGGGAGAAAAGAGTCGGTGATAAGACATCACCTTGTCGTACACCCACTGTTACTGGAAACCATGATGTATAGTGACCATTTATACGAAGACAACTTTGTGTGTCACCATAAATAGATATGATAGCCTTATACATGTTTCCATCGACTCCAGCACACTGCAGTTTGTAAAATAAACATTGTCTGTCTAACAGGTCGAAGGCTTTTTTCATGTCCACAAAACAACAGTATGTGGATAAACCTCTGGCTTTTCTGTTCCGAATAACAGATGTTATCACAAATAAATGATCTATGCATGCTCTCAAACGACGAAAGCCATTTTGTTCATCCATTATTATTCTATTATCTTCCAAATATCTAGAAAGGCGTCTGTTTAAAATGAAGCTATACAGTTTGTACATTGTTGAAAGAAGACTAATGCCCCTGTAGTTCATTGGCATCCTTTTGTCCTTTCCTTAACCCTTGGGAATAGGGGTTATGATTGCCTTGCCCCACATGCTAGGTATAACACATTTTTCAAAACACAAAGTAAAGAATTTCTGTAGTAGAGTTACTGTATTTGGCTGCTTTAGAACTTCATTGGGTAGATTATCTATGCCTGTTGATTTTCCATTTTTGGCATTTGACATTGCTTTAATGACTTCTTCCTTTGTTATTGGGTCGTTCAAACCAGTTGCATTTTCTGCATTTAGTTCTTGTGTCTCATTGGCATTAAGTACATCCATTTCTGCTTCAAAATCAGTCTTAAGCTGTTTAATCCTGTTATAGAATTCATCATCAAACATGTCATCATTTGCAGGAAGGTTTGTGTATAACTGACTAAACTTTTCCTTCCAGGTTTGGAGAACACTTTCAAGATCAAGTAGAACGTTTCCATTATCATCTACTACTTCCATTGGAATATTTGTGCTTTTTCTAGGTCCCATATGTTTTAGCTGCCTCCGGAACTCTTTTGGGTCATTTGTCTGTAATTCCTCAAGATTCAGTTGCTTTTGTCTCTGATATCTACGTTTTTCCCTTCTATATTCTCTATCAAATATGTGCTGTTTATCTTTGTACTGCCCATGCAGTTTTTGTGTTTCTCTCCTGCATCCTTTGAATTGGAGATATGCCTTCTCTGCCTTTGCTAACCCTTTCCACTTTTCTTGCAGTGCCTCTGACCACCAAGGTTTATGTATTCTATGCCTCTTTTTAACTTTTCCATTGGAAGGAAAATATGGAAATTTTTCAGTCATCCCTCTGTGGTACGAGTCCAAAATTTCTCTGTAAATCTCATCAACCTCACTCTGTGCTATGTTTTCACTTTCAATTTTTTGAATTGTTTTTCTAAGCAGATCCATAACCATAACATCATTTAGAATTCCATCATGTACTTCCTTTAATTTATATTTCTTTTGCAGGTATGTCATTTCATTGTTTGTATTATTTTCATTAGCATCCTGTTCGTCCTTTTTGCTATGTTCTGTTGTGCATTCTATATCATTCCACTTTAGCACCCCTGTTACTACTGAATGATCTGGTAATTTTTCTGTACAATTCAGACCGATTGTGTCACACAATTCTTTCACAGTGTAAACAGCACTTTTACTGAAATCCTTGATATTTCCATGTGTTGTCAATAAATAATCCACTACTGACTTCCCCTTGACACTAACAGATGTAAAGTTGTCAAACTCTGGGGTGACACCTCCATTTATTACACAATACTTGGCATCCTTGAGAAATTCCAGAAGTGATACTCCATGCTTGTTTTTATCACAGTCTATTGGTATTCTATCACATACATTGTCAATTCCACTTATAATATCCTGTTCATTTCCTAGACGACCATTGAAATCTCCACCTATGAAGCAAACATCAGCATCAGCATGTCTTTAAACCACAGAGAGAAGTTCATCAAAGAAAGCCCTATCATTCCTTCCACGTTCAGTGCCCTCTGGTGGCAAGTAACATACAATTATGATAGTTTCCATGCCAGTTATTTTGTGCTGTAACCTTACACCGTATACTCCTTCAAAATCATTTTCAACAACAGAAAAACAATGCTCATTTAAAATCCATTGTTTGATAAAAACACCAATTCCACCTGATCCAGACTTGGCAGTCTTTTTAAGTGATGCTCTATTCTGACCATACCACTTATAACCCTCAAGATTTAGTTTTTCTTGATTCCTCAATTTTGTTTCACATAGTAGTGTAATATCCAGATTAAGGTATTTTAATATTTGTTCTCTAAGATTTCCATTTCTCTCAGTCCATGAATTCACATTCCATAATCCAATAGTCACCCTATTCTTACTGGCACCATGCCGGGCTGACCCCTAGTGACTGTCATTTGTGGCTGCCTCAGCTGCTCCACCTGGTGTTGGTGGCAAGGTGTCAGGCTGCCTATATAGAATATGTGCAGTAATAATGCTATGTGGTGATTTGGCCACTTTTTTAAGACATGTGAAAGGGACCATACACCCTACTACTTTCAGCAAACAAGTGTTCTCAGCACTGGTGCCCTGACAAAACACTTTCCTTTCAGGTTAGGTATTTTGGCTTGAGGGAGAAACATAACAATATATCTTCAGTCGTAGCAAGCATTCATTTCTGAATCTACATTCACAGACTTGAAATGAAATAATATCGATATCCAGGGAGAACAACAAAATAATCTATTCAGGCCAACTTTGGAAACAATCTATCCAGGCAAAAAGGCAATTATCTTGATAGACAAAAAGGCAATTATCTGGATATTGTGCATGAACCAATAGGGACACACATGAATAATTTGCATGTTTGTATTTACCATATTTAACATGCCGTACACTTAATTGTTGACTATTCAAAATCTCAATTGTTTGCCTCGCAGCCAGATATCCTTGCTCAAGAATGATAACCATATTTTCGTCTTTCCAAAAAGGAAGCCAAGATTGCTCAGTTGGTAGTGTGTTGGATTCAATCCCTGCTTAGTTAGAATTAATTGACGGACAGGCATCAAAGATATGGGGTTGGAAATGGCAGGACAGCACCAGGGATGAGGAGAGAGACTGACACAAAGGACAAGAGTATGCACATGTGACAGGACCGCATCCAGGATGAGAGATGAGAGGATGGACATGGCAGGACGGCCTCAGGGATGAAAACCACAGGCTGGTGCCAGAGATGAGAGGATGGGCACATGGCAGGACAGCATCTTGGATGAGGATGGGCAGGTGGCAGGACAGCATCAGGGGTGAAAGCCAGAGATGAGAGGATGGGCACATGGCAGGACAGCATCGGGGATGAGGATGGGCAAGTGGCAGGACAGCATCAGGGGTGAGACAGACTGACACCAAAGATGAGAGAATGAGGAGACAGTGACAGCACACAGGATGAGGTATGAGAGGAGACAGGAGAGGTGATGAGAGGAGATGGCAGGACAGCACCTTTGATGTGAAGATAGACATGACAGGACATTATCAGAGCTGAGGAGACGAGCTGGGACTAGATGTGATAGGATGGGCAGGTGGCCGGACAGCATCAGGGATGAGGCATATTGGCATGGTATCACAGATGAGTACAATATCCAGGATGAGGAGACAGACAGCGGCAAAAAATGAGATGTGGCAGGACAACACTGGAACTGTATTGACGTTGCGAATAAGATAAACATGGTGACATCATACATAAATATGCCATCATCGTGACGACAGGCAGGAAAAAAATGTCACGGTAAGGTCATAAAATATGTGATCATCTGACAGTACGGAATACCGCTACTACCTTTATCAAAACTACTCTGCATGAAATCCAAGTTTTTGGCTATTTTGGCTTTTGATAAAAGGAATTTATGCCACGATGAGTCATAAGATAATGTCAAATGTCAGTGTTGTCAGAGCGATGAAGTTGTGACTTTTACATACAAGAGGGCGAAATCATACAGTGCAAGATGAATATGGTAACGTCATATAGTGCTGTCAAGGTCGCATAATAAATTATGTTAATGTAATAAGCTGACAAATCAAGGAATACTGCTATCACCTTTGTTTAAAGTACTCCCTCTGTTAAGCATGATAAATCATTTTTTGTAACACGGATGGTTCCCTTTTTGACAATCATTGCCGACAAGGAACTATCTGTGTCATTCTGTGATTAGCATGATCATGGGGAACGTGTAGTCATTTCCTGTGGGTTGTAATTCGTTTTTTTTCTGTGGGCAATATGGTTCAGGCAACTGACGCCAATGTGGAGTGTTCATCGTGTACACGCAATAGGCACACTCCACCAGAGGGCGATGTGGTGAACCTATCACCTCTGCACAAGGTGCCTTTTGGTACTGGCTCACCACATCCACCAATTTTCATGTAACTGTCCGTCTTACTTATTTTTCTTCTTAAAATGTACTCAGATCGGTAAATTATGATATATTTCACCTTTGATACAAAAGTTTGTGCATATAGAAACAACTATTAAGAGAAATAAAACTTGGAACTACTTCCTCAACCGGAGGAGCCATTTCCAAGGGTAGTGATGAGGCAGAACCACAACAAAGATGGCCACTTTGTTTATAATTTGAATTCTTTTATAATTCTGAATAATCTAACCAACAAAAAATGTTCAAATGTTAACAAATGAACTCAAATACATCTCAAGCCAACTTCATATTTGATATTAAGAGATGTTAATACGTCAATCACATTTACAACACACTGACAGCTCTTGAGCACATGGTTAGTAAAAGTAGGACCGGATGAATACTAATCTGGGTTTGGCCAGAGCTAATAGAGGTAAATGCGTGTGCCTCTGGTGGACAGTGTGTGCACTATGTTCATATATGCACATGTGCTAGCCTATGAATACGTTCCTATAACATGTAAACAGAGATAAAGAAGTGCGTGATAACAATAAGTTGAAGACGGCGCTATCGTCATAGCCCATCGCTGTGCAAAATTATCAATTCATATTGGCTCAAAACGTTTTCCAATCGATAGAGCACGAAATTCTGAGGAGGGTTAGTTCAAATTTGATGCAAATCGGACAATTAGTACAGAAATGAGAAGCAAAAGTCTCATCGATGATTTGCCCCACATAACTGCCATCCATACATTCTTGTGATACCTTTGCATTTGTGTATCTTGAAAAGATTTTTTTGAATAAAAGAATTATCAGCCATTTTGAAAAGTTAACAAACTAATTTAAAAAAATTGCAGAAATTATGCACTGTTCCACAAGGAATATATGTCTGGTAAAGTACCGTGGCTTAAATTACCGATGAAACTCTGATATTAGGAACCTTCCTTTTTTCTTTTACAAAAGTCAAATATAAATACCCATGTATCTGCCTATATATTTGATGAAATCAATGTATCTCAGCATCCCAATACTCAGTTGCTCAATTTTTAAAAACATTTGATATTTTTCAAAGAGTCAAATAGTGATATAATTTATACCCAAATAAGCAAAATGTGCAAGAACATCTAATATATACAGTATATAGCTTTGTTAAATAAAAAAAAATATCAAATAATAGTATTTAACTGTGAATTGTTTCACAATACTATGTTAGTGATATTTAAATACATCAACCTTAGGTTTTTGTGTTAATGATTAATATCCAGCAGACTATTTATATAGGGCTCCAATGTCTGCTTATGAAAACAAACATATTTGTGTGAAAGCAACATCTACCTTGAAATCATACAAGATAGCATCTCTTCGAGAGCCACCACAAGAAGCTGTTGCTCTATCAACACAACCAGGGCATTTCCAACACAAGGAATGCCCCCTAACAGTGTAAAAACATATTTTGTGAAAACAACACTTATTCCTTTGTCATCAAACAGGTCTCTTAATACAGTAATTCAATGCCAGAATATGAAAACAACAAGTCATTTTTGTATAAACAATACCTTTTTTATTAACATATAACAAAGCAACACTCGGAGGCCACCCTTAAAATACTGCTACACAGTTAAAATAAACAGAATCCATCAAAGTTTATATTTCTAGCAAATAACCCGAAGTTATTGGGTGATATCTGTCCCAAATAGTGACAATCATGATATATGTCTCCATGTCCATCTGTCCCAAATTGTTTCCATCTTGATGTTATGAGCATTATCCCAAACAACGTCCAGCTGTCCCAAATAGTGACCATCTTGATGTAAAAGTTATTTTGACTTTTCCATCCAAGCAGTGATATTTATTCCACCATGAAACAGAAAGATGTACACAGATGTCTGCCTTTGATATAATAGACGTTTGATATAATAAAAGTTCTGAAGCATCTAATTGATATGTGAATTAACTTACCCCCATGCTTTATTGTTTTGTTCAGTCATTTCTGAGCTGATAAGTCCCATGATATGCTCACATGACATTTGAAACTTAACATTTGTATATATTTGTTTGGCACTTTGAAGACCAACTGTATTTGTTCCAAATGTCAAAAATTTTTCCTGCAATCAGGATCACATTGCACAACAGGTGCATCTGCAATCAGTGAGTGGAAAGTCATATTTGTTGACTCATACATGTTCAAAACATGAAATGGTCAGGACTCTGGATGCTAATATTTAATCTTGGAACATCTTGATCAGAATTCAGGCAATTTGATTATTAAAATTTTAGCCTAAAATTTTTTCCCACACTTGTGGGTTTCATATATTTATCCAGTTTGGCAGCAGTCCATTTTCTGAAATGAAAGAAACCAAATTGAGTCCCAATGGATGTGAGTGAAACCATGGTCTATGTAGCTTGACCAAATGAGCAATTTGTCATAAAAAGGTATATGTTAGTACACTACAAGCCCACTGCAATTAATTTTTTAATTCTTATAGGTGTTGGAGCTCTTAACATTGCTTAAAAAGACCACACTCTTAGACTTCAAATATATCCCACAACACCTTCTACCAATCATCAGACAGCTGAAATTTCCACTGGATATTATATCAAAATTTGAGAAATTGAACGCCTCAATATCAGATATGTGATCAAGCAGTATTCGGTTGAAGTACCTTGCTGAAGAATGGAGGGATTCTGAGTATGATTATAAAGATCTTGTCATGTTGATACCAAAAACATCATCCACATCAGATGATCATATCTATCTTGACCCACCATGTGGTAAGTTATCTCACCAACTAAGAAAATCTCATCAATTGATATTAGTTAATACGATATTAAGCTGGTCACTCAGATTCAATCTTGCTCACCATAAAGAAACTTTCAAAGTAATATGTTTTTGAAATATGTTTTTGACAATAATCCATGATAGGTATATTGCAAAAGTCTTTCTCAGTGTTTCAAGTTTTAAGAAGATGATCATTTATTTGCACTTTTTAAATAAATTATTTACTTGCAGGTGAATGTCTGCAGTGTGGTCAAGACCTAACAATAAACAATGCACCAACAAAGGTCAAATATACATCCACATATGGAAATATTACATACAAATACAAGGTAAGATATTTAGATAATTGCTTTTCCTTGTCAAAAGAAATTTTTAAAGAATAATCAATCCATTTTGTAGTGAATCAAATATAAGGCATTTATTCAAACCTAAATAGGTTTCATAACACTTTTGTATTTAATTATTTTAAACATAGGTAACATCAAGGTGCAAAGGCTGCAAAATAAGTTATGGGTTTGATAAATTGGGAAGTAAAGAAGAAGGATTTGGGTTCTATGTACATCAAAGATATGCCATTCAAGCATCATATACAGTCATGTGTAACAACAAGACGTGTAAGTTTAATTTTTGTTGTTGTTGATGCTCAGTCTTTTACCCATTTTGCCTTCTCTATATCTATCCAGGGATTGACAGCCGCATATGGTCAGAGTGTTACTGGTGGGGAGAGATTGAGCAGGAATTACGAAAGAGGACATATGGAACATACATTTAAGTTAGATGCTGACAAAGAGAAGTGCATGATGATTGTGGACCAGCTCAGGAAGGAAACACTGTATGCACACAAAGATGAAGACTGCATGCCTGAATGTAAGGCCAGAGGTAAGGCACCATTGTTACCTATGTTTGGGCTATCGATGGGGACTTGAAGGAATATGACTGAGATGGGGATACTCGCTGGCTGCGAGGTCGGACCTATCTAGCTGCCTATCATATCTGTCAGAAGATATAATAATCAGATATATGCGTGAACAATGATCACTTTATTGGGGTGCACAACAACATACATGAGCAGACTAGACAAGGCATGACATGAGTGAGATACTTGTGAGTGTGATACCGATAGGAACTCTCAGGGGTTAGTGGCCAAGTCGAAGATAATTCCGGTGGGCAACAGTATTTCTGGTCATAGAGCTGACTGGCATAGACCGTATAGCATGTGATATTCTGGCCCCTTGAGTAGGTATGTATCTGGATCTATAATGTGGCTGACCTATACTGCTCATCCAATTGGCGTTTGATCATCGATGCATCAGTAGTCATCTGGGGTGTGAGGTGATCACAGAGCATGTGTATTGTCACTCATATGCGTCATCTATATTGTCTATGATATTGTCCATGAAATGTCTATTTGTTCGGGGTTCTCACACATGATCATACTGTGTCCCACACTATAATTACTAATATTCAATGTCTGACATACAATCTTAAATATTGCTTGTCATAAGTTTTGAGTACAAAGCTTTGGCCAAAATCTTTTAAAAAGTAATAAGCTACAAAAATATTTATCAACATTTTCAATTACTCCCTGAAATATGAAAAAATGCTTCATGAAATAAAACCGTATAATTAATTCATCTCAAATGCCAATAGGTTGTGGAAGGCTATGGGTGATTGATGGTCTGTGGAAACATGCTTCCACACTGCATGTGGACAATGAAGGTAAATCATATAATCATTATTCATAAAGCTCTATGAAAGATTCCCATAATTTTGGGTCAGTAATTGTATATTTGAATTTTGATAAGAACACTGATCACACATTTTGTAAATGTGTAGTTTCATTTAGTTTTCTATATCATTTTTATTTTATTGCATGCTTCCAAGAGTGCAGTGGACCATATGCCACTTGTCAACATGCAAGATGTTTGTACAAATCAGACAGTACCTGGTTTAGCATTCTGCAATATACATGCAGAGTTTTGTTCTCAACAAAAAACACCCATTCCAACCAAGCTGAGAGATTTTCTTATGTAAGCAAGTAATTAAGATTAAACTTTATCGATCTTATATGATGTAAAGCCCAGTAATATTTGGTTACAGCATGTAAAAATGTAGGACTCAAACAAAGTATAAATAAAAATCCATACCAAAAATCTGATGAAAATTTAAAAAAAAAAATCAAATCTGAAAAATCCACATATGGCAACAAAACAGGAGCATTCACTGTTTATATAAATTATTTGTATTTAGTGAAGGTATTTGCTCATTGATGTTTCATAAGACAGTGCAATAGAGAAGAAAACATATCCACAGAGAAAGATTGTGAGGAGACAAATTTTGAGTGCAAGGTTGTTTCACTGGATCATCAATATGCTGCATCAGCAATCATTGACATGGGTATGTGACTGGTGTTTTCCAAAGATCTACAGGAATGTAATTTATTACTAATTGATCATATTTGCATATTGGAGGTTTGTGCACAAACAGTTTAAATAGTACATGACTATTTATCTTGGTCATCTTTAGGACTAAACAATATAATAAATGACAACCCATCTGCATTTCCCAAGATAGCAGAATATTGTGAAGAGGTGGTTTCAGAGTGCAACAAAGATCTAGGAGAAAAAAAAACTGTCCTGAGAAAGATGTCAATGGGGCATATGTTTGTTGTTTGCAGTGATAGTCATATTGATACTTGGACACCATTGTATTAGTAAGTAGTAGATCCATCTATGGAGTTTGAGCATGAACAATACTCTGCTTAGTCCATCATAAGGAGGAAACATTGTGATTACAATATCAAATATATAAAGTTAATTCCATATGTCATAATTTCTATACTGATTTTTTCAGGTCAGAATCTGTTGGACAAGTGTAATTTTTTTCATTGGATGGCTGTATAGTACACTGAAGGAAAATCCAGAAGTGAATGCTAAGAAAATATGGTTTGCTTATGGCAACATATGCCAACTTGACAGACTGCGAGCCTCCCAATCAAGATTGCCTTTCCCATCACCATATGACAGTATGTAGAAGGATATAAAAAAAACTATAGACACATTCCATATTAAAAATCATAAAGACATTAAGTGCCACACTGATTACCACCCATCAAATATTGATGAGATGTACCCAGAACTTGCAGGGACAAAAATACACAGGCTGCAGAACAGACATTTGTTTGGCTTTCCCGATATAAGAAAATTGTGTGTTCCATCTTCAAAGTGCATCATCTTTTCTTCCTACATAGACTTATTAAACGTCACAATAATTACACTGCTGAATGTTATAGAAAATGAAAAAGGCCACTTCTTCTAAAAATTACAAGTATGTAAAGAGAAGATGAACATTATTTTTAATGATTAAATTACTGCAAATAAAGGGTTAATCCGTTGTCCTTGTAAATCTGTGACCGGGTGGGTTGTCATGTCAAGGACCTGCGACATGACAATTCAGTGAGGCAGCACTATATCTGCTACAAGTAGGTCTCATCACAAAATGACTGAAATAATGTTGAAAGTGATGTAAAACCCCAAACAAACAAACAAACAAACAATGATTTGCATTTATTCCATGCATTTTGGTTTAACTACCTTCTTGTTTTCTTATGTGGCTGAGCAGTGGCAGTCAGCAATCAGTTTTAAATATTTATTTAAAATTGACAAGATATGGCAAGAGGGACAAATATTACAATTACTCTGTTGTCAGCTGTAGGCAAGGTCACTCAGTGCACTTTTTCAGTTAAATCATTGACAAGCATATAAATTTTTTATATTGAAAATTTATCAAATGTTTAATATGCAGTATCAAAAGAACTTCACAATTGTTATGAAATCTTCATGTTGGGAGCACATGCAAGTCAAAACATCAATAAAATATGAAAACTGATGACTTCATACAAAGATGAAGTCTAGCAAAGCCTTTGTCAAAGGTTATCCGAAGCAGAATAAACCAACCAGACCTTTGTCGACGTTCCCTCCCCATAGTTAGGGTCAGTGACTGTGTCATAAATAACAATGTAGAAATCCTTTGTTGCACTTATTGACAAATACATGCTGTATTTTCAGCTCTTTATCCAAATATGTTGACATTCAAACTGATTTTGATTTGATTTGATTTGACATGTTGGCCATTCTATTTTTGTCTTGTGTGCACCGAGAGCCTACGCAATATGGCAACACAGCATGATTTGATTTGGTTTAGGAAGTTGGCCACTCCAAATATGTCTTGTGGCCACTTTGGCTACAAAGCTAGAGGGAGATCCAATGTGCACTATCTTCAAACTGTGTGTAACACTTGTACTGACCACCGGGGCAAGCCCCTACACTCATGAACAACTATCTTATCTCACTACACCCCATTACCCTACCTCCTGTAACACATACTTTTTATGTCAGATCAGTTATGCCTATCAACCTACTCCCCCACTACACTATATCTTATACATCAGCAGTACTTTTCCACCAACCACCAAACTCTGAAAACCTACAAATCACAATGACCATTACTGGCTGCCAATGACAACCAAAGTTACCAAACCTATTTTGATCAATGCATTCACACCCCCTTCCCCATTTATGAGAGTACTTACCTCCACTTCCCAAGAAGACCTCTTGACAGGCCATCTCTTCATGACCACCATCTGTGCACCTTTATAAATACATCTGACCAAACAAGTGTTAAGTTCTTTTGATATTGATTATTAAACATTGACATTTTTTTTTTCAATATGTAACAAAACAATATATTCCTATGTGCCCTAAGGGCAAGGATAACAGGTAAAATAAATGGTTTACTGTTACAGAGGGGCTGTGAACCTACCAAGATGCATAAATATATAGGGAATAAACACTATACTCGCTGGCTAAACGAGTTGGGGCCCAATACCTAGCTGCCTAGCGTACCTATCTATGAGGGACAAGAATGACTACAGACTCAGCATAGACCGTATACAAAATAATCTTTATTCGGGTATAGGTATACACTTGAGTCAGGCTAGGTAAGGCATGGCATGAGTGTGATATGAAATACCCAAATACTGATAACCGTGATGAAGCTCTCGGGCTTGAAGGCGCACCTCAATATCAACATAAGTGGCAACGGTGCAGATCATGTGGCTGAGTGTCGTGGATCATTTAGCAAGTGGACATTGAGCGCCGAGCAGCGGTTACAGCCTGTTATATAGGTACGCGCCCAAATCCTAATGAGTTTGCACTCGCTGACCTCATCATGAAATATCATGTATGTTCTGTCTTCCTCGAATGTAGCCAATTTGTGTCCCACAATACATCCTGCTACAAAAAATGGATATTTAGTTTTTACCCTTGGCACATTTCAAAAATATTTTAGTAGGATTATATTCTTTTACGCTCAGCTTGGGAATGTAGCCACATGTGAAAACAATGAATCTGACAAAAGCATTTGTAGACAATGTGTACACTACAGAAAGACAAAATTGCCAAATGGCTATGAAAAAATCATGATGTTGAATGAAAGTGTATATGAAACACAAATCCTGCTCTGTTAATTGTTTTTTCTTATCCGTGTTACGTGTGGAGCACCACTTTTTCTTGTTTTGCAATTTTGACACATAGTAAAAGGAATGTATACTATGCCCCTTCACCTTTCTTAATGTCACCCTTTTCTTTCAAATGAGGCCAAGATCAATCCAATTTGTACAGCGGATGCCGCATTTGAATTAATGAAGGTTTGTGGGAACAGGGACACTTCATACAGAGGGGATGAATGTGGTATATGTTTAATGTTTTATGTTAGGCAGCAGCTGCTCCATTAGACCACCTCACTGTCCAGTGATGGAATAAACAAATTATCAGATTTCTGAAAATTCCCTCGATTTGTACGACAAAATTGAGAATAATTGCAAGTTAATTATCAATTTTTGGGCTCAAATCAGTGTTAAATCAGGTCGTGGGTTCAATCCCTGGTCATGCCGAGATTGAACTCATGATGCAATTATCCATATGCGCTGAGGCCCGTGCCTAAAAGGTTGACCCATGTCAAAAACCTGCGACATGATAATTCAGTGAGGCAGCACATTTGAAACGTTAATTAGAAACCCAAACAACTAGATCAAACTAATATATAAATACATATTAAATGAATTTCACTATCTCATACATTTCACCTATCTCTATTCATTGTATCTGCACAAATCAAAATAATGATGTTATAATTTAGAATAAAATAATTTCTGCCTGATGATATAAGGAAGAAAAAAAAACATGAAGCAATAATGTAATGTTCAATTGTATATGTTTAATATCTAAGCTAGTTTATACATGAATCATTCGCCTTTCAGGAAACAAGAAAGGTATCTTGCTTTTTACACATTCAGAAGACACGTGGGTGTTTTTTTAATGTTGTACCATGTTATGAAATCGAGCACACCAATATGGAACATTTTCGGTTTCTAAACAATATATAGGATTATGACGCTCAATAATTCTTGATCTGATAATACAAATCAATTATCAATCATATAATCAGCATAATATGCCCAGATAACCAAATCAATAGCCAAGGATAATTAGGTAAGAAATTGTACTTTTTTGCTCAATTCCCTATATGCTACGTTTAGGTTAGTATTATTTTGATATTATTTTTGTAGATAATATTATGTTTAACTAATGAGTAATCATCTGTAAAATACACAACAGGTTTATACATCTATGGTAACCAATTCACAGTTCACATTCATGACTCAATGGGCCATGAGTTGTGGTCAAAATCTGTACTGTCTTTGTTGGTTTATCGATTATGCCACTCCTATCTATTATTTATGAATTCTAAATTCTAAAAGAGTTTGAGATGGGTCTGATTTTACCCGAACCAGGCTGTGTTGACATGAGATTGGCTCGAAGGGCCCCAGTCATCATTATACGACCAGTGTCACCCTGATAGTGATATTTATTGTTTGTTTGACTTTTGTCCAATTCTGGCCCATTTAATGTATCTTTGGACTTCATTTTGTCAAGGATAAGTTCAATGAAGAATCCAAGAACTCTTGCTAGGATTGCAAGGGCTGCAAATGCTCCTACCAGCACTGGCATGAGACCCAAGAAAGCTGCCTCTATCCAATCATACACTTGAAATATTAAATCTGCATTTTCCTGAGGAACAGAGAATGATTCAAAGTATCCTGCCTTCAACAGATTCATGATTGCCACTAAAGTTAGTATGGTCAAAGATATATTTTCCAACACATTGCAACTTGCTTTCATGAAAGGTTTGATTTTAAGGTGCGTCAGTAAGCTAAAGAGACAAATAAGAACCAGGGTAATGTGACGAATAATGACATTTTGTACAAGTGTTGCCACAATAACAATAATTAGTCTTCTTAAGGCAATCATTCCTTCCCAGCATATTCCGGATGCAAGATTCGGTCTATATGGGTCAAATATCACACCAACAATAGCATTTACACTGCCATTATCCTTGTGTTCAATTTCATCATTAGACACCTCTCTATACTCATCCTGTTTTGGTTGTTTATGCTTGTAAAAAAAGTATATAAGAAATGGACTGCTGAAAAGGGGGAAAAGTATACTCACAATGAATGCTTTAACACTGATTAGATGCCTTTTCAAAAGGGAAGGTCCAAAAAACAATACCAGGGCAAAAGGAAACACATACACAGCACAAAATGCAAATATTCCATATTGCCAATCAGCATAACATTCCAGAGCACCATCAATAAACAATACACTCTTTTCTTTCCACTTAATTGTCACACATTTGAGCATTATAAAGCTGTTTTCTGCAAAGTATTGATATGTATATAACATGAGATTGACAAGAGCTGCAAGGAAGCGTCCCCTAAATCTGATATCAGTTGGCCATTGTGCTGCTAGCTTTGTACCATTGAACCATTTGTTAATAGGAATAGCTACTATGAATATCATCATCCATATCACAAAGAGATAAAGAATAAAAGCAGATTTGATCCATGTTTTTACAACTGCTGTTACACCCTTGAATAAACAAGTTGGGAGGTTTATTCCAAATGTGTTAAAACTAAAGAGATTTTTGATTGATTCAGAAATGGTGTCAAATGGGGTTTCCCTATTCTCTGAATAGAGAATGTTTATTTTAAGCAATTCTGGAACCTGGACATAATACATAAATATTTGTAGATATGCACCCTCTTCTTCACTTTCATTTTCCTCGTCATTAATATCCTTTATCTCTTGTGATGCAGTATTTTCTCCTGGTACTGGGTTTTTCGTACCAGAGTTGTGATATACACTCTCTGAGTGTGATGTTCTGATATCTTGTTTAGTTCCAGCTGATTTTGTGCTGCATTTCTGGATGCATTGCACAGCCAGTGCTTTTTCTTTCAACCATTCTGAGAAATTTTTTACAATAACATTACACTCTTCTTCCATAACAAAAAATAATACATAAAACATTCCATATACAGCTATAACCAGCCAGAACCAGGTAGCATAAGTGCACTTTTCATTCAGTATACAATCTGTAGAGAACAGAGACTCGCTGTAACCCTCTTCACATTCCCCGCATATATCACCAGAGCGATGTGGCTGGCAAAATGTTGTGGATGGACATGCCACATCTCCACAACAGTATCCCTCTGGACATAGATACAGGTAAATCTGATTTTGATATTCCCTTCCCCAGAAATTAGTTTTGGCTTCAACATCTCCAAACGATGAGCAAACCGCACCATAGGGACATGACAAACATTCAGCCTGTGACACAGTGGTTACATTTAAGCCCCCATTATACTTGTCAATATGAATTTCAGAGATGTCCAAGCTGTATGTACCGTCTGTGCATTTTCTACAGTACATAAGTAATGTTTCGATTGGAGTTCTTGTTGCAGATGCCTTAACAGAAGTAACCACGGGAGATGCTATGTATCCAGGTGGGCATGTGAATACTAAACCAGAAGATTCCATGAATAAACCATCCTCTGCAGCACGGTAAGAAATAATTGGGATTGAGCCATCTGCTGATAAAGATGTAAATGTACTATTTTCTACAAATAAATTTCCTCTTGATTCTAGAATATCACCAACAGCTGCTCTCAAACAGTCTTTACTTCCAAACATATGTTGACAGTCATCTTTCCGAAAATTAGAGAATGTATTATTTATCAACCACGAAGAAACTCCTGGCGTCAAATAAAGTGTTCCTCCATAATTAGTTGCTGTGTTATCAATAAAATATGAATTTTGAATCGTTACTGAACTTTGAATGCTTTGATCTCCATTATATACATTAACGGCTATGGCTCCACCACTGCCTGTGATCCGTGACACCTCGAGCGTGCCTTCTTCCTCGGAGGAACATCCTGAACCTGAGCCAGAGCTGGAACCTGAGCCAGAGCCTGAGCCATAGCCTGAGCCTGAGCCATAGCCTGAGCCTGAGCCATAGCCTGACCCTGAGCCAGAGCCTGAGCCAGAGCCAGAGCCAGAGCCAGAGCCAGAGCCAGAGCCAGAGCCAGAGCCAGAGCCTGAGCCAGAACCAGAGCCTGAGCCATAGCCTGTACCTGAGCTAAATCCATACCCTGAGCCTGATGTATAGCTTATACCTGATCCAGAGCCGGGCGCATAGCTCACTCCTTGACCTGAACCAGATCCGGAACCAGACTGAGACAGGTTCTCTGAAATGCATTCAGCAAATGATAACGCTAAACTCAATGCCACATTTTTTATGAAAGAGCATCTCTCTACTAATAAAGTCATTTTGCCTGATGTTTGGTAAATGTTAATACCCCCTCCAGGGCCAAGAGCTTGATTCGTATTGAAAATTGTATCAATAAATACAAGCTTTACTGATTCATCTCCTCCGGATAATTCAATATCTATTGCTCTCTCATTGTGAGAAAATAAACTCTTTTCAACATTTAATTCAATATCTTTGGAGTTGGTGGTTATCTTGAATGCAGCTAGTCCTTTATCCTTCCCTTGGTATAATCCTTGAAATATGCAACTCTTAATTATCACAGTTCCAAGTTGTAAAGCATTGCTTGTTTTTTGAGTAGAGGCCGGCAGCCCCCTCTTCGTTCTTTGTAAAGTATATTTTGCATTATCTAGTTCTTTATCGAATTTGGAATAATCATCCACAGTAATTATATGACCAACATTTGTCATATTATGATCTGTACGAGATATGTCATTTATTGAAGCATTGTCTGAATAAACAGATCTTTTTTTGCGTGAGGTTACGTTGAAATTGTATTCAAAATTCCGTCCTTGATTAATATTTAACCCTGTCAATTCTAAATATTCATTGCCAGGGAGAGAATTTGTAAAGTTAGTTCGCTCCATCCTGGCTGCTACATGGATCCCTGTAATGTTGATTAGGCTGCCATCCACCATACTATCATAAATCTCAATTTCAGCAATTTCGCAATCGTCAAACAAGATATCCCGGGTCTTGTCATAGAAATGTGGCCTGGTTGCTATAATTGAATCAAAAAATTTACTATTCTGGATTTTCAAATTGAAGAGTCTATCTTTCATTCGACGAGCTCTTTCTTGTTCAATTATTAAACTAGATGCCGATATATCAGAAAATAATAGATTTGTGTCAGCAATTGTTATTGTACTTTTGACTATTTTGACATTTTTAAAATGAACAGTGAGAAGTTCAGGAGGTGTAATTGGTGCAATAGAAAGAACTCCAAATGAGAGGGATGTAGTCTTTTGATTTTCCCCCTCTATTGTGACGTCATTTGACAGCCATAATTCATCAATATAGTAGCTTCCACCGCCTAACAGGATCTTTCCATTTCTCCAGCTCCGAGCGAGAGCATATCTGAAAAGAGATGTATACACAATTTTCAAAGTTTTCATTTTCCTTTATATAATGCAATTTAATCATTATTCGAACAAAGGCTGCAAATATTATGTTATTACCTGTCATTTCATTTGATCACAATGCAAGAGAAAGATCCAAATAAAGAGTACTAATACCGAATTGACAGTAATGCCACAGACAAGGAGGATCTATCATAATTACGCACATATAATTTTGACCCTGTCCTGTGTAAAAGACTGAGTGGGAGGCAAAGCTGTTGGATCAACAAGCATATTTATTGCATTTCAAAACATAAAATACCAACGCAACTTCAGCAGACGGAACAAAATTAACAGGGGAGACATAAATAACATGTCCATTACATCACCCCCTTCTTTAGCTGAGTTCAGTTTTCTAGAAGTGTGTGTATTATTTATCAAATGAGATATATTAAATAATAAAGTGCTTATAACTGTCTTTGTGGAATGTTCCAGTGTTTGCTCAGGCTTATGCATATTAGCTAATGAATATAAATGAAATGTCTTTCTGAGCCCTCATGCAAAGACTATGATTACTAGTCATATTTATAAATAACCACCATGCTTTGAAAGCACACTATGTATTTTAAGCATATTGAACACACTCTGGAAAGTTATGTTTGAAACACCAACTTGTAATAAACTTCAAATTACAAAATTACCAATATCCTTTTAAACAGGGAACATTTTCTGTGGCACATCAAAATTAACATTTGGCACAACACCATTTGAATGTAATAATATTCAAAATAAACCTTTGGTTACAAATAACATTTGCTACCCTGTACACAATAAATGGTATTTCATACATTAGGTTTGCCCTATATACTCGACATTCATACAATTTCACCCTTTCTCCAAAACGAAATGACAAAATATTGCAAAACACATATTTTCAATACAAATTTAAACTTTAAACATTAAATGCATAACTTGGCGAGCAATCTGCATTGCTGCTTTGGCCTTGCAGGTATATAACTTCTCTCTTGGGATGGGGATCCCAACTGTCCTTTCCCACTTAATGGTTTCTCTCTTGTGTTTGTCTCTGGTTGATCTGAGACTTTGATGCATGTTAGGAAGTGGTTCTGGTATTGGATCTGTCTCCACCAGTAAAGGCACTTCTCCAGTATGAATCACTTTCTTAAAATGGCTGCTATTGCGGGCCTTTACCTCCTGTCCTCTCTGAGCTACCACCATGGAACCCTTACGCTCCAGCACTTGGAAAGGCTGGCCTTGAAACTTGGAGACAAGCTTTCCTTTCTTGGTGACTTCCTTCATGATGACATGGTCACCTGGTTTGATATCAGGATTACCAAGGTTCCTTCTCCTCTCCGCATCTTCCTTCATTTTCTCCTTGGCTATACTGTCTTTTGCTCTCAACTGAGCATCAACCTCCCCTGACTTCACTACGTTAGCCTCTGGCAGTTTGGTCTTAAGATTGTAGCCATTTAGGGCTTTGGCTGACACCACACCTGTCGACGTGTGGGGCGTTGCCCTGTAGTTCCGTAGGAACTTATATATTTCTTTCTTCCATGGACGACCTTAAAGTTGAACACTTCTGACGGTCTTGCCCAGGGACATCATGAAACTTTCTGCCTGCCCATTGGCCTCAAACTTTTTGATGAGTGAATCCTAGTTCACCAGTAAAGTCTGCAAATTCAGCACTTTGAAATGGCAGTCCGTTGTCAGTTTTCATTTTATCTGGAATGCCTCTGGATGCAAATATCTTGTAATACTGAGGGATCACTGTGGCTGTAGAAACCCATTTCATGATCTCCACCTCCGGGAATCTGCTGTACTCATCCAACACTGTCATCAAGTAGTCACCTGAGGCTAATGGACCGTAGAGGTCACTGCACACATGGGACCACGGAGTATGTGGCAACGTCATCTGCAGAAGTTCCCCTAGCTTGGCATCATAGTTGGCTTGGCATGCGATGCACTCCTCTACAACAGTTTTTACCAGTTCATCAATCCGGGGAAACCAGACCTTCTTGCGCAGGAGAGCTTTGGTTTTGGTCCGGCCTTGGTGACCTTCATGAGATAGGTCAACTGCTTGGCGCTGCAAGTTAGGTGGCACCAATCCATGCTCACTGACGCTGAGCTCAATACTCACATTCTGAAAGGACTTCAGCGCTCCCATGTTGACCTTTGGTTCCCACAGCATTGGGTTGTCTACCAGATACCATTTGTTGGACTTAATCAGCTCAATGACCTTACACAGGGTCAGACTCTGTTTCTGCCAGGATCTCCTCCTGAGTCATGGCTCTGGGGACAGCTCGGGCACCAATTAAGTTTATGTAGTCCTCAGTGACCTTCTCTTCCTGCTAAGCTGTGCCGTGGACTCTCTAGGATGCCTCGAGAGATAGTCAGCTGGATTGTCGACTCCACCACGGTACTTGATTTCGGCCATATATGGCTGCAATCTGAACGACCAGCACTCCAGACGTGTAGGAAGGTTGGCCCTTACCTTTCCATACATGCCTAGTAGAGGTTTATGGTCAGTCCACACAGTGACAGGATTGCCGAAGATGTATAATGTGGAAATACTCACAGGCCCAGACCACTCCTAGTGCCTCTCTCTCCAACTGAGAATAGCATCTCTCCACACCTGTCAGAGACCTACTGCCATATGCGCTATGAACAGACTTGTCTGATATCAGCGCTATACAAATATGCTAACACTGGCTCTTTTGCAAGCCATTCTAGTAGTTTCTCAAACACTCCCTGCTGTCCCTCAGTCCAGACGAATTCCGCAGCGGCTCTGTAGCTGATGAGAAATTTAGAATGAAGCGTGCAGAGTAATTCAGCATGCCTAACAAACTTTGCAACTCTTTGCAAATTTGTTAGTGGGCGCCGCCAGTTTACGTAGATCCTCGATTTTGGAGGCATCAGGCTGCATTCTGGCCGCGGAAACGTCATTCCGTAGTAGGTGATCTTGGGATGGTTGAATCTGCACTTTGATTGTCACTCCATTGTCGATCAAGCAATGCAGCGTTCTGATGACAGCATCATCGTGCTCGCTTTGACACCTACCCCATACAATGATATCATCGGAAATATTCTTGCTATTGCACATGGTCGTGATCACCTCAGCGATGGCTTTTTGAAACAGTTCACTCGCACTGTTAATCCAAAATTCAATCGTTTGGACCGAAAATAGCCACAGTGCATCACAAATGTTGTGACGTCACACGATTCCGGCTCAAGTTTTAAGTAGCCTTTCCGCAAGTCTATCTTACTGAACACAACCGCACTCTGGAGGCAGTCACTGAGCTCCTCAAAGCCTTCATATCGACACAGATACAAACATTGTTCGGGTCATTCTGCCTCGGTACTATCACGATCGGTGAGGCTCATGTAGTTGTGTAGGATATAGAATATACACCCAGAGACTCTTGGAAATATATAGACATTCATAGACAATAACACATGATACTGATGGTTGATGAGTCACCATAACCACCACTCTGTGAGATCACGTGTAAGACGGACGAGCCGAAGTTGAATACACAGGCAGGACGAGTCCATTTGATGACGCGCGAGGAAGCCACGTAGGCGACCCCCCACAGATGACGCGTGGGTATAAATATACTCATACACAACACAAAGACAGTTTGGACCGAGAAAAGCAGAGAGCCAAGCCACGTCAGTCAGGACAAGGAGGGAGCAGGAGTGCGGGCCGCAGGCCGCCACTCTCTGTCGCCTCCACACGGATAACCACTCAGGCTGATCGCCCATTGCCATGCCATATGCTAATTCGGGGTTATATTTATGTATATGTATTTATGTATATGTACAGTTTATACCCCGAATAAAGATGACATTATATCCGAGTCTGCAGTTCTCCCTGATCACCCGAGATAGGAGTAGGCACTTAGCATATTGGCCAGGAACTCACTTAGCCAAGCAAGTTTCCCCATATCTTCTGAGGCTCCCTTCACTATGTAACAAGTGGTGGATGAATCAAAACGATCCATGGCAATGAGTGTGAAGCTGAGGAAAGACCATAAGATTAGTGACAAAGACCATTACAACAGGCGACCCCATGGACAGTGTAACTTCTGTTCCGCCCTGTGAACATCCTAATAGGGGTGAAATTCTACATTATGACATTATGGACAAACTATCCGAGGAAATCAGAGAAAACAAGGACAATATATATCTCCAGAGGAGACAAGGACTATATATCTAAAGAGGAAACAAAAAGGACCAAAATATATTGACATGCTTTTATCGGTTTAATTTTTTGTATGTATTATATTTGTCTGTTTAATTGTGCCTTAAGTTGCCTAGTTGCCGCGGTTCAGCGCTCGAGCTGCAATCATGTAATTGTCGTCAGCGAAGCGGGTCAGTGCTCGCAGTGCAATTAGGTAGTAGTTACCATGGTTACTGCAGCCGGCCCAATATTCATTCGGCCAGTGTATTCCATATTGGCTTCATTGCTGAGAGCTGCAGTGATTAAATCAATAACAATTATTTGTATTACTCCTCCTCAGTTTCCAAGTATCATATTTCATAGAATACGTTGTTGAAATTGCTAAACTTATGTAAGAATTTATGAGGAAAGTTAACATTAGCTGATATGTGGTATCTTGTATTATTAGCTTGGGATGTGCATCCACAGCCACACTTTGCCCTTGTGCAAGTTAATTATGACCAATTGACCTGGTATGATATGCAGGCGTAGGCCGGTAAATAAGTCTAAAATGGAAGACTATTGATTTTGTATGCCTAGGGTTTAAAGGTCGCAGAATATAAATGGAAATGGAATAATATATATGCATAAATATGCCTGGAATGAATAGAGGCTTTTCAATTTTTTCTGAGTCTGGAAAGTAATGGAGGCTCCTAATTTTTTTACCTGCCCGATTAATGGATGTGAAGTGAATAGAGTATAAGCAAGCCTAGAGTAATGGTGGTTTCTACAATTCTTCCATAAATTTTTAAGGCTAGGGGTACCGTATTATGTGCGCATACATGTGCTATTGACATGGGTTATAGGCAAAGTGTGTTTGCGGTTTTTGTGCATTTTAGGTTGGTATGTATAGGGACCATAGTTCACCATTTATAATTACTTATGTGATTTGAGGCGATTGTTTTAATGAGAATTTCACCTCCATTTGTATTAAAAGAAAAAAAAACTCAACAGATCAACTTTTGGTATGATAATTATGTAAACTGTGAAGAATTTATACCGATTTGGCATTTGGCATGTGGCATTGGCGATTGGCAAATTTGCAAAATAAGTATTTTTGGAAAAATATAGTTATATACTCTCGTCTGAAACACGAGGACGTGTTTAGTCGAAGGAGGGCCGAGTGTAGGATATAGAATACACACCCAGAGACTCTTGGAAATATATAGACATTCATAGACAATAACACACGATACTGATGGTTGATGAGTCACCATAACCACCACTCTGTGAGATCACGTGTAAGACGGACGAGCCGAAGTTGAATACACAGGCAGGACGAGTCCATTTGATGACGCGTGAGGAAGCCACGTAGGCGACCCCCCACAGATGACGCGTGGGTATAAATATACTCATACACAACACAAAGACAGTTTGGACCGAGAAAAGCAGAGAGCTAAGCCACGTCAGTCAGGACAAGGAGGGAGCAGGAGTGCGGGCCGCAGGCCGCCACTCTCTGTCGCCTCCACACGGATAACCACTCAGGCTGATCGCCCATTGCCATGCCATATGCTAATTCGGGGTTATATTTATGTATATGTATTTATGTATATGTACAGTTTATACCCCGAATAAAGATGACATTATATCCGAGTCTGCAGTTCTCCTTGATCACCCGAGATAGGAGTAGGCACTTAGCATATTGGCCAGGAACTCACTTAGCCAAGCAAGTTTCCCCATATCTTCTGAGGCTCCCTTCTCTATGTAACAGTTGGACCATCCGCAGGCTCAATTATTATCATCCTCAAGCAGACGATCTAGCTCCTTATCTATTTGTTTGTTTGTATGGAGTTTTACATCACTTTCAACATTATTTCAGTCATTTCGTGATGAGACCTACTTGTTGCAGATATAGTGCTACACTACCTCACTGAATTGTCATGTCGCAGGTCCTTGACATGACAACCCACCCGGTCACAGATTTACAAGGAAAATGGGTTAACCCTTTGGCACGGGCCTCAGCTCATATGGGAAATGGTTTCATGAGTTCAATCTCAGCATGGCCAGGGATCGAACACATGACCTTTGGATCACCACAGAGGAACTGGTGCTAATAAGCTGGCACTCTAACCAACTGTGCCATGGCCCGCTCCTTATCTACTAGCTTGTGAGTATGGAATGGTAAAAGTCTACACTTCTGGAGGACATGGGTGTGTGAGCTGTCTATGTGTAATTTGAAGGTTTTGCCCTTTATCTTGCCGACACCATTCACTAACTGAGGATTTTGTTTGATCAACTCGTCAACTTCTGAGGTAATCCCCCCTTTGGCTTGTATGCTTTGGACAGTGTGAGGAGCAATTTTAATAAGGCCTAACTTCTGGGATGCATGGACCCTAGTAAGCACCCTGATCTGCCTGGCATTACTAGCACAGATTCATTTATTTCCCTTCCATTGCAAGACATTGTGCACACTCTCTTGCCTAACGGGAAAATGGGACCTCCTGAGTAAGGGTTAACTTTGTCCTGGGTGTGTAACAATTCACAATTCTTTAGACTTTTGTTGAATGTACACTCATCAATCACACTGCAGGTAGCAGCACTGTCAGCAGTCATTAAAATCTCTGATCCATTTTCCAGAATTTTTAATTTTGGGGGTTTGGAGCACACATCATTGGAGTTTAATGATTTCGCACTCTCATTTACAGCTTATTACTCCTAGTGGCTCGCAGGCCACTTTGACCACTAGAACCTTTTGTGACATGCAGGCCACTTTGACCATTTGAACCTTTTGTGGCACACAGACCAATTTGACCATTTAGACCTTTTGTGGCACGCAGACCACTTTGACCATTTAAACCTTTTGTGGCATGCAAGCCACTTTGACCATCTGACGGGTCTGAGTCACTACCCCTACTACCAGATACAGACAATTTAAACAAATATCGTTCATCATCAGAATCAGTCTCATACAGAATCTCATGGACTTTCTGTCGCTGATTCCACCTGCGGCGTTGAGCTGACTTCTTGTTTGAACTAGTTGGCAGTGGTGGTGGTTTCTTCATTGTCTTGCCAGTCTGGTGGCACATTGACTAGAAATGATTCTGCCACCCACACCCATTGCAGGTCTTGACATGCGCAGTTGAAGCAATGGCGTTCTCGAGGCTTGCTGCGTCCAGAATGCTGCACTTGGTTGACAGACTTTGTCGAATGAATGGGGACCTATCAGGTGTAGCTACAAGGCCCTCTTCCTTGGAATTATACTTGCTTCTGACATTTTGAATACACAGAGTCAAATGATACACTGTTGGTGGCACTGTACTGCACAGACTGAGGGATCCCACATCAACTTGCTGGGGCTGAATACACAAATAAAACTGGACACAATATGCTGCAATTCCCCCACAGACTTACAGCTTTGGTGTTGAGGTGAAGATAAATTCACAACAGTCTATTTTCATTGAAGTTTCCTTTCAGATTTGCTGTCAGGAGGCTCAAATGTCCACATTTGCTTCACACCGATGCTGGACAGCAACCATGTATATTGGAAAGTTCAGAATGGCCCACCAACTTGCCTGAGTATGATGGTTTGAAAATGTGTTTTCTTAGTGAGAGTGTTCTTAGTGAGAGTTTCTACCACTTTTCCCATGTTTCTACAGGTTTTAAAAGCACAAAAACCAATTTTCCTCGTCGCCATTGTAAAAGACTGAGTGGGAGGCAAAGCTGGTGGATCAACAAGCATCTTTATTGCGTTCCAAAACGGGAGTCAAAATACAAATGCAACCTCAGCAGACGGAACGAAATTAACACGGGAAAAATAAATAACGTGTCCATTACATCCTGAAAGGACTTTCGATTGAGTTTAGTCAGCAAGAATATCAGTCTTATCTGTATCTATAAGATGCGGTCTCACTGAAGCAAACAGGCCAAGCAGATGAGTTGCGGAGTGGAAATAGTTTTAAAAAATATATTGAGACAGAACACGAATGAGAAGCTGACCAATATGGACGTTTGTTTTCTGTTCGCATTTTTTTCTTACCAACTCTGTTCCTTGTGCTTGCATTATCTGTAACTGTCAGTGTTTTCTCCGTACCTTGTTCGCATTAATGCAGGATTCATCGAATATCACCGGACACAGTCAGAACACAGTCAGGACACATTCAGGATGAGATACAAACAAAGCGTTTGCATTCTTTTTGCAATCATGGCAGTCATGCAATCATGGCAGTGCAAACTGGCCATTCGCATCTCATCCACACAAAATGTTGAAAAAGTATTGCAGACCAACACACACATACACATACTGCTCTGAACTCTAAACGCATGAATTTATAAGTAGGTAAAGAGTTACAGAGACTTCTGAACTCATTCCGTACACCAAAATTTTTCTTCCGCTTGGCCTATTCGCTACATTGAGACCGTAGCTTTAAGAGTATTCAAGAGGAAACACCCACAGAAAGCGTACAGACACGCATATACACTGACAAGACGGATGTATTGTGGACAGATCACGAATGAGAAGCTGACCAATTTGGACGCTGACCAATTTGGACCCTGTTCCTTGTTCGTGTCTTCTCCGTACCTCTTTCGCACAAATGCATGACTCAAGCAAATATCACCGCACAAAGTCAGAACACATTTAGGATGAGATATGAACAAAGCGTTTGTGTTCCTTAATTGTTATCATAAAACTGTCAAGACAGGTCTGCTATACCTCTTCTCTCTTCAATATAACTGCCCCTTTGGGATTAGACTGTAACTTTTTAAAAAGATGTGTAAATAATTCGTTTTTTTCAATGTGAGGATTTTTATATAAACTCAGATTTTAATGATTTCAAAGACCCACACAAACAAATTGCATACAAAAAAGGTGGTGGAATAGGGGGCTCCTTGAGGTGATTTATATGAGATGAAGAAACAGGATCTCTGCTATATGGCACTGACCCCCCCCCCCCCCCCCCCCATTAAGGCAGGGCAGAAAAGTTTGGACAACGTTCTTGTCCAAAGGAGTATCTATTTTTGTGTCATTTTCTTGGAAGACAGAAGTTTCAACCAACATCCCACCCCCTTAGCCTATGCATTATCAATTCTGAGCCCCACTTGCGTAGTTGGCAGAGCAGTGGATTGGGCCTTAATTGGTCAGATGGCGTGAGGTGGTTGGTTCGAATGCCACTTCCACCAGTGGTAACGGTCAGACTGGTTCCATGGCGTTTAAAAGTAGATCCTATAAAGTTTATGTTACAGGAAATATGGAAGGGAAACTTACTGTAAGGACTGACAAGGCATGCTATCATCACCACAGGTGTCGTTATCGGTACCATTTCCAGATAGATGAACGTTCAATGTTTTACTTGTTCCAACATCTGAAACATATTTATCACAAATATTTTTTATTATTGCATAGATAACTGATTAATCTGTCTTGAACATTTTGATCACCAGACTCGGGTATTTCATGTAATTGATAATTGTCTACCTAGTCACATGTAGCAAGTGTGATAAATTGTTTTAACCAGCTGGCGATGCAGATAAATAAGATTATCAGGCTTCATGCAACCACTAAGTAAGTCCCGCATTTACTCCTGTAAATGTAGACATTGGACCCGAGATGAAGGAAAAAAATGTATATCTTACATATAAATTTACAATGACACGTGTTATACCCTTTAGATATTTTGAAACATGTCTCGACCGGCTTATGCCTCAGTCACATTTGCACCGATTTCAGTAAAGATGCCCGGCCGATGGGTATTTTTTACAAAATCGGCCGGCAGTTCAGATTGCCGTGCGGGCACCGGGAGATCATCGGCCACAATTGGGCATCTTTAAGACGTCGGCCGGGTCATCGGGAACTTTTAGCTGCCACTTAAAAGTTGCCGGCGTTTCCCCGATGTCTTATCAGCAAATATCATCTTAAAGTGCACGGCAGGGTCCCGCAGGGACATCGGCAGATTATCTTAGGGCTGCCGGTGGCATCGTGCGGTGAAAATAAGATTATATTTATTTCATGTGTTCATAGACCATCGTCAGATGATCCCAAGGGCTCCCTGCGATATATCATAGACGTCTTTAGGAAGTCTTTCAGACCTCTGTCAAATGAGACAGACGTCTTTAAGATATCCTACAGACGTCTGTGCCATTAAGTCTTGCACGTGCCGTGCGGTGCCCTTTAATAATGTGACCACAGCTACGGCATCTCTCAGATTGTTGCCTATAAACTCCCCGGCAAATGTGACTGAGGCATTACGGCGACCCTGGTTTTAATGTTTTCTCAGCGTGACTCTCACTGTCACAAATGATTTTGCCACTAACACAATATATGTGCATGTGAATGCATACACGCCTCTACCTTCCACACCTAAACTTTCCTCTTCAAGTTTGTATTTTGTCCTCAGGATAACACGTCATGATATATCAATAGATAGTATGTGGTTTCAAAATATGACATGCATGTTATTTACGTCCCGCACATAACCAAATGTCATGGTGTGCAGACTAATCGTCAACTCGTGACTGCATGGAAATGACATTTCAGCGCTAAAACTAAAATGTGTCCTTACATAATGTGCAGTTTTGTCCGGTAAAACCAAGGTTACAGACACAAACATATCCTTCTTCCAAGTCAACACATGTGCCATTCACACAGGGAGAGTCTTTGCATGCATCTATTGCATCTGAAAAAATTTAGAAAAAAAGAGTTTTATCAGATAATACTTCACAATGCATCTGATATGATATTTTCACCTCCATGTATTGTTTTCATTACTTAATTACATCATTAAAACGCAATACACTTTGGAACTAAAAATGTAATATTTAATGTATTGAGAATTGATATGTAAATATGTCTTCAGCATAAAAACAAACCAGTCTGGCAATGGGAACCAGTCCATATCTGGACAATAGACATATCATCTGCATGCCTGTAAGTACATTCACAGCTGTAGGTGCTTCCCGAAGATACACAGGTGCCATTGTGCAGGCAGGGCGAAGACTGGCAAGGATCAGCTGAAATCATTAGGTCAAGAAAACCTTACCATTATGATTACGTCATATATAGCTTCCATAGAATAATCATGGATAAAATGACTTACTGTCATTATTATTACTGTCATTATTATTTTAGACCTAACTGTCATTATTATTTTAGACCTTACTGTCATTATCACTTTAGACCTAACTGTCATTATTATTTTAGACCTTACTGCTTTACCATCACATCCGGCGGCTGTTGACTCATCCTCCCCGGCAGAACAGTCCCAGTAGCCATCACACTGCCAGTAGTCTGGGATCTGAGACCCGTCATGACAGAAGAAGTAGCCTGCAAGAATAGATTAAAGGAAATGCAGAATTGATTTTATCTGAAAACATACTGAGAACATATATTTGGGAATCTTTTCGCAATTTTCATTTCACAACCGCAAAATCACGTTTCTGAGTGTAAACACTGCAGGAATGAATTGTAAACATATTTGTTAAATCATATTGATCTTTGTATTAATTGTACAAGGTTATTATGTTTTAACTTGTTAAAACATAATATTTTTAACTAATTAGATAAATAAAACATAGACATTCGGCCTTAGAGCTATGCTGATCATTGCTTTTATGTAATGTTTGTAAACATTTCGGAATGACCGCAAATTGCAAAAATAAATGATCATTTAAATCTTTTCATTGGTTATAGAAGCAGAGGTTGGAGAGGTAATTTTAAAATATGGCAGACAATCAGTTGCCAACACCTTCCTTTTTCTTAAAGTTTTGAATCAATTGAGATTACATTAATGATGCACTGAATTATCAGGTGTCCGATATTTGAATTTGGGTGGAAACACTGTAATGCATACTTGAAAACACACTGATAACTATTTTGATTATAAAAATGGGAAAACATCCTAGTCTCATGGAAAATGGATAGATGTGGTCGCATGAAAATTCAACACGTTACCTTTCAATACCTAACAATTCTGACCTGTAGTTTCTAAGGAGAAAGTTGACGGACAGATTAAAAGTTCTAAGTGTCAGCATAGATAACAAAATAAATAAAATCCGCCTCCAAGCCTTGAAGGGGTCGTTTCACTCTGCAAATTACCTAATCATTCAGAGAAAGACATCCACCAATCTTTTAATAGTTTAGCCATTACGTTAAGGGTTTCTACCAATCTTTCAATTAATAATCCAGTCAGAAAATTCTCATTACCAATCGGGCTCTAACATGACAAATACTAAACCCCGAATCTCCCATTTGGACTGGCATGACCGGAGGTTTGTCAGTCACAATATGTGGTTAAAAATCTATTTTTTGTGAGACTTTTTATCTCCAAAATGGATTTTTTTTGTTAAAATTTTCTAACACCATAACAATGCTAATTTAAGTTGTCTGGGCACATCTGTCGATAATCTAATATGGGTGAGTGTGGATCTGTTACTGATAATACAGTTGTTTATACCTTAATAATGGCCATCTTTTATAAAATCGCCATTTTGTAAGTTGTGAAAACCTAAGATCAGGGTAGAAAAACGTTGTTTGCATGATTCAGAATGTCTACCCTGGTTTTTGTCACCCCTTATACTATGCCCAAACATAGCCTGATGTGAAACTGTGTTGACATAAGAATACACACAGGACCTATGCCAGCTGAAGCACTAAATGTATGTCTTATGTTCACATCTCTTTTTATCAACCCATTCCCTTGTTTAACATTTACTCTCTGATGAAGTGAACCCTTTTGTGTTGTATTATGTCTTGTTTATTTTAATATCAATATTTGGAAAATAAATTGTTTTGAAAAGTAGTCAACAATATACCTTCACACCCTGCAAAGCTTTTGGTCTCGTCTGAGCCATCTGGGCAGTCTTGATAGCCATCACACTTTGAATATGCTTGTATGTTTGTGCCATCAGAGCACTGCCATTTTGCTACAACATAATATATTGAAAATAGGTGACAAGATTCACTCTAAAGTCATCATATTTCACATAAATTAGTAGGTCTCAGATTAAAGGGGGCATTTGATTGTTTTTGGTGAGTGCCCTCTGGTGACAGATTTTCTTAAGTAACTACTTTCATTGTTTACTAACATAGAATGCTTTCAAACAAGAGCGGGATAAAGGGTCAACTGTCAAAGCAAGTCATATGAATTTATTCTTCCATTATAAAGAGTGAAACTACTGTGTACATTGAAAGATTCATATCGTTTTAACTCGTAGCAATACATCACTATTCCAAGAATTCTTTTATCATGTAAACATGTTAAATGGAAAATATGTTGCAGTTTGCGGGACATTAAAAAGTGGATATCTCAGTAATTTATACTGTGATCCTAACGAAATATAGTTTCTATTTTTAAGAGTAAAGTAGAGGTAAAATCTACACTTGAATATTAGAAAAACATTATTTCTGTCACCATCCTCTATATATAATCTGATTGCCAAACTTTCTTATATTTCCAAATTATAAAAATGAAAATGAGAAAATCTGTTTCACTAGGATTACAGTGAATATCCTCCACACAAAGATGCACACAAAGGGAATTTTCTTCATACAACAAGCCATTCCCTGCATTATAATTAATTAGCTTGTCTTCAAGGAACAAATATATAATAATAATCATTATGTTATTCAAATATTACAGTAATTAAATATTGATTGAAGTCATTGATGCTCTGAATTATAAAAGGGAATATATTTTAACACTGTAATTGGCATATAGTAAATATTTTGGTTATTTTCTCCTCTGCCACACGGGACACTGATTGAAGAACCCATAAATTGCCCAAAATACTCACGGACACAGTTAGCATAATAGCTGCTCTCATCTGACCCATCACTGCAGTCATTGTGGCCATCACATGTAAATGAGTAAGGAACTGAGGAAATCCCATTTGCACACATAAAGTCTGAAATGATTTTAATGTATCTGTAGCTAAGCAGGTGACTGTCCAATTAATTTGGGGAATAGGATACATCATCAATTTTGCAATTGAAAATGGTTCATATTAGGGTAATTGTACATGTATAAGCATTATTAGCATGATACAACACATATATATCTGTTATGGACGTACTATAGTTACTGGAACTACCACCACTACCGGTACCACTGTATCCAGTTCCGGTGCTACTTCCTCCGCTTCCTCCGCTTCCTCCACTTCCTCCACTTCCACTGCTATGCCCTGTCACACTAACCTTTGTATTGGGAAATGATTAAACCTTTATTGAGGAGTTCAATTGCATCTAATTTGACATTTGTTTCATTAATTCCCGTGTGTGATACCTAACACATTGTTCTACTTCGTCAGTTTGAATTTCAACACTCATGATGATAAGTCTGTGCAAATATTTTAACAAAATATGAATATTTTGGCCAAATATTTACACCAATTCTTTCTATATTTTCTCTTTATTGAAATGAATAAAATACTGCCAGAGATAATTCCTAATATAGAGTAATATATATTTCTGTGGGAAAAAAACTAAATATATATATTCTATTCATGAGGATAAAATATAAGACCGAAAAAATACATATCTGGATGATACTTATATTTATATAATACAAATAAAGCTGTTAAAAGAGAACTTATTAATCAAAATGAAATAATTATTCTTATCTAAATATTTTCAAACGTTTTTTATATATCATTTTTATAATCCTTTTACCTCCTTAAATGAAAATATAAATCCATAACTATTTGATACGGAATCAGACACAAAGGTGACATTCATATAATTGCTAGGTGAGGTAATGGTCAGTCCTTGTCCTCTTTTTCCACAGTATCTACAAAATAAAGGACAGGCAAGCTGTATTATCCCCTGACCATGGTATATGATAAAATATAGGACGGGCAAGCTGTAATATCCCCCTGACCATGATATAGAATAAAATATAGGACGGGCAAGCTGTATTAACCCCCTGACCATGATATAGGATAAGATATAGGACGGGCAAGCTGTATTATCCCCCTTACCATGATATAGAATAAAATATAGGACGGGCAAGCTGTATTTACCCCCTGACCATGATATAGGATAAGATATAGGACGGGCAAGCTGTATTATCCCCCTGACCATGATATGGGATAAAATATAGGACGGGCAAGCTGTATTTCCCCCCTGACAATGATATAGGATAAAATATAGGACGGGCAAGCTGTATTATCCCCTGACCATGATTTATGATAAAATATAGGACGGGCAAGCTGTATTATCACCCTGACCATGATATAGGATAAAATATAGGACGGGCAAGCTGTATTATCCCCCTTACCATGATATAGGATAAAATATAGGATGGGCAAGTTGTAATATCCCCCTGACCATGATATGGGATAAAATATAGGATGGGCAAGCTGTATTTCCCCCCTGACCATGATATATTATAAAATATAGGACGGGCAAGCTGTATTATCCCCCTGAATATGATATAGGATAAAATATAGGACGGGCAAGCTGTATTATCCCCCTGACCATGATATGGGATAAAATATAGGACGGGCAAGCTGTATTTTCCCCCTGACCATGATATGGGATAAAATATAGGATGGGCAAGCTGTATTTTCCCCCTGACCATGATATATTATAAAATATAGGACGGGCAAGCTGTATTATCCCCCTGAATATGATATATGATAAAATATAGGACGGGCAAGCTGTATTATCTTCCTGACCATGATATGGGATAAAATATAGGACGGGCAAGCTGTATTTTCCCCCTGACCATGATATATGATAAAATATAGGACGGGTAAGCTGTATTATCCCCCTGAATATGATATGGGATAAAATATAGGACGGGCAAGCTGTATTATCCCCCTGACCATGATATAGGATAAAATATAGGACGGGCAAGCTGTATTATCCCCCTGACCATGATATGGGTAAAAAATAAAGGACGGGCAAGCTGTATTATCCCCCTGACCATGATATGGGATAAAATATAGGACGGGCAAGCTGTATTATCCCCCTGACCATGATATAGAATAAATTATAGGATGGGCAAGCTGTATTATCCACCTGACCATGATATGGGATAAAATATAGGACGGGCAAGCTGTATTATCCCCCTGACCATGATATGGGTAAAAAATAAAGGACGGGCAAGCTGTATTATCCCCCTGACCATGATATGGGATAAAATATAGGACGGGCAAGCTGTATTATCCCCCTGACCATGATATGGGATAAAATATAGGACGGGCTAGCTATATTTTCCCCCTGACCATGATATATGATAAAATATAGGACGGGCAAGCTGTATTATCCCCCTGAATATGATATATGATAAAATATAGGACGGGCAAGCTGTATTATCCCCCTGACCATGATATGGGATAAAATATAGGACGGGCAAGCTGTATTATCCCCCTGACCATGATATATGATAAAATATAGGACGGGCAAGCTGTATTATCCCCCTGACCATGATATAGAATAAATTATAGGATGGGCAAGCTGTATTATCCACCTGACCATGATATGGGATAAAATATAGGACGGGCAAGCTGTATTTTCCCCTGACCATGATATAGGATAAGATATAGGACGGGCAAGCTGTATTATCCCCCTGACCGTGATATATGATAAAATATAGGACGGGCAAGCTGTATTATCCCCCTGACCATGATATGGGATAAAATATAGGACGGGCAAGCTGTATTATCCCCCTGACCATGATATATGATAAAATATAGGACGGGCAAGCTGTATTATCCCCCTGACCATGATATAGAATAAAATATAGGATGGGCAAGCTGTATTATCCACCTGACCATGATATGGGATAAAATATAGGACGGGCAAGCTGTATTATCCCCTGATCATGATATAAAATAAAATATAGGACGGGCAAGCTGTATTATCCCCCTGACCGTGATATAGGATAAAATAATAGAATTGAGGATGATGTTGGTTGTGTATTCAGCAAAATTCACAAATCGAAAACTAGAATATCAAAGAATCTCCGAGTGTAAAGGTGTTTGTGGACAGGTTAAACCAAATAAAGAAAAAGGGATTCTCGATGACGAACATTCAGACCCTGTGCATACGATATCAGAGAGTACCACAGAAAACAACACAAGGGCTGATTTCTTGCTGAGGGCATTGAAGAGAAATATAAACATTAGAAGCTTTTATAACCTTTTGCAGATGAGCTTCAAACAGATATGAAATTGAAAGAACAGAATATTGATATAAGTACTTCGAATTAGTGTTGCCGCGTAAAATACGCTATATAATTTCGCTAAATGGAAACTGCTGGACTTTTGACAGGAAATTCGAGGAAAGGAACTGGCATTGTAATAAAACCCCAAAGGAAGTTCTCCCATGTATAATAAGCATGAGTTTTGCATTTATCAATGTTTGTCGACGTTTAGAGACCTCCGATGATCCACATTATCGCTCAAAAGACAGATTCAGATACTTTCTAATTTTGCGAAGAAATGAAGAATCCTGATTCAATTTATATATTCTGTATAATTCAAATTTAAAACATTAACAAAGATGTTTTGTTAACAGAGAACTATCTTTTTATTGGAGACACCAGCTGAGACAAGGCCACGAAGGTTAAAAGGTTCATTCTATTGTGTAGCTCCAAACATGGAAAAGTTGCTTTAATAGAGCTAACAACCATAGGATTCGCGCAATCATAGGATTGGCTGATAATTTTGAAACTGTCTTGTAAACACACAACAAATGAAACATTGTATTTTTTGTCAAATAATAAACGATATGATTCGTATAAATCAATTGTTATGAAATTGCACCCAGTGACCTCGCCAATGTGACAATACGCACGTGCGGAAGAAGCATTTTGTTACAAAAAACACAAATGGGCACTGCACTGTCAGTTCTCGGCCGATGTTCATCATTGACAACTCAAAAGTTAGCTTTTGGACTCTTCTATTCAATTATGTAAGTTTTGTGTTCGATTTATTAATTTTCATCTTTCAGCATTGAAGAGAGTTTAGTGCGCGAAGTCTATGGTTGTTCATGTCTTTTGCGCAAAGACGTGACTCTGACTTGTCAATCTTGTCAGAATATAAGATATGCACATCGCTTTTTAAGATAAAGTAATGATAAGTTTTTCTAATGGATATACCCCACTCCAGCACACATATAGATAACTGTTCATTTATTTATTGATTACTTATTTATTGACAAAGACCAAAATGCGCGAAATCGGCGGTCGTTAGCCCTACAAGATTGAAATTTATAAAATAATTTTCCTCCGTTTTGTAAACAAATCCGATTGTATTCATCATATTGAGGAGTGTGGTTCAAATGTGAAATTTTGTTCAAAAATGAAATATATATAAGAAGTTGACTCTAACATTCCAAATTAAAAAAAGATTTGCGTACTTGCCAAGTGTGGTGTCATTTTCTCCAGAAATTTCAACATAGTCATACGGACAATTTGTGCCACCTTCGAGGGAGAAGTCCTGAAATGTGAAGGAGATACGCTTATCATCCGACACGGTGATGTTCCATATACAGAGAGCGTTGTTTGGATAGTTAGAGTATCCATAGTTTGGGCTGTAGAAATATCCATTCTGATCAGCCTGGAAATAAAAATGAACCTTGTTTATAAATCAGCTTTATTTTCAAAATTACGAATATATAATTTATATAGAGAAATGTTGGTCCTAAATGGCGTAAACCAAATAATACTCACACTGCTCAAAGAGCCTCCACACGATGAACCTGCAACATGACAGTTATTTCTCTTATTAGTTCTTATTTGTAAGCTGGAGGATTAACTGATTAACAATTTGGTTACATAATTTCATTCAAATCCTGTCATAAAAAAATAACTGTTATGATTTATTGCTATATCAATTCCTTGTTGGAAAACCTGATATAACTTCACCTTGGCCTGATCCACTTCCGCTTCCGCTTCCACTTCCAGTTGCACTTCCGGTTGCACTTACGCCTTGAAAAGTAAAAATGTAACTTACAGTATTTTGTATATATATATATATATATATATATATATATATATATATATATATATATATATATATATATATATATATATATATATATATATATATATATATGTTTAACAAGTTTAACAAGTAAAATAAGATATATTATTTCATCATGGTGTATATATATATATATATATATATATATATATATATATATATATATATATATATATATATATATATATATATATATATATATATATATATATATATATATATATACATGCGTATATATATACATTTTGTATATATATATACATGAGTTTTGCATTTTAGTTTTCAGAACGAATCCACACCATGATGACATCTGACATCTGGAATTGATAACTTTAACTTCCGCATTATTGGAGAACATATATATATATATATATATATATATATATATATATATATATATATATATATATATATATATATATATATATATATATATATATATATATATATATATATATATATATATATATGTTTAACAAGTTTAACAAGTAAAATAAGATATATTATTTCATCATGGTGTATATATATATATATATATATATATATATATATATATATATATATATATATATATATATATATATATATATATATATATATATATATATATATATATATATACATGCGTATATATATACATTTTGTATATATATATACATGAGTTTTGCATTTTAGTTTTCAGAACGAATCCACACCATGATGACATCTGACATCTGGAATTGATAACTTTAACTTCCGCATTATTGGAGAACATCATGTGTCAGACTGTGATTTCCATGCCATTTTCAAGCCAATTTCTTGACTCAACCCTATGGCAACTTTTTAATCTCCTGTTCCTTTTTCCATTATCAGCTCTAAAGCCAGGTACGTTAATAGTGATCTGACCTTTTCATAAGCTCCCAAATTATTGTCTAGTTTATGTCACAGGCCCTCGAAATGACAACCTACCCAGTCACAGATATACAAGGACAAAAGCTTCACCCTTTAGGCACGGACTTCAGCTCATATGAGACATTGTCACATAAATTTGACTCGGCACGGAATCGAAATCACAACATTCATCACAGACGAACTGATTTGCGATCTTCACAAAGGACAAACTGTTATTGAAGAAACTAATTTTTTTAAAGAAATAATATATCTTATTTTACTTGTTAAACATGTGAGAAATAAAGGCCAAAGTCTTGGGATTTATTATATGCACTCGCGCATACTGATTGAGGAGGCGATAGCTCAGATTTGTTATAATTATACAGAGCACTGATTTGTTCCAAACTTGATTGTGGATCAGCACATCCATCACGTATTAAAATGCTTGATTCAGTCCAAAATCAAGGTTTGAAACTTTACTATGGTGCATACAAAATATCATTTGCAAATGGCTTTGCAGTTGAGGCAAATGAGCTGCTTCTGCATTTAAGAAGAGAAAAGCTTGCCTTTGAGTATGCTGCATATATTTTTACAAATCCAGAAAATGGTATATCATACAATATTCAAACCCATCGATGTTTTTAAAAGTAAACCAATAACAACCCTGACTTTTGGATAACACATAAAAGAATCTTTGGAAATAAATCCAAATCAAAGAGCCTGTTTTCAATATCAAATTCCAAAAACGCCTCTGTGGACATGTGTGCCTTTGAATATTAAATATACCTTTGTCCGAGTCAAAGAAAGACTTTAAAAATCTATTTTTGCTGGGTATCAGTGTATATCATTTTAGTCTACAGAATTACCAATTTAGTTTACAGAACTTCATTCTCTGTATCGAGTATGTAGAGATTTCTACATTTCGGTTACTGTATATTTTTTATCTTGTTTGCCAGCCTTGAAAGCAAACAATTGGAAAAATCCTTCCATTTACAAAATCCGCAAACATGACTCCGGAAAATTCAATAATATTGGTTTCTGAGACATTTTGGTATCCAAGCAAATGAGACTGTGGACCGAGCTGCCAAAGGGGCCAATGATTGGATAAACATACGATTGATGTAGATAATCCCGATACAGCGTATAAAAAAGACATTACCATGTTGTGTTCTTAATGGCAAATGCATTGGGATGAAGCTACGTTTATTATATTGCATGAAATTAAGCCTGTTCTTGGTAAGGCTGAAATGCTTGTAGAAAGAACTGTAGAGAAGAGTCAGTTGTAAGTAGTGTTATATTGGGACATAATTATTTGCGCCAACACCATATTCATCAAGACAATGTGGCATCTGCTGAATTATTAGAATGAAATAAATCAAATATTCAAGGAATGTTTCTTTTTAACTTTAAATTCCTATTAAAAAAACCATATCAATTTCATTTAATTGTCTTCAATTTCTTATATAGGGACTATATTTTCTTGAGAAAGTCCCAGAGTTTGGTTGTGATGTGTCTAGGGCAGGTATGCCTTATCACAATCAATTATATCATCTGCTTTGATAGCAACATGTGGACTCACTAAAAGGCAAGACTGAGCTATTATAATATCCTATGACCATGGTAATTTTTGTCGTGAGCCACCAAAGTGTGCGACTTTGGGGCATCTATGAGAGGTAGGGTGATGTTGGACACATCCTGGTTATGTACATCTGGTGATATTCACCCCCTGTAATGTTGTGATGTGACCTAAAAAGACCCCTCTACTGCATAAATAAACACAAAATTGAAATATTTTTGCAAACGTAGAATATACAACTTTACACACAAAAGAAAGGTTTGCTAGTTGTCCGAGTTTCAACTGCCAGTTTCAGACAGTTGCCAGTCACTGTAGTCTTCATTTCTGGCAACTTCAAAATGATGAGAAAATATAAATATCATTTTCGAATAGGAAAGTGGATACAAATTCTTTAAAAAAAAAAGACTTTCTTGTTATACAAACCTTCTGAAGACTTGTGTATTAAATACATATATTGATACGGACAGAAACAAACGGTGTCTATTAAAAAGTGGAAATGAATATCGATGTATAAGATGCATTTTTGTGATATTCACTAATCATTTTATAAAAGATCATCAAAGGCATAATGAAAATGTTCACAAAACACTGACCTGCCTGTGTCATCGAGGCTGACATATATAATATAGCAGCGGGCATCCATATTATGGTTACATATAAACCTTGCACCGCCATGTTGTTCAGAATAACTGTCACTTAGAATATTAGACTCTCTCTATATACACACGGTTATGCTTCACGTGGTTTGGTCAAAATTCACGGAAGAGTGACGCTCCACTTGGACTTTTTAAGTCATCCAAAAACATATGATTGGAATGAACTGATTGGATATTGAGGTGTTGTAAAACATGTTTCTCAACAGGAGTAACTTCGTTGTGCAAGTGAAAATATTTATTTAGATTTTACATAAAGAACAGGGGAAATGTATTGACCAAATATAAAAGGCAGAAATGAGTCAGTAACCTGAGTTCAACTGGCTACCCATGTCATATTCACACCTTATGCCCAAGAAAGGAGCGTAACTGTAAACCTTATTGGCTTCTGTCCTTCAAATCAACACAAATATGTTTTATCAATGTCACGGTCATTGAAATATCATCACCCGATTATATCATCATAATATCCATCGTCCTGTGGACAAGGGGTGATCAAGGCTGAAGGGGACAACTCTGACCTGGTACACACCGCTGGCATATTGACAGGTTGACAGCACTGAGCGACTGTCGATGCTTATCTGTACATTTAGAACCTGACTATAAATATTGCCTGATATAATGTGACGGTCTTACCTGAGACAACCTTGCCGACCATGTAGGACCTGAAGCATGTCCAGAAATGCCAGTATTGACCAGAAGAACACAACAGACACATTTCTCATCATAGAATCATGTTTTGCGTGTGACTCTATTTGAAGGAAATGTACACCATAAATTTGTTTATAATTTAATCAAGTAAGGTTTGATGAAGTCAATACCAATCGCTGACACTGACTTGTTATTTTGGGTTGCAAAATATACTTTGGGGTTATTAATATGAACATAAATATACTTTAGTGTTACTGATATAAATATAAATAAACTTTGGTGTTTTTATGAGAGGTTAGATATTATTTAACCGAGGTTAGAGGTGAACAGAATCACGCCCCCCTTAAGGCCCAGCATGAGGGCCGTTCATGCTCAGGCTAACTCACCTGTATAACTCACCTGCCAGATGCCACCACAGGCCACCGGTCAGTGGTGGGTCAGTAGACATTCGAATTCTGTTCACCTCCAACCCGCCCTTCTGCTATGAATTAAATGTATTATGGGTTTTGGGTTTTCATGCCAAGTTTTCACCATGATTTACTATTTGTTACATTGTAACATGTATCTGTTACCATGTCCTGTTACATGCCAAGGTTATGCCTCAGTCACATTTGCACCGGGCGCCGGCCGGGCAGTAACAATCGGTCGACTTCCCAGTCTGCCGGGTGCCGGGGAGTTTATAAGCAACAATCTGAGATATGCCGTAGCTGTGGTCACATTATTAAAGGGCACCGCACGGCACATGCAAGACTGAATGGCACAGACGTCTGTAGGATATCTTAAAGACGTCTAGATCATTGACAGACGTCTGTAGGATATCCTAAAGACGTCTGTCTCATTTTACAGACGTCTGAAAGACATCATAAAGACGTCTATGATATATCGCAGGGAGCCCGTGGGATCATCTGACGATGGTCTATAAACACATGAAATAAATATAATCCTATTTTCACCGCACGATGCCACCGGCAGCCCAAAGATAATCTGCCGATGTGCCTGCGGGACACTGCCAGGACCCTGCCGTGCACTTTAAGATGATATTTGCTGATAAGACATCGGGGAAACGCCGGCAACTTTTATGTGGCAATAAAAGTTCCCGATGACCAGGCAGACGTCTTGAAGATGCCCAATTGTGGCCGATGATCTCTCGGTGCCTGCACGGCAATCTGAAATGCCTGCCGATTTTGTAAAAATTACCCATCGGCCGGGCATCTTTACTGAAATCGGCGCAAATGTGACTGAAGCATTAATGGGCATTTAACTACGGTATTCAGGCTCCTAGCCGTCGAGTAACAAAACCTAGTGGATTAAGAGATGTTTTGTATTAATGATTGATTATGTGCTTGGTGTGCGGTGTGTTTGTGATTTACACCCGTGCTTTATGTTAATAAAGCATAATTCCACAAATTAGTATATGTATGACGTTCTCTCTCTAAATATAAATAGCAATTCATCAGAATAATTTCTGGCCGCTAGAGGAAGCCAATGAGAGCTTTACGTGTCTCTGTTATGTGATCTTCTTTGTTTGCATAATTAATCAAGGTTTTAATTTTGCCAGGTCCTTCTAATATCGGTTCCATTAATGTCAGTCTATTTTGGAATGGCTGATATACAAGTATGTTTGGAATTGTTAATACCCCGATCACATTTTTACATTACAGTAAAGATGCCCAGCCGATGGGTTTAAAAAAAAAATAGAATCGACCGGCAAGCCAGGGTGCTATTAGGATACCGAGAGATCATCAGCCAAATTTGGCCAATTTTTGGATGTCGTATGGGTCATCGGGGACTTAAAGCTGCAACAAAAAAGTTTCTGGCGTTTCCATGATGTCTTTATCTGTCGTGTTCTTTCAAATGAGATTTGGTGAGAATACATCGTCCAAATGCCGGTAACATTTATGTTGCAGCTGAAAGTTCCCGACGACCTTTACGCCGTCTTAAAAATGCCCAATTGTGGCCGATGATATACTTGCAAATGTGGTAGTTAAGATTTCCATTTGTTTAGTTGCTAGGTAAACATTTCTGTTAAAAGATGGGTTGGATCAATTTAAGTCATGAGTTTGTGGAATATGACTTTGCAGTCCAGATAAATACGATCGATGAGATGGCTAAGCAATAAATGAACAACACATACTAGAAAGGCTGGACACTTTATTACATTGGCAACATGTTAAGCAGTATAGATGGATTGATACAACAGCAAGTACTGCTGTGTTTTGTACAATATTCTCATATCATTATGATTAGCATCGCACATATAAGTTTAATGACAGCGATATATATTGTTATATTCAACAGAATAAAAAAGAAAAAAACACACTCGCATTTGCTTCAGGGTCACTATGATGACTAAATCAGAGAGAGAAGGCCAAATACTTGTGTCATCAAGCATGCCGTCTATGTCAGATAAAATCACAGAGATATCAGAGAAATATCTCACCAATATATATTTACAATTTTGACATACGGTAGGGACCAAATGTAGTATGCATGACCCTTTATTTCAGTCTAGAACCTCATGTCTTTAATGCGCATGGGTAATCCTTTTATATAAGAACGTGAGTCATATTCAGGATAGGCGCCCTCTATAGGACATATTGTAAACTGCTGAAATAATAAAGTCATGAACATAATAAGTATCCTATTTCTTGCCAGAGAATCACCTGGACACACTCTCCTTCCAGCGCCAAACGCAAACAGTCTGAAATAACAAAAGAAAAACAGAAACAAAAATAAAAGTACATGTTAATGTGTTTCCACAAGTCTTTAAATCTTTGAAAAAATACGGATTGGTGATTCCTGAATTATTGAGACAGGATGTATGAATTTATCAAAATGTATTGCAAGCAGCAGACTGAGTTGACGCTAGAAATTTGCATCATGCTTGCCTGATATACCAGGGGAAAAGAACTTCACGTTCGTGCTTAGCGTTACTTTGGAAACATGGTGGTGACTTTTTGGGTCCTCTGGGAATATATTGGTTGATTTGTGTTAAGAGAACATGTTACCTCATACCCCAGTCACATTTGCGCCGATTTCAGAGGCTCGGCTGATTATACACCCTTAGGGAGAGAACGCCACACATAATAATTAATTTGTGGACTTACGCTTTATTTAAATAAAGCACGGGTAATAAACACAAACACGGTACACCAAGCACAAAAATTAAACATCGTTACAAATTACTAATAATCACTGTGACAAGTTACATGGCGGGCTGTAAAGCCCAGATACCAAAGGTAGAAACAGTCAACCGAGGCATGTAGCAAAGACATGGTAACAAGCAGTGTTGACATGGTAACAAGCAGTGTTGACATGGTAACAAGCAGTGTTGACATGGTAACAATTGGTAAATACAGTGAAATCTTGGCATGGAAACCATTATATTCTAAACAGTAGGGCGGGTTGGAGGTGAACAGAAACTGAATGACTATTGACCCGCCACTGACCGGTGGCCAGTGGTGGCATCTGGCAGGTGAGTTGGTTACCTGAGCATGAGCAACCCTCATGCTGGCATTTAGCAAGACGTGATTCTGTTCACCTCTAACCGCGGTTAAATACCTCTAACCTCTCATTGTATAATGTGACCACACCCAAGCATATCTTTGATTACCAGAGATGAATTCCCCGGCGCTTGCGTCCCAGGCACAGGGGAGTTCATAAATGGTAATCAGAGATATGCCGAAGCTGTGGTCACATTATACATGTGTGCTGTAGGATATCCTAAAGATGTCTATATGATATCGTAGGGAGGCCCAAGGATAATCCGACGATGGCCTCTGAACACAAGAAATAAAACTAATCATATTTTCCACCGTACGATGCCCCCATCAACCCTAAGATAATCTTATGATATGCCTGCGGGACATGCACGGGAGCCTACCGTGTACTTTAAGACGATATTTGGTGATAAGACATCATGGAAACCCCAGGAACTGTTACAGCTGAAAGTTTCCGAAGACCCATACAACGTCTTAGAATTGCCCAAATATGGCCGATAATTTCCCGGTGCCCTGGCGGCACCCTGGCGGCACCCTGGCGGCACCCTGGCGGCACCCTGGCGGCACCCTGGCGGCACCCTGGCTTGCCAGCCAAAAACATCGGCCGGGCATCTTTACTGAAATCGGCACAAATGTCACTGGGGTATTAGTGGGCCGATTCTTACTTCCCGGCCAGCGCCCGTTGCAAATGTCACTGTGGTATTAGTGGGCCGATTCTTACTTCCCGGCCAGCGCCCGTTGCAAATGTCACTGTGGTATTAGTTGGCCGATTCTTACTTCCCGGCCAGCGCCCGTTGCAAATGTCACTGTGGTATTAGTCGGCCGATTCTTACTTCCCGGCCAGCGCCCGTTGCAAATGTGACTGTGGTATTAGTCGGCCGATTCTTACTTCCCGGCGGGCGCCCGTTGCAAATGTGACTGTGGTATTAGTCGGCTGATTCTTACTTCCCGGCCAGCGCCCATAGCAAATGTCACTGTGGTATTAGTGGGCCGATTCTTACTTCCCGGTCAGCGCCCGTAGCAAATGTCACTGTGGTATTAGTCGGCCGATTCTTACTTCCCGGCCAGCGCCCGTAGCAAATGTCACTGTGGTATTAGTCGGCCGATTCTTACTTCCCGGCCAGCGCCCGTTGCAAATGTGACTGGGGTATCAGTGAAATCTATCTAAATAACATGATATTTCAATCATAGATCAACAAAAACGTGAGAATGTACAGCGAGCAGAGGGCATGACGTTATCTCAAGGTACACATGCGCAAGAGGTCCTTATTAAGTGAATTAATCTGACACCTGTAAATGTCACTCTAAGCATTGCTACCACAAAAGGAAGTCCTTATATTGGATACAATTTTCACTTGTTCACTTTCAGTTTTCACCAGGCAGTTAAAGTTATGTACTACAAAAATGACTAACCTCGCACCAAAATGTCCATCCACACAGCAAATAAAGGAGTTAGTAGAATATTACCATTATAAATGCGGTATGATGCGGTAAATAAGGGAAAATTACTTTGCATACTAGTTTAAAGGGGTTATAGGAAGTATAATTGCAAGGTCAATGTAACAAGAACGTGTAGAAATCAAGTTTTATTTCATCAGGGATATGTTTTAAGTCCAAAGGAAATATTGAGTTAACACCCGTTATCTAGCACGGGGCATCACCTCGAATGTTCTGAACAGTGCCACATCGTAAGGGCCTGGCACACACTCCTGCATATAAGCAAGCTCTACGTCAGAAAACTAAAAACTGCGTGGGAACCTCGTCTATTTACTTGTGTCAGGAATTGGCAATTATTTTAAAAGGTTTTCATTCCCCATGTATTACTCTCTTACTTTGTTGAAAAAGGTGGACGTGTGACATGCGCTCTTTTGACTGTAACTATAAATCCGTAACTGGTACCGCAAGGTCATCAATAAGTTCATGCTGTTCCCATCAAGTAGCTTCATTTTTTCACTCTCGTGGTGCTTACCTGGCTGAAACACAGGAATGTGACAGCCCCGTGAACAATAAAACAAATACTGGGTGTGAGCTGTATGCACTTGTTTTATTTGAACAATGCACATTTTGATCAGGACTATTTGGGAATGAAGGCATTGGTCATAAGTCAATGTCACAAATGTGGAGATATATCAACTATACCACCTGCTTGCTGACTCCTCGTACGTGCTCTATATACATCATGTCATGTATCTTCCAAACAACAGTTTAGTATACTGTGTGAATGATTGCATATTTCTGTATTTATTGATCCAGAAACTACTTTCTTACTTGGTGAGAATGCGTCACTGTGCAACAGGCCCTCTTTAGTGATGGATTTGAAAATATGGAGTTAATATATGAAGGTAAGAACAAAAGAAATGTTTCAAAAATATTGATATGAGATCAGATATGATAAGGTCAAATTCCTAATACATGCTTATTTCAAAACAATTTAGCTATCTATCACGTTGCGACGTGGTCGCTGGACAACAGTTTTGCTGCCAAACACCCATTCCCTGCAAGCCGGACCCCTCCTCCCCCTGGATCAACCCCTAGTATGAGCCACAGGGAATCTGAAAAGTTAAGATAGTGTCGAAATTGTGTGATGTGATTAACGCAATGTCAACTCTCTCTTTACTCATATACAACAAAAGGTATGAAAGCTTAAATCACAACCTTGGATGAGATCATTTTTATTCCATGTATAAAGTTATCAATTTTACTTTTATGAACTTGAGGTGTGGATATTTCTGATCTTTGCCATCCAATCCTTATATTCAGTGTTTCAAAATTAAACCTAGCCCTAGGCCTACCTTAATTAATATTTCTGCCCAAATCTGAGATCACTTGTACAAAAATCCAAAAAGCCTGTGATCCAATTGAGGGAATGATGGAAATCAATAGTGTCCAAAACAATACTTTAATCCTGTGCTCAGTGGGGTGTGACAATGCCTTGTTGTTCTTTGCAAATATTATGACCAATTAAACAACAGGGGGCACAAAATTTGTAACTTTCCTAGGGAATGATATTATTTAGAGGGTGTTCCACCACTGAATCACCGGTCTTTTCTTATTTCTCTTGGAACACAATTTTCAACTTCGTCAAAGAAATATTTTAAAAGGCATAAGGTAAAATTTTCACTTTTAAAAAATGCTTTGTTATCATATCCTTGAATGCATATGTTCACCAACACCTTCAATGATAATATTGTTAATAGTAAGATAGATGTGAAGGAGGGGTCTGAGTCATGATATGCAAGATTAATACGGAGTTGTGATACAGAATGTGTGAGTTTGTGTTGCCATTTTATTTTGAGTTGGTAGTACGTGTGTCCTTTGCTGAAGGCACTGGGTTCGGACTTCCATCATGCTTTATGGTCGAGAAAGGTAGATATCTGCGACTTATTTGTCTCCCATTCCACCGAGCGCTCCCTGACAGGTTATCAAAGGTTGTTGTTTATGTATATGTGACAATGCAAAAGAGTCCCTGTAACAGCTTCTATCTGACCTGATATGACAAGAACAATGTCTTGCAAATAAAGACAATGCCAGACTTGCAGGAGTGTGCCATAAAACCATATCATTTTTTAAGTATATACAATATAGTAGGGGAGCCATTCTCAGAAAGATGCTTATTTTGGGAGTTACCAAAATGCATGGTCTAATTTTAATATATTAAGGTCTATAATCCACAATCAGCTTGGAGCATCTGGAGAGAACTTCGGGTGGTCTCATATATTTACGTAACTGCCTTCGGCTCTGGGGCACACGTGGCTGACAAACTTGTGAGATTTTTAAATACCCAACTCTTTTAGTGATAATTCATATTTTATGCCATGATCATATCTAAAATGTCCCATAAAACGGTAGTTAAAACGGGTTCAATTTAAATAATAAAAATTTAAGACTAGCTGGTTAAGTTTACCTTTTCTGTGCTAAATTAACAAATAACATTACTCTGAACACATTTAAGCCAAAAAAACATAAATCTGTCCCAGTTTTTCATTGTGGATTATAGACCTTAAGGAAAAAGACACATTGGGGGTCAGTTTTTCACGAAAAAAAAATATATGTTGTTCGTTTAGATTTTTGTTGCCATGATAACCAAATCATTTTTATAGCATATTAAAAATAGATAAAATTTTCCCCCTAATGTTATATTTTATGTATTAGAATTCATAAAGTTTGCACACATATGGAATTCATAACATAATTTTGGTGAGAGGTAAAATTAACATATTTTATGGTTGTCATGGTAATAGTTATATGGGATTTTTCTTTAGCCATTTTTCAAAATATGACCTTCCAAAGGTGAACCAAATGGATAGATTTTAACAATTTTTGTCTTGTCATATAATACTATACTCATGCTTTAAATTGAAATTGAATAAATTGAGACTATGATACAAATTCTAATTGTGTATATATATATAGCCATGGCAACCATTTATAACATATCAAGTTGTTTCAGAATAATCTCAGAATTACATATTTTTGGGTTCATGTTCATTTATTATTTGTGAAAAGAATTTTTTATTGGGCATGGATATGTTGGTCTAATTTTACTTCTGACCAAAAGTATGTTATGGATTCCATTGTTACCATGATTTGTTACCATGGTAACAATGATATCTCAAAATCTAAATGAACAACATATATTTTCATGAAAAACTGACCCCCAATGTGTCTCCTTCCTTAATATTCTAAAATTAGACCATGTATTTTACAAGAGTATTTTCCAATTTCCTTAAATGAGCATGTTAAAACTTATATGTTGATATCAGTTGCCGAGAATAAATATCTGAGAACATGTTGTGTGAGAAAATATTTCTTGTAAGCACATTGATGAAAAAGGTCAGTCAAAAAAGTATGCTACATGAAGCAACAAGATTGATGTGTAAAGGTGAATGAAGGGAAATCAGTCAAGCGAACATGCACACAACGTAAACTAAAGGTGTATGACTCAAAACAACCTAAAATATGTGCCAAAACGCTGTATTTTGTTGTCACGATTATATATTGGTGTCACGACTTGTCAATAACTTTATTTTGTTTTCACAAGTTTAGTTTGTTTTCAAGGATTATATGTAAACAGACAATTAACACCACACATTAAAAGACCCTATAACTCCGTGAATGTAATTTCATGCTGTACTGTCAAAGATCAGCCAAAAGTACATGCGCTCACATGTATACATATCACCTTTTAGAAATGGTGTCAATGCCTCCATATGTAGTTCTGTAATTTCATGGTTATTTATTTGTTTTAATAGTATGAATGATATGGAATTGGAATTTGTTTATTTCAAAAACATATAAAATACTGCAATATTTTTTTCCGTAAAATACAATCATGATTTTAATGAAGAAATATGTGTAGTAATAATGATTCGGTGTTTGATGATTTGCCCATTATCTCCTTCATTGGTACCCTGACTGGACACTTTCCTCTGAAAAAAGACTTATTTCAAAATCTGGGACAACAACTGTAGTAATAATTTACAAATATATGTATTGTACTTTCATCTGCGCAACATAGCTAGTGACAGAAGAGAGAACATTCCAAACTTAGCTCCAACATTTCAACCTTTTCGTTTTGTCAGGGAATGGATCCGACTATCAGAATAATGGTAGTTCCAACTACAAGTCTTAAATCATAAATGAATAATAATGTTTCCTTGAGATATAATTGTTTCTATTACCAGCACATCTGAGTGATGTTTGAGACAGGTTTGTAGCTTATTTTTACTCCAATTATTGTGAGGCCACCTTGTATATTCTGTAATACTCTTGTATATTGATTGTACTTGAACACATTATTTTTTGTAATTCTTCAATCATTTTGATTGCCAATAAATACACTTCTTATCTTATCTTATCTTATCTATAGTATCAAAATCAGCCCTCTATAGTATCAAAATCATGCTCATCATGGCCTCGGACCACTATTATAATTCCCCATTGAAAACCATAGTAAATGCCTCACCTTCAAAAATTCATAAAAAATATATGTATCGACCTAGGGTATTTTGAACAATACTTATCAGATGGCGAAAATATTCATCTATCTAAAAGCAGAGTATGAAGTGAGGTTGACCATTGATTTTTTTTGCTAGGACCTGTTAAAGCACCACCTACCTTGAAAACAAAGAACAGAACATGAGAATATAGGAATGAGCCCCTGACAGCAAAGATCAATATATATTCCCTTCAATTATTCTCATTATTTTGCGAATAACTTCGAGAAAACAAGCCATTATTCATTTTATGTCTAATGTGATCTGCATCTCGTTATTATCATGTATAATAAGGGGGGAGTAGGAAGTTATCAAGCACTACTTTCGTATGCCCTGGTCCCACATACCAAATAGTAGACTCCGGTCTCTAGTGCAAACGTGTATCTGGCCCATTTAGACATACACATCCCATCATTTCAGGCAATATATGGTGATGGAAAAAACCAATGTCTATGTAGGCCGTATATGCCTAATGCACATGTCCATACAACAAGTAGAAACAAGTGATTTAATAGTAGTTTGCCCATTTGTTATGCTATAATCTTGTAATGTTGCATCCGACATGAGGATCTCCTTCCAACAGTGGCATTTGCGATGCTATAACCTTTCAATACTGCAATAAATATAAGTATCTACTTACCACAATGCCCTTCGGTATCTCATAGCCTTGTAGTGTTGTGTCACACATGGCCTTATGAGGTAGTGCCTTTCAATACTGCAATAAATATAAGTATCCACTTACCACAGTGTTCTTTAGTGTGTTATAATCGTGTTTTGTTGTAATGGTGAGTGTCCACTTACCACAGTGCCCTTTGGGATGTCATAATCTTGTAATGTTATGTCACTTATAATGGTGAGTATCCACTTACCACAGTGCCCTTCTGTATATCATGACATTGTAATGTTGTGTCACACATAATGGTGAGTATGCACTTACCACATTGCCCTTTGGGATGTCATAACCTTGTAATGTTGTGTCATTGACAATGGTGAGTATCCACTTACCACAGTGCCCTTCAGTATGTCATAATCTTGTAATGTTGTGTCACTTATAATGGTGAGTATGCACTTACTACAGTGCCCTTTGGGATGTCATAACCTTGTAATGTTGTGTCATTTACAATGGTGAGTATGCACTTACCACAGTGCCTTTTGGTATGCCATAAGCTTGAAATGTTGTGTCAGTTATAATGGTGAGTATGCACTGACCACAGTGCCCTTCGGTATATCATGACATTGTAATGTTGTGTCACACATAATGGTGAGTATGCACTTACCACAGTGCCCTTTGGGATGTCATAACCTTGTAATGTTGTGTCATTGACAATGGTGAGTATCCACTTACCACAGTGCACTTCAGTATGTCATAATCTTGTAATGTTGTGTCACTTATAATGGTGAGTATGCACTTACTACAGTGCCCTTTTGGATGTCATAACCTTGTAATGTTGTGTCATTTACAATGGTGAGTATGCACTTACCACAGTGCCTTTTGGTATGCCATAAGCTTGAAATGTTGTGTCACACATAATGGTGAGTATGCACTTTCCACAGTGCCCTTTGGGATGTCATAACCATGTAATGTTGTGTCATTGACAATGGTGAGTATCCACTTACCACAGTGCCCTTCAGTATGTCTTAATCTTGTAATGTTGTGTCACTTATAATGGTGAGTATGCACTTACTACAGTGCCCTTTGGGATGTCATAACCTTGTAATGTTGTGTCATTTACAATGGTGAGTATGCACTTACCACAGTGCCCTTTGGTATGTCATAAGCTTGAAATGTTGTGTCACTTATAATGGTGAGTATGCACTGACCACAGTACCCTTCGGTATGTCATAACATTGTAATGTTGTGTCGTACATAATGGTGAGTATGCACTTACCACAGTGCCCTTTGGTATTTCATAGCCTTATAATGTTGTGTCACACATAATGGTGAGTATCCACTTACCACAATGCCCTTCGGTATCTCATAGCCTTGTAGTGTTGTGTCACACATGGCCTTATGAGGTAGTGCCTTTCAATACTGCAATAAATATAAGTATCCACTTACCACAGTGTTCTTTAGTGTGTTATAATCGTGTTTTGTTGTAATGGTGAGTATGCACTTACCACAGTGCCCTTTGGGATGTCATAACCTTGTAATGTTGTGTCACACATAATGGTGAGTATGCACTTACCACAGTGCCCTTTGGGATGTCATAACCTTGTAATGTTGCGCCACACATAATGGTGAGTATGCACTTACCACAGTGCCCTTTGGGATGTCATAACCTTGTAATGTTATGTCACTTATAATGGTGAGTATGCACTTACCACAGTGCCCTTCGGTATCTCATAATCTTGTAATGTTATGTCACTTATAATGGTGAGCATGCACTTACCACAGTGCCCTTCGGTATCTCATAGCCTTGTAGTGTTATGTCACTTATAATGGTGAGTATGCACTTACCACAGTGCCCTTCGGTATCTCATAATCTTGTAATGTTATGTCACTTATAATGGTGAGCATGCACTTACCACAGTGCCCTTCGGTATCTCATAGCCTTGTAGTGTTGTGTCACACATGGCCTTATGAGGTAGTGCCAGTGGTATGTGGGTCATGTATCGTAGGATTTCCAATATGGTGGCCTCCATATAGGGCATATTACGACGGTCACTGAGTCTTAGCTGCCTTTGCCCAAGGACCTCATCTATTTCTCTGTATCGCAGGGTGCATGGCCATGACGGCCAGGTATGTACACAGCAATGTTGCTGTTGTATCAATCGCTGAAAAAACAAAAAACATTTTCTAAAACCTGAAAACGGAGGAAACATCTGCCAATGACTGTGTATATAGAGAACACATTAGTTATACAAAGAGGACAGATTCACTAAAAGCTGCATCAGGAGAACACATTTACCGATAGTTATACAAAGAGAACACATTCACTAAAAGCTGCATCAGGAAAACACATTTACCGATAGTTATATAAAGAGGACACATTCACTAAAAGCTGCATCAGGAGAACACATTTACCGATAGTTATATAAAGAGGACACATTCACTAAAAGCTGCATCAGGAGAACACATTTACCGATAGTTATATAAAGAGGACACATTTACTAAAAGCTGCATCAGGAGAACACATTTACCGATAGTTATATAAAGAGGACACATTCACTAAAAGCTGCATCAGGAGAACACATTTACCGATAGTTATATAAAGAGGACACATTTACTAAAAGCTGCATCAGGAGAACACATTTACCGATAGTTATATAAAGAGGACACATTCACTAAAAGCTGCATCAGGAGAACACATTTACCGATAGTTATATAAAGAGGACACATTTACTAAAAGCTGCATCAGGAGAACACATTTACCGATAGTTATATAAAGAGGACACATTCACTAAAAGCTGCATCAGGAGAACACATTTACCGAAACTTATACAAAGAGGACACATTTACTAAAAGGTGCATCAGGAGAACACAATTACTGATAGTTATATAACAAGGACACATTAACTAAAAACTGCATCAGGAGAACACATTTACCGATAGTTATTATAAAGAGGACACATTCACTAAAAGCTGCATCAGGAGAACACATTTACCGAAACTTATACAAAGAGGACACATTCACTAAAAGGTGCATCAGGAGAACACAATTACTGATAGTTATATAACGAGGACACATCTACTAAAAGCTGCATCAGGAGAACACATTTACCGATAGTTATATAAAGAGGACACATTCACTAAAAGCTGCATCAGGAGAACACATTTACCGATAGTTATATAAAGAGGACACATTTACTAAAAGCTGCATCAGGAGAACACATTTACCGATAGTTATATAAAGAGGACACATTCACTAAAAGCTGCATCAGGAGAACACATTTACCGATAGTTATATAAAGAGGACACATTTACTAAAAGCTGCATCAGGAGAACACATTTACCGATAGTTATATAAAGAGGACACATTCACTAAAAGCTGCATCAGGAGAACACATTTACCGAAACTTATACAAAGAGGACACATTTACTAAAAGGTGCATCAGGAGAACACAATTACTGATAGTTATATAACAAGGACACATTAACTAAAAACTGCATCAGGAGAACACATTTACCGATAGTTATTATAAAGAGGACACATTCACTAAAAGCTGCATCAGGAGAACACATTTACCGAAACTTATACAAAGAGGACACATTCACTAAAAGGTGCATCAGGAGAACACAATTACTGATAGTTATATAACGAGGACACATCTACTAAAAGCTGCATCAGGAGAACACATTTACCGATAGTTATACAAAGAGGACACATTCACTAAAAGCTGCATCAGGAGAACACATTTACCGATAGTTATTATAAAGAGGACACATTCACTAAAAGCTGCATCAGGAGAACATAATTACTGATAGTTATATAACGAGGACACATTTACTAAAAGCTGCATTAGGAGAACACATTTACCGATAGTTATACAAAGAGGACACATTCACTAGAACTGCATCAGGAGACCACATTTACCGATAGTAATATAAAGAGGACACATTCACTAAAAGCTGCATCAGGAGAACACATTTACCGATAGTTATATAAAGAGGACACATTCACTTAAAGCTGCATCAGGAGAACACATTTACCGATAGTTATATAAAGAGGACACATTTACTAAAAGCTGCATCAGGAGAACACATTTACCGATAGTTATATAAAGAGGACACATTCACTAAAAGCTGCATCAGGAGAACACATTTACCGATAGTTATATAAAGAGGACACATTTACTAAAAGCTGCATCAGGAGAACACATTTACCGATAGTAATATAAAGAGGACACATTCACTAAAAGCTGCATCAGGAGAACACATTTACCGAAACTTATACAAAGAGGACACATTCACTAAAAGGTGCATCAGGAGAACACAATTACTGATAGTTATATAACGAGGACACATTTACTAAAAGCTGCATCAGGAGAACACATTTACCGATAGTTATTATATAGAGGACACATTCACTAAAAGCTGCATCAGGAGAACACATTTACCGATAGTTATTATAACGAGGACACATTTACTAAAAGCTGCATTAGGAGAACACATTTACCGATAGTTATACAAAGAGGACACATTCACTAAAAGCTGCATCAGGAGAACACATTTACTAATAATTGTATTAAGAGGACACATATACCATCGGCTGAATGAAGATGAAATATTTTCCATAGGCTAAATAAAGATACATATTCTAATTAAGATATCACATTCATATTGAAATGGTAAAACGTAAATAGTATCATAGTATCATAGTCCTGGGCTAAAATCTAAATCAAGAGTTCATTACAACCTTTTTCTGTTTCCTTTCTGTACATCACTAGCTGATAGCTTGGCGATATGGTTGATGGAAAAAGCTTAGATACTAATCACGTACACATAGCCACATTTTGGTTTCAAGCAATGTATCTGTAAATGCATTTTTTTCACCGAACATTTCAAATTATTGTTCGATTCATATCATCTTTGCAAGTTAAGGCAAGTCAGAAGAAAAATCTTTCATCGGTTCAATGGATTTGTTTTTCTTGGTGTCTTGGTAAAGATAACAATGCCGTCCATTTAGTGTTGCAGTGAATTCCAATGTATTATACAGGTACATATTCACCAAGAACAAGCAATAGTAGCCATTAGATAATGGAGCTTTAGTTTACAAGCGTATCACTTGGTAAGAATAAATGTTCTACATTTCAACTAGTTCAGTCTACTGTTGCTTTGAAACTGTCAGCATCGCCTCTACAGCGAGTGGGGGATTTTCTGTCATTCTTTCTGTCGTTCAATTTCGATCTTATTTAACTCTTATTTTCAGGGCACTAAAATTGCTATCTGTTTTCTGCGTGGTTCAGAATTTATACAATTTTTCTCAACAACACAAAATCTTAAGGCTATCACTGAACATTCAAGGAGGCTGCAATTTCGAATAACATGACAAGTATCATTAGCCAATGAGAATTGAGACAACAATGAAAGGTGGGACCGAATTCAATATGTAACATGCATTTTAATTTTGCCGAAATGATCGTCTACTTATTCATCGTCAAAATTTACTTGAAATTCACTTTTTCCACAAACAGGATACATTGCCAATCTTATTCAAGTTTCCAAACTAATAAGGGAACTCGACTGTTGCAGTTCTGACTCATGTCATTTTCTTTTTCCTTCATTGTGTTTCTAAATACAGACCCGTGTGGTATTTGTAACGTCTTTTCTTCAATTTTAACCCAATATCAAACTTGACGACGTGAAATGGCCACAGCATTGTGGAGCTTGCAGATAGTTGCGGTCACTCAAAGACAATGGCGAAACGATGCTGAGGTCAAGGAAAAACCAAGAATGTTTTCTGAAAAGCCATGGTTGAAAGCCTGTTGCCAGAGAACGATGTTTAACAGAGTCGTGAGTTAAATATGATGGACAGTATGTGGTCTTTCTACAAATAGTAAATTTGAGGTCTATTTTGACGATGAATATGGGAGTCGCCTGGAAAAATAATTCAACTTGTTAGGGTTATTACGAGGGCAAAAACAGCTATTCCATGGCGAGTGAAACATTATATCAAATGACATATTTTGCCAGGTTTTATACATTCTGTTGCTTCTCTGTTTAGGTCGATATAAGGTGAGTATATGCTTATGATTGTCAATGAAATGTGGGTTACAAGGGATGTGCTTTTTAAAATTTAATATTTAGGACAGAATGTACTGACAGTAATTCTGTGATAAAGGCGGTTCAATACCGGTACGCCAGTGTTATGGCCATTTTATTTTCACTTCCAAAAATATTTTGCAATTTACCATCCCCCCCCCCCCCACACACACACAAATGAATTGCAACAAAATATTCTTTTCCAATATTTAATTGAATATATTTTTAAACATTTATAGTTCAATTGTTAGTTAATAAGATAAGAAATCAAGGGACCCGCATTTTTTTGTTAATTAGCACATTACTTTCATTTCTTAAGGCACGTTCCTATTAGTTTAACAAAATATATCATCGCCAATATTTTTTTTAACTAATGGGTGAATTTCCAAGATATTTAAAGGTAAGATGTATTATAAGTAGATGAATCTTGTCAGTGAATTGTTTTGCACATGCGTGAATACCAAGAACAGCCTGTGCTTCATTCTAATTCTCTCTAGTTTAAACTCATAAACTTCTGAAATAAAATAATGTGCAGGTCATGGAGTCAGGCCCAATAATGGGTGCACTACGCTTATCACATTGACTATTTTCGACCTGAAAACGGGCTTAGTGTTTTAAATGCTATTACATACAGAACGGCATTATATCAGCATAGCTCTAAGGTTATTTGCCCTGTACTATTTTTTCATGAAATATCGTAAAGTGGTGACTAACCCATTAGATGAAAAAAACCTGAAAACCTGAAAGAAGAAGTTGTTTGTTTCTACCTGCGAAGCAGAAATCGGAGAAATGTGATGCTATAAGACTATCTGTAAATATAAGCTTTCCCTCATCATCTGCCAACACATCTTGAACCTTGAATAGACTATTGGCAGCACATTCTGGACTATGACCATCAAAATGGCGCTGAAACATTTTAAAGTATTAATTGATTCAGGAATGTAGTACTACCGAGAAATGCAACCAATATATGTTTGATCGTGTTACAAGTTGATGTTGTGAGCTTCATAGCGTCTGCCTCACTGTCAATTCACAATAAATGATATACACATGTATGCATATATTAAATAACCTTTACTTAATATTGCTACAGTGTGTTATCTTCCGATGTATCAGAAGTATATCACGTGGCCCCAAGTGAAAGTTCGCTATTTCTGAAAATCTATATCTCAATATTTCTGAGTTGAGTATAGTTTTGAGTTTTTTGTTTAGAATATTTGTTTTGTATGATATTTTCTCTTCTCTCTCTAAATGGTGGTTATACGACCCTTTCCTGCAACAAGGGCCATATCAGGTCGACCTTAGAGCCTGTTGAACAGTTCACTGCTGGCAGAGGCAGAGATCCATTGCTCTTCCAATTACTCGAGTGGGACCAGTTTTTGTATGAATGTGATATGGAAAATAACAATCTGTCTCAGTAAGGCTGGTCGCTCCCGAGTGACAGGAATGAAACTGTTTGTTTCATATATGTGAAATAAATATGTGGATAAGAAAAATATTCTACTTGATACAGTGGTATTTTGTCCTATGCACCACATATTAAATATTGTAAACAAATAAACCATTGCAAACACACAAACAACAGTTAATTTATCCAGTTTGATATTCTCTGGATAAGAAATGACCACATTTATGTAACATCCCTACCTTTCTCTTGTTAACTCTTTCCAAAAACCAAGGCAAGAATATCTTCTTCAGTTCTTGAAGTTTTTTGAAGGCTTTGTTTGGAAAAAATCTCAAGGAAGGTAAAACATCAAGTTCCATTCCTGGTCCAGACGGATAGGTGTAATCGTCATAAATATCATCAATCTCAAGAAATGTGGCCATGTCCTTTTCATTCAGAATTTCTAAAAAGAAACATCTAATGGTATTTAAAGTCTTGTAAATTGAATTTATTTACAAATTTAATATGTCTACAACTGATATATTGAAAGGATTTTGTTGATATTCTGTGTTGGTAAGATTATTTACATATCACATTGATTTTATAAACGTTTATGTTTTTACCATTTTTAGGCACTGAATAACCTTAGTGGTTCATGTGCCTCTAAGCAACCATTCATTCATTCCTTCATTATATGTAGTTATGTAAGATGGTGTAAGCAGATTTACAGGAAATAAATCAATGTGTGGAATATTTATTATGTCTTGGTTCCCAATTTATTTAACTAATAAAAGCAAAGATCCTATGTTGCCATGAAGGTCATGCTATAAATTGTTAAAGACAGAAACTGGCTCCCCAAACAAGGCATATATGAGATAATATACTGTCCCCTGGATGGATGTCTGCTATTGAGGCGTTAGCCGGTAACTTCTTCACAGTTGTCGTCTTCCAAATATGCAAATAAGTAAATAATGATATGCCACCATTTCTAGGTCAATGCCCTGACCCCGAGAGGGGTCTATTTAATAAAAGCGTCAATGACATTAATCAATATTTAGATACAACAATATTCAAATTAAAAGGTGTGATTTCAAGTATGTTTCTTTCAAAATAGTATTTTTGGCCACATTTTCCTTGATGATCCTTTTGATAAGAAATGAAGAAGACAAGCAAATTAGTTCTGCAGATTACACAACAGAAGTAGGCTTGTAATAAGCTGTGTTTATTTCATTTCATTGGGAGGAAAATTCACTGAAACTCATTTCTTCAATGAAACTCATTTTCTAATTTTCATTTGTATAATTTTGAAATAAAAGGAAGTTTGGCAATCAGATATTTGAATAGAGGTGAAAAAGTTAATATTTTTGAAATGGTAAAATATTTATTTTACCTCTATTTCTCTCTTAATGTTTTTGATAAATAATAATATATATATATATATATATATATATATATATGTATATATATATATATATATATATATATATATATATATATATATATATATATATATATATATATATATATATATATATATGTATATATATATGTATATATATATATACATTGTTAATTGTTATAGTTGTGACTATAATTTATTTCATGTCATTGAGATAACTCGATTTCTAAAGAATGTATCAGAAATATTTTGCAGGCAATAATAAAACTATATTGGCAGCATTATTGGCCTTCTTTAATTGCCCTATATTCAGTGAATCTTTCATTAACTCCTTCATAGGACAATTTGACCTATTTGTACTTTGTACCTTAACTTTTTATACTTAGAGTGAAGTAGATGAGGCACTTCCATACGACTGGGTTTAGATGCAGGTAGCCTACAATATAGGGTCTGGTCTAAGGATGCAGATGCTGATTGTGTGCTTTTCCATGTCCCTCTCTTTACAATGGATTCAGCAGGTAAAGGATCTGAGGAGATCTCGAATAATATTCGGGGTTCTGCGCATGCGTTGAGAGTGGAATGGCGGCTTTCATTTGAGCTCCGATAAAATCGTCCTTCTTGGTCGATTTTCTGGAGTCTATTGCTAGTCTATCGCCACACTTTCTCGCAGTGAACCTGGTCTATACAGAGGTCTATCTGATACCAGACTTATTGCAAGCTCTGACGGCAGTTTTGGTTGGAAAACCGCTCGCGAGGGCGGGATCATACTGTGTTGTCTTTGCGAGGCACCGCGCTCACGATTATCCACTCTTTGCTGCAAGTGTCGAGTGCTTGGTCTGATACCTTATACCCTCTGTATTCATAAAACTTGTTGCTCCTGGTGTCTAGAATTACCTTCAGACCCATCAGCAGCATATTTCAAATTGCAGTGATTTTCGGACTTGTTCCGACGGTGGTTGTTGATACACAAACAAGGGGCTACTTACCAGCCATTTATTTCTTGTTGTGACGCACCACCCGTCAAAAACAAACTCGCAAGCAGCTACCTATAAGGGGCTCTTTCTTGCGTTGTTATCTACTTATCTTGCACGCTATCTGTGTCTGTAACTACCTTCAGACCTTATAGCAGCTCTGAGAAAACTTATCGTAGCGGGCCCACCATTTGGCCTTCCTTCTACGATCATCTCAGCTTTGTAAGATTTATTACTGTGTGGTTCAAGAATTAATCGTATCTGGCCTACTACTTGGCCTCCCTTTTACGATCATATTGAATTCACTCACGGACCAATATCTTTTTATTGATATTAATTTCATATATTCTGTGAACTGTTTTTCACAAATTGTCTTTTGGGGAGTATTGCTGCTATTTATAGCGACTTCCACAAGATTTACCTGCAGTCAATGATATAGTGTACTATTACGGTAGTTCATAATATAGAACGTGTCAAGCTCTCGTATAGCAGCTTATATACACAAGAGATTACCTACCTGTTCAATGCTACACAATCATGGCTTTGTTTGTATATGCTCATGCTTCAACATATACGACAAGAATAGTAGCGAAACCACAAAGACTCTTACCTTGCCCTACAATGGTATAGGGTCGAATAAAATCCTGCTGTGTGACACTCATACTAGCATCTTCACGAAGAATTCTTCTTTGGAAAATATTAATTTTAATATTATTCCACGTGCTTGCTTCAGGTTACTGCAGGAGATGATTGCAAACTCAAATATTAATACATTTGAGTCTGAGTTTGGTGCTCGATACCTGCGATTACATAAAATCGGACACGCTACTATCTGTACATGGAGTGAGCAAGCAAAATTGTCAGTTCAATTTTGTTAAATATACACAAGTATCGCACCCAAAACATCTTTATTGGGAAAACATATTTATTCTGCCTCCTCGGCCACAAAAACATAGACTGAACAACAAATATGTTGAAAGTCCATGCAATTCGTCAAAATCATGCAGTTTTGGCAAAATTATCATAGGTGGCGCTGTTAGTGGTAGGAATGTAAGTAATACACATTCCTCTTCTCAGCCAACCAATCAGAATTCAGCCCCTGTTCGTGGTGGGAATGTAAATAATACATATTCGTCACTTAATGGAAACAGGCCTGCAAACCGCACGCATATAGGTGGCACCACTCGCCATAGAAACAATGGGGTTTCCATGACAAAACGTAAAAACAAGGAAAACCTAGTGATTGGTTCATGCAACGTACAAAGCATCACTGGCAAGGTCTTAAACATAAAAGACTACTTTTCAGAACACAACTTGGATGCTCTTTTCATCACTGAAACATGGTTGCATGAAACGGGCGATGAGAGAATAAAAAACGAGCTTGAAGAGGGTTCACTCAAATTTCAGTCCCACCCACGGATAGGACGCTCTGGCGGTGGCGTGGGTCTGTTACATCGTGTTGAACCCTCCCATGGTTAAAACAATGGAACTCCTTGAAGCATCTCTGCTAATCAAGGGTAAGAAGTTAACCTTTGTAACCATCTATAGACCTGAACCATCAGACAAGAATAGGTATACCTATTCTGAGTTCTATGATGAGTTCACTCAACTGGTGGCACACTATGGGTCATTCAGTCATGAAGTCATTTTCCTTGGTGACTACAACTTTCATGTCAATAAACCAAATAAACCTGATGTCATAAAGTTCAATGACATTCTATCGACATTTGACATGAACCAATGGGTACAGGAACCGACCCATAAGTTAGGGAATACCCTTGATCTAATCATCACTTTCAAAGGGAACAAGTTTCTCAAGAGCCATCTAGTGGATGAGTATATATCTGATCATAAGATGATTAAACTATATATGGGTATTTCACCCCCCAAACCTCCCAAAAAATTGATAAGGTACAGGAACTATAAGGGACTAGATCTTCAATCCCTAAGGAATGACATCAAATCCCTAACAGTTGCAACTGAAACCTGGGAACATTTATCATTGAGTGAGATGGTGGATTACTATGACAAGGGGCTCACATCACTCATGGATAAACATGCTCCCACCAAGTTTGCCAAGGTCACTCAGCGTAAACCTGTTCCCTGGATGAGTGACCAATTAAAACTGGAAAGATCTCTCAAGAGGAGGCTTGAGAGAAAAATGAGCAAGACTGGCTCTCACATTGACAAAGAGCTGTATAACTCTCAGAGGAACAAATACAACTCAATGCTTAAATCTGCTCAATCAACATATTTTTCCAACCTGGTTGAGGAAAACAAACATGACCCTAAAAAGCTCTTTAGAGTCATTGACACAGTCATGCACAAGAAAAAGGACACACCTATGCCCCATTCTGACTGTGAGATCACTCAAGCTGAGAAGTTTAACACATTCTTTCTTGAAAAAATAGAGAGAATCCGCCTGGACATTGATAAGGCTCCATCCTCCCAAATTCTGCCACCAGGTGACTCTGCGAACAATAGTACTACATGTCTGGAAAGGTTCACACCCTTGACCATTGACGACGTACGAAAATTGGTCAAAAGGTCTGCAAAGAAGTCATGTGAGCTGGATCCAATTCCAACCTGGCTCTTACTTGACCGCTTAGATGACCTCCTACCAATAATTACTTCCATCATAAATAAATCATTGATGGAATCAGCAGTATCGGAAAATATGAAAATAGCCATCATAACACCCCTGCTGAAGAAACTTGGTCTAGAACTGGTTGAGAAAAATTATAGGCCTGTTTCCAACCTAAACGTTTATCTCTAAACTAACTGAGAGGGCGGTTGCAGACCAACTAGTCCCCCATCTTGTAAGTAATGGCCTTACTGACAAGTTTCAATCAGCCTACAAAGAATATCATAGCACTGAAACCGCTTTGTTAAAAGTGCAAAATGATATCTTGGGTGCTCTAGACAATAGAAAGTCAGTTATCTTGCTGTTGCTTGACCTTTCCGCTGCCTTTGACACTATTGACCATCAAATCCTTTTGGATAGACTGAGGGATAGATGCAACATCAAAGGTCATGCACTCTCCTGGATTCGGTCATACCTAATGAACAGGAAGCAATGTGTGAAGGTGGGGATCCAGAGATCCCGTCTCAAGTCCCTAAAATATGGGGTACCCCAAGGCTCAGTCCTGGGTCCTATACTGTTCACCATTTACATGACACCCCTTTCTGATATCCTTGCCAAATATGGTCTGAGCTATCATATTTATGCAGATGATACTCAGATCTACATTCCTGTAGACCACACATCTCCCCATCATGTGGATATGAGCAGACACAAACTGGAGGAGTGTGTCAGTGAGGTCAGAAACTTCCTCATATCAAACAAGATGAAGATAAATGATGGAAAAACTGAGATGCTCATATGTACTGACAGGTACAGTACTACCAACCATGGCAGTACCCCAACCACAATCAGAGTGGGAGGCTCTGATATTGCTCCTAGTCAATCAGTGGTTGACCTTGGCATCACATTTGACTCCAACATGGACATGAAGGCCCAGATCAAGAAAATGTGTCAGAAGGGCTATTATCACATTAGGAACTTGGCGGCTATCAGACATTGTCTAGACGAGAAAACCGCGGTTACACTTACCCATGCTTTTGTTACATCCACCCTGGACTACGGTAATGGTCTTCTGGCCGGTCTTCCTAAAACTGACATCAGGAAACTGCAATACCTCCAAAACTCTGCAGCACGGGTAGTAGGAAAAATCAGGAAATTCGATCACATTTCAGGAAAATTACAGGAATTGCACTGGCTTCCTATTCACGGGAGAATTGATTTTAAAATTCTTCTATTAACCTGGAAAGCCCTAAATGGTAAAGCTCCGCCTTACTTACGTGATCTACTCCTGATTAAGGAAGGTGAACGCTGTCTAAGATCCAATGATGGCACCCACCTACAAGTACCTACTACCAGGCTAAGGACAGTAGGTGACAGGGCCTTCTCATCTGTAGGTCCACGACTATGGAATTCCTTGCCTACTGATATTAGGACAAGTACTTCAGTCTCCTCGTTTAAGAATAGACTGAAAACTCATCTCTTCAGGATGCATGTCCTGAGCTCAGCGCTATGAACAGACTTGTCTGGTATCAGCGCTATACAAATTTTATTATTATTATTATTATTATTATTATTATTAATATATATATCTGACATATGACAATTTGTGAACCAATTTGTGTTGTTATTAGATTAAATGCAATGGCAACGCAGGATTCACCTTAGATTGACAAGAGTGACATGTAGTGGATTTCTTTACAACTGTCCGCTGTATCGATACAAATATTTTGAAATGCTCCTTAAATAGTTTACCATTCAATGAAATAACACTTTACCACTACAAATATACATTTTGAATTGTAGGCCTACAGATAACATAATGTCTCATTTCACGTCTGCAATGATGCAACTGAGGACAACAATTAACCAGTGTGTTTTGCAAGCATTTCGCGAAGCAAAGAACAGTGTCCACCTTTGGCATATGTTCACCTTGCCCCCCTCTGGCAGACGGCCTAAGGCTAATTGTCAATGGCATTTATTCTGTACTTGACATATGGAACTTATATAAAGAAAAAGGTTCTATTCATTTGAAAATTACATATTTTGATAAATACGCATATATATATATCTGTTTATTCACGTGTACACCACATAATATTTTCACAAGAAACAGGTTGGAAAACACTCGGACTTTGATATCATACAAAGCATTGTCATCTCTATCAATTTCAGACATGTGCATCGGTTCCCACCATTGATAAACCAGCTACTTGGCATCACACTTCATCTTCACAAGGGAACAAAGGAAATATTAGTGAACGGATACTCAAGCATAGGAGGATGATTTCTCGACACTTTCCCATAACATTTGTGTTATATTTGTTCTTTAAGGAGGTGAGTTGTCACCTGACCTTTGCCGCGGGGAGGCCCGGCACGTTGGCCGGACGGTGGCCGTGGCAAGCCTCGCTACAGTATAATGATCAGCATAACTGCGGGGGAAGTCTGATCAGCCGAGACTGGGTGGTGACAGCCGCCCACTGCGTGCCATTCAGGTGACCACTGAGCTATATCAATACTTAGGATACTTTTTAATACTTATATACATAAGAAATGACTACAAAGAGTATACTTTTATTCACCTATTATTGAAACAGAATGATACTTAAGCTTTTAGAAAAAGATTCAAATGCATTATACATTATGCAATATATATATATACAAGGTGTATGGAAATGTCTTTACCTGACGTGACATTCCCTTTGCAAAATGCAATGTGTTATTCCCCTCGGGGCACAATTTGCAGGGAAAGCCTTTGGTATGGAACTATCGATACTCAAACGTGAAATAGGGCATTCTGGCAAATGCGTTTGCTCTATTTTATACATCTGTGATATTGTTAGTCAAGCCATGAAAGAACTAAATACATAGTGGCCATAAGTTGGTGACGATATGCCTCGTAAGGGCCTAAGTACCTACTGCTGTAAAACATGTTTTACTCTGTTTAATGTTGAAACAGTGCAGGGCTGTCAATTATATTGGGTCTTCATGACAGGGCTGATATGAATGAGGGAGATCCCACACTCTACTATCCCGTGGATATTATTGTCGTGAGTAGGCACTTACTTACCTGTAGTTTATTACACTACACACAAACTACTTAGCAATGGTAGTTAATAACTGCCGATATTTTGGATTTGAATATGTTTAAAGGTAAATTATCTATATATATATATATATATATATATATATATATATATATATATATATATATATATATATATATATATAGATATATATATATATATATATATATATATATATATATATATATATATATATATATATATATATATATATATATATATATATATATATATATAGATATATATATATATATATATATATATATATATATATATCTTTATATATATATATATATATATATATATATCTTTATATATATATATATATATATATATATATATATATATATATATATATATATATATATATATATATATATATATATATATATATATATATACATAATGAATGGATTCTATACGACACATTAAGGTCATTCAGTGCCAATAAGGTATGTACTAAGTAAATGTGGTTTAATAAGCGTCAAGAATACAATAACACTAGCACTAAATAGCTAATAGGAATAAAACAATGAATAACACGTTAACAGATAAAAACATCATACTTTAACAGATTCGAAATCATGATGGATTTGTTTAAGTCATTCCCACATGTATTGACAGCATGCTGGCTGGTTTTGATTTACGAATTTCAATTCTTATGAATTTGCGATATCTATCATTCATTAAGTTGTCTATTTTTGAAGTAATTAGATTTTATGTATTGACAGCATGCTGGCTGGTTGGAGGAATTTGAGTTTGGTTTTCCTCATGATATAGCCTTGGTTAGACTGGATATGGAGGCAGATCTACTTAGCCCATTCATTAACACTATCACCATGGATACTGGTTGGCAAAGTTTTGAAGGGCAGGACTGCTACATGACAGGTTGGGGGCGACATTCATGTAAGTTAACTAATTTACCTTTCAAATAAGGAAAATTATCACTTATTATAGATAGCATTATCTCCCATTTCTTAATATCTATTTACATTCCAAATGCATATAGCATTTAGAAATCGCATTTCATCATAATTGCTGGATCCCTAGCTTGAAAATAATAGCAAGAAATATAATGAAAGTATCAATATTAATCCAGCTGATATGGAGACTGTGTCCGAGGTGTTATCAGAAGCTGCTGTGTCTATTTATTCTGAGGAGGACTGCTTAGCCTTTTGGCCGGGATCTGTGATCGGCCCTTATCACGTGTGCACAGCTGGTGGTGATACCTTTGGCATATGTAATGTAAGTATCTCCCTTGTGCGAGACATGTGCGAGACATGTGCGAGGACGTGTCTACCCTTTTGACGGTGCATGCCATGTAAGGGCCTACCTGCACATGGCATATGTAATGTAAGTGCCTTCCTCGTGTATGGCACGTAATGTAAGTGCCATCCCTGTGCTTGTAATGTAATTGTCATCCCTGTGCTTGTAATGTAAGTGCTATCCTCGTGTATGGCACGTAATGTAAGTGCCATCCCTGTGCTTGTAATGTAAGTACCTTCCTCGTGTATGGCACGTAATGTAAGTGTCATCCCTGTGCTTGTAGTGTAAGTGCCTTCCTCGTGTATGGCACGTTATGTAAGTGTCATCCCTGTGCTTGTAATGTAAGTACCTTCCTCGTGTATGGCACGTAATGTAAGTGTCATCCCTGTGCTTGTAATGTAAGTACCTTCCTCGTGTATGGCACGTAATGTAAGTGTCATCCCTGTGCTTGTAATGTAAGTACCTTCCTCGTGTATGGCACGTTATGTAAGTGTCATCCCTGTGCTTGTAATGTAAGTACCTTCCTCGTGTATGGCACGTAATGTAAGTGTCATCCCTGTGCTTGTAATGTAAGTGCCTTCCTCGTGTATGGCACGTTATGTAAGTGTCATCCCTGTGCTTGTAGTGTAAGTGCCTTCCTCGTGTATGGCACGTAATGTAAGTGTCATCCCTGTGCTTGTAATGTAAGTGCCTTCCTCGTGTATGGCACGTTATGTAAGTGCCATCCCTGTGCTTGTAGTGTAAGTGCCTTCCTCGTGTATGGCACGTTATGTAAGTGTCATCCCTGTGCTTGTAATGTAAGTACCTTCCTCGTGTATGACACGTAATGTAAGTGTCATCCCTGTGCTTGTAATGTAAGTACCTTCCTTGTGTATGGCACGTAATGTAAGTGTCATCCCTGTGCTTGTAATGTAAGTACCTTCCTCGTGTATGGCACGTAATGTAAGTGTCATCCCTGTGCTTGTAATGTAAGTGCCTTCCTCGTGTATGGCACGTTATGTAAGTGTCATCCCTGTGCTTGTAGTGTAAGTGCCATCCCTGTGTTTGTAGTGTACGTGCCTTCCTCGTGTATGGCACGTAATGTAAGTGCCATCCCTGTGCTTGTAATGTAAGTACCTTTTTTGTGCATGACATGTTATGTGAGTGCCTTCTTCATGGCATTTGTAATGTATGTGCCTTCTTGTACTTATAAAGTTAAATCGATATCTGTATTAGGAGTGGACCATTATTCATTCAGGGGTAGGAGTGGAGGAAAGTCCAAAAAAATATCGTTGAGAACACTTGATGGAGAAAAAAATATTGAGAATGCCAACCTTAAAAAAAAGATTGAGACTCGTACATCTCCAGAATAAAAATGTTCATAGGGTCATATTTTTGGGGAAAACTGGAGTTTCAACCTTGTAGATGTCAATTTTAGAGGGGAAAAGGAAAAATGTTTGCCTCTCTTTGCTTGCCACTCCAATAAGCACAATCTAACCAAAATATGTTTAAGGAGCTAGTTTTGAGGCATCAGCAACAAATACAATTTACAGTATAACTTTTCGGGTGACATACAATCCGAGAGCAATAATAAATGATATATTACTGTCAGATACAATCTTTTGCAAATATCCTTTGCATTTACAAGACGTTCAGTTTAATTACTTTACTTATAATTTATTATTGGGCAACACTTTCGTACTTTGTATTTCTTTACTTTACATCCATCAATTATCAATATTAACAATGACATTTGCTTAATAACACATACTCAACAGTTATACTATCATTTTGGGGGGTTGAATGCATGTTTTTACAATTCATTTGTCTGAAAATCGTTTAAATTGGGCAGTTTTAATCAGTTATCAGACAAAGAAATGCTTTGAACTCAATTCATTATCTATTTATTGATATTTTTTAGCTCCCGACACCTGAGCAGTGTATGGGTCCTTAGTATCAGGCTCTATCCATGTGTGCATGGGTCCGTGGGTCTGTCTGTCAACATAAATGTTGACATTTTGCTATCTTATCAGCAATCTAAGATACAGGCTTCACATTTCTAACAACACATGTATCCCATGAAGGCTTAAATTGGATGACCTCAGCTTTGGCATTGTCTTGGTTAAAGGCTTTAAATTATAACCAAACTCTGTCACAAAAAGTGTTGATATTTTGCTCTCACTAACTATATCTTAAAGGCACTGGCCTACTGACCTACCAATAATTAAGATATCTGCTGTCCCACTCCTTGTCTACAACAAATGGGCACATATTTTTGTTTGGCTCATATCATGCATATGATTTCTTATACCCCAGTCACATTTATTCCAATTTGAAATTTTTTTCTTATTTCCCAAAAGGTGTTCAGACGATAGATTTTTTTTACAAAATTGGTTGTCAACCTGTGGTCGGTGCCCAGGTGGCCGTGCAGTGCCCATATCTAATGTGACCACACTCGTGAAGTAAGACAAAACCTCCTGGCACCCAAAAGTTTATAGGCAGATGACTACGTGATATAGTTGTATTAACTGTGAATTAGTGTAAATAATGCACTGTGTCATGTTCTAATAAATCATACATCCATTTACACAGATATAAGTATAAAAATTAGGATGTTTGGACCCTAGGAAAAAAATGGTGACTCAAGCAACTGAAGAAAAAAAGAATTGAGAATGGCTGAGTGCCGAAATTAAAGCGACAAAATGTTTTCCTCCACTCCCCTTGAATGAATAATGATCTGTCCCTGAGAGGTAAAGAAAGAACGCATTTGATTCCCCTCTAGAGCATTCAACCGGCCGCGAGAAGAAAATGTCAACATTTCTTTTTGAATAAACCAATTATGATTAACATGGTCATGAATCTCTTCTCAAAGAAGGTTTACCCATGAAGCTTTTTCAACCTGACAGGGGGACAGTGGAGGACCATTGGTGTGCCGAGATATGGAAAAATCTCATTGGACGTTAGTTGGTGTGACGTCATGGGGCAGTCAAGATTGTGATGTCACATATCCCGTCATCAGTTCCCGAGTCGCATACTTCCGGTCATGGATAGAAAAACACACAGGCCTGTGATATGATACAGTACAAATGACTTCAATATTAACTGATAATGGTGGGGGTTTGGAAATGTTCATAAATCAAGGAAAAAAAGAACTAATTTGGGGTTATACAGTCTCCACCTTCAGGGAAGATATTGCTACAAACCTCGAAGACTGGCTTTTGTGTATCAAGAGCACAAACTGTAACACACTTAAATATAAACGTGACTGAGTATGAGTCTTTTGAATTCTTTATGAGTATTTTGAATTCTGATCAGCCATTTAACTAGAATGTTCGATTGTCTTTTTTGATTGTAGAAGGCCTTTGGCATTGAGTGTCATATGTTTACTGCACTTCCATTTTTCTATGCATTGTACATGTACAACTTCAAATAAAGGAACATCAGACCCTCCAGGGCATACAGGATATGTGATATGTAACTATCTTACCTTTTGCATTGTGTATCATTATGCTGGACATATTGAGGTTATTGACATGATAACAACAAAGATCATGTGATTAAAGGACCACAATCAATACCCAGAGGTTATTGTTTGTTTGTATGTTTGATTTTTTTGTGTGTCCCAGACCCATATGTTTAAGGAGTTAATATATTGAAATAGGATGTTAAGTTATCCAATAAGGTGATACATTTGTTTGTGAGGAAGCCATGTGTAAAACATGACTATTTCCTCCTCGTGTTATTTCATGAAACAAGTTACAAATATACATCCTCTCTGTTATCTATACAATATGAAAATAATAAATATCAAACTTCCAGAGAGGGACAGATGGTTAACTATGCACATAGATTACTCAGATACAACTGTTTGTTTCTTAAAGCCCGTCAATACGTACTTTCCTGATATCAAACTCAGCCATCTTAAACTAATTACCTTGAATAACTGTTTATTTATAAATTGGGTGTACACAATTGACAAGGCAATGGTAAGAATTCTATCTGGAGAAGTTTGATTAGACGTTTATAGTGTGTCTGATCCACTCCCTGAAGTAGGACATCCTTGTGTATACGGCTGGTTTCCATACTGAGCAGCCAGGGTCGCCCCAGGAAACCATGCCAGCCAAAACCCACTCTCCACTGTGGAGACAGGACAGCGGCGCTCCACCATCACCCTGAGAGGGAAAATAACAATTTGGAGTGGGGGAACACTGGTTTATGTGTTAAATGTAAAATATGCAAAATAGCTCAAATATTTAAGAATTTGAAATTGGTCGTTTATTATTCTCCGTTTATTATTCTCCCACATGAGATACATGTACATGTTAAGAACAGTTCCTAAATGCTAAGCTGAATGTGGCCAAAAAGTGTAACAGATTATTAAGATATGTACCATACAAGGACCTCTGACGCCATGCTGCCCTGCGCATAGCTGGTACAGGCCAATCGGTATTCCAGGGAAGTGATCCTCACAGTATGAATTGGTATGAACCTCGAGATGACCCTCTTGAAGAATGTTGGAAACATCACCTTTGTATAAAACAACAATTCAGTGGCATGGTCAATCTATGAGCTTTTCATTCAGTGTGAAAGTAACACTGGTGCCGGCGAAAGTCAAACCCACCACCTCCTGTCCTCCACATACAGGTACATAAATGCTTATTGACCAGTTATATCATTTACATATGTCACCATTGCTTTAGTAGCAAAGAAGTAAACCCAATTTGAGAATACAGAAACGTTTGGATAATTAAAAACACAGAATCATCAGAATAATTCACGACAAAGTAAAAGATGTTTATTAGGATTTCAGGGATTCACACGCGTGAACTCACCAGTAAAGAAAAACAACTTTCAAACACAGCTATTCTAGTTTAAAACAACTTTTAAACACAGCTATTCTAGTTTAAAACAACTTTCAAACACAGCTATTCTAGTTTAAAATGCGGCCATACCGTGCGGAAGTGTGAAACCCCATCCTGTCACATAGCAAGTGTCCCTTGTGAAGTCTGAGCCCTCTCTGGGGAGTCTGGCTGTGGCGATCAGAGCACTCTCCACATTCACTCTCCCGCTGGTCTGAACCAGGGCCAGATCATTAGGCAGGCCCTCCTCAGCATCCCCCACGTATCCCGGATGCTAGATAACACAGCATCCACAACGAGAAGCAGAGCAATACAAACATGTCAGTCAGATCCACATATCCAACAAAATACCACAAATTTCTTACTGAATGATAGTATATACTTCAAATATGTAGACCAAAAATGGGGTTGCCAACTTAGATTATTTTTTCTTTAGAATTGAACTTTAAAGTTTGGGATTTGTATATTATTTGACTAAGCAGGATGACCACATGTCCTTGTTGTTCTATATCATCGCAAGATATGCTGAGAAACCTAAAATTTCAAAATATTTAAACTGATACAGATTCCAATGTTTTCCACAAATATATGATAAATGTTTATGATTTGTTGAAAAACAATTTGATAGCTATCATTTAGTTGTCAAGTATACAATATCATGGCTTCACCTTGGTATTGAAAAATAAGAAAGCCACAAGTGCCTCATTCTTGTAATCTTGAATATACACTCAGTTAAAGACATTCAGAACAAGGACATGTGATGAAGTGTGGCTGCCATATTGCATCAGAAACAACGACTCACAAGGATTTCAGGATTGGACGAATTTGAAGAATATAAGAAGTATAGTATTTGCGCTCACCCTAATGATTCTACTAAGGAAGTATCGCTCTCCTTTGTTTCCTATCACCTCATTAGTCCCAAATACTACAGAATGACCACCCCTATCAACAAACCAGGTAATCATCTCTGTTAATTTGTTAACATGTTCGTCTATCATAAAGCATTCACATTTGTGACAATAAGAAAGATAAGTCTGAGTTACCATTATTAAAACAACTTTTACCATTATTTAATATTCTTTGTAACTTGTAATGTCATTTTACTTAGTTATATAAGGTGCCGAGAAAGAGTAGCATTCAGTGTAAGTGTACTTACGTTGTTGGGATGCAGTATGCAGTAGTGACGAACCAGAACTCACTAATGAGGGCAGCGCCACAAATATGAATATTCATGAGTTGTAATGACCCCACCCAGGGCCATTTTCCTGCTTCAATCACGTCATCACCATTGATGACATACCCAATTCTATCCCCGTAGCAACTTTGAGCTGCCAAGAGGATGTAAATAGAAATGTAATGTGTTGGAACCATATCACATGCAATGTTTTAATATAAATCCTTAATCTAAATAGTGTTATTCATGGTGTTCAAATATGCAATTTATCCTAGATTCGGTATCTATGCATGGCTGGGAATATGTACATATTAAACAGGTGTTAATTTGATTCCAAAATCAACTTGTTGATAACGGAACATTAGGTCAATATCCATATGTCATGTTGAAAGCCTTGTTATATTTTCTTGTTATGTAATCTCAACATGCATGGTTCTACACAAGATTGAAGGGTAAAATGAATTATGTAATGTCCAGACATAAAATGTATATTCAACTTGAACTGGACTTGTACTGAAAAGCAGATACATAAAACCAAGACCAAGGAAGTCAGTGGAGCGAGTAATATCGTACACTAGGTGTGTATGTATATAAGTCATTTACACATTTTTAACTGATTTACTCGTAATACGTTCTATATTTTGTGATTTTCTTAAATTATTTATATCGACACTAAAAAATAACATAATGTATTTTACAATTCTGCAAATAGGTGTAATAGATGGCCAGAAACTGGACTAGGAATTCACGTTTTGAAATCAAGCCTCAACCCCGTCATAAAGTGGACCGAAAATCCATGTCTTGAAAATCACATTTGTACCACATGGATATCTGATTGCCCACGAGTTTCTGAGATTTCCACATGGTAACCATGTGAGTGCAGTTGTGACATTCAATGATAAAAAAAATGAGAGAAGAAAAGGTAACTAAACAGTACAAATCTCCAACTAGCATTGGTCATCACAGATGCCAGTCATTTTGTGATGAGTGATGTTTTGGAGTTTGGCGCCATTTTCAGCATTATTTCAGTCATGTTATGATAATGACTACTTCTTCCCAGCTCACATGTTACTTAGTAACACAATTGCAATGACGACATGACCGTCAGAGTGATGAGTAAATACCATATCAAGAGTAAATCACGACATGACCGTCAGAGTGATGAGTAAATACCATATCAAGAGTAAATCACGACATGACCGTCAGAGTGATGAGTAAATACCATATCAAGAGTAAATCACGACATAACCGTCAGAGTGATGAGTAAATACCATATCAAGAGTAAATCACGACATAACCGTCAGAGTGATGAGTAAATACCATATCAAGAGTAAATCACGACATGGCCTCAGAGTGATGAGTAAATACCATATCAAGAGTAAATCACGACATGACCGTCAGAGTGATGAGTAAATACCATATCAAGAGTAAATCACGACATAACCGTCAGAGTGATGAGTAAATACCATATCAAGAGTAAATCACGACATAACCGTCAGAGTGATGAGTAAATACCATATCAAGAGTAAATCACGACATAACCGTCAGAGTGATGAGTAAATACCATATCAAGAGTAAATCACGACATGACCGTCAGAGTGATTAGTAAATACCATATCAAGAGTAAATCACGACATGACCGTCAGAGTGATGAGTAAATACCATATCAAGAGTAAATCACGACATAACCGTCAGAGTGATGAGTAAATACCATATCAAGACTAAATCACGACATGGCCTCAGAGTGATGAGTAAATACCATATCAAGAGTAAATCACGACATGACCGTCAGAGTGATGAGTAAATACCATATCAAGAGTAAATCACGACATAACCGTCAGAGTGATGAGTAAATACCATATCAAGAGTAAATCACGACATAACCGTCAGAGTGATGAGTAAATACCATATCAAGAGTAAATCACGACATGGCCTCAGAGTGATGAGTAAATACCATATCAAGAGTAAATCACGACATGACCGTCAGAGTGATGAGTAAATACCATATCAAGAGTAAATCACGACATAACCGTCAGAGTGATGAGTAAATACCATATCAAGAGTAAATCACGACAGAACCGTCAGAGTGATGAGTAAATACCATATCAAGAGTAAATCACGACATAACCGTCAGAGTGATGAGTAAATACCATATCAAGAGTAAATCACGACATGACCGTCAGAGTGATGAGTAAATACCATATCAAGAGTAAATCACGACATGACCGTCAGAGTGATGAGTAAATACCATATCAAGAGTAAATCAAGACATAACCGTCAGAGTGATGAGTAAATACCATATCAAGAGTAAATCACGACATGGCCTCAGAGAGATGAGTAAATACCATATCAAGAGTAAATCACGACATGACCGTCAGAGTGATAAGTAAATACCATATCAAGAGTAAATCACGACATGACCGTCAGAGTGATGAGTAAATACCATATCAAGAGTAAATCACAACACAACCATTCCAGGTCATGTTTTAAAAGAGGGAAGCAATCAAGCAAATCTTCTGTATTTCCCACATTGTAGAGTTTTTTACGTGTTGGCTTGACTTCTTCACTCCAGATATAGAGCTAGCTACACAGAGCCATCTGTTGTTGTATTCAGTGCTATCTGGTGGACAACTGATATTTGTATTGATATTCGCATCGGTAATGGCTTTGTCTGGTTGGCAGACCTTCATTTTCGTCAGGAAAAAAACATGCTTTGTACATATTGATACTTCATCTGAGTATTTTAAGAAGGTGTATAATTGGTCAATCAGAGGATTACTTGTGTTTTTATAAACTAGATTTGAGATATGGCAGATCTCGCCTTGTGCAATAGTATATTCCATTAATTGTTCAATATTTTTCACTAAATTTGAGGTTTTGTCTTAACCCTTCATATTTATGTTTTAACGTTCTTTTTCATAATGGTCAGACTCGTCTTGAATGAATACTAATCTTGGGAGGGCCACTATGCTAATATCATTGAGAGGGTCACCTTGCTGAAGAAATCGCTGCAGGTGATGCCCTCATACAGAGTGGTGATGTGGATCTTCTTGTCTAATGGCGCTCCCTTTCAGAGGGAAATCTTCCATGGGCAGCAAGCTGGAAAATCTTAATCAGATTTTTCAGTGAGGATTATTCGTGAGGACTTCAATGGCTTTTCGGGTCAAAGATTGTTCATGGGCTTTATGCTGGGTTATCATTTCTACCTGCGCTCGTGTCAAGGCTGCTACTCGCGTCAAGGCTGCTACTCGCGTCAAAGCCGCTACTCGCGTCAAAGCCGCTTGCGTCAAGCCGCTTGCGTCAAGCCGCTTGCGTCAAGCCGCTTGCGTCAAGCCGCTTGCGTCAAGCCGCTTGCGTCAAGCCGCTTGCGTCAAGCCGCTTGCGTCAAGCCGCTTGCGTCAAGCCGCTTGCGTCAAGCCGCTTGCGTCAAGGCCTGTGCTTGCGTCAAGGCCGCTGCTCAGATTCCCTTAACATGGAAGTCATTGTCAGTTATTGTCTGAATATATTGGCCCGCATTGAGTGAAATGCGTCCAATGTCCAATCAGCATGTTTGATACATCTATTTTGAAAAAAATATTTTTTAGTCTGGTCACATTTCTTAATTAGCATATTGATACCTCATTAAAGTATGTGATTTTTCAATTTTACAGAAACTTAATTTTCATGAGGAAAAGCATAAAAGTTTAGTTGAATTTCATAATCTACATGTATATGTGAAAATAGAAACATTATTTATTGCTTTGAAATAGACAATGTATCCAGAAGACGAGGTCGGCAAAGTTCGCAGTCCCTGAGCCATTATTTATTGCTTTATTGACATTCAAAATAATGGACGGAGCTTGAATTCAATATGAATTTTGGCCCCACACTCTATTTTAAGTGACTTTTACGCACTTAATAATTATCCGATTATTTTTTTGGAAAAGCTTACCATTTCTTACTTCCCTCCAAAAGTATTTTTTTTATTCATTCATTATGTAAAATTATGCAAATTAGGTCATGTGATAATATTTTCCCAAATGATTTTGAATCTGGAAATTCTTTTTATTGATGTATTGCGCATGTTGATAGGCCAATTATTCGAGAAATTATGATCAAAATGTTTAGAAACAGAAAGTAGATCCTGAACATTGGCAATCCTGGGTGGGAGTATTAAGGATTATCTGTGTATGTGTGTTCTGCTATTAAATGGGTTATCTGTGCATGTGTGTTCTGCTATTAAGTACAGTAGAAGGTGGCAGATTGGGGTTAAGGTGACAGGCAGGTGTGTTGGACTGCTATATCAAATCCCATATAAAAATATGTTTCACCCGACCACTCGGATACGTAGCCATCCGTCAAAGAGCCCCTTTCATTGAAAGCGGTGTAGGCTTAGTCCCACTTTGGAATTGAAATTTTAAATTTTAAATTAAATTAACAAAATAAATTAGATATTTCGAATTACATCATGCCACTCCCTTTCATGGCCAAGACAACATTAGGCCTAAAATTCCAAATCAATTTGCCAAAGAAATCGTATTACTTATCTGTCTTTGGTTGTTTTTTCCAAACTTACATATTTCACCTATTTTGAAAGAAAACACAGGATTATGCGCTTTATAAATATGATAATAAATATGTTAACATTGGACAAGTGAACATTAAACATATTGGTAAACCTTTAATGTAGTTAATGATTAGACATATCTGTAAACACTGGACATGTTTAACAAAAAATGTTCACTTGAATTATTGATGAAACGATTCACAAACATTTGACAATATATCATGCATCTTTTAAATTGATATCTTCATCTGAATTCTTGTACGTGTTGTGCTAGACCTTCTCTTAGTACAATAGCATGTCATGATATAACTATATAAGCAATCAGACAGCTAAGAAACCTGAGTATGCCTTGGATCAACTCAACATAAATCTTGTGTTCGATTTTGGGTGGGACAAAGAGAAGAACAATTCTGTATCCATTCAGATTGATAGATGCATTGTCGTTGTTTAGTATTATCAGGTAACATATATGTATACCTGAATGAAGCAGTTCATCATAGCAACAAGGAAACAACATAAATGTCTGCAAGCTGTGAATAAACACCTGGGGCCACGGAGCAATATAACAAAAGATACTTCTCTTTGCTATTATAAATGAAACTCGCTATGGTTGTCAATCTATGCTTAGTAATGCTTGCATATGTAAACATATGATCTCCAAGAAAATAAATTCTGAAAAGAATAGCCTATCAAATAGTCCATCCTTTTATATTATACTATATATGACATTATATATTATACGATAACATTTATGTCATGATTAAAGTTTATGGGCTCAAAAGAATTATCAAAAAATTATCCATATTTTGTTCTTTGTTTTCTTTGTTTTGTCATTACCAGTTAGGAGGGTTTAAATTGATATAACGATGTTCAACGGAACATTTTGGCATCTACATGAGAGCATGCATGCACACCCCACAAGGTCTGCTTTTATGAAACAATCCATCAGTTTATCCATATATATATATATATATATATATATATATATATATATATATATATATATATATATATATATATATATATATATATATATATATATATATATATATATATATTGAGTGGATAAACTAATGGATTGTTTCAAAAATTAGATATATTTCTTTTAAAAATCATTTACATGCCAAGTATAGAACTTTATTCTAATATTATTGAGGGCATATTTTGGATTTTTATATTTTGGTTAGAACAACTTACAAGTGTTATCTTTTAACAAACATATTTCATAAATCTACAATTTGACTTATGTAAAATGTCAATTTAATGCCTGTCAATCTTCATTTCGATAACCTACTTGTTTATGCCATTTTAAATCATATTCGGCTAAATTTTGAAATACATCTTTAAATTGACACACGTTATTTTCGTATTAATGTATTAAGTATTAATGAGTTTTTTTGTGCAGAATATACCCAACTTTCAAACATTAACCCATTATAAGCTGATATTACAAAATTATTTCCTGATAGTAAAGAATACCATATTTCACAGGGGATACATGTCCACAGGGGATACACCCAGCAATATCGTGAAAAGGAATGGTAATTATCAAGTGTGAGGCGTTCTGAGTCTTTGTAAACGACAATGTGTCCGTGCCAGGCCGTGTCCAGGCAACTAGTTCATTAATCTCTCCAAAGGATTCATTGATCTCTTTCCCTAAACCGGTCATATATTACAAACTAGGCAATATATTTGTAAAATAATACATGTATATCTTCAATATCTATTACCGAAATGGCAGTAACAGGAAGTGTGAGAAAAGGTAATTCTACGAAAGGAACTTTTGTATGTTTTTATACTTTTATTTCTTGGTAAGTGTTTAAGATAAGTGTAATGTTTAAATAGTGTACACCATACCCGTATTAAATGACCGATCCCACCTTTGAACTAGAAGATTCATCTAGAAAACTCACAAAACAATTAGATCACTTTATTAACTGTGAAGGACTAAGAACGATAGAAAGTATTTCCACAATCAAAAACCTAAGAGGAGATACAGAAATAACAAAATTGTCCACAGAACCTAATCTCATATACTTTTATGAACAGAATACAATCAATATTTATCAAAAAGGAACAATTTAAGATGGTTTCAAATCGCTACTCCGGGAAAATGCTTGATCGTAAGCATCTCCTTTTTATTTCTTCATTTGTTATAAGTTTTTACAGCGGAGTAGTTCTCAACCATTATGGATTTATTTATGAGAAAATATATTTAGATCTTCGAGTGAATGGAATCTTATATGACGGGATCCTCTCAGAAACTATAGAATCAAACCATAAATCACAGCAAAATGTAAACGAAACAAACAGCAGCTCCCCAAGTCTGTTAGTTCCAAACATAGTGCATTATATATGGTTTGGTGAGCATAAAAAGATGAGCTTCATACATTTTGTCAGTATCCTAAGCGCCCACAAAATTCAGAAGCCGGATTTGATCATGTTTCACTGCGATAACTTACCTATAGGACAGTGGTGGGAAAAATTATGGAAGATTGTTCCTTTGCAGATTATTCATCGCAAGAAACCAGATACAATATTCGGTCAGAAGCTCATGCACACATACCACAAAGGGGATATTACTAAACTAGAAATTCTGCAGGAATATGGAGGAATATATCTGGATTATGACGTCATAGTTCTAAACTCCCTTGATCCTATGCGAAACTATGCTTTGACCTTGGGAAAGGAAAAACCTCCAAAATTTATTGCTGGCATAATTGTGGCACACAAAGATTCCTTATTTCTGAAGATGTGGTACATGTCCTATCGTAATAATTACAGACAGTTTGATTGGGACTTCAATTGTGCCAGGCTTCCTTATCAAATATACTTAAAGCGACATGACCTTGTGCATGTGGAATCCCGCAAACTGACGACACCTGATTGGACAGAGCGCCACCTACTCTGGGACAAAGTAATCGATTGGAGCGACCTCTATGTGATTCATATAATGTCACATTTTGTTTGGAATCACTATAATCCACATAGTATAAAAAGCCTTAATTCAACCTTTGGCGAAATAATGAGATATATTTACTTTGGATCTTCTTGTGTAAGATAAAAAGCAATAGGTACAATATCAATAACAAAAATGACAAATCAATCATTGATTAATAAAAATCATATGCACCAGACAGAGCGCTATATCTATGTGGTTTTAAACAACTGATGCATATGGTATAAAGTTTAACTTGGCATGAAAAAAAGCAAAATGTGCAATATTATACCTAAAACAGCTACCCAAAATGAGGTAAATAGGTGTTGGGCTTTGAAAACAGATATCAAACATTTCCTGTTCCTGAGTTCCTGAGTCTTTTATTCTATCCAGTAAATATACATCCCTTTCCAGAATATAACTGGACATGTTTTTAAATCAATTCGTTATCCTCATTATTAATAGGTGGTTATCAAAGCTTGCAGTTATGTTAAATAATGTGCTTGAACCTTATGAGATGCGTATGGCAATTTCTCGGAAGAAAACATCAAATATATTTGGGAGAAGAATGCAGGCTGAATATATCTATTGTAGATCTCGTGTAGTCATTATTTGTTGAAAGTTGATATTTTAATGAAAGTGCAGCATTGTATGTGGCCAGCATAGGTTGATATGCAATCTTTCCTAATCAGAATATGATGGGAAATTACAGCCATTTCGACCTCTATATTTTAGCTTAAGTGTTCAGTGTATTCTACCCTGAAAAATCCAACCAAAACTCAAATGCTTTTAAGACCTGCGTTGTTTGTTGACATGATCTATGATGGACTTGCAAATTGTGAGAAAATTATGTAAGGCCCTTGATTCATATGATATAAAACTTGCAATGTATGGCAAAAAGGTGGGATTCTAAATGTCAGACTTAGAATTAAATTCATTGCAAGATGGTCTCTGTAATAAGCATTTTACACTCCAATAAATGGTAGGTGTTCAAATTATCAAGTTCTAATTCAAATGTTTAGTTAAAGTAAGCCCGTCTTCAACACATTTGAGTACATATGTATATTTACAATACGGTTGTAATCAACAATTCTATTGTATTGTTAAGGTGTTGTTTATTGTATAATATATTTATTGTAATCATTTGTAGACAGGTTTCTTAATTACTGATTGGCATTGTACTAATATTTTCTTGTAAACTTTAGATATCAGCTTATCTAGGATCACAAGTCTGAATATCTTTATCAGTTCTGGTCTACAACAAGTTTGTGCCCGGATTGAATTACCCAAAATGCAGTTCAGGCAAAGGTCAGTAATAAAGACTTTCACCTGAAGTTCATCTTATCCAGTTATATCCTGTTTCTGTAGTCGATTACATTATATTCTATTAAAAAGACCTTATACTGTGTATTGAATAAATTATAAAAGAACAAATATTTATTTTATTTCTCTTTATAAACATACGAGATTCCAAAAGAGGGACTTTGGTGTGTTCGGCGATAGCTGACCGTTGCCAATTTCAGGTTTGACCACATTTGACTTTACCATTGACATAAGACATTGTTACCACTGACCTGTAAATTGTTTACAATGACTTGTAACATTGTTAGCACGAACCTGTAAAATGGTCAACACCGACCTGTTACATTGTTAACACTGAACTGCTCTTAATATTTGATGTTCATCAAATGTGTCCTCTTAGACTTGTGGTGATATTTTTGTGACACTCCTATAGATGGAAAATTACATCAGAATATTCTAATTTTCTGTTCTCAAGGGCATCTCAAGCTTAAGGTCACGCTCATAATTAGGTTTTTAAGACCTCAGAGTACATATCCATAATATACGAATTAAAACATTGTAAAATAATGACTGTAAAAGAAAATGGAAAATGTGTTTCTTTTAAAATAAGTTACTCTAATCATGACATGAATTTATAATGTATATTATTGAATCAAGTATCACAACAATAATACGTGTGTCTAATTAGGTGGGTGTACACACGCTTCGAGGCAAACGCCTTTTTGTATTGTTACTGATACCTTTTGATATCATATTGAAGGTAAGACGTGTAGCTTCCTATACAATTTAGGTATCACTGCTGGAGCTATACCTGTAACTCTGCAACTTATCAATTCTTTCAACATTGGTAGAAAATACACTATATTTTGACATCGAATGTTGCGACATAGAAAGGTATCAACTAGAGAAAGCCCGGCAAGGAATGTATCCATCAATCCGTTCATTATTTAGTTTATGAAATGCAAACCATCCTTTAATAGTGTTGGAAAGGTCAAGTGATCTCAGAATGTGGACTTATTTATTGTTATTTTTACCATATATACTCTTTGGTATCTCTCACATGTGTTTGGCTCTTGCCAAATTACATAATCCGCCTGATGCATGTACTTGAGAAGTAAGTAAAAAGTGAATTTTAAGATATTTCAAAACCAAATAATACTATGTTTTGCTCTTTTATATAAATGAGGATATAACTGACAATTCCACAATACATTCATTGAGATCGCATTAAGCAACATGACCAATGGGCCACTTTGTTATAAACATCTTTAAACATTGATGAATTTAGTTAAACAATATCTATTTAGTTATATTGACGATAGTTTCAAAGTACACTTTTAAATGATGCAAGACACCATAAATGTCATCTTGAACAATACTAATATCCTTAGCTGTAATGACGAAAGTTTTAAAGTTTTAAATGATGTAATATACTACATGTATAAATATCATCTTATCAATGTCACCCTTAAGCCTTATTTGACAATAGTTTGAAAATATATTTTTAAGCGATGCAATTTGTTGTAAATGTAATTTTAAAATACTGTTTCAATGTGAAGTCTCATCACCTTGGCCACACAATAACTCACTAAGTGTGTATTATTAATCTTGTCCAATTCTTCGCATATTGCATTTCTCCTTTTGCCATTTTCGTTTAGAAAGTGATCCAGTATACTGTCAGCCAACTCCTCCTTTCTCTCATCATAAGGTCTCAAGTCTAAGTCCGTTTCAGAGCAGTTCTGTCCTCTCTTGTTATATTCCTTCCTTGTGACAATTGGGCTGTCAACAAACTTATCAGATTTCTCGGTGACTTTATCAAATATATTGGCGTCCACTTTCTCTGCCCCTCTTTTGCCTAGATACTGGGCGGCAAGGAAGTAATAGTCATAGTTGCTCTCAGCTTGCCAGGCTCTGCTTGTATATTTATTGTGTTTCTTCTTCTTCTTCTTCTTTAATTCCTTACTACCACCTAAGGATGGTTCAGTCTTCTTGGGAATTGGGGGCAATGGTTTTCTGTTGAACCCACATGATAATATGGAATGATTATTTTTCTCCATTGCTGCTGTTTCATTAGCTGTTATCTGAGGGTTCTCCAGAGGAAAATCGCTGATTATATCCTCAGCGGGATGTCTGAAATCATTGTTAGGATTTGATATTTTTGTCTTGGATTTCCCGCCGAGGTAGGTTATTTGCTTCTCCACTGTGGTCCCACTCCACGGTTCCTGATAGACTGTTGATCTCTCTGTCTTTCCAGTGTGTTGTTGCTGATGAAAGGATGTCATTGGTTTAGCAGTAATTAGAGGCCTTGAGCGTAAAGGAGGAAGTACTGAACATCTGCTGCCTCGCAAAGCCATATTGGGCTTATCAGTGCTGCTCCGTCCTGGCCCCGGCAATGGTGGAGGGATACGATAACTCATTTTCTCCCAAACTCTCCGTTGTTCAACCACTCAGCTTCTCGTTGACTCTAGGCCAATAATTTGTTTTCTAGTAATATTCTAAACAACTTTGACCTATTATCGTTATGTCCTGGTAAATAACACATATTCTGGTTATGTTCTGGTTTCCAAGTCAACAGTCCATATTCTAGTGATAAGATATAGGCATCCAAACGCTGCAGGTCTTGTTTAGATAATACTGAGATTAATTGAGGTGAAAATGCGAGTTCTCAATATCTAGTCTTTTCATATTTTTTGATGGCATAAACGTCTGATAGACACAGTCAAAATGACACGTTCAAGCTGATACTTCCGATATAGAACCTTTATATTTCATCAGCTATAATGACATGACAATTTACGACTTGTCGTGCTTCGGTAAGACATATATTACCTATTATTACTTCTTGGGTAATTTAAACATTGTAGATGCACCTGTTGTATGACCGGGATGGTCAATATTTATACAGTAGGGAGACTCAATTCTTTCTTCTAACTGATTGAAATAAGTGTGACTGAGGAGATAGATATTAGATATAATTTAAAATGAAATCAGTCGTGAAAAACCTAAAGTGTTTGATAAATATGCTTGATAACAGGATTATAATTAAAAAAAAACAACTGATCCAAAACCATATACACATCCCATCCAAGATTATTTCATAATTATGATTGTGCATTGCGCATAATTATGATTGTGTATTGCACAATGCTTGCACTATAAAAAGAACATAGCTATTTTGATACTCCCATCAAGTAGATGTCACTCCTGACCGTGCCCCCATTCTACAAACACTGGGCAGTCCACTTGACGTAGGTGAATTACCTGTACACGATGTGTCTCAAGGCATATACATAATGAGATGATAGACATTGTTCACAGCCAAACAACAATCATCATTTTACCTGCTTAAAACTATCACTAGTTAAAATGCTCTCATCTCACTGCAACGTTAATCGCAACTTTATCCCAGTGCTATCGCAAGTTTATCTTTTGTTTTCACAAATACCAACAAGCCATGGAAGTGGCGATGTACTACGGGTGTCAAAGATATATTATTTTATTTTGAAACATAAATGATTATTCAAATTTGTTGTACGAACTTGAGTTGTACGAACTCAACTCAAATCGAAGAAGTCAGAAGTCAGAAGCCAGAACATCATTACTCAACATGGTCAGGAGACTCCCATTAAGACTAAAAACAAGGCGCTATCATGATAACCATCATTATATATATATTTAAATTATAGATAATTGCTTATTGACATTCTGATATTGTTATAAACATTCAAACAAATGTGATCCAATTGAAAATTGGCATTAAACTTGACTAATGATTACATCAGGTAGCAGCAAAGTAGCAGTAAAAATATTAAAACATTTTTATAGCATGATCAGTGTAATATGGTTAATTGTTTCCATACAGTGTAAAACTAGACAACACAAAGATAATGATGGTACAATAAAGCAGAATTAGTTAAATCATGTAAATGTATACAGTCCCATACAACACTTGCAAAAAAAAACCTTTTGGTGAAGCTGATTTAAGTTTCTAGTGTTATGTCCATGATATGTTTTATTAGTTCATTATGGAAGATTCTGTAGATAGAAAGGAAGTTTACCTTGTATATCTGTAATAAAATTTGAATTGTTGTATTTTAAAAACGTCCTCAAAGTCTAAGACTTTTGTATAAAGGTTCAGTTTGTGCGTTACATTGGCTTCAAGTCATTACTTTTACAGCTTTTTTTGTAGTTTAAACAGTCGGTCACAGTTGAAACCCCATATTAAAATGCCATAGCTTAAATAGGACAGGATTAAAGAATTATAGATTTTTATCTTTGCTTCAATTGGAATTATGTGTTTTAGTGTGTTTATAATGCCAACGATCTGGGTTTTTTGTTTGAAATCTTATCTGTATGAATTTCTCAGCACATATTTTCATTTAAGACAATACCTAAAAAATCAAAATCTTTAACTTGCTCATTTTTTTTCTTTTCAATTTGTAAATCAAGTCTCTCAATCTTTTTATTGGTAGAATAAAAAAAACCCATATATTTAGTCTTGCTGATGTTAAGTGATAGTTTATTTACTTTAAGCCATTTATTTATTTTACCTAGTTCAAGATTTATGTTTAGGCTTAATGACTGTAATGATGACCTGTTCGATATAATCTTAAGAGTACTACTTAAAGATGTGTCATCAGCATAAATTATATACAAAAATAATCTACTGGCTTGAACAATACCATTTATGTAAATAACGAATAATAATGGGCCAAGAATTGAGCCCTGTAGAACTCCTGTTTTAATATCTAAAATATCCGACTTAATTCCTTCAAATTCAACATACTGTTTCCTTTTGGTAAGATAACTCTTCATCAAATTAATAGTATAGGATTCGGATTGCCCATCTATAGACATGTATATACAAGTAAAGACAATTGTGATATCTGGCAGAAATCAGATAAGTTAACGAGTGCAGACGTGAGGCCAACCAGTTCAAGTTGATGAGAAGCATTGCTAGGCTGTTGTTCGTAGGGGCATCCTAATAAGGAGGATGACTCATGGATCCAACCGGGCCAGAAACCGCTACTCGGAGCACAGTGTCCACTTGCCTAGAAGATCCACGACACTCAGCCTTGTGACTTGTATAGACTTTGGGTGCGCCAACAAGCTCGAGAGCTTCGGACAGTTATCAGTATTTAGGTATATCATATATCATGCTCTTGCCATGCCTTCCCTAGCCGGACTATAGTTTTTACGAGCACCTGAATAAAGATATATCGTGCATTGTATACGCTGAGTCTGCAATCATCCTTATCTCCCAGCAGATAGGTATTGTTAGGCAGCTAGGTTAGGCCCCAGCTCACTTAGCCAGTGCGTAGATCACATATTCCATGCACATGTCCCCATAGGCAAAATACATATGTAACAATAGCAGTTCCATTGATTCCATAAAAAGTATGATTATCAATTAAAGTTTCATGACCCAAAGTGTCAAAGGCTTTAGATAAATCTAGGAAAATACTGATAGAAATATCTTTTTTGTCCATTTCAGTCAAAGTCTATTTGTGAGTTCTAAAGCAGCATATTCTGTTGAATGATCTGTTCTAAAAAAACTGTTATTAAGTAGTTTGTGAAGCTCAAGAAAATCAAATATCTGTGTAAAAACAACTCCAAAATTTTGGCTATTGCAGGTAACAATGAGGTCCATAATTACTAAATAAGCTCTCATCTTATTTTTATATAAAGGTATGATTTTGGCAAATTTCAACTTGTCTGAGAAAATACCAGTATGTATCATTTGGTTAATGATAATTGTGATAGGTGTAATGACAGCATGTTTGATATCTTTGATTTATTTTGTTGTGATTCCATCTACACCAAAACTGCTTTTAGACCAAGTTTATCAATAATTTCTTCTGTCTGCTCATTAATTTGCCTATATTCAAAATATAATTGTGGATTAATTGTCCTATATTGATTATAGGTTCTGACATCAGGAGCTATGATTTTCTGTGCCAATTCAGGTACAACATTAGCAAAGAAATTTAAAAATTTATAGGCTATGTTTAGGTTATTTGAAATGATAGTATTATTATTCTAAAAAAACAAAGGAAATGTTGTTAATTGTTTGCCAAGTGTTTTTTGTATCATCTTTGTATTTGTCAAATATTCTACTCAAATAGAGGCTTTGAGCATTTCTTTTACTTTTATTTAAAATATAATTGTATGTTCTAAGATTAGTTTTGATGATCTCATATTCAGGATCATTGGGGTCAGTCATTAATTTCTTTTTATACAAGTTATCTCTGTATTTCAGGGGTTTTATAATTCCTTTTGTTATCCATTTACATTTATTTGTGTTTATATTTATTCAATTTAACTCTTTTAGCAGGCATACATTTTTTTAGCCTTTATCATTACATTATGTAGAATATTATAATTATCATTTAGATTATGACTGGGGTTATTATTAAGATGCTTACTTAAATCTGAGTTGATTATGTCATAACAAATATTATTTATAGAATCATTATCATTTTTGTGTACAATTATAACTTTGACTTGAGGTGATTTAATTGAATATGGTCTAATATGGTGAAATGAGGTTGATGATCTGAGAATTGTTTGAAAATCTAGTAGGTAGAGTAATTTTGGGATAATAACTAAGACTGGTCATATTAGCAAAGAAATCATTTATAGCCAGTCTATCATTAGGTTTAAGTAGGTCTATATTGAAATCACCTGCTAAAAGTTTGGTTAAGATTCCGAGATCTTAATATTTGATTAAGTTCGTTGTTAAGTTCAAGATCATTTTCCTTTGGTATTCTATAAATATTGCCAATGACAATGGGTTTGGCATGAAATTCTCCTTTGCAGATTTCAATAAACTGTCTTTACACATTCTTATCGGGCGAAATCGTCGTCCCATTCCACCCAAAGCAGTGTCTAAGACTGCTCACTGGCAATATTTATAACGGCAGATGAATGACCGTTTGACGTTGGTGGGTGTAATCAGAAAGCATGAAATTAGTTAGAATATCTTTCCTGATGCATGTGAATTGTCATCACCTCAAAAGGCTCATCTCCGATCCTGCCATATACAGGGGCCAATGCAGTTCCCTCATTTTCTTTTGTTTTTATTTCTCTGTTTTTAGCTTTTGTTTTGTGTTTTCTTCTGAGAAATACAACTTAATTTCCCCACCACACGTTTTGCAGAATTCTTCGTGTTTTCACCAATACAAGTCCGTTTCCAGCTCAAGTCCGTTTCCAGACCTAGTCTGAAATAGCGCTATATAAGTTATTTATTATTATTATTATTATTATTATCATTATTATTATTAAGTCTGAATGTGACTACATCATTGTCCTAAGTATCATCTGCAAAGATTTGCAAGCTCAGTCCATACATTTAACAAGGCAGGTCCCAGGATTAATTCTTGTTGGACTCCATACTTAATGGATTTAAGAATGGACCGATGTGTGTCTTCTGTAACACTCTTGCCTGCCCATTAGGCATGACTTTATCCAATCAAGGGTTATTATTTTACCCCTATTCTGACTTACTATTATCCTTTCCTTCTCCTTGCTATTAATATTTCTCTATCGTGTGATGTACCCAGACAATCACCACTCACCAAACAATCTTGATTTTGCAGCTGTCTGGTCAAAATTGTCAGCAGCCAAATTTGACAAATGGGTTAAAGGTTCATAAAAAGAAGATGCCTCTGATTATCACATCCAGGATCTGGGTGTCATAATTATCCTCCTTAAAAGGCGATTATCGTGTCTGATTTAACCCCTTCCAGTCTTCCTCAGTAAAGTTTATATGTTCAAATATATGTAATACTTATCATGCATATGGAGTCACTATTGCTTAATTATCTTTTTCACAGTTTTATCAAAACCTTCTCGGGCTCTTACCCATAGCAAATAAAGAAAGACTCACTGCACTATTCGACTGAATATGGAATAAGAACGTGTGGCATGCGGCATAGCAGTGCAACTGCATGTATACTCTCATGCCGGATAGATTAAACTAAGCAACTCGCTCAAAGAATCAAACCGCCCTGGGTTCATCTATACATATTCTTATATTCTGTGGGGCATTTTGGTGGGCCTCTGCATCTTTCCTGAGATCAATACAGGTTATATGACCTGAGTCTACTATTTGATATGTGGGACCAGGGCATACGAAAGTAGTGCTTGATAATTTCCTACTCCCCCTTATTATACATGATAATAACGAGATGCAGATCACATTAGACAAAAAATGAAAAGTGCTATTTAATAGTACAATGATGGCTTGTTTTGTCGAAGTTATTAGAAAAATAATGAGAATAATTGAAGGGACTATGTATTGATCTTTGCTGTCAGGGGCTCATTCCTATATTTCCATGTTGTGTTCTTTGTTTTCAAGGTAGGTGGCGCTTTAACAGATCCTAGCAAAAAAATTCAATGGTCAACCTCACTTCATACTCTGCTTTTAGAAAGATGAATATTTTTGCCATCTGATAAGTATTTTTCAAAATACCCTAGGTCGATACGAATATTTTTTATGAATTTTTGAAGGTGAGGCATTTACTATGGGTTTCAATGGGACATTGTAATAGTGGTGCGAGGCCTATGATTTATAAAGAGATGTTGAGATGTGGCGGAGCATGGTGGCAATTCTGTGTTGATCTCGCGCTCACCAGGTGGCGCTCACCATCACCTAGCAGCAGACGGCTGCTGTACACCATAGATGTGAATGGATTGCCACATAGGAAGTCTGTGACACATGCTGTAGGCTGTATATATTGATGGCTGGGAGTGGCTGCTGATCAGAAGCTCCACTGCCACCACACTGTCACCATCTTCAGTATCACCGTAGTCAAGGAGACAAAAGCTCTCTCGCCCATTGAGGCCGTCATGCCTGGCTGCACCTAGCCTGATATATATATATATATATATATATATATATCCTCCACCTGGACAGTCACCGTGTGTGCTATTGGTGACAAACATTTCTTAAAGTGCACATCTGCCCTACTTAATATAGCCAGCAGACAATATCGCCGTGTTATTCTGCCTGTCGACGATATTATATCCGCCAAATCGGACAAGACCATGAAATAGCGGTTGACGAACCTCAGATAATATTAGGTGTCGAACCCAGGTTAACATGGATTACTGTAGTATACTCAGCTGCCTTGTAATCTACGGATTATGTCTCTTAATATCAGTCTCATCTGCTACCGAAGCTGGTAAGTATGATACACAATAACTATACGGGGAATGGCGGTATGGCAAACATATAAATCATTATGGTGTGTTCACAAACCATAGATAAAACAGGTGTATATTATACCCGCATATATATAGAGCCCTTGATATGTAGAACAGATAGAATGTGCAGGAATTCCAGGCATCAAAAGACCATCAGAACCTTTTATTTAGCTTTGCTAGTCAATTATTGTTTTTTGAAGATTACATTATTGATCTTGTACAATATTCCCAAAAAGGGAAACAAATATTCCTTCAAAGATGAACATAAATGACAGATATTTTGACAGGTTTGACGCTCGAAAGTTTACTACTTCGGAGGATGATCATATTTCCTTTATACTGATGAATATACTGACAGTCATAAACACATATTTTTGCTTCTGTTATTAGACATGTCAGGTCCAGGTAGTGTTCCGGTTCAGCATGTTCAGGGGTGGGTTGGGTGGGGGGCGGATGTTGCAGTGTTGAGTGGCCCAGGAAGGAGAGACTCGCATCACATACACCATGTACACAATGTACACCATGTACACTATATAAACCATGTACACCATATACACCATATACACCGTGTAGACCATGTACACCATATACACCATGAACACGCCACTTACTGGTATGTTCTGTGGATACCACATCTCCTATCTGCATGATCTGCGATCAGGGCCAGCCGTGTGATTACGCTGGTTTGAGTTGAGGTCTGTGGTACATCAACCAACCCACCCCAGAATGTCTACTGGCAGATAACTCTACTTGACAGGTAACACTGTGGTGTGCCTTTATCGCACTATATCTATGTTTATCTGTGTTGGGAGTTGGGTGTGTGCCGCAGATCAGGAAGAGATGTGCACTATGTGCGGCTGGGAATAATGTATAAATCATGTATACAACACTATGTTCTAGCGGATATTGAGAACTGGCCCATTAATCATGTTAATGTAGAACAGTAATACAAACAGCAACACAAATTATATTGTTTATTTGACCAAATCGTTATAATTAAGACAAATATCTCTTTTTTCTCACTCATTCATATGTAATTTCAATCTTTGTTATGGATATGTTGTTATGACAATATTAACAAGTTAAAAACTTATATATATAATAATTTTAATGATAATTTCTGGATTGCAAAGTATCTAGAGCATAGGTGATCTTATCTTCAGCATTGCAAATTGAATCAGATATGCTTTGTGTTGGTTAATAAACAGCGCTGATCACAACATGTAACTATCTCTCTGTATGTATTGACCAGGAATGGCAACAAGCACAGAAGGTTTCATGAATTGTTGATGGACGTATATTATCCACGAGGGCATTACATTAAGTGGTTGGGACATAACGCCTCAGATCTCAGCCTCAGATCACAGCCTTCCCCGTGACATGATCTATACATACACTCATATATACCTCAGATCTCCACAGCCTTCCCCATGACATCATCTATGCATACACTCATATATACCTCAGATCTCCACAGCCTTCCCCGTGACATCATCTATACATACACTCATATATACCTCAGATCTCCACAGCCTTCCCCGTGACATCATCTAAACATACACTCATATATACCTCAGATCTCCACAGCCTTCCCCATGACATCATCTAAACATACACTCATATATACCTCAGATCTCCACAGCCTTCCCCATGACATCATCTATACATACAAACATATATACCTCAGATCTCCACAGCCTTCCCCGTGACATCATCTAAACATACACTCATATATACCTCAGATCTCCACAGCCTTCCCCGGGACATGATCTATACATACAAGCATATATACCTCAGATCTCCACAGCCTTCCCCATGACATCATCTATACATACACTCATATATACCTCAGATCTCCACAGCCTTCCCCGTGACATGATCTATACATACACTCATATATACCTCAGATCTCCACAGCCTTCCCCGTGACATCATCTATACATACAAGCATATATACCTCAGATCTCCACAGCCTTCCCCATGACATCATCTATACATACACTCATATATACCTCAGATCTCCACAGCCTTCCCCGTGACATGATCTATACATACAAACATATATACCTCAGATCTCCACAGCCTTCCCCGTGACATGATCTATACATACAAGCATATATACCTCAGATCTCCACAGCCTTCCCCATGACATCATCTATACATACACTCATATATACCTCAGATCTCCACAGCCTTCCCCGTGACATCATCTAAACATACACTCATATATACCTCAGATCTCCACAGCCTTCCCCGTGACATGATCTATACATACACTCATATATACCTCAGATCTCCACAGCCTTCCCCGTGACATCGGCTAAACATAAACTCACATGTACCTCAGATCTCCACAGCTTTCCCCATGACATCATCTATACATACACTCATATATACCTCAGATCTCCACAGCCTTCCCCGTGACATCATCTATACATACACTCATATATACCTCAGATCTCCACAGCCTTCCCCATGACATCATCTAAACATACACTCATATATACCTCAGATCTCCACAACCTTCCCCGTGACATGATCTATACATACACTCATATATACCTCAGATCTCCACAGCCTTCCCCGTGACATCGGCTAAACATAAACTCACATGTACCTCAGATCTCCACAGCTTTCCCCATGACATCATCTATACATACACTCATATATACCTCAGATCTCCACAGCCTTCGGCCACGGGCCGTGGCACAGTTGGTTAGAGCGCCAGCTTATTAGCACCAGTTCCTCTGTGGTGATCCAAAGGTCGTGGGTTCGAATCCCGGCCGTGCCGGGATTGAATTCATGATACAATTTCCTACATGAGCTGAGGACCGTGCCTAAAGGGTTAACCCGTTGTCCTTGTAAATCTGTGACCGGGTGAGTTGTCATGTCAAGGACCTGCGACATGACAATTCAGTGAGGCAGCACTATATCTGCTACAAGTAGGTCTCATCACGAAATGACTGAAATACTGTTGAAAGTGATGTAAAACCCCAAACAAACAAAAATCCACAGCCTTCCCCGTGACATGATCTATACATAAACTCATATATACCTCAGATCTCCACAGCCTTCCCTGTGACATGATCTATACATACACGCATATATACTATGACTATGAAGAGGTTCGATCTTTTGTATGGGTATACATATTGTGTTCTGGGTAAGCAACCTTTCGCCTACCGGAAATGGCCATGTGGTGATAAAAGCCGTTCTATATATAACTTGCCAACACTCATGCAAGTACATTTGCATCTTTGAAACACAGACATCAGTATTGTATTATTTCCATGTCCAGCCTGATAAGAATTTAGGTTATTTTCTTTCAAATATAAATTTACATCTTTTTTTAATTTACTTCTTAGTCATGTTGTTCTTTCTTAGTCATGTTGTAAAGGTTTAACACAATATTTACAAATGTACGGATATGATCCATTAAATAAATACTTACTTCCCTTTTCAACCCACACATTTTAAACGACAACCATCAAAATGCAAGTGTCATCCAGAAAACAAAATTATGTTTTACTTAAATTTTATATTTTCAGTTATACTCTAATGTGCTCATTATGTCATGCAAAAAGGCTTTAATTTGTTAAGGGAGATATGTACTTTCTAAGATAAAACGTAACAAATATCTTCATTTTATCTGTTATCAGTCTGATTTAACAAAGTAATAAACATGAAATACTTCACTCAAATTGTTAACAATGGCCGACTCGTGACTGATCTATGTCAGGTTTGTGACTCGTCCCATGAGAGAGTGTGACTGGTCCAATGCCCACATCATGTGAATTAATATCAAGAAAATGAACTTGAGATAAATAAAAGGCAATTGAGATATTCTCATTTAGTAGCATGGAGGTCTCCAAATCTGCAGATATGTTTTCATATTTTATAGAAATGCGCATCTTAGATAACAGTAAGGTTTTCAATGTGAATGTCTTGGGCACTCAAATAAATGAGTTAGGGATAAAACAGTGACAAATATAAGATAGAGCTGTATTATATTCAGTACTCTATGTTAAATTAGTTATTCTTTGAAGACCTACACCTTCTAGTTGTAGGGAATACATCAGTGTTGATCATGTCTGATATAACTGGATTATATGCATGAGGTGAGGACAATGTTTACTGATGAGTCAAAGACACACAAAGAGATAAGTCGGATTCCAAAGAATCATTCCAGACACTATCAACACTGAAGTCACTGATAATCACTGACACCTATATGACCATTAAATATAATAACAAATATGTCCTGGAACACATCACATATCTCTTGATACATCAATATGAAGTACGTTTTCTCTCCCATTCAATATACATTAGACGGTTGAGTTATATTTACACTCCATCTTGGCAACACTTCGAGGGAAACTTTATGTCAGATGTTCTTGTCTACTTCTTGTCCATCTTGAACCAACAATTATTTTCCTGAACTCTAACCACTATCTGCATGAATAACAACCACTCTCCTCTTCTATAAACACTTACAGCCTAATTAATATATTCCTGAACTTAAACTACTATCATCTTGAACAGTATCAATTCCTGAACTATGACTAACATCTGCCTTAATAATAACCACTGAACTAAAACCACTATCTTCTTGAACAATATCAATAATCATTCTGGACAATAATCACTATTCTTCCTGAATATTAACCATTCTCCTAATGAGTAATATTCAAATAACTTTATACAATAGTATTTCAACTGTCTTATGTAGCACTTACGTAATGCTTATCGCATCTTCCTTTACTCAGGTCTGATACTGGGAAACGACTTAAACACACAGACATCACAACATACATCAGACACATCACAGCATACCTCAGACACATCACAGCATACATCAGATACATCAAAACATACATCAGATACCTCAAAACATACATCAGACACCTCACAACATACATCAGACACATCACAGCATACATCAGATACCTCACCACATGCACGTGACACATCACAGCATACATCAGACACCACAACTTACATCAGACACCTCACTACATACATCAGACACATCAGACACATTACATCAGACACCTCACAGCATACATCCGATATCCGACCACATGCATCAAACACCTCAAAACATGCATCAAACACCTCAAAACATACATCTGACACCTCAAACCATACATCAGACACCTCAAAACATACATCAGACACCTCAAACCATACATCAGACACCTCAAAACATACATCAGACACCTCAAAACATACATTATACACCTTAAAGCATACATTATACACCGACAACATCAGACAACTTATAGTTTACATCAGATTCTTCACAATATGCATCAGACATCTATAGTTGTTTGAATAGGGTCTTGGGAAAGTGTGCAATGCGTTCATTCAGTACGAGACCACAGAAGGAAATAACAGCACATCAGGGCAAGTATCTCCACATCGACATATAACACGACGACAGAGTGGATACTGCAAACACCTTCCTATTGTATGCATAACTACCAACAAGGGACTCCATAGTAGATATAAAAGATCTAACTAGCGCCGCGGAGTATAACATGACGACAGAGTGGATACTGCAAACACCTTCCTATTGTATGCACAACTACCAACAAGGGACTCCATAGTAGATATAAAAGATCTAACTAGTGCCGCGGAGTACAACACGACGACAGAGTGGATACTGCAAACACCTTCCTATTGTATGCATAACTACCAACAAGGGACTCCATAGTAGATATAAAAGATCTAACTAGCGCCGCAGAGTATAACACAACGACAGAGTGGATACTGCAAACACCTTCCTATTGTATGCACAACTACCAACAAGGGACTCCATAGTACATATAAAAGATCTAACTAGCGCCGCGGAGTAAAACACGACGACAGAGTGGATACTGCAAACACCTTCCTATTGTATGCATTAATACCAACAAGGGACTCCATAGTAGATATAAAAGATCTAACTAGCGCCGCGGAGTATAACACGACGACAGAGTGGATACTGCAAACACCTTCCTATTGTATGCATAACTACCAACAAGGGACTCCATAGTACATATAAAAGATCTAACTAGCGCCGCGGAGTATAACACGACGACAGAGTGGATACTGCAAACACCTTCCTATTGTATGCACAACTACCAACAAGGGACTCCATAGTACATATAAAAGATCTAACTAGTGCCGCAGAGTATAACACGACGACAGAGTGGATACTGCAAACACCTTCCTATTGTATGCATAACTGCCAACAAGGGACTCCATAGTACATATAAAAGATCTAACTAGCGCCGCGGAGTATAACACGACGACAGAGTGGATATTGCAAACACCTTCCTATTGTATGCATAACTACCAACAAGGGACTCCATAGTACATATAAAAGATCAAACTAGCGCCCCGGAGTATAACACGACGACAGAGTGGATACTGCAAACACCTTCCTATTGTATGCATAACTACCAACAAGGGACTCCATAGTAGATATAAAAGATCTAACTAGCGCCGCGGAGTATAACACGACGACAGAGTGGATACTGCAAACACCTTCCTATTGTATGCACAACTACCAACAAGGGACTCCATAGTACATATAAAAGATCTAACTAGCGCCGCGGAGTATAACACAACGACAGAGTGGATACTGCAAACACCTTCCTATTGTATGCATAACTACCAACAAGGGACTCCATAGTAGATATAAAAGATCTAACTAGCGCCGCGGAGTAAAACACGACGACAGAGTGGATACTGCAAACACCTTCCTATTGTATGCATTAATACCAACAAGGGACTCCATAGTACATATAAAAGATTAAGCTAGCACCGCAGAGTATAATATACTCAAGGCCAGTTGGTACATAAAGATTAATAAAACCTAATTCAACATACTAACGTCTCTGCCATCCTGAACAAAAGGAGTAGGCTGAGATCGGTATCATATCACAGAAGGACATGGCCGAGAATCGGCTGACTTCACAGAGTCTTGGTAGCCGGGGAGTTCATCGTAGATATGCCGAAGCTGTGGTCACGCTATACACGGGTGACGCACGGCTTGCACCAGATTATGCCGATTTCAGTAAAGATGCCCGGCCGATGGGTATTTTATACAAAATTGGCAGGCAGTTCAGATTGCCGGGCGGGCACCGGGAGATCATCGGCCACAATTGGGCATCCATAAGACATCGGGCGGGTCATCAGGAACTTTTAGCTGCAACATAAAAGTTGCCGGCGTTTCCCCGATGTCTTATCAGCAAATATCATCTTAAAGTACACGGCAGGGTCCCGGCAGTGTCCCGCAGGCACATCGGCAGATTATCTTAGGGCTGCCGGTGGCATCGTGCGATGAAAATAGAATTCTTTTTATTTCATGTGTTCACCGGGCTCCCTACGGTCTCATATAGACGTCTTTAGGATATCCTACAGATGTCTGTCACATAATACAGACGTCTTTAAGATGTCCTGCAGACGTCTGTGTCATTTTTTTGCGGGTGTCGTGCGGTGCCCTTTAATAATGTGACCACAGCTACGGCATATCTCAGATTGATGCTGATTAACTCCCCGGCGCCCGGCAGACTGGGAAGTCGGCCGATTCTTACTTCCCGGCCGGTGCCCGGTGCAAATGTGACTGAGGCATTAGATCCACAGACGTCTATGTGTAGGGAGCAACTAGGATAATCTGACGATGGCCTGTGAACATATGAAATAAAAAAAATCCTTTTTTCACCGTACGATGCCACCGACAGCCTTAAGATAATCTTGCGGGATATGCTTGCGGGACACGCAGATGATATTTGCTGATAAGACATCGAGGAAATGCTGGCAAATTTTATATTGCAGATAAATTTGCCTATGACCCCTAAGATGCCCAATTGTGGTCGATGATCTCCCGGTGCCCTCATGGCAATCTGAACTGCTGGCCGATTTTGTTAAAAATACCCATCGGCCGGGCATCTTAACTGAAAATGTGACTGACGCACGGCTTGCGCCAGATTAGATACCACAGACGTCTATAGGATATCCGACATTAGTGATATCGGCTGGGCATCTCAACTGAAAATGTGACTGGGGTAAAAGATTCCGTCTGAACATGTCTCCTCGGGAGATTGAACTATCATGATACGCAGGATAAGATGATAATCTTCAGTCAGGAAGTGCAGAATCCCAAGCTACAATCGGGAGAGTAAGTCGACAATAGAATAAATCATCAAAGTCTGAGGCGATTGGAAGATCCCGTTTCCCCATTTTTATTTATGGAATACTGTTTTATTATCAACATTAGTCATACTTTGTCGAGACCTATTTGCTGCAGATGCAGTGTTGCCTCACTGAATTAACATGACAGTCCGCCCTGTCATAGATTGACAAGGATAACTGGCTAACCTGAGGGGTGTAAGAGAAATCATCAGAAATTTAGCTCATTAGAATCATCACAAAACGACGGTGCTTGCGCTCTCTTCAACCACCATGGCCTCAGTGACCATCATATAGATTCTTTTATTTCATCGCCACGCTTACCCGTCATTTTGTACCCCAGTCATGTGCAGCGTGAACAGATATGGATATATCAGCTCTCTTAGCCTTTATTCTCCCTTGTTTGATACCACATATCAATGAACCAAATACATTTAGGAACCATGATGAAAATGCCAATCTAATCTATTGATCGGTTCATGTCTACCAAGCATCAGCTTTCATTTCTGGGAATGGATATATGATATGCCGATATGATATATATATAACTCAAATATCTTAAATTCAAGATTATAGGGTTAAATAAATCATAGATTGTGACCCAGCTGATCAATGCATTTTTCCTCATGCCCGCCAAGATATATCAATTGACTATCCCATGTCCTCTGTCTGAGCATGCGCACATGACGCATAGTAGGGTGTTCACCCGAAGCGGCACAATCGATATCACTCTGGTCACTGGTAAAGATTGAAGCCCACGTCTGCAAAATATTATTGAACTGAAAAAAAGTAAAGAAAGGTAGTTTGAAGTATGAAATACATAGCAGGTGATACTGAATTATGCTGAAATCGCTTGATCTTTCCTTTGAAATACATAGCAGGTGATACTGAAATTGCTTGATCTTTCCGTTGATCTAGTTTCTGTACGGATTCTAAAGTCAGAATGGAAGTTGTGTTTTATCATATTTATGTCATTCTATATCTAAACTATTGAACTATCGAATGTCATATAATGCAAGTTATATGCAATGTGTAATCTGTTCCAAAAATGAGTCAATGTATACGTTTATTCCAATGAAATATATACATTTCTATTTCAGAGGAGAAGCTGAGCCAAGCTATGAACATAACGATCTACCGAATGTCCAAGTCTCAGGTAAGTTAAACTTCGATATCCTGAAACATGCGATACGTTCCAAGGAACAAGCGAAATGAAACACACACAACATACGTGGACACCATATATGAGTCATAAATAGTGATAGTTAACATGTTTTTTTCTTCATTTAGTCATCATACTGACCGATATTGCTGAAGAAAATAAAGGTTGCAATTTCAATACATGATCCATAAAATCCATATCCAAATATGCTATAGACATTATGCTAAAGGTAAACAAGAAAGGAAAACTCGCCAACATCGTTACACAGTGAGATACATCCTGGGGGGATTTGCTGCCTTCAGAGGTGAGTTAAATGTTACTCTGGTTGGAAAACCAACTTGTAAGACAATGGATCTCAGAGAAACCACGTTAAATAATGGAGGTAAACATGTATTATTTTCATAGTATATAGATCTGAGCCATTTAACAAAAAGAAAACAAATATATGTATTCCTACTTGCCTTTTAAATAAATGTGTAGGACACCTATCTTTACTGAAATCATTTACAAATGAGTTACTCTGGAATTATGCCTGGTTCTCTAGCGCTGCCTATACTTGCACCTCTTAGTGAAAAAGGCCGCGAATTATTACAAAAGAATTACAGACCTGTTTCAGACCTAGCTTATTTTTTCTAGAGCAGTTGCAAAACAATTTGTCAGCCACTTACAATCAAAATATATTCGAAGTAATTTTTCAATTTGCATACAAGGTGTTCCATAGTACAGAAACCCTGCTTCCAGTACAAATTATACACTGATATTGTGTTGCTGGTGTAATTAGACCTGTCAGCTGATTATACCATAAATGATGAACCACTTTTAACCAGATTAAAAAAATAAAACAACTGCATCTTGCTTCAAATCGTATGTATCAAATAGAACACAATATTTGATGAAACGTTTCAGAACCAACAAATATTAAATATGGTGTACCTCAAGGATCGGTACTCAGCCCAACCCTTTTTACAACACATATTGACTCCTGGCAGAAATCAGTTATAAATATAAACTAAAGGACCATATAAATGTAGGCAAAACCAAGTTTAATATTAATTTGGATTCCACATCTCCAAGCCAGAACATGAGAAATGGAAAAAATGCATAAGGGAGACGAAGATGTTTTTATCAATAAACAAGATGAAATAAAAAAAATGCAAGATTTATCCATATTCGTATAATTTGAGTATCAAATGTTTTTAATTCCTGTTTACAGTGGTCGGAGCATGTGGATGTGTTTGGGAAGCTGGTGTCTGATGAGGCGAATAGATACTGTATAGAGATTCCCTCAGACTGTGGCCTTAAGGAGAAATGGAACATAAGTTTCCCTCAGTGAGTATAGTACTCTGTATAGCGAGGTCAAGTCACATACTACCTCTGCCAATATTCGTTGTTCTTTGCGTCCAGTTATTCTGTACAAAGCATGCAATTACCATAAATCTGTGCAGGATTTTTCTATTAGACCCGCTTCTGACTAATATGGTACATGTCACCAACGTATGGTACCCACGATATAAAGTATACACATCCGCAGGTCTCCATTATATAAAATACACACATCCCCAGATACCCATGATTACTCTGCATGGTGAGGTAGAATCATATACTACTCCAGCCATAATAGGCATGACACTGTTTCAATCTATTCCGCAAGGTCGATTGCATAATCCACAGACAGGTGGGCAATTGGTGGGCTTTGCACATGTGCACTAACAATGCTCGCCCAATTGGTTAATACTCGCACACACATCAGGTGCACTCACTTTCTGCCCAAACAAACATTTGTGAAGTTTGGTACTTATTCACTTTTCACCACAGTTCATTATTCAGATTTTTTTCAAAATCGATAGATGAGGTTGTAAACATGTCATATTTGCAATATTGTTTTCAAAATGTCACTGGGGTGTATTTTGTGGCACTTTATATTAATGAAAATCCTAAAGAATAAAATTGTCAACACATTATATGAAACAAGCGGAAAAACCAGCACAGGTCAATTCAAAGGTCACCAAATCTTGCATGATAGTTGAGGTGTGTCCAAACATGCTAGCTATAAAATATTTTCCCGGCACAATGGATAGTTACAAGATGGTGCCACATACAATTTTAAAATTATTATTATTAATAAAATTTAGTTTATAATAATTTTTTTTTAAAACTAGCGCAGATCAATTCAAAGGTCACAAATAGTTGGACACCCCTTAACAGTCACACACAATTTGTTGACCTTTGAATTTACCTGCATTAGTTTTATCTAGCTTTGATTATTAGAACGTTAGGTTTTCTTTACTACTATAATTTAAAAGTTGTATGTAGTGCCATCATAATTTAAAAGTTGTATGTAGTGCCATCTTGTAACCATTCATTTTGCCAGGAAAATATTTTATGGCTAGCTTATTTGGACACCCTCCAATCCTCATACAAAATTTGGTGACCTTGGAATTGACCTGTGGTAGTTTTATCACTTGTTTCATATATGTGCTGATAAGTTTGAAGACAATATTGCAAATATAACATGTTGACAACCTCATCTATTGATTTTGAAATAAATCTGAAAAATGAACTGTGAAAAGGGAATAAGTAACAAATTCACACACACCCAAAACAATGACACCGGTTGACTGAGTTATACATGCACATGTATTTGTTGTTGTAGTCACTTTCTTACCAAAACAAGGATACTGATTGGCTGTGTTATTACATGTGACAAAATATTTTACTTGGTGTCGATTGGCTTCTAACAGAAGCTTGTTATGGGCGTGACCTTTCAGTACTCACTGATTATGGTCAATTTTTGCAGAGCTAGGTATAAATCCTGGCTCGGCTGTGGAGAGTAACCCATGATATAAAATACACACATCCCCAGATACCCATGATATAAAATACACACATCCCCAGATACCCATGATATAAAATACACACATTTCCAGGTGCCCATGACATAGAATATACTTATTCCCAGGTGCCCATGATATAAAATAAACAAATCCCCAGGTACCCATGATATAAAATACACACATCCCTAGGTGCCCATGATATAGAATATTCACATCCCCAGGTGACTATTATATTGAGCTTTTCCACATGATGACAATATTCACTAAATGAAAAGCCAATATTACAGACTTTAAATTTATATAAAAGTGAGTTTTACAAATCACAAATAATTCTGTCAAACATTATAAACAGGTTGAAATGATGCATGTATTTACTTGACAAGAATTTGATATCATGTACGAATACAAATTATTGTGTCCCAAACCTGACCAGGCTGAACAGTGAGTAATATATTTATGAGCTGTGTTAGTTCCTTGGGGTTATTTCACGATATCCCTTGTTATGCAATTTCCGCGTTCAAGCTGTTGGCTTCTGCATCCTACATCCCACCTGCCATATGACTTGTTGTTCCTTGTTATGTAATCTCCGTCTTCTCGCTGTTGGCTTCTGCATTCTACATCCCACCTGCCATATGACTTGTTGTCCCTTGTTATGTAATCTCCGTCTTCTCGCTGTTGGCTTCTGCATTCTACATCCCACCTGCCATATGACTTGTTGTCCCTTGTTATATAATCTCTGTCTTCTCGCTGTTGGCTTCTGCATTCTACATCCCACCTGCCATATGACTTGTTGTCCCTTGTTATGTAATCTCCATCTTCTCGCTGTTGGCTTCTGCATTCTACATCCCACCTGCCATATGACTTGTTGTCCCTTGTTATGTAATCTCCGTCTTCTCGCTGTTGGCTTCTGCATTCTACATCCCACCTGCCATATGACTTGTTGTCCCTTGTTATATAATCTCTGTCTTCTCGCTGTTGGCTTCTGCATTCTACATACCACCTGCCATATGACTTGTTGTCCCTTGTTATGTAATCTCCGTCTTCTCGCTGTTGGCTTCTGCATTCTACATCCCACCTGTCATGACTTGTTGTCCCTTGTTATGTAATCTCCGTCTTCTCGCTGTTAGCTTCTGCATTCTACATCCCACCTGCCATATGACTTGTTGTCCCTTGTTATGTAATCTCCGTCTTCTCGCTGTTGGCTTCTGCATTCTACATCCCACTTGCCATATGACTTGTTGTCCCTTGTTATATAATCTCTGTCTTCTCGCTGTTGGCTTCTGCATTCTACATCCCACCTGCCATATGACTTGTTGTCCCTTGTTATGTAATCTCCGTCTTCGCGCTGTTGGCTTCTGCATCCTACATCCCACTTGCCATATGACTTGTTGTCCCTTGTTATATAATCTCTGTCTTCTCGCTGTTGGCTTCTGCATCCTACATCCCACCTGCCATATGACTTGTTGTCCCTTGTTATATAATCCCCGTCTTCTCGCTGTTGGCTGCTGCATCCTATATCTCCCTGCCATATGACTTGTTGTCCCTCGTTATGTAATCTCTGTTTTCTCGCTGTTGAACATTGCATTATGGGATATATACACGTATGCATCCGGCAGTCGTATAAGTTTGGTCTTCACCTTGGCTATGTAGAACAATAGCGACATGTACAATTACTGTATTTTACAGCTCTTTCTTCGATATCAAAGATGTGAACATTTATTGCGGACGTTAACAGATATTCGTGTTATGAAATAGGTGAATGAATAAAACACAGAAAAACTGACTGTTACACTAACCCATCAATTAACTAATCAACATTGTTGAAAAATCCCGCCCAAGGGCTTACGCATATTTTCGGTTTGAACTTTGTTTGAATTTTGTTTGAATTTTGTTTGAATTTTGTTTGAATTTTGTTTGGATTTTGTTTGAATTTTGTTTGAATTTTGTTATCATAAAAGTTATCAAAATTTTGAAAGACAAATCTAAATTGGTTTGAATGTCTATAGTATGTCCAGAGTATGTCCAGAGTATGTCCAGAGTATGTTATCTTCTCGAACCATTCCATTCCAAATATGATCAGTAGAATTAAACGCCAAAAGTTACTGCAGACACATAAGAATTAGAACGGCAACTACATTGGTTGTTAATCTATGGCAACAAAACCAATCATGTTGCTGTAAATATACAGTGACTACTATTCACAGTGCGTATTTGCGTAAATCTAACATAAATGAATCGCTAAACCAGTTCAGATTGTATATTACATCTACTGATATTGTACTTCATAAAGAATAAATAATATATATACCTAAGGTTGCACTTGATCCCATAATAAATTGCTTGGAAAATATTGAAATATCCACGTGAGTCAAGTGGAATATGGAGATATACTGGGCGCAGGATATGCGTGTATCTTGTGGAATGAGACTAATAGGCCACTGTCATTTACTTCCTAATTGGCAAAATAAAAAGCTAGATTACAGACAAACTTTAGATTAGAATTCTACTCAGAGATAGAAAAAGGAAAAACATCATTTAAAATAGAAGAAACAGTTTTGTATCAATGATAATTATGTTGTATTTGTCGTAAACCAACCAACTTCCGGCCATCATTACATACAATTATGTATATTTTTTTCAGTCGGTTTTCAGCCTCGGACCTGGATGTTTATCAGGGATACCCCACATCTGATACTAATTACTTGACAGTCAATTTTACCTTGTCCTTCCCAGCCAACTCAGGAACACAGAACATTCTCCTCGGCCCGCCACAACCAATCTACAAACTGCCTTTTGCGCCACTTCAGAGTAAGTACTGACAAATATGTTCATCAAAATCTGTCTTAATTTATATTTGTATTCGGAGACATTTTACATGTGATTTATTTCTGGATGGCATTACCAGTCGATCGTGATGAATGACAAGAGTAAATATACATTTCGAACCAAACACCTGCTTGGTAACGCATTAACATGATCAAATGAAGTCACGCACAACCATTGTATGACCATGTTGTGTCACGCCAGAGGATTACGTGACGCACCAGCAACACGTGACCAAATGATGTCTCGCAATAGCCATGCGTGTCCTCATTTTATCACGTTTGTACGTGACCAAATATTTGTTTGTCTCAGACTGATATATTGCTTGCAGCAGACGTAAGGCCTCCTCCTCGTCATATCTGTATAGCCTGGTATTTTAATATCTAGCGGCTAGATGCAATATGTGCGTGTCTGTGTTTGGATTTGAATGAACACCATTCAGCTGGTTTAGAAAATATTTCATTTATCAGCGAGTTTGCATTTTTCCTCCCCTCCAGCTTGTAGGATTTAGTGCATTGAGACTTCAGGATCGATGTTAATTGTAAATGCAAACTCTTTCATTGATTTGTCGACTATTGCTGCGAGTCCGGTACGCAGTTTGCAGACTGACCTTCTCCTATGGTATGATACATGTACCTATTCTCATGTAAATACACGCCATATAAAATATGCAAACTGATCTTTATGACAAAATGACCAAGTTGTTTCAGTACAAAAACAAATTATATATTCTATAGGTAAACCTTCATTGACATCTATGCATGAGACACATTTGCGCCGATTTCCCGATTTTATCATCTTCTACAAAATCGGACTTTTAGCTGCGACATAAAAAATATCCGATGTCCGTTCAATTTTTTCGGACACCTGCGTGACACCTGTGTGACACCTGCGTGCTCTCTGCTCAGGGTCAGCCTGATATCTCCTCAGGACAAGCCTTTCATCTCATATCCCTTGAGCACACACCTTCCCTCAAGTGATAAGATGTTATCTTTTCAGTAATCAATCTTTTATTAACACTTAGCCTAATGCCCGTTTGGAGTTTCCAATTAAAATTCTAAAGTAGATTTCACGGCCAAATTTGAACACTTAAAGTTAGTCTTTTGCATGATGGGGGATCGACTTGGCGTAGTGAACATTCCCAGTGTGCCAAGACTTGGATTCGGCTTCATGTTGTTGGGAAATAAAGATATGCTTTATCACCTGAGAGCGATACACCGCTACAGATATAGTGTCAGACAAATGCTATCTGATACCAAGATTCGCCAAAGCATTTTAACGTTTTTTTTTGCGAAAATAAAACTGTGATCACAGTTTTAAAATCACATTTAAATATTTCATTAATTTACATTGAATCATTTGCAAAAGCGATCAAATATTTTCCCTGGATAATCAGATTGCATGTTTGAAAAATGTGCAATATGATTTTTAAAGCCATTTTGCTAAAATTCTCGCTTTTTGGGTCAAAATTGCATTCATAAATTTCTATACACAAAACAATTGCAACATTAGTGTCTGTGGAACATGCTCTTTAGTAATGCCAGCGAAGAGTATCCTTGACATTTTGAGAGTTCCGCTCCCTTCACATCAAGCTGGTAGAAGGCTGCTGTCAATATCGCTGCTTTATTCGCCGGCCATCAGAAATCCTTAAAATACTCTGAACAAAATAGTTGTTTGGTGCCATCGTGCATTTAGACCGGGAGGTACGGGAGATTTATTTACCTGTCTGAGTGCAAAAGGTTTGAGGGTGGTTTCTAGCATGAAATTTTGTCTAGTTTTCAGAAATCCATTTCTTAAGTGCCACCGATGATGCGAACAGTGTGAAAAATTACGTTTTTTACCGTAAAGTCACAAAAATAAGAGATATTTACCAGAAAACTGATTTTATTTATATTTCCGTCGAAAATGACTCAATCTCTTCAATATTGGCATCAAAATGTTTGTATTGATGAGAACAATATGTTAAAAAATGTTAGAAATTTTTTTAAGAAAAAGTATATGCAAAAAAATGGCATAATATACCATTTTTCATATGAAAAATGGCAAAAAATGTCAAATATTTGTTAAGAAGTTTGTCTGAAACTACTTTATTATGTGTATGCAAATGATTTTAAGATTTTTTCCAACTCAGAATTTTGTCTAGTTTCTGAAAATAATTTTCTTAACTCGGTCAGATGATGCGTTCAAGTAAAAAATAACGTTTTTTATCGTTAAGTCAAAAATAGTAGGTTCTTCACCCGAAAACAGGTTTTATCCATATTTCCGTCAAAAATGGTATAATCTCTTCCATATTGGTATCAAAATGTTTGTATTAATTAGTAGAATATGATAAAAATGTTAACAAATATCAATAGATAAAGTATATATACATTAATGTGACATAATATATCTTTTATATGTATCTGAATAGTAAAAAAACATCATATTTACTAGTATGTAGACAAGAGTTTTATTTACATTTACATAAGGTGTTTTTGATATCACACATCAATCATGGCTGTGTTTTTGTTAGATTCATATGCATATTACTATGACACCAAATATCAACAATGCAGAGGTTATATCACATTTGATATGTTCTAAATACTAAATAGTAATCATTTCCCATTGCAATACATATCTAGTATGAAAGTTTATTTCTATTAGCATGACATATTAATGGCTTCAACATTAGCCATTTGATTAGAACATTTAATTATTATGTACCTTCCTAGTTCTCATCTTCAGATTCATCTGATGAGGAGCAGTAGTTCTGATTCTGCTCTGGCTCCTCTGGCTCCTCTGGACTGTCTGTGTCATTGACATGTTCACTGACACACTGTGGCAGTTCATCTCCCTCAAACCACACAAGTTGATACTGTCCATCCTCAATTTTCCATCCATGGTTGACTGGATTCCAGCTGCATGGTTGAATGTGGAGAGAGCCTTTCCACATGGCAGCCACAAAGTTTGCTCTCTTCACCTTCTGGACCAACACTGGCTGTGATGGAGGGAACCCACTTGGCTCAACCTTCTTGATCTTGGACAATGGCTGTGCCTGACGACTGGGCGAGAACTTGTCATGGAACATCACATGCCTGGCCTCGTTCACACTTGATAGACGAGGCTTGCCATACATAGCACAGACATATCTCTCCATTTGTTTATGGAGCTCTTGAGAGACAGACTCTGACTCTCCCAGTTGTCCAAATGCCTCCATGAAAACTTCACTCTGCTCCATCTTGGCCAGTGGTCTCAACTTGGCTTTTCTAACAAATGCTGCTGTGTAGTCTGACCCTGTAAATGCATGGAAGCCTGGCAGAGCTTTGCACAGTGCTGGCCCAAGGTTCTCTGCAAGTGATGTCACATCCACATAGCGTCTTGTATTGTTGCTGCTTTTTCCAATATCAAGCCATATATGGAGGGGTAGCTTTGAGGCCAGTGCAAGCATGATAATGAGGATGTCTGTGTCATCACAGCGAACTGTGACATTTGTGTCCCTGTCATTTTCTGCAACATGCTTCAGATGCCATGCCAGACGTGTGTCAGCCTCGTCATGATCACACTTGAGGGATGGACAGTCTTGCCGGGTCACATTTCCACTTGCAGATGTGAACTCCCAGGCTTGGTCCTCCAGGCCAGCATAAAGTGTATGCTGGTTCAAAAGATCAGCATGTTCTTTCCTTTGCCAGTCATTTATCAGAAAGTGGAGCAATGACTTCTTGTATTTACCAATCTTCAACAAGTCTTGAAATTCTCTTGGGACCTTCTGGCTAGGACCAGTGATGACATATTCTGCATCCGCCTCTGTATTGCCTTGTCCTCGGTCGGCATGTTCCATATCTTTGATGCTGGGAGCATCCCTGTAGGCATCACACACAAAGTCCACTCTACTTGTGGTAATGATTCTCTTCAGGATTGCTGTGGATAGGTCTCCATATGTACTGTGTGATCCTACCATGCTCTGCAGCACAAATATTGCATCATACAAAGAGGCTTGCATTGTTGCAGGAGGCTGTGTGTCCACTCTATTGACCAGACCATGCATGAGTTTGGATTTTTCCGTCTTGTGCCTGCTTCCATCCACATGGCCTAATGCCATGGGAACTGGGGTCAAGGGATAACCAAGGACAACTTTTAGGTCCAAATCTTGATTGACTGATAGGTAGAGAAGTCTGCCAAAGAGGTCTCTTGTTCCAGTCAGCTCTAAGATGCGTCTGTCTTTTTGGGGAAGTTTCACTTTCATGGCTGCTGAGGCAAAGTTCTCTACCTTCCTCCTTTTTATTGGCCTCATGAATCTTTTGGGATCTTGAAAACATTCCTTTCGAAATTCCCCACACCACTGATCACCTTTTTCCCTGCAGCAGAGAAGGTCTTGTGTTACACTCTCTTTGGCAGCTTTACCTGATGTCAGGCAAAATAGTCTGTTCTCATTCCTGTCAAAGGGATTCAGTGTGTCCTTGATGTGGTCTATGACCTGAGTGAGATCTTTGTTATCTCTTTCTATTCTGTGACTCTTTCTCTCTTGTGAACAGTCCTCCTTTTGCTTCAGTCCAGCCATATCCAGCAGAATGCTCATTACCTCACTTCTAGCTGCATGAGCAACAGTCCACCTCCTCCTAGACTCCTCTGAGTTGCAGAAAGCAGTAATCCCACTCTTCCTTGAGGCAGCATCAACATTTATTGTGCTCTCCAATGTCTGGTCGACTGGCAGTCTGGCAAAAGACTTTGTGGTTCTTTTCACTGCGAGAGCTCCTGATGCCAGAGAATCATGAATTCCAGGGTGGGTTCTCTCCATGTTCAGCAGGTTGAGGTGGAAAAGCACTCCATACCTGGCATAGTTGGGCCTATTTGCCATGAAGAAGACAGAGCACATCTCTCCCAGACAATACACATAGAGCTCAACATTGTTTGTCCTTGTTGCTCTGCTGAAGAGTAGGTATAGTTCCACCAGGTCAACATATATGATCCAGAACTTGGCATTGGCTCCATGTTCTCCCTGCCGTGTGAGCTCTGTGTACTCATCATATGCTTTCATCAAGTCATTGAAACATCTGGTCTTCTCAAATGCCTCCATGCTCAACAGGGAAGGTGACTTGTTGATCTCTTCCAAGGCCTTGACAAACTCATCTGACAAAGGCTGTGTCTGGCTTTCCAAAAACTTCCGGAAATGCAGTACATGGAATGCATTAGCCAGTATAGGATGAAGCCGCTTGCATCTATTGAAATGGTGCCCAGACAGAAATCCATTCAAGGACCCAGAAGCCAAAACTCCACATTCAACCAGAATCTGAGGCCCCCCAGATTCCTCTAGTATGTGACCAATGGATGCAAAGTAGGCCATGCATATGTGAAAAGCACCCAGGCATATGAATACATTGTCATAGGTGGGGGCTTCCTCTTGTTGAATTTGCAGGGCAAGCTTGGCCACAGCCAGATCATATGTCACAATGGCATAGGTGTCCCCACATTCCTCAGCCACCTTCTGAGACCTTCTCATTGTTTCTGCAACCACATCCAGCCTTGTTGGGGGTAGAGTGATATTCTCCATGTAGCCAACCACTTGGAGGGGAAGGTTGTCTTCTGAGAACTGTGCATTCCAGCCTACCCACATTGGAACATCTTTCATAATTGCTGTAGACACCATCCACAAAATATCCCTATGATAAATAGTCAAAAGATTTGCTGGCTTTTGTGATTCTTTTATTTGAAATGCAAATTTTGTGATTTTTGGCTTTTTTCTGTATGGTTCAAGCGGCTTGTCCATTAAAGTCAGGGATCTTTTCTTTTTGGTAGACAGTCCTCTCACCCTCAGCTGCTGGTTGCAATGGCTCCTCTACTTCTTCATGGGGTGTCTCAACAGTCTGGGATTTATAGATTAAAACAAATCATAAACTAGTTTCCATTCACATAATGAAATAGTTTCAGACTAACTTTTTGAGAAATATGAACGTTTTACACTATTTTTCTTAAGTAAAATAATATATTATGTCACCTTTATGGATATACTGTATATTTTGATATTTGTTAACATTTTTATCATATTCTACTAATTAATACAAACATTTTGATACCAATATGGCAGAGATTGTCCCTTTTTTTACGGAAATATGGATAAAACCTGTTTTCGGGTGAAGAACCTACTATTTTTGACTTAACAATAAAAAACGTTATTTTTTACCTGAACGCATCATCTGACCGAGTTAAGAAAATTATTTTCAGAAACTAGACAAAATTCTGGGTTAGAAAAAATCTTAAAATCATTTGCATACACATATTAAAGTAGTTTCAGACAAACTTCTTAACAAATATTTGACATTTTTTGCCATTTTTCATATGAAAAATGGTTTATTATGCCATTTTTTTGCATATACTTTTTCTTAAAAAAATTTCTAACATTTTTTAACATATTGTTCTCATCAATACAAATATTTTGATGCCAATATTGAAGAGATTGAGTCATTTTTGACGGAAATATAAATAAAATCAGTTTTCTGGTAAATATCTCTTATTTTTATGACTTTACGGTAAAAAACATAATTTTTCACACTGTTCGCATCATCGGTGGCACTTAAGAAATGGATTTCTGAAAACTAGACAAAATTTCATGCTAGAAACCACCCTCAAACCTTTTGCACTCAGACAGGTAAATAAATCTCCCGTACCTCCCGGTCTAATTTTAAATCATAATGTTCCTTGGCTATTAAACGGCAAATTGTCTCTTCATTCATTACATTCATTGACACAGATATATGACATAATACACTGTGTAGCTGTGTTAGCTGCTTTACCTTACTCAGCCGACCACACCCGCAGTACACTGTAATTAGTTGAATCAGTAAAAATGCTGCTAATTTACAGTAAATGTTCCTGTCAGCACAGTTACCAGCAACTTATGCTGTAAATAATAAATCTACTTCCATTTTTTATCTATGTCACTTAAGAGAATGCTTAAGAGTTTGAGGACCTGTGCATGAGGTGGTCGAAAGTCAAAACTATGCTGCTGGTGGGTCTAACATTTTATAATTGGTTGGATTCATCTGGATTATAGCCTCTCTGAATAGGATTTTGCAATTTTGAAATTAACAAACTTACAACCTTGAAAGTGTGAAATAATGTCTATAAAAACTGGATTTTTTATTCGAAAGAGTTGGACTTTTTTCATTTCATTTCGACAATTTAATTATGTGATAACGAATTAATTTTTAAGAATACATCTTGCTTCAGATTTTACGTAATTGGAATGTTTTCATGATTTACAATACAAATAAATATCTTCTAAATGACAGTAGTAAATACTGTTATTTTAATAGAAATTACAGTAAGATAACGCAAAAATTGCTGCTTTCTACAGTTGTTTCCGACAGAGTGCGACAACTGTCTGTAGGAGATTCAGCAGGCCAGTCTAGATTCAGCAGGCTGGTGTAGATTCAGCAGGCCAGTGTAGATTCAGCACGCTGGTGTAGACTCAGCAGGCCAGTGTAGATTCAGCAGGCTAGTGTAGATTCAGCAGGTTGGTGTAGATTCAGCAGGCTAGTGTAGATTCAGCAGGCCAGTGTAGATTCAGCACGCTGGTGTAGATTCAGCAGGTTGGTGTAGATTCAGCAGGCTAGTGTAGATTCAGCAGGCTGGTGTAGATTCAGCAGGCCAGTGTAGATTCAGCACGCTGGTGTAGATTCAGCAGGCCAGTGTAGATTCAGCAGGCCAGTGTAGATTCAGCAGGCCAGTGTAGATTCAGCAGGCTAGTGTAGATTCAGCAGGTTGGTGTAGATTCAGCAGGCTGGTGTAGATTCAGCAGGCCAGTGTAGATTCAGCACGCTGGTGTAGATTCAGCAGGTTGGTGTAGATTCAGCAGGCTAGTGTAGATTCAGCAGGCTGGTGTAGATTCAGCAGGCCAGTGTAGATTCAGCAGGCCAGTGTAGATTCGGCAGACTAGTGTAGATTCAGCAGGTTGGTGTAGATTCAGCAGGCTGGTGTAGATTCAGCAGGCCAGTGTAGATTCAGCACGCTGGTGTAGATTCAGCAGGCCAGTGTAGATTCAGCAGGCCAGTGTAGATTCAGCAGGCCAGTGTAGATTCAGCAGGCTGGTGTAGATTCAGCAGGCTGGTGTAGATTCAGCAGGCCAGTGTAGATTCAGCAGGCCAGTGTAGATTCAGCAGGCTAGTGTAGATTCAGCAGGTTGGTGTAGATTCAGCAGGCTGGTGTAGATTCAGCAGGCCAGTGTAGATTCAGCACGCTGGTGTAGATTCAGCAGGTTGGTGTAGATTCAGCAGGCTAGTGTAGATTCAGCAGGCTGGTGTAGATTCAGCAGGCCAGTGTAGATTCAGCAGGCTGGTGTAGATTCAGCACGCTGGTGTAGATTCAGCAGGCCAGTGTAGATTCAGCAGGCCAGTGTAGATTCAGCAGGCCAGTGTAGATTCAGCAGGCTAGTGTAGATTCAGCAGGTTGATGTAGATTCAGCAGGCTGGTGTAGATTCAGCAGGCCAGTGTAGATTCAGCACGCTGGTGTAGATTCAGCAGGTTGGTGTAGATTCAGCAGGCTAGTGTAGATTCAGCAGGCTGGTCTAGATTCAGCAGGCCAGTGTAGATTCAGCACGCTGGTGTAGATTCAGCAGGCCAGTGTAGATTCAGCAGGCCAGTGTAGATTCAGCAGGCCAGTGTAGATTCAGCAGGCTGGTGTAGATTCAGCAGGCTGGTGTAGATTCAGCAGGCCAGTGTAGATTCAGCAGGCCAGTGTTGATTCAGTAGGCCAGTGTATATTCAGCAGGCTGGTGTAGAATCAGCAGGCCAGTGTAGATTCAGCAGGCTAGTGTAGATTCAGCAGGCCAGTGTAGATTCAGCGGGCCAGTGTAGATTCAGCAGGCTGGTGTAGATTCTGCAGGCTGGTGTAGATTCAGCAGGCCAGTGTAGATTCAGCAGGCCAGTGTAGATTCAGCAGGCCAGTGTAGATTCAGCAGGCCAGTGTAGATTCGGCAGACTAGTGTAGATTCGGCAGGCTGGTGTAGATTCAGCAGGCCAGTGTAGATTCAGCAGGCTGGTGTAGATTCAGCAGGCAAGTCTAGATTCAGCACGCTGGTGTAGATTCAGCAGGCTGGTGTAGAGTCAGCAGGCCAGTGTAGATTCAGCACGCTGGTGTAGATTCAGCAGGCTGGTGTAGATTCAGCAGGCCAGTGTAGATTCAGCAGGCTGGTGTAGATTCAGCAGGCTGGTGTAGATTCAGCAGGCCAGTGTAGATTCAGCACGCTGGTGTAGATTCAGCAGGCTGGTGTAGATTCAGCAGGCCAGTGTAGATTCAGCAGGCCAGTGTAGATTCAGCAGGCTAGTGTAGATTCAGCAGGCCACTGTAGATTAAGCAGGCTAGTGTAGATTCGGCAGGCTGGTGTAGATTCAGCAGTCCAGTGTGGATTCAGCAGGCCAGTGTAGATTCAGCAGGCCAGTGAAGATTCAGCAGGCCAGTGTTGATTAAGCAGGCTGGTGTAGATTCAGCAGGCCAGTGTAGATTCAGCAGGCCAGTGTAGATTCGGCAGGCTAGTGTAGATTCGGCAGGCTAGTGTAGATTCAGCAGGCAAGTGTAGATTCAGCACGCTGGTGTAGATTCAGCACGCTGGTGTAGATTCAGCAGGCCAGTGTAGATTCAGCAGGCCAGTGTAGATTCAGCACGCTGGTATAGATTCAGCACGCTGGTGTAGATTCAGCAGGCCAGTGTAGATTCAGCACGCCAGTGTAGATTCAGCAGGCCAGTGTAGATTCAGCAGGCCAGTGTAGATTCAGCAGGCTAGTGTAGATTCAGCAGGCTGGTGTAGATTCAGCAGGCTGGTGTAGATTCGGTAGGTCAGTGTAGATTTAGCAGGCTGGTGTAGATTCGGCAGGCCAGTGTAGATTCAGCAGGCTGGTGTAGATTCAGCAGGCTGGTGTAGATTCAGCAGGCTGGTGTAGATTCGGTAGGTCAGTGTAGATTTAGCAGGCTGGTGTAGATTCGGCAGGCCAGTGTAGATTCAGCAGGCCAGTGTAGATTCAGCAGGCCAGTGTAGATTCAGCAGGCTAGTGTAGATTCAGCAGGCTGGTGTAGATTCAGCAGGCTGGTGTAGATTCGGTAGGTCAGTGTAGATTCAGCAGGCTGGTGTAGATTCGGCAGGTCAGTGTAGATTCAGCAGGCTGGTGTAGATTCGGCAGGCCAGTGTAGATTCAGCAGGCTAGTGTAGATTCAGCAGGCCAGTGTAGATTTAGCAGGCCAGTGTAGATTCGGCAGGCCAGTGTAGATTCAGTAGGCTAGTGTAGATTCAGCAGGCCAGTGTAGATTCAGCAGGCTAGTGTAGATTCGGCAGGCCAGTGTAGAAGTGTCTGGGATGTAGAGATGCCACACGCTAGGCCACGCCAAGCGCTCTGTCTCTATATACATATAGCATCAATATGGCAAACCATACACACACACTCTGCCAGTAAAGACCATTGCCAGGTCAACTACCTCTGTGGCTGTCAACACTGTCATAAAAGTAATCAACGTGTTTTTTCTTCATTCACCGTCCGTAATATTTGTTTATAACCAAGGCAACATGCAGATATTGCTGATATTATTGAAATAAAATTGAGTATCCCTTGATTCATAATATTCATTATTATTAAGTAAAACACTTGTTCAGATTAGGTATTTGTCACTATATTTTGAAGCACAATAGTATTTTCAAATATTCGAAGTTTGGCCACAACAACTGCAAAACTTAGCTAACTGTCATGACGGCATTATTTCCATTTCGGAATTTTCACTTTTGATTAATGGATAGTGCACTTGGAAATATGCATATATGTATGTATAAATGTAGCATAAGCATACAGATTTATTAGAAACACGGTGCTTCTGAATATTTTTCGAGTTTACTCTACGTATCTGTGAACAAATATGACTCAGGCGACAAGAAGGAATGAGTATATAGTGATGAGTACATAGTTCAGACTGTAGATCAAGAGTTAATATTTACCGTGCAATCAGCATTCAGCCACCCGCAGCCAGCCGGAGTCACACGCCCCCTGCAAGTGTGCAGCTGCCACTATCTTGTTAACATTATCTGCAAGCAATACACAAGTGATGTCATATATGTTTCATAAGTTTAGATGGTTATTTAAGTGATACAACTAGCGCTGTATTAGCGTTATGAAAATGGAAAACATTTTAACAAGATTGAGTTCAGTGTTAATTTAATTTGTCTGAAGAGTGGTGCTTTATCATATTACAATGTATATTACATTATTCATGTTAATTCAGCCTCACTTTAGATTAATCACGAGAGTTAGTTGAACAAGCATTATGAAATATCTGGGGATCATATTGGTGAGCTCATGTGCAAAAAATGTGCAAGAAAGCATATGTTCATGCAAAAAACCAATTTGGGATAAGAATATTCCTCGATGATGAACTCAAGCCCTACTCGTCACAGGGGATCTGGAACATACGGCTGAAACCCCTGAAGTAATATACAAAAGGCTGACAATTACCGGAAAAACCATCAACAAAAATAGCGTCACAACATTCAAACAATAATCATTTCATAGAGGATGAATATAATTCTAGTTTTAAAATAAACTGAAAGAGATTTGAATATATATAAGTACGTACTTGGAAAACGAATAATGGGATGACACAATAAATATCACTCCTACTAAAGCAAAGGAAGAAACCATAGAGCACCGATACTTGAGTTACTTGAATATCAAAGTGGATGAATTGATATCTGATATATTGCCGTTTTGAATTGCTGCATGAGTAAGCTGGGTATGAGGCATAAAAGAGTCTAAACTAAGCAACTCTCAAGAATAGAATTAACACATCATACCAACGCACAGGAATGTGTCTTCTTAAATGATTAGCTTTGATTTCGGTCACTGATATGAATCTCATTCGGATATTGCGTTGTATCGGTTGTAATTACGCAGAATACAAGACCATATAAGATACATTCTGACTTAACTATGAAAGACAATATCCATCTTCCGTTAAAAAGATATTTGTTATACATTTGACCTGGCAACCTCTCGCGATAATCTTGGTGCATGACGGGAGACCACGTTCATTCCCCGGTCACCTGATGCCAGCCGAGAACTGGCACTTCCTCTCTGTAGGTAATCACATTTACTTCCCTTTGTCCAGGTTAACACCACAATAGTCAGCTTTACACCACATCAGATAATCACCAACACTCTTGGCCGAGTTTAGTACCACTCATGTACCACCCCCCTCGATAACTGCAAATGTATTTAAACAGCATGTTGTAGCAAAATAAGTCCAGATATCTACATTGATATTATGTACGCCTCGGCTGCTATGGTATATTTTGTCCGTCTATCTCTGCCTTTGATGTAGCCGAATTGCCTCGAAATAACAGAGATAATCTAAAAGCTTTGAAAGCTTTGCAAGTAAAACATGGAAAACTTGCAGCTCAGGATCAGACCTTGCACAGATATCTATGAGACAACGCCCAGTGTCACGCCCATTTAATGTTACCTGCAATGCAGTTATCTACTAGATACACATAATTTCATCAAGACCTAATCAGTTCTTGTAATGCACGAAGGCCATACTAGCAAAATATCACTGTTAACGTCCACTTTAAAGGTTTCTCACCAGACTAATCTAATAAGAAAGGTACTGTACACACATAAGTAGACAGTGCAGAGAGTATTACAGCTATTCTAATCAATATCCTGATGATTATCATTCAAAGTCATGGAGGACATTCAGTAAATTGATTACATTGACTCTAACATTTACTTTAGAAATCGATTTGACTTTGTGTCGAGGTAGACATGTCAGGCAATTAGAGCTATCGACCAAAGGTCCCAGAGCACTGATACAACCCTGGCAGTAGGCAGCACTACTAGGAACACAACAAAAGAGGGGTGTAGTTAGGAATATTGGTGATGAATGGGTTATTGACATGCTATCAAGATAGAGGTGCACAAGGTATAGTGTTAGTATTGCGGTGAATCGTAGCACTATTTACATTTTCTCGCTTGGTGACAAGACAAAAGTTTTATTTATTACGTAAGGGTAGTGACGGGTAGCAACCAAAATATAAGGGTATAGTTTTACAACAAAAATATTGAACCATAAAAGCAATGCTAATCTTATATCTAATATGGCACAAATGATTTTATGGGAAATAAGATATCATGGGAAATCTGCATGATATTATGGAAAATCCCATTTCATGGAAATTGCCATATAACATGGTAGTCATTTTGTTTTAACGTTTTTATACGTTCATTCTACTTTACAATTATGCAAAATCAGATAGCAAGAAGGGTTTTATTCGAATTAGTTTTCAGTGTTCCAAATCATAAATCATAAAGTGTGCAAGATTATAAAATATCAAATCATATCAAACCAACGTTCTGAAAGCTTAAAGACAAGATCGATATAAAACATTGTACACGTGATGTGTTTTCAGAGATTGTTGCCAATATAATAGATGACTTCCGGAGGGAGAGCGGGAAGAGTATAACCCGAGTGTATGGAGAGTATCATGGTCTGCCGACTAATGACAACCTTAACATCATCATGTCCTGCGTGGGGCTGGGCATTCTCGCGCTTGTCACTCTCATTCTCGTCTGCATGAAGTGGAAGTGCAAGTAAGTCACGTGATTCATATCTTGTTGCCGTGGCTTCCGGTGGGTGCATGCTGCCTGTTGGGAACTGTTCTTTTTGTGATATAATCCCATTAAAAGAGATTTAGTTGGCCAAGGGAAGTGTGATCTTTAAGTAAAATTCTGTTTGGCAAATACTCATTAATGTCACACGGTTTCAATGATGAAGCCTTACTTTTTTTGCAAATCAAACTACAGAAATGATTTCATTTGGATATTGCATTTCAATGTTACTCATATCAATCTAAATGTTCCATCTCATTTTTTAAAAAATACCAATTTATTTGTGCTGAAAATCTTTCATCTTTCCAAAGCTTTATCACAATGGATAGAGAAATGATGGAAATGACGTCTGACAATGTATGGCTGGTCTGGACATCTCTCTCATTCTCCAGTCACCTCGCAGTGTTGTTATTACGCACGTCATTAATGAACTTATAATTGTATATGTACACAGGTATATTTCCAATTAATTGTATGTATGTATTCCAGGAATCGTCACACCTGCTTAATATGTCCTTGTTCCATCCACTTAGAAAGGGAACTACACCTAATGCATGTCTATATATATTTCTATCTACATGTATTATTGTGGCCATGGTCGTATATTCCCCTTGTGTTGTCCACTTGACCTGTTGTGTGTCTTGCATGTGACTTGATAATATTGCCATACAGGGAGGAACCGCCCATGTCAACCAGAACCAATGGTAAACAACAAGACGTGGAAATGAATTTACATACCAAGGATCAGTATGTACTATTACTATGGTTTGCTATTTCTCATTTTGCAGCTTCAATGTACACTCCTTCAGTTGCATTTTCTTGGTTCCTATCATTATTCATGGTGAGGGGGTGTCGGGGTAGAAGTGTCTCCAATCTGCAGTCTCACATGATTGACGTGGAGCATATATATGTATATGTATATGTGTGATTGACGTGGAGCATATATATATATATATATATATATATATATATATATATATATATATATATATATATATATATATATATATATATATATATATATATATATATATATATATATATATATATATATATATATATATATATATATATATATATATATATAAATATATATATATATATATATATATATATATATATATATATATATATATATATATATATATATATATATATATATATATATATATATATATATATATATATATTGCCACAAACCATTGTCATTGAATTTGTCAGTGCAGAGAATGCAGGGTTTGTTTTGACCTCCATTTTTATTTTACCCAGGATCCTCATTCTGAGCTGCCCAGAATGAGTTTAAAAGCACATGGTTCCCGTCAAAGATAAACAACTTCATTGTGATGTCATAACACTCATTCTGAGCATGCCCAGTCCAGGCAAAAAAAGCACATGGTTCCTGTTCAAAATGTAAACAAACCTCATTATGATGTCATTGAGATTCATATTGGAAAATGGTGTCAAAATTGTTATGGAGCTTTTCATCCCAGAAGGTCACACCCATCTCATCACCTTAAGTAGGTCCTTTATTATTTAATAAAGTGGCATTTTATCACAAAATACTTCAACTTCAATTAAGCGATTTTCTGAACTTATAAATTATGATGAAGATAGACTGATAGGAACATTTCCATTTTCCTAAGTTTGAAAATTGGCAAAAAGGGTGTCCCTTAAGCAACCCACAATACTGAAGCGAAAGGGTAAAGCAATCGTGTCTAGGGTGATCACACATCTGACATACATGCAGTGTTTGAATATTGATAGGAGGCAGTGTATATAACATATCATAATTGAATGATAAGACAGCTAGGGTGATCTCACATACATTTTGTTCAGATACTGTCATTGAATACAAACTGAAGTGATAGCTAAAGTTATATCGTTTTCCATTTCATACAATTGACATTGAACTGATACATAGACATTAAAAGATTATCCTTGTTTTATCTTGATTACACATTTATCAGGAATCATATAAAGACCGTTTGACCTTTGTATGCCGGAAAATATGCTTAAATTGTATTCTACAGAACTACAATAGTTGATATCTTTCTCATATCACGCACCGCAGAGAAAGCTTCTATCACATTTAGTATATCTGGTCCTCCCTAGCTTTGACAGGTGCTTCAGGTATGGGAGGGATCGAATGTATCACATCAGATTATGGTAATAAGTCTAAGGTTATACTAATACGTTGTGAGGAGTAATCACTGCCTATTCTATCAGGTGAAGTTTGTTCAGTATTATGTGATCTTCTATCTGTTAATTCTTCCATATGCCAAGCACACTCACACATATATATGAGTGTTATTCAAATAATATTTAAGTATTCTGGGAAGTGTTTAAGGAATTGACTTTTTGGTATTTCTTATTTTCTGTTTTGCTTATTTGTGTGCTTTGACTATTAATCACAGAGAAGAACATGAACCTGTTGGAGATAAAGATGACGCTGAAGTAGAAAACAACCTTATCGTCAAGTAGGTCCCTTAAACACTTTCCTCATTAAATGAAGTTGAAATCCAAAGACCAAAAAACTCCATGTTCACCTGAAAACATGCTCATATTTTGTATGTTCTTGCCATGTCACAGAACAAATATGTTGATAAAAAGATATATAAATTATATTTTTAAATGTGATCTTTATCACGCACCATATGTATATACAATGTTCTTTCTACCATGCCTTGGTTATGCCGAACTCATTCATTTTAACAGGTGTAGTTTCAAAATAATTAGCAAATTTGCCTGATGCTTTTTATCATACATGAATAAGGGGTGTTCTCATTGTCTGCTTATTTCAAAAGATTTATGTTTCCATTGGATTAACCTGTGTATGCTACATCTTGTTTTCAGGGACATGGACACTCCAATGGACGAAACTGTGGCATAGTAAATGTCAAATTATCCTCCCTGCGCATGTTACGGTCTTCCCTACAGTAGCTCCAAATCAAAACCGATAGGATGTGTTAACAAAATCAAATATATGTCTTATATATCAGAATGGTTTTGGTTACTGATATGTAATATTCCTCATTAATTTGTCCTTAAATATTTGTAATTATGTTAATTATACTGAAATATAACATCACGAGAAGAGCTTTAATGACTCGTCTAAAATGTTTTTTTTTAATTTAATAATAGGCCAACATTTATCTCAACCTTTTCCAAACTGTATGGTACTTTTGAAATATGTCATTGTTTCGACAGGAATTGTACAATAAAAAATCATGCTTTTGGATTACATAATAGAAACAATACAATTTAATGAAAAAGTAATATTGTCAAAATTATGAAACCCTTTTAAACAGATAGACATTTGCTCGAGACCAATATATTTGCAAGATGTCATAAGTACTCTTCCAACTGTAATTAATGAGAGAATATTGCAGGATGAATCATAGTGGGCCAGGAATTAGGCACTTAATTGACACTAATGACATTTAATGTAAACTTGTCTCACCTCATTTGCAGTTCATAAAAGACTAACAATTAACACTCATTTATTTCAGCTCTTCCACACAAATCTAACATGCATGAGGTTGGAAGGAATTACATATTGTCACCAGATAGTATTCCTGTCTCTCAATTTTCCTAATATGCTAGTTATTTATATGCCAACACTGTCACTAATCCATGAACTATATATACTAACATTCCAGCGCCAATAGTCGCGTGATCATAAGGTAGGTATGCGGTGCCCAGAGTATGCCACATTCAATTTGATTTATTTTTCATGTTTCCTACCAAAATCAGATGGAATACGAGTTCCATTAGTCTTGGATTTGGAAGAAACTCGATGTGCTTCAATATTAGTTAGCTGTTGCTTGTCACCCCGTTATAATTATCATTTATGGTCACGTGACTATTGTGTCTCCGTTTTCTGTTTCGCCCAAGGGATTTAGGTGTCTTCAACTTGGAATACATGTATTTTCTTCTTGTTTATTGCATGGCTTGTGTGCTAAAACATTCCTTTATTGATTGGGTATTGGAAACCATAGACTGTGCAATATAATTTTTCTATATCTCTTTAACTACATTCCACAACATTATAGATATTGTCTGGCTATTATATGTTTCATTAGTTAGGTTTTCCATCATGATCACTTGCAGTGGTGTATTTGGTCACACACACTATTATTCAAAACAATTTATGAGAAATAGATAGATTCCTTCAAGCCATTCATCTATAACACCAAAATATGTTTATGACTATGACTTAATTGATGCACATTATCAATTAAATATTGAGCAATTAGAGATTGAAGAAAAAAGTTGAAATACGTCAGGGACAGTAAAAAACATAAATAAACCAAAACAAACTAAACAAACAAAAACAAACAAACAAAAATTTCTCCGCTGTCAAATATAAAATGGCTAAAGACTGCAACACATTATATTTAGCTACTCTGTTGACTTTATTCTTGAAATGAGGAACTCCATGAAATCATCCCCACAGCCGGTCTCGTAATACAACCACACGTGTTTACATAACAGAAACAAATCCATTACAGACATCACAAGCATCTGGAATGTTCTGTTTGACACCGTCTTAGTGGTAGTCAGTTAAGAGACTAGGTATATTATTAACTCCGTTTGGTGGTTGGGTTCTTATGACTAATGTTGAGAACTCTCTGTCCTAATAGGGCTGCCACGTAAATGTTACCATTAGGACCCGACTAATTGTCATCATTCGGGTGGGAGGGGGATAGAGGGATAGAAAAATACCAATGTGTTTCTACAAGCTTGAGATAATACATATATACAAAGATTATATTTTAGATTGGAAAATATATTTTTTTAAATATTATTCCCACCCAAGTCAGTTGATTGATATTTTCCCAACCCGAATGGTTATTGGTCGGTCCTCTATGCTTGATGATTAAAGGTAAACCAATATCATTAACCTGGTAGATGTACCAATTATTAAAGTAAGAAAAATAATGAACAGTAGAAAACATATATCTCATTAAATGTTTCTATCTATTTCTAAATCCAGAAGTTGTTTCTTTCAGAATTCCCCCCGAACCTGTCAACCGTATGCCTATGGTTCCTTTAGTAAAGAAAGAGGATTTTGAGGCTGCCGATGATAACAACCAAGAACAGTTACAAGAAGTAGTCAGCAAGGACCTTGAGGGCCTCAGCAAACTCCCAGCGCCACCTGATGAGGTTAACGGCAAATACTGACCGTCCCATCAACGAACTGCACCTATTTCATCCGCGCCTGTCCTAATTAGTTCGTGATATTTATCAGAAAGCTTTTTTATCTGCATGTATCGATATAGAGTAGAGAATGTATTTCCTATACTGATTTATATACTGAAATATAACATCACGAGAAGAGCTTTAATGACTCGTCTAAAATGTTTTTTTTAATTCAATGTAGGCCAATCCTAATATATAAAACTGACTCATATGTATATATATGTATATACATATGAGTCAGTTTTTTATATATTAGGATTTATCTATCTGATGCATTTAGTACAGTTAAAACATGACACTGATTTGCTTATAATATATCATTTGAATATGTACCTGTTATCATTTATTAGAAAGTATATATTGTGAATTATTTGGAATAAACAATTATTTAATATCGAAATTATTTTAAGCATTAAATGTCATTCCTATGAATATATCCCAAAATGTGAATCATGTTTTTGTACATTTGTTAGAAAAATTGAAAACCAAGTGTTGGACTGGCGTGTAAATGTTTCGACACAAATGCCATACATAATCATGAATGTTTAATCTTACGTTGACCACAATTTTACTGAATTCACAACAAATCACAAACCGATTCAATTTGAAGCAGTTTATTTCAGTGCATTTTGATTGATATTATTCACACCCAAGTGTATTTTACATTATCAACTCTTTTAACTTCAAAAGGACATGGAAACATGATAATATATAAAGAAATCACGAAACCAACTATTGTGCCTGCAGAGTTTTTAGAAATATCCAGATGTGTCAATACTGTGGTATATTGTATTGTATTGTGTAATATATATATATATATAATATATATATATATATATATATATATATATATATATATATATATATATATATATATATATATATATATATATATATATATATATATTATATATATATATATATATATATATATATATATATAAATTATATATATATATATATATATATATATATATATATATATATATATATATATATATATATATATATAAATATATATATATATATATATATATATATATTTATATATATATATATATATATACATATATATATATATATATATATATATATATATATATATATATATATATATATATATATATATATATATATATATATATATATAACTATCAGTCTTGCTTTTTTTAAATTACACCGTTTATATATTATATTTGTGCATAAGATATATTTTTTTTATGTTCCTTTATAGTAGTGACTGTTTATTTCTGAATTTACAAGTGCATGAGTAATTTGTAATAATCAAATCAATTTTCACTGGGAAATCGTCGTTCTATACTTAGATCTGTAAAGAGTTATGTAGGTCTAACAGTAGATTCGTGTCTTACAACAAATGCTTTTGAAAACAAATAAATGTAACAAATATGTACTACGCATGTTTGCTCGAAGTGCCTGTTGAATCTGCGATATCTTGTAGATAAAGGATCCATAGCATTATTGATTATTATCCGATAAATGATATAATGGGCCTCTGCGTGTAGTTCTGGAAACCTTGGAACTTTTTGTAATGTCCATTCGGGACATGGAAGAATTTTCAGGAAATGAGACATCATGGTTTGAGATGTTTAGTATAAATTGACGCACGTCATGCGATGGGGGTATAATTTGTTTCTATGTATTAAGTAAAACGGACAGGAATGGGAAGCCAACCCCCCTCCCAGGGCCTCATGCATTACACTTATACATTCCTTGTATTAAGGGGACAGGAATGAGAAGCCGATCCCCCTCCCAGGACCTCCTGTAGGCATCAACATTACACTTGTACATTCCTTGTATTGACATCTTTATTTGCTATAATTCTTTCTGTTATATTGACACTTATGAATCTAAGATAACCATTTGATGTATTGTGTATTTTGATATCATGAATATCACTAAATCAGATATTTTTCTGGTTTTATGTCAAGATCTCGTAAAGGATAACATTATCTTTAGTATAATTCGTAAGCCGCCAAGAAAACCAGCAGGCTTTTATTATCGGGAGATGCATAGATCAAAGAAACTTATTTCAAACATATATTAGTGCCGGAAATGAAAAAAATATAAATATAAAAAAATTGTGAGATGGATCTGGTGTAGTGAAGTATACAAATATAAGTTTCATGGAAATCTGCCATGCACAAAGATAATGAATAGTTATCTGACACAATCCGCCTATCACTGATCCATCAACTTTGAGTGTCGGGCCCTCTGGTGGATACATATGAAACTAATAGTTATACCATGATTACTCACCAAATATGATCTGAGGTACATAATTCATATTCACTAATTTAATTATGAATCTGGACGGATACTTAAAGCTACAAGATTCACGCATTTGATGACTCAGTTTTACCTCCTTATTGTAGTTTTGTTGGTTTCGCCATACTCTCAATTTTTCTCAACAGATGAAATACTTCTTATGAAACCTGGTGCTTGATTCATAGTAAAATACAAATTTATATCAACCAATAAATTGTTAGTAAATTGTATATTTTTCTTGGATCATGATTTTTGATTGATAGATATAAACACAAAATGTGTGAACGTTTATAATAATTAAATTATAACATTAAATGTTGCATTGTTTAATGGGTATGTTATTATCAATATGATGATTGTAGTTAGACAAAGTGCCTGTTAAAAAACTCAGTTAATATCTGCATCATATAAAGGGTAATACAAATTTTACTAATTTATTAAATATCACGTTTGAAACTTTCCTTAATGTTCAAATTAATAACCTGCATAAAACAATCCAGAGTTTATCATTTTTAGTAACAAATGTCTGAAAACTTACAGGCGTTTTCCTTTGTCAAATATCTTTTTTTTCAAGGTGTAATCTAAATATTGATTTCGATCTGTATATTTTATTATACCAGTGAAATAAATACTTAAAACAAAAAAGTTTAATCATTGTGATTTTTTCATTTTCTTTAATATGACTATGTTTTTTCCAATAAAATATATTTGGCATGAGAGGTAAAAACTGGAGTAAGGAACAGCCATGTATGGTGTTTAAGGGTGAATAGGTCATTTATGAACGGGGGTGCCTTACCACTTAGGGCCTTCCAGGTCAAGAGCAATATCTTGAATTTCACAGGCAGTCAGTGAAGTTCCCTAATTTTTTCGCTAATATGGTCAAATCTCCTTATTTTACTCACCACTCTTGCAGCAGAGGTTTGTAGTTTATGGAGTTTTTTAAGTTCAACCTCTGGCATGCCTACTAATAGGGCATTTCCATAGTCAAGAGTGGATGTGACAAAAGCATGAACAAGGGTTTCGGTGGTCTGATCATCCAATCATCGTCTGATTGCAGATATGTTCCTGATATGGTAGTAACCTTTTTTGCAGACATTTATTGTTTGAGGCTTCATATCAAGGTGCTCATCCAGGATTGCCCCAAAGTTCTTAATGACCGGACTTTGATTGATATATAACCCAGGCCATTTGAACCAGTAAGGTTTAGCTTTACAGTTGAATGTTTGTGCGAGCAAAGTAATTCAGTCTTGTCATCATTTAATTTCATTTTATTTGAGACTAAGAAGGCTTTAATTTTATTTATGCAGTTTTCCAATTTCTGTTAGGCATGTGATAGCCTACACCATTGGTATGGTTGATAGGTATGTCAATCTGGGTGTCATCAGCATACGTATGGTAGGACATACCATATTCAATTTGGATATCAGCTAGGGGTGACATGTACATAGAAAAAAGGATTGGTCCCAAGACAGAGCCCTAAGGGACTCCAAACTTATATTTCCTGGTGGAGGATCTGACAGTGTGCACTCTGTTATGCCTCAGTCACATTTGCGCTGATTTAAGCAAAGATGCCTGGCCGATGAGTAATTTAACTCAATCGGCCGGCAGTTCAGATTGCACTGCGGGCACCGGGAGATCATCGGCCACAATTGGACATCTTTAAGACGTCGGGCGGGTCATCGGGAACTTTTAGCTGCAACATAAAAGTTGCCGGCGTCTCACCGATGTCTTATCACTAAATATCATCTTAAAGTACACGGCAGGGTCCTGGCAGTGTCCCGCAGGGACATCGGCAGATTATCTTAGGGCTGCCGGTGACATCGTGCAGTGAAAATAGGATTATTTTTATTTCATGTGTTCACAGACCATCGTCAGATGATCCCACGGGCTCCCTGCGATATCACATAGACGTCTTTAGGATGTCTTTCAGACGTCTGTCAAAAGATATAGACGTCTTTAGGATATCCTACAGACGTCTGTCAATGATCTAGACGTCTTTAAGATATCCTACAGACGTCTGTGCCATTCAGTCTTGCACTTGCCACGCGGTGCCCTTTAATAATGTGACCACAGCTACAGCATCTCTCAGATTGTTGCTTATAAACTCCCCGGCGCCCGGCAGACTGGGAAGTCGGCCGATTGTTACTTCCCGGCCGGCGCCCGGTGCAAATGTGACTGAGCCATAAGTAAGGTGTGACCTGATCCAGGATAGTGCATTGCCGGTAACTCCATATCTTTTCCCAAACCTATTTAAGAGTATACCATGGTCAATGGTATCAAAAGCAGCTGATAGATCAAATAGTACCAACATGACAAAATCTCTATTATCCAAGTATCTCAGTATATCACCTCAGTATACCTTTATGAGTGCCGTTTCAGTACTATGACCTCTTTATAGGCTGATTGAAACTTGTCAGTAAGGCCATTTCTTACCATATGGGGGACTAATTGTGATGCCATTGCTCTTTCCTTGAATTTAGAGATATATGTAAGATTGGACACCAGACAGTTATTGGATTTGATAAATTCAAGACCCATTTTTTGGAGCAAGGGTGTAAATATGAGACGTGCTGACGTAGGCCCCCATCGTAGTAGGCTACGATGTAGTAGTAACTGAGGTGTTGAATGTTGCCTCGTACGTCAATTATTGACGTGATTAGGCAGTACATGCTCGTCACACTGTTGACGAATTGATGGAAGAATGCACTCTTTTAGCAGATATGGTGCAGTTTCGTTTAGTTGTTATGACAGGTTTTTTAAATGACAATGAACACTGTCTCACACAAGTAAACCCGCACCCAACCAGGGGAGACAATAGGTTAGATCTGGTTGGTACAACAAACCCTAGCCTAGTAAATAAAGTATCTGTCCATCAAGGCATGAGTGACCATGGTGTGGTGATAACAGAAATCAATGCAAAAGCCACACTGGCCAAGAAAAAGCCAAGAAATGTATTGCTGTACAAAAAAGGAGAAATGAATTCAATAAAACAAGACATGCATGTCTTTTTTGAAGATGAAGTTAAGGATTCAAGTCTCCCAGTTGAAACTCTGAACAATAAGTTCACAGATAAGCTTATGGAGTCCATCAATAAACACATTCCTATTAAGAAAATAACTGGTAGATGGGATGTGCCATGGATGACAAAGGAAATCAAGAGACAAATAAGAAGATAACAAAGACTGTACAACAAGGCTGAAAAAACTAAAAAGGATTCTGACCGTTGAAAATTCAGAAACCTTAGGAAACACATAAAACACAATTTGAGAGAATCCCACAATGAATATGTCCTTGGGCTTCTCGATTTACCTGACATTGAATTCAGTAGACCATCAATGGGAAAAGGTTCTGGAACTATATTAGATCCAGACGCAAAGATACTGTTGGTGTACCAACACTAACAGAAAATGGCATTGAAGTGAAAGACAGTAAAGGCAAGGCAGAAGTTCTTTCACTACCATTACTACCAGGTGGCACTGGCTCTACCATTACTTCCAGGTGGCACTGGCTGTACCATTACTACCAGGTGGCACTAGCTGTACCATCACTTCCAGGTGGCACTGGCTCTACCATTACTTCCAGGTGGCACTGGCTCTACCATCACTTCCAGGTGGCACTGGCCCTACCATTACTTCCAGGTGGCTCAGGTGGGGCCTTGCTATTTCCGGTGGCATCGGGCCACAATCTCAATGCCCCCGTGAAAGCCATTGTAAGTGTCTAACCTGCAAAAGAATTCAGAAAGAAATGGAAATTCCAACCTCGAGAATTTTTATCAAACTTTTTCAAAATGCAAAATCTTTCTAAATTAAGAGTAAAAAATGAGCTCGAGGTTCACCATTTCACCAGTGTTTTTATAAAAAAAAACCACCTATCTACAACAAAGAATATAACACAGGATAAACAAAAAAATGGGCCCTGGCAGCAAGGACCAACACATCGTCTATTCAATTGATTTAATTATATTTAACATCAAACAAGCATAATATTACCATAACATTTAGTCGATGTCTATCATTAATTCACTTGATATCTATTGCACAGGAAGGTGGCCACACATATCAGTTATTATACCCTTTCTTATGAAGCTCGGATTAGAATTGTTTGAAAATAACTACAAGCCTCTGTTTAATCTTAAATATATCTCCAAATTGATTGAAAGAGGTGAGGTGGACCGATTAATTCCCCATTTGGTTTTTAATGTCATAACTGATGTGTTTGAATCTTTTGTTGTATGTCAGAACATCAGAATACAAGACTCTGCATGTCTTTGTGATCGATATCAAAACTCCCATCGAGTATACATCATTCATGCTCCTGTCTTTGATACTAATTGCCTATATTCAGATAGTGTGGTTCATCCCGGCATGCGTCAATGGCCACCAGGTGGGCGCGCGGTTGGCAGAGCTGGGTTGGCTCACCACATGGTCGGTACACAGCAACTGCACTGTTTGTATTCTGCCCCGTATGTAGATTATAGCACACCTATGCAACACCACACACCATAACCAATACAACTGCTTTATACGGCACATTGATATTCTGTAGTCGCCATGGATTTTCGGATATTTCAACCATGGATTGCTTTATCGTTATTATTTCTATTAGACGTTTTATCACTTCTCGGACAGGTGGGAGCCACTGAATGTAAGTATCTTATATTTTCAAAAACTAAAACGATTATGTAATGTTTTGTTATGTGATTTCAAGTTATATTTTGTTTGGCACCCAGTTATTATTATCATTTTTTTTTCAAATGTGGAATATCCATTCACTTGTTGAACAAAACATGATTAATGTGCATTACCATACACAACATGGGTTACCATACCCAACGTGGGTTACCATACCCAATGTGGAATACCATACCCAACGTGGGTTACCATACCCAATGTGGGTTACCATACCCAATGTGGGTTACCATATCCAATGTGGGTTACCATACCCAATGTGGGCTACCATACCCAATGTGGGATACCATACCCAATGTGGGTTACCATACCCAATGTGGGTTCCATACCCAATGTGGGTTACCATACCCAATGTGGGTTACCATATCCAATGTGGGTTACCATACCCAATGTGGGTTACCATACCCAATGTGGATAACCATACCCAATGTGGGTTACCATACCCAATGTGGGCTACCATACCCAATGTGGGCTACCATACCCAATGTGGGATACCATACCCAATGTGGGTTACCATACCCAATGTGGGTTACCATACCCAATGTGGGTTACCATTGCCAATGTGGGTTACCATACCCAATGTGGGTTACCATACCCAATGTGGGTTCCATACCAAATGTGGGTTACTATATTCAATGTGGGTTACCATATCCAATGTGGAGTACTATATTATAATAATAATAATGATAATGATAATGATAATGATAATAATAATAATAATAATAATAATATTAATAATAATAATAATAATAATAATAATAATAATAATAATAATAATAATAATAATAATAATGATGATGATGATGATGATGATGATGATGATGATGATGATGATGATGATGATTATGATAATAATAATAATAATAATAATAATAATAATAATAATAATAATAATAATAATAATAATAATAATAATAATAATAATAATAATAATAATAATAATAATAATAATAATAATAATAATAATAATAATAATAATAATAATAATAATAATAATAATAATAATAATAATAATGATAATAATAATAATGATAATAATAATGATAATAATAATAATAATAATAATAATAATAATAATAATAATAATAATAATAATAATAATAATGATAATAATAATAATAATAATAATAATAATAATAATAATAATAATAATAATAATAATAATAATAATAATAATAATAATAATAATAATAATAATAATAATAATAATAATAATAATAATAATAATAACAATAATAATAATAATAATAATAATAATAATAATAATAATAATAAGTTTTTGTATAGCGAATACTACAAGTAACCTTGTTGCTCGTAGCGCTACCATATCCAATGTCCATATTCAGATATACCACATGTTTATCAATAATTATCTCACGGCCCAAGATAAACCATCACCTTTTTTTAATTAAAAACTTCCATAAATCAAGATTCGCCTACAATGTTCGCTATTTATTTCTCTTTAATGAGCATTGGATCAAGTGACTATAAGTGTGGATTAAGTGTGAATGGGTTTGAGTGTGGAACAAAAGTGGTCGAGTGTAGAACAAGTGTGGTCGAGTGTATATCAAGTGTGGAGGAATGTAGATCAAGTGTGGAGGAGTGTAGATCAAGTGTGGACAAGTGCAGATCAAGTGTGTAACAAGTGTGAACGAGTGTGGAACAAGTGTGGACGAGTGTAGATAAAGTGTGGACGAGTGTGGATCAAGTGTGGAGGAGTGTAGATCAAGTGTGGACAAGTGCAGATCAAGTGTATAACAAGTGTGGACGAGTGTGGAACAAGTGTGGACGAGTGTAGATCAAGTGTGGACGAGTGTGGATCAAGTGTGGACGAGTGTAGATCAAGTGTGGACGAGTGTAGATCAAGTGTGGACGAGTATAGATCAAGTGTGGACGAGTATAGATCAAGTGTGGACGAGTGTCGAACAAGTGTGGACGAGTGTGGAACAAGTGTGGACGAGTGTAGATCAAGTGTGGACGAGTGTAGATCATGTGTGGACGAGTGTAGATCAATTGTGGACGAGTGTAGATCAAGTTAGGACGAGTGTGGATCAATTGTGGACGAGTGTAGATCAAGTGTGGACAAGTGTAGATCAAGTGTGGACGAGTGTAGATCAAGTGTGGGCGAGTGTGGAACAGGTGTGGACGAGCGCAGATCAAGTGTGGAGAAGAATATTCAGAGAATGGGTCTGTTGTCTATGGGAATCAATATGTTAATTTAAAGATGTTCCTTGTCTCTGAATGATTGACAACAAATTGAAATCTTTAATTTGATACTTTGGTATTCTAAAAACAAACTGATATAGATAAATCAGACATGTACAAATTATGAATACCGCACTAGATATATATGCAGATTAACATTAAAAATGTGCAAGTTTCACTGGAAGATGTTTTCCCCAGAACAAAACATTGTCATTTATGATGTTGTCATTCGAATCCAACAACCAAGCCTATATTTAGTATTTTATATTCATCTATAAATAGAACATCGAAACAAATAAATCGCAGTCAGTTGGATGGCGATAATCAGCATAACCAGGCCAATAATCTGCAGAGCTAGGGATTATCGCGCATTGTTTCTATGTATCAGACATAATAACGGCAACACAGTGAAAAACAAACACAACCTGAAAATGAGCATTGGTGTTCATCAATTATTCATAAATCTATCCATAATTTTTCTTTTATTCTGCTTGCTTACATATGTGACTAAATAGACAAACCTCAATAGGGCCGACAGGGGCCAAATATGTCAATGAATTTGGTATATAGCGATGTGTGGATTAGAGAATGACCTGCAGTCCTCAGCAGCAATACAAACGTATACAACTGGCAGTGAGACAAGGTCCCAGCACTGCTATCAATATTGTAAGAAACACATAAATAATTCACAACAATTTTTCTGATGTCATCGATAATTGTAAACATCTGATATTTGTTGATGAGGGTACCATATCAATGGGAAGCCGTGTCCCTAAAACACATCTTAAATAGGCAATTACGGTTACTTCTCCTCATCCTGGGAAAATAGAACTTCTCAGTTCTTTTGTCTCAAATATGTTAAAAAGCTACTTCAGATAATAAATGTCTTTCTGCTAATTGCCTGGGTATATATAAGAGATACATGCTTGTCTGAGCAGTATTCCGATAGCGACATGACACAGGTGTGCTGATGTTTGTTTTTCTTTCAGTTTACAAGGAATCAATATGTATGACTTTGCAATTATTTTATGGGAATATGTAGAAATCAAATTCTAGAGCTTTGATAACAATTCAAAGCGATTAGATATTTTACATTGTTATATGAATATTTAATTTGACTGAGAGAATGATTATATTTTTTTTCCTGACGCCAAGTAAATATAATCACAGTTTTAATCTATTTCGGAAGTGGATTATCGATTCCATTATCAAGGCAAAACCACCACAGAGTATATGACTGTAAATGTCACAGAAGTAAAGCCTGGAGCGAGGGCAATATAGCACAAGTACACCAGAGGGAGCAGGGCTTCAATCTTGGTTACGCGGCCAGTCTTCCCCAGGGCACGTGAATCGGTTGTTGCCGTGTGGAGGGTGCTGTATGCTACTGCCTTTCTCCTTAGCATTATCACAAATTAATACATTACTGTTATTTTACAATTAGCCATCTCTGGTGATGGTCTACATACCGAAATAATCAAAATATATCAAAGCAAAACATCACACTTCTATAGTTATATCCATTCTGATGATTAGTGTTGGATAACTAAAAACTCCAAATATGATGTTATATAATATCTAATTGTATGAATTGTTGAGCTGTTTGAATTATTGTTCTTGAAGAAGAAGATAAGTTTTCTGATCGGCATTCTCTCATGCGAAGTGTTTTGATAGATAAAGTGTATTGACAGATGTTAACACAAAATTCTTTGAAACAACCTATAAAGCTCTGCCTGTGGGGTTCACACTTCAGCAAACATAGACTTAATCTGCTCCCAAAATCAATATCTTCATCAAGCTATATTTAGCACTTCGGAAATGATTACCTTTTCACACCTAATTCACCTTAAATGATCTGACCAAACATGTATTGATACTTAAAAAGAACGTTTTATAAAATAACATAAATCGATTATTCAAAATGCGTGTCATTCAGACCCCGTTTGTGATTTATTTGCTTTAATTATCTCAACATTGAATTACCGGAGGATTATACCATATACTACACGAGGATAGTTAAGCCTCATATGATTAGCAAGATTACCACAATGCTGCTTTCACCATATTATCTGAGATATCAATGAGGAATACTGAGAGACCTTTGTCGTATTACCTTATACCAGCTGACCTCAGGGTAGATGCAACTGCTTGCCTAGCACCTATTTGCCTTGGGTTTATATCGGTTATGGTTATAGAATGTAGTATCAATATATATGACAACTCGGTGCAATTGCACCTGACTGGTTCAATGGTAGGGGATCGATACTTCAAGGGTAGTGGTTCAATACTTCAAGGGTAGGGGTTCAATACTTCAGGGCTAGGGGTCGTATACTTCAGGGCTAGGGTTCAATACTTCAAGGGTAGGGGTTCAGTACCTCAAGATTGAGGGCCGTTAATTCAAGGCTAGAGGGTTGGATATTTCAGGGGTTTGAGTAGGGGTTCAATATTCATGTTTAAAGGATCAATACCTCTGGGATAGGGGTTGGATATTTCAAGGGTCGGGTTGCATATTTCAAGGGAAAGGGTTGGATATTCCAGGGGTGGGGGTTGGCTATTTCCGGGGTGGGGTTGGCTATTTCAGGAGTAGGGGTTGGCTATTTCAGGAGTAGGGGTTGGCTATTTCAGGGGTAAGGGTTGGATATTTTAGGGGTAAGGGTTGGCTATTTCAGGAGTAGGGGTTGGCTATTTCAGGGGATAGGGTTGGCTATTTCAGGGGTAAGGGTTGGATATTTCAGGGGTAAGGGTTGGATATTTCAGGAGTAGGGGTTGGCTATTTCAGGGGATAGGGTTGGATATTCCAGGGGTGGGGGTTGGATATTTCAGGGGTAAGGGTTGGCTATTTCAGGAGTGAGGGTTGGCTATTTCAGGGGTAAGGGTTGGATATTTCAGGGGTAAGGGTTGGCTATTTTAGGAGTAGGGGTTGGCTATTTCAGGGGATAGGGTTGGCTATTTCAGGGGTAAGGGTTGGATATTTCAGGGGTAAGGGTTGGCTATTTCAGGAGTAGGGGTTGGCTATTTCAGGGGATAGGGTTGGCTATTTCAGGGGTGGGGGTTGGATATTTCAGGGGTAAGGGTTGGCTATTTCAGGGGTAAGGGTTGGCTCTTTCAGGGGTAAGGGTTGGATATTTCAGGGGTAGGGGTTGGATATTTCAGGAGTAGGGGTTGGCTATTTCAGGGGATAGGGGTTGGCTATTCCAGCGGTAAGGGTTGGATATTCCAGGGGTGGGGGTTGGATATTTCAGGGGTAGGGGTTGGATATTTCAGGGGTAGGGGTTGGATATTTCAGGGGTAAAGGTTGGCTATTTCAGGGGTAGGGGTAGCGGTTGTATATTCCAGGGGTAGGGGTTGGATATTTCAGGGGTAAAAGTTGGCTATTTCAGGGGTAGGGGTAGCGGTTGTATATTTCAGGGGTAGGGGTTGGATATTTCAGGGGTAAAGGTTGGCTATTTCAGGGGTAGGGGTAGGGGTTGGATATTTCAGGGGTAGGGGTTGGATATTTCAGGGGTATCGGTTGGATATTTCAGGAGTAGGGGTTAAATATTTCAGGGGTAGGGGTTGGATATTTCAGGGGTAGGCGTAGCGGTTGTATATTTCAGGGGTAGCGTTTAGATATTTCAGGGGTGGGGGTACGATAATTCCTGTGCCTTACCCTCGGGTTCCTCCGTCACAAAGATATGTCCATGTTACAAATCCAAAGGTATGGAGAAGTAAACATGCTGCAGAAAATATCAAGTTAAATCATGGATAAAACTTTCATATCTATAATCTCGTCATTAAATACTTCACAGTTTGATAACAGTATTACATATTTAATGTTTATCAACAATTTCAAACCCTTGTGATCCTCGTCGTGAATTGAAAACCAATATTTTACTAACATGTAAAGGCGCAACACAATGTCCGCGTCGAGAATACTTCAGTATATTATGATATATGACGTGAATGGTCTATATATACATGTATTTACTATTTAGTGAAATGTGTAACAATTACATCACACAGATTGAATTATATCCCATTTATAAGAACATCGGCATTAAATAGTTCTGTTCACATCCACTGACATATCCGCTCAGCTTTGAGTTATATAATATCACCCAACAAATATATGCACAAAGTTATGGGAGAGTGGGTTCTGAGAGCCGACTGACTGCCAACTGCTCGTCAAACTAATTCCCAAGTCGTTCATTATTTACGCACAGAATCCAACCCAAACCTAATTATTTTTAAGTATTATTGCATACATTATGGATCTGTGCCGTATTGCTGTGACAAAAGTGGAGGATGGGTGGTGGTGGGTTCTACTCCCACTGCCGGACGCGTTACTTTCACACTGATTAAAAGACCCGGAAGTCGACCTGGTGCGGCTATTATTTTTGGAAGGGTCGTAAAAACACTAACGTTTTGTGCAAAGTGTACTTGGAGCTTAGTATACAGTCTGACCTGACAGTATCTCAGAACAATACAGATCTGATGTTATCACAATGCATTGTGGGTATTTAACATGCTGAATGGATTTTATGCATTATAAATTATCTCTTGACCCCTTATGCCTAATATGGGGATCCCGACATTGATGACGAACTGCATGACGAACTGCGTGGAGACTTATGACGAACTGCATGACGAACTACGTGGAGACTTATGACGAACTGCATGACGAACTGCGTGGAGACTTATGACGAACTGCATGACGAACTGCGTGGAGACTTATGACAAATTGCATGACGAACTGCGTGGAGACTTATGACGAACTGCATGACGAACTGCATGGAGACTTATGACGAACTGCATGACGAACTGCGTGGAGACTTATGACGAACTGCATGACGAACTGCGTGGAGACTTATGACGAATTGCATGGAGACTAATGATGAACTGCATGACGAACTGCAGGGAGATCTGCAACGACACAATTGTTTTTGTGTCGTTATAGGATGCTACACAATTTATGTGACAGTGAAAGAATAATCGAATGGAGTTGATTTGACAATAAAATAAGGAAGTCAAGAAAAACACCCGAGTATCACTGTATTAGAAATGCCAAGCTAAACTAATTGTATATACGTTAAATATGATAATAATAATAACAGATTTTAAAAATCGATTATAAGTGTTTGTCATGAATGCTGATGTTGTTATTTGAAGTATTTCTTATTATTTTCAGCGTCGGAGATAACCGCCAACACCTACCAGATCACCTTCTACCAGACAGATGCGGACGACGTGAGTAGGCTTGATCATAATTATAACATACATGTATTTATGGTCCTTTTGGTCCTAACGTATAGATTGACTTCATGAAAGGGAACAAACACATTTTTGCATTACCTTTTTTATTCATACAATTATAATTTATATCAATAACTATCATCTTCAGGTTACACCACCTGAATTTGAATCCTTAATTTTAGACCTCTCACAGTTTACTCAGATGTTTCATAGAATGTCATTTATACAAACTTCCAGTTCTTAACATATTAACTTCTCAGGTTCATTATACCACAATACTTTATCTTTACCCCAATTTCTAGATTTCATCAAATTGTAATATTTCCTCATTTTATTTATATCTAATGGGTTATCCTCAATTCTTGCATTAAACTTTACAAATTGTCCAGCAGCTGTATATTAAGGGTAATTCCCTAGAATTTGTAGCTTCCTATACTGGCAAGCTTTTTCACCCCGTTAAATGCCCTTATACTGAGACTCAAATTCTAGCAATTTCCTTATACTGGGCGACTTCTCTTTAAACTTCCCTATACTGGAACAATTTTTTGTTTTTACCTCAATTTGATTATTAAAAAAATTGTTTATCCTAAACATACAATTCTGCCTTAAATACCAATTTATTACTTATCCTTCCCCTTATTCTGGGGATGACTAGTAGAATATGTTTTCCACCTGTTTACCTGAAACTTTTATTGACATTTGGCCTTCTTACCCTTGACCTCTTATATTATATAACATTTTGTTTCTTAATCCACTTAATTCTGTTTAGAGTTTATACTGGCAGTTTATACCTTAGTTAACGTTTCTGCCTTTTCTCTTGAAATCTTCCACATTATTATTCTCCCCAATTTTTACTTTTTCATCCAAAATCTCCTTTTTACACTAATTTCACCCCTTTTTCTATATTGCTGTTATGTACCTTAATTAACTAGTTCCAGCTTACCTGGAATTATCAAACAAAATTTCCTTCTCAACTTAACTTATTACTGTTTATCGTTTAAAGTTCACATTTGTTTTATTCACCTTTATTACCAGTTTCTACCTGTACATCACTTATTCTTTATCTTTGGCATTTTGTTTATCTCATCCTTCTCTTGCCCCCCCCCCCCCACAGCCTAAGAAACCCCTTAAAACTAACCATTTGTGTATTCACTAAAACCTTTTTGATCTCCTGAATTCCAATTATTTCTCTTGCGTCCAATTTCCTGACTTTTGTCATATTCAGTTTGTCAGATAATCCTCAACCCCACTCTACTTCCCCAATTACCCTACCTATGTTGGGGAGGCTACTTTGCCCTAACCTTGGAGGTGGTGAGGTGGAGGTGGCCAACTGTACATTTGTTCCCAAAACTGAGTGACTTATTTTGCATGTCTTTACTTTTACTTCACGTCTTTATTTTGCACATCTTTACGAGAGATGGAATGGAAAGAATGATACAGCACGCTTGCACAGAACATTTTCTTGCCTTTATCGCCCAACAATTAAAATAGCAACGATGTCCCGTTTCCTGTCCGGTCACTCTCATAAAGTCAATTATTTTCAATAATTGTGTTTATATTGTATAGCTTATATGATTAAGATTTATAAGAATAAGAATACCTTGCAAGTCTGACATACACATATACAGGAGCTGTATGTTTTCAGCTTTAAAAGTCTACTTTCCAAAATGACAATTGTTTTTATTTTTGGATGAGATGTATCCTTAATATGTTTTCTCGGACCTTGGGTGTAAAAAAATTCTCATTTATGATGTTTTAAAGTGTGTTTTGATAAATTTTGTAACAAAAGGTTTGCCTCTGAAGCATTGCATAGTCTTCTGACTATCTAAACTGAGGGATGAGCTATTCTTAGATGCACTTGTAACCATAGATAACCAGGGTCAGTCGGTCATAGTCATGGTGACAGTCCCATCGGGATGTGTGTTGCACCCTGAAAGAGGCCAGGTCGGGGTGAAACAGGGCAATATCATATCTGCTGAGCTGACCAGAGAGGAGCACATGTCAAGGAATATGAATACAAGTGTAAAGTTAAAGCTAAAGATATTCTTGCTCAGCTTAGTTCTGAACAAAAAGTGACATGAATTCTTGCTGTCCATGATGTAGAAGTATCTAAGGCAATCTGCAGACTAAGATATATCTTTAATAACCCCGTTGAAACATCAAACAATGTTGTTAGAAGTGTTAACAACAATATATATAGATATTAAAAACAAATAAATGTAATTTATATATATATCTTACCATAATTTAAGGACCTTTTAAATTATAGCAATACATTTATATATTTATTGCTATAATTTATATTTTTCTTGTTTGCTGTGATTACATTAAACAAGCTAGAACCTTAGAGTAATATACATAGAGGTGACAGAGATGCATCAAAGGTCCAAGCTTGGTTGCCGCCACAGCAGGGTGGTTTCACACCCTCATCCACTTGCCAACCAGCTCACAATCAACCACTTGTTCCTTACCATGCTTACCCTCTCTGACCATCTTTCCTGTCAGCTTGCACATTAACTTTCCAACTTTCCCAGACAGATATGTATTAAATGTGCATGAATCTTAAATTCCAACAATGTTAGAAAATGACAGAAATTTCATGATTGCTCTATTTTGCAAAATGTATATTATTCTAAGCTAGAACATACAATCAAACATTGTGATGTTTCACCTTGTGCTGATTCCCTTCTGTACCCCATTGTGGCTGCTAACCGAATTAACCACAATTAGCCATGTGTATCACATCCTGTCACGTCCGTCGCAAGGGAAAGAAGCTAACCCATACTGGGCTTGCAAAGTATTCTTATGAGGTATTGGATTTATATAACAATGTCTGTTCTTAGTGCTCAAACAAATCACAGTTAGATGTCTTGTTCAGGTCTTCGGGATGGGGATTCATGCAGCCTTTGAGTCAAATTCTAATGATAATAATAAGATAATAATAACAATGATATTTTTATAGCGCTGATAAATGATCATATTTCCTGATCATCCCCACAATATGTGCTGCACGTGCTGCGCATGCTGCAGGTATTGCAGGTTTTTATTGTCGGTTGCAGAGAGTCCATGCAAAATCTAGTCTTGATGTAACAAAGGCATGAGTGAAGAGTTTCTGCCGTTTTGGACACTGTATAATAGCAACAATATTCCTGATATTGTTCCTGATATGATAGGATCCCTTTTGGCAAATATTACTTTTTTGTACCCTATTGTCAAAGTTGGTATCAAGGGTGATGCCTTGATCAACAACTCACATAATGTTGTCTATGTGATTTTACTTGCAGTGGAGTGGCGTGGAGTCTGAGGTTATTATGTTATCTATGTGATTTTACTTGCAGTGGAGTGGCGTGGAGTCTGAGGTTATTATGTTATCTATGTGATATTACTTGCAGTGGAGTGGCATGGAGTCTGAGGTTATTATGTTATCTATGTGATTTTACTTGCAGTGGAGTGGCATGGAGTCTGAGATTAGTATGTTATCTATGTGATATTACTTGCAGTGGAGTGGCGTGGAGTCTGAGGTTATTATGTTATCTATGTGATATTACTTGCAGTGGAGTGTCATGGAGTCTGAGGTTATTATGTTATCTATGTGATTTTACTTGCAGTGGAGTGGCATGGAGTCTGAGGTTATTATGTTATCTATGTGATTTTACTTGCAGTGGAGTGTCATGGAGTCTGAGGTTATTATGTTATCTATGTGATTTTACTTGCAGTGGAGTGGCATGGAGTCTGAGGTTATTATGTTATCTATGTGATTTTACTTGCAGTGGAGTGGCATGGAGTCTGACTTTCAAGTCATCCTTAGCAGCATCGCTAACGACTTCTGTGTCACCAGCTATGCTACCTGTGGCTTCCCATCCAACTGGAAAACAAACACGTGAGTCTGGGGTTTCAATTCAATGATAGATACACGAGAATGGTACTTTACAATATATCTTTTCCTAGTCAAACAAAAAACTGGCGAATTGAATGGAGGACTTATTAATCTATTCTGTTTTTTGTTCTTTTGGAATCGCTTTTTGATTGTCAATGTCCTAGTCAAACTCTGGTGTGTTTTGTTGAAGAACAAAAAAAAACTGGCGAATTCGACCAAGTTTATAAATGATTTTAGAACATACATAGAATTGATAGAATTGGGTAAACGATTTGTTGTAACGCATATGAAAGAATATAGTTATTGAACCACGACGAATAATAACAAAACACTACGAAGCAGTACGAATCGTTTTAGAACTATGACAAATATGACAGCGAATCAATAGAATTTATGAAATGTTTAGCGAATGTTTTGTACTGCTAAAATATTCCTCAGACCTTATTAATCAACACGCAAATGGCGAAGGACCAGATAAGAACAACAAAGACTGTTAAAAACTCAGAACGAACTGAGTGGAGACTTCCAACGACTTACCAATTTTTAATGTTTTGTAACATATGTCACACAAATTATAAAAATTACATTCTTTTGTAATTTATTGTAATTTGTAATTTTGATATGGTTTGTCCTGATTCGTGTGATTTTGTGTTGATTACTTTTGGATCTTTAACTCAAAAATAATATGAAAAATATTAACTATTTAGAATGTCTCAATTTGTGGCAATTTCTCTGAAAATTCGCTGGAAATATTTATTATTTAATCGTTTCTGGTTCTCAAATAATATCGCCCATTTGTGACCATTTCAATGATAAGTGAAGTATTCGGATTTCTCGGAGAAATTAATATGTGGCCAATTATAGACTATTTTTGGATGTTTTGTGCTAACACTAAGTATATTGAACAATCCCACCTCCCTTAGAAAATAAGAGAAATCTACTTCCGTTATTACAGTATTCCTTTATGGAAAGCCAGGTAAAATGCACTTTTTGTCACAATATATTCACTTATAATGCACCATATTTGTTATTTTGGTATGTCTTATTAATTGTCATTTATTTGGTGAATCCATGTCTTTTAGGTGCAGGAATTATGCTTAAATATTATGGAATTATAGGATTACTATACAAAGCAAATCAGTTAAATTGTTTTGAATTTAGGGTCATGTCTATTGAATAAATTAAGACTGCCCAGGTAAATTAAGACTGCCCAGGTAATCTTATAAATCAAATATTCCTTTATATGGTTATTGGATTTCAAAATAGTAAAAAGGATTACATATTCTATATTATACTCTTTTTGGTGTATTTATTTGGTGTATAATACTAAAAATGTATCATATGAGGAATGAAGGTATAATATGGGATGATAAGGTACTATCAAGCTTGTAGTTAATATATATGAGGGTTTTTAGCTCTGACATTTTCGGCAGTCATGTGCTGATTATTGACATGGTTGTCACCTGCGATCTGTGAAAATCAGCCCCAAATCTGACACTCCCTAATTCAAATCAAAGGTGCCATAGTGGTATATTGCAGACCAAACAGCTTGATAGCTCTGCAGTCACAAAGCTTCGCATCCATTGATATTATGTTGTAGTTCATACATCTGTGATGTTATGTTGCAGGTCATACATCTGTGATGTTATGTTGCAGTTCATACATCTGTGATGTTTTGTTGCAGTTCAAATATCTGTGATGTTATGCTGCAGTTCATACATCTGTGATGTTATGTTGCAGTTCATACATCTGTGATGTTATGTTGCAGGTCATACATCTGTGATGTTATGTTGCAGGTCATACATCTGTGATGTTATATTGCAGTTCATACATCTGTGATGTTATGTTGCAGTTCATACATCTGTGATGTTATGTTGCAGGTCATACATCTGTGATGTTATGTTGCAGTTCATACATCTATGATGTCATATTGCAGTTCATACATCTGTGATGTTATGTTGCAGGTCATACATCTGTGATGTTATGTTGCAGTTCATACATCTGTGATGTTATGTTGCAGTTCATACATCTGTGATGTTATGTTGCAGTTCATACATCTGTGATGTTATGTTGCAGTTCATACATCTGTGATGTTATGTTGTAGTTCATACATCTGTGATGTTATGTTGTAGTTCATACATCTGTGATGTTATGTTGCAGGTCATACATCTGTGATGTTATGTTGCAGTTCATACATCTGTGATGTTATGTTGCAGTTCATACATCTGGGATGTTATATTGCAGGTCATACAGCTTCACACCCTCAGACGTGGTCATCACAGGCACAGAGAAGAAAAAGGAGAAGTCCAGCCTTGTTGTCTCATACTATATCAGCATCCCCAGTCTCCTTCAGCAGCACAGCGCCCTCACCCTCACAGAATTCATCCTCAACAGAAACGCCGCAGACAGTCAGTAGCCCATTACTTCTACCAAATCGTACAACACTTCATCAATATAGTAGTAGATTTGGGATTAGTTTTATATGTGTTCTTATCATTTTGAAATCTGAAAGCTAAATTTTCCTTTGATATGCATTATGTACTTTGTTATTTTGTTCTCTTAATCAATGTTCCTTTAAAGGTGTACTTTGATTGCAGGTGTGACTACCAATGCACGTGAGCAGCTCAACGAGAAATTAGGTCACGCTGTGATAGCCATAGGGGATGTCTCTTATCACCCTCCCCCCAACAAACTGCTCAACGAGGTGATGATATCAGTGGGAGTGCTGATGTTGGTCATCATCATAGTGATAGCCGTCACCCTCCACTACTATACGTACGTAGCAACCTCACCATATATATATATACCATCATTCAGACTAATAACATTTCTATATCTATCACTTAACATATCTTCTTAAAATATCTGAAGAAAAAAATATTCTGAATGTTTGAATGTTTATCAACTACGATAACATAGATTTAAGGCAAAAAATGTGACTTTAGGTAGGTACTCAATCATTTGGCAGTTTGTCTTAAAATTGGGTCATTTGTAGTAAGCGTTTTGCCTGCAATTGACTTAGGTGGTAAATTATTCTTCAAACTTAAGGGTATTTATGGGTGTTGGTAGTGAGTGCCCCCTAGTGGCAGAGGAGTAAATTACCAGAATATTGTACTTGATTAGAATTGGTACATTTACGGTGTAAAAATACATTCCCTATTAAATTAAAGCATTCATGACATGAATTAATATTTAAACACTACAATATTTGAGTTATAAGGTATGATTACAAGTATATTTCTTTCAAAACAGTATTTTGTCCTAATTTTCTTTGATGATAGTTTTGATGAGAAGTGAAGAAGACAAGCAAATAAGTTCTGCAGATTACACAACAGGAATAGGCTTGTTTTTAGCTGTGTTTATTTCATTTCACTGGGAAGAAAATTCACTGTGATCCTAGTGAAACAGATTTTCTCATTTTGATTTGTATAATTTGGAAATAAAAAGGAAGTTTGGCAATCAGATATGTGAAGGGAGGTGAAAAGGTTCATATTTTTGAAATGATCAAGTGTGTACTTTACCTCTATTTTTCTCTTAATGTTTTTGAAAAAGAGAAAATCTGTTTCACTAGGATCACAGTAAATATTGTTAAGATCACTTTTATAACGTTGTTTGGAAATCCACTTTATTATGGTCCCACAATCTGCAGAACTTTTTCCCTTTAACATTTTGACATAACAAAAGAAATTTTGGACCAGTGACTTATCACTAGACCACTTTTTTGAGTTAAAAAGATATGAAGCTTTCAATATTATCAAAGAAATTCCATTGTGATTTTCAAATAATAAATCAATAATTTTATTACAAAATTGAATACCATAAAATGTCATTTCATGACTTCAAAGTTTTAATGAAATAGGAACTCTTTTTGACAGTTGAGCATTTTTCCCATACTTTTTTGAAAACGTTCCATTTTGGCGTAAAAAGAAAGTAGTTCCCTCAGAAAATCTGCCACCAGAGGACACTCACTATCAACACCCATAAATACCCTTAAAACAGCCATAGTACCCGATCACATTTGAATTGTGCGCAAATAGTCGTGTGGGGATTTTGTTAAGCTGTCATAGATATTATGAGATGTGATGATTTAGGTCATTTCCGTTAATACATTTTACTACGTGTCGACTGTTGCATGATTACAATTATCTGTTGCCTAATAGTCAAAATATATTTTTCTTTAATGATTTGTCGAATTTATCTTTTGTTGTAAAATTAGATTTAAGTCTTGTTCAAATAACAAAATAAATCTAAGGGAGATTTGAAATTTAAGATTTTAATGATTTTTTGTCTCAACAGCGAATATCAAGATAACAAGAGAATGAAGGAAAGAATGATGGCATGGTAACCTCTCATTCCATAATGAATGATTGCTATGCTCCCACATCCGGGATCTCTCTTGCTCTGTGCATTTTGCCACGGTTTTATCACAATAGCTCCTTCTTCTATTAGATGATAGTCAATATGTATTATATACTTTAAATGTATAATTTTGTTTTGACAAGTATTTTCTGGTTGCTGTTTATAGGTTGTACTGGTTTATCACTTTTAGCAATTTTAGGAGGGTGGTCAAATCAATCTTCGTGACATTTTTGCTTCTTTTGTTTTTTTGGAATCTTTGCATAACCAGACACGAACCTTTTTCACAATATACGAATATATCAGAGGAGGAAAACAGACGCAACCTCAGAGGAATAACAACAAAAACACAATTTGACAAAGATATTTTTTTCATTAATCCTTTTAGCATGAAAATGGAGGTGATTGCTGATGAATGTTATTTTTACCTTATATTTTTTACAGAAAGTACAGGTGTGTTTTACTTGAATGTTTATATAACGCTCTATGTTCACAATCCATGTTCACTGAACCTCGTTGTGGATATATGACAAAAAAAACAAATATTGTAAATATTGTATATTGCCTGGCCATGTTATCATGTGGTAAGAACTGTCGGCAAATCACTAAAGTTATTTCACTGACACCTCCGACATTGTGTATGACCACTGCACAGGACGTTACTCACGTGACCTGTGATGACATTGGATTATCTGTATGTCATTTGTCAGATTGATTTGTGTCGATGTCACATCAGCTGCCTGTATGTCCTCTGTCCCATGCACTGCATTGACCACCTTTATAGACGTTCTAAGATATAAGAGATTAGTGTGGTTCTCTATCATTGTCCTTCTCATCATGACAAGTCTCCTACAAAACATCATGCCCATATTCTTGCAAAATGAGAATAAGGACATCACCTCCGGCTTGTGGCTGGAAAAATGTAACGGTCACGTGACCAGAAATACTCTGCATTGCATTGATAGTATTGCAAGTCGCTCTGATTCAAACTTCTCAATACTTAGGTTGTTATTGTTAAATACTTGATATATTGCGAAATTTGGAATTCCCTAAATCATAAACATTCGTCTTGCCCACCAAAGTATCATCCAATCCGAATTGCCCAACATCAGGTCATAATTTGTGATCAGGTGTCTGACCCAGACGTTGACTAATCAGTATAGCTGTCAGTACTAAATAGTATCTGTATGAATATTCATTTTTTTCCAACCAGTTAACTGCTTCATCTTTAGTAACAGTCATGACTTGTGTCCGATCATGACGCACCTTTTCACAAATGCCGATATGCAGTTCTGCTTCCGTGATGGTCGGGAGTCCGTGACGTCCTTCTGTCAGATACATAGCAGAAATAACATGCGCATAGAAGTCAGGAGACCGCTTGACGAATATGGATAAACACGCAACATTTATCAAAATCGCATTCATGAAATGTTCGTTAGATTTAAATCATAGGAATAATTATATCTATAGGCACGGCAGGGTTTCTTAGAGATTCCGATTACATGTGCCCTGTTCATACCAGAGACAGCAAATCTAAGCGAGTGGGTTATAAATGTGGGTGAAGTTTCAGTGTTTGGATGTAAGTTTGAGAATTTATCGACGATATTGACGCCAATGGCAATGTGTTTCTCCTGACATAAGAACTGCATCAAAGTTGAGAATCTCGGGAAGTTGCGTGAGCTGGCACGAACCCCGCACGCTCCCACATGTATCAGTATTCACACTCACACACCTGGCATCCACACTGCTTGAGGAACATGATGTCTAATTCTGATCAATTATTGATTGCATTCTCTGAATGAAGCCAATAGTTATTTTTAGATAGTTTTATACTGCAAAATAACCTTTTGGTCGCACTATTATTTTATCGATAAAAGACAAATGCTGTGCCATACATTATATCAATAAAACTAGCTGAGATCAGAACGCACGAGTTGGCAATGCTCGATGTTATTAATGTTTATGTGTATCCATTTTAACAGCAAGGAATATGAGGAAGTAACAGTTTGCATAAGAGTAAGGTGCGCGACTTGAGATATCGCATCAGCTTTCCCCGAGGCATCAACCCTTGCACTTCTCTCAAGCTTGCAGTTGTTTCACTTATTTCTTAGTATGGCAATAGATGACAAGACCAACAAATCACCATCATGCATTATCATGAATGTGTTCAAATTAGATAAAAAAATGTACTTGTAAAGTTATCATGAAAATGAAGTCAAATTCATATATTTGTATAACAAAAGCCAAACGTAAATATACTGTCATCTATTGAAATACTATAAGATGGGATTGGAAACATTGATCAACTAGATACAATTGTTAATCACACAGAACTATAGAAACGTCAACAAATAATCTTGCATGATCAATATTGGTATTTTTCTTTTGCATGGTTAGATGAAATATATTCGAAAATATTCAAAATAAATAATGGAACATCATCATACATAATAAATTAGGTGTGGGTCCCGCTTTAATTGCTTTGTATTATTATACATGTATATGATTATGCACTAAAACATGCTAATATTATACCTGGATCAATTTTTAATGGTCAATAATACAGATCATACCTATAGTTACACGTTGCTCTCTTCCTGTGTCCACGAAGCATGTTAGTGACACACTTAGAGGTATTTTTTAATAAATTAAGATTTTATTAAAATTTCTAAAGGAAACGTACAACGCATTTTAAACATTATAATGATTACAAGTTTGAAGTGTTTACTCAATCAAATTTAAACTGTGTAACAAATTTATATTTAGATTTTATCTTGATGAAGAATATCAAGATTGAATGCAGGTTGCAGGATAGTCTCATTTTTGCCGTGTATATTTTGCAGTAAGAGAAAGGCGAAAGAGGCTCGGAGGGAAAAGAAATTTGCGAACATGAAGAAGAAAAACAAAGAGAGGATTGCAAATATGGAGAAGAAGGCGAGCCCGAGTCACACACGCGTCAGCCCGGCGCCCGATCCGGAGAAGAATGGGGATGCGCCCGTCCCGGATCAGCAGGAGAATAAATCCCGAGGAGCGTCCCCAGAACACCGCCTGCTGAACGAGAACAACACGAGCCAGAATAACAACCTCAACAACGGCAGCACCGAGGCCTACAGCCTAAACAGGTACTGCTCCACATCCACCTCAACTCAACTCCTCTCATCATATTTTGAATTAGAACACAATTTTTAATTCACCTCGCTTAAAAATTTTGCAATTTGTTGATAGTGTGGTGGAATCAACATCTCTATCGTAATTAAATCACCTGTCATTGTCGAGTTACTTTTTATTTAGTTTGTCAGTTAGATCAATAACATATTAAGGTAACATACATTGCAATTCAAACCAGCATAATAACTACTTTGTTCCAAAGAGACGCGAGCATGGTATTGTACTTCTCTTTGTTCTTTGCTAAAGTTCTTCTTTGTATTGTATTCATAGTATTTATTTGTATAATCTGAATTGTTCCATTTATGAGATAACCACCACACTAGCAAACCTGGGTCCAGGAAGAGTCTTGTTTACGGTTATTCAAAATTATAAGAAAAGGGTCATTAATTCATAGCAATTATTAAGTTGAAACTACTCACACTTTCTTGAATATGCTTTTTATGCTTGAAGTTTTAAAATACAGAGACAGATATATCCGCTTCAGAAGAAGACTTTGTAAATTCCTGCCCCAGCATCCGATTAATCTGTTATCAATAATTGCATGCAGTATATCATATCTAATAATATTATAAACATATCTATATGATTCTATACATCTATTTTAATTTATTTAGATATTGGTATTTTTCTTTATCCTGTATACAGTACCTTCTAAATTACCTTTGCAATAAATTGTCAATCTCCTTGTTGATTCATAAAATATATCTCAAATTTGTTTTTAAAAACGAAACAAGATCATTTATTTCTGGATTTAGATTATTGATAATGACGTGCATTTGCGCCACATGGTTGTGTTCCTAATCCACATAGGACAATACAATATTGTAAAGGATCTTGTTGGTAGATACTGTATACTCACATACTCTAGATACTGTAAATCTAGGCACATAATCTAGATTTATTTTCATTTTTCTTATAGTTTATCCAAAGATAAGACATCTGGTATTCTTCATCAGTAGGGTGAGAGTATATAGTTTGCAAGCATGTATAGTCGTTGCAGTGTACATAAGCATCGCACTTCCGTTTCCTGTTCACACTGATTGCAATATGAGACCATTGTAAATTGACCTATGAATAATATTAGAAGTTGTTTGTTGGTTAGACAAAACTCTTTTAGACAAAACTTGATTGTGAGAAAAAACATCCAAGTCCAACTATTATAGATGTGTGAAATGTCATTAACAGTGTTTTGGTTATTTCTAACATTTGATATATATTGGATGACTGGTGTGAGATACTTGATAGAGTTCAACTTAAGGTTTCAAAAAGCGATGACCAAACAACATGTGTAGATTGATTACTCAATCTTGTGCATTGTTCACTGAGATGTAAGGACACAGGTCTGACACTTGAACTGGATTAATATCAAATATTATTGCTGAAAATAATATTGCATATCACTGTTGAATGTCTGTTTGCATAGAATGTTTGTTTCACAATAATATTGAAGAAAATAAAAAGTAAACTCACATTTCACATTGACAATGATCAATCACGAAGTAACCTATCATACCATTAACACCTAAACACAGTTTTGAAATGTTATATATATATTCCCAACTGTGTTTCAGTTCCCCGGGACAGTTCACATCTCAAGCTTTCAAGTCCCAGGAACCCCCGAGGTATGATGACACAGGATATGAGAGGCACAATATTGAGCCCTTGAAAGTCGCTCCTTACAGCTCCAAAGAGCAGATGCCTCCATCTTATAATCAATCAGCAAACAGATATGAGATTGATGCAGTGCCATCTAGGGACTACCCTGGGAGCGAGCAAGGTGCAGTGCCATCTGGTGGCTACCCTGGCAGTATTGAGCTTGGCGATGCACCGCCATTCCAGGATGATAAGGACAGAAGGAAAAGAGAGAAAAAAGAAAAGAAGAAGAAAAAGAAGAAGCATCGAAGGGAGAGAGATGCAGATGAGGAAGAAAACACCAGTAAATACCAGAACCCCGCCTATACAGAGAACCAAACGTCAGCGACATCTGGTGACAAACCAGATACAAACAGACGAAGCAAGCAAGATACGAACATTCCCAGTGAAACAAACCATGGAGCAGCAGACAGATACCATTATGAATCAGACGAGGGTGACTGGGGTATGTCAACCACGGCAACAAGAATATCAGCCCTCTCTACTGAACTTTAATATTGCGAAAACTCCAATGATTTGATCTCTCTAAACATTTTGATATTGAACTCAGCAAATGGTTGATGGTGTGCTATTGATGATTATTCCAGAAATGGGCTTGACATAGTCAACTGGTGAATCATTCATATGAATAACATGTGAATTATTCATATGAATAATACAGATCATTCACGTGAAAACGAATTTGCTTTTCATATTTACATTATCACCCAAAACGGCAAACTTGGCATTGACATGTGGGCGTCTTATGCACTAGGTTACTTCCCTGGCATGAAAGGACTTCCTGAGGGCATTATCGTGAATTGATGGCACCAAGCTCAATATACATTTCATTTAAAATGCAAATTTTGAGTTTTAGATGAATATTAAGTGGCATATCTTAAATTTGGAAACAATTCATTAGTAACACATTTAAAAACCATTTCTATCATTATTGAAAAACAACATAATATGTCGTCTACAATTCAACCAAAAGGTGGCCTCTCTCAGTTTGTTGATTTGTTTGTTTGTTTGTTTGTTTGTTTGGGGTTTTACATCATTTTCAATATTATTTCATTCATTTCGTGAAGCACCTACTTGTAGCAGATATAGCGCTGCCTCACTGCATTGTCATGTCGCAGGTCCTTAACATGGCAACCCACCCAGTCACAGATTTACAAGGACAACGGGTTAACACTTTAGGCATGGGCCTAAGCTCATGTGTGAAATGGTATCATGATTTCAATCTCGGCATGGCCTGGGAATGGAACCCATGGCCTTTGGATCATCACAGTGGAACTATTGCTAATAAGCTGGCGCTCTTATCAACTGCGCCGCGGCCCGTGGCCTTCAGTTTGGTGAGGTTGATCAGTGCGTGAATGAGGCTATAATCTGAGGATAAGATTATTTCGTTTAGAAATATCTTTTATAAAGATTTGATTTTTTTGGATAAAAACATCTGATTTCTAAACTTAACATTTAAACTATGTCAAACATTTGTGATCAAATAATTGTTCATGTCTTTAAAATTATATCTTAAACATGTCACAAATTGGATAATATCTTAAACATGTCACAAGACTTTTTTGATCACATTTTCACTACGTCTTAACCACGTCATAAACCTGATAAGAAATTCAAGCCATTAAAACGTGGTTATCTGGTTGCCCAGGAGTTTCTCAGATTCCAATCATTTGGTTTGCATTTTACTTGCAAACCAAATGAATCCTGACACGTTATGAACCTCCATGCCATGACGATATAACCAGTGCCTATGTTTCATACGAAATAATGAGAAATATACGTTTACATTTTATATTACAATTATTAATCTGTAACATATCAACTTTGGCATTGCACACACAATTTAATGCCATTTTATCATCATATAGTGTTAATGATGCCAAATCGTATTTAAGAATTATTAGCCAGATTGGCTGTTAATATAATATTAGTCAGTTTTGGGAACCAAATGGTGCAAGTAAAATGTAAATACTTTCATAATATTTTACATTATAGTCAATATAGCATTATTTTATAATTAGATTAGTAGTCCTTAAAATATTACATAATGAGGTCGATAGATAAGTTGTAAGTTAAAGTTAATTGCTAATATTTATAATATTTACAAACATCCTAATCTATTTATAGTGAAAATGCTCGATACCAAATGTATCACCAACTGGTAGTCCCACAAAAATCAATTTTGTGCTACCTTTCATTGGTAAGAGAATGTGGGCATTTACGTCATATTTATGGTTAGTAAATCAATATAGACATACCGAAGGACAGTTTTTTAAAGATGTTCACCATAACATTAATACCTTGTAAAACAATTTTAATTATCGTATTACAAATTCAAAATATCAAAATAAATGTTCATGAATCAATTTCTAACATTTTGTCCTCGTTATCAAGTGTCTGTCAATATCGTCACATAAATGCTTGTATTATAATAATGAGAAAGCGTTCACAAGCAAAAGGTGTTGTCGTTTAATGTAACTTCTTTTTCCAAAACAAAATATAGCCATTTCATTTACATCTTAATCAAGCATCAAATTTAAGTTCTTAGATATGAGTTATTAAGCAGTAACATGTCAGGTTTTATTTTTGGCAAAAATAAAATCAGCTTCTACAAGAAAAAAACCCATGGAAATCGCAATAAAGAAATGGCGACAAGCTGTGATCTTTATAAATACAGCGGTTTCCCAAAGACTGTGACTTATTGAGATATAGGTTTCAGTTATGCAGTCATTAAAGTTTTCCTGTAATTATAAGTAGCAAATGCCAGTGACAATTAAAACAAGTCATGTGTTTTTCGTGTTTGGGCACCTCATGCCATTTGCTGCATGGTCATTGCGATCCAGTTCACAAAGTTAGAGACCCTGGTGTACACCCCAGGACTGCCATAGGCACAGCCATATCCCCAGGATGTGATCCCCACAAGCTCGAACTGCCCATCTCTACGCACTGTCATAGGGCCACCACTGTCTCCCTATAACCAGCACAAAGACACATACATACACCATTTAATTCAGAGTGATCAATGTTAAAATCATATTTAATGAATTCTAATGTATCTCTTTCAAACCTCTTTGATATGTTAGATAATTATACTTGTTCATTGTTTTTGAGATTTGCTGTTGCTCACCTGGCAGGCATCCCTCTCGGTCTCGTCGATATCGCCGGCGCAGACCATGTTATCTGTGACCACATAATCCCCTCCCAGGGACCACTCACAGTCGTCATTGGTGGGGACGGGAACGCTGATCCAGTGAAGCACCCGAGGTGGCGCCCATATGCCTGCCAAGGTACAGATATGAACTCCGGAGAAGAGTATATGACATCTAAAGAACCTCGATTAATTTATAATAGTAAATGCTGAAACATTCTGTCCAAATAACTTGTAATCTTTGAATGAGAAAGACGTGAAATACTATTAGCCCATTATCGTTCCTCGGCATGGCCATTTGAGCGCCATATTTGAGACGTTCTTACCTGGTCTGGTGGTTCCCCATCCACTCACTTGAGCAATGTCTCCCACAAACAGGTTGTCTTGCTGCGGGGAGCAGGCGGGGAATACGTCTTCATTAAGAGTTGCTGTCTCCTGGAGCTTGACCACAGCCAGGTCGGAGTCATACCACTCCTCAAGGTGATACTCAGGGTGGGTCTCCACTGCTGCAATGCTCAAGATCTGTCTGACACCAGATGGCGCATCAGGCTCATGGTCACCAAGAACCACGTAATAATCATTTGGGTCTCTATAATGAACACGCAATTAGTACGATATATTTGATTCAAGTTTGTCTTATAAGAGCTGCTTACTTAAGATGGATAGAGAGCAGCCATAGCAAATTGATATATATATATATCTGAAAAGAGGTAGAATAACCTACTTAAGGAAGATACAGTGTGCTGCAGTGAGTATAAACTGAGGGTGAATTAGGATGCCGCCACAGTGGTGGGTGCGGCCATCAACCGGGGTATGCATATGAAGGGAAGCCTGCCAAAATTGGTGGGAATTAGCAATAACTGTACAAATTTGGTTATGTATTGAAGATAAAGATAAATAGAATTGCAGTATCCAATATATCACACAACACAGTGTTTAAGAGAATAAGTGAGTTAGAGTAGATTACTCACCTGCCAAGGAAACTCATGTGGTCTGGCTTCTTTGCCTCCTATGATTTTTGAATTCCATGGTTCCCCAGCGTCAGCATATTTGCTTCTGCCACATTCCTCTAAAATGTGTAGAGTTCAACATACAGAAGGCATTAGTAACCTAAATTTGAAAATTGTTTTTTGTAACATACATTAGTGTATCCATTCTAGTTTCTAAAGAATACATGCATGATAATTTTCCGTTTAATGCATCTATAATACTATTTCAGCAATTGTCATTAACACTTGGGAGTCTGACAGCTGGTATTAGGATTGCAATAAAGATAACAAAAATCTGTTGAACGTGCTGTCAAGTAGATAGAACATCTATAATACGTAGAAAACGTTATTTACATACCATACCATTCATACTTGTAGAACTCTACAAAATAATATATATAAATATATATATATATATATATGTATATGTATATATTTAAATATGTATATATCTATTCACATATACATGTTATAATCATTAAGTCATTATAAACAATTATTGTCCTATTCAACTTATTAAATATCCGCCATTGAATTTTATTTTTAAAATGTGAGAAGCATGGCAAATATACTCACGACTTTATTTTTAAAGCAAGGCAAATATACTCACGACTGGATTTTGCATGTGTTACAAAATTAAATGTTACTGCCAATATCCAAACGTAAAACATTATTGAGTACATATGTTTTGGGGAAGACATGCAGAGATCTTTGCAAATGGCACTAATGAAAAATTGTATGCGTCGCTTACTGATATCAACGTGAGTTATCAAGATGTTAATCAGATCTCTGTATTACACAAGAAAACCAGACAGTGGTCAAATGTGTTGTAAATTAGAGAGAGGGATTCAATTTGATATCACATAACAAATTTCAGCATCTCTGCTTTGCCATGCAATATATTTCACAGCAGAATATTATTCTGAGTTAGCTATGAGAGTACCTGAAATGGTAATGATCTGGGTACCAAAGTATTATATAATATATGTATATTCATGCAAGATTTTTAACTATTATCACAGGACAGTAGTCAATGATAACCATGTGTCTGCGACTTACAATTATAAAAGCGATGGTCACATGAGACACACGGTCAAAGTATGAACGACGCACAGTGTCAAGTCATAAGACAACTTCCTTCCCAAGCGTAAGAACAGTCATATGGACAGTGTGAATGACAATTGCCCAAGATACTACCTTAAAATCGGGTTACATCTTTGCAGGGTTAAACAATATTTGTTTCTGGTTTTGCAATGTCTGATGGCCATATATGATTCAGTACTTCAGTGGCCGATCTGACGTGTCTGAAATAAAAAAAACTATTAGCTGAAATAAGTAGACGTTCACCAAACGTCCTTATCCTCATGACATTTAACATCACATTTTCCTATTAGAGACGAGATTTTGTTTATATATATTATCTAATCCAGCTGAGGAGGTATAAGAATCAGTAAAGCTTTGTACTCCTTGATAAGAGTGAATAGGGATCTATATTTTAGACAGATACCGATTGAATGGAAAAGACCATAATATCATATCCGCCAGATATGAAAAAAATATTCCCTCCCTTTTAAAAATAATAACAATAAAACGTTTATATAGCGCTAAATCAGACTACGTATCGGTATCCACATGGCGGTCTTGTGAATAGCGGTCCGAAATAAATACGTCTTTAGCTGCTTTTTGTAAATGTGATTGATAATTAATCATGAATGTAATATCTAAAGATGTATGATATATATTCCATTGAAATATCTTTCATCCGTATAATTAGATATGAATATGACTGCTTTGTGCTTTTTCGCGATATCCTCAAATTTCAAATGAGTGATATCTTTCATAATAACATCTTCGATAAAATAAAATGGCATGACATCTGACTTCCAGAATGCAGTGCATGAAGGACACTGAAATAGCACATGGAAAATGGAAAGCAACCCATTTCTCTTAGAATTGCAGGTGGAATACAACCCTGACATACTAAAGATATTATTTGTAAAGATGATACTTTAGATCATAGGGAATCTAAAAAGCTAATTTGGTGCAGAAATTGTTTGAGCAATGCAATTCGCTCTTTTGCCATATATAACAAAAGGGATGAAAGCTAAAATTACAACCTTTGATGTGCAGATTTTCAATCTATTGATTAACTTGTAAATGTTATTTTCAATGATCTATAAGTCTGGATATTTCAGTACCAACCAATACTTATATTTGGTGTTTCCAAATCCATAAAACTTTTTATCAAAATCAGCCTGTGATCCTTTTGCTGAAATTATAGATATGAACAGTGTTTCAAAGAATTCCTATGCTCAGTTGTGTGTGACGACAATGCTTTGTAGTGTTTCACAAATATTATTATTACAGGCTGTTCTACCAATCAAACTGTTTTCTTGGAACACAAATTTTAACCTCATGAAAGAAATATTGTAAGACAGCAAAAGGTAAGGTTTACAGTTTCTAAAAAGTGCATGGTTATCTTAGTATGGACCTATTTATTTTCCGGATTATATTCTTATAATTTCGGGATCTACCTAAGTGCTCTCAATTTAATATGAAACATTTGATCAATAGAGATGCTACAAGAGTGTTTATGCCCTAGCTTTTGCTTTTGTAGTGATATATGACAGAGATCAAACCTATTATCATTTGATTTGCAAACAGGTCGTGTTTAAGATTTTAGATAAAACATCTCCCTTCAACTGTGCTTCGCAAACGATTTGTTCCTAAATGCGTCTTCATTTTGTAAAACATTTAATCTTCCAATTAGGTTCTACAATTTTGAATAGCTTTGATTATTCTGCCATTATGATTTTGTTAACATATTGAATAATGAAAGAGGAAATATCTAAGGTCCTATATGATTTAAATTACATATTGTTGATTATGAAGAAAAGTTATAGAATTGAAATAGAAGACTGCGAGTTTCTCTTCATATATATATAGTTATATATTTATTTATGTATATCTCAATATGCATAATGTATATATTAATACGCAAATGTTTACTTAAGACAAAACGCAAATAAACAGGAGGGTAAACTTATATGTGAATGCTGTATTGTCAATTTGTTTGTGGAATTTGGAGATTGGGTGTATTACATAACATCTGCTGCCAATGTAGTCATTTCGCATGTATTATAATTACTGGTAAAGTTATCTGCCATCCGGATGAACTCATTTTGTATTAATCCAACCGGATCTAATTTCATAATCATAAACAGTGAAATTGTTTTTATATATTTTTTTATATCTGGTCTCTGAGAAAGTGCAATATGTTTAAATTTCATATCTTGATTGTTATCATATCAATCGTACACATATCACTGTTAAACTACAAACGTATATAATGTTATTTTAAGAATAGAAAGCCTTGCAGAGAAATTCATTTTTTCAAAATATCCAGAGTTATTCAGATGTTATTCAATGTATTGTGGAATGAAGTGTATTTGGTGTAGTTTATGATAAGACGAAGAGGCGTTGTGTCCTTACCAGCACCCACAGGGAATACATTGCCTCGTGCGCCTCTCATACTCAAGTGACAATCGCCGCACTGATAGCATTGTTCAAGAAAAGTACAACTCATTTCAAATTGGGTGGCAAAGTGACAAGGTAAATGGACCTGTTCATTAGTAATTTGATATAAATTATTCTGACAATTTCTCATGCAGTGCAATAAGTTGCATTTCATGTTCACTCCCTTTCTGTTAAAACAAATTCCTGACGTTCTCTGACACAAAGTTGACATGCGCGTGTAATTCTGCTAACGTAATAACAAATAGAAATATGTTTACTACTTCAACTGTGGGAGTTTTAATAGTTTAAAGATTCATTGTAAAGTATGTTCACGAGAATTTTATAAGATGCAGATAAAAGCTCAGTTGATTAAAATGGTTTTTCCTTCTTTGTTTATCCAGTGTGACAGTCAAGCGGTCTAGTTGCAAAATGATTCGCCTGACCTTTGTTTTTCTGGTTGTGTCTGTCGTTTGTGCCGGTAGGTTTACAACTTTTTTTATTCCTATTAAGATTTAATTGTCACATGTACTTCCAACTCTCCGATCGACGGAAAGAAATGAAGCATCTCGTGCAAATGGATCGCTCAATTTGAGAAAGTTTTGAATTAAATCATATGATCTTATTCTGTTTCAGACAAATTTCGATGGAATCGTGAGTATATTATTTAATGACATAAATCTTTATTTTTACACTAAGTATTCAGCTATCATGTGTTTCCGCTGTAACTTAGCACCTCTTATAAGTTATTACATTCATATTATATTCCAAGGAATCGATCTGTACAATGTTTTAGTTATTTGCACTCAATTTTAAATGGTGAATGTAATGTAATCCATGTCTAAAAGATAATCAAGACATTCATGTATAATAAACATATGATGAAGATTGAGGATTGCATTTTCCGTTACATATTGTGTACAATGTGCCCCGCGAGCAGACCCTGTCTGGGGGGAGGCACTGTCAAAATGCAACTAAGTGGCTTTACAGTAGTGAATGTCAGCAGCTGATATACATGTATGTTTACAGTTTCTTTTTGCAGCTGACTGTGGTTTAAGTAAATACCCGGATGCTGGACCCGGAAGTGCCGGACGTATTGTAGGGGGCGCTCCTACTCGCCCCAATGAGTACCCATGGCAGGTCAGATATGCTCTCTCTGTCTCGACATTTTGACAAACAACTGACAGGTTACAATGACCAAATACTGGAAATATAACTTTACTAGATGTATGCAAATATTCTTCTGTCCATCTTGCATCTAAATGAGCCTGGCTGGTGTGTCATTTGCAGCGCACAGCGCTGCACTTTTATAATTGCAAATATTAGTTTAAATTAATTAAATCAGTTCTATCTCTTTGTAAATTCATTTGTGAGATATGGCTTTTAAGTTCTTCTGTTAGTTTCAGCATAGCTTTAGAATCTTTGGTTTCAGGATGAAATCTGACCAAAATTAATATTACAAATGAATAAAGTATTTTATAAGTACTTTATAATCATTTTATATCAGAGCATCATCCTTGCATTGACCAGGTTCGATTGAAGCAGAGATAGTTTTAAATGTCTCTGATTGAAGGTTGTGCTCCCTTTTCTCAGACCATGTAAAATTGGATAATCTAAATTGTCATTTCAAGCTGTTAATTTCAATGACTGATTGTACAGTGAACAAAGTGTTGTCCAAACCAGATGGAGAAGTTATGTTATGTTTATTGATGTTTTGTGTCCGTATATCTCAGTGGAGGGTATATTGTTCAGGTGGCGCTGAGATGGACTCCCGGGGATACAGGCTTCTACCGATACTGTGAGGGCGTTCTCATAACCTCCCGATATGTACTGACGGCCGCCCACTGCATGCTGGCCAAGTAGGATGCTAATTCATTAATGACCACAAACTAAACAATGACCACTCCCACTGCATACTGGCCAAGTAGGACGCTAATTCATTAATGACCACAAACTAAACAATGACAACTCCCCACTGCATGCTGGCCAAGTAGGACGCTAATTCATTAATGACCACAAACTAAACAATGACCACTCCCCACTGCATGCTGGCCAAGTAGGACGCTAATTCATTGATGACCACAAACTAAACAATGACCACTCCCCACTGCATGCTGGCCAAGTAGGACGCTAATTCATTAATGACCACAAACTAAACAATGACCACTCCCCACTGTATGCTGGCCAAGTAGGACGCTAATTCATTAATGACCACAAACTAAACAATGACCACTCCCACTGCATACTGGCCAAGTAGGACGCTAATTCATTATTGACCACAAACTAAACAATGACTACTCCCCACTGCATGCTGGCCAAGTAGGACGCTAATTCATTGATGACCACAAACTAAACAATGACCATTCCCCACTGCATGCTGGCCAAGTAGGACGCTAATTCATTGATGACCACAAACTAAACAATGACCACTCCCCACTGCATGCTGGCCAAGTAGGACGCTAATTCATTAATGACCACAAACTAAACAATGACCACTCCCCACTGCATGCTGGCCAAGTAGGACGCTAATTCATTAATGACCACTCCCCACTGCATGCTAACCTCTGAAAGTTGTATACTCTTCTTGAATTCAAATAATTCAATTTAGATAATTCAAATTGACCCCTTCTTTCAATTACCTTCAATGTTCAGTAAAACCATAAACATCAAATTTTGATTGGACACTTTGGATTTGAGATCTGTTTTCTGTAAGTAAGTTGTACTAGATAGAAAATGCTTACACAAATCCGATAAATTTGAATATAGTGAATAAATATGCCCTGCGGACCTATCCACATGATTTATGATAAAAAAACAACAACAAAATAAGTCAGGTCTCTTTTACCCCGGTGTATAAGCGTAACACTTATTTTTTCTGTGTGTTTGGCAGTCCCCGGGACTCGCTTGTGGTTGTCCTTGGCGACCACTATCAGTTTGACGAGACCTGGCCCCGCACCATAATCGACATCGAGGCTTACAACATACACGATGAGTATGGAAAACTGGAACGGTCAGTTGTTTCAAAACCTAATATAATAACCTAATGAGAAACATGTTAAGAAAAGTTCAAATACTCTGTTGCTAGTTTGTTTAAACTATTTGCATGTTTTGGTTTGTTTGTGTATGAGCAGATATGACGCTGACATTGCGCTGGTACGTCTGGCAGAGGAGGTACAGATCACGGACGATATCCGCCCAGCCTGTGCCCCGGATGCCAACAATGACTTCGCTCACCACACGGCCACCATCAGCGGGTGGGGCACCATGACATTCGGTAAATATACAGATGTCCATCGATTAAGGGTATATTCCAGGAATAAATCAAATTACATATCTAAACCGTAATTAAATATGACGTTCAATAATGATGTAAAGCCAAAAATAAACCTTTGTGCAAAAATGTACATGTATTTCCTCCGAATATAATACTTTTGACAAAATTGACGGTGTCATTAACAATAATTTTATAGTTTTGATCACATTATGGTTTCCCTTTTTTACGTTATCACATGAGGCATTACAGCTGGGGGGGCATGCTTTTCAGGTTCATCTGATCCACCTGAGGAACTGATGCACATCCACAGGAACGTGCCCACCAACCAGGATTGCTCTAATGTTATGTTCGGAATCACGGACACCATGATCTGTGCCGGGGACCTTGACGAGGACGAACAAGATGCCTGTCAGGTGAGTATAACTGAATGCCTGTCAGGAGAGTATAACTGAATGCCTGTCAGGTGAGTAGAACTGAATGCCTGTCAGGTTAGTAGGACTGAATGCCTGTCAGGAGAGTATAACTGAATGCCTGTCAGGATAGTATAACTGAATGCCTGTCAGGTGAGTAGGACTGAATGCCTGTCAGGTGAGTAGGACTGAATGCCTGTCAGGTGAGTAGAACTGAATGCCTGTCAGGAGAGTATAACTGAATGCCTGTCAGGAGAGTATAACTGAATGTCTGTCAGGTGAGTTAGACTGAATGCCTGTCAGGTGAGTATAACTGAATGCCTGTCAGGTGAGTAGAACTGAATGCCTGTCAGGTTAGTAGGACTGAATGCCTGTCAGGAGAGTATAACTGAATGCCTGTCAGGATAGTATAACTGAATGCCTGTCAGGTGAGTAGGACTGAATGCCTGTCAGGTGAGTAGGACTAAATGCCTGTCAGGTGAGTAGAACTGAATGCCTGTCAGGAGAGTATAACTGAATGCCTGTCAGGAGAGTATAATTGAATGTCTGTCAGGTGAGTAGAACTGAATGCCTGTCAGGAGAGTATAACTGAATGCCTGTTAGGAGAGTATAACTGAATGCCTGTCAGGTGAGTAGGACTGAATGCCTGTCAGGTGAGTAGGACTGAATGCCTGTCAGGTGAGTATAACTGAATGCCTGTCAGGTGAGTAGAACTGAATGCCTGTCAGGTGAGTAAGACTGAATGCCTGTCAGGTGAAGAGGACTGAATGCCTGTCAGGTGAGTAAAACTGAATGCCTGTCAGGTGAGTATAACTGAATGCCTGTCAGGAGAGTATAACTGAATGCCTGTCAGGTGAGTATAACTGAATGCCTGTCAGGTGAGTAAGACTGAATGCCTGTCAGGTGAGTATAACTGAATGCCTGTCAGGAGAGTATAACTGAATGCCTGTCAGGATAGTATAACTGAATGCCTGTCAGGTGAGTAGAACTGAATGCCTGTCAGGTTAGTAGGACTGAATGCCTGTCAGGAGAGTATAACTGAATGCCTGTCAGGATAGTATAACTGAATGCCTGTCAGGTGAGTAGGACTGAATGCCTGTCAGGTGAGTAGGACTGAATGCCTGTCAGGTGAGTAGAACTGAATGCCTGTCAGGAGAGTATAACTGAATGCCTGTCAGGAGAGTATAAATGAATGTCTGTCAGGTGAGTTAGACTGAATGCCTGTCAGGTGAGTATAACTGAATGCCTGTCAGGTAAGTAGAACTGAATGCCTGTCAGGTTAGTAGGACTGAATGCCTGTCAGGAGAGTATAACTGAATGCCTGTCAGGATAGTATATCTGAATGCCTGTCAAGTGAGTAGGACTGAATGCCTGTCAGGTGAGTAGGACTGAATGCCTGTCAGGTGAGTAGAACTGAATGCCTGTCAGGAGAGTATAACTGAATGCCTGTCAGGAGAGTATAACTGAATGTCTGTCAGGTGAGTAGAACTGAATGCCTGTCAGATGAGTAGAACTGAATGCCTGTCAGGTGAGTAAGACTGAATGCCTGTCAGGAGAGTATAACTGAATGCCTGTCAGGTGAGTATAACTGAATGCCTGTCAGGTGAGTAGAACTGAATGCCTGTCAGGTGAGTAAGACTGAATGCCTGTCAGGTGAGTATAACTGAATGCCTGTCAGGTGAGTAGGACTGAATGCCTGTCAGGTGAAGAGGACTGAATGCCTGTCAGGTGAGTAGAACTGAATGCCTGTCAGGAGAGTATAACTGAATGCCTGTCAGGAGAGTAGGACTGAATGCCTGTCAGGAGAGTAGGACTGAATGCCTGTCAGGTGAGTAGGACTGAATGCCTGTCAGGATAGTATAACTGAATGCCTGTCAGGTGAGTAAAACTGAATGCCTGTCAGGTGAGTAAAACTGAATGCCTGTCAGGTGAGTATAACTGAATGCCTGTCAGGAGAGTATAACTGAATGCCTGTCAGGTGAGTAAGACTGAATGCCTGTCAGGTGAGTATAACTGAATGCCTGTCAGGAAAGTATAACTGAATGCCTGTCAGGTGAGTAGGACTGAATGCCTGTCAGGTGAGTAGGACTGAATGCCTGTCAGGTGAGTAGAACTGAATGCCTGTCAGGAGAGTATAACTGAATGCCTGTCAGGAGAGTATAACTGAATGTCTGTCAGGTGAGTAGGACTGAATGCCTGTCAGGTGAGTATAACTGAATGCCTGTCAGGTGAGTAGGACTGAATGTCTGTCAGGTGAGTAGGACTGAATGCCTGTTAGGAGAGTATAACTGAATGCCTGTCAGGAGAGTATAACTGAATGCCTGTCAGGTGAGTTGGACTGAATGCCTGTCAGGTGAGTAGGACTGAATGCCTGTCAGGTGAGTAGGACTGAATGCCTGTCAGGAGAGTAAGACTGAATGCCTGTCAGGAGAGTATAACTGAATGCCTGTCAGGAGAGTAGGACTGAATGCCTGTCAGGTGAGTAGGACTGAATGCCTGTCAGGTGAGTATAACTGAATGCCTGTCAGGAGAGTAAGACTGAATGCCTGTCAGGAGAGTATAACTGAATGCCTGTCAGGTGAGTAGGACTGAATGCCTGTCAGGTTAGTAGGACTGAATGCCTGTCAGGTGAGTAGGACTGAATGCCTGTCAGGTGAGTATAACTGAATGCCTGTCAGGAGAGTAAGACTGAATGCCTGTCAGGAGAGTATAACTGAATGCCTGTCAGGTGAGTAGGACTGAATGCCTGTCAGGTGAGTAGGACTGAATGCCTGTCAGGTGATTAGGACTGAATGCCTGTCAGGTGAGTAAAACTGAATGCCTGTCAGGAGAGTAGGACTGAATGCCTGTCAGGTGAGTAAAACTGAATGCCTGTCAGATGAATAGGACTGAAGTAAGTATTTGTTAAAGGGTTAAACAAATGATGAGATATTTTACATGTAGAACAAGGTTTTCTAAGTTTAACTTAATCTTCCTGAATTAGCATTATAAATTTATACTTGTCATCAGGTAAATCTTGGATGGCCATTATAATTTTATTGCTCTATGTCAGGTATATACACTTGTAATTCCACAGATGACCTATTTCAGGGTGACTCCGGTGGCCCCATGACAGTGCAGGACACAGATGGCATATTTTCGGTGGTGGGGTTGGTTTCCTGGGGTATCGGCTGTGCCTCTGGGGCGCCTGGGGTATATTGTAGGGTCAGCGTGTTCCTAGACTGGATCGACCAGGCTATGGCAGATATGGAGGCCGCTGTGCTCAGCTAGGCGTACACTATCACCCTCTGTGTGCAATAAAAATGTTAAAATAAAAAAAGTAAACCCTCTAATCCATACCATATACACTCATGTTGTAGAAAGGTTATGTTGAAAGGTCATTGGACCTTTTCATTGTTTTATTTATAATCAAACTACATGATTGGGGATGAAAGCCGACTCCAATAAAAGCTATACAATAATTGGTCAATAGAATGCCTTGCCAAGTCCCCTGTATGTATCCACAGTGCCGGTAATATCATAGCCTATCTTTGTATAGTACACATTGAACCTCTCTGCTATCTCCCCAGACTTTGCTGGTCTGAAGAACACAGGCTTCCCTAGCCCAATAGCTGGTCCTGTACCTTGTATTATTTTCAAAGGGGTTTGAACCTCTCCAAATCCTTCATCTGGGAATGGCTCTAGTTGGATGGGGTTCAGAAAAGGGACTGGGTTTTTGTCTTTACTGGTTGGGCCACTGGCTATGAACCCTCCGCTCTGACAGCAGATAAAGTCTTCTGCCACTCTGGTGGTCTGCAGGGCGAACATCAATGCTGGACTACACTCATTGCTGACAAAATAATCAAAAATGGCCGCCTGTAGGAATGCAGACCCCGCGGACACTTCGGTAATGGCATCGTCATCACAAGCAGCCTTGATATTACCAGATCCACCGCCATTAAAGAAATCCAACCTAACATTGAGGTCTTGTTTGCAATAATCTGCGACTGCCTTTCTCAGACTGGTGACTCTGGAGTAGAATAATGGTTTCAGAATTCTGAGGAGGAAGTTGGGGACTGGGGAATGGGGATTATCATCTGGCAAGCCAGCAATATGCGCCTCGTACCCCATGACACCAACCAACAGGAGGCGATTGGAATGTTGTATCGACTTTGCTAGCGCTTTGAATGTCTCGAGGCTGTCCACTCTTGACCTGTGAGCGCCGGCCTCGTTCAGCATGAGGCCTCGGTAGGACGTGTCCAGATCTATTGCCACGCGTAGCTTCATACGCTTGTGTCTGTCCTCTGATGGTTCCGAGGAGAGCTGTTCCCACATGGAGTCGAGCAGGGAGACATGCTGGGGACAGTCTACCGTCAGAGTCACCTTCCTGCCCGCCGTGGTCATGTGATACGCTGTCCGGACGTCACTGATCTGTAGTGTGGGATAGGGGATGTAGAAGTCATCCAGACCGTGCTCAGCTAACAGGTCTGCTTCCTTCACCGTGAAGCACATTGACCCCCTGAACACCCCTTCTCCCCGCTCCACGATCCTCTGTATCAGTACTGGGCACCGCACACTCTTTGTGGCAAGTCTCAGGGTTTTCCCAGTGGGTCTTACAATATCAACGATTTTCTTAATGTTGGCATCCAATACATCTACGTCCACAAACATGGCGGGTAGGGGTATGTTGTTCTCACTGATCATGGTGGACAGTCTCTGGTAGTCCCAGTGCTTGGTCTTGTACTCTGAGGTTTGGCTGGCTTGGTTACCCAGCGTTCTCTTCATTTTTGGTCTGTACCTTCCCTTCACAATAACAAGGAGTAGCCCCAGCAAGGCAACAATCACAGTGGGAACCATACTGTGTCTAAAACAGTGAATGATAGAATAAATTCAACAATGTCATTGTCAGAAAGAATTGACCTATTTTTCATTATATGAACAGGTTCATGCCTGTTACCTGCAATGAATTTGTTTTCATTGATCATTATTATATAATGTGCAAGGAATTGAACGAAATACAAATATGTGTTCATCTTTGCATGTGATTGTTCTTTTTTGTATTTGATCCACGTAACAAGCCAAGAAAGACTGTGATGGTCTAACAAGGACATTATCATTTGCATGCGAGAGAGATATATTAGATTTAAAAGTCTCCTTATTATTGAATGTACATAGAAATACACAAATGAATGTACACTCCAATTGTTCAATTTTACCAAGATATTCTTATTGTCGCCAACTAATATATGTTCAAAGCTGTATATAATCAGATGTTTTACCTGTAAGTGTCTTGTGTCCTGTAGCTTTACATACTAACTGGTCATATCAGACCCAGATAACGGACACGACCTATCCTAGTCCTCACCGGGTCGTCCTGATATTAGATTAGATTACTCTCAAGATTTGGCCACACATGAGCATAGAATAATTGTTGTTTGCTTTTCAAACTGTTCTTTTTTTTGTTGATGTTATTTGCACGCTTTTTATTACAAATATCCTGACCATTATACTGAGTAATATGAGGTGTGAATGGTCAGGTAATCATATTCATATATTCAGAGTTAGTAACATGGTCCATACAACGGGAATTGCAAACGGGGACATATTTGGGTATATTCAGTATCTGAGCTTTCAGCAATCAAAATTCGAGTACATTTTTCGACTCTACTCAAATCGTCATCACTATCAATCTCATGTTTGGTAATATTTAGGCCCACCCTACCTACCGTGGGGTCCAATACGGGGACACCCCTCAGGGCCAGTCATTACAAGTCCTGACGCCGTGAGGATCGTATTTTTATCCCTCCATCGACCCAATCAGCAATATTCTCTTTTTAGTATTTTTTTTATCATAATCAGAATTCATAACAAGTACCATAAGCTGTTTAAATCAGTCCTGGGCCTATTGTGAACTGCCCGACTGGTGAACATCTGGATCATGAGTAGACTCTTGCATCATGTTGGGGGCAGTGGGGCTATTGTGAACGGCCCGACTGGTGAACATCTGGACCATGAGTAGACTCTTGCATCATGTTGGGGGGCAGTGGGGCTATTGTGAACTGCCCGACTGGTGAACATCTGGACCATGAGTAGACTCTTGCATCATGTTGGGGGGCAGTGGGCCTATTGTGAACGGCCCGACTGGTGAACATCTGGACCATGAGTAGACTCTTGCATCATGTTGGGGGCAGTGGGGCTATTGTGAACTGCCCGACTGGTGAACATCTGGACCATGAGTAGACTCTTGCATCATGTTGGGGGGCAGTGGGGCTATTGTGAACTGCCTGACTGGTGAACATCTGGACCATGAGTAGACTCTTGCATCATGTTGGGGGCAGTGGGGCTATTGTGAACTGCCCGACTGGTGAACATCTGGACGATGAGTAGACTCTTGCATCATGTTGGGGGGCAGTGGGCCAATTGTGAACGGCCCGACTGGTGAACATCTGGACCATGAGTAGACTCTTGCATCATGTTGGGGGGCAGTGGGGCTATTGTGAACGGCCCGACTGGTGAACATCTGGACCATGAGTAGACTCTTGCATCATGTTGGGGGCAGTGGGGCTATTGTGAACTGCCCGACTGGTGAACATCTGGACCATGAGTAGACTCTTGCATCATGTTGGGGGCAGTGGGGCTATTGTGAACTGCCCGACTGGTGAACATCTGGACCATGAGTAGACTCTTGCATCATGTTGGGGGGCAGTGGGGCTATTGTGAACGGCCCGACTGGTGAACATCTGGACGATGAGTAGACTCTTACATCATGTTGGGGGCAGTGGGGCTATTGTGAACTGCCCGACTGGTGAACATCTGGACCATGAGTAGACTCTTGCATCATGTTGGGGGCAGTGGGGCTATTGTGAACTACCCGACTGGTGAACATCTGGATCATGAGTAGACTCTTGCATCATGTTGGGGGGCAGTGGGGCTATTGTGAACGGCCCGACTGGTGAACATCTGGATCATGAGTAGACTCTTGCATCATGTTGGGGGCAGTGGGGCTATTGTGAACTACCCGACTGGTGAACATCTGGATCATGAGTAGACTCTTGCATCATGTTGAGGGCAGTGGGGCTATTGTGAACTGCCCGACTGGTGAACATCTGGACCATGAGTAGACTCTTGCATCATGTTGGGGGTAGTGGGGCTATTGTGAACTGCCCGACTGGTGAACATCTGGATCATGAGTAGACTCTTGCATCATGTTGGGGGTAGTGGGGCTATTGTGAACTGCCCGACTGGTGAACATCTGGATCATGAGTAGACTCTTGCATCATGTTGGGGGCAGTGGGGCTATTGTGAACTGCCCGACTGGTGAACATCTGGACCATGAGTAGACTCTTGCATCATGTTGGGGGCAGTGGGGCTATTGTGAACGGCCCGACTGGTGAACATCTGGATCATGAGTAGACTCTTGCATCATGTTGGGGGCAGTGGGGCTATTGTGAACTGCCCGATTGGTGAACACCTGGACCATGAGTAGACTCTTGCATTATGTTGGGGGCAGTGGGGCTATTGTGAACTGCCCGACTGGTGAACATCTGGATCATGAGTAGACTCTTGCATCATGTTGGGGGCAGTGGGCCTATTGTGAACTGCCCGACTGGTGAACATCTGGATCATGAGTAGACTCTTGCATCATGTTGGGGGCAGGGGGGCTATTGTGAACTGCCCGACTGGTGAACATCTGGACCATGAGTAGACTCTTGCATCATGTTGGGGGCAGTGGGGCTATTGTGAACTGCCCGACTGGTGAACATCTGGACCATGAGTAGACTCTTGCATCATGTTGGGGGGCAGTGGGGCTATTGTGAACTGCCCGACTGGTGAACATCTGGACCATGATTAGACTCTTGCATCATGTTGAGGGCAGGGGGGCTATTGTGAACTGCCCGACTGGTGAACATCTGGACCATGAGTAGACTCTTGCATCATGTTGGGGGGCAGTGGGGCTATTGTGAACTGCCCGACTGGTGAACATCTGGACCATGAGTAGACTCTTGCATCATGTTGGGGGGCAGTGGGGCTATTGTGAACTGCCCGACTGGTGAACATCTGGACCATGAGTAGACTCTTGCATCATGTTGGGGGGCAGTGGGGCTATTGTGAACTGCCCGACTGGTGAACATCTGGACCATGAGTAGACTCTTGCATCATGTTTGGGGTAGCGGGGCTATTGTGAACTGCCCGACTGGTGAACATCTGGACCGTGAGTAGACTCTTGCATCATGTTGGGAGCAGTGGGACTATTGTGAACTGCCCGACTGGTGAACATCTGGACCATGAGTAGACTCTTGCATCATGTTGGGGCAGTGGGGCTATTGTGAACTGCCCGACTGGTGAACATCTGAATCATGAGTAGACTCTTGCATCATGTTGAGAGCAGTGGGACTTTTGTGAACTGCCCGACTGGTGAACATCTGGATCATGAGTAGACTCTTGCATCATGTTGGGGGCAGTGGGGCTATTGTGAACTGCCCGACTGGTGAACATCTGGACCATGAGTAGACTCTTGCATCATGTTGGGGGACAGTGGGCCTATTGTGAACGGCCCGACTGGTGAACATCTGGACCATGAGTAGACTCTTGCATCATGTTGGGGGACAGTGGGCCTATTGTGAACGGCCCGACTGGTGAACATCTGGACCATGAGTAGACTCTTGCATCATGTTGGGGGCAGTGGAGCTATTCATTGGTCGTTGCACCTAATGGGGACGAAGTCATGTGAGATGAATAATCGATAATATCCAGTGAAATGCAGCATTTCCAAGTGATATTTCAAAACGGTTGTCTCTAATCAGATCTCAAATCTGATCATATCCTTTTGACTCATGTTATTATACGAAAACATCCCAGGGCCTGCTTGGATATGCAGGAAAACATCCCAGGGCCTGCTTGGATATGCAGGAAAACATCCCAGGGCCTGCTTGGATATGCAGGAAAACATCCCAGGGCCTGCTTGGATATGCAGGAAGCACTTTTCATATAACAAAACGTTAGTTGGGGCTGTGCGTTGAAATATATTTGCTGCAGCCTATGTACTTGACATTTCTTCACATCTTGTTTTGTCTCTTCCTGGAAACCACGTCATTTAATATTAGTGCAAAGTACATTCAAGAGGACATGGTTTTGAAAACTATGCAGCGTATCAAGAGGCTAATAGAAAAAATGAGGGAATGAATCACAAACTTCCCAATAACATATTATTTACATCATCTTGAGAGAGATTTGCACTGTTTTAATTATATGTAAAATGGAAATTTAAGAGGGTCCGCCTATACCCAAAGCCACCGGCAAAATGGACTTGAAATTCGTACATTTCTCTCTGAATACTGATCCAAGTGGGTCAAAAGAATGTTGAACTGACTAATATCGACTTCCGGCGATTGACTGTTGCAGTTCTGATCCATGTCATCGTCTTTCCCAGTCATAATATCTATAATTGCAAATCCGTGTGAATTCTGTAGTGTTTTTTCTTCAGTTTTTTACCCGATTTCAAACATGACAACGTAAAATGACATTCAGAAGAGTCCAAGTGATGACGTCATGGAAACACCAAGGGAGAAATTTCATATGACGTCATAAGAACCACAACGTTGTGGAGTTTCCAGATTGTTGCTGCCACTCCCGTGAATAAACTGACCCACTTTCACATCATTGCGCAATCTCGTAAACAATGGCGAAACGATGCCGAGATCAAGAAAAGACAAAGAAATATTTTCAAACAGGACTGACAACTTAAGTTGATTTAAATGGTACACAATTCTTTGATTGTTAGTTGCCGGAAGTCGAGTTCTTACAGAGTCGGGACTTAAATTGGATGGGCAGTGCATGGTATTTCTAAAATCCAAAGATTTCTAGTCCATTTTGACGATGTCTTTGGGTATAGATATTCTCTTTTGCTTTATATATGGGAATATTTTTTTAAAATTGAGAAAATATTGTATACTCGTTAAGAATATCTTTTCATATTTTCTTTAGCATATTTAGGTGTTGTGTCTTATGTAAGATGCCTCAGGAATATTTCTTCTAAACAAGAAAAAGTGGTGCTCCACATGTAACACGGATGGGAAAAAAATAACAAACAAAAGAAAAATTACAATAAACAAAAGAAAAATTACAACAAACAAAACAAAAATTACAACAAACAAAACAAAACTTTAAATAAACAACAAAATACATTTAAACACAAACAATCATTATAAACTGATGGGGTAGTTGAAATTATTTTTATTCATCTTTTAAAAACATTTAATTTGGTATGTGAACGAATTTTCTAGCACAACTTTCTGCAAAGATATGCCAACGGCATCACAGAGAACCGCATCAATTGTTTTTTCACTGCACGTGCTGGTCAATGACGTCATGTCAATGTTTGGCACGTGCACGAAGCGATTACATAACATCGGTATCCCTGCACGTGCGGCAGTGATGCACGTGCCATGAATGGCTGGAAGCTAATGCGGTTCTCTATGATCAGACTAATGCATGTCATCTGACTTCTAATTGTCCGATTCACACCAAATTTGAACTAAATATGAAACGACGGGCGAACACGATGACAACTATAGTTTTGAATGTTCTGCTTTGTATTCATACGCCAAATACTAGACTGGTCCCCTATCGAGTGTCAAGAATTGAGGGCGGCACCAGTCGAATCTATCGCATGCACACGACGAACACTCCACAGTGGCATCAGTTGCTTTAACAATAATGACCACAGAAAAAACCGAATCACAAACCACAGGAAATGAATACGCATTTCCCATGATCGTACCTTGGAGTAATAATGAATGGAGGCGCAACGGCCGGTGTATTGCACGTGGCGTCATAGAGACCCATTGTTTTAGACAATGGTTTCAAAACCCTTTGATGTTATCATAGTTGCCGACCCTCAGATTACAAAATTTTAACTTTATAAATTTGATCAAAAGTAAAGTCGTTTAGGAAGAAGATGTTATGTTTAGTCATATAACATAACTTAAATCTAAAAAAAACAATATATAAGTTACTTGTTCAATCCTTAAAATTGGACATCAAAAACACATTCATATAACAAGAAATTCAATAAATAATATGAAAATGTTATTCATCTGACCAGATCTGCACATGTAATAGGTATTTCATCACAAAAATGACAGGGGATACTGGTTAAACTATCATGAAAATGTTAGTGAAAAAAGCATCCTGTAGGATAAATAGTTCAGTTAAAAATCACCTGGCACTTGAAACATGTCAGTTTTTTCAAGATAAATAGATATGTCTATAATATATGGATAGGGTGTTCTTCTATGCTGATCCTAGGTATCAGCGCATATTTTGGCAGGAATAAAAGATGTTCTAATATATAGTATTTTTTCTTGTGAATAACATGATATAAATATTTTTTCTGCCAATTAATGCGCTGTATAGGGCATAAGATTTGGAAGGTTACGCAACCAACATGAAGAGGTGGCATTTCTATGGCGTTATGTAACAGCCGTTGACTGCCTGACCCAGTTTGCCGCCTGACCCTTTGATGTGGTTAGGTACGTGTCTCTTTGGTTGAAGTGATAAAACTGAGAAAGACATGCTTCTCTTTAGCACAATATAACTCGACTTTGATTTATCATAGAAAAATAAAACTTAGCTTTCCAAACTCAGAAGAATATTCTGCATCTTTCATATGCTAAAATGACTCTAAATTGGGTTAAAATGGACATAAAGATAAATGACGCCATAAAAAACAGTGAAATAACGTCATATCACACATCAACTTGTCGGCAACTATGATATCCCCTTTGATCTTTCCCCGTCACCCCTCCATTCATTATTACTCCAAGATCGTACCGATCACAGAATAACACAGATAGTTCCCTTTTTTGACAAGCATTGCCTGTCGGCAATGCTTGTCAAAAAAGGAACCATCCGTGTTACAAAAGAGGAATGATAAAAAAATATGTTCTGCTTGAAAAACAAGGAATTTACCCATATTTCAAATAATCATAAATTATAGGTCAATCGATTATGTGTTTTACAATACTGAAAGAATTTCTTTGATTTGATAAAATCGAAAGTAGTTACTAGTATTTTTGGTGACAGACCCCTTGTCTCATTTACGCACAGTTGACCCAGGCAAAACAGTTCCGAAGCTCTGCATACAAAGATAAGTACATTGTCTCATATTTCATCTCTTTTTAAATTTGAATGATATTAAGATAATCGAACACTTTTCCGTGTTTTCAGATCACACTTAAATATATAAAGGCTGTACGATGTTTTTAACCTGATATCTGAAATAGTTTGTGCTTCGTATGGGTATTTTTATGACAACCCTTTTTAGCAGAAACATAGTTATCTTTATGCCTGGAGACGCTGCTATGATATATTGGGGGAGCATATTGAAAACGAGGTCAACACCGGCGAGCTATATGTAAATTAGCTGTGTCTGATATCTGGCAAATAAACTAGGACACATTTGGTGGCCATATTCGAGCACTGTGTTCTCTGCACATCATTAAGACAACATGGCAAATACTGACGTGATCCCAATTGTTGATTTCAAATCCTTTTCTACTGACGTTGCTTCATCAGATAATAACGCTGCAACAGAAATATATAAGGCTTTTAAAGACATCGGCTTTGTATACATTATAAACCATGGAATCGATCAGAACTTGGTGAGTAGTATTAATGAAACTGACATAATATATTGGTTGCAAAGTCAATGCTTTCAGATAATAGTGGACTTGGCCAATACATCGGTAGTTCTTACTACCTCTGCGGTCTGCGGTCAATCCCTGTTTTGATGTTCGAACTCTCAAGTGCAAGTGAATCATTCCCACCAAAATATTATACCATCAAAATTGGCCAATCTCCATATGATCTCAGGTCACAACCTGTAATCAGTTGGCTGTCTGAGAAGCTGACCAATAAGAGTCTGAAAGGATAGTTATTTATTCTGTCACCTTTCGCTTCTCCGCCTCAGATACAGAGTAGAACATCTACATCTAGAAGTGTACTCGGCAAAACCAATTGGCATCCCGCAGAGAATAATGTATGCAATAGAGGATATACTTATCAATGGCCAGTTTCAGCCAATGAAGCCAAACTGCTGTAATCGGCGGTTATTTGTGGTGAAAGAAAACTGGTTGGGCACGTATATCGATTTTCATATTTATAATTCTCACCTGTTTAATTACCCTCCATAACAGGGTAATCCTATCAGTCCCTGCCACCAAAGGTATAAAGCTGCGCACAGAATTGATCACGAATCATCAGTATTCTTAATAATATGCCTGTCTTCAGATTGGCGGAGAATAAATGCTAACTGAAATAGATTCTGTTTTGTTCTGACAGCTGTACTAATTGGTCAGTTTATGTGTCAGACACCTGATCACAGTTTATGACCTGAATTCAGATTCGATGATTTTTTTTGTGAGCAAGGCAAGTATTTATAACTTCCAAATTAAAAATGGTTTTAAATATAAGGCAATGACTGCTAATGCACTAAGGCAGTAATTGAATGCTTCCTCGGCAATGCCTAGTACTGTTTTTAATTGAACAAAATAGAAAAATATGTAGATTAAAAACCTTAATGACAACATATTTTATCTGTGATATGTATTGTGATTTTGAACATTCAGTCTCAAATTACTGGCATCCATTTGAGCAATACAAAAGAACATACATCACATGGATATTATCATTAATATTTTTGTATACAATTGACCTACATTTTTAGTTTGACAAAGGCAAACATCAACTGATATGCTTGTTAATGGCTAAAATGAAATGTGTGTTTACTTATAATAAATGAAAAATGTTTAGTCCAAAATAACTTTAATGGAAAAGAATCAAACAAACAACAACATTATAGAATGGAAGAACGCCGTACAATGTTTGTTTTACTCTGCATTACATCGGCAGCACTCACTTACTACCTCTGCCGTCATTGCCCTGTATTTGATACCATTCGAAATTTGGAATTACCTAAGTTATATATACTTGCCTTGTTCACCAAAATATCATCCAATTCAAATTGACCTGCATCAGGTTATTAAGGCAAGAACATGTGAGTGCAGTGTTCAGGCTGACAGATCTCTCAAGTTGGTTCTGGTTGAAAGATCTCAAGAGTCTGAAGGACGAAAGGGATGATCTGCAAAAATAGTATTGCACATGGGTGATCTGCGAAAGTAGTTCGGCAGAGGGGTGATCTGCGAAAGTAGTTCAGCAGAGGGGTGATATGCAAAAGAATATCTCAAAGGTGCAGTACACCCTTTCTAAGCCCCAAGTATGAGATAAAAACTGTAATCAGCTGCCTAACACTGAAACCGACCAATAAGTACATTCACCAGTTCAAAACAAATCTATTTATATTCTTTCAACAAATCTTTCAATCGACAGCCAGATACATAGATACATGTGGGATACATAGATAAGTTCCATCACTGGATCTCAGGTCCCTTTTCCCTTGTTTTACTACTAGTAAGCCTTCATTTTATTTGCAATCTGGAAGGTTCTAACTTCATGCACACATTTTCCAGTTTTCATTTGCTGATGTCTGCCTGTTTTTTTGGAGTACTATCAGCAGGGATGTAGATATGGGTTTGATCAGCGTAAATGTGATAATTAAGTCCATATTTGGCAAGGATATCGGCCAATGGAGACATGTAGATGGTGAAAAGAATTGGTCAAGGACCGATCCTTGTGGGACTCCATACTTTATTTGTTTGGGTCGAGATCTATGATTGTCTACTTTGATGTTATCAAGGCATGAGTTAGTGTCTCCACAATTTTCTCGTCTAGACACTGTCCTTTTCTACACATCTCTTTTATTAGGGCCATGATGTCCATTTTAGTCTCTAGTATGTCATTGAATTTTATGACATCATGCTTAGTAGGGTTATTAACATTAAAGTTTAAGTCCACAAAAGAGAGTAGTGTGCAACTACATAGAACTGCAATAGATATATCTATTCATTTCAAAGTGCGCTGGTCTATAGACATTACAGCAACCAATATTAAGATTGTTGTCATGGTTAATTTCTTTTTGATAATCTATTGTGTGAGGTGGCATCTTTGTTCACATGCTTATTGAGACCACATGTATTCTAAGCTGGCTCACCATGCAGTGGCCGACCATCTATCTGATATACAAAATATCTGATATTCACCCATATGTTTCCTAGCTGGCAAGTAAACTTACCACTCAGCACCTAGCTGGGATATTTTGCCAGCTGGCAGTTAAAATCTTTCCTTTATCTGCCTGGTAAGATATGTTCATGGTGATAAACTGATGGACATATCTAGCTGGTAAAATCTCATTTTTAGAAAATAGGTCAATTTAACAGATGTAATACTCCTGAATTTCATTAAAATATTGCTGAATCATTTTATTTCTCACAGAAAATCTGTACATAATATTATATAATGCTCAACACTGAAGCACTTGCATAATATTGTTCCTAGTAAATGGCTTCATTTTTATTTATAGTTCTTCACAAACTGGTAGTTTGCCTGTTAAATATCTAGTACTAAAATTAAATGTGTTGAAAAAAGACAAATGAAGGCCTCACAATGTAAAATAAAGGCTAGTTGAACACTATCCCCATATTCATCATGAAAATACTTAAAATCCACTGTTTCCAAGAACATCAGGCACTGTCCATCATATTTCAGTGACGACTCATTCCTTTCATTTTATCATCAAACATAGGCTTGTAAGAAAAAAATAACTCCCTTGTCTTGGATTTTTACATTGAATTTTAGAGAGAATGCCGTTGTTCATTCAAATTCATTTTTCGTAAAGGTAGTAATCTATAACATTCTTTTAAATTTCAAATATTATGTCCCAAAATTGTTTTGAAATAACATAAACCAAAAAACCATGGAATCACCAGGCACTGGTAAAAATCACCAGGCACTGGTAAAAAAGATAAAGTTGTCATAATTCTCATCTAACTTTGATTAAACAGCTGGCAGATTATATGACATAAGCTAGCTGGCTGGCAAAATAATTCCCCGGTACCTGGTGAAAGACAACAAAAATGAATATCAGATTATTTTTGCAAGGTAATTTTTAAAATCATTTAAAAGGTCTCCTTTTCACAAGAGGTCAATTACAAACATGAAATGTGAAAATCTCAAAAAATATTGGTGGTGAGCCCCTGACCATGTGCTTGACGTCTTCAGGCATCTCGGCCAATGTTTAGGGTGGGTTACATGGAAAGTCGCTACATTCATTTAACTATGCATTATTATGTATATTGTGTAGAAATTAATTGGGAACTAAAATAATAGTTAATATTAAATATTAGTGTTACAGTCTTGCTAAGATAGCATGAGGTAGAAACATGCCAAGTCATGAATGGTATCTTATCACCAACACGAGTGAACCATGTGTTTCCTTATCTTTTGGCCTTGAGTAGTCAATTGGTTACAAGTTCAACAAGAGGTTTAATTGTGATTTTATGCACAAAATATTCATCATCAAAGATATCAAGTATTCCCTACTGTTTTTATCTCCTGTTTACATACATATATAAAAAGGCATGAACGTGATCGGAGAGGAAGGGTGACGAGATTTGAAAAAAAAGTTGCAATGTGAGGTATAAATTGCAGTAAAATTCGCCACTGAAAAGAGCACGTTAATGCAATGGTTTGAGCAATATGTATTTTATGAATAGAGTAGTTTTCTGGCTGGCAAAATAATTCCCCGGTACTTGGTGAAAGACAACAAAAATGAATATCAGATTATTTTTGCAAGGTAATTTTTAAAATCATTTAAAAAGGTCTCCTTTTCACAAGAGATCAATTACAAACATGAAATGTGAAAATCTCAAAAAATATTGGTGGTGAGCCCCTGACCATGTGCTTGACGTCTTCAGGCATCTCGGCCAATGTTTAGGGTGGGTTACATGGAAAGTCGCTACATTCATTTAACTATGCATTATTATGTATATTGTGTAGAAATTAATTGGGAACTAAAATAATAGTTAATATTAAATATTAGTGTTACAGTCTTGCTAAGATAGCATGAGGTAGAAACATGCCAAGTCATGAATGGTATCTTATCACCAACACGAGTGAACCATGTATTTCCTTATCTTTTGGCCTTGAGTAGTCAATTGGTTACAAGTTCAACAAGAGGTTTAATTGTGATTTTATGCACAAAATATTCATCATCAAAGATATCAAGTATTCCCTACTGTTTTTATCTCCTGTTTACATACATATATAAAAAGGCATGAACGTGATCGGAGAGGAAGGGTGACGAGATTTGAAAAAAAAGTTGCAATGTGAGGTATAAATTGCAGTAAAATTCGCCACTGAAAAGAGCACGTTAATGCAATGGTTTGAGCAATATGTATTTTATGAATAGAGTAGTTTTCTGGCTGGCAAAATAATTCCCCGGTACTTGGTGAAAGACAACAAAAATGAATATCAGATTATTTTTGCAAGGTAATTTTTAAATTCATTTAAAAAGGTCTCCTTTTCACAAGAGATCAATTACAAACATGAAATGTGAAAATCTCAAAAAATATTGGTGGTGAGCCCCTGACCATGTGCTTGACGTCTTCAGGCATCTCGGCCAATGTTTAGGGTGGGTTACATGGAAAGTCGCTACATTCATTTAACTATGCATTATTATGTATATTGTGTAGAAATTAATTGGGAACTAAAATAATAGTTAATATTAAATATTAGTGTTACAGTCTTGCTAAGATAGCATGAGGTAGAAACATGCCAAGTCATGAATGGTATCTTATCACCAACACGAGTGAACCATGTGTTTCCTTATCTTTTGGCCTTGAGTAGTCAATTGGTTACAAGTTCAACAAGAGGTTTAATTGTGATTTTATGCACAAAATATTCATCATCAAAGATATCAAGTATTCCCTACTGTTTTTATCTCCTGTTTACATACATAAAGGCATGAGAGTGATCGGAGAGGAAGGGTGACGAGATTTGAAAAAAAAGTTGCTATGTGAGGTATTGATTGCAGTAAAATTCGCCACTGAAAAGAGCACGTTAATGCAATGGTTTGGGCAATATGTATTTTATGAATAGAGTATTTTTCACCTATATCTTTTGTCAGATGTTAGATGTTGTTAAATGTGAAATATTAAAATGTTAAACAGCTGCACACGTGAGAGATAGCTGCACACGTGAGAGATAGCTGCACAAGTGAGAAATAGCTGCACAAGTGAGAGATAGCTGCACAAGCAGGAAATTGATACACCATTGAGTATGATACATCTGAATTAGTGAGAGATAGCTGCAGAGGTGAGAGATGGATACAACAGCATTTGAACAGTACGAGACAGCTGCATAAGTGATATATAGCTGCAAAAATGAGAGATAATAGCTGCATTAGTGAGATATAGCTGCAAGAGTGATATAGCTAGAACAGTAAGAGACAGCTGCATGAGTGACAGATAGCTGCATAAATTAGAGATACCTGCATAAATTAGAGATAGCTGCAGTGAGACATAAGATAGCTGCACAAGTGAGAGATGGATGCACAGGCCTTGACATTAACATTTGTGATCCACTTGCCCACCGGGCAAGTAAATTTTAAAATCTACTTGCCCTGAATTACAATTCACTTGCCCTGAATTTTTGTCCCAATATTTGTATACGGTATAGGACTAAAGCTTATAGGATTTGTACATTCAAACATTGGCTGATAATTAGAAAAAATGCCCATATAACCCATAGAATACACAATATTTGGCTTGAAAAAGTTGAAATGAATAGTACATGTTTTTATTTAAAATAGCATGCAATGACCTCAAGTTTGTTACAATTTTTTTTGCATATGCATAAGTACCAAATTTTTACGAAAACATAAAAATTGGCTATGCTCAGTCAATTTTGACCAATTTATATCATTGATAACTCTTATTTTAGTTCCTTGGATATGAAAACAATAGGAATAGGGCCTTTTCTAACTCAGGAGTTCAATTTTTAAGCAGAGAAATTACATGAAGACTTTGAGCTTGTGAGTAAAAATGTCACCCTGAATTGTCAATCTTGTAAGAATATAACCTACAATTATCACTTTATAAGAGTAAGTAATGTCAAGTGTTACTGATGGATATACCCCACTGTTACTCATCATACTTAAAATCAACTGTACATGTTTCCTGGATAATATAATGATTGACAAAGACCAAAATGTGCGAAATTGATAAGCTCTACCTCCCGATACAGTGCTTTGTGTGAAATACCATCTTGAGGAATATATATATTTAGCAGCATGCCATAACTTTATCTTGGTCAGGGTTTTGGAGGCAGGTGTAATACCAAGGGCAACGGAGCTTGGACACAAAGTTATCTCTAATCAGGTGTCATCCCTGTGATGTGGTCAGCAGCTCTCTCTGTTCTCTGTGGGGTACTTTGATTGGGGACAGATTACAGTACTTGACCAACGGGGAAGTGGAACAGATGTATCAAGTTGTCCCGAAAAGTGAGAGACGGCTACATAAGTGAGAGAGTTCAATAGGTGGTTGGAACGTGACTCCCTGCACAATTGTTCTGTATATAAACTGCTGTGAAATTGAAATAAATAAGATCATAAGTTGTATCCAGTCAAACAAGAGGACATAGCAACAACAACTACCAACGAAATGTACTCAAAATTGATTAGAGCCCAAGAAAGCACCACTAAAGATCTACTACAACCTATACAGAGAATGAACAAAGAAACACCCTATTCAGATGACAAAAGAGTTGTAGAAGCCAGAAAGAATACAGAGGAAGCTTCCATGAAAATGACTAAGGAAGGTGCAGACATCAACACATACGAAGCTAGCAAAGAAGCCCTAAGTAACACCTACAAAGAAGTAATGGAGGAAAACTTAATTCAGAAAATTGAAAAGGTACAAAGGTGCCATGTAAGTCAACAGCATACTGAAAGCTGGAAACTAATAAATGAGTTAACGGAGAAGAGAACATCAAAACCTTCTCAGATTAAGGGCAAAACAACCGAAGGAAGAAACTCCAAGAAACTCCAAGAAACTCCTAGGTAATCCACCAATAATTGAAAATGAAAATGAAGAAATCAAACAAGTATTCACAGAACAACTAATTGAAGATGGCCCTTTCACAATGAAAGAATACAGAACAGGAAATCTAAGATCAGGAAAGAGTTGTGGTGATGACGGAATTGTCCCAGAATAGCTGAAATATGTTCCAATTGATGACCTGGTACTTGATTTTGTAAATCAGGCACACAACTAACATCACCTGCCTGAACAATGGTCTGTACAGAACATAATACCAATCCCAAAATCTGGAGATCTAACATCTATTTACAAGTATAGAGGGATCAGCCTGAGTTCACTACCTGTAAAAGTCTACAATAGAATGATCCTCAACTGGATAAAACCTGAAGAAAGACACAGGACTATCAACCACCCAGGAGATAAAGAACTACATGCTAGAAAGGAGTTTGTGGAAGGAAAACCAGGGATCAATCAATGTCGAGGTAGTCCGAGGAGACTCGACATAAGTAAGTAAGTAAGTCAACCAACATCTTTGTGTCTTTACTTGCGAGCAGGGAGAACTTGGGAAGTTCTCACTTTATAAAATCACCCAGGGTGGGAATATTATAATTTGATAAGTTGAATAGGATTTCAAAGCAATTATTATATGAAGTAGCAGCTCAAGCAGGCTTAGGATTGTTTACAACACGCTGTCTCGTAGGCGTTTTACCTGCTCAGCGTTATCTGCGTGGATCCAGAAGGTGGTCTGCCAATGAGTGGTTATCTTTAACGAAATGCAAGTTTCAACAAATATGTTGTTTTGTTTATGTGGACGAGGGGGAAGTGCAAATATGTTTTCTCAATAGAGTTGATTTGGGTGAGACATTTGTGTTTATGTAGTAAAGTTAAATTTGCAATTTTGCCGACCTGCCATATGTATGGATAGCAGTGTGTTTATTTTTAGGTATTCACAAGTATCGAGCACCCACTGAAATTGAGTGGGGAACAGTTAAATTACTTTCTTACACTCAAATATATTAATATTTGCGTTAGCTACAATGTTCTGCACCAATGAAATTGTGCATCTGAGATGATGCTGTTCATGCTAGAATTAACTTCAATATTCTAATTACCGCCTGGAAGTCATTAAACGGTAAGCCGCCCCCTTACCTACATGATTTGCTCATGGTTAGAAGAGTGGATAGAGACAGTATAGATAGTGCTTATCAAACACAAATGGCTGCAAAGTGGGGCAAGTCACTTGTTGTGTCAAGAAAACATGAATATCTACAGAGTATCTACATAAATAAAATTATCAGCTGTCCACAAGATGTGGTAGAACAATTGATCTACAAGGTGTGGTTTATATGTTGGAAGAACAGACACGGCCAAGATATGGGCCGAAACTGGTGTATTCGAAAATTTCCAAAATGACTACATGGATGATAGTCCACCTACTAGGTGAAGTTAGGCTTTGTAACTGTCTCCAAGATTAAGGTAGGTTTTTGTAGAGTTATAGAAGTCAGATCAGAAGCAAGGCCTAATGCACTTGGCCCAGGCAAATTAAGTAGCAGGGGATCGAGAATGCTGCACCTTGGGTAATACAGATCATTGAACAGGCCCTCTCAATTTTCCAGCCAATCTCCGCAGCTCCGGGTTTCCAAAAATCTGTTAATTTATAGACCAGATAATAGACCACACTTGCGATAGGAGAGTAGAAAAGGCAAGGGTCCCCAAGAAAGAGCTGGACGACGATCACAGTCCCTGGCCAATACCAACAACGGTTTCAATCTTATTAGATCTCTTCAGTTGGTTGAGGACTGACTGTGTGATCCTAATTCTTGTTTATATTGTATCTAGTGGAGGTGTCAGCACCTCTGGAGGTGCTGTTCCTTCACTGATGGCACCTCAAGGGTGGAGGTTTTATTGGTTTCTATCAAACCCGGTTTGGAGGTGCTGTAAAGAAACCTCTATTTATCTTGGTTTGAGTTGTGACACATTCTACATATGTTTATGTATTTTCTTGGGAGGTTTTTACGAATTTATCAATTCGAATCATTTTCGATTGCTTTATTTAATAATTTTAAATTTCAGGACTCTCTCCCTTGAAGCCTCTAGACTATTTTGTTTATTTTTGTAATGTCCTGGCTCGGGCTTGGAATGTCCAGTTTTAATTGATCTTATTTTGTTCTGTGTAATATGAGATTGTTTCCAATAATTTCTTAGGATAAAATACCTTGTTTTTGTTGGGCCAGTTTTTTTAGCCATTTCTTTTGGGCGTTTGTATTCCAAGAATGATTAGCAACCTGGTTTGGTTGGAATCAAACTCGGACAGGAACATTTTTTTGTAAAATAGGTTTTATTTTCATTTTTTTCTAGATTCTTGTTATTTCTTTATATTGTGTGTAGACATTTTACAAGTAAGATTCTTTTGTTATGACGTGGTGTGGAATATATTGTCCGCTGGGATTTCTTGGAGTTTACCGAGGATTTCCACACTTGCGATAGGTTTTTCGCAAAGATGGACCCCACTGACAGCTCAATAATACACCATAAAGACGATAATTATTAGAGCTTCACAAAAGGCAACTATTTGCATCCCACGCATGCGCAATCTCAGTTCTGAAATGAGAGAGAAGTCCTGCATTTTAATATAATTTGAAATATGATATAACATTTAACAATTCAAGACAAATTCTACTGTTACAGTTCAATTACTAGTTCTTAGACATCTTTTTGGCATAGGAAATTATTCCTGGCTACTGTCCATAGCAGGACTTCTCTATCATATCAGTCCCAGCCACCAAAGCTGTACATGTGCACACAGAATCGAACGCAAGTCATCAGTATTCCGAAAAATGTGGCGGTCCCCTCATTGGTGAAAGAATATAAATAGATTTGTTTTGTACTGGCAGTTGGCCAGTATATGTGCCAGACACCTGGCTACAGTTTATGACCTGATATTGGTCAATTCAGATTTGATGATATTTTTGTGAGCAAGGCAAGTATTTATGACTCGGGGAATTCCAAACATTGAATGAGATCAAAAACATGGCAATGACTGCAGAGGTAGTAATTGAATACTACTAGTGTAATGCAGAGTAATTCTTGACACAACTGGCAACACTTTGTCCATATATGTTTTGAAATACAAATCATTGAAAAACATGGTGGTTTGTGAAGGCATATTATGATACAGAACAGCTTATCAGCAAACATCAGAAAATCTATTTTTGTTGGCCTACCTTAGATATCAAAGTAGGAACTGAATGTTAGCCTCAAAGTAGGAACTGAATGTTAGCCTCAAAGTAGGAACTGAATGTTAGCCTCAAAGTAGGAACTGAATGTTAGCCTCAAAGTAGGAACTGAATGTTAGCCTCAAAGTAGGAACTGAATGTTAGCCTCAAAGTAGGAACTGAATGTTAGCCTCAAAGTAGGAACTGAATATTAGCCTCAAAGTAGGAACTGAATGTTAGCCTCAAAGTAGGAACTGAATGTTAGCCTCAAAGTAGGAACTGAATGTTAGCCTCAAAGTAGGAACTGAATGTTAGCCTCAAAGGCTACAATCAAAGTAGGAACTGAATGTTAGCCTCAAAGTAGGAACTGAATGTTAGCCTCAAAGTAGGAACTGAATGTTAGCCTCAAAGTAGGAACTGAATGTTAGCCTCAAAGTAGGAACTGAATGTTAGCCTCAAAGTAGGAACTGAATGTTAGCCTCAAAGTAGGAACTGAATGTTAGCCTCAAAGTAGGAACTGAATGTTAGCCTCAAAGTAGGAACTGAATGTCAGCCTCAAAGTAGGAACTGAATGTTAGCCTCAAAGTAGGAACTGAATGTTAGCCTCAAAGGCTACAATCAAAGTAGGAACTGAATGTTAGCCTCAAAGTAGGAACTGAATGTTAGCCTCAAAGTAGGAACTGAATGTTAGCCTCAAAGTAGGAACTGAATGTTAGCCTCAAAGTAGGAACTGAATGTTAGCCTCAAAGTAGGAACTGAATGTTAGCCTCAAAGTAGGAACTGAATGTTAGCCTCAAAGTAGGAACTGAATGTTAGCCTCAAAGTAGGAACTGAATGTTAGCCTCAAAGTAGGAACTGAATGTTAGCCTCAAAGTAGGAACTGAATGTTAGCCTCAAAGTAGGAACTGAATGTTAGCCTCAAAGTAGGAACTGAATGTTAGCCTCAAAGTAGGAACTGAATGTTAGCCTCAAAGTAGGAACTGAATGTTAGCCTCAAAGGCTACAATCAAAGTTGACAGTCATATTTTGAAATTGGATGCATGCAGAACAATATACGGTACCAGCCACTTGTTTCTCTTTGTATTCAATATATTTCTTTATTTTTATACAATGTATTTGCACATCCACTATTCTCACAGATCAAAAGAGCTTATGACCAGGCAGATCAGTTGTTTGCATTATCCTCTGATGAAAAAGAAAGTTTGGCACGACCAGACAATGATACAAACCATGGTTGGGTTAAGCTGGCTCAAGAGAGGTTAGTCATATTGCTATATGTCCATTTATCTTTTTATCATAATTGTATGATCAACATCATCATTTACGAATAATTTACCGAGATACACCGCTTAATAATTGGTTGCAACTTATGTAATATTATTTCAAATTTAATGGCTGTATAATGTTGTAGTCTAAATCCATCCCGTCCAGCTGACCACAAGGAATGTTACAACATCACACCAGCAAAAGCCAAGGTAAATAATACTCCATGAATATGCATATGACAATGAAATAATTCTATTTTCTATTCCAAAAAGGGATTCATGATTTAAGCATTAAATTTCTATTTTGTCCAGAATTGGCCAGATGCTTTTTTACCAGATTTCAAAAACATATTTCTGGACTTTTATGAGGAATGCAACAAATTATCCACGAAGATTCTCCAGGCTACTGCCATAGGCCTAGGATTAGTAAGTATGGGTCCATCTTTTATAATATACCATCATTATACAACAGAGGCATTCTTCTATCTAACTAGGCACATATTTCTAAAAGAGGATAGGCTTATTGTGATATGCATCATACCAAATTTCAATAAATAAGCTGTGTGTTGGTGTATGTTAAATCATAAATGAATGATAACCAAACCATCAGACAATTGTTGGTATTGCCATCAAATCTGTTTGATACAAGTGTTGACACCCTTAGTTTTACACCAGTTCTTGTGAAAACCTTGATCTTTCACCTGCATTCATGTATATGTCTCATTTAGACATAAGCACCCCTTCATTTTAGGTAATATATCTGAAAATTATATACCTGTATACCTGAGAACAATGTGCTGGAAAAGCATATTCATGTGTCAAAAAAACATGGTACGGTCCTGTGAACATGCTGATGCAATACATGGTTCACATGTGCGCAAAGCTCGTCCCATATTCACATCCGCCCCATATTTGTCCCATATTTGTCCTATATTCGGTTTATGAATTTTTGGCCTGTATATCCATCAGACTGTATTAGGAAGGCAAAACAAAATTGTGAAATGGTGTTTATACGACCCTTTCAGCAACTATGGTCATATCAGGTCGACTTTCTAGCTTTATGAACAGTATGAAAGTAACACTCTCGGCAGTGGGAGTTGAACCCACCACCTCCCGCCCTCCTTAGGAAGGTCAAGGTCATTGTGGGGCGACACCTTTAAAGGTCAGAGGCCTTTTAAAAGGTCAGGGCCCTTTTACCATGAAAAACAAATTTAATATAGGGGCCAAAATGATTTTTTATAAATATTTTGTGTTTAGGTACCCGGATGCCAATCTTCGCCATTAAATTCCCCCTTTTATCAATTGGAATATCAAGCTAGGTGGGTCTATACTTTTTCTGTACCAAAACCATTTTGGTGCGAGACTGGTTTTAATATTCAAGAGACCTGTAAATCGGAGAAAATCATGAATTTTTATCAATATTTTGTGTTTAGGTACCCGGATGCCAATCTTCGCCGTTGGTGCAGAGAAATCATGGACCCTCCTACCTTGATATTCCAATTAAGAAAAGGGTGGAATTTAACGGCAAAAATCGGCATCTTGTCACTTTATTCTTCTCTTACTTTTGGCCCCTATGTTAGATTTGTTTGTCATATTAAAAGGGCCCTGACCCTTGTCAAGGCCTCTGACCCTTAAAGGTGTCCCCCCACAATGACCTTGACCTTCCTAGTACAGTCTGGTGGATATACAGGCCAAAATTGATAAACCGAACAAGGGACGAATGTGGGACGAATATGAGACAAATATTGGACGAATATGGGACGAATGTGAATATAGGACGAGCTTCACGCACATTGGATTCACACGGCTAATTGTCGAAACTGAAGTTGGTTTTGCATGAATGTACGTCATGTCTATCAGTTTTACCTCACTTTCATTTCGACAGCCAGTTTAATATAACAGAGCACAGAGAAAATATCAAAATAGCATTGTTTCTGTTTGTGCTTTCATGAAAGTGTTATTTTTTTATGTTTTTATTCCTGTATCTCAGGATAGAGCAGGATAGCTTAAAGTGCTGTCAACTCATAATGGTTATGATTTCAGAGTGAGGACTACTTTACAAAACATCATAATATCTACACCAAGCCCAATATGACAAGCATGCGATGCTTGTTTTATCCAGCAATTCCGGATCTATATGGTAGGTGTATTTAAAATCATCACTAAATATTAACCGTTCAATAATTAATTCAAAATCAGCTTCCACTGCACCTATTGACTTGATCATTTACTTAAAACACCACCGTCATTGTGACTTAGTGTCTTTTAAATTGTGATGTTTATTTTGTCTGTTTACGTGTAACTTGTGATTCATTTGTTATTGTTATTTGATTTTGCAATGTCATTGTTTATTGTATGTTAGCACACTATCATTCATCAGGGCCGTTATCAGAAGAGTGCACAAACTTGTATTATGTATTGTCATCACTAGTGTCATTGACTGCAAAGGGGTGTGACATAGTTGATAACCTATTCATTCAAGGTCATTGTCAAAGCAATGCATCCGTTGCTAACGACATAAATGAAAACGATTTAAATTCAAACCCCAGTCAACTGTATACCTAATTATTGCATTTCTAAAGAATTTATTTGCAACATTTTCCCAATTGTATTTATCTTTACCATACACAATTACCTATACGAGTGTCTTGCTTTCAATCCAAGATATCTACTTCTTCTGTGCATACCGCTGTCACATTATTGTCATGCCCTGGCAATACGTATGGCAAGGAGTTTTCATTTGTGACACATCTTCAGACATTAATGCACAGAGATTGAAATAGCCACATTAAAAGACAACATAGTTCTTTAAAAGAATTCACCAACATTAAATTCCATAATTAATTTTATAATTACAAATGGTGCAGCTCTATATGGTGAAATTGCTACTTTAATAGAATGACTCTTGTAATGGCACCAACAAATGCTACCAGTGAAGGATCATTCAGTGTCCTCAAAAGAGAGAAAATATACCTCCAGGTAGCACGACACAGTAGAGGCTGAATGGTCTAATGACGTTTCACATTCATAAAGATCACACAGGTGATGTTAACCTGATTCATGTTGCCAATGGTTTTGTACTTGGTCATGAACTGTGACTATCTGTAACTATTTGTTTTGTTATAACACAAAATAAATAAGAGATGAACTTAATACATTTCAAATTATGTATGATCTTTGTGAATAGGAAGTATCAATTGATGTATCTGTTGATTTAAGATTCTTAAGTGCAAGTGGAACTTTGTGTTATATGTGTTCACAGCCATAGCATTATTTTACATAAATGTTATGGATATCTATATGGACATCAAATGTTAGTAAAGGAAGGTGGGGTTGCATTTATATTCATTTTATGGTATTCTACAATAAGTCAACCTTCAATCCCCCACCCACCCCATCCCCTGTTATTTAGGAAATATGGATTTAAGCACCCCTATTCAATACTTTCCCACCTGAATCAAATTGGGAAATTAAGAGATCTTTATAGATTTGTACAGGAAAACAACCACTTTATATCTGTTTTTCTCTCTTATTTTCAGGTAATGATATATCTCAAAGCAAATATATCTATAACAAACACACACACACACACACACATACACACACACACATATATATATATATATATATATATATATATATATATATATATATATATATATATATATATATATATATATATATATATATATATATATATATATATATATATATATATATATATATATATATATATATAGCAAGCTCAAATTTTTATATATAGGTTCTGAGAGCTGTGACTATGAATTTTCATTTTTGACAAGAAGGAGCAATGAGATCAAAATGCACGAAATCATAATCAAGTTTATAAGAGGTATTTTATTGCTGAATAACGGTATTGAGCATTCCACTTCTCACCAGGATTTCTACCAAGAGAGGTCGCTTCCTGGGGCAAATCAGATACTGTCGTAGATCCCTTTTATGAGATTATTTGAATGAATGAATATTATTTCAGGATATATATAATTTCAGATATCAAGCCAGGCCAGGTGAGGTGTGGGGAACATTCAGATTATGGTTCCATCACTTTGTTGTTTCAGGATGACGCAGGTGGTCTTGAGGTATGAACTACTTATATTATCATAGCAGTCTAATAGTTACATAATCTCAACACCTGGGTATGAAAGTAAATTGCCCTTCACAAGGGGAGAACAGCCATAGGGATTCTGAAAAGCTAAGATAGTGTCGAAATGGTGTGATCAATGCAATGTCAATTTTCCCTTTACTAATATACAACAAAAGGGTTGAAAGCTTAAATCACAACCTTTGATGAGATCATTTTTATTCCACGTATCAAGTTATCAATTTTACTTTTATGAACTTGAGGTGTGGATATTTCTGATTTGTGCTATCCAATCCTTATCTTCGATGTCTCAAAACTTAACCTAGCCTTACCTTAATTAATATTTCTGTCCAAATCTGAGATTACTCGTACAAAAATCCAAATTGTGCTTCGAACAACACCATGATCCTTTAGTTCAACCGACATCTCCTCCTCTGAAATTTATGTGAAATCTGGGTATCTTATTACTCCACCTTTATTATGGGGTCGTTATCAATATCGAAACTGTGGCATCTTTAAAGATTGCCTACATGGCCTCTACACTCAGCCTCAATCATTAAATGAGTTTCCATTTCTGAAACTGTTTTCGGGACCCAGCAATGCTTTGAATCCTCTTTGCCATCGCAAGGAAGACATTTTTGCCAAGGTAAACTCCTTTAAAAATATGAAGGTCCCTGCTTGCCTATAAAAGGTCCCTTTTATTGTATTTTGTATATATATATATATTAAATATTATAACTTCAGGTACTACCACGTAGTGGTGAGTGGTTTGCAGCCCGTCCTGTGAAGGATGCAATCATTGTCAACATTGGCGACATGATGATGAGGTGGTCTGCAGATAAACTTGTGTCAACGGTAGTAATTTCTGTTTAAAGCAATATACACTTATAAGCAATATACACTCCTTATTCAACAGGATGAATTAGGCAAAGTGGAAATGCTAGTTGGTCTTTCTCAGTACAATTATGATGTTGATAAAGACAACGACTAACTACTAACTTTGTGGTAGGTCAGTTGGTCAGTCAGAATGCAAGAATGAGCAGTCATGTAATGGAACGACTTTAGACTATTGTCTGAAAAATATATATATATATATATATATATATATATATATATATATATATATATATATATATATATATATATATATATATATATATATATATATATATATATATATATATATATATATATATATATATATATTAATCCATAAATATCAACCTTCATTTATGCCAAGGCCAGGATAACTATGTGTACGGTATGAGATCACAAGACAAAAAGTACCACAATCTTTGTATTTGTCTTACAAAAACTGACAAATTAAGAAGATCACTTTCAAAAATTGTATAGAAATTTAATCAAAATGGTTTCCATGACAACCAACTTACCTTGAAAAATAATCTCTTTTTGTAATTTATTTGTATGTGTTGATTACCTACACATTCATGCCAAATATCATATTTCAACCTGATATAAGCACAATATTGATATTAAACTAACAAAAGCACAATATCTGATGGTTCCATTGCTATTGCTTTGTTGCCTTCCTGTAATCGTTACAGTTAACCCTGCCTCATTGATGTGTATGTTCCAATTACAGAGACACCGAGTGTTAATTCCTGAGGATACAGCAGCTCAGCGCAGACAGAGGCGCTCCATTGCCTTCTTTACCCAACCTGATGACGATACAGTGATCAGGTGTATTGATGGTTCTGACAAATATGAACCAATCTCTTCTGTTGATTACCTCAACTTGAGGTATAGCGTTACATATTCTAAATAACAAGGGGGTAAATGTGTAAAAAGCAAGCATCATGATATAATTGTGGGAAGTAGTAAAAGCAACGTCTGCTGTACCTGAAACATTGTAAATTGCGGTTATATAACAGATATTTGTACTGTAACTCATCATACAATTACAATACTGTAAAACCTACAGCAATTGCTGTTATATAAATTCTTTATTTCAAAACCAATTATATAAAATAAAAATGAAAAATCAAACCTTTCCAAATATGCTATCATTTTTAGTTTCTCAAGGCTACTACTTCACATCGTTTGGTATATTCACAGAACACATAATTCAGATGAATTTGACCATAATCTTAATACAACACAAGTCCAATTTTGCAGCCCACTGCCATAGATCTTGAAAGAGGTTTTCCAAGAGATTCTCATGAAAAAGAGGAATATGTGGTGGCGACAACAAATTTATCAAATGGATGGTTCCGTTTGTCAATTGTAAACGCTTGTGCATAACAGTAACAAATGTTATCAACATCATTAGCAAATTTACTTTGATACCTTTTCACTAAGAGTGAAGACTTTTTGTGTCAAACCTATTATAGGCATTTTTTCTTTTCTCATTTGGCACTAAAAGTTACAAAGAGTTTCGGAGTGACAAAAATGTGAAATCCTCTATTGAACCTATTCACATCATGTCTAACTTCATTTGATCACGTGGTATATAACCTGTGCTGAACTGTTGTGTGAATAGGACAAAGTCATCAATACAACAATCCCTCTTTGAAATGTAATAATATATTAGATGTATTGCTAAACCTCAGTGCCATTATTTGCATGACGTATACTTCCCTTAAGAGAAATCAAGCACATTCTCAACCAGCATTCGGCCATCTTGATTTCTGTTATGATTGAACTCATTGAGTACATATCAACACATTAGCTCCCTTTGAAACTAACATCCTACCGCACTAATTTCCATATGACTTCTCCAGAAAAATGTGCATCACTCCAGTGACTGACTTTCTTTGGCTTATTACAATTTTCTGTTTTATGAGTTCAAGTTAAACATATAAAATGTATCTGGACATTATATAACACACCTCACATTCAATATAAATAATTACATGTCTACCTATATACCTACCTACAGAGGATCAACTAGAAAATGGTTAGATGTAAATGAGAGATGAGTTATAGATATGTGTTTCTTTTTATCTATTTGCAACTTAGTCAACTTAGACAAACATATTTTTGGAATAGTTTAGTCTATGAATTTAACTGCTCTGTGAAATTAATGAATATCCCTTTATAAAATAACTTGATTAAGTGATAAAGATGTTAGCTATTTGTGTGATTTACCAGTGAAAAGGTCAAATCATACTCTTCAACATGGCTCAGTGGGTAAGACATCTGTCTCCCATGCTAAAGGTCAGGGGTTCAATTCCTGGTGGGAAAAAGTATTTATTTTTTATGCTGAAACTGACATCTTTATTTTGAAGGTTATTTTTTTGCAAATGGAGAAAATACCAAAAAAAACTGAAAATGAAATGTCCTTATACAGAAAAAGATTTATGTTTTAGCAATGACACATTAGCAAAGAAATGGAACACAGTGCCAATTTCAATTTTCATACAATGTTGCCACAGGGTGATACATGGCTGTCTTCAATGCTAACGGTATAGGGTTCGAATCCCGGTTGCGGTATCATTTTCATGCTGAAGGTGGAATCTTAATATTGGGGTTCTGTTTGAGTGATCTGTACTTCAGAAAAACATAAATTGATTTGTTTGTTTGTTTGTTTGGGCTTTTACATCACTTTCAACATTATTTCAGTAATTTCGTGATGAGACCTACTTGTAGCAGATATAGTGCTGCCTCACTGAATTGTCATGTCACAGGTCCTTAACATGACAACCCACCCGGTCACAGATTTACAAGGACAACGGGTTAACCCTTTAGGCACAGGCCTCAGCTCATATGGGAAATTGTATCATGAGTTCAATCACGGCATGGCCGTGGTTCGAACCCACGACCTTTGGATCACCACAGAGTAACTGGTGCTAATAAGCTGGCACTCTAACCAACTGTGCCACGGCCTAAATTGATTTGTCTCTTGCAAATGAAGAAGAATATAAAATAATAGAAATGACTTGATAACCCCCCCAAAAAAAATAGAAACAAAACAAAGATGAAACCTTTATATTGGAGATCTTATTGGGCAATATAGTAATTATTCAGAAGAATATAATAATTGTTATTATTATATATTTATTTTTTTGCAAACATAGAAAATATGAATTATAATGATTATACACTAAACAAATATAAATCTTCATATTGGGATAATATATGAGCAATATGCATGTCAGAATATATAGAATTGAATATGTCTTTTGACAACATAGAAAATACAGAAAATAGGAATTTTATGCAGAAGACAATTTCGAAATATTCATATTCTGATTTTATTTGAGCTCAGACACATTTGCAAAGAAACTATAGCATGGAACCAATTTTAGTCGATCATGAGGCCAAGCTTGAACATGTATGAATATATCCAGTGCAATGTAATTGTTCCAAATGTTTCAGTATTAACATGTGTCTCACAGGTCTGATGATATAACTTTACCTTTTTTCATGGCTGGATTGCTCACTCAACATTTTGCCTGGATCCACATTTCAATACAGACATGACTGTATCTTTTAGAGGTGTTATGACAATTCATCAACCCTTAACACATACCTACAAACATTGCTCATTCTTAAATACATTCCATCAGATTGGGATATTATTTATTCCAAAACAATATTGTCAATATTTGACCACATCAGTCAAAATGGAAATCAACAGGTCACATGTCACCTGTATGCATATTTATTTCTGTTTTCCAGTGGGATCAACCAACATTGCATGTACTCATGTACTCACATGTGCAATGATCACCTCTTGTTTAAACACTGTTAACAATATAAAATTAAATTTTCTATAGTGCTCTATATTTAACATAAATTCAAATATTGCAATCATTATTTTGATTGTCAAATAAAACACAATTTGAATGCAGAAATATGTGTAGTAATATTGCTGAGATGTGTGTGTGCAGTGATTTGCCCTGTATTTTAGACATGTGAAAGTGACCACACACACTATTCTGAGTACTAATCTCAGCAAGCATGTGTTCTCAGCAGGACGCCAGCTGATATTTTTAATCTCTTCTGCTGGTACCCTGACCTGAGACTTTCCTCTTTTTCACAGGTATGTTGGCTTGAGGGAAAAACATGTAATGTGCGAATATCACAACATTGATCAACAAGATGCATGCATGTTCGGCTGATATCATTTCTACAGCTGCCATGGCAAACAGCCATTTGTCATTTATTTGTATTTAATATATGATCAAAATAGTGTCAAATTAATTTCAATACCTTAAAGGTTGATCATTGTCAAGACGTTATCAACACATTTTAGGACAAAGAAAACTTTTAATAAGGTACTTCTTTGTTCTTTGTTAGGCAATCTTGATTCAATGTTGATACAATTATGGTTTCCTAGTATTCTTGTTATAAAATATACAGCCATGGACTTTGTCATGGATATAATCAGGCCAGTGATACCAATGGTATTTCTTATAATGAAATGTATTTCATGAGATGTCAAATGGTAAACATTCTAAGTTATTCATCTGTAGCGAGGAACGAATCTGAAAATAAATTAAATGGCATTTGTATAATATTTTGAATAATCTAGTAGATAAAAAACACACTCGTTTATACTTAACCATCAACCAGAAACCGGTATTTATATCCAAATATATCACCAATTTTAGGAATCGGGAACTTTGATAATCTATAGATAATTTTGATAATCAACAGATATTTACCGAATACCAAAATGGTCTGTTCTCTGACGATGTTCAAAAATCTTCTTCAAATGAGAATATCGGACAGAAACTATCATCAGAACAACAATTGCACAAAACATAAGCACACCCATGGTTACAATGGCCATAATCATCCCAATGTCTAATTTGGACACAGTGGATATCACCCTCTCATCGCAGCGTGTGCCAGTGAACCCATCTGCACATCTTTGTACAAGAATAAAATAGTTCCATGCAATCAAAGTGGCAAATATGCATGTTATCGTGGTCAGCACATTCACAAGAATACATGTGATCTATTTTATTCCATTCAAAATTGAAAGTCCATTGTAAAAAAATAATCTTACTTGCAATATGGGATATTTTGAACATCTTTACAAATTGATCCCTCCAAACAGAAATTATTCACATCGTATAATGTACATGCTGATCTTATAATAACTACAAGAAATGCGAGATGAAAAATACAATAATGAATATAACAATCGGTGACATCTGTAAGAACAATTATGCCATAAATGAATTCATACAAAATATTTGTCGCATCTTTATTTAGAATTTATATAGAATTCAACAATATTCTAGAGCATATCATACAGAAATATTAACTTATCTTCCGGAGAAAAGTAAATTATTCAACCATATATTTGATTCTTCTAAAACTGCTGCAATATATCGCACTTGAACTGGTGGAAAAAAATAGTCATCTTTCTAAAAGGTGATGAGGAAAGTTATGATAAAAGCTTACTTCCTTGGTCAGTCTCATTGGTAGGATTGAGGAGAACAATGTCGGGGTTAATGAGCACATCAGTGCCATTAATATCTGCAAGTCGATGGATTACATCAATGTCATCATCCAAGGAACGCAGGATTTCTGCCTGAGCAGCTAGGTCTAACATCGATTCAAATATTAAAGTTACATCAGCAACAGTGCTGCCACTCCTGGCAAAAAATATAAAATAAGAAAACATGAAAAACAACACAAAACCATAGAAATACAACACTCACACCACAGCACTTGAACGATTCTAAACAGGTCTAACCATTCAGTGAGAGATAAAGCTTAGTGTCATAATATCTTACTTTGTAGAATGGCTTGGTGTCATATTAAGTGCAATCAAATTGAAAGGTTGATTGGGGCATAGATAAACCTTCCGAAAAATGTAGGAACTGTAATGCTGCGAGGGAACACACTGATATTTGAATACCCTGGTTGAGATATAAATTCAAAATTGAACGAGTTTCTTCCAAACCGGAGAAAAAAATATGTGTTAACCTTAGCCCCGGGATTTTAGAAATCGACTGAATCTGCTTGTTCATGCTATTACTGTTATCTTGAGGTTTCAGAACAGAATTCAGAAAGTATATGAATGCATCCCAGCGATAAATTAATTAAACTGAACGATGAAAATAACAGTATCAAATGTTATCATTATCATTTATCAACATTTATCAAATCAAAATGAATCTTAATATACATACGAAAATACAACAGTGCATGAAACCAGTGTGTGTCCTTGTGCCGCTTTATTTTGTCCAATAACCTACAAAATGACCATTTCGTTGCTGACATATTGTATTTTACTCATAATTTACCCATAATAATTCTCGTTCGAGTAATGATGACATTAAAGTTTATGGAATGAAGATCAAAGGAGGGAGAATTTCTAACTAAAATGCATTACAAATATACATTATACATTTGATTTAGTGTTAATACTCCACCTTTTTACACAAGGCTTCATGGCGTAGTTTATATTCTAATGATCCAGTATCATTTAGTTTTTCACTGTATGGTTCATCCAGTATTAGCTGAATTTTCACTTTGGATGTAGCTGTAGTTACCATGGAAGTGAAAAAGTAACAAACATTAGCAAAGGAAGATGTGATTCATGGTTTACGATATTTAAGACTTTTTTTTAGTTAAATCAATACAGTCAGTCATTTATACCGGAACAGGAAGTTCTGTCATCTGCGAGTACCATTCCTATCATGCATGAACATTTAAAAAGCCCTGGAAGATTTGTACAATGTGTCTGGCATTGACCCAAACCATCTTTTGTCCTGCACTCGTCAATATCTGCAAAAAGACAAAAAGTGTATAAGTTATTTTTCGTCACATATAACAAGATAATATTCACATGCATAATAAAAAGCATATATTTACCATCGCATGAATTAAGTTTGTCATTATATTCATATCCAGCTGGACAGAGACAATAATATTGTCCAGCTACATTCTGGCAGGTAGAATGTGCCGGGCAGGCACTTGCATCCAGGCATTCATTTATGTCTGAAAATATACCAACCTTCTACATCTTCTACATCTAACATAATCGTTTAGTACTTGAATGGATTACAGGTCTATAATATCAAAAAGAGCACTTGTACTTTGCAATATCATCCATTCGGGTATATAGTTATAGTTACCTCTGCACTGATGCTCATCTAAAGAGGAATAGCCATCTTTGCATTCACAATAATATGATCCATGAACATTTAAACAAATGGAATTCTCATCACATTTATCTGTTCCCATCATACATTCATCAATATCTGAAAAATCCAATGATAACATTCATTTAAAGATTGTGTTTGTTTTATTTATGTGTTTGGGATATTACATCACTCTCAATATCATTTCAGTCATTTCGTGATGTGACCTACTTGTAGCAGATATAGTGCTGCCTCACTGAAGTGTCATTTCACAGGTCATTGACATGACAACCCGCCCGGTCACAGATTTATAATGACAACTTGTTAACCCTTTTGGCGCGGGCCTCAGCTCATGTGTGAAATTGTATCATGGTTTCAATCTCGGCATGGCCGGGGATCGAACCCACAACATTTGGATCACCACAGAGGACCTGGTGCTAGTACGCTACCGCTCTCACCAACTTCGCCATTACTTTGGATCTTTTATCAAGATATTATAAGAAAATCTTATTTTACCTATACACCTATGACCATGTTTTGTGTAACCCATCTCACAATGGCATATATATGAACCATCTGTGTTTGTACAATTTTGTTGACACCCACCATTTCCATGAGAGCATTCATCGATATCTACAAACATAATATTCTGATATATTCATAAGAATCTTATGGAGAAAAACAAGTTACATTATTGTGGTGATTGGTAAATAATAGTAGGTGAAATGTACCAAAACATTCTTTTGTAAGATGATTGAAATCATATCCTGGACTACAGACACAAAAATAGTAGCCATCAGTGTTGTTGCATACAGAACCAGCAGGGCAAACACCAGCAGATGAACATTCCTTGATATCTGAAATGTATGAGAGCAACTTAAATAATGCTGAACATCAATCAGCGACAACGAGGTATCACATGTGCTTAGTTTTGAAGTGAAATTCCAAAGTGGTAATATAAAATACAAATCACAACGGAGTGCAAACAACCTATGCACGTATAATGCAATATTCATAGAATTAAATAATAAATAAGAGGTAAGTGTTACCTTCACATGTAAGAGAATTGTTAGTATTTTGTTGATATCCATGCCTACAAACACAATAATAGGATCCTAGGATATTCTCACACAGAGCAAATTCGGTGCAATTGTGAGTGCCCATCTCACACTCGTCTTCATCTGAGGAAAAATATACTTTTTTTTGAAATTATGAATGGTATTAAGATCATCCCTAAATAATTCTGTATCAATATCTGGGTTTTGTCTGTTAATTAAATTTTAGATTAAGATTAGAGACAGCATTGTTTATATTTCCTATGTATGTATACCAGCTTTTAGTAAGCTTTTTCCTTCCTTATTCAATTATTTAGTGAAAACATACAATCTTTACCATTGCAAAGATGACCATCTTTTTCAAAACCTTCCATACAACTGCACACATAAGATCCTATAGTGTTGTTACAGTAATGATTGCAATGGCCATTAGAAGTGAGACACTCATCAATATCTGTATAACATGAGATGATATTTATATCAATAATAATTTTACAGTTAACATAGTGATATTTTTTGCTTGCCAACCGATCTGTAAGTTACTGTATTCATTTGATTCTATGTAATCAAGTCATATCAGATTCAATATGTACGATAATGTCAAAAATATTATAAAGTATTTTCCCCTACCATCTTGACAAAAGCTGCCCCCATAGCCCAAGGGACATTCACAGACAGATCCTTCATTGTGTATTTGGCATTTACCTCCATGTTGACAAGGATCAGGGTTGCATATTTCTGTGAAACCGATAAACTATTTCAAATTAATGAGTAAAGTAGAATTGAGAATGTGACGTGTATGTAGTATTTAGAGAATTGGAGACTTGCATTGTATTTAGATAATTAGCTTACCTTTTTCACAAAATATACCTATGACACTCTCTGGACACAAACAAATATGGCCCCTTCCTTTTCGAACACAAACCCCGCTGTTGCATTGGTTTGTGTGACAGGCATCTGAACAAAATTAACAGTCGCATAGCAAGCTCGTTAAAGTGATTATTGCTATAAAAGAAGATTTACAACAGACATTTTGAAATATTTGTTTTAAAAACCTATATTAAATATTGTTATTTGGTTTATTGATGTTCATAATATTATGCCAATGTCCAAAATGTATATTTTGTTAATTAGGGTTTGCCTAGCTAATTTCTGCCAGCCTGAACTATGGTTCAATGATAAGAATATTTCTTACCTGTCTGGCAGTTGAGTCCAGAGTAACCATCCTCACATTCGCATACATAGGTCTCTCCAATAGCACGGCAAAGGCCTTTGTTATTACAAACAGAGTTGTTCGGACAAATTTCTGTAAGGTATGAATCATGTAAATATCAGTATTTTGGAGGATAACATTTCGATATTAATTTATGTCACTCTGACATGAATCATGTATCAAAACAGGTTTCTGGAATACTGAAATGCTGAATCTATTTCCTGAACAGACTGAGGTTTAGCAGACTTGCAGATTGAGGCTTACAGCACATTATTCAAATGGAAATGATCTTTGAATGATGACACTTTGAAAATTGAAATATGGATAAAAATCATCAATATGTTCTGTCAACTCACTGATCCAATGGTAGACATTTTGTGAAACCAACTATAAAAGTGTATTAATGTTTTAGTGTATCAACTATAAAGTGTATTAATGTTTCTATTCTTCGGGGAAAGTCTTGTGTCAACTTCTTCATATAATGGGGTATAATTTTACATTTCTTGTCACTGAATAAAATATACCTGTCTCGCATATTCTGCCGGCATATCCAGGATTGCACGCACATTGCCACCCTTCTCCATGGACCTGACATTTTCCATTTGGCCCACAACGTGATGAATTATCAGGACAGATCACTGGAAAAGAACCACGTGAATAAATTGATTTATAACGGCTCAAACCATTCAGTATTCAGAATACAATGGTTAAAAGGTACTTTCTTACTTTCAGTGCAATTCTGTCCAGTGAATCCAAAGTCACAGTCACATACAAAGCTGTCCCCTCTCACTAAACAAGTACCATGATTACAAACAATGCCAAGGCACGGACCACTTATTTCTGAAAATATACATATTTAACTTGTGATTCATCGTTGTTTGGGTTAATCCAGATTCATTATCAGGAATGACTAAATTGCATTACTGCTGACTGATATGATATATTATATATTTTTGGGTAAAATATGTTTACTTTCAGAGACGTTAACCATTCCAAATTAAACATACACTTGGTTGATAGATACTCCTCAAACAAACTTTCATGTATTATGGACTGCGGGAATCGAACATTAGTCTCTTTTATGTATGCATGTATGACATTAATCCAATATATCTGGTGTTCTTGAGGGTAATATGTTTCTCATATCGTATAACCTGTCATCCCTACAAATGTAGACATCACTGTCTATGGGTGATAAATGACCACAATGACAATTTCAATACTTTCTAGACATTTTGCGAAGACATTTTCTATAAAATGGTAAACACATCAATCCTTTTTCAGAAGAATAAACTTAAGAATTAAGCCATGTTATATTCAACCAAAACCCATGATATACATATGTTACAATACATACATATTATTAATATAGTCAATTTCAATTCATTACTTCAAAATGACTACAACAGCTAAAAGAGATCAGCAACTGAACTCAAGGACCTTTCATGACAAGGATATTGCCCAGTGGACATATTTATTACATTGTTTAAGGAGGCAATGTCCTTGTCAATGGTATTATCCAGAACCAAAGTATGGTGGATAAGCTATCTCTAATTGATTTACTATATACCTCAAATGACGAGATACCAGATATACATCAAATGACCAGACTGACATAATAATGGTTGTGTTTATTCCAATATATGTCGATTCCATCACATTAATCTATTTACGAATGTAAAAGTGAAACATTAAAATCCATTTTCTGATTGGTAAAACCAAGAAAGTCAAGATCTGTTTTACCATATCGAGCTCTCTGCAAGTGAGTATATGACGGAAGCTAATCAAAATATTTGTGGGATTTTGGTAAATAGCAACTTGTGTATATTTCAGACTGAACAATAAAAAGAGGTAGCTGATTTATGAGAGTTTATGAGAGGTAGCTGATATTTAAGAATTATATTTAACACGTGTTTGAGATATTTTCTTGCTATTTCTATTCAGATAGGTATGAAGACTAAACATAGAATTACATTAGATTGGGGGTCAAGTACATTACATCATGTGCAAATAAAGGTGAACTCAAACAAAGGAAGTCGGCGAGGTAGGTGTGTACATGTATGTTTTATTGCATACACGACATACTAGAACCAGCAAGTAATACTGCGTAAGTGTGATTTAAATTATTCAAACACCTGTGAAGGTGCCTGAAACACCTTCATGGTATTATATAATAATAATAAATAATAATAATAAAATTTGTATAGCGCTGATACCAGATAATCTGTTCATAGCGCTTATATATATATAACACTTGATTAAGACAGCAATGAATTATTCCAGGCTTTTCCTGTACAAATGAACTAAGTCCGCTCTTTTGAGGAATTATGTTTTAGACATAATGCATTTTAATTAGTACTTACGATTAGTGCATGCAGGATTTGAATAGTTGGAGGAACACTGGCACATATAAGTGTTATTAAATGGGATGCATAGTGCCTCAACATCTTTCAATTTGCAAGTTCCAGCCGAACAAGTTTCTGAAAAATAGTTTAATTACTCAATATCATTTGTATGTAGTAACAATAACAATCAGGTTTGGGTTTTAGAAGGTAAGGGTCACAGAGACCCACTGCTTATACCCTTATTATTCAACCACTCACCTAGAGAACTCACACACTATTATATGGTCCCTATTATATATATATATATTAAGGTATCATGCTTCATATCTCACGTATTTGACATTTTGGTCCTCGATACCCTTCATGGCATGCACAGTAATAGCTTTCTGCCCTTCTAATACACTGGCCACTATTGCCACAAGGGCTGAAAGAGCCATCACCCATTGGATCACATAAATCTGAGTAAATTGAAACGAAAATTCTATCAACTTTTGTTATTTTAATATCTGAAAGTACTATGTAGCATATAAATGTCAGAAATATGTTCAAATTTCTCTTATTGTATGTCTGTTAGAACTGACAAATATCGTCATGTTACAGGATACAAACCTTTTTCACATTTTGGTCCAACAAAGCCATCAGTACAAATACATGTTGCTGTATTTCCTATGAATGTGCAAGTGCCACCATTTCCACAAACAATACTCTGACATACATCTGAAATTTTAAATAAACAGATGGGATTGTGAAGCCTTGGAAATATTAATATGTAATATGTATGAGTGGATTTTCCAGAAAGTTTACCCATCCACTATACACACTGAGCTCCAGCATGCGTTTGAAGAAGATATATTTAGCAAGTCACTGGACAAGTGGCATTTTCATTTTTATATTATTTCAAGTAAAAAAGAAGTTGCATTGTCTTCTTATTTCTTAATCAAACATCATTATCGTATTCAATGTCATATACAAAGGTAACATTCGTTTAGCTCGATCTGGAATACAGGGAGGTATTTGTGTTTCTTAGGATAATTTCTCACAAATGGCATAAAATGTACATCAAATAATCACAGAATTTAACAAGTTTGAGAGACTTGTTAGTCACAGTTTTGATCGGATACTCTATCGGAAACTGATTGTTTTAAGGGTTTCGTGCCCCAAAATTACTCTCAAAACACGTATACCTGTAGTTCACTTTGAAACTAGGCGCCTTTCTGGGTAAAAACCAGGTATAAACCTTGTTGAAAAATACTTCCAGTCAATCTTATAATGATAACTGTAACTAAGGGACTGCGATCGTTGTCGACCTCATCTACAGGATTCTAGCCTTTTCCACGCTAACTAACTAATGTTTGTCTTTTTTTTCAACAATCATGTAAAATAATCGAATAGAAATTAAATTGAACCCAAGCATATAAGCATCCGGAATACAATTACTGCTGTTATGAGCTTGATGGAAAATGTTATTTTGAGACATTAAAATTATACACTCGCCAACATTTCTCTAAAGCCTTGTATATCGAATAGAGTAATAGTAATTATCAGTGATAAAAATACTAAAAATGGCAAAAAACACTTTCTAGCCAATTAGAACTAGCCTTACATAAAGCCACAAAGGGCGAACAAGTTAAAAAAATCAGTGTTTGATAGACATTCATCACTGAAGAGACCAAATAGGTTGAAACAAGGTTAATTCTACAACACTCTTCAAAGCAGAAGAGCTCGTCTACGTGGGATATTCATAGCTTTTACTATGATGTTTATCTTAAGTTTGATATTAAAATTTGACAATTGATATTCAAAGATTACACCTAGCCATTATTTATCATACATAAAGACTCAAATATTACATGGCAAGATTGTGAGTCCGTGTAACGTAAAAACGTTTTATAATGACATTCATTTGATGAATTCAATTTGCTAAATTCAGATCAATTATGAAAACGAATATTGATATATAAAAATATTAACATGCATAAAAAATCTTACCAATCTCACACAAGTCTCCTGTTCTGTTCTTTAGACAATCGGAACATTTAAATCCACCAGCCAGGTCTGCACATCTGCCGCCATTGCAGGGATTTGGGCTGCATGATGCTATTAAGTTAAATGTTATTAGATATATTATTTTTCTCTATTTTCCTTTCATTTTGGGCCTGTTTAGCATGCCATATTAGATAGCATACCATATTAGTTAGCGTATCATATTAGTTAGCATACCATATTAGATACCATACCATATTAGATAGCATACCATACTAGATAGCATACCATATTAGATACCATACCATATTAGATACCATACATTTAGATACCATGCCATATTAGATACCATACCATATTAGATACCATACATTTAGATACCATGCCATATTAGATAGCTCACATTTAGATAGGATACCATATTAGATAGCATACCATATTAGATAGCATACCATACTAGATAGCATACCATATTAGATACCATACCATATTAGATACCATACCATATTAGATACCATACCATATTAGTTAGCGTATCATATTAGTTAGCATACCATATTAGATAGCATACCATATTAGATACCATACCATATAAGATAGCATACCATATTAGATACCATACCATATTAGATACCATACAATATTAGATACCATACCATATTAGATACCATACCATATTAGATACCATACATTTAGATAGCATACCATATTAGATACCATACCATATTAGATACCATACCATATTAGATACCATACATTTAGATACCATACCATATTAGATAGCATACCATATTAGATAGCATACCATATAAGATAGCATACCATATTAGATACCATACCATATTAGATACCATACAATATTAGATACCATACCATATGAGATACCATACCATATTAGATACCATACATTTAGATACCATACCATATTAGATACCATACCATATAAGATACCATACCATATTAGATTCCATACATTTAGATACCATACCATATTAGATAGCACACATTTAGATTGGATACCATGTTAGATAGCCTACCTGTATCACAGTTGGTGCCCATAAAGCCCACAAGGCATTCACACTCAGGATCCTGGTTCACCACTTGGCAACTCCCATTTGTACAGTATCCTGCCACACAGATCTCTAAAAACATATATTGTAAAAATATCTAACCGTTTAACAATTATTATGATAATTATTTTTTTTTACAAAATATTGTACTCTCATTCACGGATTGACTGATTGATTTGATTCATATGTAGACTTTGGGCTGTGTCCACTATGAAGAAATTGATTATTTGCTTTCATAGAAACAAAGTTAATATATTTATGCTTAATATATTTATGCTTAAAATACTAATTCATAAAATCATGGCAGAGATAGCATCGGTTTTACGAATACAACCTGTTCCCAGAACAAATACATCTTGGGACTATTTTCAGTTGCCCTCATGTGTAATTTACCATGATGAGTCAAATATGAGTACATTGAATATGAATACATTGTTTATTCTGTATAACAGAAATAGATAAAAGGAAAGTCTGTATAAAGAAAAATATCTTTAAAAAAGAAATAACATATTGCATCTATTGGAATTAAAATGGTTATGGATGGAGTGAAAATGTACCAGACCTGTCTCACATAATGGTCCCTTGAAGTTGTAGGGACACAAACACAAATAATCATTCCTGTCCGCAACACAGACTCCCCCATTTAGACAGGTGACATTCTTGCATCGATCTATGACTAAAAAATAGAATATTAAAATTAAACACAGAAAGCTACTATCTTTATCCTACCAGTGAACAATATCATATTACATGTCTGATTACGATAATAGAAAAGAGCTATTCAATGATTAGATTCTTGTATTTATTTTTGTATAGGTTCATACTTGTATTCATCTATTTTGTCTAATATGATATTGAAAGGTCATTCCAATATCTTGTCATAAATGGATGAAACTTACCATGACAAAATCTGCCTTCATAATTGGCAAGTCCAGCACAATTGCACATGTCTGTATTATTGTTACAGATACCACCATTTTGACACGGCTTTTCATCACAGTTGACTAGAAAACAATCTCTCTCTTTATATTAATAAATATCATGACACAATAGATCTATCATAAATAATCTAAAGTTCTTATTATATATTGAAATAAAAATTTATCAGATTAAATCTTTATAAAATCAACTTAAACTGAATATAGTTTATAAAACTGAACTCACGTCTGTCACAAAAGGTTCCAGTAAAGTATGGATCACAGGTGCAGTATTGAGCCCCTGTTGCATCACATGACCCATGCTTGCAAAGGCCTGCCGAACAATTAACTGAAACAGTCCATTAAATGTAGAGTATGTGATGCTGTAGATTTGTACAATATAAAGAATATAGTCTGCCATAGATTTCCTTTCACTCTATGTCATAATAGCAGTTGGTGGTTCATACTAAGCATGTTCTGTGTACAAATTGGATTAAGTAATGAGCATGTAAACCCATTTATACATCATGGATGCAGGGAGTGGCATTTAAATAAGAGTTATTCATTCATTTAATTTAAGATTGAAACATTGGTAAGAGTCATAATTCATAAAATCTATAGAGCATGATCTACTTAGTTATGTATGTAAGCATTTTTATATTACCGTCTATGGTATACTTAGGAAAAATCAAGCATAAACCAAGTCTTCTTACCTGGGAAAGGGTATCGAATTTCTGTTTCGTTCATCACTGGACATATTTCTAATAAAAAAAATGATAACGCTCACCTAATACTTTAGCCATGATAGGTTTTACATTGTAAATTACTGAGTGAATATCACTATCTATAAATAATCATTGTTCTAATCAGGGCACCTTTACCATATGGATGAAGTGATTTGATGTCCAGGGTCGGGGAAGGAGTATGGGCTGATGTTTAGGGGTTTGAGAGTGATTATTATTATTTGTTTCGTATTAAACCAATTTTCTCTGTCTAATCTACCTTTTTCAGTCATGCAGCATGAATAGAGCACTACTTCCAACTGATTCGAATTCAGGACCTTCAACATGGAAGACAGACATCTTTATCAACTAAGCCGCTTCCCCTCAGTTGGGAACATGTCTCAAGACTTAGATTTGGTAAAGGGATCGTCTCTTTAACAAGGTTATGTATGTGGATATATGGGGTAGTTTAAAGATTGATTGACCTGCTACCCATGTAAATAAACACTTACTTCCATTTGGTGCCAAGGTGGCATATCCTGTAGGTGCTGAGTAGGCATATGATTCTGTCTCTTTTGTTGCATGACTGAACATCCATACCGCAAGTTTGACAGAGTTTTTAATGGAATATATATTGTAATGTCCTTGGTGTATTCCATACTGCATGTATATCATGGTTGGCCAGGTTGCGTCCACCGGGACTGATGTCCATGGATATGTGCTCAGAGAGGTCGACTCCATTCTTATGTCGTTCGGATCGTCAGCAATTGCAACGATGACGATATAGTCTCGTAGGTCAAGTTGACTTGGAGTTCTAAATGTGGTTATCAGTGTTGAGTGAGCATATATATCAATGCCGGGAACCATTGCCATGGATGGACCACTCAGAATGTGCTCATCGCCAGCATAACTCCCTTGATCATACATTGCGACCAGACAGGGGGTGCTGCACTGAAGCACTCTGGATTTTGTCACATTCTCTACAAAGAGAAAGTCATCCCCACTTTGCAGCGAAGTCAATATTTCCCACTGGGTTCCTGTGTAGGTCTCGACGACGGTATTGTTGGACGCAGCTACCACCTGAATCACAAAACCCAACCTGCTGCCTTTCCCGGGTATGGCTGGAATAACATACCTTCTTCCCAGACTTGACATGGGTGGCATTGCCTCAAATACGGGATCGCAATCACTATTACTGTCATCTGGGATAGCAGTACAGGAATTGCCTGCATACACGGAAATAGGTTTTGTGGATTTCACTCTGTAGCCACTAAATTTGTCTGTAAGGCTTGATAAAGTTGATGTTTCTCCAAAATTTAATGTGATGGACCTTACTGCTGTATTGTTTCTGGCATATATTACAACATCTGTTGAATCCTCAGATGCAACCACAATAAGGTAAGAGTGATAACCATAATCATCAAAATTTATTTCATAGTTTGCAACAAGAAATTCCGTACTGTCTGAATTCAATGGTTCAGTGTGAAAAACATCTCCAGATGTATCCGCAAAGTTCTTCCCGTATACTGTTATAGGATATTCCGAGGTAACGATAACTCCTATAATGTGAAAACTAGATTAGATAATGTCATTTGGTTGGGAATAGACCTCAAGATGGTCTTCCGTTGTTTTAAACCCCAAATATTTCACAACTAGATCAACATTTGTATTTGATATAATTATAGATTATTTAATTTTATAGATTATAATATTGAATGTGTTATAGGATAATTCTGAAAAGAGAAGGAGATATAATGAACACTTGCTGATATTATGAACACTTGCTGAGTTTTAAAAAGGTAATCTTGTTATATGTATTGAGCTATGGCCATTTGGAATGTCAATAAAGCATGCCAAAGCTACATAATGAAAGGCCACACTTTGGGTGGTTTTCAGATTTTTAGTCCTGTATGATGCTTTGCTGTTTTTAATAAATGAGTCAATGATTTTGTCTCAAATGGCAAAAACAATAAAACATAGAATATTCAATAGATATGCATTACAAAAATGTAATACAATATGTAAACAACTTCAGCAGCACACAATTGTAAAATGATCATTAACAATAACAACATTAATCACAGATATAAATATAATGAATATATAATTCCTAACTCATGCTGAGTGGGTAAAGAATACAAACGCTTTGTTCGTATATCATCCTAAATGTGTTCTGACTATGTTTAGTGCTATTCGCTGAGTCCTGCGTTTGTGTAAAAAAGGTACGAAGAAACATAAACAAGGAACGCAGATGGTCAGCATAACTAAATACCCCAGTCACATTTGCACCGATTTCAGATGTCCGGCCGATGGGTATTTTTTACAAAACCGGTTGGCAGTTCAGATTGCTGTGAGGGCACCGGGAGATCATTGGCCACAATTGGGCAGTTTTAAGACGTGACACTGGTCATCGGGAACTTTTATCTGCAACATAAAAGTTGCCGGCCTTTCCGCGATGTCTTCTCACCAAATATCATCTTAAAGTACACTGCATGGTCCCGGCAGTGCCCCGCAGGCACATCGGCAGATTATCTTGGGGCTGCCGGTGGCATCGTATGGTGTAAATAGGATTTTTTTAAATTTCATGTGTTCACAGGCCATCGTCAGATGATCCAACAGGCTCCCTTATGCCTCAGTCACATTTGCACCGGGCGCCGGCCGGGATGTATACATCGGCCGACTTCCCCGTCTGCCGGGCGCCGGGGAGTTTATAAGCAGCAATCTGAAAGATGCGGTAGCTGTGGTCACATTATTAAAGGGCACCGCACGGCACGTGCAAAACTGAATAGCACAGACCTCTGTAGGATATCTTTACAACGTCTGTTTCATGACACAGACGTCTGCAGGATGTCTTTCAGACGTCTGGGTAGACTTTAAAAAAAAATTTGATCCTATTTTCACCACACGATGCCACCAGCAGCCCTAAGATAATCTGCCGATGTCCCTGCGGGACACTGCCGGGACCCTGCCTTGTACTTTAAGATGATATTTGCTTATAAGAAATCGGGGAAACGCCGGCAACTTTTAAGTTGCAGCTAAAAGTTCCCGATGACCCGCCCGACGTCTTAAAGATGCCCAATTGTGGCCGATGATCTCCCGGTGCCCGCACGGCAATCTGAACTGCCGGCCGATTGTGTAAAAAATACTCATCAGCCGGGCATCTTTGCTGAAATCGGCGCAAATGTGACTGAGGCATAAGATATCAAATAGACGTCTTTAGGATATCCTTCAAACGTCTTTCAAATAATCTCGATGTCTTTAGGATATCCTACAGACGTGTGTGGCATATAATCTGGCACGTGTCGTGCGACACCCATGTATAGTGTGACGGCACATCACTGATAAACACTGATCAACTCCCCGGCGCCCGGCACCCTGTGAAGTCGGCCGATTCTTAACTAACAACTAACAAAAACGGACACACAATACTTTGGAAATTTCCACCTCACAATTTATTCACTCGGCCTGTTCACTGCAGTGAGACTGCCCTTAAGCAAATAGGACTATATTTTTTGTATACAGGTCTTAAACCTGTAAGAAATATATGTCATAATGAAGTCTGTGTTAGAACACACTGTTATATAAGCAAACGGAGGCGACGAGGAACAATGTGCACATACTTTTCGTCACACAGCCCACATGTGTAGCCAGTGGCGGATCCAGGAGGGGTCTGTGGCTAGGGAGCTTTTGGGAACTGGAGCCCTTTACTTTATGGTACTGGGGCCCCTTACTTTATGGGACTGGAGCCACTTACTTTAGCATATTTGAGCCCCCCCTCCCTCCCCCAGCTTAAAAAATCCTGGATCCGCCCCTGGTTGCAGTGTTGTGACAGTGAACATGTGACAAATTTATAGCAGTTTTGAATTTCAACACTTCAGGGGGCAGATACAGGGTTAAGGTTTGGGAATTAGGTCACATATGTCTCTTGACCTCCACCACAGGCAGCCAGGGCGATATCACTTACTTTTATATAGATTAATACTAAGCATGCTAAGAGAGTGGTTGGGATTTTCTCTTGTGCATGAAAACAAATAAACACATTTAACATTTTGAAAGACAGTGGAATTACAAGATGACATGTGAGACACAACATTCAGCTCAATTAAGTGCAATTAGTGGTGGGTAATATAACACATAACTTTGGAGTTATATGTTCTTCTGAGGGGCCTGCAGATCTCAGACCTGGCTGTCAGTGTCACATACCAGACTGGCGGACATCTGAACTGCATATTAAATAAACATAGAATTGAATTTTTTCAAACATAGAATATATTCCAGTCAGTGTAGTCTACATTTACGGCAACTTCTACTTCCATCACTACTTTTATATAGGTTAATAGTTAATATATAAGACTGAGACAGAGAAGGGCTGGGGACTTTCACTCTCTGGCAACCTGTGATATTAACTACCTTAGTCATCATGGCTTCCGCACATCACTTGTGCCGTGAAAACAAATAAACACTTTTAACATTTTGAAAGACAGTGGAATTACAAGATAACATGTGAGACACAACATTCAGCTAAATTACAATTAGTGGTGGGTATTATAGCACAGAATTTTGGGGCGATATGTACTTCTGAGGGGCCTGCATATCACAAACCTGCCTGTCAGTGTCACAGACTGGCGGACACCTCAACTGCATAAATAAACATAGAATTTGAATATTATTTTGCAAATGTAGAATATATGAAAATTAATAACTTTATGCATAAAAGAAAGGTATGCTATATGTTTGACTGTGTTAAAATGTCTGAGTTTCAACTACCAGTTTCTGACAGTTGCCAGTCACTGTACTCTACATTTACGGCAACTTCAAAATGATGAGAAAATATAAATATCATTTTCAAAAAGGAAACTGTATACAAATTCTTTTTTTATAAAAGACTTTCTTGTTAGCATGATAGGTAAAAGAACTGTTGTCTTCATGTAAGTGTAAACTAAGCAAGCAGAAAATTATTAATTCAATCATTTCTCACATTTCATCAACAAATGGCTGCATACAATTGGCAAACTTCGATTTACTGTCAACATATCCTCGGTTCATCCATTTTGTCCTGCCAATTTCGCCAAGGGTTTTCATATGGCGGGGGGCAATATATATATATATATATATATATATATATATATATATGTCCCACATCTAATCAACCATGCATATTATGACAATTATTGGCAAGCACAAAAAGGTGCAAATAAGACGTAATATTTATAAATCCTTTGATTCTTACCTTTATTTTCAACTCCTTGGCCCAAAATTCGCAGAATTGGAGATATATATTTAGCGAGATGAGAATTTGCCTTGATTACATGAGTTTCATCAATATTCAACAATGGAATTTGCAATCGAACTGTAGTTTGGACACACGCTATTATTTTTAGTTCTATGTGCCCAGACCCAGGCCAATTGTCACATCCACAGGGATCGTATTTGGGTGGCAGGAAAGCCATCGAAAAATACGTCCCTGCATTACCAACTGCTGTAAAAGAATTAAACAATAGATATATGTAAGCAACATTTACACCCGATAAAATTCCTACAAACAGGCTATTTCCTCAGACGTATTTCATCCTGTCTTAAACTTTTGAAGTAATGTCTTAAACTTTTGAAGTAATGGCATAGGGTTACTAAAAGCCAAATGCTAACCAATACTTGGGTATTAGTATATATGTGTCTATTATGAGATAAATATGCAAAAGGAATTCTAACCGGAGACTGGGCTGACGATTGCAGATATTGAGGCTAGAAGGAATAAGATCAGATAGAGTGCCATCGTACTTCTAGGCCTGGTCCTGTGAAGAGATAATTCAGATAAAAAAGCATGTTACAGTCTCACAGCAAGCTATATATCATGTATTACTTCAAACATTGTCACAAGTCACCAATGTTCTTAATTTCTACAGTCTCACAGCAAGCTATGTATCATGTATTACTTCAAACAATGTCACAAGTCACCAATGTTCTTAATTTATACAGTCTCACAGCAAGCTATGTATCATGTATTACTTCAAACAATGTCACAAGTCACCAATGTTCTTAATTTATACAGTCTCACAGCAAGCTATGTATCATGTATTACTTCAAACAATGTCACAAGTCACCAATGTTCTTAATTTATACAGTCTCACAGCAAGCTATATGTCATGTATCACTGCAAACAATGTCACAAGTCACCAATGTTCTTAATTCATACAGTCTCACAGCAAGCTATGTATCATGTATTACTGCAAACAATGTCACAAGTCACCAATGTTCTTAATTCATACAGTCTCACAGCAAGCTATGTATCATGTATTACTTCAAACAATGTCACAAGTCACCAATGTTCTTAATTTATACAGTCTCACAGCAAGCTATATATCATGTATTACTTCAAACAATGTCACAAGTCACCAATGTTCTTAATTCATACAGTCTCACAGCAAGCTATATATCATGTATTACTGCAAACAATATCACAAGTCACCAATGTTCTTAATTCATACAGTCTCACAGCAAGCTATATATCATGTATTACTGCAAACAATATCACAAGTCACCAATGTTCTTAATTTCTATAAAAGGTTTCCAAACGTTAAAAATAACACCAAAAAAATTAAGAAACAAAACATGGTTCATGCTGATACCAAACTTAACAGTAACTGGCGGGATTCAAATATGGACCATATGTGTCTCAAGGTGAACACTCGAGATGGCTGATTGAGTTATCTCGACCAGCTATTTGAGCTAACATTTAACAGCCAAGTTGTGAAATGAAAGTATCACTCAAAATATTGCAACTCAAGTGATTCCACGTACGGCCATAAACAAACAATAACTGGACCCATGGCGACTCAGGCAGTAATGTACTTTTGCATGTATCTGATATCTTTTCTAATCACGTTTTGTATATTATGTTTCAATAATTAGAGATTCAAAATGCTCACTCTTGATGATGATATACATATTATTGGCTACCATTATACAGTCCCCATTAAACAGACGACAAATCTTCACTGTCTGAGATATTGTGATATATGATATGATACAAACATCATTTAAAATTTGGTTAATTATGAAGAACGCCCCAAACAGGAATTAATTTATCTTGTAAGCCTTGATATCAGATTGTGTCTGTTCAAAGTGCATTTAAAAAAACGTCTTTGAACAGTTCTGTCTTTCATTTTCATAAAACTCAATTATTAAAAATAATTGACTTTATGGGAGTCAGCGAACAAGAAACGGGACATCATTGCTATTTTTGTTTTGTTGACTTTGAGCAGGAATGGTTGGTCGATAGAGGGGTGTAGGTGTTTTGCACAAGCTTGCTTTGTTGATATAGTTGATCGTGAAGGAGGAAAATTAACGATTTTTTATGCTTTATATGCATCAGAGGTTATTCCGCCTTATATCTTGGCTGCTCTTTGTACAAAAACAAAGAAATTTACTGCGTACTTTTAGATGTTAATGTATTATCGTTCAAGTAGCTGACAGCAAATTAGTTGTGTTTATTTTGTAGATGACAGGTTAATTGAAGTATTTACACAGGTTTCGGAAAAATGAGTTAAATTAGGAAAATATTAAAATTGTTGAAAGAATGGGGTTTGCTGGCCGGCCGTGGATGAGCTATGTGTTGAGAATGATTAAAAGAAGTAGACAAATATCCAAAATAAGAAAGAAATAAGAGTTGTACATGTATTTCATTGAAGAGAATGGTTAAAAATAATGTCAAAACAAAGTAATATTTAAAAACTGCAGCAAATGGTGTTAGAATTGAACATGTTAATTGAAGTATTTATGATTGAAAGAAAGTATTAGCAAAGGAGGACCAGAAAGCGAACAAAATGTTAAATCCATGTTTTCATATTTGAAAAGAAACTGACAAGAAAATGAACAAAATACTAAAGCCAGATCAAGGAAAAAATTAAAATGTAGAAAATTATGTTAAGATTGAAAGAAAGAATTATGTTAAAGGAGGACAAGAAATGAACAAGATATTAAAGCCATGTTTTCAATATCTTAAAAGAAATTAACAATTATCAAAGATAGGAAACAAATAAGTTATATATGTATTTTTATTGAGAGAATTGTAAAAAATAAAGTCAAAACAATTTAATAATTTAAAATGTAGAATATTATGTTAAGATTGAAAGATAGAATTAGGTCAAAGGAGGACAAGAAATGAACAAAATATTAAAGCCATGTTTTCATAATTAGGAAAGAAATTTAAAAAGTATCCAAGATCAAAACAAATAAGAATAAAAATTAATGTCAAAACAATTTAGCGTTTTAAAATATAGAATATTGAAAGAAATAGGGAGTCAATGGAAGACGAGAAATGAAAATATTATATGTATTTAGTTGAAATTGATATCGCTGGAGAAAGTTGTCAGGATTGATAACGAAAAATCAGGACATAGGAGGACAAGAAAACAAAGAATGTTACCCTTCTGTACTGATGGAATAAAAAACAGACGTTAAGCGGACACTCTTTCACAAGTAGATTAGAGATATGGTTCACCGTGGTACTATGGGTCAGATACAATGCTGCACTGATGGTTGGAAAACAAAGATGTTGTGGGGATATTCTGAATTAAGAAAATGATCAAAAACTTAATTTGTAAGGTTTGAATTTAAAGTTGAAATAATTTGAATTGACAAAAGTTGTGTAGGATTGAAAGAAGGAAACAACAGGTTATAAAAGGTTTTTAATGAAATAAGGTGCAAGGCGCTATGTGCTAGGAGCGAAATGACCATAAACACATCTACTGTGGCACTCCTCCTGATATCATCTACTGTGGCACTCCTCCTGATATCATCTACTGTGGCACTCCTCCTGATACCATCTACTGTGGCACTCCTCCTGATATCATCTACTGTGGCACTCCTCCTGATACCATCTACTGTGGCACTCCTCCTGATATCATCTACTGTGGCACTCCTCCTGATATCATCTACTGTGGCACTCCTCCTGATATCATCTACTGTGGCACTCCTCCTGATATCCTCTACTGTTGTACTCCTCCTGATATCATCTACTGTGGCACTCCTCCTGATATCATCTACTGTTGTACTCCTCCTGATATCATCTACTGTGGCACTCCTCCTGATATCATCTACTGTTGTACTCCTCCTGATATCATCTACTGTGGCACTCCTCCTGATATCCTCTACTGTTGTACTCCTCCTGATATCATCTACTGTGGCACTCCTCCTGATATCATCTACTGTTGTACTCCTCCTGATATCATCTACTGTGGCACTCCTCCTGATATCATCTACTGTGGCACTCCTCCTGATATCCTCTACTGTGGCACTCCTCCTGATATCATCTACTGTTGTACTCCTCCTGATATTAAGGCAAGAACATGTGAGTGCAGTGTTCAGGCTGACAGATCTCTCAAGTTGGTTCTGGTGGAAGGATCTCAAGAGTCCGTAGGACGAGTGAGATCCTTCCACCAGAACCAACGAGAGAGATCTGTCAGCCTGAACACTGCACGAACCTATGTTCTTGACTTTATCTCATACTTACCTCCTACAGATAGGTATGAGATAAAGGTTTTGGTTTGATGTCCAATCTATTGAAAGCAAAACAGAGAGGAAAACATTGCAGCATGTGTGGACCTATGTTGTGTGTGTCAAACAACATAAACAATGCCACACCCCCTTTTTAATGACGTCACACTCAATGATGTCATTACAACATATAATGTATTATGTTATGACGCCATTGAAAGGTGGGCATAGTGCCACTCTATATTGTGAGATCCTTCCACCAGAACCAACGTGAGAGATCTGTCAGCCTGAACACTGCACAAACCTATGTTCTTGACTTTATCTCATACTTACCTCCTGCAGATAGGTATGAGATAAAGTTTTGGTTTGATGTCCAATCTATTTAAAGCAAAACTGTGTGGAAAATATTGCAGCATGTGTGGACCTATGTTGTGTGTGTCAAACAACATTAACAATGCCACGCCCCTTTTTAATGACGTCATACACAATGATGTCATTGCAACATATATTTTACTATGTAATGACGTCATTTTACTATGTAATGACGTCATTGGCATTGTGATCCTTCCACCAGAAGAGATATCTGTCAGCCTGAACACTGCACTCACATGTTCTTTTCTAAAGATCTGTACTTTTTACAATCTTAAAACTGGTCTGGGATATAAACCATCTTCGGTAGATAAATATGAGATAAAGTCAAGAGCGTGGGTTCATGCAGTGTTCAGCCTGACAGATCTCTTTTGTTGATTCTGGTGGAAGGATCTCACTCATCATTTGGACCAAGGATGATTTGCAAAAGTAGTTCGGCACATGGGTGATCTGCGAAAGTAGTTCGGCAGAGGGGTGATCTGCGAAAGTAGTTCGGCAGAGGGGTGATCTGCAAAAGAATATCTCATAGGTGCAGAACACCCTCTTGAAGCACCAAGTATGAGATAACATCTACTGTGGCACTCCTCCTGATACCATCTACTGTGGCACTCCTCCTGATATCATCTACTGTGGCACTCCTCCTGATACCATCTACTGTTGTACTCCTCCTGATATCATCTACTGTTGTACTCCTCCTGATATCATCTACTGTGGCACTCCTCCTGATATCATCTACTGTGGCACTCCTCCTGATATCATCTACTGTGGCACTCCTCCTGATATCATCTACTGTGGCACTCCTCCTGATATCATCTACTGTGGCACTCCTCCTGATATCATCTACTGTGGCACTCCTCCTGATATCCTCTACTGTGGCACTCCTCCTGATATCCTCTACTGTGGTACTCCTCCTGATATCATCTACTGTGGCACTCCTCCTGATATCATCTACTGTGGCACTCCTCCTGATATCATCTACTGTTGTACTCCTCCTGATATCATCTACTGTGGCACTCCTCCTGATATCATCTACTGTGGCACTCCTCCTGATATCATCTACTGTGGCACTCCTCCTGATATCATCTACTGTGGCACTCCTCCTGATATCATCTACTGTGGCACTCCTCCTGATATCATCTACTGTGGCACTCCTCCTGATATCATCTACTGTGGCACTCCTCCTGATATCATCTACTGTGGCACTCCTCCTGATATCATCTACTGTGGCACTCCTCCTGATATCATCTACTGTGGCACTCCTCCTGATATCATCTACTGTGGCACTCCTCCTGATATCATCTACTGTGGTACTCCTCCTGATACCATCTACTGTGGCACTCCTCCTGATATCATCTGCTGTTGTACTCCTCCTGATATCATCTACTGTGGCACTCCTCCTGATATCATCTACTGTGGCACTCCTCCTGATATCATCTACTGTGGCACTCCTCCTGATATCATCTACTGTTGTACTCCTCCTGATATCCTCTACTGTGGCACTCCTCCTGATATCATCTACTGTGGCACTCATCCTGATATCATCTACTGTTGTACTCCTCCTGATATCCTCTACTGTGGCACTCCTCCTGATATCATCTACTGTGGCACTCCTCCTGATATCATCTACTGTTGTACTCCTCCTGATATCATCTACTGTGGCACTCCTCCTGATATCATCTACTGTGGCACTCCTCCTGATATCATCTACTGTGGCACTCCTCCTGATATCATCTACTGTTGTACTCCTCCTGATATCCTCTACTGTTGTACTCCTCCTGATATCATCTACTGTTGTACTCCTCCTGATATCCTCTACTGTGGCACTCCTCCTGATATCATCTACTGTGGCACTCCTCCTGATATCATCTACTGTTGTACTCCTCCTGATATCATCTACTGTGGCACTCCTCCTGATATCATCTGCTGTGGTACTCCTCCTGATACCATCTACTGTGGCACTCCTCCTGATATCATCTACTGTGGCACTCCTCCTGATATCATCTACTGTGGCACTCCTCCTGATATCATCTACTGTGGCACTCCTCCTGATATCATCTACTGTGGCACTCCTCCTGATATCATCTACTGTGGCACTCCTCCTGATATCATCTACTGTGGCACTCCTCCTGATATCATCTACTGTGGCACTCCTCCTGATATCATCTACTGTGGCACTCCTCCTGATATCATCTACTGTGGCACTCCTCCTGATATCATCTACTGTGGCACTCCTCCTGATATCATCTACTGTGGCACTCCTCCTGATATCATCTACTGTGGTAATCCTCCTGATACCATCTACTGTGGCACTCCTCCTGATATCATCTGCTGTTGTACTCCTCCTGATATCATCTACTGTGGCACTCCTCCTGATATCATCTACTGTGGCACTCCTCCTGATATCATCTACTGTGGCACTCCTCCTGATATCATCTACTGTTGTACTCCTCCTGATATCCTCTACTGTGGCACTCCTCCTGATATCATCTACTGTGGCACTCCTCCTGATATCATCTACTGTTGTACTCCTCCTGATATCCTCTACTGTGGCACTCCTCCTGATATCATCTACTGTGGCACTCCTCCTGATATCATCTACTGTTGTACTCCTCCTGATATCATCTACTGTGGCACTCCTCCTGATATCATCTACTGTGGCACTCCTCCTGATATCATCTACTGTGGCACTCCTCCTGATATCATCTACTGTGGCACTCCTCCTGATATCCTCTACTGTTGTACTCCTCCTGATATCATCTACTGTTGTACTCCTCCTGATATCATCTACTGTGGCACTCCTCCTGATATCCTCTACTGTGGCACTCCTCCTGATATCATCTACTGTGGCACTCCTCCTGATATCATCTACTGTTGTACTCCTCCTGATACCATCTACTGTGGCACTCCTCCTGATATCCTCTACTGTGGCACTCCTCCTGATATCATCTACTGTGGCACTCCTCCTGATATCATCTACTGTGGCACTCCTCCTGATATCATCTACTGTGGCACTCCTCTTGATATCATCTACTGTGGCACTCCTCCTGATATCATCTACTGTGGCACTCCTCCTGATATCATCTACTGTGGCACTCCTCCTGATATCATCTACTGTGGCACTCCTCCTGATATCATCTACTGTGGCACTCCTCCTGATATCATCTACTGTGGCACTCCTCCTGATATCATCTACTGTTGTACTCCTCCTGATATCATCTACTGTGGCACTCCTCCTGATATCATCTACTGTGGCACTCCTCCTGATATCATCTACTGTGGTACTCCTCCTGATATCATCTACTGTGGCACTCCTCCTGATATCATCTACTGTGGCACTCCTCCTGATATCATCTACTGTGGCACTCCTCCTGATATCATCTACTGTGGCACTCCTCCTGATATCATCTACTGTGGCACTCCTCCTGATATCATCTGCTGTGGTACTCCTCCTGATACCATCTACTGTGGCACTCCTCCTGATATCATCTACTGTGGCACTCCTCCTGATATCATCTACTGTGGCACTCCTCCTGATATCATCTACTGTGGCACTCCTCCTGATATCATCTACTGTGGCACTCCTCCTGATATCATCTACTGTGGCACTCCTCCTGATATCATCTACTGTGGCACTCCTCCTGATATCATCTACTGTTGTACTCCTCCTGATATCCTCTACTGTGGCACTCCTCCTGATATCATCTACTGTGGCACTCCTCCTGATATCATCTACTGTTGTACTCCTCCTGATATCCTCTACTGTGGCACTCCTCCTGATATCATCTACTGTGGCACTCCTCCTGATATCATCTACTGTGGCACTCCTCCTGATATCATCTACTGTGGCACTCCTCCTGATATCATCTACTGTGGCACTCCTCCTGATATCATCTACTGTGGCACTCCTCCTGATATCATCTCCTGTGGCACTCCTCCTGATACCATCTACTGTGGCACTCCTCCTGATATCATCTACTGTGGCACTCCTCCTGATATCATCTACTGTGGCACTCCTCCTGATATCATCTACTGTGGCACTCCTCCTGATATCATCTACTGTGGCACTCCTCCTGATATCATCTACTGTGGCACTCCTCCTGATATCATCTACTGTGGCACTCCTCCTGATATCCTCTACTGTGGCACTCCTCCTGATATCCTCTACTGTGCCACTCCTCCTGATATCATCTACTGTGCCACTCCTCCTGATATCATCTACTGTGGCACTCCTCCTGATATCATCTACTGTGGCACTCCTCCTGATATCATCTACTGTGGCACTCCTCCTGATATCATCTACTGTGGCACTCCTCCTGATATCATCTACTGTGGCACTCCTCCTGATATCATCTACTGTGGCACTCCTCCTGATATCATCTACTGTGGCACTCCTCCTGATATCATCTACTGTGGTACTCCTCCTGATACCATCTACTGTGGCACTCCTCCTGATATCATCTGCTGTTGTACTCCTCCTGATATCATCTACTGTGGCACTCCTCCTGATATCATCTACTGTTGTACTCCTCCTGATATCATCTACTGTGGCACTCCTCCTGATATCATCTACTGTGGCACTCCTCCTGATATCATCTACTGTGGCACTCCTCCTGATACCATCTACTGTGGCACTCCTCCTGATATCATCTGATGTGGCACTCCTCCTGATATCATCTACTGTGGCACTCCTCCTGATATCATCTACTGTGGTACTCCTCCTGATATCATCTACTGTGGCACTCCTCCTGATATCATCTGCTGTTGTACTCCTCCTGATATCATCTACTGTGGCACTCCTCCTGATATCATCTACTGTTGTACTCCTCCTGATATCATCTACTGTGGCACTCCTCCTGATATCATCTACTGTGGCACTCCTCCTGATATCATCTACTGTGGCACTCCTCCTGATACCATCTACTGTGGCACTCCTCCTGATATCATCTGATGTGGCACTCCTCCTGATATCATCTACTGTGGCACTCCTCCTGATATCATCTACTGTGGTACTCCTCCTGATATCATCTACTGTTGTACTCCTCCTGATATCATCTACTGTGGCACTCCTCCTGATATCATCTACTGTGGCACTCCTCCTGATATCATCTACTGTGGCACTCCTCCTGATACCATCTACTGTGGCACTCCTCCTGATATCATCTGATGTGGCACTCCTCCTGATATCATCTACTGTGGCACTCCTCCTGATATCATCTACTGTTGTACTCCTCCTGATATCATCTACTGTGGCACTCCTCCTGATATCATCTACTGTGGCACTCCTCCTGATATCATCTACTGTGGCACTCCTCCTGATACCATCTACTGTGGCACTCCTCCTGATATCATCTGATGTGGCACTCCTCCTGATATCATCTACTGTGGCACTCCTCCTGATATCATCTACTGTGGCACTCCTCCTGATACCATCTACTGTGGCACTCCTCCTGATATCATCTGATGTGGCACTCCTCCTGATATCATCTACTGTGGCACTCCTCCTGATATCATCTACTGTGGCACTCCTCCTGATATCATCTACTGTTGTACTCCTCCTGATATCATCTACTGTGGCACTCCTCCTGATATCATCTACTGTGGCACTCCTCCTGATATCATCTACTGTTGTACTCCTCCTGATATCATCTACTGTGGTACTCCTCCTGATACCATCTATTGTGGCACTCCTCCTGATATCATCAGGTAGGCCATTTTCGTGTTTTGACTGACAAATCTCTGTAGCAAAACCCTTATTTTTTTCTGCTGGAAGGGGCAATAAGAACTAAACTTTGATCAGACATTATATTTCTACTTGATGTCTTGACAGGCAGTTGATCAAGTATATTCTGAGCTTTCCAAGAAGTTAGTACCATTCAAAATATGACTTCTCTATCACATTAGTGCCTGCCATCAATGATAAACAAAAGTGGTGTTCCTTATACTCATGTGAAAAATTGACAAACAAAAGATTCACAAAAGTCGATTTACAACCCACAGGGAATGAGTACACCAATCACACATTAGTACAGACACTGTATACAGAGAAAAATTCGCGCCTAGTTATTTTCGCGCCATCGCCGTTTTTGACAGGTTCGCCCCGTTTTATTTTCACGAATTTTGGATTTCTAAAATCTATGGATTTCACAGAATCTGCACGCGAAATCCGCTTGTTGATATCTTGTTTAGAAGCAGAGAAAATCGAGTTTGAAATCTGCTAAAATTTTTGAATTACAGTGAAATGTGCGATCAGCTGTTTGAGCTGTCAACTGTGAACATCGATTATCTCAGCTGTCACTGGGTCAATATGGTCATGCTTGGTATCAAAATGACCGGGAGAGTCCCCTCTTCAATTTGGCGAAAATAAAAAGGTCGCGAAAATTTGTCTGTATACAGTAGTCCATTTCTTTCAAAAATTAACAATCCGTGTGTATACGACTCTACTCAAGGGTTTATACCTGGCTCTGCAAGTAAATGGGCATATTCGATTCTATGAGTGAGTGAGGCCACACCCAGTACAAGCCGCCAATAGACACTGAGTGAAATATATTGTCATGTCATAACACAGCGAATTGTTGACATGGTTTTGGTGGGAAACTAAGTACAACATCAAATGAATGTCCTGCTGAGGACAAGTGCAAGCGACAATCAACAATGTGTGTATTTAGGGCAGCTTGTTTAGGTCTGAAAGAGGGCAGGCATTTAGTTTGTGCATGTGCCTATTTGTGGATTATGCAAACAACCCCGCAGAATATGGGGCAGAGGTATACTCTGCAGGAATTAAGGCAGAGGCAGTGTGTGACCCTACCTCGCCACGCAGAGTATGCGCATTCAGGATCAGCAATGACGTCCCTGCTAACACACTATATACATGGAACCAACGTTGTGAACGCGTAGAAATACGGTTCATTTGTCTTTTAAAGTTTTTTTTCCAATATGCTGAGCACGTAGGAGGATAAAGTTGTGTCCGACCAAATCACACCACTGTCCTTCTACACTTCATCATCGTGGTCATGTATTCTTTCCCCAATCAATACACAACAAAGCTCTTATGACTTGCAGCCGATGCTTGGTGCACCTCTATATTACTTATGGCAGGGGTTGGTATATGAGGTAAGTCCTGTTTTGGAGGTAGCTTTGCTATTGATGGGGTAAGCAAAATAAATATCACAAGCAGTAACAAAACTGAAATATGAAATATATATATTACTGATCTGTATTGCCAGGTTTTTTTATGCCTACTTGCAATTATCAAGTCTTTAAAAATGGGGTAATGAATTTATTTGTTTTCATTGATTTATAACTAACTGAAACAAGTAACTACTATTATGAATCAAGAAATCGTGGTATTCCTATTGGAAGGTATTCACTATATTGTGTCACAGTCTTTTGTACAATATTATCAAAAACTTTCTTCGGGTATCATAGGAATCTTCATCTTGAATTACAGGCCTACAGCTAACATTATCGGGTTGGACACAATCAAGGTCTGAATGTACATTTGACAGTGTTACAATGCAATGAAATATTTTTGGACATCATCAAACATTCAAGATGCCACTTATGATAACAAGCTGAATGATACCTTTTAAATAAAAAAAAGAAATCACGAATCGGTGCATTACTTTCAACACAGTGAATATTTTAACGTCTGAAATTTATGAAAAATCAACTGTTACAAATGTTCATTATGTGTTGTACCTTTCTGTCAAGGTAAATTTCACAATTAATTTAAAGGTTACATTGCAAAAATAAGTCATATTTTGACTAATTATTTCTCTAGTTTTTTTAGATTGTCTGGTGTATGGTATCACTGCAAATTGCATATTCCACGATACCACTGAAAAATATGTGTTTTGTTACGGAATTTCTGGTTTAAAACCCCAATAATAAAACACTGTCTACATTTCTAATATTAATAACACAAATGGATTAATAAATACCTTCATTTGACAATATCATATGAAGGAATAAAAAAATAAATATTTTAAGTAAGTCAAATCATTGTTATGTGAATATTATGCCATATCATGTTTTGAGGAGAATTTCAACAAAAGTCCGTAGAGTACGTACCCCCATGTGAATTGGTAGTTCCAGAAAAGATAACTAATTCATATTATACAGTCATATTGAGCTACTGTTGAGTATTATTAGTGAGATAATTATTGGTTGAAAGCATGCTCCCAAAACCAGAAAATGAGATGTGAAGTCTGTATTGTAGAGTACGTACCCCCTTGTAGAGTACGTACCCCCTTGTTCACAGAGGTGTTAGTGTTGGACTTGATTGACTTTAAAATCATTTATATTGTTTGTAAAGTGATGAGATGTCAAGTGGACATCTCTGTTTAACAAAACAACAGTTTTAGAAATTGTTTAATAATTATGTGTTTGCTCTCTACACAAAATTTCTTATAATAATTTTGGTAATATTTGAATTTCTACCAAATTCATTAGCCACACCAAGTGAAACTTTGAAGTTAATTTTGAATAAGTATATAAAAAGTAAATACAAATGGTTTGATAATTATTTAATTGTAAAATGAGTATCATAAAAGTCTGTATAGTCTACTCCATGAACTTACTAAAATGTAATTGCTTCTGGGGTACGTACACTACATCATTTGAGTAATATTTACCAAATACTGAACACCCTTGGATTAGATGGCTCATAACAATTTATGAACTAAACAGAGCAAGGAATCCATCAAGTACAAAAGTGTGTGGACTTCTTATTCAAAGAACATAGCCAAAATGAGTAAATTAAACAAGAATACAATTAAAAATATGGAGGCAACGTCATGTTTCATATCTTTAGAAATTTTGTGTTAAAAGGCAAAACATAATTATCAAACCTGGTTTTTTAACAGAGTTGTCCACTTGACATCTCATCACTTTACAAACAACATAAATGATTTAAAATTCTATCAAGACCAACACTAACATCTCTTTGTACAGCGGGGTACATATGCTATGATGGGGGTACGTACACTACAAACAGACAAGACATCTCATTTTCAACCAACAATTATTTCACTTACAATACTCAACATTGGTCAAATATATTTTTGTACCTATATTGTACGTGTATAAACTATAAAATATAATCAATCAATCATTATTAGAAATGTAGATTTTTTTATTACAGGGGTTAAAACCAGAAATTCCTTTTAAAAAAACACATTTTTTTCTGAGGTATTGTGAAATATCCAGGTTTGCCTGTAAACTTAGACAATCCTAAACAAACTAAATGGATTATAATTAGTCAAAATATACCTTGTTTGTGCAATGTATCCTTTATATTAGTTGTTAACTTTAACTTGACAAAAAGGTACAGCACACAATGCACATTCATTACAGTTTATTTTTAATAAGTATAGGACATTAAAATATTTATTGTTTTGGAAATAGTACACTGATTCATGGTTTATTTTTTTATCTAAAAGGTATTATTCAGCTTGTTATCATAACCAACATCTTAAATGTTTGGTGACATCAAAACATATTTTATTGCATTGTAATACTGCCGAGTGTACATTCAGACCTTGATGAAGCCCATCCCAATAATGTAACAGAATTATTTGATGCTCAAGAAGATATCTAAGTTTTTAAAAATTATGGAATGTCAATTGCAAGTCAATTCAAAATAAAAATCAGTTTTGTAAATATTTCAATTTTCATTTTTGTTGTGAAAATCAGTGTTGTTTCTGTGTTAGTTTATGTGTAGAGTACGTACCCCAGGTAATGTATCAATTTTTTCAAAACAATAAGAAGTGAAATACTTAGGCAGTTGCATATTATATATTTCACAAATATTCTTTCTTTATCTGCAGTTGATAAGCATTATGAGTCGAGATTCATTTGAAGTTAATTTGTTGTCATAATCTTTGCTTGGAGCAGTACTGAAAATATCAAAATGTTATTTCCCCGTCTCAACATTTTTTCTCTATATATTTAAAATTTTGGTTGTCCAAATTTAGTTTTAACTATCATATGTTAGAACATTATATACACTATATTAAATTATTTGCTTTATATTTGTTTCATTAATATAACTAATTTGGATAAGATTTCTTAATTATCCAAAATCAATGTATACAGTTTGTAGAGTACGTACCCCCTGCAACACACGTATGTTAAGCAGCCATAAAATTTTAATGGTATGTCCTTGTGCAAAAAGATTTTGGATTTAGGACAAGGAGACCTTGCATTTTAATAAAACATAAGTTAGAAATGCAGGTCACAAGTTTGATTTTTCATGTCAAGTGACTGCCTCTAGTGACCTTGATTGTGTCCAACCCGTATAGGCATATCACACGTCTGCAGTGATTTACAAGACGCCGGCTTACAATCATTGCGCTGTCCAGCAATGCTGGTGTCAGATTGGGCTTCTTACAACATGGCTTTGATTTGACATTAACTTAATATATGTTTTGAGTGTTTGATTCCTTCTCATTGATTCCTTTTTAATCCAAGGCTTACCTCACAATGCTGTTCAATTCGATGATGTAGGACTCTTAACTGAGCGAAAATTCTTGTCGTGTTGTCTTTCAATCTTCCATGAATATAAAGGTTAAACACATAATATACTTATTTATCATTCACTCTGGTTACAGTTGCAAGCAGTATATAATTTCAAAATCAGACCTCCCTGTCCAAACTACAACAAAATATTCATGTTATGGGTCATACAATGAATTCTGAGAAAGTTATTATATGTTAACTATTTCGTGGAATAGGAATAATGCCTTTATATGCCACCATCATTCATGTGCAACTGTCCATGACTTCGTTCCATGTGAAACGGAGAGCTTCGTTCAAATGCAAGATAGAATATACCATACCGTGCACGTATTTTAACATACAAATTGTTTACAAAGGGGACAATGATGTAAACAAGGTTTTAGCTGTTGTAACTTTTCTTTTTTATCAGGCAGTAGACCTTAGTGTTGCTTCCAGCATCTTGCTTTAATGTACTTCATCTTTTGTCAAATATTGGTCAAATATTGACCAATTAAACCTGCCCAAAGTCGATCAAATCAAGCCAGAGTGTCTTACGTTGCTGGCTCCTCGCCTTCATCCACCTCCAAATAACTGTCTGTCTTATGAGTTCTTTTGTTTAGGTGTATTTAGGTTTATAAATAGTGGTACCGATGGCCGCTTTGTGTATGAATTAATTTCGTTTAATCTTAATATCTATCCAAGATTGAGTTAACCATGTAAAAAATATTAACAAATGACCACCAATGCAAATTTTACCTTTGTTATAGTTGAGGATGTGTGTTTGTGCCTCTAGTGTGATAATAGTGTAATAAATGACCACCAGTGTAATGATAGAGATATACCTGATGCCATGTGAAGTTCTGATATCTTCATGTTGACCACCTAACCATACCAACCAACTACGCTGGACAGACAGCACATTTCTCTTTTGGGTCAGATACAATACTGGAAGCTTGGGGTTTTCTTTATTGGAGGTATATTTCTGATACTATATTTACTCAATTTAGAAGCTAGGGATGATGTATAACATTGAGGGGCTGTGAAGATTTCTCACTTGGTACACTAGTGGACATTGTGACTTCATTTGTTACAATTAACCAATAGGAGTGCAAATGATGATAGCCAGACCTACATTTAAGTTAATCTGAGGTTCAGTATTACTGTATTTTACCCAAATCCACATAAATCGGCGAATGTATGAGGATATTTTAGTAATTTAGTAAGCGACACGCAAGCATCGACGGTGGTCGCATTTTTTGTTCAAGGACCGAGTTCTTGACAATATTCGCCGGTAGACGGAAATTCAGCATAAGATCCTAAACGAATACTGACGATTTCGCTCTAATAAGCATTGGTGCTGTGCGTAGAAACTATTTTTTGTGGGTTGCATGAATCTTTGGTGGCTAAATCAAAAATTGTTTTTTCTCACTCGATTAAAACAAAGGATTGTGTAAGTCGCCATCTTGAACCCACTGAAAGCTTCATAACAACTGATCGAAACAGTGTTAATTAGGCACAAAACTGTAAATCAATCACAACAGAAACCTGACAGATTAATCACACTCACCTGCAGAAAGCTTTCATTGAATCGAAATCCAACATTGAACTTATAAACTCACCGAACATCTCACCTGATTTTTTCCATGCAAAACGTAAACTCACTCAGGTGAACTCACGGGCAAATTTCACTCTCACAGGTAAATTTCACCCACTGCCTTGCGCCAGCTAAACAATCTCAGTTGTAGTTTAAACCTCAAAAGCAACATTAATTGCCGGAATTACACTATCACTCTCATCGCATCAAAGTTGCTACGATATTGAATACGCTGAGTTCAATGTAAATGTCTTAATTCTGGTATACTATTGAATATTATAGCAAAAGCATCCTGAGCTTGAATGGACATGCCATATAGCTCTAAAAATACATGGGATAGGCGAAAAGAAATGTCAGCACCCTCATATATGCCTAAAATACAAAATATTTTGAAAATAATATTTGACCTTGAAATGACCTTGATATGACCTTGAACAAAGAAAACTGAGAAAATCAACAGTTCTTCAGCTTTAACCAATATTGTTTGAATATGTGAGTGAATATGAATTCAGCAATGAAAACTGCATGAAAAAATATTAAATACTAGTGATTTTATAAAGATTTAAAAATTGTGACCTCAAGGTTATGGCCATTATGTAAAGTCTATGGGAAAAAATATTCCAACTCATTCAAGTCAGTATAACTGGCAATGAACTTTAACTATCAATTAGGTCTGGTTTGTTTATTAATGTACACCCTTCTCCTGTAGATTTAAAGTATCAAATACAGTAATATCAATGAACAAATTTTTGCCCGGGGTCTTTTTTTCACAGGGATCAATGAGAAATTCTGCGCATTGGATTATATTGGGCATTGAAAAAAGATGGTAATTCTATGAAAAATCTTCCGGGCAAAAAAGTTTTTCATCACAGACTTATGGAAAAGACATTATTTTTTAGCAAAATATATGTACAAAGAGAGATAAACCAGACCTAATGCATATATTTGAAATTTAAGCATATTCTAATACAATATATAGCTATTTCTGAGATTTTTTACATTTTTAGAGGCTAAACCCCACACTGATAGCCTCTTTGTACCCATAAAGCATTGTACTTTATTAAACTCGGATAGTAGACTGTAATAATAATGTGAATCAAACTACACATAAAAAACAATTCTTATTCACAAATAAGACAGGATTTTATAACTAATATTTGATTAATCAGAAATATTTATAATTTTACCCACTGCAACTACAGTTGGACCCTACCAGTGCTAACGAAATGACCACTTAGGCTTGCCCTGGCATATTGCGTAGTCACTCTCTTGGTGGAAATCACGATCACCGCCTGTTCTGGTAAAAACTAAAAAGCCAGAACAGGTATAAATCTCTTTACCCTAGAAGTTAAATCAAGTACCAAGTTGTACCCTTGGACTGTGAACTAAACTAATCACTTTGGGTTGAGATACTTAATTTGAGTACCACATTGTACCCTTGGACTCCACAAGAAAACTAGCACAAAATAGCAGCACATAAATTCTCCCTATCTGCTCTCCCGTATCCGCTGCATTTTCAGAGCGCTACGATCGAATTTCACCTCGATTGTTGCACTGGGTACTTCCGGTCCAATTATACACCAGTCAAAACAAACGCACGTTATTCCTCCGTCATTTCAATCTGCTAGATAAGTGTGAACAGGTCTTCAACGGTCATCTTATGTTCACTAATTGATTAATCATGTTCCAATGTAAATAAACTGAACTGCAATTTCAAAAGTATGTGCTGCATGTGTCCTGAGTGCAGACATTCACTACGTGAGGCCGTGGGCCAAACATGTGCCCCGGAAGTATAGCGTGCAACAAATCGGCCCACAATGCATTGCGAATCAACCGAGCTGACATCTGGTGTTCAATAAACCGGGAGAGCAGATAGCGAGAATTGAGTACCAAATTGTACCCTTGGACTCTAAAGAAAGACCAACAAAATATAGTAATACATTGATTGAGTACCAAATTGTACCCCTGGACTCACAAGATAATTAATACAAAAATAAATACTATTTGCACCAGGTTGTAATGCGCGTGTCTGGCTCATCACTGACAGCATCAATCACAATCTGACTGGTTTCGCTGGAATTACATCCTGGCTCTACCATACTTACTATTGCACAAAAATGGACAAAGAACCCACATTCGCAGTTAAAGCTGTGATAGATGATTTCTATGACAGAAAGACCAAAACTAGATATTATAAAATTTGGTGGGAAGGCTATCAGAAAAAGGACAGTACATACGAACCTGAAAGAAATATAAACAATATTTTGTTAGAAAATTATAATAGAAAGAAATATGGTGTATTATCAGCAAAAAAATCACAAGACTAACAGTATCCAATCATTATCATTACAGATGTCTTCCAAAACTGTAAACAAGACCAGACAAGGAACCAAGAGGAGGAACCTTCACCAAAACATGGATTGGATGATAGAGAGCGTGTCTGGCTCATCACTGACAGCATCCATCACAATCTGACTGATTTCGCTGGAATTACATCCTGGGAATGGGAAGTCAATGCTGACATCAAGAGTATTGCTGACCTCATATCTGCGATGAACTCTGACAGTATTAAGCATAAGATGAAAAGCTACACAGCCATTATAATGTGTCTAGGCTTTAGTGAAGTAATGAAGGGAAAAATGGAGAGAAAAGTCTTGTGAAATTGAGGAAATTGCTTACAACATGACCAGGATAGCAACTCGCCCAATATATACCTGTCAACTTCCTCCAGTATCCTCCACCGCCAGCTATCCTAAAATAAATTCACACACAATACTCAATCACCGTATCACTAAACTGAGTACGATGCTGCAACCTGATGACCAACTCAGTGTCATTGAGACACCAAACTCAGTATCTGATGAGCCCACTGACGAGGTTATCAAACCTGGGAGTGATGCCACTCTTATGGATGAACTGGCAAGAAAGTGGATGGACAATCTCTGTATTAAAATCCAGCCAGGGAAAAACAAATTCATGGAGACAATAAGGAACATCTGGGGTGACACTGATGCCAAGGTGAAAAATTCCTCAAATGAAGATGAAGATGAGTCGGATGACGATGATGACGAGATCACTGTCAACTTCTGCAATAAGGATTACCCGAATGAAGAAGTGACGACGATAATACCGAGGGGATCCACACCCAAACTAATGGGATCCGGTGGATCTAACATTAAACGAATCACAAAAGAATCGAAGACCTCTCTGAAGAAGATATCTGATGATGACAGAAACGATGAGGACCAGGTAAAGATACATGGAACTCCCTTAGGTGTCGCCCGAGCAATTGTGGCTATAAGGGAAGTCATAACGGAATTTGAGAGAGAAAGAGATGGTAGCAGAAATGAGATCTGCTATTACATTCAAGAAGGCAAGTGCAAGAAGGGGAATCATTGCAACTTCAAGCACGAAATAACCAAGAAACAGGAAGCAACGACCTTCAAACGCAGTGAACACGACAAAGAAACCTGACAAGCCCCATGAAAGACAGCAGGGCAAAGAGACCTCACAGGTTTTGACATTTGATAGGTGGATGGGAAGCTGAGAACCATAAGTGCAATTTATGTAATCACGATCTTAATGTGTTCTGGAAAATGATTAGTACAGCTGATATCATTTATTGTAAGAACGAGTACAAAAATAAAATCTATAGAAAGTATATGCAATTTTTGAAATCCTTTCTCATGTATGAACCATGTACATGTCAAGATAGTGCTAGTATTGGACAAATTGTTTTTCAGAAAGTTGGATAAATGAACAGAATGAAAATTTCATAAAGAACAAATTAAGAGAAAACAAATATGAACTTGAGCATGTATCACGTGTCCTTAGGTCAGGGGGAGGTCTGGCAGCTATTTATAAAATGGAATTGGAAGTGGAAAATATCTCTCATAATCATATTTTGACAACAATGGAACTCATGGAAACTAAAATTAAAACCAAGACTTGTACCAAGACTTGTACAGTTACCAAGACTTGTACAGTTATCACTATTTATAGACCAAAACCTTCGGACAAAAATCATTACACATATACACAATTCATTGAAGAATTCTCTGAAACTCTATCAGATTACAGTATATATAAACATGATGTAATGTTCACTGGAGACTATAACTTTCATCTAAACAAACCTGATGGGCCGAATGTAATTAGATTTTATAATCTCGACAATCATGTCAAGGAACCAACACATATATTAGGTAACACATTGGAATTATTAATAGCAGACATCAACAGTAATATCATAATGAATCATATAGTCGATGAAAAACTATCAGATCATAGCATAATAAAGATAGACCTGAACATGTTAAACATAACTAAAAGTAAAAAAAAGAATATCGTACAGAAATTCTTAAAAAATGAACCTGAACGATTTCAAAAAGGACATTGAAGAAAAACTTGCATATGATGGGTCTTATGGTGAAAATGACCTTCTGACTAAGTATAACAAATTAACCACCATTCTAGATAAGCATGCGCCCACTGTAGAAAGAACTGTCCGAGTTAGGACGCCAGCCCCTTGGTTATCAGCTGACATTGAAACTGAAAAGAGAATAAAAAGAAAATTAGAAAGAAAACATAAAAAGTCTGGGCTGGAAGTTGACAAAATACAATATCGAATACAATGAAACAAATACAACAATATGATCAAGCAGTCGAGAAGCAAATACTTTAGATAAATTCACACCACTGACTCAAATTGAAGTGGGAAAACTGATTAAAGAGGCAGCAAAGAAGTCATGTGAACTTGACCCCATACCCACAAGGCTTCTCAATGAATGCATTGACCACCTACTCCCGCTAATAACGGCAATAATAAATAAGTCAATTACATTGGGCAATATGCCGAATGACCTTAAAATAGCTATCATCAGACCACTAATAAAAAAGCTAGGACTGGAGCTTATAAAAAAGAACTATAGGCCTGTATCTAACTTGGCATACCTATCTAAGCTCATTGAAAAGAGCCATAGCAAAACAATTTGTCAGTCACCTGGTAAAAAATAACATCCAAAGCATGTTTCAATCGGCATACAAGGAATTTCATAGCACAGAAACTGCACTGTTGAAAGTTCAAAATGACATATTGCTAGAACTAGATAACAGAAGGACTGTGATGCTAGTACTTCTAGACCTGTCAGCTGCCTTCAATACCATTGATCATGAAATTCTATTGAATCGGCTAAAACAGAGATGTGGTATTAGAGATTAGGCATTCAAAGGGTTCAAATCGTACCTATCTAATAGGAAGCAATGCGTAACCATTGAAGGGAAAAGGTCAGAAAACAAGACCATTAAGTATGGGGTACCTCAAGGCTCGGTCCTGGGGCCCTTACTTTTTACTGCCTACATGGAACCTCTGACTGACATCATTGATGAATATGACCTAAAACATCATATTTATGCTGATGACACCCAAATTTACATCAGCATGGATCCTAAATCACAAAATGAAAAACCTAATTCCATAAAAAATATAGAGGAATGCATTGATAAAGTTAAAGCTTTCCTGATTGAAAATGAAATAAAGATAAATGATGGAAAAACGGAAATGCTAATATGTGGGAAAAATGCTGCGTTCAGAGAGGAAGAACTACTTCAATCAATAAAAGTTGGGGAATCGATTAACCCCAGATTAGACAAAGTAATGGATCTTGACATTATCCTGGACAAGGAGCTTACAATGAAACACCAAATTAAGAAAATGTGCAAAAATGGCTACTATCATGTTAAGAACTTATCGCAAGCAAGGTGCTGCCTGGATGAAAAAACGGCTAACACCCTGGCCCATGCCTTCATAACCTCTACTCTAGACTATGGTAACTCACTACTGGCTGGGATGCCTAAATGTGAACTAGCCAAGTTTTAAAAACTACAGAACTCAGCTGCAAGGGTCGTGGGTAAATTTAAAAAATCAGATCATATCACTCAGAAGCTGATGGACTTGCATTGGCTCCCAGTGGAGGCAAGAATAGTTTTTTAAATTGCCTTATTAACATGGAAAGCCCAACATAACCGAGCTCCAGGATATTTGAAAAATTTACTAATATCAAAAACTTGAGAAAAAACTCTGCGATCCCATGAGAAAAATGAGTACTTGATTCCAAGGATGAATTCAAGAACATATGGTGACAGAGCCTTCGCAGTATATTCACCTAAAATTTGGCATCTGTGAGAAGCTGTGAAAAAATAGATATATTCAAGAAACAATTAAAAACACATTTATATAAAACATACTACATGCGCCATGAGCAGACCAAGTCTTAAATAGCGCTATATAAATTATTATTATTATTATTATTATTATTATTATTATTATTATTATTATTATTATTATTATTATTATTATTATTATTATTATTATTATTATTATTATTATTATTATTATTATTATTATTATTATTATTATTATTATTATTATTATTATTATTATTATTATTATTACTATTATTATTATTATTACTTTTATTACTATTATTACTATTATTACTATTATTACTATTATTATTATTATTATTATTATTATTATTATTACTATTACTATTACTATTATTATTATGATTATTATTATTATTATTATTATTATTAATTATTATTATTATTATTATTATTATTATTATTATTATTATTATTATTATTATTTATTATTATTATTATTATTATTATTATTATTATTATTATTATTATTATTATGATTATTATGATTATTATGATTATTATTATGATTATGATTATGATTATGATTATGATTATTATGATTATTATTATTATTATTATAGTATTATTATTATTATTATTATTATTATTATTATTATTATCATCATCATCATCATCATCATCATCATCATCATCATCATCATCATCATCATCATCATCATCATCATCATCATCATCATCATCATCATCATCATCATCATCATCATCATCATCATCATCATCATCATCATCATCATCATCATCATCATCATCATCATCATCATCATCATCATCATCATCATCATTATTAAATTTGCATCGGCTCCCGGCTCCCGTTCCCTGATAGGATTGAGTACACTTTTAATTGTTTGGAAAACTCAAAACAACATGGCTCTCATCTATTTAAAGGGCCTTCTAAACCGCAAGGTAAATTATCGTAATCATAGTTCTCATAAAAACTAGATCTATTTATTCCGAGGTCCAAACTCACATGTTATGCTGATAGAGCTTCTTATGGCATCAGGCCTTGGAGTAACCAGCCCAAAATGGCATCCCCTTATTGGGCCTTGTTGTGGGACCACACTGATGAAAATTAACAATACACATATGGCACAAACCAAACATTAACATACTAACATTAACATACTTAACATACTAAAAGGTCTCCTTTTTACAATTTCAAATGCAAAGCATTGCAAAAGTCCCAAAACAGCTCTAGAAAATGGTGACTATTTTGTTGATTGAGATTGAGAGGAAATCCAGGCAGACAATCTAAAGAAATTTTGAGTGTTGGCCATAGGTCCAATTGTTCTGGTAATAATGGCTCATAACAACCTCAATGATACGGAAGGGGTGATAAGATGCCCAGATTACCTGTAATTTCTGAAGAGGAGACAGTGGTTTAACAAAGGATCAAGATGTTCCAATCCGTTTTTTTATTAAAAAGAATAATGCAATAAATAAATATGTTCATATGTTCACATCTAAGATAGGACAGCTTCCCACATCAATTAAGGTTGGATATTTAAATCTCAAAGTTGATGTTTATGTTACAAACACCCTGTGCTGCTTCAAATGGTCGGAGATATTGACATTGATATGATTAATGTAAAAGGAATGTAACATGTCCAATATGTTCCGACCAGCATAGTGGTGAAGATTGTCAAGCGATCACCCATCATATTCTTGGAATTGTCCTTTTTCAATAAAAGATGATACACCATACTGAAAACATATCCTCTCCAAAGGCATAAAAGCATGCAGAAGGTTTTAACACTTCAAAAATGTGCTATGCTCGTAATCTAAAGACCAAAATCAATATCAATTCAGACTGAAATCACCTGACCAATCAACAGATCTGGCTTAATTCTATTCAAAAGCAGTTCCGAATAAGCAGGCTGTTATAAATAAATTAATAGATGCAAATATACAGAATACAGTATAATAGATGTGATATTATAAACAGGCTGCTGCTATTGCTAGGTGAGAGTTAAACTGGTTTATATATGTTTGTAGCTATATTTTATTTGTTATGAGGGTATGTTTTGTGTGAAATTCCTAAAGCCCATATCTTGCACCAGTGATTAAATAATCCATATCCAACATAACAGTAGGACAATCACAGAACTCAGAAGGAATTACTTTCTTCCTATGCCAGAATTTTCAAAACAGTACAGGAAACCTGGTCAACTATCAAAATGAGTTCCCATTTCATTAAAACTTTCTTGTCATGAAATCACACTTTATGATATTCATTTTAAAAAATAAAACTATTGATTTATTATTTAAAAATCACAATGGAAATTTCTTTGATATATTGAAAGCTTTATTGTGGGACACAAGTGTATTTGAAAGACTATACAAAGAGACAAAAGAAAGGACAATGATGTGGTTATGATGACTCCTATGTCACAGGCCACGTGCAAATCGAACATGGATCAACCTCGTCATGGATCTGGCGCGTGCCTATATAAGAAGGCTGCACAGCAGCTGCATGCTGGTTCGGGCTCGTGCATTCAGAGATGGAGAACAGACGCACGAGACGCCAGACGCTGAGGACCGCAATGTGGCCACCACCAGGCGCGGCCCCTGGCCGGAGGGCTCCATTGTCGGTAACCCACACCCAGCTATATTTGCACTTACGCCATGCCATATACCGAGCCTGACTGTGTATGTATGTGTTGTACGCTACCCTAATAAAGACAACTATTGTACACTGTACATACGGAGTCTGCAGTTATCCTTGTTCCCCATGTGAGATAGGCATAGTAGGCAGATAGGTATTGGCCCGCAAATCACAGCCAGCGAGTATTCATTCCCTCGGTTAGCCAAGACATTCCCCCGTTGCTAAACATAATTTTTTTAACTCGTCATAATATGTCACTTAATTCGTCGTAATATGTCACTACTCCAAGATTTCTTTTATAATGTCAAAATGTTAAAGAGAAAATGTTCTACAGATTGTGGCACCATAATCAAGTAGATTTTCCAACAATTTTGTTAAAGTGATCTTAACAATATTTACTGTGAATAGACTAGTCATGGCATCCACTCCCTAAATAACTTGCCCTTTCCTAAGGATATTTTATTTGCATTTTCAACATTTTTGAGCAGCTTAGGGGCAGTTTTTAGGTCGTGGAGTACTTCAGTAAAAAAAATCTGGTTTTTAAATTCTCACTGTTTGCATAATAATCTTGGAGGAACATTTATTGAAACCTCACCATAAATATTTCTTACTTATTTTTGAATATGAATGCATGGTTAGTTCAACTTTTAAAGTTGTACATTTCTGGTAAATTAAGGACAAAAATTTTAATTTGATCATAAGAAATCTCCAAATGTTTGTAACAGTAAAAATGTCAAGAAACATCACCTGGTAAAAACACTCCTGAGACAGTGAAAAATCACTTCCGACAATAGACAAAAAGTGGAGGGCGAAATGTAGTCACGTGGTCTTAACCAGTCTCAACATTGGCGGCCATTTCAATTCTGAGGAAGCTAAAATTCTTGGACATTTAAATGTGTGTTATCTAACTTAAAACTGGATAAAACGAATGTTTTACAACTGGATATTGAAGAAAACAGATTAGCCTTTGTATACAATCAGCCCATGTAATCAGTGAGTAGGTAATTTGGACACCTGCAGTGTGTGTTTACCACGCGCAGCCCAGTGGGCAGCGCTAGGGCAGATGAAATTAGCCGTGAAATGGCCGCCGGACCCAAAATAAACAAAAGGCAAATTCACTGCTAGAGATTCTCAAGCTATGAATAGACCTAACTAGAACAGATCGGATTAGAATAAATTCGTTTAGATTAGAATCAGTTCGTTAGAATAGATTAGATGAGAACAGATTGGAAAAGATTAGAAATAAAATATTAAATGAGATCATTATCTAATTAGATTAGTATAGATCAGTTTTAGAATAGATCAGTTTTAGATTAGATCGGTTTTAGAATAGATCAGTTTTAGAATAGATCAGTTTTAGAATGGATTGATTTTAGAATAAATTAGTTTTAGAATAAATCGGTTTTAGAAGAGATCAGTTGTAGAATAGATTTAGTTTAGAATAAGATTAGTTTTAGAATAGATTAATTTAAATTAGATAATTTGAAAATTAGATCAGATTAAATAAAATTACAATAGTTTTCATTAATATTTTCGCGAAGAAGACAAAAGTATCTTATCATTTTATATTTATTTTAAAAACTGGATCTTAAATGGTTTTAATGGAGTGAAAAATCAAACATTGAAAACAAATCGAAACATGAATGACATTTTTCGATTTATGCACTTTCGAAATATATATTGTAATGTACATGTGAATTTGAAAATTAAAAGGTCTCAAGAGACGTGTGAAAAGAGAGAGGGCTTGGAAACCACAGCTTTGACGAAGATCAAGCTCATATTCCTCAATATAATGAACTATTCATGTAATGAATTATTCACTTGTGTTACACAAATGGACCTGAGATCTAATATCGTGACATAGTATATGCCAAAGCAATATCTGTTTATGTATACAGCTCTCAGGGCAGTAATAAATATATGTTATAATATAGACTATATGACTGATGACCTCGGCTTCACGTTATAATATATGACTATATGACTATATGACTGATGACCTCGGCTTCACCTTATAATAGACTATATGACTATATGACTGATGACCTCGGCTTCACGTTATAATATATGACTATATGACTGATGACCTCGGCTTCACGTTACATGCTTCACATGTTTCCTCTTCAAAAAATGCACGCAAAGAGAAAAACACAAATAGGCATAGCGGAATAGGTATACGACGTCCTGAAAACGGAAAATGTATGAGTGTGAAGAAAGATCTCATCATTGCTACTTCAAATGCCCAGAGCCTAGGAAATAAAACAGATTTTGTTAATATGTATATGAATGAACATGGCATTGATGTTTTCTGTATAACTGAATATTGGATTAATGATCTAAATGAAAAATTGATAACTGATGATTTCAAAGAAAATAATTATGACATTGAACATGTACCTCGTCTTAATAGGTCTGGTGGTGGTATAGCAGCGGTCTACAGGGAGGAACTAGACCTGGAAAAAATAGATCATAATCATGAGGTTATCACGTTTGAAATGATGGAGATAAAAATAAAAAACATGTCCAAGATCTGTACAATAGTAATTATATACAGACCTGAACCATCGGAAAAAAACAAATATACATATGCACAATTTTTCGAAGAATTTGCAGATCTTCTGTCATTTTACGGCACATACAACCATGATGTAGTTTTCACAGGAGATTATAACTTCCATCTAAACAAACCTGATATGCCGAATGTTATTAAATTCAATGAAATTCTGGATTTATACAATCTAAAAAGTTGGATTAAAGAACCAACACACATTATGGGAAACACGCTTGATTTATCAATATCAAACGCACATAGCAATATTATAAACGGGCATCTAGTTGATCGGATCACAGTATAATTAGGGCCTGCTTACATATGAAAATTGGTGTTACAAAGAAGAAGAAAATATCATATAGAAATTTTAAGAAGATAAAACTAAATGAGTTTATAACTGATGTGAATGAAAAATTCGGTGATAATAAATCATATAAGGAATGTGATCTTGATGATCTGCTTTTCAAATATGAAAAGCTGACTGAAGTACTTGACAAGCATGCCCTAGTAATTGAAAAGGTGATTAGCATTAGGAAACCAGCTCCTTGGCTAACAGACGGTATCCATGCCGAAAAAAGGAAAAAGAGAAAATTATAACCAAAGACATCGGCAAAATGGACTTGAAATCCACTGTTTCTAGAAACACTACGCACTGACCATCATATTGAAGTTTCCCCAGTAATTAAACTCGACTTCCGGCGATTGAATGTTGCACTTATGACCAATGTCATCGTCTTTCCCAGTCATAATGTCTGTAAATGCAAATCCGGGGGTTATCTGTAGCGTTTTTTCATCACTTTTTTACCCGATATCAAACATGACAACGTGAAATGGCATTAAGGAGAGTCCAAGTGATGACGTCATGGAAACGCAAAGGGAGAATCTTCATATGACGTCAGAAGGACCACAACGTTGTAGAGCTTCTGATCGTTGCTGTTACTCCTATAATTAGACTGACCCACTTTCACCTGTTTGCGCAAACTCGTAAACAATGGCGAAACGCTGCTGAGACCAGGAAAAGACAAAGAAATTTTTTCTAACAAGCCTAAAATCTAAAGTTGAATTAATGGAAACATGGTTCCTTTAAAACCTGTTGCCGGAAAACGAGTTCTATTGGAGTCGGGACTTAAATTGGGAGGGCAGTGCATGGTATTCATGAAAACAGTGGATTTCTAGTCCATTTTGCCGATGTCTTAGGGTATAGAGCGAAAACATAAAAAATCCGGACTAACCAGAGACAAAATTGAATTTTGGAAACAACGGAACAAATTCAACGCAATGCTTAAAAAAGCCAGATCTGACTATTTCTCTGATAAGATTGATTCCGAAAAATCAGACCTAAAAAAAACTTTTTAAAATACTAAACAAACTATTACACACTAAAGAGGAAACTCCCTTCCCTAAAAATAGTGATAGGAAGGAATTAGCAACCGAATTTAATAATTTCTTTTTAGAAAAAATCTCGGATATAAGGAAAAATATGGATATGATAAACCAAAATTCATCTCTAATAGTCGAGGAGCCAAAATACAAAAACACGCTAAATAATTTTAAGCCACTTAGCGAAAATGAAGTAGGAAAACTACTGATGGAAGCAGCAAAGAAATCATGTGAATTGGACCCCATTCCAACATGGCTTCTAAATGAGTGCAAGTCAGAGTTACTGCCATTAATAACTGAGATTATTAACAAATCAATTACTCTTGGTACAATGCCGGAAAAGCTAAAAGAAGCCATAGTTAGACCATTGATAAAAAAATTGGGGATGGAATTGCTCAAGAAAAACTATAGGCCAGTATCGAATCTGGCCTATCTCTCAAAACTGATTGAAAGGGCGGTCGCAAAACAATTTACTGGTCATTTGGTCAGTAACGGTATTCGAAGCATGTTCCAGTCGGCATACAAGGAATTTCACAGTACAGAGACTGCCCTACTGAGGGTACAAAATGATATCTTGATGGAGATAGACAATAACAAAGTAGTTATGCTTGTCTTACTAGACCTCTCAGCGGCCTTTGACACTATTGACCATGGAATACTTCTAAATAGACTGGAAAAAAGATGTGGTATTAGGGGTACTGCATTAAATTGGTTTAGATCCTATTTATCCAATAGAAGACAATGTGTAACAATTGATGGAAAAATATCTGATAAAATGGACATTGAGTATGGGGTACCGCAAGGTTCGGTCCTTGGCCCCATTTTATTTACTACCTATATCGAACCACTAGCTGACATAATTGAGGGCTATGGGATGAATTATCACGTCTACGCTGATGACACCCAGCTCTACATCAATCTGGATCCGAAATCCACTGATAATATGGAGAAATCTACTAAGAAAATGGAAGAATGTATAAGCAAAATCAGGATATTTCTGTTAGACAACAAAATGAAATTAATGATGGCAAAACTGAAATGATTATGTGTGGCAAATACCATTATCAACGGAATGAATGTATTCCTGGCAAAATAATGGTAGGGGACTCGGAAATTCCAAGATCACATAAAGTAAAAGATTTGGGTGTAATTATTGACCAGGAGGTGACAATGAAAAATCAAATTAAGAAAATGTGCAAAACTGGATACTTCCATGTCAGAAATCTGGCCAGAATAAGGAATTGCTTGAATGAGAAAACGGCAAACACTGTCGCGCATGCATTCATCACCTCTACACTTGATTATGGCAACTCACTACTGGCTGGCATGCCCAAATGTGATCTGTTAAAATTACAGAGATTACAGAACTCTGCAGCCAGAGTTGTGGGAAAATTGAACAAACAAGATCACATAACTCCGAAATTGATGGATCTACACTGGCTGCCAGTCACAGCTAGAATTGACTTTAAGATAGCCTTGCTCACATGGAAGATACAGAATGGCTTTGCCCCAGACTATCTGTCAAGTTTAATAATACCTAAAACTAGTGAGAGGAACATGCGGTCAAATGATAAGAATGAATTTTTAATCCCAAAAACAAATTCAAAAATGTATGGGGATCGTGCATTTGCCTCGTATGCGCCAAAGGTATGGAATGCCCTGCCCCTGAAAACGAAAACCTGTAAAACAATTGAAAGTTTTAAAAAACATTTAAAAACATATCTATATATAAAACACTACCAACCGGAGTGCTATGAGCGGACCTAGTCTGAAATGGCGCTATATAAATTATTTATTATTATTATTATTATTATTATTATTATTATTATTATTATTATTATTATTATTATTATTATTATTATTATTATTATTATTATTATTATTATTATTATTATTATTATTATTATTATTATTATTATTATTATCATTATCATTATCATTATCATTATCATTATCATTATTATTATTATTATTATTATTATTATTATTATTATTATTATTATTATTATTATTATTATTATTATTATTATTATTATTATTATTATTATTATTATTATTATTATTATTATTATTATTATTATATTATTATTATTATAATAACATACTCTATACTATATTGATCAGAGACGACAAGGGCTAATGTGTATATGTCTGTTATTTGTGTAGATGTATTTCATTCGTACTTTTGTGATCTTTGTTTTTGAGTGGGTTTGCAGCATGTGCGTATTGTTTACTTGCAGCTCACTGCACGTGCTCGTCAATGACGTCTATGATTTACGGCAACTTCAAAATGATGAGAAAATATGAATATCATTTTCAAAAAGGAAACTGTATACAGATCCTTTTTTTGAAAAAAAGACTTTTTTGTTATCTAGTTTAAGCCCATAATGAAGGGTTTCATTGGGTGGGCCCATACACATCTTAAGATAATTCTGATTTTCATCCCACATCTTCAATGCATCGAAAATAATTATTTCACTTCTTGCATAATTTCGGCCTGATGCCTGGTTTTCCAATAGGTGTTATTTTCGAGTTATGTTTTACATTTATGAAATTGCATATCCAAAACATTACAGATTTAAGATTACGTTTCTCACCATGTTATGTGCATGCAATTGCAGCTTACAATATGTTCTTATGAAATCAAAAGCAAACGTTCATACTTGTTATATTCATGATATATGAAACAATGCTGCAAAACAAAGAGGCTTGAACAGGAGAGATAGTACTGTAGTACATTATGTGGTGGTGGTGAACCAATACAGTGATAATAGCATCTATTGGAAGATGCCAAATGATTAATATTGTCAGAATTTCCCCTTGACGATATGAAAACATTGATTGAAAACAATATTGTTTTCATTATATTCCATGTGATCATGAGTTGCCATGGATTATTTTCAATCACAAGATAATTATTTATTTAACAAAGTTCAGTGTTTTTTCCCCAAATATATTTTCATAATTTATTTAGCGGGACATCGATTTGTAATTGATGTAATTTACTTCATATAAGCATCATATAACTAATGATAAGTGAACAATGTGGATATTTTGGTAGACGAAGGGTGAAAAGTAAAGAAATAACATCCAAACTTAGTTAACAAGGTATTTGTAGTTCATTGCAGCCTATTGGAAATGTCATTATAATATTTAGATTCAGGAGGGTGAATTTGATAATATACAGAGGACCTATTTGAGTTTATAGACATGAACTTATATAATATGACAGACGCAAGCATATCTATTCCATCAAATAACACAGAAGTTCCTAGTCTTGACTGTGATTTGTCATCTGACACCAGATATCATGTAAGTCTTATTGTTTTCTACGTTCTACGACTGTTGGAGAGTCTCCTTGCTATTGTGGGAAACAGCCTTACTATCATTGCCATCGTCAAATACAGGAAGCTGCAGACTTGTACCAACTATCTTGTTGCCAGCCTCGCATTGGGAGATATAACCTCTGGATTATTGTTCACATTTAGTATTGCTGAAGATATTTTGGGCATGGAGAGTCCTTCTTGGTTTTATTTGTGCATATTCAAGTCATTTACATTCTGTTTGTCTAATGCAATGAATGTCAGTACTATATTTTTTATAGGACTGGATAGACTGCTGTCCATTGACTGTGCAATATGGCACCGACGTAACCTATTTTACCAACCACACCGGACTCTTTATTTTACAATTAGTTTCTGGGTATTTGTTATTGGTAATATTATAGCTATAGTCACTGTTGGAAGGACAAGTGGTACTATTGGGTATGGATGCACCCTCAAACAGTTTCTACAGCCTATTGTCTATACCACAGGTATTTTATGTCCTTTTGCTTTTTTCTCCTTTGGATCTGTCATTACCTATTCTAGAATTGCTTTCATTGCTATCAAAAAGGAAAGACATAGACAAAAACTAAAGGGTTCAGAGTCCAGCAAACCAACATCTAAGGTCACCAAAATGATGTGTCTCATTATGGGTCTGTATTTCACTTTCTACATCCCAGGAACAGTAACAAGTATGTACGACTACCCATGCCAATCATTTGTCTTTAAGGTCATGTTTTATGGAACACTATTGCTCTTGTATGCAAATTCTGTAGTCAATCCATTTATCTATAGTTGGATGAACAAAGATTTCAATGAAGCTTTCCGTAAACTATTGAAGAGGAAAACCACCTCAGTGTTGCCTAAGAGTGCTCTAGTTGCTGTTGTCAGACTGACAGTACCAGGCACCAAGCGTGCTCAAAAGGGTCAGTCCACTGTGAGTAGCAGTCAGCCGACAAACATAGGTTAATCTAATGTGCAGGAATAAACACAGGATGATTGCCTGTCACTCACAATCTCAATTCAGTCATATCTACGTTATTGTGTGAATTTTACGTTGGACATCCATCTTGCCAGATATTTTGCAAGAGCTGTTTCATCCAAAAACATTTTCATTTCATATTTATGTATTTATTTCTCAATAAACAATTCATGTAATGCACAAATACGACCACGGACCATAGAAAAGTGCAAGCTTTTTAGCACTAGTTTTTCTATCCTGATTCAAACGTTCGGGGATCGATTCTGGGCCATGCCTGCTGGAATCCATGCTATTGTGTCATTCGGCTTGATCGAAAAGACTAGACATTTGAGAAAGCTGATGTCATGTCCTTTGAGAAAGCTGATGTCATGTCAGCCACGGCTGGTAATATCTAGTTGTCAGGAATTTCTCCATTGTGCAGCATAAACAGCATGACTGAGTTCCTCGCCCCACCTGGCGGTCACACAGAGACAGACACCTTGCTGCCGAGCACCATCCCAACAGCCACATTGTTAGAACGGTTACTAACAACACCAAATCTCTGGGTCCCACAGAAAGAGAACCACTCAATGTCTCAATGTTAGCTTAACAAATTATAAGAATTTGATATGGAGTTAAACATGTTTGCTGGACATATAATAGTCAATTAGGCATTAATATCCGGGGCAAAATCTGTATGATGGAGATTTGGCACTTCCCCTCTGACAAAGTCGTAAATATCTACAAAATACAAAAATCTGTCATATAATATATTCTAAGAGTTATGGCAATGTCAGAAAATTTAAGAGAGTAATCGGGCGTTAAACATGATTTTGGATCATATGTATCTAGGGCAAAGCGAGTGAGTAGAAGACAGTGCCGTAGCTAGGATTGGGTTAGGGGGGTTTCCAAAATTGAAAACCATATGAAATAGTTGAAATCATTGTGTTGAAACTATTAACTACTAAAGGGGGGGGGGTTTCCGGGCAACCCGGAAACCCCCCTAGCTACGGCACTGGAAGATATGCACCTTCTCCTTAGTCAGGAGATATCTAGAAAAAAGCTGTGTTCTAGCACATTCTAAGAGTTGATATTCACATATTGCAAGAGACTATAGGGAGTTATACTGATGAATATTCAATTGAAATGTGATTTGTTTTCAAAGATCCTTCATATCAAGCAAACATGGGCTGCTCTTGCCCTTTCATAAGAGAATAGTATGTCCCATAACTATGACCAATTCCCCATTGATTTTAAATTGATTCTTCTCAAACTTGTTTTCAACATATTACAGTTCTACCAAGAACATGTTTTATTTTTTGTACCTTCTTACAAATACATTAGATCAGTTTCATCGTTTAGAGATTAATAGCAGTAATAGGTTTTACAGTCTGTTTATGGAATGACCATATCTATTGACTGTTTCATCAATGCTGCTTAGTCAGCAATTTCATTTCCTTGACCGTTCTGGATCTACTGATGCATTTCATTATTGTCTAAAATATAGTGTCCATAATATTGTTTTAAATGGTATAGAGTACCTCGTGATATGTAATATGATAAATGTTTGCCCTTCAGTGTGCTGCATTTTTCGCTGCTAATCTAGAATTCCAATAAATAATACCATATTTATTCCAAATTATGTTAACCTTTTTTAAATACTGAATGGGTACAATATAAACTTTTGGTATTTGCATCAAACAATCAAAGTTTAGAAATTTCAATACCCAGGAATACCGCCATGGACTTTAAATGTTAATGTATCTTTGTCAGAGTCACAGAACTACTCTACAACATTCTACAATTACATTAATAAGGAAATAAAATCTATTTTTGCTGGATATCTGTGTTGAGTTTATTTTTTTGTTTGTTTGTTTTGGGTTTTACATCACTTTCAGCATTACTTTAGTAATATATAGTGCAGCCTCAATGAATTGTCATGTCACAGGTCCTTGACATGACAACCCATCTGTTAACAGATTTACAAGGACAACGGATTAACTCTTCATGTGTGAAATCGTATCATGATTTCAATCTCGGCATGGCCGGGGATCGAGCCCACGACCTTTGATCATAGATCATTCAATGAGCACAACGGCCACGAGCCGTGGTAATAATAATAATAATACAATTTATATAGCGCTGATAGCAGATAAATCTGTTCATAGCGCTTCATTCAAAACATGGGTTTTGAATAAATGAGTTTTCAGCTTTTTCTTAAAAGAAGTCAACTGAAATGCAGGTTCTGAGGTCAGTAGGAAGGTCGTTCCATAACTTCGGACCTATTGACGAGAATGCCCTATCACCAATCGTCCTCAGACGGGTCTTAGGAACGCAGAGGTAAGTGCCATCGTTAGATCGTAGGCAACTATCTCGTTTTTTAACTTGTAAGAGATCTTTTATGTAAGACGGTGCCTTGCAGTTTAATGCCTTCCAGACCATTATAATTATTTTAACATCAATTCTAGCGTGTACTGGCAGCCAGTGTAATTCTCTCAGCTTTTCTGAAATATGGCCGAATTTTCTTATCTTTCCTACAACTCTGGCTGATGAGTTTTGTAGATACTTATATATATATGTCTAATATATTGACAATGAATTTACATTCTGTGCATTAATGCATGACGACAGACCTGTAACTCAAGTTACTCCAAGTCTCACTAACGAGCGTGAAGTTCTTTTGATATTTGATATTTGATATTTGACGTGTTTTTCAAAAGGTGTCAAAAAGTATTTATCAGTGTACCCTTTTGGGACATGGTGAAAAAAGTTGTGTAAAAGGATATATATCCTGTCAAAAACGGATATATCCCTTTTCCTGTGACAAATGAGTTTTTCAGTATGAGTAATGGCCTTCTCAACCTTGTAGCATAGTCTTAATCATTTATTATCAATATATTAATGGAGAATAACTGTATACACCTTCATACCCTTTTGGTATTTGGTTAGAAACGTTATGTAAAAGGATAAATATCCTTTAAAACACTAAAATGTACCTTTAGCTATCACAAACACATTTTTTAGCATGATAATGATTCACAAGCATTGTTGCAGAGCCTTCCCAAACATGGATATACTAATAAAGGGTTAGACATACTTGCTAGGCATGTCTAGAACACATCTAGAGACATTAGAAGGAGATGAAAAATATATGAGTAGGAAATATGGCCCTTTTCCCGTGGCAAAATGTGCATATCCAATACAGAACATTCTAAGAGTTGCCGCACTGTCTTCGCAGATTTTGAGGGACTAATGAGGGGTTAGACATACTTGCTAGACATGTCTAGAACATATCTAGTGACATTAGAAGGCGAGGAAAAATATATGAGTAGGAGATATGGCCCTTTTACTCTGCTAAAATTCACATATTTCAACATTTTTTTATTTTTCAAATGCGAACATTCTAAGAGTTACTGCACTGTCTTCGCAGATTTTGAGGGACTAATGAGGGGTCAGACATACTTGCTAGACATGTCTAGAACATATCTAGTGACATGAGAAGACGAGGAAAAATATATGAGTAGGAGATATGGCCCTTTTCCCATGGCAAAATGTGCACATCCAATACAGCACATTCTAAGAGTTGCCGCACTGTCTTCGCAGATTTTGAGGGACTAATGAGGGGTCAGACATACTTGCTAGGCATGTCTAGAACATATCTAATGACATTAGAAGGCGAGGAAAAATATATGAGTTGGAGATATGGCCCTTTTACTCTGCTAAAATTCACATGTTTCAACATATTTTTATTTTTCAAATGCAAACATTCTAAGAGTTGTCGCACTGTCTTCGCAGATTTTGAGGGACTAATGAGGGGTCAGACATACTTGCTAGACATGTCTAGAACATATCTAATGACATTAGAAGGCGAGGAAAAATATATGAGTAGGAAATATGGCCCTTTTCCCTTGGCAAAATGTGCATATCCAATACAGAACATTCTAAGAGTTGCCGCACTGTCTTCGCAGATTTTGAGGGACTAATCAGGGGTCAGACATACTTGCTAGACATGTCTAGAACATATCTAGTGACATTAGAAGGCGAGGAAAAATATATGAGTTGGAGATATGACCCTTTTTCTCTGCTAAAATTCACATATTTCAACATTGTTTTATTTTTAAAATGCGAACATTCTAAGAGTTGCTGCACTGTCTTCGCAGATTTTGAGGGACTAATGAGGGGTCAGACATACTTGCTAGACATGTCTAGAACATATCTAATGACATTAGAAGGCGAGGAAAAATATATGAGTAGGAAATATGGCCCTTTTCCCGTGGCAAAATGTGCATATCAAATGCAGAACATTCCAAGAGTTGCCGCACTGTCTTCGCAGATTTTGAGGGACTAATCAGGGGTTAGACATACTTGCTAGACATGTCTAGAACATATCTAGTGACATTAGAAGGCGAGGAAAAATATATGAGTAGGAGATATGGCCCTTTTACTCTGCTAAAATTCACATATTTCAACATTCTTTTATTTTTCAAATGCGAACATTCTAAGAGTAACTGCACTGTCTTCGCAGATTTTGAGGGACTAATGAGGGGTCAGACATACTTGCTAGACATGTCTAGAACATATCTAGTGACATGAGAAGACGAGGAAAAATATATGAGTAGGATATATGGCCCTTTTCCCATGGCAAAATGTGCACATCCAATACAGCACATTCTAAGAGTTGCCGCACTGTCTTCGCAGATTTTGAGGGACTAATGAGGGGTCAGACATACTTGCTAGGCATGTCTAGAACATATCTAATGACATTAGAAGGCGAGGAAAAATATATGAGTTGGAGATATGGCCCTTTTACTCTGCTAAAATTCACATGTTTCAACATATTTTTATTTTTCAAATGCGAACATTCTAAGAGTTGTCGCACTGTCTTCGCAGATTTTGAGGGACTAATCAGGGGTCAGACATACTTGCTAGACATGTCTAGAACATATCTAATGACATTAGAAGGCGAGGAAAAATATATGAGTAGGAAATATGGCCCTTTTCCCGTGGCAAAATGTGCATATCCAATACAGAACATTCTAAGAGTTGCCGCACTGTCTTCGCAGATTTTGAGGGACTAATCAGGGGTTAGACATACTTGCTAGACATGTCTAGAACATATCTAGTGACATTAGAAGGCGAGGTAAAATATATGAGTAGGAGATATGGCCCTTTTACTCTGCTAAAATTCACATATTTCAACATTTTTTTATTTTTCAAATGCGAACATTCTAAGAGTTGCTGCACTGTCTTCGCAGATTTTGAGGGACTAATGAGGGGTCAGACATACTTGCTAGACATGTCTAGAACATATCTAGTGACATGAGAAGACGAGGAAAAATATATGAGTAGGATATATGGCCCTTTTCCCATGGCAAAATGTGCACATCAAATACAGCACATTCTAAGAGTTGCCGCACTGTCTTCCCAGATTTTGAGGGACTAATCAGTGGTCAGACATACTTGCTAGGCATGTCTAGAACATATCTAGTGACACTAGAAGGCGAGGAAAAATATATGAGTAGGAGATATTGCCCTTTTCCCTTGGCAAAATGTGCATATCCAATACAGCACATTCTAAGAGTTGCCGCACTGTCTTCGCAGATTTTGAGGGACTAATGAGGGGTCAGACATACTTGCTAGACATGTCTAGAACATATCTAATGACATTAGAAGGCGAGGAAAAATATATGAGTAGAAGATATGGCCCTTTTACTCTGCTAAAATTCACATATTTCAAAATTTTTTGATTTTTCAAATGCGAACATTCTAAGAGTTGCCGCACTGTCTTCGCAGATTTTGAGGGACTAATGAGGGGTCAGACATACTTGCAAGACATGTCTAGAACATATCTAATGACATTAGAAGGCGAGGAAAAATATATGAGTAGGAATGGCCCTTTTCCCCAGGCAAAATGTGCATATCCAATACAGAACATTCTAAGAGTTGCCGCACTGTCTTCGCAGATTTTGAGGGACTAATCAGGGGTCAGACATACTTGCTAGACATGTCTAGAACATATCTAGTGACATTAGAAGGCGAGGAAAAATATATGAGTAGGAAATATGGCCCTTTTCCCATGGCAAAATGTGCATATCCAATACAGAACATTCTAAGAGTTGCCGCACTGTCTTCGCAGATTTTGAGGGACTAATGAGGGGTCAGACATACTTGCTAGACATGTCTAGAACATATCTGGTGACATTAGAAGGCGAGGAAAAATATATGAGTAGGAGATATGGCCCTTTTACTCTGCTAAAATTCACCTATTTCAACATTTTTTGATTTTTCAAATGCAAACATTCTAAGAGTTGCCGCACTGTCTTCGCAGATTTTGAGGGACTAATGAGGGGTCAGACATACTTGCAAGACATGTCTAGAACATATATAATGACATTAGAAGGCGAGGAAAAATATATGAGTATGAAATATGGCCCTTTTCCCGTGGCAAAATGTGCATATCCAATACAGAACATTCTAAGAGTTGCCGCACTGTCTTCGCAGATTTTGAGGGACTAATCAGGGGTCAGACATACTTGCTAGACATGTCTAGAACATATCTAGTGACATTAAAAGGCGAGGAAAAATATATGAGTAGGAGATATGGCCCTTTTACTCTGCTAAAATTCACATGTTTCAACATATTTTTATTTTTCAAATACAAACATTCTAAGAGTTGTCGCACTGTCTTCGCAGATTTTGAGGGACTAATGAGGGGTCAGACATACTTGCTAGACATGTCTAGAACATATCTAATGACATTAGAAGGCGAGGAAAAATATATGAGTAGGAAATATGGCCCTTTTCCCGTGGCAAAATGTGCATATCAAATACAGAACATTCCAAGTGTTGCCGCACTGTCTTCGCAGATTTTGAGGGACTAATGAGGGGTCAGACATACTTGCTAGACATGTCTAGAACATATCTAGTGACATTAGAAGGCGAGGAAAAATATATGAGTAGGAGATATGGCCCTTTTCTCATGGCAAAATGTGCATATCCAATACAGCACATTCTAAGAAATGTGCATATCCAATACAGCACATTCTAAGAGTTGCCGCACTGTCTTCGCAGATTTTGAGGGACTAATCAGGGGTCAGACATACTTGCTAGACATGTCTAGAACATATCTAATGACATTAGAAGGCGAGGAAAAATATATGAGTAGGAAATATGGCCCTTTTCCCGTGGCAAAATGTGCATATCAAATACAGAACATTCCAAGAGTTGCCGCACTGTCTTCGCAGATTTTGAGGGACTAATGAGGGGTCAGACATACTTGCTAGGCATGTCTAGAACATATCTAATGACATTAGAAGGCGAGGAAAAATATATGAGTTGGAGATATGGCCCTTTTACTCTGCTAAAATTCACATGTTTCAACATATTTTTATTTTTCAAATACAAACATTCTAAGAGTTGTCGCACTGTCTTCGCAGATTTTGAGGGACTAATGAGGGGTCAGACATACTTGCTAGACATGTCTAGAACATATCTAGTGACATTAGAAGGCGAGGAAAAATATATGAGTAGGAGATATGGCCCTTTTCCCATGGCAAAATGTGCACATCAAATACAGCACATTCTAAGAGTTGCCGCACTGTCTTCGCAGATTTTGAGGGACTAATGAGGGGTCAGACATACTTGCTAGGCATATCTAGAACATATCTAATGACATTAGAAGGCGAGGAAAAATATATGAGTAGGAAATATGGCCCTTTTCCCGTGGCAAAATGTGCATATCAAATACAGAACATTCTAAGAGTTACCGCACTGTCTTCGCAGATTTTACTTGCTAGGCATGTCTAGAACATATCTAATGACATTAGAAGGCGAGGAAAAATATATGAGTTGGAGATATGGCCATTTTACTCTGCTAAAATTCACATGTTTCAACATATTTTTATTTTTCAAATGCAAACATTCTAAGAGTTGTCGCACTGTCTTCGCAGATTTTGAGGGACTAATGAGGGGTCAGACATACTTGCTAGGCATGTCTAGAACATATCTAATGACATTAGAAGGCGAGGAAAAATATATGAGTAGGAGATATGGCCCTTTTACTCTGCTAAAATTCACATATTTCAACATTTTTTGATTTTTCAAATGCGAACATTCTAAGAGTTGCCGCACTGTCTTCGCAGATTTTGAGGGACTAATGAGGGGTCAGACATACTTGCAAGACATGTCTAGAACATATCTAATGACATTAGAAGGCGAGGAAAAATATATGAGTAGGAATGGCCCTTTTCCCGTGGCAAAATGTGCATATCCAATACAGAACATTCTAAGAGTTGCCGCACTGTCTTCGCAGATTTTGAGTGACTAATGAGGGGTCAGACATACTTGCTAGACATGTCTAGAACATATCTGGTGACATTAGAAGGCGAGGAAAAATATATGAGTAGGAGATATGGCCCTTTTACTCTGCTAAAATTCACATGTTTCAACATATATTTATTTTTCAAATACAAACATTCTAAGAGTTGTCGCACTGTCTTCGCAGATTTTGAGGGACTAATGAGGGGTCAGACATACTTGCTAGACATGTCTAGAACATATCTAATGACATTAGAAGGCAAGGAAAAATATATGAGTTGGAGATATGGCCATTTTACTCTGCTAAAATTCACATGTTTCAACATATTTTTATTTTCCAAATGCGAACATTCTAAGAGTTGTCACACTGTCTTCGCAGATTTTGAGGGACTAATGAGGGATCAGACATACTTGCTAGACATGTCTAGAACATATCTAATGACATTAGAAGGCGAGGAAAAATATATGAGTAGGTAATATGGCCCTTTTCCCGTGGCAAAATATGCATATCCAATACAGAACATTCTAAGAGTTGCCGCACTGTCTTCGCAGATTTTGAGTGACTAATGAGGGGTCAGACATACTTGCTAGACATGTCTAGAACGTATCTGGTGACATTAGAAGGCGAGGAAAAATATATGAGTTGGAGATATGGCCCTTTTACTCTGCTAAAATTCACATATTTCAACATTGTTTTATTTTTCAAATGCGAACATTCTAAGAGTTGCTGCACTGTCTTCGCAGATTTTGAGGGACTAATGAGGGGTCAGACATACTTGCTAGGCATGTCTAGAACATATCTAATGACATTAGAAGGCGAGGAAAAATATATGAGTTGGAGATATGGCCATTTTACTCTGCTAAAATTCACATGTTTCAACATATTTTTATTTTTCAAATGCGAACATTCTAAGAGTTGCCACACTGTCTTTGCAGATTTTGAGGGACAAATGAGGGGTCACACATACTTGCTAGTCATGTCTAGAACATATCTAGAGACTTTAAAAGGCGGGGGAAAATATATGAGTAGGATATATGGCCCTTTTCCCTTGGCAAAATGTGCATATCCAATACGGCACATTCTAAGAGTTGTCGCAATGTCTTCGCAGATTTTGAGGGACTAATGAGGGTTAGACATACTTAATAGGCATGTCTAGAACATATCTAGTGACATTAGAAGGCAAGGAAAAATATCTGAGTAGGAGTTATGGCCCTTTTCCCTTGGCAAAATGTGCATATCCAATACGGCACATTCTAAGAGTTGTCGCAATGTCGTCGCAGATTTTGAGGGACTAATGAGGGTCAGACATACTTAATAGGCATGTCTAGAACATATCTAGTGACATTAGAAGGAGAGGAAAAATATATGAGTAGGAAATATGGCCCTTTTCCACTAGCAAAATTAGAAGATCCAAAATGGTACATGTAATGAGATTTTTTTTTTTCAGACTTTCAAAGGGTTTCTGTATTTCCTACTCATATATCTCCTACTCATATATTTTTCCTCGCCTTCTAGTGTCACTAGATATGTTCTAGACATGCCTAGCAAGTATGTCTAACCCCTGATTAGTCCCTCTAAATCTGCGAAGACAGTGCGGCAACTCTTAGAATGTGCTGTATTGGATATGCACATTTTGCATAAAATGGGCCATATTTCCTACTCATATATTTCCTACTCATATATTTTTCCTCGCCTTCTAATGTCACTAGATATGTTCTAGACATGTCTAGCAAGTATGTCTGACCCCTGATTAGTCCCTTAAAATCTGCGAAGATAGTGCGGCAACTCTTAGAGTGTCCTGTATTGGATATGCATATTTTGCCACGGGAAAAGGGCCATATCTCCTACTCATATATTTTTCCTCGCCTTCTAATGTCACTAGATATGTTCTAGACATGTCTAGTAAGTATGTCTGACCCCTGATTAGTCCCTAAAATTCTGCGAAGACATTGCGACAACTCTTAGAATGTGCCGTTTGTCTAGAACATGTCTAGAACATATCTAGTGACATTAAAAGGCGAGGAAAAATATATGAGTAGGAAATATGGCCCTTTTCCCGTGGCAAGACATGTCTAGCAAGTATGTCTGACCCCTCATAAGTCCCTCAAAATCTGCGAAGACAGTGCGGCAACTCTTAGAATGTGCTGTATTGGATATGCACATTTTGCCATGGGAAAAAGGGCCATATCTCCAACTCATATATTTTTCCTCGTCTTCTAATGTCACTAGATATGTTCTAGACATGTCTAGCAAGTATGTCTGACCCCTGATTAGTCCCTCAAAATCTGCGAAGACAGTGCGGCAACTCTTAGAATGTCCTGTATTGGATATGCACATTTTACCACGGGAAAAGGGCCATATCTCCTACTCATATATTTTTCCTCGCCTTCTAATGTCACTAGATATGTTCTAGACATGTCTAGCAAGTATGTCTGACCACTGATTAGTACTTCAAAATCTGCGAAGACAGTGCGGCAACTCTTAGAATGTGCTGTATTGGATATGCATATTTTGCCACGGGAAAAGGGCCATATCTCCTACTCATATATTTTTCCTCGCCTTCTAATGTCACTAGATATGTTCTAGACATGTCTAGCAAGTATGTCTGACCCCTCATTAGTCCCTCAAAATCTGCGAAGACAGTGCGGCAACTCTTAGAATGTGCTGTATTGGATATGCACATTTTGCCAAGGGAAAAGGGCCATATCTCCTACTCATATATTTTTCCTCGCCTTCTAATGTCACTAGATATGTTCTAGACATGCCTAGCAAGTATGTCTGACCCCTCATTAGTCCCTCAAAATCTGCGAAGACAGTGTGGCAACTCTTAGAATGTTCGCATTTGAAAAATCAAAAAATGTTGAAATATGTGAATTTTAGCAGAGTAAAAGGGCCATATCTCCTACTCATATATTTTTCCTCGCCTTGTAATGTCACTAGATATGTTCTAGACATGTCTAGCAAGTATGTCTGACCCCTGATTAGTCCCTCAAAATCTGCGAAGACATTGCGACAACTCTTAGAATGTGCTGTATTGGATATGCACATTTTGCCAAGGGAAAAGGGCCATATCTCCTACTCATATATTTTTCCTCGCCTTCTAATGTCACTAGATATGTTCTAGACATGCCTAGCAAGTATGTCTGACCCCTCATTAGTCACTCAAAATATGCAAAGACAGTGCGACAACTCTTAGAAGGTTTGCATTTGAAAAATGAAAAAATGTTGAAATATGTGAATTTTAGCAGAGTAAAAGGGCCATATCTCCTACTCATATATTTTTCCTCGCCTTCTAATGTCACTAGATATGTTCTAGACATGCCTAGCAAGTATGTCTGACCCCTCATTAGTCCCTCAAAATCTGCGAAGACATTGCAACAACTTTTAGAATGTGCCGTATTGGATATGCACATTTTGCCACGGGAAAAGGGCCATATTTCCTACTCATATATTTTTCCTCGCCTTCTAATGTCACAAGATATGTTCTAGACATGTCTAGCAAGTATGTCTGACCCCTCATTAGTCCCTCAAAATCTGCGAAGACAGTGCGGCAACTCTTAGAATGTTCACATTTGAAAAATCAAAAAATGTTGAAATATGTGAATTTTAGCTGAGTAAAAGGGCCATATCTCCTACTCATATATTTTTCCTCGCCTTCTAATGTCACTAGATATGTTCTAGACATGTCTAGCAAGTATGTCTGACCACTGATTAGTACTTCAAAATCTGCGAAGACAGTGCGGAAACTCTTAGAATGTGCTTTATTGGATATGCACATTTTGCCACGGGAAAAGGGCCATATTTCCTACTCATATATTTTTCCTCGCCTTCTAATGTCACTAGATATGTTCAAGACATGCCTAGCAAGTATGTCTGACCCCTCATTAGTCCCTCAAAATCTGCGAAGACAGTGCGGCAACTCTTAGAATGTTCGCATTTGAAAAATAAAAAAATGTTGAAATATGTGAATTTTAGCAGAGTAAAAGGGCCATATCTCCTACTCATATATTTTTCCTCGCCTTTTAATGTCACTAGATATGTTCTAGACATGTCTAGCAAGTATGTCTGACCCCTGATTAGTCCCTCAAAATCTGCGAAGACATTGCGACAACTCTTAGAATGTGCTGTATTGGATATGCACATTTTGCCAAGGGAAAAGGGCCATATCTCCTACTCATATATTTTTCCTCGCCTTCTAATGTCACTAGATATGTTCTAGACATGCCTAGCAAGTATGTCTGACCCCTCATTAGTCACTCAAAATATGCAAAGACAGTGCGACAACTCTTAGAAGGTTTGCATTTGAAAAATGAAAAAATATTGAAATATGTGAATTTTAGCAGAGTAAAAGGGCCATATCTCCTACTCATATATTTTTCCTCGCCTTCTAATGTCACTAGATATGTTATAGACATGCCTAGCAAGTATGTCTGACCCCTCATTAGTCCCTCAAAATCTGCGAAGACATTGCGACAACTTTTAGAATGTGCCGTATTGGATATGCACATTTTGCCAAGGGAAAAGGGCCATATCTCCTACTCATATATTTTTCCTCGCCTTCTAATGTCACTAGATATGTTCTAGACATGTCTAGCAAGTATGTCTGACCCCTCATTAGTCCCTCAAAATCTGCAAAGACAGTGCGGCAACTCTTAGAATGTTCACATTTGAAAAATCAAAAAATGTTGAAATATGTGAATTTTAGCTGAGTAAAAGGGCCATATCTCCTACTCATATATTTTTCCTCGCCTTCTAATGTCACTAGATATGTTCTAGACATGTCTAGCAAGTATGTCTGACCCCTGATTAGTCCCTCAAAATCTGCGAAGACATTGCGACAACTCTTAGAATGTGCCGTATTGGATATGCACATTTTGCCAAAGTAAAAGGGCCATATCTCCTACTCATATATTTTTCCTCGCCTTCTAATGTCACTAGATATGTTCTAGACATGCCTAGCAAGTATGTCTGACCCCTCATTAGTCCCTCAAAATCTGCGAAGATAGTGCGGCAACTCTTAGAATGTGCTGTATTGGATATGCACATTTTGCCACGGGAAAAGGGCCATATTTCCTACTCATATATTTTTCCTCGCCTTTTTATGTCACTAGATATGTTCTAGACATGTCTAGCAAGTATGTCTGACCCCTCATTAGTCCCTCAAAATATGCGAAGACAGTGCGACAACTCTTAGAAGGTTTGCATTTGAAAAATGAAAAAATGTTGAAATATGTGAATTTTAGCAGAGTAAAAGGGCCATATCTCCTACTCATATATTTTTCCTCGCCTTCTAATGTCACTAGATATGTTCTAGACATGCCTAGCAAGTATGTCTGACCCCTCATTAGTCCCTCAAAATCTGCGAAAACATTGCGACAACTTTTAGAATGTGCCGTATTGGATATGCACATTTTGCCAAGGGAAAAGGGCCATATCTCCTACTCATATATTTTTCCTCGCCTTCTAATGTCACTAGATATGTTCTAGACATGTCTAGCAAGTATGTCTGACCCCTCATTAGTCCCTCAAAATCTGCGAAGACAGTGCGGCAACTCTTAGAATGTTCACATTTGAAAAATCAAAAAATGTTGAAATATGTGAATTTTAGCAGAGTAAAAGGGCCATATCTCCTACTCATTAATTTTTCTTCGCCTTCTAATGTCACTAGATATGTTCTAGACATGTCTAGCAAGTATGTCTGACCCCTCATTAGTCCCTCAAAATCTGCGAAGATAGTGCGGCAACTCTTAGAGTGTCCTGTATTGGATATGCATATTTTGCCACGGGAAAAGGGCCATATCTCCTACTCATATATTTTTCCTCGCCTTCTAATGTCACTAGATATGTTCTAGACATGTCTAGTAAGTATGTCTGACCCCTGATTAGTCCCTAAAATTCTGCGAAGACATTGCGACAACTCTTAGAATGTTCCGTTTGTCTAGAACATGTCTAGAACATATCTAGTGACATTAAAAGGCGAGGAAAAATATATGAGTAGGAAATATGGCCCTTTTCCCGTGGCAAGACATGTCTAGCAAGTATGTCTGACCCCTCATAAGTCCCTCAAAATCTGCGAAGACAGTGCGGCAACTCTTAGAATGTGCTGTATTGGATATGCACATTTTGCCATGGGAAAAAGGGCCATATCTCCAACTCATATATTTTTCCTCGCCTTCTAATGTCACTAGATATGTTCTAGACATGTCTAGCAAGTATGTCTGACCCCTGATTAGTCCCTCAAAATCTGCGAAGACAGTGCGGCAACTCTTAGAATGTCCTGTATTGGATATGCATATTTTGCCACGGGAAAAGGGCCATATCTCCTACTCATATATTTTTCCTCGCCTTCTAATGTCACTAGATATGTTCTAGACATGCCTAGCAAGTATGTCTGACCCCTCATTAGTCCCTCAAAATATGCGAAGACAGTGCGACAACTCTTAGAAGGTTTGCATTTGAAAAATGAAAAAATGTTGAAATATGTGAATTTTAGCAGAGTAAAAGGGCCATATCTCCTACTCATATATTTTTCCTCGCCTTCTAATGTCACTAGATATGTTCTAGACATGCCTAGCAAGTATGTCTGACCCCTCATTAGTCCCTCAAAATCTGCGAAGACAGTGTGCAACTCTTAGAATGTTCGCATTTGAAAAATGAAAAAATGTTGAAATATGTGAATTTTAGCAGAGTGAAAGGGCCATATCTCCTACTCATATATTTTTCCTCGCCTTCTAATGTCACTAGATATGTTCTAGACATGTCTAGCAAGTATGTCTGACCCCTGATTAGTCCCTCAAAATCTGCGAAGACAGTGCGGCAACTCTTAGAATGTCCTGTATTGGATATGCATATTTTGCCACGGGAAAAGGGCCATATCTCCTACTCATATATTTTTCCTCGCCTTTTAATGTCACTAGATATGTTCTAGACATGCCTAGCAAGTATGTCTGACCCCTCATTAGTCCCTCAAAATCTGCGAAGACAGTGTGGCAACTCTTAGAATGTTCGCATTTGAAAAATCAAAAAATGTTGAAATATGTGAATTTTAGCAGAGTAAAAGGGCCATATCTCCTACTCATATATTTTTCCTCGCCTTCTAATGTCACTAGAAATGTTCTAGACATGCCTAGCAAGTATGTCTGACCCCTCATTAGTCCCTCAAAATCTGCGAAGACATTGCGACAACTCTTAGAATGTGCCGTATTGGATATGCACATTTTGCCAAGGGAAAAGGGCCATATCTCCTACTCATATATTTTTCCTCGCCTTGTAATGTCACTAGATATGTTCTAGGCATGTCTAGCAAGTAAGTCTGACCCCTCATTAGTCCCTCAAAATCTGCGAAGACAGTGCGGCAACTATTAGAATGTGCTGTATTGGATATGCACATTTTGCCATGGGAAAAGGGCCATATATCCTACTCATATATTTTTCCTCGTCTTCTAATGTCACTAGATATGTTCTAGACATGTCTAGCAAGTATGTCTGACCCCTGATTAGTCCCTCAAAATCTGCGAAGACAGTGCGGCAACTCTTAGAATGTGCTGTATTGGATATGCACATTTTGCCACGGGAAAAGGGCCATATTTCCTACTCATATATTTTTCCTCGCCTTCTTATGTCACTAGATATGTTCTAGACATGTCTAGCAAGTATGTCTGGCCCCTCATTAGTCCCTCAAAATCTGCAAAGACAGTGCGGCAACTCTTAGAATGTTCGCATTTGAAAAATAAAAAAATGTTGAAATATGTAAATTTTACCACGGGAAAAGGGCTATATCTCCTACTCATATATTTTTCCTCGCCTTCTAATGTCATTAGATATGTTCTAGACATGCCTAGCAAGTATGTCTGACCCCTCATTAGTCCCTCAAAATCTGCGAAGACAGTGCAGCAACTCTTAGAATGTTCACATTTGAAAAATCAAAAAATGTTGAAATCTGTGAATTTTAGCAGAGTAAAAGGGCCATATCTCCTACTCATATATTTTTCCTCGCCTTCTAATGTCACTAGATATGTTCTAGACATGTCTAGCAAGTATGTCTGACCCCTCATTAGTCCCTCAAAATCTGCGAAGACAATGCGGCAACTCTTAGAATGTGCTGTATTGGATATGCACATTTTGCCACGGGAAAAGGGCCATATTTCCTACTCATATATTTTTCCTCGCCTTCTAATGTCACTAGATATGTTCTAGGCATGTCTAGCAAGTATGTCTGACCCCTCATTAGTCCCTCAAAATCTGCGAAGACAGTGCGGCAACTCTTAGAATGTTCACATTTGAAAAATAAAAAAATGTTGAAATATGTGAATTTTAGCAGAGTAAAAGGGCCATATCTCCTACTCATATATTTTTCCTCGCCTTCTAATGTCGCTAGATATGTTCTAGACATGTCTAGCAAGTATGTCTGACCCCTCATTAGTCCCTCAAAATCTGCGAAGACAGTGCGGCAGCTCTTAGAATGTGCCGTATTGGATATGCACATTTTGCCAAGGGAAAAGGGCCATATCTCCTACTCATATATTTTTCCTCGCCTTCTAATGTCACTAGATATGTTCTAGACATATCTAGCAAGTGTGTCTAACCCTTTTTTAGTATATACATGTTTGGGAAGGCTGTGCCACAGTGCTTGGGAATCATTATCATTCTAAAAAATGTGTTTGTGATAGCTAAAGGTACATTTTAGTGTTTTAAAGGATATATATCCTTTTACATAACGTTTCTACCCAAATACCAAAAGGGTATGAAGGTGTATACAGTTATTCTCCATTAATATATTGATAATAAATGATTAAGACTGTGCTACAAGGTTGATAAGGCCATTAATCATAATGAAAACCTCATTTGTCACAGGAAAAGGGATATATCCGTTTTTGACAGGATATATATCCTTTTACATAACTTTTTTCACCATGTCCCAAAAGGGTACACTGATCCATACTTGTTTACACCTTTTGAAAAAAACGTCAAATATCAAATATCAAATATCAAAAGAACTTCACGCTCGTGTCTCACTAAGATATTTTTGTTGAACAGAACAGTTTAACATTTAGCTTAGATATTGCACACATGCACTCCTAGGGAGCTAACCCCAATCTGATTATGTTATGTCTGTGTTTTTGTAAATATATTTAACCCAGGTGGCAGTTTATATAATATTATACTTTTATCACAAAGAATATCACAACTATTATTCTTTGAATTATTATTTCTCGAAGAACTAGCAATTTTGTGATCAATCATCTGACAAAATGTCCTTGAAATGCATAGAATCTGGTAACACTACGTTAGCATATTTTAATTTTATACCCATGACATAATCATTTTTCTGACTAAAAACAGTATTTATGCATTTTAGACTACATTTTGAACATAGAAGCATCAATAAAAAATTATAAAAAATCTAAAATAACGTTAAAAAGACCATGAAAGTTAACTAAAAAAAACCTTATTCATCATTCATTCAGGCTGTTAGAGGTGGCATTTCGCATTTTTTGGTATCACATTTATAAACATCCATGAAAAGGTAACGCTTTTAAAGCCAAAATTCATATTTAAAGAATTATATCAAATTTACCAAAGTTGAGATAACAAAAACGTCAATTTACACCCTGAACGCAGCCTCTGTGAGAGTAAGAAATGGATTTCTGTATTCTAGACAATATTTTGAACTAGGAAACATCATCAAACCTTTTGCAACAAGACGGGTAATTAAATTTGACCTAGCTCTTGGACTATACCCTTTTCAGACATTCCCCCAACCATAAACTAAATCCCAAAGGGCGGGGGACTTAGAGTCAATGCTCTTGTTTGTGTTTAACATTTCCATTCTGAAATAAGCACTGAAAATATTCTGAGAAATAGGATCTATTTGAGCCCTTTCTGGTTTTCATTGTTATTGTCTCCGTAATTTAGGTGCAGTTACCGTTTACAAAAAATAGTAAAATGCAACATTGCAAACACATTATTGATATAGATACTGTGTTATGTCTTTTCTTTGTAGAACATTTAAATAAATACCATAACAATATAATGTTTGAACAAAAACTGTTGCTTGCCGAATCAACAATAGGTAGATGATTATAGCATGGAACTATGCCAAATAACCAATTAATGAATGGCAGTATGTACAATTGTAATGGAAGATGATATATTGAAATACTGTTTTATTCCATTAGTACCCATGAATTATTTACTATCACGTGATAATTGATTCCTTTATTTTTCGGTTCACTGTACAAGTCACAGACCATTCAAAATATTATTTCACAATTTACTTTTAAAAGATTCCTTTTCATTTCGAACCAATTCAGTTCATTTATTAAATTAAAAATAATACCTTTCAGATTCTTGTCATTCCTTTTATGCATTTAAAGAATTAATGTATGATGTAAAATGCATGGTGAAATTGTGAAGATTTTTTTCATTAAACTGCTGTATCTAAACTCTCAAAACAGGATTTTTGTTTTATCGATTCATGAACATTCTACACTAGAGATTTCTTGAAAAGGGTGATGTGAATTATAAGCGGACATAAAATACATGGAGGTTGTGGGTTTTATTAGAAATATTAGGACTTAAGATACAATAGACTATGGCAGATGCAAACACCACTGATGTGACAAATATCACAGAATCACCCGTTCCTGTCTGTGATCTGTCCTCAGAAAGCAGATATCATGTCAGTCTTATTGTATTTTACATCCTGCGATTATTGGAGAGTCTTCTTGCCCTAGTAGGGAACAGTCTTACTATTACTGCTATTATCAAGTTCAAGAAGCTGCAGACTTGTACCAACTATTTAGTAGCCAGCCTGGCATTGGCAGATATCACTTCTGGGTTAATTTCTCCAGTCAGTCTCACTGAGGACATTTTGGGCATGGAAAGCCCTTATTGGTTTTATGTGTGTAGTTTTAAGTCTTTTGTCTTCACTGTATCCAATGCAATGAATGTCAGTAATATATTCTTCATAGGGCTAGATAGATTGCTGTCCATTGACTATGCAATATGGCATCGACATAACCTATTTTACAAACCACATCGGAGTCTTTATTTTTCAATTAGTTTCTGGTTGGTAACTATTGTTATCACCACGGTTGCACTAACTATTGGTAAGACCAGTGGCACCGTTGGATTTGGATGCACCCTACCTCAATATCTCCAACCCATTGTCTATACCTCTGCTGTAATGTGTCCTTTTGCATTTTTCTCCATTGGGTCCCTAATTACATATTCCAGAATTGCTTTCATTGCTATCAAAAAGGAAAGGAACAGAAAACAACCAAAGGGTGCAGAGTCTAGCAAACCAACATCTAAGGTAACCAAAATGATGTGTCTAATTATGGGTCTATATTTCACTTTTTATATTCCTGGGACAGTAACTAGCATGTTTGATCACCAATGTCAGTCATTCTTTTTCAAAGTCATCCTTTATGCCACTTTCATCCTGTTGTATGCAAATTCTGTGGTTAATCCATTTATTTATAGCTGGATGAACAAAGATTTCAACGAGGCATTTCGCAAGATTTTAAAACGAAAATCTGTAGTATTTCCCATGAGGAGCTTGGGAGCTGTGGTAAGATTAACAATGTCGGATACCATGCGTGGTCGGAATGCTCAGTCTTCCGATGAGAATGGTGGGTCGACAAAAGTCAGCTAGACACTAACAACTGTCCCAGATATTTGTCAGGGATTTCCCTGCATATTTAGGTGAACTAACATGAACAATCCTCAAAACTGAGTGGCGTCAGTCGCCCACTGCATAAATAGTCAATCCCGTTTAAAGCATTCGTGAAATGAGATTTTCAAGCACTGTTTCCTTGCATAATTTTAATGTTTATTGTTTAGACTTTACAATGAAATCAGATGAGCGCACCCAGTACTTGGCACAATGGTTGGTGTATTTTGTTGATTTCAGTGTGCTTGCTTATCATATCACTGTTTCATTGCCACAATTCATTTATCAGATGTGACCCTTGTCAGATAAACACTTTGCAGTAATAAACACTGTAGAACAACAATTTAATGTTTATTGGACATGAAGAGAAAGGTGTAATCAAGTTTTAAATATAATCTGTTTATTTGTTTCAATATCAGTGCAAACTAGTTAGATGAATGACATGGTACACGATTAAAAGGCCTTTTTTGTCATTTGCTTTGCACATTTGTTTGTATTTTTTTGTGTTTTGGGTTTTTTTATTTACTTCAATGTCAACCAAAATAATGTATTGAATTTGAATGTATAATGGATTGATATATAAAACCATCATAAAATAAAGTTTTTTTGTCTTTTTTTTCTTATATAATAAAATAAGGGACTGAAGTGACGTCTACACATAAAATCAAAAACTGTAATGTAATAATAATAATAATAAATGTAATAATGATAATAATGATTATTATTATTATTATAATTATTAATGTAATGTAATGTGTTTATACAATGGTTTTTACCATTGACATGACCAAAACAGTGTTGGCGACATTAAACCCAAAAATAAACAGAAACGCAATTAATTTATGTAGAAACTGATGAAGAGCTGTGTATTTGCTCCTCCATGATTATCCAAAGGAGTTGACACCAGTGAGGAAATGGGCTGTACGCCTTTTCTACTCATGCTTGCCTACTGCAAGATTGGCTGACTGCCATAGAGAATAAGGTCGATTTCTGAGCCACAAACCAACCAGATTAAAAACTGAGAGAAAGTCACAAAAGTACTGTAATTTCGAATTTCAACTTCACTGTGAAGTTTAGCAGATGATAACAACAGACATTGCCAAGTTGTTTTGGGCACTTGCCGAGACTAGTGTTCTCCAATCACCCATTGGCAAAGCCCAGATAGGTGATCTGGAGAGGTCTGAGATTTTTGCTTTTCCTACATAATCTCGTTTAGATGTGATTTTTTAAATACCCAACTGTTTAAGTGATAATTCATATTTTATGTATGATTATGTCTAAAATCTCACAAAATGCTTGATTATTTTTTGGATAACATTAAATAAAGAAAATATAAATACTTGATAATAATCGCCAGCTGCAAAAATTGAATCAAACCCGTTTTAAACGGAAGTTGAAACGGGTTCAATTTTGATGTTTAAACGGGTTTACCAAAGTTTTTGCAGCTGGCGAGTTTTTACTTCACTAGAGCTCAATCAACTCCACCAAACTTTTCTTTGGTTGGAGTTGGTAGAGACCATGGACGTTCGACAAACCCCTCCAGATCACCTATCTGGGCTTTGGTGATTGGAGAACACTATGCCTAGATGCTGGTTTATTAAAAATACAAACTGTACAAGAATGACACCTGGTGTCAGAAATGGCGAACTAAACACTCACAAACGAAATTGATGCAAAAATATATTCTTTCTCAGTAAAGCCATTTCCTCCCATGCTTTGGTTGGCAAAGGTGTTCTTATCATGGGTTCAGGAGAAAGCTTTCGACCCACCAACTGGCATGGATTACATGCCCTCACAAAATCGTCCACTTGACTGTCCAGCCCGGGCCACCACACTTTATCGTTAAGGTATTCCTTGCACTTGACTATCCACTGGTGTCTTTCATAGGATAGTTTCAAAATCTGTTTTCTCAGACTGACATGAATCACTATCCTCTGGCCCTTTAGCACTACTCATCCAATAACACACAAGTCATAGCTAAAGTACTTTATCCTTGACCAGTCATCTGACTTGATGCAGTCTCTCACACAACACAGCTCTGGATCCACTGACAACACCTCTTTTATCTTTCGTGCTGTCATCGCATTTGGAACCGTGTCACAAACCATCTGTCTCGCATATTCTGCTGTCTGTCAGCAACAGACCTGTAACGAGACGTCCTCCTCGAGCTGAGGTAGGCAACTCAGGCAATCCGCAATGTTATTGTTACATAGGAATTGTGCCTACGGGGAATATATGAAGGCAATCTGTGATATACTCGCTGGCTATGTGAGCTGGGGCCTAACCTCGCTGCCTAACAAACCTATCCAATATGCTATCCGATGGGAGATAAGGATCACTGCAGACTCAGTATATACAATGCACAATATCTCTTTATTCTGGTGCTCGTATACACTATAGTCCGGTTTGGGAAGGCATGGCAACAGTGTGATATATGATATACCCGAAATACTGATAACTGTCTGAAGCTCTGGGGCTTGATAGCGCACCCAAAGTCTATACAAGTGGCAGTAGTATGATCATGAGGCTGAGTGTCGTGGATCTTCTAGGCAAGTGGACACTGAGCCCGAGTAGCGGTTTCTGGCCCATTATAAGGGAACGCGGCTGGAACCTAATGAGCTTGCACTTGCTGGCCTCTCTGCGACCTCTCTGTGCTTCCGGGTTGGATCCCTGAGTCATCTCTCCTGCCACCATGGCCATAACAACGCTAGCCTAGCAACGCTTCCCGACAACCTGCACTTGTTGCCCTCGCGTCTGCACTCGTTGGCCTCTCTGATCTCTGCCAGATGTCGTACATGTCCATACATGTCTATACATGGGCAATCCATATCCCACATTATCCCTTCCAGGGATATGCTGAATGGTGTACTTGTATGGCTGCAATCTCAAAACCTACCACTCCACACAGGGAGGAGGACTTAGATGTGCTGGTGTTGGACAAGACCAAGAGCTTATGGTCAGTTTTAATCTAAAAGTTTATACCATACAAGTACAAGTGTAACCTCTCACAAGCCCAGACTACAGCCAAAGCCTCTCTTTTAAGCTGCAGCTGACATAGTACACAGGTCTGTTTATGCAGCAAAACTGCACCCAGACCAACTGTTGATGTGTTATTTACCAGCTGGGTCTGCATGGGTTCGGTAATATGCCATGACTGGTGCGACTTTTTCTGACACTCCCCCACACCCAGTCAGGGTCATCAATAGTGAACTTTCACAGTGGCTCAGTCCGGGTCGAGTAATCTGGTACAAACTTGGCACAATAACCAGCTACCTCAAGAAAACTGGACTTCACCTGCATCTTTAGGCTCCCTTGCTGCCATTACAGAATCACCTTTGGCCTGTGACACATCTTTGGACCATCCTTGGATAGTGTGTTACCTGAGAACTCTACACTCGACACTCCAAATCCACATTGCCTCATTCATTTAGGGCCACTCCATGCAATTCTAGGTGACTCAGGAGTGCCTCCAGGTTCCTGTCATGGTCTTCTTGGCCAACACCTTCTCCACATAATGGATCTGTGACACTCACTGTGAAGGAGTGTGCACTGGTTCGTTAATGTCCCATTTTGACAGCTGATCAAGCAGAGCCTTCACCTTTTCTCTTCTGAAAAATGGAAATCTTCTTATTAGCTGTACAACATCAGGAACTTCACCATCGATTGGGAATGTTATTTGCTTCCAGTCCAGCTCATCTGGTCCAGCTAGCTTACATCGGAATAACTTTGGATGCCTCTGTTTCACGAGTACATACCACTATCTCGGACTACACCCAGCACTTGATTACTCCAGCACCAATTTGCAGTAATCCTAGTTCCCTGGATGTATCCCTTCCCAGGATTGGTACGCCTTCACCCTTCAGCACAATACAGTCTGTTGACACTTTCCTCCCAGAGTTAGGTTCAGGTATCAGTGTTTAAAATTGACCAGTTACTGGCAAAGGATCTTCCAAAGCATAACCATATACCTGTAGGGGTCAAGGGGAACATTGTCCGGCATACTGTCCGGCATACTATTCTCTCTGGTATCAAGTTACCACTTGACCCAGAATCCACCAAAATGTCAACCTTCACTGGTGTCACCTGCCTTGGACACAACTGAGAAAGCATAAAGATCTTCTGAACATGACAGGGTCTCATCACATGTCATTCTGACGTGATGCATTTTCTCTCAACCACTAGAAAATGCTTTACTCATGCATTCTGACCTGTTGTGACCTTCTTTACCACACTTGTAGCATGTCTTGCACTTCACAACATTCTTTTTGGAAGTGACCGACCAACCTGTCCACACTGCTAGCATTTTTCCTTGTTTCTACCAGCATATTTCTGTGACTTACTGCTAGCACTGTGTCTGTTGCCTCCATGACTCGGTATCTCTGTGTATATCTTATTTGCCTATTCAATCTCAGGGCATAAATGTGTGGGATCCATCAGCCCTGTTGCCACCACAAAAAGTTCAAAACCACTTATTCAAAACCACTTATTCCATGTTTGACTCACTGATGCTTGATTATCGAACTGATCCAAGCCACTTAAGCCACTTAAATCTGCTGACATTTTCTTATTTCACTTTTATCCTGGTCACCAGATGTAGAGTTTAGTAAATGACATTGCCAAATTGTTTTGGGCACTTTGCTGGTTTATTCAAAATAAAAGCTGATCAAGAATGACACCTGGTGGCAGAAATGGCGAACTAAACATTCACAACGAAATGGATGCAAATAAGTCACATTCACCATCGGAAAAGGGCCATATCTTTGAAATTGGGTTCATGCTCTCATAATGAAAGGTCTGGACATATCTACATTTCTTACCATACTTGAATACTTGATCATGAATTAATATTCCTTTTTATACCCTCACAACTTATATGAATGAATATATGGAATATCTGGACTTTTTTCAGATGAAAAGAGTCTCTGGACAGAGGGTAAAATTGACTCATATTGAAAGCTTTTCCAAACATTTGTTTGACATCACTAGAAATGGGAGGCATTGAACATGAAATGGGTAGTACAAAATTTCCTATTGCAGTGGGTACATGGTGTCACTTTCACCCAGCATAAATGGCGCCAAAAATAGAGCATATTCTCGAATTTATATACATATTCAAGAACTAATTTTAACACCTTTCTTTTATTGAAGAAAAAAATATAATATATAAAGATTTGCAGACAGAAATAAGCTTTTCAATGAGGTAATCCATTTGTCTCTATACTTAATACATTTCTTGTCACCTAATGTTTTTTCTATTGCAAATTTAGCACATTTTCACACACTTTGATAGTTTAATATCATTTTGTCATGTACCATTATGATTAGAGCAGCTTATTGGGGTTTTTTTTCTGAAAATACACTTAGATTCTATGTGTATGACACCTTAAAGAATGCATTGGATCAATTTAAAGTCCATCAATTTTCATCTTTTGTACACCTACCACATTCAAGCTTTTAACCAAATTTTAACCAAATTTAGCTTGTTAATAAATTGACGGACTTTATTTTCATTTTTTTTCAGCATTAAATTTTTTACTATGCAGTATAATATGTTCTTTCATAATTTAACCAACAATAAGTTGTTGTTATAGATGTTATTTCAATATAGCTCAGCATATCAAAATTTCCTTTAATTTCCTTTGCAGATTGGTCCAAAATTAAAAATTGCTCTAATTTTGTTAATTCTGAACAGATTTTGATAAATAAAGACTCTATGAGCTAGTTTTTGAAAGATGCAGATGATTGAATATTGAAATTTATAGTAAAATCCACGGAAATAGGAGTTTCATTTTCAAAGTCATTCAAAGGTCACTTCAAGGTCACCGGCCATATTTGATAAAAATAGCCTACAAAAGTGTAGATTCAGTCATGTATCATTTGTGGATGTGTCCCACACAGTAAAAACTTTATATGCCTATGTCTGTCATTTCTACTGATGCGTATCACGTATATTGTGAAGACCTCAACCTTCTTTATTACATACATATATAAAAAAGCATGAACGTGATCAGAGAGGAAGGGTGACGAGATTTGAAAAAAAAGTTGCTTTGTGAGGTATGGGCTGCAATAAAATTCGCCACTGATAGAGCATGCGATCTCGCTGTTGCGTTTTTACGTTGCCCTCTGGTGGACGCTAAAAAAGTCCCCACTTCACTTTTATTTTGAAAGTTTATGCGATGTCTTGAGGAGTATGTATATGAGGTAAAGAGTAGTTTTCACTTATTTTTTGTCAAAATTATGTTAGATGTGAAATATTGCCCACAATATGCCTATATTTCTGTATTAGAGCTTTGTTTTCAACCATCGGCAATTTGACCTAATTATTGACCTAATTGTTGAGCCAGTGGAGGCCCCACAAGGTTTTGCACATAGGGGCCTTCACAGATAAAATTCAAAACATTACTGAGACAGCTACACGAGTGTGAGACATCTGCACAATTGAGAGATAGTTACAGACTGCTGCATAAGTGAGAGATAGCTGCACAAGTGAGAGACAGCTGCATAGGTGACATATAGTTACAAACAGTATGTGACAGTGACAACAATGAGATATAAATAGCTGCATCAGTGAGAGATAGTTGCACAAGTGAGAGATAATTACAACAGTGAGAAATAAATACAACAGTGAGAGACAGCTGCACAAGTGAGACAGCTGCATCAGTGAGATAGCTGCACAAGGAAGATATAGTTACAACAGTGAGAGAGTTACAATAGAGAAATAGCTGCAAAAGAGAGAGACAGCTACATAAATGAGACAGCTGTACAAAGGAGAGATAGCTGCATAGGTGAGAGACAGCTACACGTGTAAGAGATAGTTACAAACAGATACAGTTACAACAGGTAGAGATAGCTGCACAAGTAAGAGACAGCTGCATAAGTGTGACAGCTGCACAGGTGAGAGATAGTTAAAGAGACAGTTATTAGTGGGAGACAGCTGCACAAGTGAAAGATTTACAAAAGTGAGAGACAGCTGCATAGGTGAGAGATAGTTGCATAGGTGAGAGACAGCTGCATAGGTGAAAGACAGCTGCACATGTGACAGATAATTACAGAGACAGCTACGAATGTGAGACAGCTGCACAAGTTAGAGAGTTACAACAGTGAGAGATAGCTGCACAAGTGAGAGACAGCTACATAAATGAGATAGCTGTACAAGGAAGAAATAGCTGCACAGATTGGAGACAGCTGCACATGTAAGAAATAGTTACAACAGGTACAGTTACAACAGGTAGAAATAGCTGCACAAGTAAGAGATAGCTGCATAAGTGAGACAGCTGAAAGATAGGTGAAAGACAGCTGCACATGTGACAGATAATTACAGAGACAGTTACGAGTGTGATACAGCTGCACAAGTTAGAGAGTTACAACAGTGAGAGATAGCTGCACAAGTGAGAGACAGTTGCATAAGTGAGATAGCTGCACAAGTGAGAGATAGCTGCACAAGTGTGAGGCAACTACATAAATATGAGCTGCAAAAATAAGAGAGCTACACAAGTGAGAGATGGATACAATAATGAGAGACAGCTGTATAATTGAGATATAGCTGCACAAGTGTGAGAGATAACTGCACAAGTCTGAGGCAGCTGCATAAATAAGAGCTGCAAAAGCAAGAGATAGCTACATAAGTGAAAGATAGATACAATAATGAGAGACAGCTGTATAATTGAGATATAGCTGCACAAGTGTGAGAGATGGATACAACAGTGAGAAACAGATGCATAAGTGAGAATTAGCTACAACAGTGAGAGATAGCTACAACAGTGAGATATTGCTTTATAACTGAGAGATAGGTACAACAATGAGATGCAGAAGTGAGAGATCGTTACAACAGTGAGATAGCTGTGCAGATATGACAGTTACATCCACAATTGAGATTGCTGCAGAAATCAGAGATAGATACAGAAATGAGAGACAGCTGCATAAGTGAGAGATAGCTGCATATGTGAGAAATAGCTGTATATGTGAGAGATTGCTACAGCAGTGAGATGCTGCATGTGTGAGAGCTGCATATGCGAGAGATAGCTACAACAGTGAGAGATAGCTGCATAAATGAGAGATAGCTGCACATGCGAGAAATAGCTGCATATCTGAGATAACTGTACTAGAGAGAGATAGCTGCACAAGGGAAAGATTGCAACCCCTCCCAGCCGAAGGCACTTTTCAGCATATGATAATTATGTAAGCATCCAATGTTCATATTAACGAAAGGGCTTGCATGGAATAACCTACTTATCACAAATCACAAATACCACCCATAGATTCCCAAAAACATGAGCATTATGAAGTGATAATTTTGAAAACAACTATCTTAAAGCCCCACTTCTCGGTAGAGGGGTACCGAGAATCTGGAGCGGGGCCTAATCTTATCTCTTCCTGGGGGCTGCTGGGAAGGGCTGCTAAAAATACCCCAAGGCAGCCAACACACACGCACAACCACATGGCTTGACTAACCATTCTGACAGCTCTCAAATACACTAGCTTTGTAATTTCAAAGCCACAAAGAAGTGGGTTTTTTTCATGTCATGCTAAGATTAAGTATGTTGCTTACTTATATGTTGTACATTTATGCATAAAGTTTCCCCATCCACATTTCCCAAATATCTTGTTTATAATTATTGCTTTTCTTGACCAGCTCAGGAATGGGTTTTTTTCTCCTGGGATTCTTTGCATCAGTTACTGATCTTACTGATGAATGTGGCCTATCAACATGTTCATTCCAATCTAGAATGGCAAGATTGTTCCTGAGAATGTAATTGTTCTTCCCAAAACAGATCCGTTTGTCATGGAATTGGAGCAGGGCATTGTTGAAGGACTCAACATAATGAGTGTCATCACACCAGCTGTATAGGTCTACTTCTTTATAGATGGGCATGCTTTTAATGAAGTCTGAAAGTATCTGCTCTGCTTTTGGACTGGTGATTTGACACTTAGATGGCAAGTAGTGAGGTTTCTTACAGTTTGAGTTTGGATCACAGTGTGCATGATCTCCCTTGTGGTGACAAACAAAGTTCAAGAGACTTTCCCTCAGCTTTGTAGCATCCCCACCAGAGTTCTTCATCGACCAAAATGTGTGGGTTTTAAAAGAACCCCCTTTGTCAGATAATTCTGGATGCCACGTTATTCCAATTTTTATTTTGGGCCCACAAGCTATTTTCTTAAAATCACGGGCAACACCTTTAGTTGCATGCCAGTTGTCTTTCCTAATTCTTGTTGGCTTCCTTTGGTCTCTAACATATGCTGTCACAGAGGCATTGTTATCATGGGCATGTTTTGCAACTGTACACCCTTTTTCATCAAGATAGCTGTAAATTCTCTGTATTCCAAGGAGTTCATGCCTTTGGGAACAGGGATCGTCATCATGACTAATTGTTTCAGCTCTTATTACTTTATGGGTCTTCTCACCAAGGCAAATCACATCTGAGAATCGGGCATTTTTCCTCCAGCAGTGGCGGGCATCAGTTGTAATATGCCCTCCTGGACCTCAGCATTATTGTCAGGATCTGTCACAGAGAGGGCCATCTCTTCATCAAGGGCTTGGTCCTGGGATATTGTCGCCATGTCTTCTACAACACTACTGTAACCTTGGTCATCCTGCATGTTATTTATGGTTTTAACTGTTAAATTGCCTATATTGGTTTGCTCACAAAACTTGACATACTGGTTAAACAACATTCCTGAGGTAAAGTATCCATGTGCTGCCCTTAGATTGACCATGAATTGTCCTCTCTCTACATGTTCAGATGAGGTCCATGACAGGGTATGGCCACTTTCACACATGATGTCTGTTTTAAGGACATGTCCAAACTTCTCGTGGGATTCCACTCTCATAGGAGCCTCACATTTCTCATGATGATTATTGATCAAAGTGATCAAGTGCTTGCATGATGACAAAGTGCCAATAAATAATTCCTCCTGTAGGGCCTGTGCCTGCATGACATACTGGTACTGAGGTGTGACAACAGTTGCTACACTTGACTGCCTCACTATTGGTTCACCTGCAGGGACTTTGTCCAAGTTGCTAGCAATATACCAGTCAAGGGCCTGGCACAAGACAGAGTAATTGCTGACTTTATTAATATTTCCTTGTCCAATATGCAGTTTGATGGTGTCAATCTTGTTCATGAGTAGTGTCTTGTCAGCTTTAGTTTTACAATAATAATCCACACTGCATTTTAGTGCAGTCTTCTCCTCTTTTTCTTAGCATTTCTCTCTTTCTGTTTAATTGGATTGTCTGATGGGTACTTCCTCTTGGGAGGGGCATTGCTCTGTAAGACCTCACGCAATCTTACAGGTGTAGGAACAGCATTATTGTTATTCATTTCCATAATGAAATGCAATGTAGTTGTCTGACATTGGTTTTAGCAGTGTAACACTGAAACTTAGTCTGAGAACTGGCAAGATTAGTTTAATGATGCAAAAATGCCAGATTTCAGGACTATTCCATTTATTATTGATAAAGGGGTAGTTTTGTGGCAAATTAATATTTTGGGCATGAACCTTTCAATAAGACTAATATACCAAATATTATTCTCTCTGAGATGCATTGTCAAGATAATATTTTAGCATCTTAATTGACCATACCATAGATGTGATCACAGCTTTGCATGGCAATATACACACTCATACCTTTTTTTTCATTGGACTCACCCAATTTGGAGGTAATGCAGAATTGACCAATTATTCTCTGACTGGGTGTCAAATTGCTATCTACCTATTTGCATAAGTGTATCTGCATAAGTGTATCTGGTACTTTTTATCAGTTTTTAAATCACTTATCTCCACTAGATTTCTCTGGCATATCCTTTTCTCAGCATGTCCTTCCCCTGGTACAGAAGTAGGGGTCATGTTCATGTAGCATTTTGATAAGAAATAATTACTTGACATGATCAAACCAATGGAAATTGGTTGGGCATAGACTATGTAAGATAACATAATATCAAATACTTAAAATAATTGTTGATAGCAGACTAATTTCATTTACCCCATATTTAAAAAGGGTTTTTCCAACCATTCTGCAGCATGTGGTCAGTGATAAAATATGTGCAGAGAACACATGGCCCTGCACTAAAGGTCATTCAAGCTCAGTTTCAGGGCCAGAGCACAACTAAACATTTGTGTGAATATGTCACGAACTACACCAAAATGTATCAAAATTGTCAGACTAAGGCTAACACAAAAGCGAGAATGTGCAATAAGACAGTTATATGCAGAAAAAGGATGGAAATATGATGTTTTGGAGGAGCAGGTAATGCCTGTCTTGAGTTTTCCTGGAGTAAGCAGATTGCAATGTGAAGATGGGGAGGACATATCTGTTGATATCATGGATTGTGATGTAGAGGGTGAAAGCAGGGCTTTGTCAACTGGTGATTTGGGAAACCAACCTCCATATCCTGAAGATCCAAGCCTGGCATTAGAAGGACAATGTCCATTTTGCTTAATTAGACTATGCATTGCCACCAACCCACAAAGTTGGATGGGTGTCAAACAGCATCCTAGGCCTGGCAATAACCTTGTGAGAAAGGATCGCTACAGAAGGTAATGCAAGACACTGGACAGACTTGGAGCATGGCATATGCCTCTATACATTGCAAAAAAACATGCTTCAATGGAATGCCATGAAAAAGTGGTTATCAGCCGAGAAATAATACCTGATTGTGTTCTGAAACTTGTGAGGGAATACTTTCCAAATTCTCCTGGCATCCCTTATCTTGGACATAAATGGTGGTGATTGGGATTACAATTTTAGTGAAGCACACATCACTGGTGAAGACAACACTAATTGTTGAAGTTTATATATCATTATTAAGTGATCACATATAATTAATAGTCATATAATTTATCAAATTTATTAAATTAAAATTTCCACTTTTCATGCAGTCCAAGTGAGCAGGCATGCATCCATGCATCCACGCAGTCTAGCCATGTGCTTCTATGTTTACAAACACTGACCACACACACAAATGTATAAACAACACAGCTTCAGCTGTCACTCAAACTTGAAAATAACTGTCAAATCCAAATTCTTCCAAAACTTTGTGGTAGGAATTATACATTATACAATTATATTTTTGTACTTTGACTACAGAAATAAATTCCCCAAGTATTCATGTTTAGTACTGGTAATTATTATATTTCACAATCATATATTAACTTTGATAGCAGTAATTTTTATTGAAAATTGGGCTCAGCTCAGCTCAGATTCAAATCCATTCACAAGCTGGCCATCACTCTCACAGGCCTGTTTATATAGTGGCGGTGGGGCTTTAACATCCAAATAAAGCTCCCTTCACTGACCATGCTGATGGCAATTCTCCCTATTTGCTCTCCCATATACGCTGCATTTTTAGAGCGCTGCGATCGTATTTGACCCAATTCGTTGCACACGGCACTTCCGGAACAGCGGTAACGGCTTGATTGGGGCATTGTCGCCTCTGCCTTTCATCTTTACATCGTTGTTTCTCTCAGTTTTGCCTCCGTAATGTTGACATAAATTATGTAGATTGCAATATACATATATAAAGATTACACAACAAACACCAAATAGCACTGACATTGGCATGTCAATGTACGATGTCAGTCTGAAATTTCCCTCCCATCTTGAAGCAAGGCGGGCGGAAGTTTACAACGCAACATCTTTCCCGTCATGCACTGCTCTCTCGCGCCAATTTCGTCATTTTTTCACGGACCAGCTAAAGATCTGGGAGAGCAGATAGCGAGAATTGACCCGGCAATTGAAAACAACAACAACCAAACAACAACCAAAAACAACCTTTGGTGGTTGCATGATGCTATACAACACTCTATTGATTGATTTTGTAAGCTCTAATTAACTGTAAATATTCTCATAAAGAATCAATGTACAGCTTAGAAATGTGTAGATGTGCGCCTTTGCAAATCACGTATTGCAGCCCAAGTTGGGGGCAAAAAGAGAGACGTCGACAGCCAGGGAGCGTGTGTAAACAGTGTGTCCGGTCCATAAAATCAAATTGCTGTGGTGGCAATAAGATGAGGGTAAAATGTAAAGTGGACCAAGGACCTGAATGTGAAACTTCTCAAACAAAAAATAATGCTACTCTTTAAAAAAAAGTGCAATGTTTAATGATTTGAATTTCCCACCAAAAGGTCATGTATTATCATCCAATCAGAATTCAGGAAATAAAGGACTGCAGATCTATACCATGGAACTGGACAGGCTTGTTGTTACATACATATATAAAAAAAGCATGAACGTGATCAGAGAGGAAGGGTGACGAGATTTGAAAAAAAAAAAAAATTGCTGTGTGAGGTATAGGGTGCAATTAAATTTGCCACTGAAAAGAGTGTGTGATCTCGCTGTTCCGTCACCACGTAGCCTGCCCTCTGGTGGAATTGACGCTGAACTAATCTCCACTTCAGTTTTATTTTGCAAGTTTATGCGATGTTTTGCTTAATATGTATATTTTGAATCGAATAGATTTCAGTTATTTTTTGTCAGAATCATGTTAGATATGAAATTTTACCCACAAATTGCCTTTATTTCTGTATTAGAGCTTTGTTTTTAACCATCGGTAAATTGACCTAATTCTTGACCTAGTTATTGAATCAATGGAGGCCCTGTCTGGTTTTGTACAAAGGGGCCAATATGGGTGAAATGCGAACAACACTATCAGCTGCACACAGTGAAAAATACCTGTACAATTAAGAAACAGCTGCTTTGGTTGAGAGACAGCTGCACAGGTTGAGAGACAGCTGCACAGGTTGAGAGATAGCTGCACAGGTTAAAAGATAGCTGCACAGGTTGAGAGATAGCTGACAGGTTGAGAGATAGCTGCAAAGGTTGAGAGATAGCTGCACATGGTGAGAGATAGCTGCACAGGTTGAGAGATAGCGGCACATGGTGAGTTATAGCTGCACAGGTTGAGATATAGATGCACAGGTTGAGAGACAGCTGCACAGGTTGAGAGACAGCAGCACAGGTTGAAAAATAGCTGCACGGTTGAGAGATAGCTGCACAGGTTGAGAGATATTTGTACAGGTTGAGAGACAGCTGCACATATTGAGAGACAGCTGCAAAGGTTGAGAGATAGCTGCACAGGTTGAGAGACAGCTGCACAGATTGAGAGACAGCTGCACAGGTTGAGAGACAACTGCACAGGTTGAGAGACAGCTACACAGGTTGAGAGACAGCTGTACAGGTTGAGAGACAGCTGCACAGGTTGAGAGATAGTTGCACAGGTTGAAAGACAGTTGCACAGGTTGAGAGCCAGTTGCACAGGTTGAGGGACGGCTACACAGGTTAAAAGATAGCTGCACAGGTTGAGAGACAGTTGCACAGGTTGAGAGACAGCTGCACAGGTTGAGAGACAGCTGCACAGGTTGAAAGATAGCTGCACAAATTGAGAGATAGCTGCAAAGGTTGAGAGATAGCTGCACATGGTGAGAGATAGCTGCACATGGTGAGGGATAGCTGCACAGGCGGAGAGATAGTTGCACAGGTTGAGAGACAGCTGCACAGGTTGAGAGACAGCTGCACAGGTTGAGAGATAGCTGCACGGTTGAGAGATAGCTGCACAGGTTGAGAGATAGTTGCACAGGTTGAGAGACAGCTGCACAGGTTGAGAGACAGCTGCACAGGTTGAGTGACAGTTGCACAGGTTGAAAGACAGCTGCTTAGGTTGAGAGACAGCTGCACAGGTTGAGAGACAGCTGCACAGGTTGAAAGATTGCTGCACAGGTTGAAAGATAGTTGCACAGGTTGAGAGACAGCTGCACAGGTTGAGAGACAGCTGCACAGGTTGAGTGACAGTTACACAGGTTGAAAGACAGCTGCATAGGTTGAGAGACAGCTGCACAGGTTGAGAGACAGCTGCACAGGTTGAAAGATAGCTGCACAGGTTGAGACAGCTGCAAAGGTTGAGAGATAGCTGCACATGGTGAGAGATAGCTGCACATGGTGAGAGATAGCTGCACATGGTGAGAGATAGCTGCACATGGTGAGAGATAGTTACAACAGTGAGAGACAACTGCACGACTGAATGACAGCTGCACACGTGGTAGTTGCACAAGTGAGAGACAGCTGCACATGTGAGATAGGTCTATAGCTGTATAGGTGAGGTATGGCTGCATAGGTGAGAGATAGCTTCACAATTGAGAGACAGCTGCACAAGTGAGGTATAGCTACAACAGTGAGGGACAGCATCACTTCACAGCCGAAGGCACTTGTCTATTACAAAAAGTACAAAAAAAACAAACACAAAAACAAACAAAAATGTTTGTAAGTTTATCACGATTGTTTTATAACTTCAAGAATAAATCAAGACTTTTCGCTCAATGAAAGTCAAGAGAAATTCAAATTGAAAAGGATGAGGGTTCCTCAAATCTTGGAATAATTATGATGTACTCCAAGCTCAAATGATATATTATTTGGTCAAGTTAATTCAATCAAAGGGTGCATATGATTGTGATTCATGTGCACCATAACACTGTTATGAACACCTTCAACACCAAAGACCTGATGAAAGTTCTTATCCAAATTAAAACACATACCGTCTCCAAATCTTAATAATATGCACTTCCAGCATATCACTGAGAAAAAGTAAGCGTCACTATCATTTACTTGTTGAGAATAGACCTACATGTTCATGAAACTCCACCAGGGGGCGACGTGGTGAACCTATCAGTTGGCGTGTTCCTTTGATCTCAGCTCTGATGGACAGTGTCAAAGAACCTGAATCAGTGTGGTTCGATCTTCCACCTGCGACTTGCGACAGAATTACCGTCAGGTGTCAGGATCGTTCGGATAGGTTTGTGGTGCCATCTTGTGAGTGTTTGAAGTTTGTACGATTTTCAACCAATGAGAAAGTCCAGATTCTGTCAGTGCGACGTCGACGTTTCGAAACAAATTGAAGAATGGCTTTGCGTCAAGTGAAATGTCTTACAACTTTGCGTAGTCTTAGGTAAGTAAATGCACAGTAGTTAAATAATATAGCACTATAAATGTCATAGGTTTAAGTTACGCCTTGTAAATGTTGTTTTTGATGTGGAAGAGTCAAAGCACATGCTGTCTCGACCTTTTGACAGGTGACCTTCACAACGTTCAGTCATGTCAGTGCTCACATCGACATTGTGTATAATTTTTATTTTTGTTATCGTATTGAACATTCATAAACTCTCTCCTGTGGGAGGTAACTCTTGAGGTTTGTTAATTTGACAACTCGCTCATTTTGACACATTCCAAGACCCCCAAGAAGTATCATCGTCATCTTATATGACCTGTGCACTGTCATTGACAAATCCAAAACTGTCTTTCAAATTAAACCCTCATATACTCGTCAGCGACCAGTTTCTGCCAATGAAGTGGCCTGGGACTGTCAGCGGCTACAAGGGTCCTCTCCAGCTTAGCCCCTGTAATCGGCAGTAAATGGTAGCGACAGAAAACTGGTCAGGCACGAGTATATCTATAGATTCCCATATTCAACCATCTGGAAGCTCCACAAGCAATGTGACAAGCATGACCATGATGACAGTGATGCTTCTGATGTCATATGATGTTTCTCCCTGAATACAAATGAAGTCGGCCCCCAAGTGAAGTCGGCCACGCCGTGGGTAGGTGAACTCAGCCCCCAAGAGGGCTATTTGACCCTAAGGCCAGTAAGGGCATTAACTAACCCTAACTCACCTAAATCTGGGGGCCGATTTCTCTCAGGGGCCGACTTCACTTGTTACCTTCGCCCTTTATGTCATCACTTAGAAAAAAACATTACAGAATGCATACAGAGTGGGTCAGTCTAATTATAGGAGTGATAGCAATGATCAGAAGCTCCACAACACTGGTGCTTCTGACATGTATATAATATGAAGTTTCTCCCTTGACGTCATCACTTGGACTCTTCTAAATGCCATTTCACGTTGTCAAGTTTGATATTGGGTAAAAAACTGAAGAAAACACACTACAGAATGCACACGGATTTGTATATTTAGAAATTATGACTGGGAAAGATAGTGGCATGGGTCAGAACTGCAACAGTCAATCGCCAGAGGTCGAGTTCATTTAGTAGATAAATTTCAATATGATGGGCAGTGCATGGTGTTTCTAGAAACAGTGGATTTCAAGTCTATTTTCACATTGAATAAGGGTATACATCTACATTATAAGTTTACTCGGCAAAACCATTTGGCATCCCGCCGAGAGTGCAAGCCTGCACTAGGCATGCTAGGTAGATTGAATCATGAACTTTTGACCCCAGAGCTTTATTGAGCATATTAAATATCCATGGTTACAAATTTTATTTATATAGAATGCAGAAACACTGGTCCTCAAAAAAATTGGTTGTTGCAGGGGATGTTGAAATCTTTCCTGGCAATGTTAATGAGCAGCTGTTCCGACATCATTATCAAATTGCAGTCCAAGAGAAAATTAGAAAGTGACCCGGAACATTGGGGACGTCAACATCCCTCCCATCTGTTTGCTGGTGATGGATGTTGCCGTCCTTACTGTCTGTCAGGGGTTAAGTCCCCATTGGTCTGGCTTAATGACAACATCATTTATGTATGATTTAAGCTTATTAAATGAAGGCAGACTACTGCTGACATGTGGCCAAATATTTCTATGTGTATTATACAACAAAAGATTTAATTATATCGCCATTGAGGAAGCTTGTACCTGTATGAGCATCCTTTATTTACTTTTCATGCTGAAATATTAATCTTTTTATTTTTTTTCAGTCTGGTAAAAATGCTTTTGGTCCAGTAAAAAAATTAACTTTGCAGGACAGAATGTCCGTTAAGGTCGAGCAACTTTCGGGAAGACTGATACAGAGCATTGTACTTGTTTATTGATTCTTGACTGTTTTGTTGTGAATTTCAGTCAGATACGCCTGATGTCAGACTCTGCTTGGGGCAGCGGGGTAGGAAAGGTTTGTACTCTCATTATAATTTGATACTCCTGTAATTTTGAATTCCTTATAATCACTTAACTTTTTTCTTTGATTGAACAAAAAGATAAAAGCCTTACAAATGATTTATCATAGTTAAAAAAAACCTTCAGCAAAGCTGATAGAAAATAATAGATATTCTTATAGCCATTCAAATAGCAGTTACATTGCATTTTGTGTTTGCATTACAGGGAGGTGGCGGTGGAGGTGCCGTGAGGTATAGTATTAACATAGATCTGTGCATTATTGTAATCTATAAACAAAAAACAAAATTTAAAATAGGTCAAATGCAATTTGTTTTGATATAATTATTTTTGCAATTGGCCTGATCGATTGCAGTACTTGTGGGCAAACTTGAGATTAAAACCTGAAAAAAAGATAGCAGTTGTTCCAAATTAGCATAGGATGTTGATTATTTGTGCATGTTTAACCTGTATGCAATTTGCAGGGAGGCTGGAGGAGCTTTTGGCAAAATGGAGGCAGCACACGAGGAGCAGTACTTCCGCCAACAGGTCTGTAGTCATATCTGAAAAGGTCCAAGTAAGATAATTCACAATTGTAAAATTCCTAAATAAAATTTGTAAATAAAGTAATCTACACTAATTTGATGCCACATATCCTTCAGTGTAAGGTATTGATTTGGATGTAAAAGAAAAGGTCACAAATACATGATGTATCCTTGAACAGCACTACTTGAACAGAAGTGGGATGGATTTATTTGGGATTGTTTTTGACACGTTTATTCAATATGTGGGCCAAAACTATGGCATTTCAATATATCTGGGCAGAATTCAAAAATCTTTTGGGTCACACTGAGTCTTCAGGCCAGTGGCTCTTTATCCAACCCGGCATGGCTTGTCCTTGAAAAGACTTGGCCATCTCGGAAAAAGAGCCATCAGAGTAAATAGATGAAAAAATCTTTTATTAATTTTGATATTTTTATTAGGTTCTTTTTTATATTAAATGGTAACATCTATCTATCTTTAAAAAAATAATTAGGAGATGCCAGCACTTGTTAAATGTTAAACCCTTGATGTCTCACAGAGAGATTTTTGTACCAACAATCAAAATAATGAAGTCAGTACAAGCTGACATGATGTACTTGCTCCGTTTCCACCGCACGTCTGCCGCCAACACACTTTATTTTCGTCTTTTTGTGACGTTGGGTCAAAGTCATGACCCACACGGGAACAAATTCTCTTGTGAATACTTTTTTTTCTGACAAAATACAGCAATATTGATATAACTTGGTAGATGTGATCTACCTATGAGGGGCTTGGATATGTTAAATATTAGGTGACTCAAGGCAATCTTTAAGGTCACAGGAGCCGATTTTGAAAACCAGCTATTTGTGATATTTGGCAGAACACAATACATAACATTTATTGCCACCACATTTACACAATATGTTTGTTTACAATTTTGTCAATGTAATTGACATATGTGATTGAACAAAGGTTGGCTCAGATGAGTTATCAATGTAACTAGGTCACAGTGAAAAAGGCTAAGTAGGATTTTGATATATGATGATGATTTCAAGGTCACAAGAGCAAATTTAAAAGATCGCATAATACCATTTTTCACCAAACACCAAATATCATGTATTGACACTACATGTAACCTTTACAATATGTTCATAATTTGGTTAATAATTTATGTAACTAAGTTATTTTGTTCTCTTATAGCACAAAAGAGATTGACATTTATGACTTCGATTAAATACTGTACTGACTTCAATTTTGTGCCACTCACAAAATATTTAGTTCAAACATACTATGCCGCAATAGTTCTTGTAAAAAGAACAGTGAAAATTGAAAAAAGAAAATGCTTAGAACCACACACTTTTATAAGGAAACACATTAAAGAATATTTTGAAAATTAAGTGATGAGATACAGTGTGGTCAACTTTTTATTCATACATTGGTTTGTATGAGGTAAAGTAATAATACTGCAGTTTTCCTTTCTAGTTCTACCTCTGGAAGTCCAAGTCAAAGGTGGTCCAGTCTATAGAAATGTGTTTATCTAATTGCTCCTCTTTGTTAACTATTAAACAGCAACAACAACAGTTAGCGAATTTGAAGAAATCTATCAAGGAATCTGTAGCATTCCACCAGGAACAGATCAGAGATCATCAGGTAAACAAGAAAGCAGCACCAGGAGAGGTTCAGCCTGGAATGTAGTGACCCCTCTAGTACCCTAAGTGTCGTGTCTTGCCTTTTCTTGTAGCTGCTTGCCTCTGCTTTCCTTTCACTGTAGCTGCTTGCATAACCACACAGCTGTTTGCATCTGTAGCTGTATACCTTTCCCTGTAGCTGGTTGCACATCCCTGTGACTGTGTGTGTATGGTGATCATGTAGCTGTGCATCTATCCTTGTCAGTCATCTGTTGTCATGTTGATTGTGTGATGTAGTACATTCTGTGTATATTTGCTTTGGTGTTGGTGTGCTTTGTGGTTGTGGGTGTAGACAGCCCGGCAGCTCAGGGAATTGAAAGACCACCATACTGAGGAGTTACTGCACCACAAAGAACAGATAAAAACCCACCAGGTAAGGCTTGTACTAGAAAGAACACAATACCAAGAAGTTTCTGCTTCACAAAGAGCAAAACCCACCAGGTAAGGCCTGTACTAGAAAGAACACAATAACAAGAAGTTTCTGCTTCACAAAGAGCAAAACCCACCAGGTAAGGCCTGTACTAGAAAGAACACAATACCAAGAAGTTTCTGCTTCACAAAGAGCAAAACCCACCAGGTAAGGCCTGTACTAGAAAGAACACAATACCAAGAAGTTTGAAGGGGGGGGGGGGGTCTTATACATGAGGGCAACCTGTGGACGGTGACATAAAGGTATTTACCCAATAATATCACAACTTCCACTTTGCAGGTCGAGAATTTCTCCACGTCCTTGACCTTGGCATAAAAACAAAGCGTTTTCATTACGAACTTTTGTATTTTCGAAATAGCGAATATCGGACATAAAGATAACATTGGGCAAATACCTTTATTTATCATTTAAAACGCAATTAAAATCGCTCCGCTATGTCCGATATTCATTATTTCGAAAATACGAAAGTTCGTAATTGTTTTGATGCTAAGGTCAAGGACGTGAAGAAATTCTCGACCTGTGGAGCGTAAAATGTGAAAATATTGTGTAAATACCTTTATTTATCATTTAAAACACAATTAAAATCAATCTGCTACGTCCGATATCCGTTATTTCGAAAATACAAACATGGTATTTATGTTTTACCGTAAATACTTGTGTATAAGACCATTAAGATCTTGTTGCATAAACATATTTAAGTTTCACTTTAAAAATAGCCGCCAAACTTGAATGGTAGCAGTGACGATGTCTCGAGAAAAAGTGACCTGTCTAATATTCAGAAATTGGTCTTTTCAAGCAAAATAACCTCAATTTTGGGGGGTCTTCTTATACACAAGTCATCTTATATTCGAGTGAATACGGTAAGAACCAAACAGGTAAGATGTGGACTAGAAAGAACAAAACATTAAAAAAATACTGCACCACAAATAGCAAATGAAAACTAACTTCTGATTCTGTTTACACCAGGTAAACTATTATGTGTAGTGTTTGTCTATAATTATACACGTATTAATTTAGGTCATTGATCATTGTTTTTTGTATTTTCTGTCATGCATTCTTTAACATGAGTAAATCAAATGTTTTTACCTTCAAATATTAAACTGCAGTAGAATTAGTAATATTTAGCAACTTAACATCTGTGTCAACTGTTTCATGACGCTAAACACTTTAATGAAATTTCTTAAATAAGATTTTTATGAAATTGTTAATATCTAAATGATAAAAGTGAAAAATATGTTATGAAATCATGAAAAATGTTCACCTGCTGGAAGTATATATTAGGCATTACAGTATATGTCTGTGAAATTGAGATTATTTAGAGTGACTAGCTAGCCGAAGTTCATTCAAAGAATGTTTCCATGACTTTCTGATGACTCATGATCTAAATTATATCAACTTTGCGAGAACACAGCAAAATCAATGTTTGCACATGTATGCACATTTGACTTATTAAGGGCTCCATTGCATTTGACACTGGATGACCTTGAGCTGCTCAGTTTCAAATCTGCTTGTCAGTCATACAGCCTGATTAACATGTTCATGTTATGAGGGTCAAATGGGTTGTTATTGGGTGACCTTGATATGTTTAAAGTTACAACACCACAATTCAATATTTTACAGAATATACCAGATAACGCCACATATATGTCTTACATACTAGGCTTATATTTAGAATAATTATATCAGCTACTGTTATCTACTTCTTGCCAAAACTGTGTCAGTCAACTGTGAGTTTGATATATAGTTTGATATGTCATAGAATGCTGTGCTGACTTGCCAAACACTTGTGACCTTGTTATGTTTAACTCTGCCCTTGTCATTTCAGGAAGCTATTGATAGGCACCAGAAGAAGATCAAGCACCTTGAGGACATGAGAGACGACGACTAGAGGACACAATGTCTGCTCTGTCCACTCTTTGTTTAGGGACATGATGTGAACATAGGAATGTATTGTAAAGCATCCTACAACATCACCTGCTTATCAAAAAATCTTGATATGTTACGAGAAATATAAAAGTGATCATTTCAGTAGAGAATGGTCAGAGAATTACAGTATAAATAAAGACCTTAGTAAATATATTGGTACATTGTATGCTTTGTGATTTAATTATGATGATCAGTGAAGAAGATACAAAGTTTCAGTAAATAAACTTTAACATAATCTTTAAGTTTAACCATCACAAATTGGAAATAATTCAAAAGACAAGGAATGTCACAAAGTTGTCGAGGAGATGGATGGTACAATGATACAGAAGGATTTACTTAATCGTTATTGTAAATATCTTCCCAAATAGTGTCAGTTTTTATTCAGTATTGTAATAAAGATTGTTGTTTAAATTAAATTTGCTTGTGATGTTCATATTTAGAAAAAGAAAAAAGGTTGTAAAAAGTTTATTTTTGTATCCCTTGTACCTTTTATTATTGGAGACAATTGGTGGTGTGATTTTTTACCATGCTCTCGCTGGAAGACCAATTGATCAACATTTGAACCATCAGTGCTATAATGTAGCCCCTGGTTCAGCTGCTGCTGATATTGGAAGGCGAGTTATATACTGTGTAAAGACAATATATTAAATCAAGGCAATTACAATCCAGAAAGAAATAAATATGTGTGGTGAAGAACAAGGTACACAATATGTGATGCTATGCTCAGGCCACTGGCATGGGGATGGGGCAGGGCCTTTGATATTTATGGTGTCCAAGAATGAGATCGGCATCAGACCAGAAGGCTGAAATCACAACTTTAAATTAGATCATTTTTATTCCATGTTAAAAATATGGCCTAGTTTCTCGAGCCAATCAAAAATCAGTATTGCTCTGCTTTATATCACGTAATGCTTGCACAACACATATCAATTTAATTTTTTGATTTAGATATGCTGGCCGCTCCACTTTTGTCTTGTGGGCACTCAGAGCCTACGCAGCGTGGCTAACCAGCTAGAGGGGAGATCCAAAATGCACTATCTCCAATCTGTGAGTAGCACTCGTGCTGACCGCCCGGTGCAGGCCCCTACACGGATGAAAAACTACCCTATCTAATTACCACCTTCTGCACTGACAACTTTCACCTCAACACTCATTCCATCCCTTGGGGCCTACAATCCCCAGTGCGCTAAAGGGCGTCCAATATCCCTATACAGCCTGAGGCGTCCAATATCCTCGTAAGCCCTACCAATCACAACTGGAGGCTAAAGATGTCCTCCACGCGAGTACCTAGTGATCTTCAGCACCTTCATATCTACCAGCTGCCTCCTTACCAACTTTTCTAATCCCACCGAGGCTACATTCTAGGTAACCGACATCCCCCACTAACTGACTAACACTCCTTTTTCTTCTTCTGTCCACACCAGATCTACAAAAAGCAGAAATCTTTAATAACATCATCCTATTCCCTCTCCCCACCATCGTCCTCCAGAGACCGGCATTCCACCTAGAAAAGAACCAGCCCACAATATCCCAGAAAAATAAAGATAGGTACAGTAATACACTTACCTTAAACAAATCCATACCCAAGCACACCCTTCCTGCTTGCATGTCACTGCCGTCTTTTGTTGACCTCAGGAAACCTGTTCCAATGACCATACAACCTCCACCAACCTTATAATACAACACAGATTAGAATACTTACCGGATCCAATCTCCTGTTACCCCCTCGAAACAGCCTCTATCCTCCTCCACCTGAAAAGTGAAACAAAGTGGCTCCTGACCCACCACCAAAAACCGATTTCAATATACCATATTGAACTATAATATTATTATTATAATATTATTGGTCCCATGTAGGTACCGGCATCCTAAATGAAATTTGGAGAAATTGAAATTGATTATACCATGTGATAGGCATGAAATATACAATCATGCACTGATATCAATACATTGAACTTCAGAATATGTACTAAAATCAGTTCCCATGATTTGCGAGTCCATATTTTAAAACAAGGTATGACCACTTGTTTATTACTTGTATAATCTGCATAATGATAATGTGACCATACCTTATCCTATACATAAATGTATTAAGTTTACATTTATGACCTTGAACTGTGGATATTTCTGATCCATGCCATCCAGTTCTTGAATTCAATTTTCAGAACTTAACCTAGCCTTACCTTGATTAATATTTCTGCCCAAATCTGAGATCACTTCAGTAAAAATCAGAAAACCTGTGATGCAATTGAGTGAATTATGGAAATCAACAGTGTCCCACAGAATACTAGAATCCTGCACTCGGGTGTGACTCTACCTGGTTGCTCTTGGCAAATATGAGAAATTAAACAACAGGGGGACCAGATTTGTAAATTTCATAGATAATATTTTTACAGGGTGTTCCACCACCAAATCACTGGTTTTTTACCCTTAGCCCCTGATGTAATACAGTTGGTTAGAGCGCCAGCTTTTCAGCACCAGTTCCTCTGTGGTGATCCAAAGCTTGTGGGTTCGAACCCCGGCCATGGCGAGATTGAGCTCATGATACAATTTCCCATATGAGCTGAGGCCCGTGCCTAAAAGGTTAACCCATTGTCCATGTAAATCTGTGACCAGGTGGGTTGTCAGTCAAGGGCCTGCAACATGACAATTCGGTGAGGCAGCACTATATCTGCTACAAGTAGGGCTCATCACAATATGACTGAAATAATGTTTAAAGTAATGTAAAACCCCAAACAAACAAATAAATCCTTGTCATCACGATAACTCGAGAACAAATGATGGCAGCTTCATGAAACTTGACACACATAAGCATCTGGTGAAAATGTCGGACGAGTTCGATGGTCGACGACCTTGACCTATTTTTCAAGGTCACAGACAATTATGTGAAATCCCAAGAATCACAATAACTCATGAACAAATGATTGCAGCTTTATGAGATTTGACACACATAAGCATCTGGTGAAGAAGACCTCAGTATCTTTTCTATAAAATATGACCTTCATCTACCTTTCCCAAGAATAGCAATAACTCAAGAACAAATGATGGCAGCTTTATGTGATTTGATAAACACATGCCTCTGGTGAAGACCTTAGTATTTTTTTCTATGAAACATGACCTTCACCTACTTTTCAAGGTCACAGGGAAAATTATGTGAAATCCCATTCATTGTGATAACTCTAGAACAAATGATGGCAGCTTTATGAGACTTGACACACATAAGCATCTGGTAAAGACCCCAAAAGAGTTTGATGAATGGTGACCTTAACCTGCTTTTCAAGGTCACAGGCCCATCATCCCAATAATTCTAGAGTAAATGATGACAGTTTCATGATACTTGACACACAGCTATCAAAGGATGTGCACTATTATGTTTTTTTTTGCGCCTGCGTCAATTTGCCTTGGTGTAGTGATATTTTGTTCACAAATATTGTGTGGAGTGAATGTTGTGCAGTAGTTTCCAGGGCTGAAATAAATATTTCATGGAAGCATAAAGTAAGGATTACAGTTTCTAAAAATGCTTTCTTACTATTGTATGGTTAATATCCTAACTATTTTAAGTCTAATTAAATGCATAAGATACATGCAGGAAGTTGTATATATATTTTGTCACCAAAAATCTCATTTGATACTTTGGATTAATTGCGAAAGCCCAATTTTTTCAGAGAATATAACTTGTATAGAGCATGCAACAGTATCAGCAAGATTGATTCATCCCTCGATACAAAAACCACTCAAAAACTGCAAATTTAAGTGAGTTTTGGCTGTCAAGTACATCTTGTATTAATTGCTCAAGTCCATTTTTTTCAGAGAAATGTATAGAACATGCTACAGAATCGATTTAGACAAGGTTGAATCATTCCATGATAGGAGACTCTCAAGGAAACAGGAGTTGCTATGCTGTCTAGTTTCTTATCAGAGTTCAAGGGTCAACAAGTCTGTCCTTGGTTTTATACAGCTCTCCCACATCCATGTGCAAAACAGGTCACCATGGATTGTCATGCTAAAAAAAATTAAATTTGATGATTTTGTAATATATCTTTGTTTGAACTGCCCATATGATAGTTGCTCAATAAGGTCATTAGACCTGTTGGCAATCATTGTCAAAAAAGGTACCATCCGTGTTACAAAAAATAATGTACAAAAAAAAATATATTATGGATTTTTATTTATTTTTTCTTATGTTTGACCTCTTAATTCAACCCCTTCTGATAATTTCTCAATATATATATATAGACACATGGCAGATTCTTATCCTGATCATTTGGTTTGAAGACAGTTCATGGATCAGACAGCAGCACCGAATAAAAGCTAGGTCATTAGGTCAGATATTAATCAGTGTAATGTGCATGGTATTGAGTAGTTCGAGAATCTCTAGCAGTGAATTTGCCTTTTGTTTATTTTGGGCCCGGCGGCCATTTCACGGCTAGAGAGAGATTGTCAAATTTCATCTGCCCTAGCGCAGCCCACTGAGCTGCGCGTGGTAAACACGCACTGCAGGTGTCTCGATTATGTACTCTCAGTCTGCATGGCCTGGTTGTACACAAAGAATAATCTGTTTTCTTCAATAATTAGTTGTATAACAATTGTTTTTTCATATTTTAAGTTAGTTATCCCAATTTTAAATGGGCAAGAATTTCTGCTTCCTCAGATTCATAATGCAGTCATGAAAGTCTTCAGGAAATAACCTGAATTCAGGTTTTTTTCTTCAAATGTGAAATTAAAAATGACATTTCTGAAAGGGGTTAGGGGTATCTTCATTTTAATTTTTAAGGGTTTCAGATTTTTTTCCTGAATGCTGACTTTCATCACTGATAATGACCGCCATGTTATGACTGGTTTAATAGTACCACGTGACAACATTTCACCCTCCACCTTTTGTGTGTTGTGGGGAGTGGTTTTTCACTGCCTTAGGGGTGTTTTATCTGGTGATGTTTTCATAATTCAAACATTGATAAGTTTCCACTCGATGTTTCAATTTTTTCTGCTGGATGTTTCAAGCAATATAAAACTTTAAATGTTACACTGGCAACGCAGTCATCTTCAGAAATATTTAAGGTAACTTTGTAGTGCTCTTTTAACAAGTGTCCCTTCATGATTCAGAAAAAAACAGTGCATTTTTATGAAATTTAAAAATCTGATTTTACTCCACGACCTAAAAACTGCCCCTAAGCTGCTCAAAAATTTTTAAAATGCAAATAATGTATAGCAGAAAATACCCCAAGGAAAGGGCTTGATTTGTCTCAGATTTTGAAATTAAATACTATGTGATTACTTACCTGCTTTATACGGAAATAACAAAGCACCCATTTAATTGTACAGGTGTTATTTCTTCGTTTAGTCCACTGCACGTGCTAGTCAATACGTGTGTGAAGTTTGTTACTTATTCACTATTCACAGTTCAGATTGTGTTCAAAATCGATAGATCAGGTTGCCAATATGTCATATTAGCAATATTGTGGTCAAAATGTCACTGGGATGTATTTTGTGGCACTTATATTAAAAAAATCCTGAAAAACAACATAATCAACACAATATACAAGACGAGTGGAAAAAATCTATCAGAGGTCAATTCAAAGTCACCAAATTTTGTGTGAAGGTTGAGGGGTGTCCAAATATGCTAGCCATAAAATATTTTCCCAGCACATCCCAGCACAATAGATGGTTACATGTTTTGACATATATTTATTATATATATACATTGACGTTTGACACGGCGCATGCCATCTGGCTGCATCTAGACTCAGTGTGACGGATGGGTTTCCCATAGTTTGCAAGACTAATTTTGGCGCCTAATTCGAATTTTCTGTACTTTAACCATGAAAACATTTTAACATTGACGCAAACAACACTGTATGGCGCACGGGACTGCGGATAATTCATTTCAGAAGATGGCCATTAATTCACATATTTGAGGGGAAAGCAGTCATTTTCACAGTATACAGCGTTATGTTATTATGTTTGTGTTGTGTCATCGTTCCCAACACGTGCCATGAAAGGCTGATCTGGTTCACCATAAGGGGCGATCCATTTGATTTTTGTGGGGTGGGGTGGGAGATTTTGGGAAAAAAAAATTATTCATTCACCCTACCAAAGAAAAAAAATTTATTCATTCACCCTACCAAAGAAAAAAAATTATTCATCCACCTCCTTCCAGTTTTTCTATCTTCTAAGTAATTAATGACGGATTGTTAACAAGAAAAAAAATTTATTCACCCACCCCACACCAGAAAAAAATTTATTCACCCACCCCACACCAGAAAAAAAAATTATTCATCCACCCTACCAAAGAAAATTTGTTTATTCATCCAGTACTGCTGTCCCACCCCACCCCACAAAAATCAAATGGATCGCCCCTAACGGCAGCCCCACCCCCCTGTCTAGAATTTTGTTTAGATGTTTTAATATCAATTGTTACTTGCACAGTTAAGACATTTTATAGATTTTTAAAGCATTTAGAACCACATTTGTAATAATTTCTGCCTAGCAATATTAACAATTACAGGCTCCCTTTATATTAAAGTCACCCCCACTTCTCACTGTCACACCTACGTTGCCCACAAATGCACTGGAGCCTCGTTTTAAACCCGGGAGATAAAACCTGTTACTGCAAGTGAAAGTACATGTATTGTGTAGTAAAGAGATCAAGAAGTGGACATGGCACAATATTGAATTTACATTGTAAGATGGAAAAACATAGTTGATGCTTGTGATTTAAAAATCCCAAGCATTGCTTCTTTATTTGTTGTAAATGTTTCTGACAATAAAACAAATTCGTATGCGTCGGATTAATTAGATTTAACAATGACGTGTAAAGAAATGAAATTTTCAAGGATAACGGGTTAAATATCTCGGCACGGGCCTCAGCCAATACGTGAAATTGTTACTTGAATTTCAACTCGGCAATGGCCGGAGATCGAACCCACGACCTTACGAACACCACAGAGGAACTGGTACTTGCGCTCTAACGGCCCCTGTGTCCTGTCCTGGTATTACCGAGTGTCTGATGTAAGATACCAATAAGTCGCCTATTATCTTAAGCTATTGTCCTGCAAGAGAAGAACTTTTTGCCAGTTATGTACGAAGATACCTGGTCTTCAGCTTGATTTGCCCGTAAAGCAAGGAGCCTCATGTTTGTGGGTTTATCTCACCATTTCGTCGTTTTGGATCGAAAATTACAATGAGTATATAAAATTATATATTTCAAGTTTAAAATTAAGAGAATTAATGTATGTGTCAAATTGGTGTCTATAATCTTAATATCTAATGTTAAACCACACTAATTTATCCCATATGCATGAAGAATAGTCGACAAATTATATACACTGAATACTCTTGATATTTCACTGGGGAGAAACTCTCATTACAAGGGGGAGATCTAAAACTTGTTACTTTTAATGCCTATGCGAGTCAACTTCATAAGTCACTTAAACTTATCATGTAACGCCATAGTTCTACGTTCTGGGAATTAATTTGATCATTATGATACATTTCATGGCAGACAAGAATCACATTTCTTGGGTAAAAAGGATACCTTGAAGTTATATTTTCATGCTGAGAATGATATTTCATTTCATATTAATATAATAAACACATTTAACATAATTAGCCTTTTCTAATCACAATATAAAGGCTCTTGCCTATTTTACTTGTGTTTGGCTAGGAAATGATGTGCTTAATATGATAGTGTACCATCTCTGTTGCCTCTCTGTTGCAGGGTCTGTACACTATCTGTACACTAATGATCCAAACTCTCAGAATCAAACTGGACAAATATTTTCAACATGATGAAAGGTACAAACATCAAAGTTCTCTGTTAATGCCGACAGTGTAAGCCAGATGTAACAATTTTAATTACATGATCTTTATTTACAGGGTGTATTGTCGGAGAAGTCATTCGAGGAAAATTTGGGATGTACCTTGCTGTTTTTATTATATCTTTGAGGTTTTTTGTTTTACTTACTGATGGTTTTATGATTACACCAGAACACATAATTGCCACAAATGTGACATTACCTAAGACTTGGTTCACAGTCTGTCTTTATAGGATACAGCAGTGCACCAATGATATACACTCAGACACAGATTTGTATAGAACTGTAAAGCATTCTATAGAAGCACTTATAAATTGTCTCTATTTCCAGTTTAGAATTAGTCGGTTGAAGAAAATCAAATATAGAAATGATAGAAATTATATCATCCAGCCACAATTTGTTGGTCGACTCCAATTTTGGGGTAAAGATAGGTCTTTCTCGATTAAAGACCTTTGGGTTATAAAGGCTCCTTTTATGTTTACAATTAATATAACCTTTACAGAATACATAATATATGGAGACAACAATTTTGTGTACCCCTGTTTTTACCACAAGCTACAAATTACAAACATTGAAAGGGAATCTTCAATTCACCTCCCCTGTGGTCGTTTTAGTCCAGAAGAACATTTCACAATGGTGAAGGAAAATGATGATGACATTATATACTGTAATCCAACAACTCCGTTTTCGTTTTATTCCAAATATAGTATAATTACCGTAGAGATTTGTATGGCCAATTTGATAATTAAAAGCTCGTTGAATGTAAATGCAAAAGCTTTTTTTCAGATTATTGATAAACATGCTGTAATATCTGTTACAAAATGGTCGCAATACATCACACATCTTAAATCACCACATATGTTGCTCAATCTGTTCACATTGGATGCGTTTACAGGGTTTAAGTTTTCTATATCAGTTGCATATTACAACAAGATCAAGATGCACATTTATAAGAAGAATATACCTGAATCTGACTTGCTCTGGATATATGATGGTCAAGAGACATTGTCCCCTGTTCTGTATAGATCCAGTATATTACCAGAAGGAAATGAAATATTTTATAGTTCATGCTTTATTTCTACCGTAATAGTATGGTCCGACAATAGCATACTTCAGCTTTCAGACATTATTCATAATAATTCTGACCATACAGCAATCTATCTTACATATGAAGGAGTTAATTTTGGTTTTCAAGTAATACATTTGAATAACTTGAATGCTGGGGACACTCGTCATTTTCTCCAAAAAGAAATTTATTTTCCAAATAAAAAATGTAATAAAACACAATTCTTTTTATCTTGTATCTACATGGTGCAATCATCAACAAGTAAAACAGTTCAGATCACAATAGAGAAGGTGCAACAAAACACAACAGATTATACTTCATTTGATTGTGACTTAGGTGGCATTGCAATATATAATATAGATAATTATGGTACCATTTCTCCTCATGGATCTTTTCTGTGTAATCAAGACTATCTGCTGTCACTACCTATGAAAAAACGTCCTCAGCATTTATCCATTCTTAGTTCTGGGTATTCTGTAATTATAGTTTTCTTCTTGAATTTATTAAAAACATATCTGGAGGTTACTGTGAGTCTTGTGCAATCTCAGTGCAGAGGAATATTTGCAGAGAATATCTTTCATGAGGAGATTAGACATGAAAAAAGAAAATATTTTGAAATCAGCCATACTAAATGTTTTAAAATTCACTCAAGTATGTCAAATCAATATTATTTTCAATATGTATATCCAGCACGTGGCAGTCTCCCCAGATTGATTTTTGAATGCAAATTACAAGAATGTAAATCTAAAATAAGCATGCCAAAATTGGAAATGTGGGGTCGACCTTATGATATGATGAATGTTTTAGATTTTGCCCTTTATGCAGTTAATAGTGTCTCCAAAGAAGACAGATTGTATCACAAAATGAGAATTGGAAATGTACTATATTTTACACTCATTGTTGAGTTCCCAGATGTTGCAGTTCACTTTGCAACATTTGAATTGATTCAATGCAAAATATCTTGCCTCAAATTGTACATATTGGGCCTGATACCAAAACCTATTTTTGGTATGGAAGTATGTAATATTTGCAAACAGGTGTTCATTGAACAGAATTCTGATGTTACATTTTCAGCAAAAGAGATGTATTGTTTAAAAATAATATCTAATCCCTTTCTTGACCAAGTTTATGATATACGGATTATAAGACTTCTTGGCAATTTCACTTACATGATTACTGATAGCATAACCAAATACCCTGCAATTGAATTTAATTTAATGGATTCAGTCGGCCTTGCAATCTTTAATTCTGATACATTATTACACTCGTATGTATATATACGCGCAAAGTCATCTACCGAGAAAGGCTTTGTAGTTGTTGAGAATGAAATGGATGATAGTATTGATGGCACCCCGAATAAATGTTCTCTCCCATCAAGAAATTGGCTGAGAACTGGTTCAGACTGGTCCTGGGAATGGGATGGTTATATATATAGGACTCTGCCAATGTCAAGCCATTCGTGGTGGGAAGCAGAGGATGCCTGCCAGACATACAACTCGCATCTGATCAGTATCCACAGTGACAAGGAGATGTCCATGCTTGCTGAGGTAGTACAATACATCTCTTCCTGCACATTACATGATGAGAGGCAGATGTTTTCATTCGTCTTCTATATTGGCTTGTACGTAAAGGTGAGATGTAATGGCTTATAATTAGCTTTAGTTTATATTAGGATATTAGCTTGGTGTGGATTATACAAATTTAAAGATTACTTGCTATGCTAATTGCACAATATGAATAATATCATTTTAAATATATGATTGTTTCTATTCAAATTCAGGACAAATCTACCCACTGGACAGATAATACTGTTCCAAATTATTTTGCATGGAGTGGATTAAACAAAAAACCCATTCAAAGCATTACAAGATATGATGAATCTGCCAAACGAAACCAAATTCCTGAACAGTATTATAGATACATATTTCCTTTACAAAAAATCAGGAGTTTTTGTACAGTCATGTTGACTTTTGGCATTTATAGTCCATTCTGGGCCCAAATACCTTGTCAGAATAGAGGATGGTTTCCCAAATACGGGATATGCAGGCAAAGGATTAAAGCACAATATTCATTCCACCATCCTCTTCCAGACAGATTTTGCTCTAAAGGATTCATTCTTTCAAATAATGTATGTTTTAAAATATTTGAGAAACAACAATCCATTGCCAATTGTCAGATGGTAAGAGATAATGATATTTTACATTTCCCAAATATTAGCAGAAGTTTATACAATTATATAGAGATATTAGCACATTATGGTATTCTATTTGTCAATATAAGCTCCTCGGTGTGCTCAGAAGCAAGAACCCCTGATTCTAGTTGTAATGCCGACTATTGGAATATTAACATTTATAGTAAATGTGATTCAGCTCATCAGCACTACTTGCTGTGCAGCAGGAGATCTTGGTCTGTTGACTGTCAGCTGGGATATTACAAATGTGCAGATGGAACTTGTATTCTTGAGTCTAATCTTTGCAATGGAATCATTGATTGCAAAGTCGGTAATGATGAGGAAGGCTGTTTCTGTACCACAAAAGATGAACAGGTTCACGATTCATGGCTTTGCAGATATAATTGTTCTTTCCCATCATGCACATGTAGTGCCATGTATTTTCAGTGCCACAGTGGAGGTTGTATTCAGTACTCTTTAGTTTGTGATGGGATTGGACACTGTTCGGACCTGTCTGATGAGTATTGTAACTATCAAGCAAAAACAATAAACATTTCTCTAACAAAGTCAGACACACACTTTACTTGCAGTAGATCTAAAGTGAACATTCCATCTGTATTTATCAACGATTTGATCATTGACTGTGAAGGGTTGGATGATGAACCAGACTATAAGACACTCGTTACCACTCCCTTAGCAGCCAATATGTGTCCCTCTGGGCACCTGCCATGTCTGAAAGGCCACACAAGATGCTTCCCAAGTGAAGCAATTTGCTTTTATGATTTAGTGCAGCATGATGAAAATACAACTTATTTGAAGTTCTGCAGAAATGCTGCACATTTGAAACACTGCACCAATTTTACCTGTACAAACGCATTTAAGTGTCCACATTCCTACTGCATTCCTTACAGGAGAGTTTGCGATGGGGTCTGGGATTGCTCTTACGGTGAAGATGAGAAGCAATGCCAATCAATGTCATGTATAGGCATGCTAAGATGTAAGACCTCTTTATCAGGTGCCATGGTATGTGTCCACCCCAGTGAAATATGTGATGGTGTCTCACACTGTTACAATGGGGAGGATGAGCAGATCTGTAATTTAACACCTTGTCCTGCACCTTGTAAATGTAGGCAGTGCTCAGTGAGTTGTAATGGTGCCATGCTCACTGATTTACCAGTTGGAATATCTAACCAAACAAAATATCTCTCTCTGTCTTCAAATAACTTAAATCTGAATGCTTTTATGGAATTTTCAAGTTTATTATATTTAGATTTGTCACATAATAATCTGTTTGATATATGTAGTGGTGAAAAACATATATTTAACAAACAATATCTTTATCATGTTATCTTGAACAACAATAATTTATCTCTTCTAACCTTTGAATGCTTTGATGGGGCAGATTCCCTCAGGATTCTTGAATTGAAAGGCAATATGTTTTCAGAAGTACCTTATTTAAATAACTTGCAAGCAGTACACATATTAGATCTGTCTTCTAATTACATAAATGTTTTCATTCAACAAATAGCAAGCCTGAAAAAATTAAAGTTTATTAATATTACAAAAAATCCATTAGGGTCAATAGATGTTGAGACTGTTCAGGCATTAGCAAGAATAATGCATGTTTACTCTAATGACAAACGCTTATGCTGTATGATTCCAATGCTACATGTGTGTTATAAGGAAAAGGAAAATAGTGGAAATTGCGCAAGAATGATCCCCTTTAACTTCCTGAAGTTATTTATGACAATCATGGTTTTACTTGGCTTAACATTGAATGGCTTGGTTCTTATCTATTGCAAAATAAGCAGCAAAATGGACAAAGAAGCTCATGTCAAAAGGCATTTGGCTTTTTCGGATTCCATGGGCAGCATATATTACATCATGATTTTAGTTTGTGATTTGTATTTTGATGATAATTTTTTCTTGCTAAATACCTGGTGGCAAAACAGTATATACTGTAGACTTGCTTCCTTTCAGTCTTCACTTCATTACATTTCATCAGCAGGATGGCTTGTTGTCATGTCCTGGGATAGATATTGCACATTTCATTCTAAAACGGGCAAGCATGACACCTCACATATTCTCAGAAAACAGTATGCTGTCTGGGGCTTCATCCTAATTATTACAGTCATACCTGCTATTACGGACATAAAAAACAACAATTTATCTCATTTAAGTAATACTATGTGCTTACAGATTGTCGTTCCGGGAGCAAGTGCATTTGTTTCTCAGGCAATGATATTCATTTCATACTGTGCTATTACTGTATGTTACACAACTATATCCAGATCTATAACCAGAACAAGGGCTCTTCTTAACGATCTTGAGAAACAGCCCACCAAAACAGGAAATAAGCAATTTGTGAAAAATCTCATTTTAATTGGGACATCTTACATGTTATGCTGGGGTCCTCCCATGGCAATATTTGTTCTTTCTCTTTTTAACTATAATGGACCTTATCAAAATATTGAACAATCTATCACTGTCTTGGTGTTTTCATTGAATTCCATTTTCAATCCTTGTTTTTATACGTTAAGAAGAAAACAATTTAGGGCACTTTTATGCAACAAACATGAACTGAAACAACGCTGAAACCTTAGTGAGACAGTGCACATATTTGTGACTCTAAAGCAACCTTTAATACGTAGGCACACTTGTTGCCTTTCAATTACACAAGAGATATCTATTGTTTACATTGCTCAATTACCGTTAATGTACATTGAAACATTACAGGTGATCAAGATAATTTATTAAAATTTACAGAATATTTATTGAGTTAATTTGCCTATAAACATTAAATAAACATTACTTGGAAATATCTTAATATCAAGTGAGAGTGATCAAACACGGTAATTAATGTATGTTTAAACATTAAAACCTTACCCTAAAATTGATGAAAGCAGTGGGAAAACATTAGATATCAGTTGCACGTTGATTTTAAAAGAATAATGTCCACAGTGGCAGGGATATAAGCATGCTGGCAATGCCTGTGGTGACAGATGAGTTGCAATTGTCAGTGGAGCAACAAGACACTCCAAACCCCTTCACCGACTCCACCTCTGCAGTGGGACAATCATTATAGCAACCCCGTCCCACAAATGTCTTATCATCGATTGAGGCTTTGAATTTCTGAAAGGAAATGCAAAATACATTTAAAAATCAAAGTTTAATACACATGTGTGAATTTTATTTGAATATTTATAATTCATTATTAAACATAACATGCTTGAGCTTTACGCACAATTGAGTATAGGCTTATTAGCGCCAGTTCTATTGTGTTGATCCAAAGGATATTGGCTCAATTCTCGGCCCTGCCGACATTGAATTCACACCAAAAATTTTCATATATACTGAAGTCTGTGCCTGATGGATTAACCCTTTAATAGTATTGTAATTGTCTTAAAGCTGAACTGTTTGTTCCCACTTTGTTGATGTTTTATCAATAAAGCAGAAGACATGTTTACAATTGAGAGACTCTTCAACTATGGAAAGTCTTGCTGTGGAAGCAGATCAATTACCACTCAGACGTGTAGAGCTAGCTATTCAGCAACAACAATGTTCTGATTTTCCCTGATTTACAAGCAACTCTACACTCTAAAAGAAGAATCCTCGTACACAAAAAGTACTGGAAAGACTTGAGGTGAAAAGTATCATTTATAAAAGAACTTGTCTTGTTTGATCGTTTTTTGGGAAAAAGAGGGAATGCTATGTTAGTTTTCTTCTCTCTCTTTTTTAGGGGGGGTGGGGGTGTTGTGTTGAGGGACTACTCTCAGTGATTAGAAGGCAATATTGATCAGAGCCTCCACCTGGTTGATAGTGGGGTGTTTTGATAGGGGCAGAATCGGACCAGGCCAAGGTTGTGCCTTTTTTCCAACGGTGGCCTGTTAGCTCCCAAATAACATGAATGTATTGCTTTTGAGACCAACGTTATTTGGCTGGTCTGGATTGGGGATGGTAAATTTTGGAGAACAAATGTCAGGTCCTAAATTATCTTGATAAGTTATTTGCAATAAATCAACTATATATCCTGGTTACTGCACATCATGGATACTTAATTCTAGTTATAAACATCAGTTCAGTTCAGACAGTCAGAAATCTAATTACTTGCCTTTGTTGACTTATATTGTATTGAGTTCTAGGTTCTTGAAACTCATTTTGGTATTATTGATATTTGGAAACTATTTGCTATTTGACTAACATGGCATACAGAATAATAATTTTGATATGGATAAATTATATATAAATCATATACGGAGAACTATTTGTTAATTGACGAATATCATATTAAGAGATTATTTTTACATTTATTTACCATTTAAACTCTTTTGGCTATTATTTCAGTATTTCTCATGAGCCAGACATTTGTTTGTTTTGTGTTTAACTGTTAAATTTGAATGTAGTCATGTTTAGTTTGAGGAAACAATTGTTGTATGACAAAAGTGTTGCACCTTATTGTGTTCCAGTGAATGCAGTAGGATATTACGGATATTATAATTTGTCTATTTGTGGTTACAATTTTATGGTCTATGACTTAATGAGTTCTAAATAATTCTGTAAATCCAGGTCTGCTACAATTTGAGCCTTGAGTGAGTTATTTCCCTCGGGTTTTTGCCGAATCGAATCACTCAATTTAGTCTTTTCGACCATCCTCAATATATATTACTGTGTAAAATTCACAGGACAACGCACTACCAACTAAGAACTATGAACGAAGACCTGGTCATAAATCATTAATTGCTATTTGAACAAAAAACATGGACAAAACTATCACGGTTTTAGAATGTCCCAAGAAAGCACACTCCATTTGAATGTACAGAATATATAATTTGTAAACGAATTATATATGATTGAATAACATTCACGAGATGTGGAGGTTATGACCCCTTGCCTCACAAACAATTGGTCTTGACAGTTTAGTCGACTGGGAATGGCCATTGATGTTCTGATAGATGATCCCGCGATCATGGACCCCCCCCCCCCCCCCCCCCCATCACGAGGTAACCTACATACGATACATATAGCTGTGCTTACCACGCACACATCGTAGCCGTCGAGGCACTCGTAGCTGGCCGCCTTCTCCGTCGGCACGTAACTATCTTCGCAGTCTGAGGTGGCGTTGAAACCAAAATTCGTGTAGACCTTGATAAGGGGCTCTGTGTAGCCGGCTATCTCGCCATAGTAACACATGTAGCAGTGCAGTCCATGCGAATAACCTGAATCAGAGACGGGTCCAGTTTATACACGGGTTTTCCCGAGTATCTCTGAATTTGATATAGCATCACTTAATATTTTAAATAATCACTGATAAAGTCAATATTAACAAATATGTTAAATCGAGAGCAATCAGATTTGAATCACACACAGTTTTCAAACGTTATATCTCCACATATTCTGAGATAGAAATCCATTCAATACATTATACATATACCACTTCGTGACCTGACCTGGAATGTGTAGAATATTCAACTTTAAGGATTCCTACTTGAGGAAAAAAATAAATATAGAACTGTATAAAAAGTGCAACAGAGTACAAAACTTGCTTTACACCTGAATAGTATGACTTCATCGTTACATATTAACTTCATAACATATGAAAGCCACCTTTCTTCAATTACAAATACATGGAGGTGGCATGTGAAGCTATGGCTTACCAGTGACAAGGAGAAGAAGAATTGCTACGGCGCTGTGTGGAGTGTGTGACATGGTCTGGGGTGTCGGTCTGTGGCTTAGTCTGGATAGATCACTCCCATCATACAGGACAGAGGTGAACCTATCACCGTCCCGGATCACACCTCTCATATATAGAACAGCTATTTTTAGTTTTGAACTTTTGTTTCCCTTCAGCATTTTTAGTTTATATAGTATATGTTAAGAAGAGCTTAATGTCTGTCTAATATTACATAATTTTCCAAACCCCATAGGCCTAAAGGCCATTGCCATTTAAATGACTTTAAGTTAACAATGAAGTTACGTAAATGTTTATGCACATTAACTATTTTCTGACAGAGTGGTCAAAGTTATTCAAGTTATTAGTAAACAAATAGAGATTACTCTGTGTCAATAGAACAGTGACTGCAAAATCAGTATTCAATTGAGGGAGCTCAATCAACTTAATACCTCTTGAGGCATTGAAATATCTTTATTTGAATTATTATTCTTTAAGGATAATATATAAATATTATTTCTTAATCGTGGTTGTTGTTTGATATTATGATTGCTGGAATTTTGTAACATTACCTGTCTATTTGATTTTCATTTGAAACAAAGACTGAATGTGAGATCTGAATTTACCACGGATTTACTGTGTGATATCTGATTGTGACATGCATTGGCTTTGTGATATATGCTTGTGACACTGATTCTCTATGTGATATCTGATTGTAACACGGATTTTCCGTGTGATATCTGATTGTAACATGCATTGGCTTTGTGATATATGCTTGTGACACTGATTCTCTATGTGATATCTGATTGATATATAAGGTTTTATTCTATGATTACTGTGTATTCTGTGCTGTGATTGGTCAATTCCTGGTCACGTGAGCTTCTCTAAATTGTTTTATTGACCAGATGCATTATATTGCACGTCAATATACTTTCCACTGCACTGATGGGGAATTCCATGACGTCACCATACAGACAAACTCATCCCTTTCATGGCGGGAAATGTTGGGGAAGCCCTATAATGACGTCACCATACAGACCAACTCGTCCTTTTCAGTTCTCACTTTTAGAATTAAACCAACAATGGCAGTAATTAACACAGTGATCATAGAATAAAACAAATATGTACCTGGGTGTCGTGCAATATGACTTTTTATGGACCTTCGGAAAGTTATATTGCACTCGGCTGCGCCTCGTGCAATATAACTTTCCGAAGGTCCATAAAAAGTCATATTGCACGACACCCAGGTCCATATTTGTATAATATATAATACGTTGTAATGTAGTCTGATCATGTTATATAACGTAATCTGGGCTGATCATGTTATATCTTATGATAATATGAGTTAGCCATGTTGCATCATGTAGTAATATGAGCTATGTTAGATCATGTAGTAATATGAGCTATGTTAGATCATGTAGTAATGTAGGTTGACAATGTTATAAGTGTAATAACATGTATATATCAATTTATATTTGCTCATTTCCCTTATTTAGACAAAGAAAATAATACAAAACATATTTCAAGGCATCACTTCAAGACTCGAATAAATTTCAAATTGTGAAAAAGATATATTAATTGCATTGTGTTTTATTCCAGGTACTATGATGGATAAGAAAGTTTGTTTTATTACATATGAAAAATGCAATGAAAAAATAGTTTTGTAGTTCTGGGTTTGAAAAACAAAAATCAGAAGGCACATAAGGATATTTATCCAGCAGTGTTTTGCCCAATCGCCGTCACGTCCGAAAGGCGTCATGGCATATCCAATTAGGTCAAGAAATATCCAGGTTCAAAGTTCAAATTGACGGAAATGATATTTGTTGGTACCCCATCCAGATATTAAACCGGAAATACTATTAGACAGTTCTCCTATCCCATCGACTTTTACCTTAGCCATTCTGTTTTACCCCCTCTGAGACCGTGGCCGTAACCAAACATCACAAAAGTACTGTGGCCACATAGCAGCTGACACGTTTCCCGGGAGTCGGACATGCTTGTAATATGCAAAATTGTTTTCCTCTTGTTCCCACGATATCATAGATATTAAAATCATTTCTGTACGTGGATTATTAGCCGAGATATTAATATTTTAAAACAACCATTCCAATATTTGCATATTATACTTTTTTCAGAGACAAAACGTATTAAAATCTACGATTCATTCAATGGCTATTCTTTCCACCTCCTGCTTGTCTCTAGATAATGATACTGACTGGAAACCGATCATTTTCTTAATTTCAAATGATAGGAGACTAGTTGATGGATATTGACAGCTTTGGGACCCCTTGCCCAATCGGCGTCAATAGTAAACCGCTAGATGTCACGGTTGTGAAAAGTCAGTCATTATCCAGTGGATATTTCCATGACGGCCCCCGGACTGTCAATAGTCGTCCCAGAGCTGTCACGTGCCCAATCTCCGTCAAAAGTTGTGGATATTGACAGCTTTCGGACCATGACGGCGATTGGGCGCAGCAAGCAGTGTAAAAACTAGAAGTTCAACGAAAGGACCGCATGCGACAATATTCTAGACCACATTTCAAGATAGTTAATAGATAAATGTACAAGGGATATTCATGATGCACAAAGGTTCCTATTCAATGTTCGCAAGGTAAGCCTTTAAGGGGAGAATTTTTACAGCCTTTAAGCCATGTTGTTTTTCCGATAATTAGTCAGATTTTACCCTAAATGGCTTATATTACTTCACACAGAGGTGTAATATTTGCTAAAACAGATATATTTTTCACGAAGTTACTATAATTCAAATTTCCTCCCGAAAATGGCTGACGAAATTACAAACGCAGTAGAAAGAGTTGTAAGTTGTTATTGGTTTTAAATAAACAAGTGCCTTCGGCTGTGAAAGGATGCTGTCTCTCACTGTTGCAGCTATCTCTCACTTATGCAGCTGTTTCACCCTTGTACAACAGCTGTCTCTCACTGTTGTATCTATCTCTCATTTGTGCAGCTATCTCTCACTGTTGTAACCATCTCTCACTTGTGCAGCTATCTATCTCTCATTGTCTATTTCTCATTGTTGTAACTGTATCTTACTGTAACTATCTCTCAACTGTGCAGCTGACCAACCTATGCAGCTGTCTCACTTGTACAGCTATCTCTCACATGTGCAGCTATATCTGTTGTTACTATTTCTTGTTGTTGTAACTATCTCTCACTTATGCAACTGTCCCTTCTGCAGCTATTTCTCACTTATGCAGCTGTCTCACTGTTGTAACTATCTCTCACTTGTACAGCTATCTCTCATTGTTGTAACTATCTCTCACTTTGGCAACTATCTATCTCTCATTGTTGTAACTGTCTCTTACTGTATCTATCTCTCACCTATGCAGCTGTCTCTCACTTGTGCAGTTATCTCTTACTTGTGCAGCTGTCTCTTACTTATGCAGCTGTTTCTCACTGATGCAGCTATTTATCTCTCATTTGTGCAACTATCTCTCACTGATGCAGCTATTTATCTCTCATTGTTGTAACTGTCCTATACTGTTTGTAACTATCTTCCACCTGTGCAGCTGTCTCTCACTTGTGACGCTATCTCTCACTTATGCAGCTGTCTCACATGTGCAGCTATCTCTCATATATGCAGCTATCTGTGTTGGTACTGTCTCTCATGTATTGTTACTATCTCTCACCTATGCAGCTGTCTCTCACTGTAACTATCTCTCAACTGTGCAGCTGTCTCACTTATACAGCTGTCTCCCACTTGTGCAGCTATCTCTCACATGTTCAACCACACTTTCTCATTTAATTTATGTTGTCTCTCACTTATGCAACTCTATCTCCCTTCTGCAGCTATTCCTCACTTATGCAGCTTTCACTGTTGTAACTATCTCTCACTTGTGCTGACTATCTCTCATTGTTGTAACTGTCTTTTATTGTAACTCTCACCTTTGCAGCTGTCTCGCACTTGTGCAGCTATATATCACTGTTGTTACTGTCTCTCACTTGTGCAGCTGTCTCACACTCATAACTCTCTGTAACTATCTCTCACTGATGCAGCCATCTATCTCTCATTGTTGTAACTGTCTCTTCTGTAACTATCTCTCAACTGTGCAGCTATCTCTCACATGTGCAGCTGTCTCTCACTTATGCAACTGTCTCTCACTGTTGTAATTATCTCTCACTGTTGTAATTATCTCTCACTTGTGCAACTATTTCTCACTGATGCAGCTATTCATATCTCATTGTTGCAATTGTCACATACTGTGTATCTATCTCTCACCTATGCAGCTGTCTCTCACTTGTGCAGATATCTCTCACTTATGCAGCTGTCTGTAACTATCTGTCACTTGCGCAGATGTCTCACACTCGTGTAGCTGTGTGAATGTTTTGAATTTTATCTGTGAAGGCCCCTTTGTGCAAAACCTTGTGGGGCTTCCACTGGCTCATTAATTAGGTCAATAATTAGGTCAAATTGCCGATGTTGAAAATAAAGCTCTAATACAGAAATATAGGCATATTGTGGGTAATACGTTATATCTAACATAATTCTGATAAAAATTGAGTGAAAACAACTCTATTCCTAGCATACATATTGCACAAAACATCGCATAAACTTGCAAAATAAAACTGAAGTGGGGACTGCTTTAGCATCCACCAGAGGGCAACGCAAAAACGCAACAGCGAGATTGCACCCTTTAATCAGTGGCGAATTTTACTGCAGTCAATACCTCACACTGCAACTTGTTCAAACTCCACCAGAGGGCGACATAGTGAACCTATCACCTCTGTACAAGGTGCCTTTTGGTGCTGGCTCACCACATCCACCAATTTTTATGTGACTGTCCGTCTTACTTATTTTCATTCTTACATTGTACTCAGATTGGTATATTATGATATATTTCACCCTTAATACAAAAGTTTGTGCATATAGAAACAAATATTAAGAGAAATAAAACTTGGAACTACTTTCTCAACTGGAGGAGCCGTTTCCTGGGGTAGTGATAAGGCAGAACCACAATAAAGATCGCCGCTTTGTTTACAATTTGAATTCTTCTAATCTTTTATACTTTTGGTTAATCTAACCAACAAAAAATTTTCAAATGTTAACAAATGAATTCTAATACATCTCAAGGCAACTTCATATTTGATATTAAGAGATGTTAATACGTCAATCACATTTACAACACACTGACAGTTCTTGAGCACATGGCCAGTAAAAGTAGGACCGGATAAATACTAATCTGGGTTGGCCAGAGGTAATAGTTTGCGTGTGCCTCTGGTGGACAGTGTGCAACTTGTTTTTTTTTCAAATCTCGTCACCCTTCCTCTTTGATCACGTTCATGCTTTTTTTATATAGTATGTAAATATACATTTAGCTGCTGCTTAAACACATGAATCATCTCTTAGGAAAAGTGTGTTTGTTGAGAAATACATAGAATTATCTTTAGAATTATCTTTACTTCCCTCAAGAGAAATCAGGAAATTTTCAACCTTTATTCGGCCATATTGATTTCTATTATGATTGATCTCATATAATATAAGTACATATCAACATGTTCGCTACCTTTGGAACCTGCATCCTACCCGACCACGTATACTTTACATATAACTTCTCCCAAAAAAATTTACACTTCACTGCAGTCACTGACTTTCTTTGCTTTATGACATTTAGCTGTCTTATAGGTTCATATAAACATATAAAATGTTTCTGGACATAATATGATACACTTCATATTCAATGTAAATGATTACATGCTTATCTTATAAACCAACCTACAGAGAATCAATTAGAAAATGGTGTCAGAATGTAAAACAAATAATAACTTTACACAGAAAACAAATATATGATCTTCATATTCGGAGCTCAGACACATTTGTGAAGAAATTACAACATGAAGGTAAAGCCCCCCCTGGATCCGCCACCGATGGTAATGCCTCAGTCACATTTGCACCGGGCGCCGGCCGGGAAGTAACAATCGGCCGACTTCACAGTCTGCCGGGCGCCGGGGAGTTTATCAGCAACAATCTGAGATATGCCGTAGCTGTGGTCACATTATTGAAGGGCACCGCACGGCACGTGCAAGACTGAATGGCACAGACGTCTGTAGGATATCTTAAAGACGTCTAGATCATTTGACAGACGTCTGAAAGACATCCTAAAGACGTCTTGATCATTGACAGACGTCTGTAGGATATCCTAAAGACGTCTATGTGATATCGGAGGGAGCCCGGTGGATCATCTGACGATGGCCTGTGAACACATGAAATAAAAAAAATCCTATTTTCACCGCACGATGCCAATGGCAGCCCTAAGATAATCTGCCGATGTGCCTGCGGGATACTGCCGGGACCCTGCCGTGTACTTTAAGATAATATTTGCTGATAAGACATCGGGGAAACGTCGGCAACTTTTATGTTGCAGCTAAAAGTTCCCGATGACCCGGCCGACGTCTTAAAGATGCCCAATTGTGGCCGATGATCTCCCGGTGCCCGCACGGCAATCTGAACTGCCTGCCGATTTTGTAAAAAATACCCATCGGCCGGGCATCTTTACTGAAATCGGCGCAAATGTGACTGAGGCATAACAGTCAAATCAGAGATCTCATTGTGTACATTGTGCTGAGAGAAATGCTGTGTATTCTTTATCATAATAGGCCAGTTGGTCAGTAGGTCAGTAGGCCTTTAATATATAGCAAAATGTCAAAGTGTTTGGTTACAATTAAAGCTTTGACCTTGAAAAAACAGGTCAAGGGCACAGCAGAGGGCATCCTATTTAGACCTTCATGGGATGCATATATATGGTAGATAGCTGGTTAGATATAGCAAAATGAACATCTTGTAAATATAATAGAAAAAAAAACATATTTACGATAGATTGTATCTGAGAGCAATAAAACATTCTTTATTGCTCTCAGATTGTCTGCTGCCCTGAAAGTTATGTTGTAATTTGTATTTGTTGCTGATACCTCAAAACTAGCTGCCGCAAACATGCTTTGGGTTGATTGCACTTAATTTTCCTCTCCCCCTCTAAAATTGATTTCTGCGAGCTTGAAACATTTTTTCCCCTAATTTTCCCACAATCCTTTTTCTGCAGATGTGAAAGTCTCAATTTATTCGTTTTTTACTGACGGTGCTTGCCCTGGTCAGACGGGGCTTGCTCTGCACTGCTACAAGGCTGCTTGACCATGGCCACCACCTTGAAGTGCCTATTGACTCATCCATGCATGCTTGAAGTCATCAGTTTGCACTTTTAAAACATAATAGGTGCGGCAGTGATATAACGTATGACCATGGCCCTGACAGATTTAATGTGTACTGACAAGGGAACATTAACGAACATGTACGTCCAGATAAATATTGTTGCAACAAGAGGGCACCACAATATATAGTAATCGTTGTGTTATTATAAAGTGGTGTTTGATTCATTTAGTTTCAAATACACGTTCAAGGTACGACGAGAGGTTGGAGCCAAACAAGCAAATGAAAATTCTTGAAACATGCTGCCTACATATTACATTTTTATATGCATGTCTGAGCTTCGGAAATTCACCCGAAGACAGTAAATCCAGAAATGGGATAGTTGAGAGGATAAAGTGGATGGGTAATTAAAAGGATAACATTGATGGTGTAATTGAGAGGATAATGTTGATTGTATAATTAAAAGGAATACATTGAAGTTTTAATTGAGAGGATACTTTGGATAGGGAATTGACAGGATAAAAGGGATTGGATGATCGAGGATATAATTTATTGGGGGTAATTGAGAGGATAAAGTGGATGGGGTAATTGAGAGGATATAGTGGATGGGGTAATTGAGAAGATACCATTTATGGTGTATTTGAGAGGATAACATTAGTGGGGTAATTGAGAGAATGAATTGAATGGGGTTTATTGAGAGGATGAAATGATCGGGGTAATTGAGAGGAAAGAGTGGATCGTGAAATTGAGAGGATAACATTCATGGTGCAATTGATAGGATAACATTGATGGGGTAATATAGAGGATATAGTGGATGTGATAATTGAGAGGATCAAGTGGATGGGGCAATTGACAGGATATATTGAATTGAGTAATTGAGATGATATAGTGGATTGGGTATTGATAGGATAAAGGGGATGGGATAATTGAGAGGATCAATTGGATCGGAAATTGAGAGGATAAAGTTGATGGGGTAATTGAGAGGATATAGTGGATATGGTGATCTACAGGATAAGATGAGAGGATAATTGGAAGGGATAATTGAAACTTTAATTGGGTTATTGAGAGGATAAAGTGGAGAGGGTAATTAAGAGGATAATGTGGAGAGGGTAATCGAGATAATGAAGTGGATTGGGCAGTTGAGAGGATAAAGTAGAAGGGGTAATAGAGAGGATAACATTGATGGGCGTAACTTAGAGGATAACATTAGTGGTAACTGAGTGGATAAATTGGATGGGGTAATCGAGAGGATACAGTAGATTGGGTAATTGAGAGGATAGAGGGATTAGAAAATTGAGAGGATAAAGTGAATTGGGTAATTGAGAGGATAACATTCATGGGTTATTGAGAGGAAAAGGTGAATGGGTAATTGAGAGGATGACATATGTGGGGTAAATGAGAGCATAAAGTGGCTAGGATAATTGTTAGGATAATATTGATGGGGTATTTAAGAGGATAAAGTGGATGGGTAATTGAGAGGATAAAGTGGATGGGGTAATTCAGGGGATAGAGTGGATGGGAAAATTGAGAGGATAAAGTTAATTGGGTAATTGAGAGGATATAGTGGATGGGGTAATTAAAAGGATAAAGTGGATTGGGTAATTGAGATTATTACATTGATGGGATAATCGAGAGGATAAAGTGGATGGGGTAATTAAGAGGATAACATTGATGGGGTTATTGAGAGTATGAAGTGGATGGGTAATTGAGAGTGACTTAACTTTGAAGTTAGAGATTTCAAAATATAGACCATTGATCAAAGTTCCCTCCAGTTAAAATAAATAGAACAACATTTGGAGTTAACCTGTGGTTCAATTTACATAATTTGTAACAAATGTTCTCACTTTTCGCATACAAAATCATAGGAGATTTTGAGAAAAATGTTATTTTGTTTACATTTAATTTTGTATCACTGGGCAGTGATGAGGTCTAGTGCAGCAGCTACTGGATAATGGATTAGTCATAAAAGATTGATACATGACGTTTTCATGTGTACCAATAAACATTGATGCCACCTGGACCAATATATCTTATCTATTTAGCTAGACACAGTTGCATGAGGCTATGAGATGCAATGATATATAGGTTTTGTGTGACCTTCTATTGTCAATAAAATTCAATCAATCAATGCACATTTCATTCAACAGAATATTATATTCAAAAGACCATACCTTCGTCTATAATTAGAATAGAAAGGTGATTTTCTTGCTCTAAAATGTGTTGATGTCGAAAGCAAGATACACATGATGATGTCATACAATGTGTCATAATGACGTCAGACAGGAAAATGTCAAACATGAAAGTGTCAACATAGTGAAGTCATGGTGACATCATAAATTATGTTAATATGATCATTGAGAATACTGCTGCTACCATTTTGTAAGTTCCACCCTCTGTACTGCTTGAAATACCAGTTTTTGGACTAATAATATAAAGAATTTATGCAGGGTCGCGTCTGAATCAATTAATGACTTTATCATTCCTATTCATATTATTGCTTATTAACATTATTATTATAAACCATATTCTTTCAAAATTACATGTACAAAAGACCATAGTTTCATCAATAATTGGTGTAGAATGGACGGACAGACAGATGGATAGGCAAAAGATCAAAGTTGCATAAATAATTGGAGTAGAATGTACAGACAGACGGAAGGAACATTTTCCCCATTCCTAAAGCTCTGTGACTTCAAAGAAGTCAATCAATCTAAAAACCATAGTTTTGTCAATAATTAGAGTAGAAATATAACTCCCAATCATTACATGTTTTTCCCTTAAGCCAACATACCTGACAAAAAAGAGGAAAGTTGCCTTCCTGCTGAGAACACTTGCTTGCTGAGATTAGTACTCAGATTGGTGGGGTGTGTGGTCACTTTCACATGTCTTATATAGTGGGCAAATCACTGCACAAATCTGAACATTATTACTACACATATTTCTTCATTTAAATTGTGGTTTTATTTGACAATCAAATGATGATTGCAATATTTGATTTTATGTTAAATATAGAACAATATAGAAATTCAAATTCGATATTGTAAATAGTGTTTTAGTGTTTAGAACTATTTTGGAGGCATTGACACCATTTCCAAAAGGTGATATTTGCACATGTACATGCATTGTTGGCTGATCTCACCGGAAAACAGAGAAATACACATACAGGTGACATGTGAACTGTTCATTTCCATTTCCAGATTTCACCTTTGTTTATGGCCAATTATTGACAATTCCACATTTTGGAGATCTTGAATACTGTTTTGGGATAAATAATATCCCAATCTGGTGGAATGAATTAAATAATGAGCATTGTTGCAGGTATATGTTAAGGATTGATGAATTGTCATAACACCTTAAGGAGATCATGTCTGTATTGAAATGTGGATCCAGGCAAAATGTTGAGTAAACAATCCAGAAAAAAGTCAAATCATATCATCAGACCTGTGAGACACATGTTACTACTGAAACATTTGGAACAATTACATTGCACTGGATATATTCATACATGTTCAAGTTTGGCCTCATGATCAACTTACTCTTGATCAACTGAAATCAGCTCCATGTTATAGATTCTTTGCAAGCGTGTCTGAGATCAGATAAAATCAGAATATGAATATTTTATACTTCTCTTCTGCATAAAGTTACCATATTTTTATATTTTCTATGTTGTCAAAAACCTATTCAATTCTATATGTTCTGACGTGCATATTGCTCAAATATTACCCCAATATGAAGATTTTATATTTGTTTACTGAATGTCATTGTTTACTGTTTACTGTAAGTCATTATTATTCATATTATTCTTCTGATATGCACATTGCTCAATAAGCAGTTCCAATATAAAGATTTCATCTTTTCTTTATGGTATCAAGTATTTCAATTTTTTTTCTTTTTCGTTTGCAATAGACAAATCAATTTATGTTTTCTGAAGTAAATATCACTCAAACCCCAATATGAAGATTTCACCTTCAGCATGAAAAAAATACTTTTCCCAACCAGGATTCAAACCCTGGACCCTTAGCATTGAAGACAAACATCTTAACCACTGAGCCATGTATCACCCTCTGGCAACACTGTAGGACATTTGAAGTCACGGCATTGTATGAAAATTGAAATTGGTGCGATATTCCATTTTTTTATGTCATTGCTCAAACTTAACCAAATATTTTGATGCGATCTTTGTTTTCTGTATAAAGACATTTTATTTCTTGTTTTTATATTTTCTCCATTTGCAAAAAAAAAACATTAAAAAAACATTTAAAAAAACACATTTTATGCATTCTAACTTTCATATTGCTCAGAAAAGATCCCAACATGAAGATTTCACCTTTGCTTATTGTATAAAGTTATTATTTCGATGTGCATACTATTGCTAAAATAAAACTTCAAAATGAAGATTTCAGTTTCAGCATGAAAAAAAAAAAGTTGTTCCCACCGGGAATTTTAACTCCAGACCTTTAGCTTGGGAGACAGATGTCTTACCCACTGAGCTATTTTGAATAGTATGATTTGACCTTCTCACTGGTGAATCACCCAAATAGTTCACATCTTTATCACTGTATCAAGTTATTTTATTAAGGGATATTCAGTAATTTCACACAGCAGCCAACGTTAAATTTATAGACTAAAATTTCCAAAAATATGTTTGTCTAGCATGATATCAATAGTACTGCAAATAGATAAAAAGAAACAGATATCTATAACTCATCTCTCACTTAAATCAAATGTTCAGAAACATTTTATATATTTAACTTGAACTCATAAAACAGAAAATTGTAATAAGCCAAAGAAAATCAGTTACTGGAGTCATATGGAAAGCAGTCCAGTAGGATGTGGTGATGTGTTGATATGTTCGCAATGAGTTCACTCAAATCAGAAATCAAGATGGCTGAAGGCTGGTTGAGAATGTGCTTGATTTCTCTTAAGGGAAGTGCATGCCATGGAAATTGTTTGATGTTGCAAGCAAGGTAAATATCATTATTATTATTATTATTATTATTATTATTATTATTATTATTATTATTATTATTATTATTATTATTATTATTATTATTATTATTATTATATTATTATTATTATTATTATTATTATTATTATTATTATTATTTTTTTTTTTATTATTATCACATGCAATGAAGCCGTCTTGACATTGCAAGTAAGGTAAAGACAGTTGCATGAGGCCACGCGATGCACACTTTCAACTGAATATTACATATACAAAAGACCACAGTTTCGTCAATAATTGGAGTAGAAAGATGATTTAATTTGAAATGAATCCGTCTTGACGTTACAAGCAAGATAAACACAGTGGCGTGAGGTTACAAGATGCATCGTGATGTCAGACAGGAAAGTGTCATAATGACGTTACACAGGAAAGTGATGGTAAAGTCATAAGATGATGTAAATGTAATCACATGGCCAATCATGGAATATGCTATTACCTTTGTTAAAACTACTCCCTCTGTTCTGCCTGAAAATGTCCCTTACTCTTTTCTCAATATTTCACATTTTCATTTCCAATGATCTCACAGGAAAGTGTAATAATGACGTCATGCAGGAATGATTGATTTTCACATTTTATAAAACCTTTTTTCTGACCAATCTGAATTATTTATTGATTTATTTTGACAAAACAAAAGAATGTCCTTGTGTAAGATTGGCTTGATGTCCACACATCGTGCAAATTTATCAGGTGGTGTTATTATATTTTTCTGAGCAGTGCCGCCATCACATGGAAAAAGACTCCCCACAGGGATGATTTCTGCCTAGCGTTAATTCATATCATGCTTAGTGATCAAGTCAATATTTTGGAACATTCCAAACTGCAGTTTCAAACATGTATATTTATTCTCTGTTTTTTACACTTCCATATCTTCTGGAATGTTCTAGATTGATGTTTCTGACATCATGCAGCCATTGACATATCCTTTAAACATTTGTTTGCAAGTTATATGAGGTTACATAATATCAGGGACATGGGAGCTGGGGGTGGGGGGAATTGATCCTTTGATTTTTGGCTGCTGGTTGTTGTTTACATAAGCTTATGTAACATCAATCGGAGGGACATGGGAATGATCCTTTGATCTTTTGGGTTGTAAGGCAAATGTGACTAAATAGGGCAGTGATCAGATCCTTATCATCCATACATATCAATCTATTCCAGTTGCTCACAACCATGAGCTGTCTGCATGCCAAATGATAAGAATAGGTTTGATCTCAGCCAATGTGTATATATATATATACACAGGATTATAATATTCTGTGGGACACTATTGATTTTCATGATTCCCTCAACCGGATTACAGGCTTACTGATTTCTATAAAGTGATCTCAGATTTGGGCAGAAATATTAATCAAGGTAAGGCCAGGTAAGGTTTTGAAACATTGAATTTAAGGATTGGATGGCACAAATCAAAATCAAAAATATCCACGCTTCGAGGTCATGAAAGTAAAAAATAACATGGAATAAAAATGATCACATTTATCGCCAAATGAAATTTGAGCAATGCAGGAACGAAATGTATGGAAGGAAATTCAATTCAATTCAATTCAATTCAATTCCATTTGATCATATACTTATATGTAACTGATGATCGTGTTATTTTCTTTAAAGTTTGGATGTGATAGATTTACACTCCGGCATCGTTCAGAGCTCTCCCACCCCTGATGACGGCTACACTCTGTGATTAGCGTATCAGATTCCTTCACTTTGAGATGTTTTGAGGTCGGGTTGTAAGGCCAGGATCCTCCGCTTCAAGACAACATTTCTCCTTCCCCAGGCGAGGATGAAAGGTCCCCTTCTCTTCAAGCAAATGTTTCCCAGCGTGTTATATTTGACTCCTGGAAATATAAAGAATCTGTTTACTTGGTAATTTTACAGTCCGTTACAAGATAATGATGTGAACGTGATGTAATATTAGTAAGACCTTTGCCTCTCTAAATGTCAATAAAGTATTCATAACGTTTCTGATTAATGTATTATTTAAGTTCGTAGGGTATCACACATGTGTGTGAGATAAGTTAGGATAGATGGTAACATTATGCATCCTTCTTGAATGTTGAAATACTCACGTGCACGGCCCCTGACACGGTGTTTAATTGGAGGTGGCATACGTGCCCATCAATATAATGGACAATCCGGCCGCTACTAAGTACAACCAAACCTTCTAGGATATGGCAGGTTTCTTAATCTTGTTTCCGGCGTCACATGCGATCAAGTAAAGACAGTCTTTTTACACTCTTGTGAAGAATGTCGTGCATCACAGGGCATTCAAAGCACGTGGAATGATGTGATGAAATCAGGACAAGATACAAACAGAGACAGGTGGCGCTGGTGAGTGACAACCAATTTAACTCAATGGAACAAAGTGTGGATTGTTGGGTACACTGTGTACAATGCACTTTGTCATCTTCCTGTTGGGTGTTCCACAATTTAACTAGGAATCACGTGCCTGGCATACAGGTAGATACAAACTGAAGAGCATTGTATAGAAATGTTTGGGGCATCAAACACGTGTTACAGTGAGCAGTATTTGAGGCATCATATCAATGGTACAGTGCGCAGTATTTGAGGTATCATACTAATGGTGCAGTGAGCAGTATTTGAGGCATCATATCAATGGTACAGTGAGCAGTATTTGAGGTATCATGCCAGCGGTACAGTGAGCAGTATTTGAGGTATCATAATAAAAATAATAATAATAATAATAATAAATTTCTATAGCGCCATTTCAGACCAGGCCCACTCATAGCGCTATCATACCAGTGGTACAATGAGCAGTATTTGAGGTATCATACCAGCGGTACAGTGAGCAGTATTTGAGGTATCATACCAGTGGTACAGTGAGCAGTATTTGAGGTATCGAACCAGCGGTACAGTGAGCAGTATTTGAGGTATCATACCAGCGGTACAGTGAGCAGTATTTGAGGTATCATACCAGTGGTACATTGAGCAGTATTTGAGGCATCATAGCAATGGTGCAGTGAGCAGTATTTGAGGTATCATACCGGTGGTACAGTGAGCAGTATTTGAGGCATCATATCAATGGTACAGTGAGCAGTATTTGAGGTATCATACCAGTGGTACAGTGAGCAGTATTTGAGGTATCATACCAATGGTTCAGTGAGCAGTATTTGAGGTATCATACCAGCAGTACAGTGAGCAGTATTTGAGGCATCATATCAATGGTGCAGTGAGCAGTATTTGAGGTATCATACCAGTGGTACAGTGAGCAGTATTTGAGGTATCATACCAGCGGTACAGTGAGCAGTATTTGAGGCATCATATCAATGGTACAGTGAGCAGTATTTGAGGTATCATGCCAGCGGTACAGTGAGCAGTATTTGAGGTATCATAATAAAAATAATGATAATAATAATAATAATAAATTTCTATAGCGCCATTTCAGACCAGGCCCGCTCATAGCGCTATCATACCAGTGGTACAATGAGCAGTATTTGAGGTATCATACCAGTGGTACAGTGAGCAGTATTTGAGGTATCATACCAGTGGTACAGTGAGCAGTATTTGAGGCATCATATCAATGGTACAGTGAGCAGTATTTGAGGTATCATACCAATGGTACAGTGAGCAGTATTTGAGGTATCATACCAATGATACAGTGAGCAGTATTTGAGGTATCATACCAATGGTACAGTGAGCAGTATTTGAGGTATCATACCGGTGGTACAGTGAGCAGTATTTGAGGTATCATACCAGTGCTACAGTGAGCAGTATTTGAGGTATCATATCAATGGTACAGTGAGCAGTATTTGAGGTATCATACCAATGGTACAGTGAGCAGTATTTGAGGTATCATACCGGTGGTACAGTGAGCAGTATTTGAGGTATCATACCAGTGCTACAGTGAGCAGTATTTGAGGTATCATACCAGTGGTACAGTGAGCAGTATTTGAGGTATCATACCAGCGGTACAGTGAGCAGTATTTGAGGTATCATACCAGTGGTACAGTGAGCAGTATTTGAGGCATCATATCAATGGTACAGTGAGCAGTATTTGAGGTATCATACCGGTGGTACAGTGAGCAGTATTTGAGGTATCATACCGGTGGTACAGTGAGCAGTATTTTAGGCATCATACCAATAGTATAGTGAAGAGTGTTTAAGTCATCATACAAGTGTTACAGAGAGAAATGTTTAAGGCACAAAGAAAAGACTAACAAGGGGTCAGGGATTAGTAGGCTGCTAGACATCACACCGCACTGCAATGTTTCAAGTCCTTTAACTCTCGCTCACACCACCAAGCTGGGCCAGCTATGTCTATTCATAGCCTCGGAGCCACGCCAAAAGTGTTCTGTCTGCAAGAGTGAGCCTCAAGTCACATCCTTTGCTAAGTGAGAGTGTATAAAATGGCACAGAAAGCCTCTTGATTATTTAAGTAAATGCAATCTGGACATATTTTGTTATCTAATCTTTTACACAAAGTTAAATGACAAGCTTTTTTTAATGATTTGTCTCTATTATCTATTTTGATAAAGCAATTTATGCAATGTTGAAATATAGTTATCTTTTGTTTAATATTCTATGATTGGTGGTGATAATTGCCTTTGTCTCCCACCACTTTCTCGAATGCCGTGATTGGTCAGATAACCGGATATGTGTTATCTTAATATCATTAAAAGATAACAACCTTTTATTTGTTTAGTATTTAATAAATTGGATCACAGATTTTTCATTTGCATTGATCTATAATTTCCATAACGTTTTGTAATATTTCTGCAACGTAATTACTGAGCAATAAAATACAAAATAATTACTTGCCTGAGGAGGATATATTACAATAACAGCCTCTGTTTTAAATGTTATTAAATCATAAAATTATATTATGCCCATTGCAAGTTATTTCACCTCGAATTCATCAGATCTGACGTGAAAACATCCAAATCCCTGATCTGTGTGATCATGTGTATAGTGAGGCCTACTGCATTTCTTTCTTTGTCATCCCATCAAGGGCTTTCGGCGAGTAAACTGATCTGTTTTAAATTGGCATAATTCAAACGATCCGTTTTTGTCAGATATGTATTTTTGGAGTTCTGCGCTTTTTCATACGCTCATTTTGAATTATTTCAACAATATTAGTTTAAAAAATAATGTCATCTTTATTAAAAAGCATTTCCATATTTTAAGGCATTCCATGTTGCTGAGATTCAAAATTGGTGATTAAAGATTAACAACATTTAATATGTATTCACCACTTTCCTTTTTTGTAATTCTTTCATTTGCCATCCAGGGTGTTTTATGCAAAAGTTTATGCACAAATTTCAGTGCATGCAATGCCGGATACAGAAGTATACGCAGTGCCGCAGCAGAGATACCAGGCTGCAGGTTCCCTATGGTGACGGACAGGCTTTTCCTGAAATGTTCTTCTCAGGTATCGGATCTCACAAAGATTCTAAGTAATTATTTACGTTGCAGAAATATTACAAACATTATGGAAATTAAAGATCATTCGTGCTGATATCAACACAATTCCCAAGAATGTTCACGTTTTCAAGAAAGTGGGTTATCCATCAGAGAGTTATTTTCTAAAATAAGTGGCGCGTAACTCGCACTTTCTGAAGACGACATTTTCCCCCAGAAAGCATTAGAATTCTGATTATTGGTCGTCAAAGTTTGTGCAGAAGAGTGTAGATACCGGACCCATTCTAACTATATTCGATCATATTCGGAAATACGGCTTCTTTGATATTTGGTATAAAGAACCAATATTGAAGCTGAACGAATGAGTCATATTATGTACACAGTACAAGGATTGGGTCCTGACGAAGTTGACAGTTGTCTTCATCCAATTCTACTGAGTTATATCTCCTCAGAATCCATTCATTTGGGCCTGGTAGATGGCGCTCTCAAATCATCGGCGTGGTCCAAGGGTAGGACTTGGAATAAGACAAGATTTAAAACAAGATATTGCTTCATATCACATTTGTGCATGTCGGTGCGATATAAATACAGCTTCATATGAATATAGTTTTATCCTTGTGACATTGGCAGCAATAAAGATGTAATGTTGCATTGCACCCCTGTATGACACCCAGAGCTAAAAACAGCACAAAACGTTATTTTTAAGCTCAGGGTTCATGTTTTCATTTAATGTGGTAAATTGTACGTCGCCATTTTTTCTGTTCCCTCATGCCATTCTGATCTTCAATATATATATAAAAAACTCCCCACCATTCTGAAATCAAGATTTCAGACATTTAAATTTGATACTTTCTATTCTCATTCAATGTAGACTGTAGGACAAGAACCAGAACCGTAAACAATAATTAAGCATTTTCTTCATAACAATCCGCATTCTTGGCATCGACTTGCGAATTCAGAGGCTGGTATGGACGGCCTAATCAAGCTGATATAGTGTCCACTGACGATTTTATATCAAACTAGGCAACCAGTCTGTACAATATCTACACATTTGAAGGTCAACATCTGGTAGCAGAAACGGTGAACTCCTAGAAAATGAGAAGGAAAACTGGGCCAGTTTTATTTTGTTATGTTGTAATCTATGCCAACAGATTCCTGTTCTCGTCTGAAGTGTTTTAAAACCTAAAGCTTTGAATTACAGATACCCCTTAGATCTAGATGTATATTATGGAATATCGATAGTTCATAACGACAAGCAGCAAACTGGCCAGATCGACTAAGCTGACCATGCTGAAATTTCTTACATTGCTGCCCATGCTGACATTGCTGCCCATGCTGACATTGCTGCCCATGCTGACATTGCTGCCCATGCTGACATTGCTGCCCATGCTGACATTGCTGCCCATGCTGACATTCTGACATTGCTGCCCATGCTGACATTGCTGCCCATGCTGACATTGCTGCCCATGCTGACATTGCTGCCCATGCTGACATTGCTGCCCATGCTGACATTGCTGCCCATGCTGACATTCTGACATTGCTGCACATGCTGACATTGCTGCACATGCTGACATTGCTGCCCATGCTGACATTGCTGCCCATGCTGACATTCTTACATTGCTGACATTCTGACATTGCTGCCCATGCTGACATTCTGACATTGCTGCCCATGCTGACATTGCTGCCCATGCTGACATTGCTGACATTGCTGACATTCTGACATTGCTGACCATGCTGACATTGCTGACCATGCTGACATTGCTGCCCATGCTGACATTGCTGACCATGCTGACATTGCTGCCCATGCTGACATTGCTGACATTCTGAAATTGCTGACCATGCTGACATTCTGACATTGCTGCCCATGCTGACATTGCTGGGATTGCTGACCATGATTAGGCCAATCATTTTGACCATTCATCCCATGCTTATGAGGAGGGCCATACAATACACGTTTACATGATTTGAGAAAATACATTATCACTGGAGTGACAGATGAAGGTAACATGTTGTTGGGATCCACTGCAAGTGACAGATGAGGTAACATTTTGCTGGGATCCACTGAAGTGACAGATGAGAGTAACACTTTGTAGGGATCCACTGAAGTGACAGATGAGAGTAACACTTTGCAGGGATCCATTGGAGTGACAGATAAGGGTAACACTTTGTAGGGATCCATTGGACACATGTGTATCACTGTAAAACTATGCATTCCTGATGTCTCTGTTGAAGAGGATAACATCGTATAAAAGATTCATTGATGGAGTCTAAGATAGGGATAGTACTGTCTAAAGGAACCATTACTGGAGAGGCAGACTATGATGACACTGTATTCCATCACTGGAGTGATAGACTGTGATGGCACTGTACTCCATCACTGGAGTGATAGACTGTGATGGCACTGTATTCCATCACTGGAGTGATAGACTGTGATGGCACTGTATTCCATCACTGGAGTGATAGACTGTGATGGCACTGTATTCCATCACTGGAGTGATAGACTTTGATGACACTGTATTCCATCAATGGAGTGATAGACTATGATGACACTGTATTCCATCACTGGAGTGATAGACTGTGACGACACTGTATTCCATCACTGGAGTGATAGACTGTGATGGCACTGTATTCCATCACTGGAGTGATAGACTGTGATGACACTGTATTCCATCACTGGAGTGATAGACTGTGATGGCACTGTATTCCATCACTGGAGTGATAGACTGTGATGACACTGTATTCCATCACTGGAGTGATAGACTGTGATGACACTGTATTCCATCACTAGAGTGATAGACTGTGATGACACTGTGTATCTACCATCAGCATTTTGGCTTTTTGCAAGCTATTGCACATGCAGACAAAATAAATTGCAAAGTTGCTCAGAGGGTCGACAGACAATCTTCCCCGATGAAATTTTGTTTATTCTTAATTCACATCCAAAATATGGCCACTACACCCAATTCAATCCATATATTTCAAAATCAAATAAAACTGTTGTTTTGTTATAGATAATGACTCTATAGATAATCCTACACTTAGTATACGTTTGCGGAACATTCATTATAAGATATCTCTGACTTCGTGCTTGGCAGACTCGTTTTCGTATCCCATTTATTAGGTTAAGTCGGGAGGCAGACCCAATTTTGTCCAGTGAGGAAATGTTCAATATTTCCCGCTATCCATCATGTAATATGTGCAATAATAATTTGGTGTGGTTTTCTGTGGTCAATAATCTAGCGATTGACCGAGGAGTATATTACATGTGGATAGTTGGAAAACAAATATTTTTTCTTGGCAACTGTTTGCTTTAGAGATAGATATAATGGAGACCTTCATTGTCGGAGTCTACGTAGTCATATGCCACCTCTGCAAGTTTCAGGCTTATGGGTTTTTTCGTTCATATTTTGGAGACTAACCTTCCGTGCTTTATTATGCCAAAATATGAATTTTAGCCAAACCGTATACATTGGTCTAGGTACACTTCTTGCAGACGTTAAAGGGGAAGAGATCAACAATGCAATGCTGTAAACAACCTATCCATCTCATTTGAATGAAAATCTCTTTCTTGGAGTCATAACATGGAAGGAAATGAGCAATGTCATACAATATACAATCTGTCCATATCTATCTACCCACATGAGATCCTCTACCCACATGAGATCCTCTACCCACATGAGATCCTCTACCCACATGAGATCCTCTCCCGACATGAGATCCTCTACCCACATGAGATCCTCTATCCACATGGGATCCTCTACCCACATGAGATCCTCTACCCACATGAGATCCTCTACCCACATGAGATCCTCTACCCACATGAGATCCTCTATCCACATGGGATCCTCTACCCACCTTAGATCCTCTACCCACATGAGATCCTCTATCCAAATGAGATCCTCTATCCACATGAGATCCTCTACCCACATGAGATCCTCTACCCACATGAGATCCTCTACCCACATGAGATCCTCTACCCACATGAAATCCTCTATCCACATGGGATCCTCTACCCACCTGAGATCCTCTACCCACATGAGATCCTCTATCCAAATGAGATCCTCTATCCACATGAGATCCTCTACCCACATGAGATCCTCTACCCACATGAGATCCTCTACCCAGATGAGATCCTCTACTCACATGAGATCCTCTACCCACATGAGATCCTCTACCCACATGAGATCCTCTACCCACATGAGATCCTCTATCCACATGGGATCCTCTACCCACCTTAGATCCTCTACCCACATGGGATCCTCTACCCACCTTAGATCCTCTACCCACATAATAATAATAATAATAATAATAAAATTTGTATAGCGCTGATACCAGACAAGTCTGTTCATAGCGCTGAGTTCAGGACATGCATCCTGAAGAGATGAGTTTTCAGCCTACTCTTAAACGAGGAGACTGACGTGCTTGTCCTAATATTAGTAGGCAAGGAATTCCATAGTCGTGGACCTACAGATGAGAAGGCCCTGTCACCTACTGTCCTTAGCCTGGTATTAGGTACCTGTAGGTGGGTGCCATCATTGGATCTTAGACAGCGTTCACCTTCTTTAATCAGGAGTAGATCCCGTAAGTAAGGCGGAGCCTTACCATTAAGGGCTTTCCAGGTTAATAGAAGAATTTTAAAATCAATTCTCGCATGAACGGGAAGCCAATGCAGTTCCCTTAATTTTCCTGAAATGTGATCAAATTTCCTGATTTTTCCAACTACCCGTGCTGCAGAGTTTTGGAGGTATTGCAGTTTCCTGATGTCAGTTTTAGGAAGACCCGCTAGAAGACCATTACCATAGTCAAGGGTGGATGTAACACATGAGATCCTCTATCCAAATGAGATCCTCTATCCACATGAGATCCTCTACCCACATGAGATCCTCTACCCACATGAGATCCTCTACCCACATGAGATCCTCTACCCACATGAGATCCTCTACTCACATGAGATCCTCTCCCAACATGAGATCCTCTACTCACATGAGATCCTCTACCCACATGAGATCCTCTACCCACATGAGATCCTCTACTACCTCATGACAGCTTTAACCGATCTAAATAACTTAGAACTTGCTGTGCCGCTGTGATATTTGGTCAATGGATTTGTGTCTGATATTCTCAAGTCAAACATGATGTAGATTTGAGGAAAAGGCAAAGGGTCCAGGTCAAGTTACGTAGACATCCTCAGTGGTCAAGTGAACTATTTGGTAATCGTCCATATTGCTAGCTGGATAATACACGCCGTATTCTTTGCTAGCGGGATATTACACGCCGTATTCTTTGTTTGACCTAAGCTTGACATGCATGTGTATATTGGACTTGAATTGATGCAAAGACATACAACCAATATGAGTACTTTTTAACAATCTCAGACATTCATTTGTTATGAACGATTTACTCTTGCATCAAATCATTATAAAGTTTCATATTTCTATGTACTCACAGGTAGTATTTAATTACTACCTCTGTAGTCATTGCCCTGTTTTTGATCTAATTCAAAGTTTAGAAATCCCGGAGTCAAAAATACTTGCCTTGTTCACAAGAATATCATCAAATCTGAGTTGACCAACATTAGGTCATAAACTGTAACCAGGCGTCTGGCATAACTATTTTCATATTCGTTCACCGCTGAGTTGACAGCCAGATCTTTCTGAATACTTAGGACTTGCGCTGGATGCGCACATTTATAGCGTTGGTGGCAGGGACTGATATGATAAAGTCGTGCTATGGAGGGTAATTTCTATGTACCTATATCTACAATATAGTTGTGTTACTGAAATCTTCACTACTTTTCCATATTAAACATATCAGCTTAACCTTAGTTAGCCATAGCTTAACACTATGAGACAATCTGATCAGTTTATTTTGAGTCGTTGACCAGCAGACATTCTGATTTTACCACGTTGTACGTATTTGTGAATGAAAATGTTATGGTTAAATGTCGTGTGTTAGGTTTGATTGTGTATCAAATCTGAACTCTGATATCAGATTTTCACATATTTAAAAATATTCACAATTTCTGGTTTTTTATTTTTTCAAATAAATTAGACTTCAAAAAGCTATTTACAGCAGCGTTTTTTTTTGTTAATAAAATATCTAACGATCAGGGCTGACAAGATGATACAAATATGTTTTATTGTAATATTAATATGAATTACTATGCATTATGCCCATCTGCACAAAAGTATATTCATAAATGACATGTCAAATAATATTAGCTTTTCTCAGACTGAAATTAATACAATTAGGCTACAATCAACAGAGCCAGGTCTTACCTGTGGATTATTAGCATTTTCTGAAAAACTATTGAGGTGCTCCCAGTTTGGCTCTGTCATGATAACTAAGTCTCTAGTTATGCTAAAATCTTGAGGATTTTGCCATATACGGTGACGCTTCACAATAATGGTTCATGTATTATTTCAAATTGATAGACACCGATTCGATCCTTATTAATTAATAATGAAATGTCATTCATTTGAGAAAGTCCTCTCAGTTCAGTCATGTGGTTTTGGTATATGGGTTTCTTTCTAAAGGGGACCTAATTTAATCATGTCTTTCCCTTCCTCAAAGTCTGAGGCAATGGATATACTTTTACCATTTTCCAAATCAGCATTGATGGTCACGTACTTCTTCTTGGAATTTGTGTTGTTTTTGCGAGATTTTGACTGCGTGAAATTCCCGCCATTTGATTGACGACGCGATGATCGCGGAGTGAGTGAGTTGTTGTCGGTATAGCGCCCTCTGTGGCGTTTTCCACACAGTATATATCTATACGCCATGCAATACTGTTCATTCACACATCCGTAGATGATCCAGTTGATACTTGATGACAACCACAGTAGGACCACGCTGATAAAGTAAGATATGAAGGGGAAGGTTCTGTGGGTGTCCACTCCATAAAGTATAGACACTGGCAGGTAGCACACAATGAAAGCCACAAATGTGAGAATCACCATCTTGAGGAGAGACATCTCACGCCTAATCCGCGAAGAACTGAACGTTCCTTGTTCATTTATGCTTAGTCTGCTGTCACGGACCTTGAACATTATTCGCATGTAACAAAAGCAAAGAAAAATGGCAGCCGCAAAAAGAAAAAGAACCTTTTTAAGTACACCAGCTAATCGGAACTCTGAATGTTTGACAAACGAGCAGAACATTATCTTCTTGTTGAAAACGACATCGGTATTGCGCAGGCGTGGTATGGACGGAAGTAGAACCATCAGAATTGGAAGGATGTAAATCAGAACGAGGTTAATAAGTACCATCCTCAAGGTCTGAAATCTCTGGGCTTTTTTGTGGTGGCAGATAAACATGTACCTGTAGAATGCAATGGCAGCAACATGGAGAATACTCTCCAAAATGGCCAGATTACTGGCAAACAAAGCGTAGAGGCACATCTGTCTGCCAAACAGCCACTCCCCGGTGATGTAAGTGTAGACATAGAGGGGCTTCACCATGAGAGTCTGAAAGAGATCACAGCTAGCCAGAGACACCACGAAGATACTGGACGACTTGCACAGGGGCTTACTCAGGATCACGGACAGCATGATCAACACATTTCCAAACGCTCCCACCGCAATCACTATCAGACCAATGATCACTCCAGCCAGAGAGATGCCGTGTGGGATGTCCATATCATCACGCTTGACAAAGCCATAGTTTGCTGCCAGACTGGCGTTAGGAGTGTGCACACTTTCTATTGACACCATGGTGCCGCGGTCCTTGGTTCACCATTAATGTCTGCTCGTAGACTGCTCACGTCAGGTGAGAGAGTTCAGCAACACACTCAGTGCCTGCTCACCACGCAGTTCAATTCCTACTTCTCCATCTATGTCCTCTTTCAGGTTACTACACTCATGTCAATATCTAGAGGTCAGGACATAAATCAGCAACTTGCAATGTAATTCCCCATTCTATAAAGAACTGAAGTGGAAAATTGAAATCTTCCGATTACATGCAGCGAATTCAAGTCCTCATTGCCATTTAATATGTCCCGTCAGTCATTGTTTCTTGAAGTGAAAGATTTGTGTGACAAAGCCTGGCCCATAATTAAGGCATTTGTCTTGCTTGCTCATTGATAGATTACTCATCAAACTCTCGTCTTGTGATGTGCCTCTCTGACTGGGACTGATATCCACATAAAATCGTGACAGTCAATACGGGTAATTGCAACAAAATATCGAAAAATTATTTTCACAGCATCCAATTATTAATGTATTTATGTCCACTGATCTAATCAATTTTTTTTTTTTGTTTTATTAATAACAGATATCACTCACGATCATGTCTTTTGCTCAGTCCTTGTTCTAAAATATGACCAATGTATGGAGTTGCTCAGAGGAAAAAGAGTGCTACATCCTCGACTTTGTACCATGGAACGGCAATAAAAAGATCCAATGTGAATATAATCCTCACTGTGATATTGAAGAAGGCAGGCGCAATATTTGTATACAGAATATAGCATATACAGATGGTTCATTCAAACATTGACTTCATGACTTTGTTGATATCATATGTTCAATGTGTGCTTGCTTCTATTCATATTGTACAAGTGAGAATGCTGCAGTGATGGCTGTGCTTTGCTTTATAAACATGAGAATCTTGCTCTAGGCACACCGGGGAACAAGCGCCACCTAGAGTCCGCTCATTGCTGCTGCTAGCGGGCAAACACCATTTAACCGGAAGTCGCGTGACATGTCGTATCTGCTCATAGATAGCCTAACTTATGGATTTCTTTACTTAATTATAAGGTTGCATATGGCACATGCTTGTATTGTGAAAGTAAGGTCTTGTAGGGTGGGATGTAATGAGGAGATTGATTGGCCGGGGTTCCCGAGGGTGGCCTGGGGTTTAGGGTAGGCCGGAATGCTTGATACAGAGCAGGTGTAAAGCTTGGGGCCCATGTAAAGCGAGGAATCAAAAGCAGATAAAGTTCACATGTTGCCATCCCGCCTGGGTATGAATGCAATGTATTTCTCTGTTTATTAAATATGGAGATATACACGAACTACAGCAGCCGAGAACACCAATATATTCCTAATGTGCTCTTGAAGGTTTTCTGCGTGAACCTCTAAATACATATCTTGGAAGTGTTTGATTCAATTTGACCTCATAAAAAACTACTTATATTTAACAAATCAGATTGGTTTTTAACTGCAGTACTTGAACAAAACCTTATGTATTAATATATGATACGGATGCTCAGGAGAAAGCTTTCCATAGCATATGTACCTTCATCACTAGCCTCAATAGCCTTTTTATGAATCAAGGTACTAGTATATATATAGTTTTAGAACAAACCTGTTTGTGTGTAAATTATGTGATTTGATTGGCTCAGTTGATAGAGTATTACTGGTGAGATACGGGGATTGCCTGTTCGTATCCCGGCCAGTTATCGCTATGAGCAGACATTGTCTGGAATCAGCGGTATCTAATTGTCAGCTCTACTTTATCATTAGTTAATATCAGGTTACCTCCACACATTACGTTATGTAGAGTTTATTAATAAATGACATTTATCAGACACTCATCTAAATAATATAAATAATCTAAATACTATATGTATAAACAATATATTCAATGATTTTGTCAGTCTTACTCCTGATATATGTCAGTCGTATCTATGTTTGTTTTATTGTCAAATGCTTGTCATGACGAGTTGAGCATGTTGAGACGAAGGCAACTTATTTTATGAGGAGCAGTTCTCAATTTTCATTTTATTTGGAATTGCGCAGTATTGTTAGGTATGATGAAGCGTAGCTGGTGTTCAGGGTTTACATTCGTGAAACTATAAAATCCTATGATCATCGCTGAGAAGGTTGTTGATAAAAAATCACAGAAGAATTAATGTTTCGCTCAATATTATTTTACCGAGTTACGTGTAACGCGAATATGTTGGCTGTCCAGACGTGAAGCTACCAGAAGTCTACATCATATCATTGCGAGTTTATCTATTATGATCTATCTGTTCGGGAATCGACAGCACAATGGACTCACTTTTGTTGCTTTATTCTGGGAGGAGTCCGAGATGGCCATGATTGCCCAGTGTACAACAGAAGGAACACAACTTACGAGATATTGACCTGCTGTGAACTGAACTCAGGTCCCGGATGTGTGCCATGGATTTCTTTATGGGGGGTTCCCGCGCAACCAGAACAGAGAATGATTTAATTTGCACGATAATTGGCTCACAGACCTTATTTCCAATATCTAACACAAATCTACCTTCTGATCTCAGATTTGAAAACTTCAGCTTAATTGATATTGAATCCAACCAGCTTGTTATACCATGTTCGGCACAAAACATACCATCAGACAGTAAACTCTTTCGAAGATGTTATTTTCCACACAGAATCTGGCACCTTCCTGTTTCCATTTGGAAGCCATGTTTATTAGTTCATTTTAATATTAAGAGCAAAATGTATAAATTAAATAAAAAAAGAGTTGCCAAATTAAAATTACTTTTTTATTTACAATGTTCAGCAATTATAAATTATTTGCATAAATAAACTGACGAATCATTTTTTAACAAAAAAAAGGGCAAGCTTCATCCAGTAGGGCAAGCTTCATCCTGTAGAGCAAGCTTCATCCTGTAGAGCAAGCTTCATCCAGTAGAGCAAGCTTCATCCAGTAGGGCAAGCTTCATCCAGTAGGGCAAGCTTCATCCTGTAGGGCAAGCTTCATCCTGTAGGGCAAGCTTCATCCTGTAGAGCAAGCTTCATCCTGTAGAGCAAGCTTCATCCAGTAGGGCAAGCTTCATCCAGTAGGGCAAGCTTCATCCTGTAGGGCAAGCTTCATCCTGTAGGGCAAGCTTCATCCAGTAGGGCAAGCTTCATCCAGTAGGGCAAGCTTCAACCTGTAGAGCAAGCTTCATCCAGTAGGGCAAGCTTCATCCTGTAGAGCAAGCTTCATCCAGTAGGGCAAGCTTCATCCTGTAGGGCAAGCTTCATCCAGTAGGGCAAGCTTCATCCTATAGGGCAAGCTTCATCCTGTAGAGCAAGCTTCATCCAGTAGGGCAAGCTTCATCTAGTAGGGCAAGCTTCATCCAGTAGGGCAAGCTTCATCTAGTAGGGCAAGCTTCATCCAGTAGGGCAAGCTTCATCCTATAGGGCAAGCTTCATCCTGTAGGGCAAGCTTCATCCAGTAGGGCAAGCTTCATCCCGTAGGGCAAGCTTCATCCTGTAGAGCAAGCTTCATCCAGTGGGGCAAGCTTCATCCAGTGGGGCAAGCTTCATCCTGTAGAGAAAGCTTCATCCTGTAGGGCAAGCTTCATCCAGTAGGGCAAGCTTCATCCAGTAGGGCAAGCTTCATCCTGTAGAGCAAGCTTCATCCAGTAGGGCAAGCTTCATCCTGTAGGGCAAGCTTCATCCAGTAGGGCAAGCTTCATCCTATAGGGCAAGCTTAATTCTGTAGAGCAAGCTTCATCCAGTAGGGCAAGCTTCATCCAGTAGGGCAAGCTTCATCCAGTAGGGCAAGCTTCATCCTATAGGGCAAGCTTCATCCTGTAGGGCAAGCTTCATCCAGTAGGGCAAGCTTCATCCTGTAGGGCAAGCTTCATCCTGTAGAGCAAGCTTCATCCTGTAGAGCAAGCTTCATCCAGTAGGGCAAGCTTCATCCAGTAGGGCAAGCTTCATCCTGTAGGGCAAGCTTCATCCTGTAGGGCAAGCTTCATCCAGTAGGGCAAGCTTCATCCAGTAGGGCAAGCTTCATCCAGTAGGGCAAGCTTCATCCTGTAGAGCAAGCTTCATCCAGTAGGGCAAGCTTCATCCAGTAGGGCAAGCTTCATCCTGTAGGGCAAGCTTCATCCTATTGGGCAAGCTTCATCCAGTAGGGCAAGCTTCATCCTGTAGAGCAAGCTTCATCCTGTAGAGCAAGCTTCATCCAGTAGGGCAAGCTTCATCCTGTAGGGCAAGCTTCATCCTGTAGGGCAAGCTTCATCCTGTAGACCAAGCTTCATCCTGTAGAGCAAGCTTCGTTCCTGTAGAGCAGGCTTCATCCTGTAGACCAAGCTTCATCCTGTAGAGCAAGCTTCATCCAGTAGACCAAGCTTCGTTCCTGTAGAGCAAGCTTCATCCTGTAGACCAAGCTTCATCCTGTAGACCAAGCTTCATCCTGTAGAGCAAGCTTCATCCAGTAGGGCAAGCTTCATCCTGTAGACCAAGCTTCATCCTGTAGGGCAAGCTTCATCCTGTAGAGCAAGCTTCATCCTGTAGGGCAAGCTTCATCCAGTAGGGCAAGCTTCATCCTGTAGAGCAAGCTTCATTCTGTAGAGCAAGCTTCATCCAGTAGGGCAAGCTTCATCCTGTAGAGCAAGCTTCATCCTGTAGTCAAGCTTCATCCAGTAGGGCAAGTTTCATCCTGTAGAGCAAGCTTCATCCAGTAGGGCAAGCTTCATCCTGTAGTCAAGCTTCATCCTGTAAAGCAAGCTTCATCCTGTAGAGCAAGCTTCATCCAGTAGGGCAAGCTTCATCCAGTAAGGCAAGCTTCATCATGTAGAGCAAGCTTCATCCTGTAGAGCAAGCTTCATCCTGTAGGGCAAGCTTCATCCAGTAGAGCAAGCTTCATCCTGTAGAGCACGCTTCATCCTGTAGAGCAAGCTTCATCCTGTAGGGCAAGCTTCATCCAGTAGGGCAAGCTTCATCCTGTAGAACAAGCTTCATCCTGTAGAGCAAGCTTCATCTTGTAGGGCAAGCTTCATCCTGTAGAGCAAGCTTCATCCTGTAGAGCAAGCTTCATCCTGTAGACCAAGCTTCATCCTGTAGGGCAAGCTTCATCCTGTAGAGCAAGCTTCATCCTGTAGAGCAAGCTTCATCCTGTAGGGCAAGCTTCATCCTGTAGGGCAAGCTTCATCCTGTAGAGCAAGCTTCATCCAGTAGGGCAAGCTTCATCCAGTAGAGCAAGCTTCATCCTGTAGAGCAAACTGCATTCCGTAGAGCAAGCTTCATCCTGTAGGGCAAGCTTCATCCTGTAGGGCAAGCTTCATCCTGTAGGGCAAGCTTCATCCTGTAGAGCAAGCTTCATTCCGTAGAGCAAGCTTCATCCTGTAGAGCAAGCTTCATCCTGTAAAGCAAGCTTCATCCTGTAGGGCAAGCTTCATCCTGTAGGGCAAGCTTCATCCTATAGGGCAAGCTTCATCCTATAGGGCTAGCTTCATCCTGTAGAGCAAGCTTCATCCAGTAGGGTAAGCTTCATCCTGTAGAGCAAGCTTCATCCTGTAGAGCAAGCTTCATCCTGTAGAGCAAGCTTCATCCAGTAGGGCAAGCTTCATCCAGTAGAGCAAGCTTCATCCTGTAGAGCAAGCTTCATTCCGTAGAGCAAGCTTCATCCTGTAGTCAAGCTTCATCCTGTAGGGCAAGCTTCATCCTATAGGGCAAGCTTCATCCTGTAGAGCAAGCTTCATTCCGTAGAGCAAGCTTCATCCTGTAGAGCAAGCTTTATTCTATAGAGCAAGCTTCATCCTGTAGAGCAAGCTTCATCCTATAGGGCAAGCTTCATCCTATAGGGCAAGCTTCATCCTATAGGGCAAGCTTCATCCTGTAGAGCAAGCTTCATTCCGTAGAACAAGCTTCATCCTGTAGAGCAAGCTTTATTCTATAGGGCAAGCCTCATCCTGTAGGGCAAGCTTCATCCTATAGGGCAAGCCTCATCCTGTAGAGCAAGCTTCATCCTATAGGGCAAGCCTCATCCTGTAGAGCAAGCTTCATTCCGTAGAGCAAGCTTCATCCAGTAGAGCAAGCTTCATTCCGTAGAGCAAGCTTCATTCCGTAGAGCAAGCTTCATCCTGTAGGGCAAGCTTCATCCTGTAGAGCAAGCTTCATCCTGTAGAGCAAGCTTCATCCTGTAGAGCAAGCTTCATCCAGTAAGGCAAGCTTCATCATGTAGAGCAAGCTTCATCCTGTAGAGCAAGCTTCATCCTGTAGGGCAAGCTTCATCCAGTAGAGCAAGCTTCATCCTGTAGAGCAAGCTTCATCCTGTAGAGCAAGCTTCATCTTGTAGGGCAAGCTTCATCCAGTAGGGCAAGCTTCATCCTGTAGAACAAGCTTCATCCTGTAGAGCAAGCTTCATCCTGTAGAGCAAGCTTCATCCTGTAGAGCAAGCTTCATCCTGTAGACCAAGCTTCATCCTGTAGGGCAAGCTTCATCCTGTAGAGCAAGCTTCATCCTTTAGAGCAAGCTTCATCCTGTAGACAAAGCTTCATCCTGTAGGGCAAGCTTCATCCTGTAGACCAAGCTTCGTCCTGTTGGGCAAGCTTCATCCTGTAGACCAAGCTTCATCCTGTAGAGCAAGCTTCATCCTGTAGGGCAAGCTTCATCCTGTAGGGCAAGCTTCATCCTGTAGGGTAAGCTTCATCCTATAGGGCAAGCTTCATCCTGTAGTCAAGCTTCATCCTGTAAAGCAAGCTTCATCCTGTAGGGCAAGCTTCGTCCTGTAGGGCAAGTTTCATCCTGTACGGCAAGCTTCATCCTATAGGGCAAGCTTCATCCTGTAGTCAAGCTTCATCCTGTAAAGCAAGCTTCATCCTGTAGGGCAAGCTTCATCCTGTAGGGCAAGCTTCATCCTATAGGGCAAGCTTCATCCTGTAGGGCAAGCTTCATCATGTAGGGCAAGCTTCATCCTGTAGAGCAAGCTTCATCCTGTAGAGCAAGCTTCATCCTGTAAAGCAAGCTTCATCCTGTAGGGCAAGCTTCGTCCTGTAGGGCAAGCTTCATCCTATAGGGCAAGCTTCATCCTATAGGGCTAGCTTCATCCTGTAGAGCAAGCTTCATCCAGTAGGGTAAGCTTCATCCAGTAGAGCAAGCTTCATCCTGTAGAGCAAGCTTCATCCAGTAGGGCAAGCTTCATCCAGTAGAGCAAGCTTCATCCTGTAGAGCAAGCTACATTCCGTAGAGCAAGCTTCATCCTGTAGTCAAGCTTCATCCTGTAGGGCAAGCTTCATCCTATAGGGCAAGCTTCATCCTGTAGAGCAAGCTTCATTCCGTAGAGCAAGCTTCATCCTATAGAGCAAGCTTCATCCTGTAAAGCAAGCTTCATCCTGTAGGGCAAGCTTCATCCTGTAGGGCAAGCTTCATCCTATAGGGCAAGCTTCATCCTATAGGGCTAGCTTCATCCTGTAGAGCAAGCTTCATCCTGTAGAGCAAGCTTCATCCAGTAGGGCAAGCTTCATCCAGTAGAGCAAGCTTCATCCTGTAGAGCAAGCTTCATACCGTAGAGCAAGCTTCATCCTGTAGTCAAGCTTCATCCTGTAGGGCAAGCTTCATCCTATAGGGCAAGCTTCATCCTGTAGAGCAAGCTTCATTCCGTAAAGCAAGCTTCATCCTGTAGAGCAAGCTTTATTCTATAGAGCAAGCTTCATCCTGTAGAGCAAGCTTCATCCTGTAGTCAAGCTTCATCCTATAGGGCAAGCTTCATCCTATAGGGCAAGCTTCATCCTGTAGAGCAAGCTTCATTCCGTAGAACAAGCTTCATCCTGTAGAGCAAGCTTTATTCTATAGGGCAAGCCTCATCCTGTAGGGCAAGCTTCATCCAGTAGGGCAAGCCTCATCCTGTAGAGCAAGCTTCATCCTGTAGGGTAAGCTTCATCCTGTAGAGCAAGCTTCATCCTATAGGGCAAGCTTCATCCTGTAGGGCAAGCTTCATTCCGTAGAGCAAGCTTCATCCTGTAGGGCAAGCTTCATCCTGTAGACCAAGCTTCATCCTGTAGGGCAAGCTTCATCCTGTAGAGCAAGCTTTATTCTATAGGGCAAGCCTCATCCTGTAGGGTAAGCTTCATCCTATAGGGCAAGCTTCATCCTGTAGGGCAAGCTTCATCCTATAGGGCAAGCCTCATCCTTTAGAGCAAGCTTCATTCCGTAGAGCAAGCTTCATCCTGTAGGGCAAGCTTCGTCCTGTATGGCAAGCTTCGTCCTGTAGGGCAAGCTTCGTCCTGTATGGCAAGCTTCGTCCTGTAGGGCAAGCTTCGTCCTGTAGGGCAAGCTTCATTCCGTAGAGCACGCTTCATCTTGTTAGTCTATGTCCTGGAATTTGATTGGCTATCCCTATGCTTATCACCATTCCCAGCTTCTGTGCCAACAGGAGAGATAATTTAATCTTCCTTCTGGTATTGAATTTACCAATGATACGTCTGCAGCTATTGGTAATATGCCATGCACGTGCTGATGATAGGGCGGCGTGCAGGTTTAATCCTGCGCCCATAGCCGCGTCTGGAGGTTGATCAGGAGGTGTCTGTCATTCGTGATGTATGGTAGTAGACAGGTTCTTCTTATCTTGACACATATATCAATCGTCATGATGAAGCACGAAAGCGAAACTGCGCCTTTCTCATTTCACCAGTCTCAATTATATCCATGTTACAGAGTTACAGAGTAAAAAGCTGCAGCATATTAAATATTTTGTGACGTCTGTTTATGCTAGTTCCTAATGCAGATGATTTACCTCAAAACGTTCATTTACTGATTTCACTTTTATTTTTACAGCTATTACAATTTAAACCATTATTTTGAATTGTATTTTATGTCATAAGATAAAACAATTACCTGAAAATAAGAGATTAGGTTTTATGCATGGTTTATTGTATATCTTATAACATTACACATATACCTATGTTTCATTTCAAGACGTTAATATGTTTGAGGTATGTTATTTGTAGCTAATAGATTGAAAAAAATCATTAACTGATGATATATTCGAAAATACGAGATAAACATATTTATCAGCAAGAAACTAATGAGATCTTTTCCTTTTCTATGATATCAAATGCGCATCATTCATACAACATTGTGGTAATTTTCTGCAAATAAAGCATTTTGTAGATGTGTGGGACGGCAAATTGGAATTAAAAGGAGAGAAAAAAGAGGGCCAACATCTAAGAGGATGAGGTCAGAGAAATGTTTCCATTGCCCTGTCTGTGCCGACATCTCTACGGCTTCCTCTACAATAATAAAGTCATCGTGTTGCCAGTCATGAGCACCTCGCTGTCTTCCCGGACTCAACTTAACTACTGAAGCCGACTGTGGAACGGTTCATTATTTCCATCCTGGGGAGACTAGGCATGCCTTAGACAAGGGGGCAGCTGTAGGATATATCAGGACTCCATGTGAAGGATATCAGGAATGCTGGAGACAGCTGTCAGGGATATCAGGACACCATGGCCAGCTCTCAGGGATTTCAGGACACCAGGGCCAGCTGTCAAGGATAGCATCATGGGGCAGCTTTAGGGGCATATCAGGACACCAGGTCCAGCTGTCAGGGACATCAGGACATCAAGGTTAACTGTCAGGGATATCATCATGGGGCAGCTTTTGGGGCGTATAAGGACATCAGGGTCAGCTGTCAGGGATAGCATCATGGGGCAGCTTTTGTGGGCATATCAAGACACCAGGTCCAGCTGTCGGGGATCTCAGGACCGCAGGTCCAGCTGTCAGGGATATCAGGACACCAGGGTCAGCTCTCAAGGATAGCGTCATGGGACAGCTTTAGGGGCATATCAGGACACCAGGTCCAGCTGTCAGGGACATCGGGACACCAGGGTCAGCTATCAGGGATAGCATCATGGGGCAGCTTTTGGGGGCATATCAAGACACCAGGTCCAGCTGTCAGGGACATCGGGACAGCAGGGCCAGCTGTCAGGGATATCATCATGGGGTAGCTTTAGGGGGCATATCAGGACACCAGGGTCAGCTGTCAGGGATAGCATCATGGGGCAGCTTTTGGGGGCATATCAAGACACCATGGCCAGCTGTCAGGTATATCAGGACACATAGGTACAGCTATATAGGATATCATATCGCAGGAATGACTCTCTTTAGAGTTTGCTTCATACAATTGTTCAGTGTTCTAAAGGTAGGATAAAATGTAGATACCAAAGGAATATTATAAGGACCGATACCTCTCAACACACATCTCATGGCAGAGGATTGGTCGATCGGTAACCAGGAGATAAGGCAACTTGCAGTATCATTCTGGTAATATAACATCTCTGTCTGATTTATTCACTTTGAAATCAAAGTTCCCCTCGGATAGAAACAAAAACAAAATGGACGACAAGACAAGATTCCACACAGACGTCACTCCAGATATCACTGATAATAATTTAGAAAGAATCTCTAGATACAACTTAATCTCCCCAGTGATAAGCGAGACGTGCAGTGCCCTTAATAAGTATTGCACTGTCCGTGTCAGTCCCGGCATGCTCACGTAGACACACGTAGCCTCGCTCTGAGAAGTGCTTCCGGTGCTTGCACAGCTCTGCAGTCTGTCCACCGTGTAAAGCCATACATCTCTTGATGCAATCATTATTTCATGAACTGGCATTTATTAATGATGTCTGCGGTAATACTCCACTAATATGCCTGTCAATACCGCACGACTCCGGCACGTGTGAGGTCCAAACTCAAGGCAAGAAAACTACTGCGGGGAGCAACCACAAAATGCCTTTCAAATACCGAACTTCACATCCTTAGACATCAGAGTGTGTTACACATGTTTTTGTAGGAATGTTTTTTTCCCTAATTAACCCCCAAGGTTGTGTTCTTTATACTCTTTGTAAATATTTGTATGTGATACACTAATTAACCCCCTGTCGATCATAAGTTCTGTGATCAGTTGAAAGAATATTCGCAGATTAGATTCACACCCTTCTTGCTTCTTCTTTTTCTTCTTATTAAGTGCGAAGACTATCGCTGTAGGGGTTGATCAAAATTATTAAATGAAACATTAATCATTCAGGGGTTGAAGGAAATTAAATGTGCTGATTTTTGTTTCCTGCGCGTGGCCACTATCAATATTCCTTTTTCCAAACGTAAACAGATCTCCATTTCATTTATTCTCGGCCAGTTGGCCCACCAAGGATTACATATAAATATACTAGACCATTAGTAGCTGCCCCAAATGACCCGCTTGCCGATAAATTTGAAATTTAACATTTTTTGCTCAGTTGTTTGATGATTTGTCTCTGAGAAAGCCATCTACGGTGGTCGCCGCTTCCCGCCATTGTATCTATGGACACGCATTGGTCTGTTAGCTAGGCCGCAAGCCGTGGCGCAGTTGGTTAGAGCGTCAGCTTATTAGCCCCAGTTCCTCTATGGTGATCCAAAGGTCGTGGGTTTGATCTCCGGCCGTGCCGAGATTGAACTCATGATACAATTTCCCATTGAGCTGATGCCCGTGCCGAAAGGGTTAACCCATTGTCCTTGTAAATCTGTGACCGGGTGAGTTGTCATGTCAAGTCAAGGACCTGCAACATGACAATTCAGTGAGGCAGCACTATATCTGGTACAAGTAGGTCTCATCACGAAATGACTGAAATAATGTTGAAAGTGATGTAAAACCCCAAACAAACTAACAAACAAAATCTGTTAACTGCTCTCTAATTGGTGTGTCCCACCATTGTCTTGACTGCCGTGATTAATCCCTAAAGTGGATATGTGTGCGGCGCTCATAAATGGTTTATTTTAATCTCCATATAAAGTTCTCTGGTATAACTTATCTGTCCTGATGGCACGCCTTAAGACTGTTGGGGACAGGGCTTTTTCTGCTGTTGTTAAAAGACTATGGAATTCCCTCCCTACTGACACCCTTTTCTTGGTGGGATGCCAATTGATTTTGCCGAGTAAACTTATAGATGTAGATCCTACTAACAGTACTCTTAAAAGTAAACTGAAGACATTCCTATTCTGGAAGATTTTACTAACACAGCACTATGAATAGACTATGTCTGGTATCAACGTTATATATAAATCTTATTATTATCATTATATTAAGAACCCTATGTTGTAGATGTCAAAACGCATCAAAATGGGGACCCTCTGAGATGGTGAATATTTACAGTCTGAGAATAGATTTCCTGGTGTAAATCAATGTGTTAATAAGTTTACATGTAGTTCTTAAGATTATTTAACCATGTTAGTTTTGTTTTTTGTCACAAAAAATCATTGTGATCCGAGTGAAACAGATTTCCTTTCGTCACGTTGTAAAATTAGGAAATAAAATGAGTGTTTGGCAATCAGGTATATAATGCGAGTAACTCAAAAGAATATATTTCCCAAAGGTCTTAAGTGTGTACGAAATAGACAATATGCTTTACCAGGATCATAGTCCTCCTGTTACAGAATGATAAATTATTTTCATTATACATATGTATAGGTATGAGTGTAGTTTTCTCACTGGAAAGTATGAATAAATAAGATCTATTTTCTGCCGTTGAGCAGTTTGTCCAAAAAATGTGAATAACAAGAAACCCCCTCGGAGATGTGAGAGTCTTAATTTTTTTTTCCTTATGGTTAATCTCCTCTCTATATTTATTTTCTTATTGATTTATTTGTTTTTCACTTTCCTCCACCTCCCTTAATGATTAATATTCATCCTTAAAGGAAATTGCTGATTCAATGTGAGATCGCATAGAGAGACTGATTTTATACACACAACAGTTGCGTCGTGCTGAGTAACAAACAAGCAAGTTAGCTCACATTTGTCTACACACATATTATATGTTTGAACGTGCTGACACTGCTCTGGTGCATGTTTGTGGACGCGGAATGTAAGCAGCAGGGTCGTCACCTCCCTCCCACCAAATTCGCTGCCTGCTATTATCTAAATTAATTGTCTTTATCTAAATCATAAATCATCATGGCGGGGTTAGAACCTTTGAAATGCGATGGTAGGATAACATGCACCGACTCCGCCTATTACACTCGAATGTATCTGATACACAACCTGTGTGACTTGTATGCGTCTGAGAGTAAGTGCCTGGACACATCCTGTGTGACTTGTATGTGTCTGAGAGTAAGTGCCTGGACACAGATTGTGTGACTTGTATGTGTCTGAGAGTAAGTGCCTGGACACAGCCTGTGTGACTTTTATGTGTCTGAGAATAAGTGCCTGGGCACAGCCTGTGTGACTTGTATGTGTCTGAGAATAAGTGCCTGGACACAGATTGTGTGACTTGTTTGTGTCTGAGAATAAGTGCCTGGACACAGACTGTGTGACTTGTATGTGTCTGAGAATAAGTGCCTCGACACAGCCTGTGTGACTTGTATGTGTCTGAGAGTAAGTGCCTGGACACAGCCTGTGTGACTTGTTTATGTCTGAGAGTAAGTGCCTGGACACAGCCTGTGTGACTTGTATATGTCTGAGAGTAGGTGCGTAGACACAGCCTGTGTGACTTGTATATGTCTGAGAGTAGGTGCGTAGACACAGCCTGTGTGACTTGTATATGTCTGAGAGTAGGTGCGTAGACACAGCCTGTGTGACTTGTATATGTCTGAGAGTAGGTGCGTAGACACAGCCTGTGTGACTTGTATATGTCTGAGAGTAGGTGCGTAGACACAGCCTGTGTGACTTGTATATGTCTGAGAGTAGGTGCGTAGACACAGCCTGTGTGACTTGTATATGTCTGAGAGTAGGTGCGTAGACACAGCCTGTGTGACTTGTATATGTCTGAGAGTAGGTGCGTAGACACAGCCTGTGTGACTTGTATATGTCTGATAGTAGGTGCTTAGACACAGCCTGTGTGACTTGTATATGTCTGAGAGTAGGTGCGTAGACACAGCCTGTGTGACTTGTATATGTCTGAGAGTAGGTGCGTGGACACAGCCTGTGTGACTTGTATATGTCTGAGAGTAGGTGCGTAGACACAGCCCGTGTGACTTACATGTGTCTGAGTGCGTGGTATCGTTATTCGTGCCTCACTGGTTCAGTCAGTGCAGGTAAATACGACCATCGTTTATACATTATCACGTTGCTGACTCGCATCCACTTGAAGTACTCATGGATAAAAAATATCTCGTTCCCAATTTTTACAGTAGAAGTTGAACTTAGGCATAGAACACTAGGCATTGCTTGTGTGGATAAAAGAGTAAGCATTTTAGTTTATATTTGTTATATATCACTGTCATTGAAATTCATTGATGAAACGAATACAAAGTCAAAGAAACTTTTGTTTTGAGGACTTCCAGCCATTTACTGGACCAAAGTGAAATCACAGGTGATAAAGTAAAATAGATTGATAATAACAACATTCCTTATCAAACTCAAAGGTAACATCACCCGCTTCTGTGAGGAACAACATGCTCACGTTTTGTACCTAGAGGACACGTCCCATTAAATGACGTCGGTTTTGTGAGGAATGAAGGCTTCAGCCAAATGCTGGAGGGAATACGATAAGGAAACAATGCCCACATCCACCAACATCCACCAACAATGCCCACATCCACCAACCGGCAGATCTATCCGGTTTCCACAGTCTGCTTTGTCAACTGCTAAGCTTTCACCGTATTTTGTTTCTTTTGATCCATTATCTCATTTTACCCAGGTCCATATCATATGTCTGCAGGAGAAGGATACACCAGAAGAACACCAAACATTACATAATGAAATCAGAAAATGTTTGTATGTTTCATTAATGATTGCCATGTTCGTTGCTAGGCAACCTTTTTCGCACAACTTTTGAAGGAAAAGGTATATAAATATTCTTACATTGCGATTGCAGAATTCAAAAGAAATGTTTAAAGTTTTTCATTGTGTGGAACACCTCAGTGAAATATTTCAAAACGTGTGCACATGTCCTTGGCCAGTGTATGATTTGAACAAATCTAATCCCAAATCGTACGTTGCCTATTATGCTACACACCAATTAAATCTCATGAACTTGTCACACCAATGCCATAAAGTGTTCACAGATGTTCAAGGTCTGTAGTCCGAATCTTGGGCAGGACAAGTAATAATAATATAATAATAATAATAATAATAAGAATTTGTATAGCGCTTTATCAGACTAGGGCCCGATTTTTCCATCGTACTTCAATTTGAAGTACGTGCTCAGATCCTAATTTCATGCTCAGATTTGAAGTTTTGCTCAGATTCTGAGCATATACACAAATCCGATTTTTCCATCATGCTTGGAAAACACAGACTTCAAGTTTTTTCTCAGATTTGAAGTTCATGCTCACATTCTGAGTATTTACTCAGATCCACGATTTTTGGATTTTTCCAATGTGCTTAGACATTTTTCTTGCTCAGATTCGGAGTTTTCATGCTCAGATTCTGAGACAGCTCAGAGGCTGGCTTCAAACTGAAGTCAATGCTCCAAAGTATGAATTTTTACGAAATATTGAGCAATTTATGTTAAATTAAAGGATTAGATATGGTTTAATTGAATAGAATCACATGCAGATGCATTCCCAGTCACTGGAAAAGTTGTTACGTTACATAAAGTGATCCCCCATTCCGAGCCCCTTTTATCCCCTATTTTGGGCCTCTGTATTTTCTCATTTGAATATGACGTCATGGGAGTATTTACTCAATTAAACTATGGAAATATGACGTCATATGGCTCAAGTACGTACTTCAAGTCTGAGCAAATACTTCGTGAAGTAAGCACGATTGAGATTCTGAGCATGATGAAAAAATCCAAAATACTTCACTTTGGGAAGCAAACTTCGGTAAGTATGGCTTCAAATCTTAGTACATGCTCAGATTTAAGATTTGAAGAAAAATCGGGCCTAGGTCTGCTCAAAGCGCTTTATCCAGATAGTGCTTTCTAAATAGATATGTCTTAAGTTTCTTCTTGAAAGTGTCCACAGTTTTACAGTTTTTCACTTCCAGGGGAAGGGCATTCCAAATTCTTGGCGCATATACCATGAAGGCCCTATCTCCATATGTTTTCATATTAGTCATAGGTACTACATATTCATTTTTGTCATTAGATCGCAGTCCCATACCTAGCTGTTTGTACTCTAATAACTGAGAAAGGTATTTTGGGGCAAAGCCATTTTGTACCTTCCATGTCAATAAAGATATTTTGAAATCAATCCTGGCCTTAACAGGTAGCCAATGCAGTTCCATAAGTTTTTGTGTGATATGATCTCTCTTTTTAAGTTTACCCACTACCCTGGCAGCAGCATTCTGTAATTTTTGCAGTTTGGCTAATTCACACCCAGGTAAGCCAGCTAGAAGTGCATTTCCATAGTCAAGGGTAGAGGTGACAAATGCATGAGCTAGAGTGTTAGCAGTTTTTTCATCTAAACAATTTCTTATGCGAGATAGGTTTTTTACGTGAAAGAAACCATTTTTACACATTTTTTTGATTTGTGATTTCATAGTTAATTCTTGATCTAGAATAACCCCTAGGTCCTTTACCGTATTTGATCGAGAGATTATGGTTTCACCTACTAAAATTTAATTAGGTACATTGTTTCTTCTAAATTCACAGCTTTTACCACATAAAAGTCTTTTCATCATTTATCTTCATTTTGTTCTCTATAAGGATTTTTTTGACATTTATAATACAATTTTCCATCTCTTTACAAGCCTTATCTCTAGTTTCATCAGATTTAGGATCGATGGTGATGTATAATTGCGTGTCATCAGCATAAATATGATGCTTGAGACCATAGATACCAATAATGTCTGATAATGGCTCCATGTATGTTGTAACATCAACAGATCGGACATATTGCCTTGTTAGAAGGTTGGTTGCCCTGACTATAATAGTCCAGCTAAATCAGTCCTTAAAGTAGCCCAATCGTGCACTTCGTGTTAAAAGCGTGAAATTTGGCACAGGAGTAGCTTAGGGGTTACAAATAAGATATCAAGCGAGAGCCATGTTGAGCGGTCCCGTTTAAGGTCTTTTTCAAGATGGCCGCCTCACAACCTCTTAAAATGACCTAAAATTGATGTAAAAATTGTTTCTTCAGTTGTATGACACTTAAAACTCACATGAGTAATGAAATTGTACCACTAGTCATGAATGTAACATTTAGAACAATATTTTGGAAATTATTGACCAATAATGGGTCATTTTCAAGATGGCCGCCGACTCATAATCTGTGAGGTCAGTGCGAGTGGGAGACTTTGATCTGTACAAAGAAACTATTCAAGATATAGCAAGTTGGATGTTCTCTCTGAACCATGCAAACTATGCCCGTGCCCTGGCACTACAGTGTAGAGACTTTGCACAACTACATGACAAGCATCCTGTGATACATGCACATTTCAAGGAAGGAGGATTAAGTGTGCACAAATCTCAGAAAAAGCTCAGTGCACTAGCATTAGATCATACACATGAGCAAAACAATGATATGATAAAGGGGGATGGAGGTGCAGTAGGAATCACAGAAAACAAGAAAGCACTCACCAAGTGGATGGTAGCTGGACCAGAGTTAGCAAGACTGGTCAATGAATTTGAGGAGTCACTTGGAGTGCAGGAAGAATGTAGTCAGGATCACCATGAGCAAACAAATGCAAGGCAGAAACTATTTCACAACAATGTGAAAGCATTTGTTGCTACCACTGAAGAAATGGGAAACCCATTCCTGGATAGGTCCAACGATCTAGTCATCCTAGACACAAAAGAAGTGTCATCAGTAAATGTTGTGAAAACTCTGCAGAATGCCAAAGAGATTGGGGATACACAGTTTAAAAAGTTCATGAAAGACAGACTGCTTGAGGGAAAAAGTTCAGTCTTTGATCCAATCACCAAAAACAAGAACTCGCTGATAAGGACACCAGCACCAAAGGAAGTCACCAAGGCCAAATGGAATCTAGATGCATACAAGAGTGACTTTGATCTATTCTCCCGTCTATACATTGTGGTACAAGTACGTGGTGGTGATATGCAGAACTTTTTCCAGCATGAGAATCAGCCAGCACTACCCACCATATCAGACAGGGGGAGACTACGCCCTTCCCCAAGTAAGTGTGATCTTGTTACTGGATGCTTGGAGGGACTTGTGACTGTAGCATTTGACAAACCTGAGACAGATTGTGTAGTGATCGATGGGGCTGCAGTTGTGCATATGCTTAATACTGGAGAGTCCAAGACCTTCCAAGAATATGCCCAGAAGGTCTTTGTTCCCTACATAGAAAAAATATTGCAGTCTACCCAGAGAGTGGACGTTGTATGGGATAGATACATAGCAAACAGCCTGAAACAATCAACAAGGGAAAATCATGGAACTGGCAGGAGACAGAAAGTCACACCAAATGGACCATTACCCAAAATGTCAGATTTTCTCAAAGTCAGTGAGAACAAATCTGAGCTGTATCAGTACCTGTCAAAGTGCATCTAGGACATCCCCCATGTGGATGGCAAACAAGTGTATAGTACACTAGAGGACAGTGTGATCACAAATGGAGTGGCAGAAGACATGGAATCTCTGGCACCATGCAGTCATGAGGAGGCTGATACTCGAATGTTTGTCCATGCATTAGATGCAGCACAGAATGGCTCCCAGAAAATACTGGGCCCGATTTTTCCATCGTACTTCAAATCTTAAATCTGAGCATGTACTCAGATTTGAAGCCATACTTACCGAAGTTTGCTTCCAAAAGTGAAGTATTTTGGATTTTTTCATCATGCTCACAATTTCAATTGTGCTTACTTCACGAAGTATTTGCTCAGACTTGAAGTACGTACTTGAGCCATATGACGTCATATTTCCATTGTTTAATTGAGTAAATACTCCCATGACGTCATATTCAAATGAGAAAATACAGAGGCTCAAAATAGGGGATAAAAGGGGCTCGGAATGGGGGATCACTTTATGTAACGTAACAACTTTTCCAGTGACTGGGAATGCATCTGCATGTGATTCTATTCAATTAAACCATATCTAATCCTTTAATTTAACATAAATTGCTCAATATTTCGTAAAAATTCATACTTTGGAGCATTGACTTCAGCTTGAAGCCAGCCTCTGAGCTGTTTCAGAATCTGAGCATGAAAACTCAGAATCTGAGCATGAAAAATGTCTGAGCACATTGAAAAAATCCAAAAATCTTGGATCTGAGTAAATACTCAGAATGTGAGCATGAACTTCAAATCTGAGCAAAAACTTCAAGTCTGTGTTTTCCAAGCATGATGGAAAAATCGGATTTGTGTATATACTCAGAATCTGAGCAAAACTTAAAATCTGAGCATGAAATTAGGATCTGAGCATGTACTTCAAATTGAAGTACGATGGAAAAATCGGGCCCTGATCAAAGGATCAGACACAGATCTTATAGTTCTGGCCGTATCTGTGTTCAAGAGACTCAACATTCTGGAACTGTGGGTTTCATATGGAAAAGGTTCAAGTTTGCGGTATTTCCCCATCCATGATCTGTACAATGCACTTGGGGAGGACAAGGCTACTGGAATTCTGTTCTTCCATGCCTTCACAGGATGCGACACAACTTCAAGTATCCACGGAAAGGGAAAAGTTACTGCCTGGGACACTTGGAATGCATTTCCAGAAATCACAGATGACTTCAAGTCTCTCTCATCCCCTGTGGACACATTAGACCCCCAAACAATCACAAACCTTGAGAGGTTTGTCATAGTCATGTATGACATTGGCAGTACAGAGGCTTCCCTCACAGATGCCCGGATTGACATGTTCACCAGGAAAGGAAAAGACATGTTCAGCATTCCCTTCACCTCAGGAGCATGTCTCCAGCATGTACGCAGGGCTGTGCTCCAGGCAGGCCACATATGGGGTCAAGCCCTGGAGACACTGCCAGAGATCCCAAGTGCAAGTGAATGGGGGTGGAAACTAGAAATTGAAAACGACAAACATACATGGATGCCGCTATGGTCAGTTTTGCCGCAGGCCTCAGCTGCCTGCTTAGAACTCACGAAGTGTGGTTGCAAGAAAGGATGCTTGAGGAATTGCAAGTGCCATAAGGTTCAGCTGAAATGCACACCACTTTGCTACTGCAAAGGGCTGTGTGGCAGCCAAACATCATAGAACTGTGCAGCTCTGAACAATTTGATATTGTACTTAAATGAATCACTACATTAAAATCATATTGACTGTAAAATGATTCATTGAAATGATTTGAGATAATCAGTGCCCATTGTTTTATCGTTTTATGGCAATTTCTATAACTGTTTTATATACACGCATGATCATTACTGACAACCTTGCTTTTCTTCAATGATGATTTTATGTTTATGGTATATCAGAAGCATGTATATAAAATCATGACTCTGTACAATGCTTTTGTATTACTTATTGTAAGATAATGGTAAGACAATTGTATGTTCCTAAATGGCCCATAATGACCCAATGGCAATACACAAGAAAGTTAATATAGTTCAATCAAGTTGTCTAATTTAAAAATGTTGTCCATTAAAGAAAAAAGTAAACATTACAAAACGGACTGTTTCTCTTTTATGTTAAAGTTACCCTGCCATTGAAAGTAACCATTATGTAAAATGACCCATAATGGGTCAATATTTCATGAAAAATATTGTTCTAAATTTTCTTTTTATGTGTAGTGGTGCAATTTGGCAACCCTTGTCAGTTTACATTGCGCAAAAACTGAGGAAAAAAATGTACACGCATTTTGGGTCATTTTTACAGGTCGTGAGTCGGCCATCTTGAAAATGACCCATGATTGGTAAATAATTTCCCCCAAATAATTCTAAATGTTACATTTATGACTAGTGGTACAATTTCATTACTCATGTGAGTTTTTAAGTGTCATACAGCTGAAGAAAAAAAAATTACATCAATTTTAGGTCATTTTAAGAGGTCGTGAGGCGGCCATCTTGAAAAAGACCTTTAACGGGACCACTCAACGTGGCTCTCGCTTGATATCTTATAAGTAACCCCTAAGCTACTCCTATGCCAAATTTCACGCTTTTAACACAAAGTGCACGATTCGGGACTGATATAGCTGGACTATAACGGCTATATCAGGTCACCAGGGTCCAATGCCCTTTAGGGAATCTTTTTTTGTATTATCGTATAGACGTGGTGAAACAAACCATGGCCTTAAATCTCTCGATCAAGTAATTAGGTCATGCTGCATGGTATGGCTAACGGTGGATATCTGCACGTGAGTTCTTTCTCATTACAATTGACCAATTAAGGCCATGGTTTGTGGAAATGGCATAATGTAAGTGTATTGATGCCCACCTCTGTAATACATGTATTGAGATACAATATGCAGTGTAGGCTTGGGGTTGTATGAAAGCAATGAGTATATATATAAATATATATATATATATATATATATATATATATATATATATATATATATATATATATATATATATATATATATATATATATATATATATATATATATATATATATATATATATATATATATATATATATATATATATATATATATATATATATACATGAAATTGATTCCCATACTCCTGTATTCCGGTGTCTAGTTCCTCATAGTTGATCACTCTATCTAGCATTTGTGTATAAAATCTACCATTGGCGTGATGAGGTAAGCGCACAGAGTAACAATACCTGGCACAGATGCAGTGGTGTCGCGTGTTTATGGTTGACAATTATCAGCAGGACACCCATAAGAGTGGTTGATGGCTGGCTGAAGACACGTGACTGCCAACATGGATGCTTCACCCTAAATCATGGCCAACCAACATCACGCATCAGAGTGATAACTAGTGTGAGCAAAACGCGAGTGTATGAGATTTTTTTTTCTTTTTAAATGAAGTCATTAGTCATAATACCTAATATTATAAATTAATAATATATTAACAATACATTGACACCATAAGGCTATATAATGTCGCATATGACCCGGATTGAAAACTAATGTCAAAGATTGGGAAAAGATAAGTGGAAATGATGATTTATAATTGATATATTCAATAACACATGTCTCGTAGAAGAAACATCACAGTTAAACAAAATTGTAAGGTTGAGCAAGTCAGAAGCAACACTTCTGACTTAAATGAGTGCTTTGATATGGGAGTAAAGACAGTTCTACGCAAATGCATTATTCAGCTATTTCACTTAGAGATAATAAAGAATGGTTGACAGCTGACACAAACTGATCCATGAGTCATGTCAGCTTAAATCTATAGTGTTATCACCACTGAGTCAGCAAGATATTCTACCATCATTTAAGACAGCATATAACTAGTATATTTACATATGTTAGTTATAACTATACAACAACTTTCCAATTTAAATCATAGTCACATGACTGTTGGAGTTTGCATCACTTTAACCCATGATTAATGATGATGTCAACAAAAGGTCAACCGTCTCCAGAGGGAGCTGCGGTGACAGGGTGAAGTGTCTGTGTATGTGTGCCCATGGTGGACTTTGTGCTCTAATTGGACAATCTAAGAACGTGAGAACACACAACCTGTATGTATTAAACATCATAGTACACCCACATTGTGCAGGTTCTGTGAATCATGGCAAGCTAAAAGAAGGCATTGAAAGTATGACATGTATTTATAATGTGCTATTTAGATCTATTACAAACTTGGCTATAAAAGATCAGCATTATGTTTTTTGGAAAGGTGTTTTGGATAACTGGACATCTGGCGAAAATTACGCCATCTGTTTGTTTGTTCTTCACATATGCCACTGATAATCGTGTTAACATCGTGAAACTTCCCATCTATATTCCATCTCGAGTATGAGGATTCATTTTGCACTTATTATGCACAATTATGCACTTGGGCCAAATGCTCCAAGACCTTCTTCCATTTTATTTGAAAACACAAAAGTTACCTGTTGCCTATGTGATTTAAGTTGATTTTAGCGTGCATCCAAATTTTCCAACAATATTTGCCGTTATTGTTTGCATGCTTACACATCAAAATTAAATTAAAAACTATGTTCAGACAATTGAAGCAAATATTATAAAGTCTAAGATTTACATTCGGAAGCATTTTCTTCAAATCTGAGATCAAACAGCTTTCCAGCATATATTAAATTCCAGTTATGGAGGCAACATGTTTGACATTTCCGTCCTTGATCGATGTTGTGAAGGCATCGATTCGGTTTGTCATAAATAACTCAATTGCAAACTAGAATGTCAGGAGATTTAATGGCAAGTTGATTCATGAAAAAAAACTAGCATACATACAATGAAAAGAAAGGAGTTATTGATCTAAATTAACAATACTGGAGGGAAACTAAAACATTCAAATTTATACCCAAAGACATCGGCAAAATAGACTTGAATCCACTGTTTCTCGAAACACCACGCTCTGCCCATCATATTGATGTTTCCCTAGTAAATAAACTCGACCTCCGGTGATTGACTGTTGCAGTTCTGATCCCTGTCATTATCGTTCCCAGTCATAATGTCTATAAATACAAATCCGTGTGAATTCTGTAGTGTTTTTTCTTCAGTTTTCTACCCGATATCAAACATGGCAACGTGAAATGGCATTTAGAAGAGTCCAAGTGATGACGTCATGGAAACACCAAGGGAGAAACTTCATATGACGTCAGATGCACCACAACGTTGTAGAGTTTTCAGATCATTGCTGTCACTCCCATGAATAAACTGACCCACTTTCACGTCTTTGTGCAAACTCGTAAACAATGGCAAAATGGTGCTGAGATCAAGAAAAACAAAGAAATATTTTCAAACAGGACTGCCATCTTATGTTTACTTAAAGGGAATATAATTGTTTGATTGTTAGTTGTCGGAAGTCGAGTTCTTACAGAGTCGTGTGATAAAATGGATGGGCAGTGCATGGCATTTCTAAAATCAAAGGATTTCAAGTCTATTTTGACGATGGCTTTGGGTATAAGTCTCTGTGCAGATGACAACTTCCTGTAACAAAAAGTACAAATTGAAAAGAACGCAACAAACTGAAAGCCGACCGAAATAGTCAAACAAGTGGCAAATGAATGTCTACGCCAAGAAACATTTAGTGAGAGCAAATAATTTAATCTTGAAAAAAGGGCAATGATCGGAGAGTATATAGGATCAGAGAGTATAGAAGACAATGATTGGAGATAGGATCAGAGAGTATAGAAGACAATGATTGGAGAGTATAGAGGACAATGATCAGAGAGTATAGAAGACAATGATCGGAGAGTATAGAGGACAATGATCGGAGAGTATAGAGGACAATGATCGGAGAGTATAGAGGACAATGATCAGAGAGTATAAAAGACAATGATCGGAGAGTATAGAGGACAATGATCAGAGAGTATAGTTGACAATGATCGGAGAATACAGAGGACAATGATCAGGGATTATAGAGGACAATGATTGGAGAGTATAGAGGTTAATGATCGGAGAGTATAGAGGACAATGATCAGGGATTATAGAGGACAATGATTGGAGAGTATAGAGGTTAATGATTGGAGAGTATAGAGGACAATGATCGGAGAGTATAGAGGTTAATGATTGGAGAGTATAGAGGACAATGATCAGAGAGTATAGAGGACAATGATCGGAGAGTATAGAGGACAATGATCGGAGAGTATAGAAGACAATGATTGGAGAGTATAGAGGACAATGATCAGAGAGTATAGAAGACAATGATCAGAGAGTATAGAAAACGATGATCAGAGAGTATAGAAGACAATGATCGGAGAGTATAGAGGACAATGATCGGAGGGTATAGAAGACAAAGATCGGAGAGTATAGAGGACAATAATAAGGGATTATAGAGGACAATGATTGGAGAGTATAGAGGTTAATGATTGGAGAGTATAGAGGACAATGATCGGAGGGTATAGAGGTTAATGATTGGAGAGTATAGAGGACAATGATCAGAGAGTATAGAGGACAATGATCGGAGAGTATAGAGGACAATGATCAGAGAGTATAGAGGACAATGATCGGAGAGTATAGAAGACAATGATCGGAGAGTATAGAAGACAATGATCGGAGAGTATAAAAGACAATGATCGGAGAGTATAGAGGACAATGATCGGAGGGTATAGAGGACAATGATCGTAGAGTATAGAGGACAATGATCGGAGAGTATAGAGGACAATAATCGGGTATAGAGGGATGAGAGGACAATTGTCTGAGAGTATGGAGAGAAATAGGTGGGGAAATATGGCAATCCGTCATACTCTAGCTTAGTTACTAGCCAATATTGTGCATATATACTATATTATGCCACTGATAATAAGGTTTTACAAGATGCTTACATTATTATCAAAATTGCATGTCCAGAGAACCTCACATGAACATCAAATATCAAACCTTTGCTATGTCAGTCCAGTATATAATATAAGCCCCCATTAATGAGATCACATTATATGAATGATCTCATAGTTAAATGTGTGGATAATAAATAATCTTTCCGAATTCGTAATCCATTTTCTCTTTGGCAATAATGCACAATGATCTTGTTTAATTTTTAAACTGCAAAGTCATATCTAAGAACCCAATATACAGACGAATCCAAGCCAAATAGACCATCCCATTAGATCGTTAAGCAAACACGAATAAAGGCAAATCAAGATCTGTAAATTTTTACAGCAAATGATAAATCACGTCAGACGTTGCTGACAACACAGTTACCACAGCTAGAGACAATCCAACAGTGAGATTAACTTTCAATGGTTGTCAATATCAAAGCTTTAAAGATCAAATGGTTGGTCTCTAATGCTAACTTTGATGAAATTTATCAGAGACAGACACAAAAAACTTGACCTTTACCATCCCTTTGAACCTTTCTTATGCTTCGAGGGTCCATTTTTGCCTAAAAAATCCCTAAAAATCCGTATTAGAATATAAGACAGCAGGCGATAATGGCATAAGATATGCAATTGAAGAAGCAATCCCCTCCACCATAATCGTGGTAATGTTGAGCGAGGACAGCGAGAGACAGAGACAGAAAGCATCAGGCTTAACTTGCTAATCATCTCTGATTGCCTGATGCACCTTGAGAGGTCTAATCTCGCCGAGGTCACGTGGTCTAATTGCATATGTCTACCAGTCAAGGTGACATGTTAGGGCTCAGAACGAGGGGACAAGCATACTCATTGTGTATATGCCAGGTCACCAGATCCGTAAATCTTCAAAGGTCATCTGAAACTTGTTCTCTCCATCAGAATATAAGAGTGGTAAGGGATGGACCATTATTCATTCAGGTTTCCTCGATAGGGGTTGGTGAAGGTAAGTAAAACAATTTTATTCCTGTGCGAGGCCATCCTCATTCGGGATACTATTTTTTCACCTGGGGGCACATATCATCTTGATATCTTTACATATCTATGTTTAAGGAAATTGCAAAGTGCTTTATTTACACTAAGATACAGTCAAAATGATTATTTCAATCAATCATTGTAAGCGATAAAACATAAGATTGAAGATTACAATGTTCTGAAACAGCAAATTCTTCAGAGTACATACCATGTGATATGTAAATTAATTTGTGATAGTCCATTTTGGAAATTAATCATTTAAATTCTATAAATTGTTCATTTTAAGGGGATTTGACGAAGAAAAACATTGTATTAAATAAACAAATATTAATAATGTTCAACAAGGATTTTTTTCTGCACGGCTATCATATGGTTTTGGCCTTTTTGTCCAGAGAAGCTATTAATGTGCTCCATTTAAACAGATTTTAGACATCTCAAAAATATTTTTGCAAATTGTTATAAACCTTTTCAAAAACAGGAATATGTTGTCATTTAGCAAATGTCAGTGATAGATTATTTTTCATTAACAAAATATCATTATTAAGTTCTTGACTTTGCCAATAATAGAGAAGTTAAGAATGTTTAAAAAAAGAATAATTGGGAAGAGGGTGTGTGTAGTCTTTAGAGGTATGTTAATCATGTTTCACTACTGTTGGCCTTCTCAATTTTCCCCACAGATATTTTCATTGGCCACGCCCACCCCCATGGTCCGTCCCTACATTTCTTCAAACAATATTGATTGATTTGAAACTCCCCACATAATGGAGTGATGACATTATCCCAAAGGTTAATGTGTCTGGTTTTGCAGATGTCATGAGATTTAGTCCACTGGTATTGGCATGCCTGCCGAATGACAAAGAGGAAAACGCAGAGAGTGCTGTACTCATAAATTCATGGAAATGGCATAATGTATGGCCACCTCTGCAATACATGTATTGAGATCCAATATGCAGGGTAGGCTTGGGGTTGTATGAAAGCAGTGAGTCTGTTATAGGAAATGTTCTGGCCACAAAATGTGCTGCGGCTTTGAGTAATTAATATGTTCTGTATATATATATATATATATATATATATATATATATATATATATATATATATATATATATATATATATATATACTGAGGTGGATGTGGGGCACATGTATCAGATATCACTGTGGGGCAAAATTTTAAACATCACTATGGGGCATGTGGCTGTGGGGTATATCAACTGCAGCCTCCTAGTGTTTTTTGTGTGAACTATTTCATATGCCTGGATATATGCCCCACAAAAGTTGCATGGATATATGCCCCACAAAGGTTTAGATATGTCCCACAAATTTTGCAGATATGTATGCCCCACAAAAGTTGTATTGAAATATGCCCACAAAAGTTGCATATATATATGCCCCACAATAGTTTCATGGATATATACCCCACAAAAGTGTTATGAATAAATGCCCCACAAAAGTTGCAATGAAATATGCCCACAAACATTGCATAGATATATGTCCCACAAATGTTGCATAGATATGTACGCCCCATAAAAGTGGCATGGATATATGCCCACAAAAGATGCATGGATATATGCCCCATAAAAGCTGCATGGATATATGCCCTCAAAAGTTGCAGATATGTATGCCCCACAAAAGTGTCATGAATATGTATGCCCCATAAAAGTTGCATGGATATATACCCCACAAAGGTTTCATGGACATATGCCCCACAGAAATTGCAATGAAATATGGCCACAAAAGTTGCATAGATATGTATGCCCATAAAGGTTGTATAGATATGTATGCCCAGCAAAAGTTGCATGGATATATGCCCCACAAATGTTGTATAGATATGTCCCACAAATGTTGCAGATATGTATGCCCCACAAACGTAGCATTGAAATATGCCCACAAAAGTTGCATAGATATATGCCCCACAAATGTTTCATGGATATATGCCCCAATAAGGTTGCATTGAAATATGCCCACAAAAGTTGCATATTGTTTGTTTGGGGTTTTACATCACTTTCAACATTAATTCAGTCATTTCTTTCAGCACTATATCTTGTAGCAGATATAGTGCTGCCTCACTGAATTGTCATGTCGCAGGTCCTTGACATGACAACCCGCCCAGTCACAGATTTACAAGGACAATGGGTTAACCCTTTTGGCACGGGCCTCAGCTCATATGGGAAATTGTATCATGAGTTCAATCTCGGCATGGCCGGGATTCCAACCCACGTCCTTTGGATCACCACAGAGGAACTGGTGCTACAAAGCTGGCGCTCTACAAACCTGCGCCACGGCGCCATGTATTTATTTATATATATATGTATTTATTTATATATATATAAATATATATATATATATAAATATATATATATATGTATGCGTAAGCAATGACAATCAGATATTTGAAAGGAATTTTTTCATGTCTCCGAAGCGCGTGAACCGCTGACGTTTTTCTCACCAGGTTGCCATCATTCAAGAGGCCAATACCAATACATGTATTATATGTGCTGTGAACACTGTCTTTTGTGGAGACGTATTTCTTATAGATAAAGTGTAGTTTTCAAATATCCACATCTTATTCACTTTATTTTTTTTCAATGGTTATGACTAAATGATTTTTTTTTAAACTAAAACCAAACTCTCATTGTCCTTTTTTCTTTATAGCACAACTCATAGTTGTAAATATTGCATGAGTATAAAACACATCCCAATTTAAATCTGAGTGGAAGTAATTGGAATCCATTAATTTCTAATCTAGTTTAGCACTTTGTTTAATGTTGCAAGAAAGGACATTTGTTATCAGCACAGAAACACGCTGGGCATCCGACGGAACAGACAACAGGCAGAAATGTTGTATGTATGATATGAGCTTGTGTGACGCAATTCATTGGCTCAGGATGAGTCTATAGCAATAGGAATTAACTCTAGCATATAATACCATGGATTTTGAAACATTGTTTGAAAATGCAAATCTATTACTGCCCATTTAATGGAAAAAGAAATTGTTTGTATTATACTTTTGAAATCAAATAATATAAGGTTCTGCTAAAATTAAAACACGTTTGGGCAGTATAATTTGGGCTGCCTTCAAGAGGTATTGAGATAATTTTCAACTATTTATCAATAATCTTGGTTTCCAAGCATTCACGTGCACAGCTCGGTGCCCCACATTTGGCTTTGCATCCCCAAACAACTTGAACGTGAACAAGATGCTATTATTAACCCTTTTATCTCCTCACTAGATGGTAATTCCAAATAGACCTCCAGGTTTTGCAAGTCAGGAAGTTTCTCTTATGGGAAAATGCCCGTCATAGTTATACAGTTTAGAATTAACAATTTGGTCGTTCTTTAAGACGGGATATATTATTTTTTGCCAGAACTGTCCATTTATATCTGTTGTCTGTTTCAGTCGTCATATATAGCAACATTTATCTCCCACACTTGATACCTCGCGGCATTCATATAATCGTGATTCTCCTTGATTGGTTGCTTCATCTGTCACAAGCTGGGCCTCACACAGGCCTACACCTCCCCACAAGTAGACACTTCCAATTAGACTTCCTACTCATGACTATGTGTGATACTCTATTTAATTCTGGTCAGGACAAATTTTGGGTATATCTGACCCTCCATCGGAAAACACTAAGAGCCTTATATTGGCGTCTGATGCAAACACCACGTACTCAATGTATCTTTGCAAAGTAGATTTTGGGCTTCAATGAATGCATGCATATACACTGTACACTGCACAGAGAGGTGACCATTCTGACACTGGACAGGTGACCAGTCGAACATTGCAGAGAAAGTTGACCAATCTTACACTGCAGAGGTTACCAGTCTTACAGTACAGAGAAAGGTAACCAGTCTAACATTGTAGAGGTGACCAGTTTTACGTTGTAGAGAAAGGTGACCAGTTTTACGTTGCGGATAAAGGTAAACATTCTTATAGTTTAGAAAACGATGGACAGTCGAATCTGCAAAGAAAGGTGAATAGTTAAATTCTGCATAGAGAATCTTTTTCTTTGATGTCTGACAGCCCAGAGTATCTGTAGGCCCACACTCACAGCAATTCACTGACATGTTTAGAATAAGTGCCCATTATAGTTTTAAGTTACAAGCCTAGCTGATTTCATTTCACAAAATGGACTTCAACAGTGAGGTTTAGATTTTCTTACAAACATTCTCAAAACGAGATTATTCAAAATTATCTAAGTTATGAGGAAAAGTATCATGTCTTATTATCAATGCAAAGGTCGATTTATTAAGGACAATATCCTGAGCGCAGTCAGCCACATCGAGGAAAAGTTTTCTCTTACTGGTTCTAACTTGTGACTGTTTTATCCTTCAGGCAGTGTTAACATCTCTCATTTTTCATATGTAACCGATAGTGAGATTTGCAAAAGGATCTTGCGTTACATATCTGCATTTTGCATCTCTGCATTATTCAGCGACAGCAATGCAGATGTGCGTGAACTATCGGATAGCAATGTGAAATGAGAGTCAAATATAAGTTATGAGAGCAGTTCTGCATGTCATTAATCAAGAGTAGTGAGACCTGCAATAGCAATATACATATAACAGTGCACAGTAATACTATGCAGTAATCCATACCTTAATAAGTAGTCATCTTGGAAAAGATGGTCGGTGATTAACCTGATCATATATCTGTGTGGGTATGTGGTGGGAAACTATTAGAGACATCGGGATTAGCAGGGTCACAATATGCTATGAACAGAGTCAGGGAAGCTCTCCCTTCTGCAAGATATACAAACATGACCATAAACCAATGCAAATGACATTTTGCAAATCATAAGGATTTTTATGGACATTTAGCCTTACAATATTCACATTAGTTTGGGCATTTGGGTGGCTCTTACGTTATTTTGATATCCTGCTCAAGTGGATGTTGCTATATAATGAATTATGATAAAGATGTGTGTATATCTAATTCCATTTTTTTCAGAGCAAAGAAACGTAATATTTAGACTAGCTCACTTTAAATAAGATAGAGTCATTTTAAACGCAAATGGTAAGTTTTGAGGATTTGCTGAAGCACGTCTTGTTGGATGAAAATGATACTTATCACACAATTTGAGTGATTATTGAAATAATATAAATACTATTTTGAATGTGTTTGCCATCTATAATATTTGAACAGGTTATAAAGTCCTTTATCATTTAAACATTCTATTCAATTAAGGCAATTGTCTGCTTGCTTGGTCACGTGGATTTTCTTCCTTTCTTTCTGTGAGAATGACGAATGCATGGGTGCTCCAGTTCTCCTAATTAGAACTAGACTTACATGTCTCCCTCCAGCAGAACTAGAATAATAGTTGTTTTCAACAGGTAAAGCGGTTGATGAATTTTTAATTGCATACATTTCATAAATGTACAAAATGAACAAAATGATAATTAATAAAGTGAGTATGAAAGGTTAACGGTGTTAAATGAAATAAATCGTGAAAGTTAATGAAAAGGTGTTACTTTTTAAAATTAGCATCATGATATGTGAAACATATCTAATAAGGGAGTTCTCTTCAGCGCGCCTTCTGTCACATCATGCTTTCACAAGAGAACCAAGGTCATGAAAACGTGGAAATGTGGAATACGGTGCTACCTAACTAGACAATTGCCCGCAGTTACTTTCCTACCAGTTAAAACGTCATCAAAATGGTCTGAATCCTATTTTCAACAGAATGTATTTTTGTTTGACTTGGTGGAATATCAAATATCTGTGAGGGACAATGCTGGTGGAGATATTACGTATTGAAGTAAGGTATCATTAAGATGTTAATTATGGGACATGTTTGTCTCTTCCGTTGTATTTCCTCTCCTGCTCTCCTGTTACACCTGACCCGCCTGTGGACTTCTCCCAGTTGTGAACAGCTGATGCACACCTTTGGTAAGATTTGTTTTGCAAAACCGGAAGGTTCTGCTGCAGCAGTTCCATTTCACCATATTTAACCCAGAGTAGTAAGTTTTGCATTAAATATTACATGTTTCTTTACAATGTAAAATAATGATAATTATGAAAACACTTATAAATAATTTAGGGGTTATTGTATAGCAAACCCTGTCCAATCTAGTTTTTACTCTGTGAAAGTGAAAAGGGCCTATCTTCTGTTCAACTGGCTTCTGCCACCACACTCCACAAAGCGAACTCAAAACACTGTTCACGTGGACGTGCATCACAACTGCCCCATCGTTATAGAGGGCGTACTAAACTATGTAGTTTGCAGTTTGAGACAAAATAACACTTTCTCTATTGTCTCTTGTAACGTTCAGTCTATTTCTAGCAATATTTCAGTGGTAAATACATATATCTGATGCTTTGTTAATGACTGAAAGATGATTAATTGAGGAGAATGGAGAGGAGAGGGATATTAGTCACATTGAAGATGGTAATATCAAAGTCCCCTTTCTCCCCTGAAATACTGGGATAGACAAGTAGACCAGGTTCCTACGTGAGGCTAAGCTGACAACAAAGAAGGTCAGTGGCTGAAGTAGTATCAACACCTTATTGTGTATCTTACCTGTAGAAGCCACAAGCAAAGTAGTCCTGTAGGATGTTGGTTTCATAGGGAGATAATTTATTGAAATACACTGTGATGGAGTCACTCAAAATAGAAATCAAGATGGCCGAATAGAGGTTGAAAATGTGCTGAATTTCTGCTTAGGGAAGTACATCATGGTGTTTTAAATCTGCATTTCTTTTAGGAGAATTGAAATTGTGTGTTCATATATGTGTGTGTATATGTGTGTGTTTGTGTGTTTACAGCAGAGTACAGCAGGATATAAATTATTCCCTTTGCTCAGGCTATGAATAACTTCTTTTCCGTGTATGTTTGCCTTTGAGGTTTGGCTAATGCAACTGCTTGCTGTTAAATGTCCAAAGATGGACCACCTCGAAGACAGTCTGAGTACCGGGCGAGGTTGACTAGTGCATGGCGATTTGTACGGTTTATGACAAATGAGTATTATTAGCATGAGTGCAGGCTTTCAGATTTATATATGCAAATAAACGCGCCAGCCCTGCCTTTAATGGATTGTTGAGACCATTGCGTACTTCCTGCTTCTAGCCGGAAATGATGGCCACGTGAGGCTTTACCCGGAAGTGAGTAATGACAGACTGGTGAAAGGTGTGAATTAAAACCAAGGTGAGAGACGGTCAACACTTTATAATAGCAACACACCAATTATTTATTTTACTAAAAAAAATCCGTTGTGTAATGTTCTACTGACTTTGTAGAGGGCAACGCACGACCAGGCATGCTGGAAGCGCCACCTGCGTGATGAACATGAAAGCGCCAATTCAAAATCGTTTCCTGAAATTCTTATTTATGCTAATTGTTGCTTTATTCTTAGATCTTAATTGCAGAGCATGTTTTTCCTTTAATAGATTGTCCTTTGCATGATATTAATGTAGTGAGGAATGAATAACAGTATACAATATAAATCGTTAATTTGTAAAACCCGCAAAGCATTTAAATGTTCCGGCTGTTTATTTACAGAGAAATCATTGCTTGCCTGGGTATTTCTGACATAACACCATCAAGGGACAAGACTTTATGAATTCCTAATTGGTTTGAAACCATAGACATTCTATCTATTTGTAGTTTGTAGTCACAAGGCACATGCGACACTTCAATAATATATACATGCCAGCTGAACGTTCTGTCATACCAAGCACATGTAATAGAAAAACACTTAAAAAATGCTATTTTTTCTATTAATTATATTCTCTACACTTTATTTACCAAGACATAAACACGAATGACGGATGCATTTTATAGCAAGCGTGCCAAGCAGCAGGTAGACGCTCGTCATTATGTCAACATTCTGACATCCTCTCGGGCATCTCAAGGGCCCTTACCTAGTATTCAATAAAAGTCAAGTTCCATTTCTGGAAATGAAATCAAAACATTTTAAAATCATGAAACATCAATCTTTATGGAGAGGAAAAAAGATTTTTAAAAACGTTTATTAGTGTGCGACAGGATAATTCATGTGAAGGCAGTATAATTGCACTTGTTGTGTCAAATCACATGACGAAACCATCACGGAACCTTCGGTAGGTTAACATACATGACGAAACCATCACGGAACCTGCTGTAGGTTAACATACATGACGAAACCATCACGGAACCTGCTGTAGGTTAACATACATGACGTAACCATCACAGAACCTGCTGTAGGTTAACATACATGACGTAACCATCACGGAACCTGCTGTAGGTAAACATACATGATGAAACCATCACGGACCCTGCTGTAGGTTAACATACATGACGTAACCATCACAGAACCTGCTGTAGGTTAACATACATGACGTAACCATCACAGAACCTGCTGTAGGTTAACATACATGACGTAACCATCACGGAACCTGCTGTAGGTTAACATACATGATGAAACCATCACGGACCCTGCTGTAGGTTAACATACATGACGTAACCATCACGGAACCTGCTGTAGGTTAACATACATGACGAAACCATCACGGAACCTGCTGTAGGTTAACATACATGACGAAACCATCACGGAACCTGCTGTAGGTTAACATACATGACGTAACCATCACAGAACCTGCTGTAGGTTAACATACATGACGTAACCATCACGGAACCTGCTGTAGGTTAACATACATGATGAAACCATCACGGACCCTGCTGTAGGTTAACATACATGACGTAACCATCACGGAACCTGCTGTAGGTTAACATACATGACGAAACCATCACGGAACCTGCTGTAGGTTAACATACATGACGAAACCATCACAGAGCTTGATGTAAGTTGATATACACGACAAAACCATTACAGAGATTGGTGTTGGTTAACGTACCTGACGAAACCATTACAGAGCTTGATGTAGGTTAACATACATGACGAAACCATCACGGAGCTTGATGTAGGTGAACAGAAATAAAGAAACCATTAAGGAGCTTGATGTAGGTTAACATACATGACGAAACCATTACGGAGCTTGATGTAGGTGAACAGAAATAAAGAAACCATTACGGAGCTTGATGTAGGTTAACAGAAATAAAGAAACCATTACGGAGCTTGATGTAGGTTAACTCATATGAATGCTTTCCCACATTTACTCTTATAACATTGTATATCTCATTATACAGTTCGTTTTGATAATAGAATGATTTTCTAAAATATAAATTTACACTGAACAAAAATTGAGAAATATATGCAGATGTTAGGTGCATTCTATTAACCTATTTACTGTCCCTCACTAATGGATATTCTTTGCTATAAACTAACATCTCGGGCTTGAGTAGAAAAACATGTCGTGTTTGGTGTACAAAATATACTGAGATGAATGACAAACATTTCAGAAAATGGGCACTATAAAACCGAGATGAATTATTTGTTATCGCCTTGTTTGTTCACACGGGTCCTATATGCGCAGGATGCCTGCAGTCCATAATTGCCATCCCAATGTACAAACATTTCACAAACAGAGAGATGATTTCCTCAAATTTCCTACCTCCAGGATTATCGCCTCTTTCCACTGTCTGCCAACAGTAATAATATAATAATGATACCTGTTTGTGATCTCTCCATTTATTCACAGTGGATCAAGGGAGATATACACTCAATCAAGCTTGATAATTAGGCATTAATTATTTTTAATTGATGTGTTATTTGTACATCAAAATAATATACACCTGTCAGACATGAAACGTTTTATTATAAATTATTGTTTTAATCGTAAAACATTCCTCAGCAAAACATAATTATTATGGATAAGTTTCGTTGCAGTATTGTACTTTGACCACAATAGGTTTCTCCCTTAAATCTATTAACCTATTCTGTTTCAATATTGTCGAATGATAGCTAAAAATCAGTATCTGCATGTACCACTTCGTATCTTTCCAGACGAATCATGTTAATGATGGAACATATCATTGTAATCTATCCATGTATCGTTTGTTAGCATATTTTAGCAATTCGGGTCACCATCAAACCAAATTTGGGAAGATTAAAATGCGGCATTTGAAGGTATTTGGAATCAAATATATCTAACAGTTCAAATACTAGTTCTTCGGAAATGATTTTAGTTTTAAAAAATGTATCAAATATGCACATATTAGATATGAAAAATATAAAATGTTACTTCCTTCCTAAGTGTGTTTTTTCTTATTGTATTTCAGAGTTCTTGATATGATTAACAAGGGGAGGTGGGACATGGATCAATTACATCATCAAGAAATGTGGTGCTCCATGACTGACTACTTAAGGTCATGATTTGTGCTATCATGTCTTTGTGGTAATGCAAAGGAATGATCCCTAGTCACTCTTCGAAAAGAGTAGGGCATTGGGTCCCGGTGAAAGGCTTCTGACTTACCTGATATGGTCTAACATTCCTGAAAAGGGTGTTAATGCAAACAACTAATTGCTGTTCAGTTCCTTTACCTTTAATTGCATCAGTCGAAAATAAAAGTGAGGTACATAGGTTTGTATCGATTTCGTGAGAATACCTTTACTGATACCTAATTGCAAAGTAAAATGATTATGTAGTATATTGTGGCCAGTAATACCCCCTCCCTCGAAAAATGAATTACTACCTCAGCAACAATAGTATCCCCAAACGAATGGAACACTGCCTGAGCTCACAGCATATTGTAACCTCAGAGAATAGATGACTGTCTGAGCCCAAAGAATGTTGTAACTAGGAGTGCCCTCCCTCACAGAATGGAGCCCACAGAATGTTGTAAACAGGAGTGCCCTCCCTCACAGAATGGAGCCCGCAGAATGTTGTAACCAGGAGTGCCCTCCCTCACAAAATGGAGCCCACAGAATGTTGTAAACAGGAATGCCCTCCCTCACAGAATGGTTTGTTTGTTTGTTTGTTTGGGGTTTTACATCACTTTCAACATTATTTCAGTCATTTCGTGATGAGACCTACTTGTAGCAGATATAGTGCTGCCTCACTGAATTGTCATGTCGCAGGTCCTTGACATGACAACCCACCCGGTCAAAGATTTACAAGGACAACAGGTTAACCCTTTAGGCACGGGCCTCAGCTCATGTGTGAAATTGAATCATGAATTCAATCTCGGCATGGCCGGGGATCGAACCCATGACCTTTGGATCACCACAGAGGAACTGGCGCTAATAAGCTGGCTCACAGAATGGTACCAACAGAATGTTGTAAACAGGAGTGCCCTCCCTCACAAAATGGAGCCCACAGAATGTTGTAAACAGGAGTGCCCTCCCTCACAGAATGGATCCCGCAGAATGTTGTAAACAGGAGTGCCCTCCCTCACAGAATGGTACCCACAGAATGTTGTAAACAGGAGTGCCTTCCCTCACAAAATGGTACCCACAGAATGTTGTAAACAGGAGTGCCCTCCCTCACAGAATGGAGCCCGCAGAATGTTGTAAACAGGAGTGTCCTCCCACACAGAATGGACGACGGTCTGAGCCTACAGAATGTATCGCCCTCTTCAATAAAGGACTCTAAGCAAAAGGAGGCTGAGCATGATGCCATTTGATATTTGACTCTGGGGATTCATATGTTTTGGTGATAAGGCTTATCCTAATGTATATACTAGCTTCCTCTAATGTTAAGACAGCCTAGAACAATGTCGCCTTGCTGAAATTCTATCATGCTCAGAGATAATGCTGAGATAATGCAGAGACTTTCATGACTAATATTTTCAAGCTCTGTCCTTCCCTCGCTCCTTCCCTCTTTCCTTCTCTCTCCTTCCTTCCATCTGTGCTTGAAAAATATTTATACAAAAAGTAGACAACTAACTGCGCCATATATCTATTTTAGGTCATTACAGGTGGATTGCGTATGGCTGAAAATCATTTTCCTTCGAGGAGATCATGGTGCCATCACATGACAATGTACTGGGCATAATATAAAGTAAAAATATTCATTATTGGTAGATCAACATGGTCAGAACCGTCCGGATATAGATCAATGTGTGATTCCCTTTGTGGACATTGAAGATTTCTCTGTGACCCCGAGATTACAAGCGCTCTACAAACAACCCATCAGGAGAAAAACACGCAAAGCACAATCAAAAAAGCTCTGCCATTTTAATAGTGAAATGAGAACAAGAGCATTTCTGAGGTAAACATAGTGGATCTGAAAGCACATTCCGTAATGGCATGAATTAAGCAAGAAATAGGGGTGCTTTACATGTAGCACAGGTGGTATAAAAAGATAACAAAAATTAATAAATAAACCAAATTTATGACAAATTAGCATAAACACCATAACCTTCAAACAGTTCAGAGCTGTATATCCTAGCTTATTTCCAAATATATATCCTGCTGCATCTCTGCCCCATATCCTACTCTACATGTATACACGGCTCTATACCCTGCTCTATATTTGCCAATCCAGCCATAAGGTAATCCAGATATATATCAAGACACGTATTAATCAAAAATATGTTTTAATCCAGACATTTGATAATCCAGACATGTGTTAATCCAGACGTGTGATTATCCAGACATGTGTTAAACCAAACATGTGTTAATCCAAACATGTGTTAATCCAGACATTAATATTTACAAAGACATGTAGTTCTCCAGACATGTGGTTATGAAGACATGTGGTGATAAAATGATGTAATCAAGATGTTTACTAGTCCAGATATGTGGTTATCCAGAAATGTGAAAATCCAAAAATGTGGAATCATGCGTGAGTCGACAAAGAAATCTCTTACATACCATAGATTTATTTTCCTGCCAATTGTGCTGGTGGGGTCAGTGTGCAAAACGTGATACGTTTGCACAAAACACTATATTAACACATAGGAAAGTAACTAAGAAAAACAATGGGTAGTTACAAGGAGAAATATCAATGGTAAAAGGGTAACTAAAACGAGCAAATAGGGTAATATTTAAAGAGCAGAGGGGAATTCTCGGCTCATACAGTTGGTTTGATAAACCCTAAAAAACGAAAGTCTCAATACCACCATAGTGATGAAGATATTTGCTTCACATTTCTCTTAATGTATTGGTAAAGGAAATACTTATATCAATACTTACTGGGGCTTTCTGGTGATCTTATCAGGCAATCGTATTTGGCAATGTGTGCGTGTCAGCAATGAGTCACATCTAATGGTGGTGCCACCTGGTTGTAATTCTCCCAATCTGCTCTCCCTTATCCGCTGTATTTTCACAGCGCTACGGTCATATTTCTTTGCACATTTCTTTGCACATGGCACATCCGGAACAGCGGTGACGGCTTGTTTGAGATATTGTCTCCTCTGCCTTTCAGTTGTACATCGTTGTTATTCTCAGTTTTACCCCCGGGGGGGGGGGGGGGGGGGGTACTTTCATAATTTTAACCTGCGGAGGCTGGGCTGGAATTGAAAAACCCAGACCCTGATTTAGGGAAATATTCTATCTCCATTGGTACCCTGATTTAGGACTGACTTTAATTTTTATATCCTGATTTAGGGATGACGCAAAGTTAAAACGGTACCCTGTTTTTGGAGTTGTATATTGATACCCATATAACTTCAAAAGTCAGGTACATGTTTTCATACTTTAACCATATTTTATAATTGTATATTTAATAGTAGTAGCACTCCACCAGTAATGAAAATTAAAGCATGATTTACCACCAGGCTAGGGAGAAAGACTACTGTCCCAGCAGGTGACACTTATGTTCCTTTGATCAAGAAACATGCAAAACTGACAAAGATAGTCAGTGGGTGGGACTTCAAAAAATAACTTTAGGATTGAGATGTGTGTAAAAATAACTTTAGGATTGAGATGTGTGTAAAAATGGTACAATTCTGAACACCATTACAGTCCCTGTATGGACCCTCACAGAATGAAAAGGGTGACAAAACATGCTCTGAATTAGGAGATTTTGATCCCTGTTTCAGCAAAACATTTGAAAAGCAGTATCCTGTTTTAGGGAAAATGATAAAATATCTTAACCCGTCTTAGGGGAAATATCAGCAAAAAGGACCCTATTTAGCCCAGCCTCCCTGGTAACACTGATTATGAAAGTAACCCCTCCCCTACTTCAGAACAACATAAGATTATTTGAATATTATTTGAATCAATGAAATAACTGTCATGGTTGTGACAAATATCTTATGGTTGTGACAAATATCTTATGGTTGTGTGAAAGGTATACTATTTATTTGTAAAATATCTTATGCATGTGAAAACCTTTCTGTCAAAAAGGGAAGACATGACTCAGAGGCTGCATGGAGTCCCCCTTAACTTAAAGGCTGAGATATGGAAAAAGTGACCCTTTGATCACTGGTTTGGCCTTAAATCCCGAATACTTTGAATGACAAAACAGTGAATGCTGATAATTGGTATCAGTGACATTTATGATTTGACCCTCTTTGATGAAATTTGGGGTTTTTCACACCATTGAATGGGAAGACATCAAAGGCTGCATGACATCCCCCTTAAAAGCTGGGCTGTATATTTTTACTTTTTTTTGCAAACATATATAATAATCTTCACAATGAGGTTTTATTTGAGAGAACATGTAGGATTTAATTATTTTTTGCAAACATAGAAAATATTAAGAATAATGATTTATATAGAAGACAAAGATGAAATCTTCATATTGGGGTTCTATTTAAGTGATCTACACGTCAGAACATACAAAACTAAATTGTCAATTTCTGCAAAATTTCTGCTTGTACTCATAACTTCATAAATATTCATCGCTATTAGTACTTTTACCACCAAAAGAAAGCCAAGAAAAGGCATTATCATCATAATTGGTAAACAACATCTCATGTGATTTACGACAGTTCAAAGGTCATGGTCAGACAACACATTTCCTGTATGGTACGGGCAGATGTTCTTTTGTGGATTTCAGACAGATAGCCTGTATGTATGTCAATTTTAAGATGACATATTGTTTTCAGATACCTTAAACCACTGTAAAATCGCCTGGATCCTTCCAGGTTTCATGAATGCTTTAAGTAGTTTTGTCCACTTAGGGGCGATCCATTTGATTTTTGTGGGGTGGGGTGGGAGATTTTGGAGAAAAAAAATTATTCACCCACCCCACACCAGAAAAAAAAATTATTCACCCACCCCACACCAGAAAAAAAAAATTATTCATCCACACTACCAAAGAAAAAAAAATTATTCATCCAGTACTGCTGTCCCACCCCACCCCACAAAAATCAAATGGATCGCCCCTAACAAGAAAAAAAATTTATTCACCCACCCCACACCAGAAAAAAAAATTATTCACCCACCCCACACCAGAAAAAAAAATTATTCATCCACCCTACCAAAGAAAAAAAAATTATTCATCCAGTACTGCTGTCCCACCCCACCCCACAAAAATCAAATGGATCGCCCCTTAACACCTTATCATTCAGCCTGAAATATAATATTGAAAATCTTATTTATTTTAATTTCATATACCTAAATATAATCTGATATGTATTGATCAACATTTTGGAATATACAAAAGGAGAATTACCACAAGCTGATTGAATCAGACTGGATCTATCTGACCTTCCCGTCCTGGTGAAATAAGGGCCAAAGATGTGTGTCACAGTGGTTAGATGCTCCCGATCATACCACTAACCAACCTCCAGTATCGTGTCTTCCAGTGACACAGCAAACAGGATGCTCATTCCTTGCAAACAGGATGCTCTTTTATTCGCATCTTATGACATGCTTGAGGGGCAGCAGGTATATTCCCTGTCCTTCTTCAAATCCTCCTTGAAAACATACCTGTTTAGGAAACATGTTCTTAAGGAAGCACTTTGAACAGACTTCGGTCTGGTATATGCGCTATACAAATTATATTATTATTATTATATTATTATATTCTTTCTATCCGGGTAGTTAATCACAGGTTTTAAGTATGTTACAGATAAAACACGCTAATAAAAGAGCATCCTGTTTGCAAGGAATGAGCAAAGCAATTGGGCACCTCGATAACAGATATTAATTTCCTGACGCTAAATAATCAAAAAGATTGAATTGGCGAAAATAAAAATAGATAATTGGAGCAGGGTGATGAATTTTGGATTATTTTGTTCAGGAAAATTTGGCCGCCCTACTCTTGCCGCCGTCTATATTCATCAAGTGGTTTTACCTTTGAGAAATGTCAATGAAAAAGATTCCAGCTGATAAAAAAAGAATTTAAATGGATAACACTGTGACCAAACTTGATTTCAAATATAGCGTTATATGTTGATACATCAAGAAAAGGTATTTGGGTGTTAGGCCGTTAAGAGCATAGGGAATCTGAAAAGATAAGAGAGTGTTGAAATCGTGTGGTCATTGCAATGTCAATTCTCCTTTCTCTTATATACAACTAAAGGGACGAAAGCTTAAATCACAACCTTGGATGTGATCACTATTCAGTCCTCAAATATAATGTTTCAAATCTTAGCCCAGTCTTACCTTGATTAATATTTTTGCCCAAATCTACGATCGCTTCTACTAAAATTAAGAAAAACCTGTGATCAAATTGAGGGAATTATGGAAATCAATACTATCATCCTGTGCTTAGTTGGGTGTGACTGTGCCTTGTTGTGCTTTGCAAATATTATGAGATATTAAACAACAGGTGGCACCAAATTTAGAGAATTATATTATTTACAGGGTTCCACCCCCCAATCACCGTTTTTATTCTTATTTCTCTTGGAACACAAATTTTAACTCCATGAAATAAATATTTCAAGGAAGCAAAAGCTAAGGATTACAATTTCTAAAATGCTTTGCTATCGTAATATTGTATGGTTCGTATCTTTAACATTTTAGGGTATACCTAATTATTGATATTGGTGCAAGAGCTTTCATGCCCTTAATTCATATATGTAGTAATACAATATTTTGACATATGTTTGAGACCAAACCTATCTTTATCATTTGGTTTGAGACAGCTCATAGTCACGACCTTACTTTATTCCCCGTTCTCCGTGACTTTCCCTCACTCTGGTGTTAGATAATTCCCTTTTTCTCAAAACTTTATGAATGGGTTAAAGTAACCCCTTCTTTGCACGTTTTGTTAATTATTTACCATTCTTAACCTGCTTGTTATAATGTTATGAGCTTTTGGTGATTTTGTGCAAGTCATGGACGTATCACAGACACTGTGCGTGCATCTATATTACTCAGAACTATTTAGAATACATTAACCCAAAATTAAGCAGACAACATATCAAAAGCATATCAATCAGGTTTGACACATGATACTCATAATACTCAGATTGATATATATATATATACATATATATATATATATATATATATATATATATATATATATATATATATATATATATATATATATATATATATATATATATATATATATATATATATATATATACATATATATATATATACTCAAATGAACAGGGGACATACTAAAACCCAAAACTAATCTTGACTGCAGAGCCACATATACAATCTATGCAATAAGATGTCCTGGATGCCAACATGATATGATTTTTTATATTTTTTGATATTTTACTTTATTTCATTATATATGTTAAGGATTTCCATTTTATATTTTTCACTCAATTTAATTAAAAATTGCCTAGTTTAATCTCTTTAAAGTATGTATAGTCAAGATATGATTATAACAATGCCCAATATGACAGAGGTGTCAACAGCATTTTGACACCCCCACACAGCAAGCAGACAAGACTTTGTGTCTCTAATCTTCTTGTTAATCTGCTTGTTTATCAGCTTGCTAATCTGCTTGTTTATCAGCTTATTAATCTGCTTGTTAATCTGCTTGTTTATCTGCTTGTTTATCAGCTTGTACTAGCTTGTTGACCGCATACTCTTGTAATGATATATAAGTGAACACTTTCAACGGTTTGTTAGTTAAGCCTGAAGTCCCGTGAAGGACTGAAACATGTCGCAATAAAAGGTTTTAACTCTTTGTTACCAGGGACTTTGTTGGATTATTTTCATCACCATTACACTGTATACAACTACCTTTTTACTTTGGAATATGAATATATATATATATTTTACAAATATGGACCTGGGTGGAGTGCAATATGACTTTTTATGGACCTTCGGAAAGTTATATTGCGCCTCGTGCAATATAACTTTCCGAAGGTCCATAAAAAGTCATATTGCACTCCACCCAGGTACATATTTGTTTTATTCTATGATCACTGTGTTAATTACTGCCATTGTTGGTTTAATTCTAAAAGTGAGAACTGAAAGGGACGAGTTTGTCTGTATCAACTTGATTGCTGTCGTCTGCTTCCCAGTCTGCATGTCACTCAGAGCAAGCTGGTGACGTCATTATAGGGCTTCCCCAACATTTCCCGCCATGGAATTCCCCATCAGTGCAGTGGAAAGTATATTGACGTGCAATATAATGCATCTGGTCAATAAAACAATTTAGAGAAGCTCATGTGACCAGGAATTGACCAATCACAGCACAGAATACACAGTGATCATAGAATAAATATATATATAGGGAGGCGGCCCTGCAGTGTGATTGCTGTGAATTGCAATCATGTCTTGTTAAATTTGGTCATTGATTATTGCTATTGAAAAATGGACTATTGTTGTTGTGAGTTGGTTAACTGAAAGGTTTTTTTTTAGACCATTCACACCAGGTTCCCCCTACTCTTTTCGATAAGTGCTACTGGGTTCTTTAACATGCTCTGTGATAGGGTCAGATACACGGGGCCACAACGTTTTACACCCAATCCGAGCGGGCGAGCAATAACCTTGCTGGGGGACAATTTAACCAGGCATTGTCAAAGGGTGACCTACCCGTAGTGAGTTTAGAGGTGGTTTTATGTTGTGTTCAGATTTTGTGTGTGGGTTGCATATATGAGAAGTTATGTAGAAATTTTGATTAAAAAGTAGTGAGAATTGCATTTTACCCAGTGGGGTGTCCATAGGCAAAAGTGAACTTTTTTTGTTTACGCTTGTTTTGTTTGCTTTTGGATGACAGAATAATTCAGAAGATTCATATTATTATGTGTTCCATCTTATTATGTGTATAAATGCCTAATTATAGTTTATTTGAAATTGATATGGGGTGGGTGGTGTGTGATTATCGGTGCATTATCGGCTTTCAGTGCCCCGATTTGGGGCACTGAAAGCCGACTATGGGAAGGATATAAACTAAATATCTCTGCAACCACTGTTGGTCATTCTTGTGAAACCAAAGCAGGCAATCTGTGACCCAGGCCAGGCATTTCCACTATTATGGGTGCCATGTGTTAGTAATGTGTTAGGTTTATCTACCCTGGCTGCCAATGTAGGGATGTAGGGCATACATTCCATCATTGCAGCCAGTGGTAGGATCAGGTTTGTTTCCGTTTTAATTAGTCAATGTGTCTTCGGGGAATCAGCTAGTGGCCACTGTGACCTGATCTCTTAAGTGACCATTGATTGACCATCCGCAGTCAGTCAGTCATGCGGGGCTGCCTACTTCATGGGTTCTAGTGGGCACAGGATACAATTCCTATCTGGGCACAAGATACTGAGTCAGGATATAATGTAGATCCACAAAGTTTAAGGCATTATAGACCACCTCAGCTTCAGCCTGGTGTGGTCAGCGCCATCTTACACATCATATACTCTATCGTCATATTGTCTAAGAGGCATTGTGTAAAGGCATTCTAGCTATATATATATATATATTTATATATATATATATATATATATATGTGTGTGTGTGTATGTATGTATGTATGTAGTGTTTGTTAGTGTGTGTGTTTAGACTCTGTTATTCAATGATTATCATCCAATCGCGTAAACAGTGTTTTGATTAAGTATGGTTCATGATATAAAGTGTATGGGAAAATGGGTCAATCACATTGAAATATATAAATCATTGTTGCGAAGTAAACCGGATCTGACAATTCTACCTATTACTTTAATTTAAATCAAAAAGGGGTTGATTGATATCTGTATTTGGCTCTGTTCCAGGTCATGTCATTCGCCTTATATTTACTGATCCAGATTAGTTGATATTAGTTCTTTGTACAAGCTTATAGAATATATATATTGGAGACATACCCTATTCATAGATATAAACAACATCCTATTCATAGATTATTATATTGAAATATGTTCAAGTGTCATAATCTGTGCACATCTATGAAATCAATACACATTCCCCTTAAGAGAACATGCCTGACCCTGGAGGTGAAATGATAGGATAACATTTGTATGCAATTTTAAACCAACTTTTGGACATCTTGGTATCAGTGCTTTCCCGCTGGATTCCATTCCCAGTCAGGCCTCATCAGAGGCAGGCAGGCAGGCAGGCAATCTTTGTCTGGGGAAACATGTCATGAGTTGAAGAATTATGAGTGTTTATTACTTACTAGGCCTATATGATGTGCCATGCTGTGTGATGTGTTTTTCACAATAGAATTGGTTCTTCAACAATTAAAAGCCTATTTCGGTTCCCATGTATACAGCCTATGTCTAACCTAATGATGTATTGTTACTTTCCACATTCCCCTGAATGAATATGAAGTAACATCCAGGTACTTCAGCCATGAAGTCATATATACAGGAACTTCAGCGACTATGAAGTCATATCGCAGCACTTAAGCACTTTTATATCAAGGTAGTTGAGTGATTATGATGATATATTCATACTTTTGAATGCCGCTGACGTCATATCTAGGTATTTAGGTAGTTATAATGAACTAGCAATTAGACATAGGGAGTCCTTCAAGTCATATCTAGGCATTCAAGTTACTTAAGCTCTAGCTTACCACTTAACAATTCATTTTAGTCTCTTCACAATGTATTTGTCCGTGGAGAAAAAGTGTTCTGTTTCTCGTCGCTTTTCTTCCCAATTTTGATATAAAGATAAATGTTGCTTCAACACTTTGTGCTGAGGAAATGATTTTAAGCACAACTGGGTGAATATATTGATGTGAGGGCATACTCTATCCAGAAGCAGCTGAATTGATGAGAAATGATATTCTTTTATTCAAAAGGAACCATAAAAGGCACTACAAAGACTTTTTATATGAACGTTTTAAATTGGGACCTCAAACTGTGACCGAATATAGTTTCCCGACATTCCACCTCTAAGTCACAGAGACAATATTTGATTGACTAATTGACGATGTAGGTTTAGTCGACAAGCACTTGTTTGCAAATGTGATGTACTCCGTCATGGAACTGTGGCTGCAGGCAAGAGTGCCACCTACACGTGTATATATTGCCTCTCTGTTTCCTTTATGTGCACCAATAATCAGTGTCATATTTCACGGGAGCATTGTGTTGTTAGCTGTGCCTGCTATCACACCATGGGTCACGGGACAGTGCTGACCCAACTATAAACGTACTGATGAATGCTGCAAGTGGTGGCGTATTTAACATCGACTCGCATCACAACGTAAAGTGTTAACACGTGTGGCGCACAATGTATTAATGTCAGGAATGAGTTTAACCTGGAGGGCCGTTGAAGTGGAAACGACTGAGGAATATTCTGATAAGAAATCATTGAGAGGGTATTCTTTAGTTTTTATTGAAGTCATATTGTTTACTATACGCTATAAATAAAGAGGCCGGAGTGCAAATTGTGGGTTTTGTATATTTGTCCCAGCAAAGATTATATGTTTATTTGAGAAATATCTATCTGCATGAAGGGCCTTAGACAGGGTGGCGAGAAGAAGAAAACATCCAGAAAAGGAGCCCCATATATTCCCAAGAAAAACATGTCCAACCCGAGAAAAACGTCTGAACATGTGAGTAGAACAAACATTATACCATAGTTCATCACACAAGTAAAATATGGAGTTCATTTGTAATAATATTATGATTTTTGTTTTTCTGTGCACTTGTAATTTTCGATAATGGAATATATACATAGATGTATACAATAGTGTTAATACAACTGAGGTTATGGCCCATAACTAATAAAAATGTAAAATTTGACAAACGTCTATGAAAAATTTGGTAGTACTTCAGAGCTGGGTTTAACTGTAAACACTTGAAATGAGAAATAGAGACATTTCTCAAAGAGATTCTATCTACCCTGTCAGCTCATTATACTTCACTAAATCTGAGAAATAAATATTGCGTTTTGATAATATGCAAAAACATGATATCAAATATTAAGGGAAAACTATTCTAAATGTCCTGTCCTTTCTGGCCTTCATGTTTGTTTCCGTGGACTTTAATTGTTTTCATTTCCTAAGGCACGTGTACGGCAATGAATCATAGCTTTAATCAACACATCGGGATGGATAATTCACCAATGTTGAACAATATTAATGCCTAATTGATTGAACACCAACATGGGCACAATGTATAAACATAAAATCTTTATTTTGTGATAAATGGCTTTTAATCTATTGAAGGTTGCCAATAATTTGAAAAGCATCAAAGAAGATAGGCAAGCCTCATGTGAACCTAAACAAAGACCGAACAAGATACTTGCAGGGGCTGCAAGTGGTCCTCAATATAAAAGAAAACAGAGCACCAGACACTCCTTGAGCACCAAATCGGACTTGAGTGATGAATCCGAGAAGCAGAGTCAATGTGCCAATCGCCCTGTGCCGCGGAGGTCCAGGCCGTCTCTCTATGGGGTGTCTCTCTCTCTCAGGGCGCTCAGCATCACAAGGCGACTGTCACTCACATCACAGCTGCATCTCCAAGGCATGGCACAATTCAAAGGCAAATCCGTTGATATTAAGCAATCTGCAATAAAGAAAGAGCCCACGTACCGATTAGAGCCTCGGCAGCGAGATAGGTTCGACGCCGTCAGGGTGCGCATCGAGATGGAGCGGATCTTAGGCATGTATCTCAATGACGTCGACTATGATGCTCAGGAATGCGCACAGCTCTCAGTCAGTCTGTCCAACATCATCAAGGCCGCCGTCAAGGAGGTGAGCTCTCCCCGCTACAAGCTCGTGTGCACCGTGATGATGGGCAAGAAGCAACCTCAGGGTATCCAGATCACCTCCAGGTGTCTCTGGACGCCACAGACTGATAGCTCAGCCACCGCACTCTTTGATAATGACTCCTTATTCGCAGTAGCCACGACCTTTGGAGTATATCTGGAATGAGCATTCGTTTCTAGTGTCTTTTCTCCTGGTTGACATACCTGTATTTTTTCTGAAGCTGAGCTCCACATTTGAATATCACAGAAAATCACATTTTGTGATCATTGTACCTGATTCTCTTCAAGATATACTGTCTTACTTATATATGAATAGATCGTTTATCAGTCCATGGCGGGATTTGAGATTAGTGAATAACAAAAATATGTGAAAATTTTTTAAGATTGTTAAGTAGAATTAGAAAAAAATGATAAGCCCAATGCAGCCAATTTTAAGGAAAAGAAAGAGCTCTCGTGCAAACTGGTCAATCATGAAAATTCTTTCCCTCTCTGCAATCATCACATCTGTATCAGTAATCACATCTCTAGCTTCCCAATGGGCTTTTTGGGAATTTTGTCTTTGCAAGATGTTCAGTTTGATTTCTTATGAAAATCAATATTTAGAGGCAGGACATTCAAAATACCTTGTTTATGGATATCGTTAGTATTGAGCATTAATGGATATCGTTAGTATTGAGCATTAATGGATATCGTTAGTATTGAGCATTAATGGATATCGTTAGTATTGAGCATTTATGGATATCGTTAGTATTGAGCATTAATGGATATCGTTAGTATTGAGCATTAATGGATATCGTTAGTATTGAGCATTAATGGATATCGTTAGTATTGAGCATTAATGGATATCGTTAGTATTGAGCATTAATGGATATCGTTAGTATTGAGCATTAATGGATATCGTTAGTATTGAGCATTAATGGATATCGTTAGTATTGAGCATTGTCTTTATCAAACTTAGTTAACTTGAATCTTTCATGGAGCTGTAGAAGAATGCCACCTGTAATTTTCATAGTTATCATTTCTGCTGTAATATGTGACTGCTTAGTGTAAATAGTTACATTATTGGTATACCTTTGTAATTAATGTATTATATCATTTCTGAATATTAGAATATATATATACCCCGGAAAAGAAATGGTGACCAACTGGCCAATTAAAATGAATTGGTTTGGAAATGAAATATTGATTCTGGCGTCCCATGGATAAAAACAAAATCAACATTTGTCTTCTATCTCAGATTCGATATAATACGTACATTAAATTAATTAGTTTTAAATTCTTATAACTAGTTTACAGCCACACCATACGTTTGAATTTAACTTGATATGTAAACATTATCCTTATTTCTTGATGTTCTGTAATTCGTTTAGATTATTTAGGTGTATATATTAAACCACATGGAGTGGGTCGAATGACAAACTTCAGTAAATGATCGCGATGTTTTCTGTTGATCAAATCATGCTGCAAATATTGGCATAACAGATGCTGTCAAACTTCGTGTTGCAAATGAATTACAATTTGCATGATATATGTACATTACCATCAAGCTAATATTAGTCTAATTTACATTTCATAACAGCTCTGAATAGGCTCACTGAATTAGATCTCTATAGTACACTTTGATCTGAGGGTGAAGTATCATATGTAATAAAGTGGATCTGGTTCAATGTCACATTTCTCGCAGCCTAAAAACGGTATTCAAAATATTGTTTGTATAAAGTCAAGCTCACAGGCAAATACGATTAGGTTGGCATATTCATCCAAAACTTGAAAAAGATATATCGTGTGTAAAAGGGATATCCAATCTCTACTAGTGTAAACGTGATATTCAATCTGTACTTTTGTAAAAGAGATATTCAATCTGAACTTGTGTAAAAGGATAGTCAACCTGTACTTTTTGTGTAAAAGGGATATTCAATCTGTACTCGCGTAAAAGGAAATTCAATCTGTGTTTGTGTAAAATGATATTCAATCTCTACTAGCGTAAAAGGAAATTCAATCTGTGTTTGTGTAAAAGGGGTATTCAATCTGTACTTGTGTAAAAGGGATATTCAATCTGTACTTGTGTAAAAGGGATATTCAATCTGTACTTGTGTAAAAGGATATTCAATCTGTAATTTTGTAAAAGGAAATTCAATCTGTAGTTGTGTAAAATGATATTCATTCTGTAGCTGTGTAAAAGAGATCTCTAACCAGCTGATATATTAATTAAATATGAGGATTGATACCCATCCTTGATACAGATACTTAGAGCTTTGGTACATGATGTAAACGTTTTTTTATATATAATTATATATAATGATATGTGATCGGAACACCTCTGATATCTCGTATTTGAGCAACAAAACTTGATATTTATATAATTTAAAATCGACTCCTTAAAACAGTTTTAAGGAGTTTCATTGCGAAAAAACCAAGTTTGCAAAACGACATTTTTTTCAGTTGAAAAATGCTTATCTGGTAAACTGATCTCATTTTTTCCCATATCAAAATGGTTATAAAACATCAGAAGTAAGTGCTTAAAACTGTGGTATTCTGTTTATATCCTGTAAACAAAATACATTTGTTGGTGAGTGATCAAAGAAACTGATTGAAAATGTCATATTTACTTCTATCCCAGGGGAACAGATTGTATTTTTTTAGGCTTGAAGAAAATAAAATCCAATTTCTTACCATAAATTTGTGGAAATATTTCTATCCTTATCCACACACATTGCTTTTCAGTAACTACATCTACTTTGTTTAAATTTATAAAAAAGATAATATCTGCTTTTCAAATTATATTCTTGTGATATGGGCACATACAGATGTCACAAGCAGAAGGATCATAACTGCTTTTCAAATTATATTCTTGTGATATGGGCACATACAGATGTCACAAGCAGAAGTTAAATAATTGTATCACTTTCCACCAAGCTCATATTTTGTAGCTCTCTTAGCATGCAACCAGGGGACACTATCAGAAATACAACATGAAACCCTTCATGCCCAGCATTCTCTACCACTGCCACTGGTGGCGCTGCTTGTACTCTCGTGCATGTTTGTGTGTCGTGCCCATGTGATAAACTCCTCACAGATCTGAGTCAAAGGAAGACACACCAGTGATGGTACCGTCGAATGGGGTGAGGGTGGGTAGTCGAGACAGTGGCAAGACTGTGTGGGAGTGTGGGCCCTTGCGATAGATAGCAGAAACATCAATGAGTAGCATTTGGTCTGGGGAGAGTGTTGTGCCTAACCTTTGTCAGCAGGAGGATGTTGACATTGGAAGATGTGCCAAATAGACAAATGTCGTGGAATTGCTCAAGCATCAACGTCCTGCGTAGTAATCTTACCTATACATCCGGGCCAGAAATGTTTGCATTTAATACCATTGGCCTTTTTATGTGTATTTCCAGACAGGAAATAAGCGTGTTCTTCCTGCTGGGGTAATCTGGATGATTGTGGTTTGGGGATTGTGGTTTGGGTATTGTTTGTTTGTTTGTTTGTTTGGGGTTTTACATCACTTTCAACATTATTTCAGTCATTTCGTGATGAGACCTACTTGTAGAAGATATAGTGCTGCCTCACTGAATTGTCATGTCGCAGGTCCTTGACATGACAATCCCCCCCGGTCACAGATTTACAAGGACAACGGGTTAACCCTTTAGGCACGGGCCTCAGCTCATATGGGAAATTGTATCATGAGTTCAATTCCGGCATGGCCGGGGTTCGAACCCACGACCTTTGGATCACCATAGAGGAACTGGTGCTAGTAAGCTGGCGCTCTAACCAACTGCGCCACGGCCCGTGGCCTTTTGGGTATTGTAGTTCGGGGATTGTGGTTCGGGGATTGTGGTTTGGGGGTTTCAGTGTTTGCTCTCTAATGTCAAACTCCACCAAAGGGCGATTTGGTGAACATATCGTAATAATTCGCGTGTTCCACCAACCAATCATTGGTTTTTTCTTATTTCTCTTGGAACACAATTCTCAACTCCATTAAAGAAATATTTTTAAAAAACATATGGTAAAGTTTTCACTTTTTAAAATTGCGTTGTTATATTAGCATTGAATGGGTAATATCCTTAACATTTTGTACGTAAATGTACGTAAATATTTTAATCTATTTTGAAACATCAGGTTGACCGAAATGTGGTGCAAGAGCTTTCATGCCCTTAGTTTATATATATAGTAATGCTATATATAGGCACATGGCTGAGATCAAACCTATTTTTACCATTTGGTTTGAAAACAGCTCATGATGTCAAGTACCCTCTTTAAATACTCTATCAGCACACCTCTCCTCCTCCCTCGACCCTTTCATATTTATGATATGCCTCTGTAGAAAGTTCGTTACTAATATGGGAGTCATCAATAATTACCTGCGTGTCTAGGTACCTTGCCTAGTGTCTATGCGTGTCTAGGTACCTTACCTCATGTCTATGCGTGTCTAGGTACCTTGCCTAGTGTCTATGCGTGTCTAGGTACCTTACCTCATGTCTATGTGTGTCTCGGTACCTTGCCTCATGTCTATGCGTGTCTAGGTACCTTGCCTCGTGTCTATGTGTGTCTATGTACTTTGCCTCGTGTTCTGTAATATATTGTGTTCTGATTGTCATTAATTTCAATAATGTTTCCAATTTGCTGGAGACTGGCACACAATTGTCATTTGACTCCAGTGCTAAGGGATCTTTAACTGGTCCCATATCATTTTCTAATGCTATTATATAAAGTTCCCCACACTCAAAATATTTTCTTATAAGATTAAGTGCCTCGGTTGTCGCATTCTGGCCTTTGTCTCTTTGATGTATAATCAAATCAACTTCGTTCGTGTGTATAAGTTCATCTAAAAAGGACAAACGAGATATCTACATGTTACCAATTAGAGGAATGATATCTTTCATATGCAGAAGCGAAACAATATAATTGTTAAAGACGTTTGAAAAATTGGCAATACATCTGCATGAATCCTGCTCAAAAACGTAATTGGGAAGGAACGATAATTTTGTGACAGTCTTGAGAAGAATATTATTTTTTAAGTGATAGCATTGCAAAAGCAATACAGATATTTAGATACAAATTGAATTACCAGAGTGTGCTTACTGATATCCAGAAACAATAGCATGGAATAAGTTATTCATCGCGAGGCCGAGACGCCAGAAAAAGGAGCAGCTTCTATTGTGTAAAATGCACTAAATCCTCTCGTCATCTTACAGAATCCACATTGTTTGGTGGGCGGAGAATATGTATGGGAGCGCCCAGGCAGGAGCAGCAGGTCCCCGGGAAGCACTGGCCAGCGAGCTGCTATGGTAGTCAGCTGCCCTGTGTCTGGATATCATGCTCGCTGCCTTAGTTGTCACATCATCCTTCCTGAAATAGGAAAAAAATAAAAACAAAGCCGTGCTGTGTCTGGTATTTGGGAATCAATCAGTATTTACCAAGATAACAGAATGTAGGTGAATCTCGTTCCATATTCACATTCTTCCAATATTCGTCCAATATTTGTCCCATATTCGCCTCATATTTGTCCCATATCCGGTTTAACATTTTGGTTTTGCCTTTATAGGCATCATACTGTTATGAGACGAGAATCAATGACTACAGAAACTTGACTAATTAACAGATATGAGACAGCTGTATTTCATTGGGAAAACGTTTATCTATTGGTGTGAGAACTGTATATCAAAGAGCAGTGATATTGTGGTATACGTAACACAGGCCACAACTCGCTGACATTAATTGGTGTCAGACAATATCATGTATTGACTAAAGCATAGGCGAGAAAGTTACATCTGCTCATTAGGGAAACAATCCCCAAGATGACACCAGTAAATCAAGTGACACTTGTAAATCAAGTGGCAATTGTAAATCAAGTGACACTTGTAAATCAAGTGACACTTGTAAATCAAGTGACACTTGTAAATCAAGTGACACTTGTAAATTAAGCAACAATTGTAAATCAAATGACAATTGTAAATCAAGTGACATTTGTAAATCAAGCAACAATTGTAAATCAAGCGACAATTGTAAATCAAGCGACATTTGTAATTCAAGCGACAATTGTAAATTCAAACGACAATTGTAAATTAAGTGACAACTGTAAAATAAATGACAATTAATATTGTAAATCAAAGGACAATTGTAAATCAAGTGACAACTGTAAAACAATTGACAATTGTAAATCAAACGACAATTGTAAATCAAGTAACTGCAAATCAGATGACAACTATAAATCGACATCAATCAAGTGTCCACTTCACATCAAATGCCATCAAATGGCATCATCATATTAAGTGACCACTCTATGTCAAGTGAACCACTCTATGTCAAGTGAACCACTTGACATCAAGTGAATTACTTCACATCAAGTGAATCACTTCACATCAAGTGAACCACTTCACATCAAGTGAATTACTTCACATCAAGTGAACCACTTCATCAAGTAAACCACTCTATATCAAGTTAACCATTTTACATCAAGTGGCCACTTCACATCAAGTGAACCACTTCACATCAAGTGAACCACTTCACATCAAGTGAACCACAATATATGAAGTTAACCATTTCACATCAAGTGAATCACTTAACATCAAGTGACCACTTCACATCAAGTGAATCACTTAACATCAAGTGACCACTTCACATTCAGTGAACCACTTCACATCAAGTGACCACTAAACATCAAGTGAACCACTATATATCAAGTTAACCATTTCACATCAAGTGAATCACTTAACATCAAGTGACCACTTCACATCAAGTGAATCACTAAACATCAAGTGACCACTTCACATCAAGTGAACCATTTCACATCAAGTGACCACTTCACATCAAGTGAATCACTTAACATCAAGTGACCACTTCACATCAAGTGAATCACTTAAAATCAAGTGACCACTTCACATTCAGTGAACCACTTCACATCAAGTGACCACTTAACATCAAGTGAACCACTATATATCAAGTTAACCATTTCACATCAAGTGAATCACTTAACATCAAGTGACCACTTCACATCAAGTGAATCACTTAACATCAAGTGACCACTTCACATTCAGTGAACCACTTAACATCAAGTGACCACTTCACATTCAGTGAACCACTTCACATCAAGTGAACCACTTCACATCAAGTGAATCCCTTAACATCAAGTGACCACTTCACATCAAGTGAACCACTATATATCAAGTTAACCATTTCACATCAAGTGAATCACTTCACATCAAGTGAACCACTTCACATCAAGTGAATTACTTCACATCAAGAGTACCACTTCATCAAGTAAACCACTCTATATCAAGTTAACCATTTTACATCAAGTGGCCACTTCACATCAAGTGAACCACTTCGCATCAAGTGAACCACTTAACATCAAGTGAACCACTATATATCAAGTTAACCATTTCACATCAAGTGAATCACTTAACATCAAGTGACCACTTCAGATCAAGTGAATCACTTAACATCAAGTGACCACTTCACATTCAGTGAACCACTTAACATCAAGTGACCACTTCACATTCAGTGAACCACTTCACATCAAGTGATCACTTCACATCAAGTGAATCACTTAACATCAAGTGACCACTTCACATTCAGTGAACCACTTCACATCAAGTGACCACTTCACATTCAGTGAACCACTTCACATCAAGTGATCACTTCACATCAAGTGAACCACTCTATATCAAGTTAACCATTTTACATCAAGTGGCCACTTCACATCAAGTGAACCACTTCACATCAAGTGAACCACTTAACATCAAGTGAACCACTATATATCAAGTTAACCATTTCACATCAAGTGAATCACTTAACATCAAGTGACCACTTCAGATCAAGTGAATCACTTAACATCAAGTGACCACTTCACATTCAGTGAACCACTTAACATCAAGTGACCACTTCACATTCAGTGAACCACTTCACATCAAGTGACCACTTCACATCAAGTGAATCACTTAACATCAAGTGACCACTTCACATTCAGTGAACCACTTCACATCAAGTGACCACTTCACATCAAGTGAATCACTTAACATCAAGTGACCACTAAACATCAAGTGAACCACTCTATATCAAGTTAACCATTTTACATCAAGTGGCCACTTCACATTCAGTGAACCACTTCACATCAAGTGACCACTTCACATCAAGTGAATCACTTGACATCAAGTGACCACTTCACATTCAGTGAACCACTTCACATCAAGTGAACCACTTCACGTCTTAATAGTTTCCTCGATTATTGTGTGGCCTGTATCGTACGTGCTGCCTTATGCCAGTGTGCTGATTATATGGGAGGCACTTTGTCCATAATGTGGATTCCCTTGGTAGTTACAGGAGACATATTGTTGTGGACGCTGTGGTGGGCCATGCTGGACATATACATGTGTCCACTGGTTACTCTACTCGGATTTACAAGGCCCAAGGTAGAAGTGGGGTTGGCAATGCAAATATATCACGGTCCATATCCTATTTTGTGGCCAACGGGTCATCATTTAGGAGGGTAGTGGATGTTCATCTTGCTTAGGCAGCTTAGAGAGGAGGGCCTGTGACAGAATCAGAGAACGGCTGGCTGCTTGCAATCCGTCCAGTCCAGGGGTCATCTTATCCCGCCTCTTGACACGTCAGTAATATGCCACATTAAAACTACAAAAACTGCATAAAGCGGCCCAGAGTGATGGAGCGCCGAGTGCGTGCGTTGGCATAGGAATGGTGCATGATGGAGTGCGCAGCAGAGTGGCGCGGGCACCGTGTCGTCTGCTCCTGATGGGACGCCGCTAACTTGCCCCCGGACACAAGAAACTGCTCGCCATAAAAGCACCATGATTGACTGTCTCAACGGGCAAAGTTCTAAAAGAAGCTCGCCGTCCCTTTGGGAAGAAGCGGGACGTTTTAATACAAGTGTGGGGCTGAGAAGCGCAGTGGGATAGCGGCAGACATCAGACTGGTGGAGAATTGCCATGGTATTCTGATCGCATCCACTGCTCAGAGTGTGACCCATAATGTTCAATGTGAGACCCAAGGGAATGTATAATTAAGTTATGCTCCTACTCATAAAGCCATAATTACTGGTAGTGGTTGTCGGGGCAGGTTGGAGTGGGGGAGGTTGGAGACTGGGATTAGTGAATACTATTAAGATAATCCTCACAATGGCATGACGTCTGCAGACATCCTGCACACCTATCTCATCATGAGTTGATCCCATTGTATTAGCCAAGGGGTGAAAGCCATTTGCTTTCCTCCCTTTGCTGATAAATAGGTCTGATCTAAATGAAATCTTCCCCAAATAAAAAGAAACTCGCATCTGTTGTCCAAAATATCTTTTGGTGGTCTTATTGGTTCTTCCACAAGCTTTATCTGAGATAGTGAAGACCAGATATTTGTGACCATTGGTCGTCTGCTCTGAGAATGACGATGGTGTGACGGACGCCAAGGAGCCATATTGTTGTCAAGGTATTCATTCGTTCCTCTGCCGGAGGAGAGTTGGTTTCCGGTAGCGAGTGGTGCGCAGCGGGCGGGCGGTGGTGAGCTGCTCAGTGCAGGCGGTGGCAGGCAGGCAGGCAGGACGGCGCAGCCAGGGCGGGAGACACGCAGGCGAGTACAGCACCCTTACACACCCCAGCATGGCAACTCCTAAAGTCATCATCTCTGTATGTCTGGCGATCTTCTACATTGCAACAGGTACGCAATCAATCAGTTTTTAATTGAATTAATGCTATTTAACATTTCAATTTTCACAAAGTCTTCCTTAAGATGGATATGCTCCTAATATTTTCCTAAATCATTTGAAAAGTGTTACTCATCTTATTAAACCAAAAATATTTCTTTAACATTTTATAATATTTTAATAGACATATTCTTTGACTTCTTAAAATAATTCACGTTTCTCCTGTAAGTATGTTATTTTCTATTCTATATTTCAAATGAATATCACATCGTTATATTTGGCTTATTTCATATTCATAAGCTTTTGATCATATACAAGGAAAGAGAATATTAAAATTATGAGAGAAAATAGCATATGATAATACTTGAGAGATTTACCCAGGCACGTACATTAATAATACATCAGTAGATTGGGTTGAGACTGAGCTCCACACATCAGCGCCTCCCGTCCGCGCTATGCACCTTATCTGCCGGCCAGATACGCCAGGATGGCGGGAAAGGGTGGGAGCGAAATGGGGTGCGAGGGGAACAAAATTCAAGCGAAAAGAGGTTAAGGGCTTTTGTGTTAAGACATATAAAGTGACCATGAAAATGAGCTTTTGGATTTAAAGCAAAAGAAAGGGGATGATTGAGGCTTTTGCGGTCTTTACCATATATGAGCGGGAGTCATTAGGTCCGGGGTCCGGGTGATTAGCACATAGCGAGGACGCGGGGTGGGGTAAACATGGGGAGAGGGCTCTAGTACTCAGAATTCAGGATGGATATGTCCAGGTGAGGGTTGAATGGGGTGAGGGGTTTGATAATCAGCAAGCAGACTGGGCAGGTGTGGTGCGTGGTGAGGGGTGAAATGGGGGACACGGGAAACTGAGCCCGGTGTGGGGTAAATAGGGTAAAGGGAGATTAGGAAGTTCCAAGAAAATAGCACTGTATGGTGTATGGTGCGGGGTTAAAAAGAACAGATATAAAATGTAACAATATAAACTGGACGTATGTAGGTATCTCATAAGATAAATAAGTTGATTTAAACCAAAATATTTAAACGACCTGCACTCCTATGTCATACTGCATATATTTTCAACTTGAGAGGAAATATTGAGAGGGTCGAAATAGGGTTGGCGACCAGTCAGTTGTGTCGTTTTCCCAGGATGGCGTTTTGGGTGGAGTTGGTGGTCATATTGAATATCCGAGAGAAGGGAATGAGCAACCAGACTGGACAGGCCTGTCTATTATGCGTATCATAAGGTCTATCTCAGGCATTCGCAAGAAACGACCAATCATCCAGATTGACTTGTGAATAATCAGCTAACATGGGAGAGGTTTTGTGATTTTCAACAGATAGCTGAAGACACTTTAAACCACGAACGGATGTGTTCAAATTGGAGTAGTAACTTGCTATGCCATATGTTTGTTATTTGCATAAGAATACTTTAAGTCAATAGATTTATCACTGTTATCTGTGTTTTATATCCATGAAGATACACAAAAAGGTCTTTGAGGAGGAGGAAATTCTCCGCATGGATTTCATCTTTTTAATCTACAAACATTCTATGATCTTCGTGTTAACGTTTGTTCTGATTAGAAAGCAGCATAAAAATTGTGATGTTGGGAAATATATTTGTGTTGAGATCTTAAGATCAAAAGAATATCTTTGTCTCTGGCTATGATGTATGAGAGCCATGAACGGGACCGCCCAAAAACCTAGTTTATGCCACCCAAAAACGTCAACTTCTTTGTCGCCAAAAACCATCAACTTCTTTGTCGCCCAAAAATGTCAACTTCTTTGTCGCCCAAAAACGTTAACTTCTTCGTCGCCTAAAAATGACAATTTCTTTGCCACCCAAAATATCAACTGTTTTGTCGCTAAAAAATGTCGAGTTGTAGTAATTTATCAAGCATTCACACATGTTATACCACATTTAGCATTCACACATTGTGCGCATCACACATTATTGTGATTCAGCTGACATACCCACATATATTGCATTTCCAGCTGACATACCCACATATATAGCATTTCAAGTATCATTTACACATTATACAACGACGATTTGGTCATATCTACTGTGCTAGTTTATCTGAAAATAATTCTTGAAGCTGAAATTCAGATTACCTTTAATACAACCGCACAAAATTAAGCTTAATTTTGTGCGGTTGTCTTAAAGGTAATCTGAATGCTAAATGTGGTATAACATGTGTGAATGCTTGATAAAGTACAATTAGTTAAACCATTAGTCATAATACAGTGAGTCAGTACCAGATATGACCCACGACTTGTGAAACTGTGAGGTACGTTTTGGGCGGGACGTGATGTCTGACTTGGGGGATGGCCCTGATTTGTACACAGAGATGATGCAGACAGTTTCTCTGGAATAATTCTCTGATCTAGTAAGGTAAAGCATATAACCATCACTAGGACCACCATCCTAAAACAACAAGGGAATGTCACATTAAAGAAAACTGGGAAGACATGTTCTGTGTGTGAAAAGTGGAACCGTAGGGTGTTATAAAAGTTATACCAAACATATATTTTCATCAGGAACAGAAAATGCTAACAACTTTTACATTAACAACATAAGGCAATAAACACGTAAATACAATAGTAGGTGGTTATTTCACCAAAATATATACGAAAAATGATATCTTTGAGCTGTATTACATGATGGTTGATAGCGCCTTTTACCACATTAGCATATGCTTCTCGCCGTTTCAGCAAAGTTATGTAGGGATTTACAGCCAAGTCATGTATCATGTCGCATCACATCAACTCATTCAAAACTATATATTTTGCTGAAAGTGCATAACAGATATTCTGCAGCATGAAATAGCGTGGCCTAAACACAGGTCTATGAATTTAAAAAGCCATTTAGCCCAATTTCCATTCCATCAAATCGTAGTGAAATAAAGCAGCAAATGGGAGGGCCACGTTTTCCCCATCAGAGATAAATGTGGACTATAAATGGAGGATAATAGCCGAAAATGCGGAGGACAGCCAAGAAAAAAGGCCATCTAAATGTTAGACTAAATACACAATCAAAATATAGCTTCAAAATGTCTACCTGATGTTGTGCTGCAGCTTCTTTTATGTTCCACCTCACTCCGCGTACAGCAAATAAACAGAAGTGTCTGCAGCGCATGTGTCCTCAGCGCCCAGATGCGGCTCCAAGGAATAACAATTGTCTTGTTCCTCTACGTGTTGTACTCCATTTTATTTAATGTCAAAATCAAGTGTCACTCTAAATTCTTGTTCAGTAATTCAAAGTATGTAATATATCATTCATGTCACTGACATGATCTTTCCAAAAGCAATTTTCATTAAGCATTGAGTAATGAGCAGAGTGAGTCATTTATGACTCCTCCACAGTGACTCAGCTGGGCATGCCTATATACTCCTTCAGTTACAGAGCATAAACCCCCCGAACACCACCTGGTTTTTCCACATCATTTTGGATTCTTGCCACAACACTGGGAGAAAAGTTACCTTTCTCATAAAAGAACATGCAACACGCAATTTATACATAGTTTGCATTTAATATCAAAATATGTACAGCATGTTGGCAATTCTAAGATGAATTATGTTAATTTGTCATGAGACAGAAAAGCGGATGTATCAATGAACTGTGTTGCTATAATTGGTATGTCAGTGATGTACAGTGTTATAATTGCTGACACCGATAAGTGGCTTATATGTGGACGGACTAATGATCAATAGGATAATGGATTAAGGAGAGTTATCTGGTTGGACTAATGGAAGATGTATGGATAGACTAATGTAATAAGGAAAGGTGGAATAAGGATAAAGATAAGCGGGCAAATGACAAGAACTAAAGATAAATAGGTGGGCGACCTGATGATAGACAGATGGAGTAGTGATGTGGGGGTTAATGCAATAATGCCAGATAGGTGCATGGACTAATGGCTCATAGGTGGATGAGCTAATAATTGATAGGTGGATGGACTAATGCCTGATAGGTGGAAGGAATAATGATAGACAGGTGGATGAGCTAATGATTGATAGGTGGATGGTCTATTGACAGACAGGTGGATGAACTAATGATTGACAGGTGGATGGACTAATGACCGACAGGTGGATGGACTAATGGATTAATGACTGACAGGTGGATGGACTAATGACTGACAGGTGGATGGACTAATGACTGACAGGTGGATGGACTAATGGCTGACAGGTGGATGGACTAATGGATTAATGACTGACAGGTGGATGGACTAACGGATTAATGACTGCCAGGTGGATGGACTAATTACTGACAGGTGGATGGGCCATTCTTTATAAACTAACGGGCACTGCTGTTGTATATCACACTCAGAGCAATGTAGATGAATCAATATTTGAAAGACAAGAACGCAGATGGGCCAATGGGATTTGCTGTTACAGGGCAGACGGGAAAGTGGATTAGACAATGGGATTTGTTATTATAGGACAGGAAAGTGGATGATCCAATGAGGTGTTCCGATGTTATGGTAGAGAGCCAGAAGATGGACGAGGCAACATAGACCATGTTTTTCTATCTATAATATGTCCTGAACAAACAAACACTGTTTTTATTTCATCATTTATTCATCATATATTTAATTCACCAACTGCATGCAATCCTTCCCAAACATATTACAAATAAATTTTCACATGATAAATATATAAGCAACATGTTGCAAAATGTCAAAGATGTTTGGATAGAATTAAGTGATCAATTGAAAAGTTATATTATCAGCAAAGTAGCTCTTATGAGATGATCATTCTGGACTAGAGTAACACCAGTAGACTTGTTCTGATGAATAGAATATCTTGGACAAGAAAAACATCATGAAATAATTTCTGGTCAGATGATGAACTTGGATTAAAGTAACAAACTAGGACTAGTTCTGTTGCGATGATCACCTTCCACTAGAGTAACATCAGGAAACTAGTTCTGATGAGATGGATAAGTCTTATATTAGGGGTCAAATTTTGTTCCTATTTAGCGACACCAGATTCCTTTACGTGCATCTTTGCTACGAAAGTCGGCCGATTCTCAGAGGATTTACGGGACAATTTGACATGGTAATACTGCAATGTGTGCTCAAATCGCAGTGTAATTGAACACCGTCGCTTTGTGTACATGCCCATAACTCGTCCTGATAGCAGCCATCTCCTAATGTTGGCTTCTAATTAAAATGTACTGCCTAATCATTGGCAATCATACAAAAGATGAATCTTCACCCTTGATGGTTGGTTGCATTTCAATGTGGTCCTCGGAGATTGTCTGGCAGAATGTTATATTTGGATAACTACCGGTAATCGTCTTTCACCGTTGTGTGGACAAAATAATTTGTTAGAAATGATAGCATCAGTATTCTGGAGAAGCCAGACGCCACATTTGCTTGAAAATGGATGGCCGTCAAATGGTGGCCGTCACCTGTGAAGCTAATCACGCCCCTGAGACGGGTCCCTTCTCATCACAATGCAGCAACAAACGTCAACGCTTCCTGTGGGACCCGTCCGAGAACTCGGCGAGAATCCTGCGAGATCTGGTTATCATCTCGTCAAATCTCTCGAGACTTGGTCTAAGTGTCACATGCAGGCAGTGTGCAATCTGTCCCACCTCAGTGGCCCCTGTCTGCCTGTGCACTGCGTATAATTGCTCATTTTCTCTGTGTCTTCACTGTCTGCTCTTCCATGCATTCCTCGCTTACGCCGCCAGATCAAGACATGTTGATGCACCCCCTTCTTTCTCTTCCCGGGACAAGACTCCATTATGATTTGAAGAATTTTATGTTTTTATGTTGTGTAGTTTCATGTTTTGATTAGATAGATATATACATATCTTGATTTAATCATACATTTTGAAAGGACGTCACATTTTGCATCTATCAAATATTATGATATTCATTTGAAAAAAAAAACAATTCTCACAAATGTAAGATTAAGATACAGTCACCACCGAGAACCAATTCTCAAGTGATAACAATATTATTATAGGCTTTGTGCATAGAAAAATGTGACATAATCATATTTTGTGCCTCCCAAAATCATAATGTATTTCACTTGAACTCAACAAAGACTTTTGTGACTAATAGCCAAATACACACATCAGCATGCTTGGAGACAAATGGTTTTTACAAGATAAAGAATAGGATATTTTAATCCGAAATATCATTTCATTTTTCAATGTAAAAACAATTCAAGTGGCAGAGAGGAACAATAGTTTGACAAAATAGTAACTAGAATTGTTTCTTCATTTGGTGGATCAATACTGTACAATGTTTAAAAAGCTGTATATGCAATATATGTAAAAGAATTTTGAAAGAGTCAAAGTTGGATATTTGTAATTAGAATTCTGAAATTTAGATGTGCCACTTTGTGCCAGTTCTTGTATTTCTATCTGTACTTCTACTTCACAGAACCTTCACTTTATCTCAGCCACCCAAGGCGGAGTATTTGTAATTTAATTGCAGTTTACATTCATCTTTGTCAGACGACAACAGAGGACATTTCATGATTTAGAGCAATTTAATCTGCTTATCTAACATAAACTTTCCACCGTAATGAATATTTGTGTTATTAAATAATGGGGTCCCGGAAGATTTATCGGTGAAGAAATCATTTTTGCGGGGACCATTTAGAGAGAACACTCTGCCTTACAATGGAAAGCTTTTTAGTCATTAGCTAGTAACAGGCATCGGTGTGATACCAATATTTCAACTGATTCAGTACAAGTGTACAAACCTGTCTATGTCCATTCTGAGCTACATGTGAGCTTAACACAAAAGCAGGTTAATGTAAGCCGCTGTGGGAGTGTGCCCTTGCCTCATAGCATCCCGAGGCTGGGTCTCGCCACTGTCTTCTTCCTCATGCATATTTAACAGAAATGCTGCACATGGGTGGTATGTTTGCCATCCATATATCAAATATTATACAAGATTGTTTCCAGTACCATTTTGTGTAGGAAATCTGGCGCAGTTAGACATTCTCACTGAGCGGCCTCTTGCGGCAGATACTGTCATTTAGCGACACCTTGCATGCGGTGAACACTTTGTGTTCATAATAAATCGCCTAATGATTTATTATTACGATTTCATTGATTTTTTTCTGTTCTTTTATTCAACTTTTGAATCACATATTGTAACTCTTTCAAGGCATATGCTGGTACTGGTTTCGTACCAAACACTTGCCTCTCAAAGTTTGGTATTTTCTCCTGTGGGAATAGCACATCATGTACATACAAAACAATGGTTCAGAGTTAAATGCTCGAGTACCTGTGCAATGATTGGTTCTGGTATGGGGACACGTTATCTCATAAGACTGCATTCTTTACATTTCATCACTAGGCTGAGCATAACATGAAGAAAATGGCGCATTGCGGATAAACTTGTAATCCAGTAGACCATGAGAGACCATGAGAGAGAAATTCATACAGAAATCATGATGTGTGTATTGAAGGGATTTGGTTCACATGAATTACCTTGAAAGATGGAATGTTGTTTAACTGATTCTGTTTAATTGGGTCAAAACTAAAAATCTTCGACTGACAAAAAGGAAATAATTGAAAACAAGGGCTTTTTAGATGAGGTATGATTTAATTCTTGACATATTGACAGATTGATGTCTGGGATATAACAATTTGGTCGCAAAAAGTTCTTGTGGTAACAGCATCTGTCAGTCCACTTAAAAGCAAATATTGTGACCAGATAAAACTATTACAAACGATTGACAAGACAAGATTGGACAAGACCAGAAAAGACAAGGCGAAACGTTTTCTCAGCGTGATTAAATCCAATTTGTTATGTACAAGACGAATTTCATCAATCAACATTTATAAAATTATACTCAGAGTGATATTTCTATCGAAGCTTGTGTTGGATTGAGTCTGAAAACAGTTTGAGTGTTTGCGTGTGTTTGCCGTGTATAACTCATATGCTAGATGTTCAGACTATTCAGGAGTGTGAATGGTGGCAGAAGAAAATGGCGAACTTGATTGTGTGACGGTATTGCAGATCACGTGATTAATCCGGAAGACAAATGGCACTCGGTCCACAAGGGCGAGCCATAATAGCAGTAATGTGTTTTATTCACAAAGGAATCAAGTGTTAAACATAGCTTTTCTGCATGTTTCCACAAACCCGGCCCATATATTATCTATATTACCTTCAATACCAGACCTGGGAACTACTTTCTGGCGCAAGAGCACAAAGCAGACAAAGTGCTTTGCCGGACGTCGTGGCGCATACCACTGCGTACAAGTGGACATATTATCACATAAACTCTCCAGTGGATCAGTGGCCAATCACCGCTTCAGAAGAGTTTTACTGTCGTAGGTGTTTTGTGTTTGAAGTGGTTGAGAGCATAAAGTCTTTCTTTCAGTTTGTCTTTTTTCTTTCATGATTTAAAACATGAAATGAGTGTGATGGATGCCATGGGAAATTTATGAAATGTGTGGATAAAATTAATCAGGTCCCATTAGAGACAACGACTTTTTGGGAAAAACTAAGAGGGGGCTTTTGTGAGAAGCAAATCATCTCTATGACAATATAGACTTCATATCACTGAATCCAAGTCAAGTTCGATGTTATGGAAGATATGATAAACATGAGCCATCAGTTAATTAAATTTGAATATTTGGGACAAAGAAATAATACATTGCACAAATACGCTTGACATCATGTTCCCGAATGCTCATTGCCTGGGTCAATACAATTGTTATGTGATTCTGTCTATTATTTGCTCAGGAAATGACTCTGTCAAGATACATGATTTAAGCATGATAGGATCACAGAGACGTGCTCGTGTCGGTCTGATCCATATCCTGTGAATCTGTCTCAGGTTGGAGCACAAACTGGGCGGACATTAAAACCATCTGTGACAAACACCAGAGAGTCATGCCATGATAGGCTGAAAGCAGACGACAACGAAGGGACTGGGATATCATGATAGCTCAAAGCAGACGACACTGAAGGGACTGGGATATCATGATAGCTGAAAGCAGACGACAATGAAGGGACTGGGATGTCATGATAGCTGAGAGCAGACGACAACAAAGGGACTGGGATATCATGATAGCTGAGAGCAGACGACAATGAAGGGACTGGGATGTCATGATAGCTGAGAGCAGACGACAATGAAGGGACTGGGATGTCATGATAGCTGAGAGCAAACGACAATGAAGGGACTGGGATATCATGATAGCTGAGAGCAGACGACAATGAAGGGACTGGGATGTCATGATAGCTGAGAGCAGACGACAACAAAGGGACTGGGATATCATGATCCACTGAGATCAGATGATAAGGAAGAGGCTTAAATTCTCCCTCTGTACAAATTCACTTTGAATTTGGACAATGATGCATGTTTGTTAAACGGCTGCTCAGTGTTTATTGGAACGGGAATATATTAATCCAGTCTTGATAGGTAGATGGTCCCAGCGAGGAACGAAATGTCATTTTGGCTTTGGGAGCATAAAAGTTAGATGAGCAGAGCAGATGGCACAGTTGTGCTGCCGCCCACCAGATGTCGCCTCAACAGCACTATGTCTGAAAGGTCAAATGGGAAGTCGGGTGATATAAGAGTCGCGACAGCCAATCTCCGCTCATATGGGCCGTTTTATATGAGTATTTAATTATTTATACCAATGAATTAACAAAGTTATTCTATAAAAGCCATTTGGAAATGTCCTTCATAATGAATTCTAGCGATGTGAAAGTCATCTGACTTGCTGAAATATAAAGCCTCACAGTGTCCATGTGGGAACAACATCAAGTGGCACAGCCGCCGTGCAAAAGCAAGCATGGTTACTACTCTAAAGTAGGTCAACCGGTTTTAAGTACTTTTGGGAGGAAAACTGAAGCTCGGATTATAACAATGAGACACTTCTCAGTGTTGGTAAAGAAAACAAAAGGCTTTTGACTCAGGTCAAACCAAACACACATCTTTAGGTGCAGGTCAAGACAAACACAGAGGTCTTGATACAGGTAAAGACAAGCCGAGAGTGGTTGGTTCTGGTCAAGACAAGCCGACAATCCTTGTTGTAGGTCAAGGTAACAAGGCAGAGTTTGGTGCAAGTCAGGGTAAACAGCAAAGGCAGTTCGTAATACTGTCAAGGCAATAAGGCAGTTTTCGGTGCAGTCAAGGCAACAAGGGTGTTTTCGGTGCAGCCAAGGCAACAAGGCAATTCTTTGTGTAGTCAAGGCAACAAGACAGTTCTTTTTGCAATTAAGGCAACAAGGCAGTTCTTGATGTAGTCAAGGCAACAAGGCAGTTCTTTGTGGGGTCAAGTTCAGACCATTCATAAAGCCATTTCTTGGTCACTTTTAAAATACCTACATATAGCACCTCTCTTATTTCTGCATTAACTTCAGAACGTTCTCATCGTATGATTAGGAATTATTGTGAGCAAGGTTGTTCAAATCGTCAATGTAAAATTCATTATATTATGCTGTGATGAATTGGAAATTAACCTGAAGATGAATCACACAAAATAAAGAAACAAAAACGAATGGAAAAATCAAGCCTTGAATACTTTGATGATTTGAATATTTGAATAGATATAACACAAATAAAGATATAAATGTGATTGGCAAGAGCAGTGGAATAATTCTGCCTGGTCCTTGGTAAACAATCAGGATGACATGTTCTTATTGTTTTTGGGTTGTAATCATCTGATCATCTGAATAAGAAGATGTAGCGGAGGTGAATAATGCATGGGTCTGCTGCGAGGAAGCGTGGCTATTAGCGCGCACGGAGGAGCGCCTCAGTTCCTCTCCGCCCGGCTAAGTCTATGCTCAAGTCTCTGTGACGCAGGCGAGGTGAGGGGATGGGAATAGACACAAAGCTGTGGTCACTTTAGAGAATTGTTCTCTACTTAAACACTCTACCTAGATCGAGCAAGAAAAAGACACAGTGTTTTGAAGCAGAATACCTACGCAATCGTAACCATTAGGGTTTTCTCAACATCTAGACCAGCATTATAGCATGCATATTTTTTTTATATTTCACCTTTTTCCAATCCTTTACCTCTTATAAAATGGGTAGTAGAATAGGATCTATACATTAAGATTATGTGGAAGGCGAGCTATCTTGGTATTAGCGGCGTTTTCTATATTTAGAAGGAGTCATTTAAGACACGAAGATGCACAGGTGCAGATGCAGTCCTCGTGGGACCCTCCCCTGCAGCGTGCTGCAAAATACTGCAATCCGCTAACAATCTGGCCAAACCTGCCAACATACCTGGCAACGCTTTTTTCCTGTGGTCATCTTCAAGTGAAAGATAGAGAGGGGAATGGGGGATGGAGGTTGGCATACGCGGTCGAGACAGGCACGAGATGTCGTGGTCAGGTATACACATGGTATGGGATCCCAGCAGCCAGTACACTATTACTCGCAGAATGTCCACCAGTACCAGGTCATTTGTCAGCCCAGATTGTCACACAGACAACTGTTATGAACACAGGGATACAAATTAGTGTTGGCACAGAAGTTTTGATATTCTACTGTCCCACATATATGTGTATATTGTGGCGTGAGTCATGCAGTGGATTCTAGTGGACCTCAGAGTCTTTACTGTCAAGCCCTTGTGTGTCCTCTCTTCTCCATAACCCACACTTGCCAGCATTAGGTAAATGAACTTGATAAGAAAGAAATCATAAAAAAACTATGACCCAGAGAAAGGGTTACATAAATGCGGCTAAATTGGTAAGACGTCTGTCGCCATTGCTAAAGGTCAGGGGTTGGAATCCCGGTTGGGACAAGTACGTCTGTCATGTAGCATAGTGTCTGCTACTCGTTTTCCCAGCTATTCCTCAGAAAGAGTAGGATATTGAGTCCCAGTTTCAGGCTTCTATCTAACCATAAATAACGAAAACAGGGCTAAAAACCATCTAAACTGATGCAACCTAAACAGGGCTAAAAACCATCTAAACTGATGCAACCTAAACAGGGCTGAAAACCATCTGAACTGATGCAACCTAAACAGGGCTGAAAACCATCTGAACTGATGCAACATTAACAGGGCTAAAAACCATCTAAACTGATGCAACCTAAACAGGGCTAAAAACCATCTAAACTGATGCAACCTAAACAGGGCTAAAAACCATCTAAACTGATGCAACCTAAACAGGGCTGAAAACCATCTGAACTGATGCAACCTAAACAGGGTTGAAAACCATCCGAACTGATGCAACCTAAACAGGGCTGAAAACCATCTGAACTGATGCAACCTAAACAGGGTTGAAAACCATCCGAACTGATGCAACCTAAACAGGGCTGAAAACCATCTGAACTGATGCAACCTTAACAGTCTTCAAGACACCTGCTTTGGTCAGGAAAAAATGACCGGACATGGAAAAATTTTGTGCTGCAGCAATAAGTTCCCAGCGATGCATGCGACGTCTTAAAATCGTCCAAATATGATCAATAATCCCCTTGTTGGCCTATTTTGTCCGCTTGCCATCCATACCTATCATGAACACTTATCATGCACAGAGCCATGCACTCGATATGCACACTTACCGTCTAGTTTGTTCCTACACAAAAGTTTGTACCTTATCAATATGTTTTACCTACTCAATAGGTTATACCTACTCTGTTGTGTATCGACTCTGTAGTGTATCGACTCAGTAGTTTGTACCTAGCCAATATATTTTACCTACTCAGTAATTTGTACCTACTCTGTAGTATGTACCTACTCTGTAATGTGTACTTGGCCAATATATTTTACCTACTCTGTAGTGTGTACCTACTCAATAGTTTGTACCTACTCAATAGTTTGTACCTACTCAATAGTTTGTACCTACTCAATAGTTTGTACTTACTCGGTATAGTTTGTACCTACTCGGTATAGTTTGTACCTACTCGGTATAGTTTGTACCTACTCGGTATAGTTTGTACCTACTCGGTATAGTTTGTACCTACTCAATAGTTTGTACCTACTCAATAGTTTGTACATACTCAGTATAGTTTGTACATACTCAGTATAGTTTGTACATACTCAGTATAGTTTGTACCTATTTAGTATAGTTTGTACCTTCTCAGTATACTTTGTATTTGTCAAACATTTGTTTCCCACTCAATAGTTTGAATCTACTCAATAGTTTTTATACCTACTCATTAGTTTGTACCTATTCAATAATGTGTACCTACTCAATAGTTTGAATCTACTCAATAGTTTTTATACCTACTCATTAGTTTGTACCTATTCAATAATGTGTACCTACTCAATAGTTTGAATCTACTCAATAGTTTTTATACCTACTCATTAGTTTGTACCTATTCAATAATGTGTACCTACTCAATAGTTTGAATCTACTCAATAGTTTTTATACCTACTCATTAGTTTGTACCTATTCAATAATGTGTACCTACTCAATAGTTTGAACCTACTCAATAGTTTGTACCTATTCAATAATGTGTACCTACTCAATAGTTTGAACCTACTCTGTAGTGTGTACCTACTCAATAGTTTGAACCTACTCAATAGTTTGAACCTACTCATTAGTTTGTACCTATTCAATAATGTGTACCTACTCAATAGTTTGAACCTACTCAATAGTTTGTACCTACTCAATAATTTGTACCTACTCAATAGTTTGTACATATACCTACAAACTAGCAGTATATAACTACTCAAACATCCTCCATACCTTTTGCCTTATAACCGCTTTAGTGGCAGGCTACCCTATATTCCAGACCTTCTACCATATTTCCCACATGGCTTACTTCAGAGCTTCACATATTATTCAAGTACATTGTGGTCCGGTGTTGTGAGAGGCATTTAGCGCAGTCTCGCGCAGTCAGGCACCCGGCCCTCCGGAGTGTCGTTCACACAGCCACGAGGAGCACCTACATTTTGGTAATGAATTATAGATATGTGCCTTGGGCAATGGGCAGGGTGATAGAGTCTCTGGATACACAACTAGATCATACATCTTTTATCACGCCATAATAATCCTATCTGTATTGTGTACACTTGACATTCATCCTTAGTCAGCCTTTTATACTTATTATGCTTGAAGCCCCATGCATTGCCAGTGTCTCGTTGATGAAGTGCATGGCTAGTGTATCATGTTCAATATATGGTCATTGCATTGATCAAGTACATGATGGCCAGTGTCTTTTGGATCACCATAGAAGCAAAAAAAAAATTGCATTGTGTTTTATTTCAACGTCATCATTTTATGTTATAAAGTTTGTTATATTAGCAGAGGAGTTCTGTGAATACTTCTATTAATTGATTTGTTCCATAAATATCAGTATAGTTTGCCTGGTATGGGCAGAAATGAACGAGACCTCAACACGCTTGTGCTCCAATCAAGGAAGCTCTTTTCTTTACTGGCTGCGGATTTCCTGCAAATTTGTTATTGGATCAAGTTAAAAGCACGGATGAAAATGACTGATTGTTTATTGATAACAATGAATGACTTACATTTATCAAGTTTGAAAAAATCCTCTTTATAAAAAAGCCAAGTAATTCTATTAATTCATTTCAAGATAAATGCTCCATTCCAGATAAACGATATCATTTGTGTATTTATCTGATTTTAAAAACTATAAAGAGCACGAAGCTGTACCAATATGTAACAAATGACAAATATGAGTCTGCATGAATGACATATTTCGCTCCTGCTCATACACAAAGCCATTCGTCTTGGTTTTTGTGTGAATGCAGCGGATGTAGCTATCAGTTTGCTACCAGCACGCCCCCTGTTGAGCAGTTATCTGCAGCATGTGAAGCAAAGGCTTGAGAGTATGAGTTTAGAAGTTGATGGTGGGGTAAGATGTATTTGAATCTGATGCTGAATAGCAACCCGGTGGTGTGTTATCTGCTGTTATCTTGTTGTGAGTAGAGGTCTGTGACCCTGGTGTCCCTGAACGTCATCGTCATCCGGGAACTCTCCAATCACCATGGAAATCATAAAGTCACACGATTACCAAGTTTTCTGAGACTGGTTATTTTCCTTGGTCCAATTACATTTTTTTGTCAAATTATTTTTCTTGGTCTAGTTATTGGTTTGGATCTCGTAAATTACCTTTATCCTATTACTTGAATGGAATGAGTATTGTCCATGTCCAAGTTGCTTTTCGGATTCTGGTTGCTTGTCCATGTTACAGTAAGGCATGGACGATTAATCATTGCAGGGACGAAAATAAGATCAAATTATTATTTAACAGTAACATATTGAGAATATAAATGCAAAACCTTCATTAACTCAAATTTTCAAGCCATTCTTCCTTCAATAGTGTAAATTGTTTAAACCATATTTTTTTAAATCAAATATTGAAACCCATATATTACCCCAACATAAATGTCTGTGCCATTTGAAAGTAGATGAGTCATTTGCTATAATCCAAATTATTCATTGAACACTTTGTCAACAATCTTTGATTGGCTGACCAGTGATCTAGTGCAAACACCTGCTCAGTTAGGTTTTTTTTAACAATAAGGCACCTTTAGATCAGGTCAGTGGGGTAATTTGGCTTACAGAGGCCTACTTCTCCACTAGTGTTGGTCTACTGGTACAGGCACCTTTTCAGAACACAACATTGATCACCTGCGTACAAGCATAATACTAGGCATTCCCAGTAATACTAAATAATCATGCCAGGTGTATTTTGGTTGATTTTAAGGAGATAGCTTGAGTGTATATCAGTATCATGACCACATATCTATTTGACATTCCCCAAGTCTTTGTAAAACTGCATGTGAGCTGAAAACTGTATTTTGTGATAGTCCATTTCAGTTAGAGACTTGTAATGGTTGCCTTCTCCAAGCTTTGAATATAACTATCTTAAAAGCCTACCCTCCCTCTGAGTAGTTTTTTTGCGGATGTGAGTTTTAATATTTTGTTTTCCCGTGGAGTGTTCTCACTAATTTTTTCCACTTTCCTCCACCCCTTGAATGATTATTGGTCTGTTCCTAACTTGGTTTTTGTATTGATTGCTTTTCTCGTATCCATTTACTTGCCTGGGATTGGGTTTTCAGGATATGGTTACTTGTCAAGGATCATGTTGCTTTTCCAGGGTTCTGTTCCTGCTATGTCTTCTGAATAATTCAAATTCGGAAACAGATGGAAACATTATAAAACATTTAAACTGTTAAGATGCAAGCGTACTTGAATTCAGGAATTAAGAATGCAGAATACTAAAAGATTCTGGTATTTACTTTGTCTCACTTCATGCGGAAGCCTTGTCTATATCCATGTTTGGGTTGTCTGGCTTGGTTATCTTGCACTGATTCCAACACTTTGATAGTGAGAGCTCCTCACTGGCCCTAGTCCTCTAATGGTGAGAGCTCCTCACTGGTCCCCGTCCTCTAATGGTGAGAGCTCCTCACTGGCCCTCGTCCTCTAATGGTGACAGCTCCTCACTGGTCCCCGTCCTCTAATGGTGAGAGCTCCTCACTGGCCCTCGTCCTCTAATGGTGAGAGCTCCTCACTGGTCCCCATCCTCTAATGGTGAGAGCTCCTCACTGGTCCCCATCCTCTAATGGTGAGAACTCCTCACTGGTCCCCGTCCTCTAATGGTGAGAACTCCTCACTGGTCCCCATCCTCTAATGGTGAGAGCTCCTCACTGGTCCCCATCCTCTAATGGTGAGAGCTCCTCACTGGTCCCCGTCCTCTAATGATGAGAGCTCCTCACTGGTCCCCATCCTCTAATGGTGAGAACTCCTCACTGGTCCCCATCCTCTAATGGTGAGAGCTCCTCACTGGTCCCCATCCTCTAATGGTGAGAGCTCCTCACTGGCCCTCGTCCTCTAATGGTGAGAGCTCCTCACTGGTCCCCGTCCTCTAATGATGAGAGCTCCTCACTGGCCCTCGTCCTCTAATGGTGAGAGCTCCTCACTGGTCCCCGTCCTCTAATGGTGAGAGCTCCTCACTGGCCCTCGTCCTCTAATGGTGAGAGCTCCTCACTGGCCCTCGTCCTCTAATGGTGAGAGCTCCTCACTGGTCCCCGTCCTCTAATGATGAGAGCTCCTCACAGGTCCCCGTTCTCTAATTATGAGAGCTCCTCACGGTATTCATTATACATGTAGATAATGAATTTGCTTGTCATTCTACTAAATCATATGCAAATTCTTACTAAAAACATGAATCATAGAGATGTTTTTTTACTCATTTTACTTTACTCAGTGACTTTGATTAAGGGATACTTGTTATCTTGCTGACACCATAGACAGCTGGATGATGTGTGTGTGTTAAACGTGGTAACAAGAGCCACCGGTAAAAACGACAGAAGTATTTGATGACCTTGGACTAGCAAGGTTGTGATGAGTTCACTCCAAATGTTTTGTGTATGCTTGTAAGGTCAGAGAGCTGTGAGCATAATGTCAAAGGGCATGTCCACAGAGGGAGGACTGCACTGACAGAGCACTATGTGTAGAGGCAGTAGGGCTTTACTGAGTGATCATGGCAATGGCACAGGCTGGAACAGCAGGTACCATACACGCATATTCTGCCTCTGCTCAACATACAAATTTAGGACTGGAGAAACAACTGTGTGTGCAAGACTAGCATAGCGACAGGCCGTCCCAGTAGAACTGTTAGACAGAGGAGTGGGCATGCATGTTTAATGTTATACTGGCTGCCTCTAAGGGGACACCCATCTGTATTGTGTAGGCAGCGCCACCTGGCCACATGTATGGCTACACAAAAAACCTTCTGTCCATATCTATTTATCATTCTGTTTGCTTTTAATTTCTTAGAAACCACACAAAATATGCATATGGATAGATTAATTCCAGCATCCCGTCAAAATGCCATAAAAATAAAGATAGCACAAATAAGTAGATGGCGAGTGGTGAGATGGGACTTTATGCTGCTATACCAGGTCCCCATCTGCGGCGCACATTATCGGGCCTGGCTCAGAGTGAGGCATTCTGGGACAGAACAGTGGAGAGGCACAGTTAGCACTGCATTAATCATGTCCCATAGACACCCTGTAGACAATAGGAGTTGGTACAAACTGGTTAAAACCAGATGTATCACATCACAAATACAGACAGCATTGCAGCCAATAGGCACTAGCACACACCAGAGAAGACAGAAAAGTACGACATCTCAGAGACACCTGGCACTGTGGAAAATAGGCATTGGCACAAACTGGTGAAGATAAGCAGCATCCGATCGTAGAGACCGGCACACACTAGTGAAGACAAGATGTGTCACACGCGGAGGAGCTATAGAATATAAGCACTGGCAGAAAGTGGTAAAGACAACAAGTATCATATCTCAAGGACACCTGCCACTAAAGACACAGGAAAGCATCGCATTTCAGATACACCCATACACCAAGTGCTAAATATTGCCAATAGGCACTTACACAAACTGCTGAAGACAGGATGTATCCAATCACAGATACACCTACAAGTACAGGAAAATAGACACCGCCAACAAAATAGACACCGCCAACAAAGTTGTATCACTTTCCTTAACGCAAAGGAAATTTCACTGAAGACACTTGAAAGAAAATTATATTAGAATGCATTTATACTCTCTACAAATAGGATTTGCTGAACTTCTTGCCAATTATTACTGCATATTCTTAGCTTTGTCTCCTCGTGCGGGGTGCAAACCATCTTATCTATTCCCAAGTGTACTGTAGAATATAGCCAAGCTTGTAGTTACATAGAGAAACTTTCAACTGATAGTTAATTTCGCACTTTGAAATATGTACCAACTTGATTTTTAAATTTGACTGCTGGTTGATTCTTCCTTTAGGTAAGGTTCCTGATGGTGATCATTTCTTAAGTTAGGCTAAGAGCCATATGACTCAATGCCGTCTGTTCAACTTAAAGGAGTCTTAAATGCAGACCCTAAAGGGTTGAAAATGGCTAGTTATAAAATGCCATGAACGGACTTTGAAATCAGGGTCTTGTTGGTCTTTTCCCAAGAAAGGTAAAACTGGTCTGTCAGAGGTAGGTCAGCCTCGCCAAACAAACCACCTTCAGTGGCTGGTGACTTCCAATTTAATTGTTTTGTTTGGTTCACTGATAAACTCCATTGGTAGTCTGATTTGATATGCACGTTTATTTTTACTGATGACCTTGAATGATGTTTTTAGGGTTTTATCTCAGGAAATGAGATTGTCTTAAGTATAGCAACATTCATAATATCTCCATTCGTGTTCATTTTCAGTGGAATGTGGGCGACAGAAGAGAGGTGATAAGAAGATTAAAGTAACCACAATACAGGTATGCAGAATGTTTACTTACTAATTAGTGTAAGCAAGAACATGCAGAAGATATCAAAATAAAAGATTTGTCAAAACAATTACCCTAAAGTTTTTATCTCTTGGAGAATTAAATGTTATATTCTTGAACGAAAGCAGAAATAATCAATAAACATTATTTTTAAATCACATGAGTCTTGATTTCCATTGACATGATATTCCCTGCTGTCCTATGAATGATCATATTGTGATATCCCATGAGGCTCTGGTATGACAGCTGCACTATCATATGATATCCCATGAGGCTCTGGTATGACAGCTGCACTATCATATGATATCCCATGAGGCTCTGGTATGACAGCTGCACTATCATATGATATCCCATGAGGCTCTGGTATGACAGCTGCACTATCATATGATATCCCATGAGGCTCTGGTATGACAGCTGCACTATCATATGATATCCCATGAGGCTCTGGTATGACAGCTGCACTATCATATGATATCCCATGTGGCTCTGGTATGACAGCTGCACTATCATATGATATCCCATGAGGCTCTGGTATGACAGCTGCACTATCATATGATATCCCATGAGGCTCTGGTATGACAGCTGCACTATCATATGATATCCCATGAGGCTCTGGTATGACAGCTGCACTATCATATGATATCCCATGTGGCTCTGGTATGACAGCTGCACTATCATATGATATACTTGCCTCCTGTGTCTCATCAATCTCGCTTTGTTTATATTATCAGGAAAAGCCATATTTAACACAAGATGGTGATCAGTATAAGGGATTTATACCAGATGTTCTAAATAGAATATCTACAAAGTCTAACATAGAGTTTGACATTCACCTGGTGGCTGATGGCGTGTATGGCAAGGAGACTGGGGGCAGCTGGAATGGGATGATTGGAGAAATCATAGCTAATGTAAGTACCAATACATCAAGAAATCATAGCCAATGTAAGTACCAGTACATAAAGAAATCATAACCAATGTAAGTACCAGTACATCAAGAAATCATAGCCAATGTCAGTACCAGTACATCAAGAAATCATAACCAATGTATGTACCAGTACATAAAGAAATCATAACCAATGTAAGTACCAGTACATCAAGAAATCATAGCCAATGTCAGTACCAGTACATCAAGAAATCATAGCCAATGTAAGTACCAATACATCAAGAAATCATAGCCAATGTAAGTACCAGTGCATCAAGAAATCATAGCCAATGTAAGTACCAATACATCAAGAAATCATAGCCAATGTAAGTACCAGTGCATCAAGAAATCATAGCCAATGTAAGTACCAATACATCAAGAAATCATAACCAATGTATGTACCAGTACATCAAGAAATCATAACCAATATATGTACCAGTACATCAAGAAATCATAGCCAATGTAAGTACCAGTGCATCAAGAAATCATAGCCAATGTAATTACCAGTACATCAAGAAATCATAGCCAATATAAGTACCAGTACATCAAGAAATCATAGCCAATGTAAGTACCAGTGCATCAAGAAATCATAGCCAATGTAAGTACCAGTGCATCAAGAAATCATAGCCAATGTAAGTACCAATACATCAAGAAATCATAGCCAATGTAAGTACCAGTACATCAAGAAATCATAGCCAATGTAAGTACCAATACATCAAGAGATCATAGCCAATGTAAGTACCAGTACATCAAGAAATCATAGCCAATGTGAGTACCAGTACATCAAGAAATCATAACCAATGTATGTACCAGTACCTGTCATTGTTAATGTAAGTAATACTACATTTAGAATCATCGCCAATATGAATACCAGTATTATTAAGAAATCATAGCTAATGTAAGTACCAGTACAATAAGAAGTCTTCGCTAATGTGAGTTAATGTGCATCACTGATGTGAGTTCCTGTGCATCACTAAAACTAGTCATGACATGTTATTTCCAAAGGGGAAAATGCCAAACTTTGAAAAGAAAAGGACTAAAAGGTAGACTCTATTAATGCAGCGCTATCTGGTAGTGCTGCCTGGTTATGCTTTCTGGTAGTGCCGCCTGGTAGTGCTATCTGGTAGTGTTATCTTGTAGTGTTATCTGGTAGTGCCACCTGGTAGTGCTATCTGGTAATGCCACCTGGTAGTGCTATCTGATAGTGATATCTGGTTGTGCCACCTTTTAAACCAAGCTTAAATCAAGACTTAAATTTAAATTGAAATATTTTCTTTCAAAATATGTTTGTCAGACATGTCAGACAGATCTTGAAAAGCAGGATATTGCATTATACCTTGAAATAATTCTCTGAAAATGCAGTTCTTAAATGGATTGTTCTCAAGGTCAGGTAGTTTAGATTGTTCTCCGGATTATCGAGTTTGCTTTGTTCCAATGGTGTGTTTGTCTTATTCTAAGGGTTCTACAGTTTGATTCATGGATACAAAGGTCTCTCTTGTAACATGTTCTTAACATTGCCAATCCCAAACTTTTCTTTTGTAATTCAATACAATAATTCTTTCCATATTTCAGACTGCCCAACTTGCAGCAGCTCCAATGACCATGTATGATGAACGGAAGCGAGTGGTGGACTTTACTGAACATTACATGACTTTGGGTAACACTATTGTCATCCGCAAACCAAAAGATGGATCCAGCCCAGCAGTCAACTCATTCAAGGAGCTGAGCGAACAGAAGGACATCAAGTATGGAGCAGTCAAGGATGGCTTTACACAACAGTTCTTTGAAAAATCCACCGACCCCGTATACAAGAAGATGTGGGAGTACATGTCCAGTCATTCGGACTCTATGGTGGCCACCAATAAGCTAGGAATTGAAAAAGTCCGCAGCTCCAACTATGCCTTCATCATGGAAAATACAACCGCCTCTTACTGGCTTCACGAAGAACCTTGCGATCTCATGACAGTGGGAGACGTGATAAATGTAAACCATTACGCCTTCGCTCTGAGGAAGAATGACCCTGACAACATCAAGAGTAAGCTCAACAGTGCCCTCAATGACCTCAAGGAGAGCGGAGAGATGAAAAAACTGGAGGACAAATGGTGGAAACAGGACGCTAAATGTGAAACCAGTGCTGCCCCCTACTTTTTGCCTCACATCACGTGGCTTGTTGTCTCTTCGTGGCTTGCATTGCTTTTCCGCTAGGGAACAGGATTGGTTTTTATTTTGTTCAGGTAGATTTAATTAATTTGAATACTGTGAAATGTGAATATATATATATATATATATATATATATATATATATATATATATATATATATATATATATATATATATATATATATATATATATATATATATATATATATATATATATATGTGATCTTTATTTATTTCAAGATTATATATAGTTTAATTAATTTTATTCAGAGCGAGTATGGCATTAGATCATTAATTTGACTTAAGTGAGGTTAGTAATCGATAGAGGCTCTTCCTGTGAATTTATTTGCATGCAAAATAATTATTAGATTTTACTAAACAATGTTGTAAAAATGTGTAAAGTTCCAGGTATGCAAGTATAATAATCAAATCACAGTGTAAGATAGTCTTGTGTCTTGTAGTTAATGTGAGTCCAATCAGAATGTATATTTAATGGCACATCATGACGATGTTCGTCTATGGCGTCACATCCGACACATTTTTCGTGCCTTTTCCAATATCTATGTCAAGACTTATATTGTAAATATGACTATCAAAACCTTTTATTTACATCTCGCTTCCCTAACAATAGATATCCATATGAGCATTACTCACTTAATATATACATAATATTGCTGATGAGTAAATAAAAAGACTTGATACATATCCCTTGAGTAACCAATGTATTAATCATGTTAGATTTAGTATATGAGTTAATGGGTGTATAGCATTGTGTACTAAGGTGTGAAGTTTCTGTGAACTGGGTTGTTCTCAAACCATTTCATAATATTACCGTCTTCCTGGTGAGATATGTTACCACGAGAGGGATCTGGAGTCTAACAGATACTACTCAAGGGCTCTGGGTCCAACTTGGAATCCCCAGAGGGCTCTGGAGGCTATGTCAACGATGATATGTATAAATTTACTCCATTCCACAACTGGTACCATTTCTATACTACACTTGTCATTATGGAGTACATTTTCTGACCCGCTTAAATGCAATATTACCCGCTTAATTCCAGATATTTTTTAGTGAATGGGTGCAACAAATCTACAATATCTGTTAATAATTATTTGTTTGTAAATTATTTTAGCCATAACCCCCAATGTGTTAACATTGAAGTGTTTTAGTGGTTGCGAAATTATGATAGATCTAATTGACTGTTAGTAGGTCAGTATAATGGCCACAGAAGCTCAACAAAATCAGGCATGTAATACATATAGTTGTGAACTCCATATAGATGTCCACTAGCTGTGCACTTCCTATAAATGTCCACTAGCTGTGTACTTCCTATAGATGTCCACTAGCTGTGTACTCCATATAGATGTCCACTAGCTGTGTACTTCCTATAGATGTCCACTAGCTGTGTACTTCCTATAGATGTCCACTAGCTGTGTACTTCCTATAGATGTCCACTAGCTGTGTACTTCCTATAGATGTCCACTAGCTGTGTACTTCCTATAGATGTCCACTAGCTGTGTACTTCCTATAGATGTCCACTAGCTGTGTACTTCCTATAGATGTCCACTAACTGTGTACTTCCTATAGATGTCCACTAACTGTGTACTTCCTATAGATGTCCACTAGCTGTGTACTTCCTAAAGATGTCCATTAGCTGTGAACTCCATATAGATGTGTACAATCAGGCATGTAATACATATAGTTGTGAACTCCATATAGATGTCCACTAGCTGTGCACTTCCTATAGATGTCCACTAGCTGTGTACTTCCTATAGATGTCCACTAGCTGTGTACTTCCTATAGATGTCCACTAGCTGTGTACTTCCTATAGATGTCCACTAACTGTGTACTTCCTATAGATGCCCACTAGCTGTGTACTTCCTATAGATGTCCACTAGCTGTGTACTCCATATAGATGTCCACTAGCTGTGTACTTCCTATAGATGTCCACTAGCTGTGTACTTCCTATAGATGTCCACTAGCTGTGTACTCCATATAGATGTCCACTAGCTGTGTACTTCCTATAGATGTCCACTAGCTGTGTACTTCCTATAGATGTCCACTAGCTGTGTACTTCCTATAGATGTCCACTAGCTGTGTACTCCATATAGATGTCCACTAACTGTATACTGAATATAGATGTCCACAAGCTGTGCACTCCATATAGATGTCCACTAGCTGTGTAGTCATTATAGATATCCACAAGTTGTGTACTCCATATAGATGTCTACAATCTGTGCACTCCGTTTAGATGTCCAATTGCTATGTACTCCATATAGATGTCCCCAATATGTGCACTATATAAATATATACAAACATGTTTGAAAATTAATTACCATTTAATGTCTTTCAACAATGACGGCCAGAATTAAGAGGCCTGATATTTCAACATTATTATCAGTATTATTCTTGTAAATGAATTTAGGTAGTTTAGCAATGTGACATATTGTGAAGATGATGTCATATTGGCGTTGAATGACACTTCCAAACTGCCAGTCATCTGATATTGTCTCGGTATTGTTCTTACAAAGCATTTGTTATATCTTTTATTGCAACATATTTGTACTTTCTTATATAAAATTACAATAAATGTTCTACACTTCTACTACAGTGTTTTACTTAGTACCTTCTCATTAGAATCTAAAGCTTGTTACAAATATTGTATGAGAAGATTTCCAGTATTTAAACAAAAATGAACAATTTCTAAAGATGAAAAAGAACAGATAATTGATTATATTCAGAGTAATTTGGGTGAGAGGAAAATATGGAATTTATCATCCGCAGAGAAATACATTCCGGGAAGGGTAATTTCTTTAAGGGTATTTATGGGTCTTTTCAATGAGGGGAAAATAACCAAAATACTGTACTTGATGGAAATTGCTACAAGTGTTTAAATGCATCCCCTATTAAAATAAAAGCATCAATGGCATTAATCAATATTTAAACACTACAATATTTTAATTATAAGCTGTGATTACAAGTAGAACTTTTTTCTTTGACATTTTGACATGATAATTTTTTTTGGAGCAGTGACATATTACTACGCCACTTTTTATGGGTCATTCAAAGTAGTATTTCATCCAAATTTTCGTTGATGATAGTTTTGCTGAGAAATGAAAAGACAAGCAAATTAGTTCTGCAGATTACACAACAGGAGTATTGCTTGTTTTTAGCTGTGTATATTTCATTTCATTGGGAGGAAAATTCACTGCGATCCTAGTGAAACAGATTTTCTCATTTTCATTTGTATACTTTGGAAATAAAAAGGAAGTTTGTCAATGAGATATGTTAAAAGAGGTGAAAAATTCATATTTTTGAAATGGTTGAGTAGGTAATTTACCTCTATCTTTCTCTTAATGTTCGATAAAAGAAATTTTGGAGCAGTGAAATATTAATACGCCACTTTTTATCTTGAAAGGATATCAAACTTTTTGTTGCTGTTATTCTGAATGCCACATAGAGGCGTCGATTTCCAAAGTGCACAGTTTTTGTGACATGACAAAGGAGGATTTCTGAAAAGGATCGTCATGCTCAAACTCTCCAATAACATGAACAATTAGAAAATATACCCTCTTCTTATTTTGAATTGTGATATATCTACCGAACATATAATTTGTCCGATCTTGAAATTCGTCACCTTTCGTAATAAACATCTGAGATGGCTGAATATCGCCTGGAATAATATATAGACCTCAACACTGCATCTGAGGTGCCGCCTAATACCTCAGTCACATTTGCGCCGATGTCAGTCAAGATGTATTTTTCACAAAATCGGCAGGCAGTTCAGATTGCCGTGCAGGTACCGGGAGATCATCGGCCACAATTGGGCATCTTTAAGACATCGGACGGGTCATCGTGAACTCTTAGCTGCAACATGAAAGTTGCTGGCGTTTCCCCGATGTCTTATCAGCAAAAAGCATCTTAATGTACACGGCAGGGTCCCGGCAGTGTCCCTCAGGCACATCGGCAGATTATCTTAGGGCTGCCCGTGGCATCGCATCACTAAAAATGGCAGACATAGGGATATAACTTTTTTACTACTCAGAATACATCTACAAATGATATGTGATTGAATGTCAACCTTCTTCGGTTACAAAAGTGACAAATTGACGGACTTTAATTTGACCTCACATTTATTTTTGAGATATTAGATAAATTAAATATTAATCTAATTTCAGAAAATAATCAGCAATAAGTTGCTCTTATAATAATACCTAAAAAAGAAGAAATATTCCATGAAAAATATGAGAAAATTAGTCATGAATAGAAATGATTAAAAAAATATAATAAAAAATATATTGAATGTAGAGTCCATTGAGTTATAACATTTTGATAATTTTTGAAAAAATGGCATTCTATGCGGTTGATTTGGTGAATGGAAGTCGAACACGGCCAATATTAAATGTCACTGAAAGTGCTCTACAGGGTGCTTTCTGGACGTCCGCTCCTCCCACTGCTATAAACCTGTTACATGCACTATGTCACTCATTCTCGCTGATGGTGCGGTGAAAATAGGATTTATTTTATTTCATGTGTCCACAAGCCATCGTCAGATGATCCAACGGGCTCCCTACGGTCTTTAGGATGTCCTTCAGACGTCTGTCAAATGATATAGACGTCTTTAGGATATCCTACAGACGTCTGTGCCATTCAGTCTCGCCCTTTAATAATGTGACCACAGCTATGGCATATCTCAGATTGTTGCTGATAAATTCCCCGGTGCAAATGTGACTACCGACACAACCTTCTTTCAAATTAGACGAAGTTCTGGAAAATTGAGGTCAGTCGTTGACTTTCTCAGCGAAAGCACACAGGCTCTTGAATGCTATTAGGATTAGTGATTCAAATCTAGATTGAAATTTTGATTTTACAATTAGGCTCATTTGCTTTTCCTATAATTCTTTAAAGGTCTATTTTATTTGTAAACACTTAAATTCAAGTTTAAACAGTTAATAACATCATATCACATAGCCATCTGGTAATTTCAAGTAACTAGTAAATAGGAAAGAACATTAAAAAGCACAGCTCACCAGCCATTCAGTCACATTAATGCAAGAATGGCTGCACATGATTGGCACCCACCGTCTCGCCGCCAATGAGAGTGGCAGATCGCCGGCCCAATCGTGGAGAAAAGGTATAACTCACTGGATCCAATATTATATATACAAAGACTGTACCTTCATCAATAATTGGAGTATAATTTAACCTGCAATGAAACCGTCTTGACATTGCAAGCAATGTAGATATGGTGACGTCAGACTGGAAAGTGTCATCACAGTGATGTCAGGCAGGAAAGTGTTGTCATAGTGACATCTGGCATATTGACGTCAGAGAGCAAAGTGATGTCATGGTAACATCATGAAATATGTTAATGTGATCAGCTGACCAACTCCCTCTGTTTTGCCTGAAATACCAGTTTTTTGGCTATTTTGACTTAATAGAATGAATGTATGCTATATCCATTCCACCTTTCTTAACGTTAGGGGGAACAGTGTCTTCTAAAGTTCTTTTTTCTCACCAAAAAATCTTGTCTCCCACATTTGAACCCCCAAACATGGCATAGTGCAAGATAATTGTTTTGTATAAAATAACTACAAAACCAATTTCAACTTTAATAAAATGTGAAAGGATGGAATTTTCTTTTGATATGGTTTTTAATTTGCTTTAAAAATTTATCATTTTTAATCATTTTTCATTCAAAGTTGAAGTAAAAATCAGAAAAAGATGGGGTTTTTTTGTTTGTTTTTGGTAACAATAAAGAAATCATAGGGTTAACTTGGAAAACATCATCATCATCACTAAAAATGAAATGAAAATAACATAAAACAAGAAAAAGTGGTGTTCCACATGTAACACGGATGGGAAAAAAATATAACACACAAAACAAAAAATACAACAAACAAAACAAAAATTACAACAAACAAAACAAAATTTACAACAAACAGAACAAAGATTGCAACAAACAAAACAAAAATTACAACAAACAAAAAAGATAAATAAATAAGCACAGAATGAAACAATTATTGCGAATTACAACCATTTGCAAAGCTGTGCCTTTTCAGTCTTGATTATGTAAGTTCCTCTAATATCGCTCAGGCACTAATGCAAATCATCGATCAGACTTTTCCTTGTCATTTCTGTTCTAATTGTCCGATTTACACCAAAATTGAACTAAACCTACTCAGAATTACATGCTCTATTGATTGGAAGGCATTCAATTGATAATTTTGCACATCGATGGGCAACGACGATGTCATCTTGAACTGTCATCACATACTTCTTTATCTTTATTTACATGTTATATGAACATATTAATACATATGTGCATGTGCATATAAGAACCTTTTGCATGCACACGATGAGCACTCTACAGTGGCGTCATACAGGGAATTATGACTATATAAGTTATGTCATCTTTTTGTAAAACTACTCCCTCTGGCATAAGAATATAAGGCTCACCAACGATATTTTTGGGGATTTTCACATTTCATGTTTGTAATTAGCCTCTTGTAAAAAGGAGACCTTTTCAAATGATTTTAAAAATTAACTGGCAAAAATAATCTGATATTCATTTTTGTTGTCTTTCACCAGGTACCGGGATATTATTTTGCCAGCCAGCTAGCTTGTGTCATAAAATCTGCCAGCTGTTTAATAGTTAGATGAGAATTGTGACAACTTTTTTACCAGCTGGCAGATACTAAATCATGGGATTTTGCAAAGACCAATGCTTGGTGATCCCATGGTTTTTTAGGCTTATATTATTTCTAGACAATTTGGGACATGATATTTGAAATTTAAAAGAATGATAGAGATTACTACATTTACCTCAAATGGACAACAGCCTTCTCTCTAAAATTCAATGTAAAGATCCAAGACAAGGGAGTTATTTCGAATTTTATAGAATAAAGGTATTGGCCATGTTTATGTATTAATATACATCTATTCTATTCAGCACAAGAGAAGATGCTAACAGTAAAAAATATGTCGCCCATCTAGTGCTGCTACCTGGGCCCCATATTAAGACTACAGTGTAGTACATTCAGTGATGCAGTGTAATAATGACACTAGGGGGTTACTCAAGATCTGTGTAAATGGTGTGAGTTATCTGCAACATCTTTTCCTCAGCTTTTTTTCTGACATTTAGCTTGATATGAAATGGCATTTACAAGAGTCCAAGTGATGACATCATGAAGCACCACTGTCTTGTGGAGCTTCTGATTGTTGTCACTCCTATGATTAGACTGACCCATTTTCACCTCATTGTGCAAACTCAGAAGCAATGGAGAAATGATGCTGAGATCAAGAAAAACATTTTTTCTTACAAGCCTTGTATTTGAGGATGAAATGTAAGGAATGAGTTGTCACCGTAATATAATGGACAGTGCTTGGTGTTCTTGGAAACAGTGGATTTTAAGTATTTTCATGAGCCTTTATTTTACATTGTGAGGCCTTCATTTCTTCTTTTTCAGGCACATTTAATATTAGACATTTAACAGGCACACTACCAGCTTGTGAAGAACAATAAAAATGAAACCATTTACCATGAACATGCAATTGCTTCAGTGTTGATCATTATACAATATTATGTAGATTTTCTGTGAAAAAAAAATAATTCAGCAATATCTTAATGAAATTCATGAGTATTACATCTGTGTTAAAGTGATCTATTTTCTACAAATGAGGTTTTACCAGCTAGATATGTCCATTGATTTAAAACCATGAACATATTTTACCAGGCAGATAAAGGAAAGATTTAAACTGCCAGCTGGGGCACATGGGTATCAGATATGGGTATCAGATATTTTGCATATCAGATAGATGGTGGGTCCCTTGAAAGAAAAGAAGAAAAGACTTAATACTGAAAAAAATTAAATCTTTATATTGGTATTCTAATTAAGCAATATGCACGTCATAAAATTTTTATTATTCTTTTACATAAAGAATTTTTAATTGTTGAAATTGTGAATAACACCGACTTCAAACAGAACACACATCAAATTTTCATATTGGGATAATGTTTGAGTTCTTATCATGTCAGAACATATAGAATTGAATATGTTTTTCAATCTTTATATTCCATATCCAATATATCCAAAAAATTTGGTATTAGCATGTGTCTCTCAGGTCTGATGATATGCTTTGACCTTTTCTCATAGCTGGATTGCTCACTCAACATTTTGTCTAGATCCACATTTCAATACAGACATGACTATACCTATCTAAGGTGTTATAACAATTCCTCAATCCTTAAAGCATTCATGACATCAGAGAGGTCACAGGCAATTTTACAGAAATTTGGAGTATGTTCAAATGAAATGCGGAAATGAAACTGTGATACAAATAAACTATCTCTCTAAAATCATACAAAATACACAGACCATGGCTATTATTGCTTAAAGTGCCAAGTACTGACTCTAATCGTTTGGCCACCAGGTGGTCTCATGTATACAAGCATGTGACTTCTATTGTGGTCTGTCAGGGTGTTTTTACAAACATTATTGGACAAAATGGGCATCTGTGAGCCAAATCATTCCATTGTCCCAATCTGAAGGTGAGAATGTATGATATTTTGCATGACTGGAATACAAGTTATGTTGCCAAAACTTATTGAGGTTACAAGCAATAGGCCTGGTATTTGACATACTTTGCAAGGTTATAAAGGTCACAAAGAGGTTGTTTTTTGATAATCCACAACATGATTTAATAATGCACAATATTTCTCCGAAGAGTTCACATAATAGATTTCTGTGCCATTTGAAAATAGATGAGTCTTCAACAGTAGGTTAGAGCACTGGCTTATTAGCACCAGTTCCTCTGTGGTGATACAAAGGTTGTGGGTTTGATCCCCGGCCATGCCAAGAATGAATTCATGATACAATTTCACACATGAGCTGAGGCCCATGATAAAGGTTTAACCCGTTGTCCTTGTAAATCTGTAACCAGGCGGGTTGTCATGTCAAGGACCTGCGACATGACAATTCAGTGAGGCAGCACTATATCTGCTACAAGTATAGTGCAGTCAATATATGACAAAAAATGGCCTAACCGGAACAAATTAGAACAGAAATAAAACTGATAGAAAATGTCTCAGAAGAGCCTAGAGAATAACATAGTAAAAGTCTACCAAAATCCAAAATCACCTTCCATCACTAAAGAATGTACCATATTTAAAATGTCTATGGTATGACACCACGATCTCAGTCCCACATAGTTTTTTCTGTTATTTTGTTTTGTTATTTTTGGGGGGTCTTTCTTTTGTTCTTTAACTCATAATTAGATTAATTAATTTCCTAGGATTGTATGCTTCAAATTAAAAACTGAATTTACTACCAACAGCAAATAGTACCATAAAATATGTCTGATTATTACTTCCCTATTGTATACATTACAATGCTGAACTTAGGTTGACAAGAAGTATTATTTTCATCATCATCATCCATTTTTGGGTGATGACTCCTCTGCATTGTCCACATGCAGTTGAACAGTCTAGCCCATGTTTTCTGCAACTGAATTGTCAAACTTACTGAACAAAGTGTCCATCAGAAAAATCTGGAATGTCTACACCATCACAAACTGCTGCACTATATTCATGTTTTGTAACTGCATGAAAACCCATCTTTATGCAGAGTATGATTAAAGCATTCATGAAATGAGGTTTTCAAGCACCTTTTCCTCACAGTGTAATTTAAATATTTATACCCCAAACTTTGCAATCAAATGTCATTACCCATCTGATTTCACCAACATCAACTACTTTCAAAGTCCACCAGTGTCAGCAGCAGAAAGCCAAAGAATGGCTAGCCCAACAATTATAGAACTCAAAACAAAACACACAAACACAGAATTTGATCAATTTTAGAACAAAGTGAATAAAAAATGTAATGCATTAGGGGTAACTGGTCCCAAGCTCTCTAGATTAGGGCCTACATATCACCCCAGCACCCCACAGGAACATTACAGAAAAATCTTTTATGATGATTTCATAATCAATGCTAAAGACTATATATTTGATCATCCAGGCTATAAAATGTATATTAATTTATAGAATATGTTGCTAAAGGCTGCTGCTGGTAATACATATGACCAGAAGTTTGCAATTATGACAAATCTGTATGGTTCAGAAATTAATGCACAGAGACTGAAAACTCAAATAGACAAATTAAAAAGCAACAAAAATTCTTCAAAAGAATACACCAACATGAAATTCCATAATTAATTTTATGATTACTAATGGTGCATCTCTATACAGTGAAATTCTTGTAATGCCAGCAACAAATGCTACCAGTGAACAATCATTCAGTTTTCAAGGTGAAAACATACTCTTGGGCCAGCATGACACAGAAGAGGCAAAATGACAATTCACGTTAAAAAAGATCACACAGATGATATTAACCTAATTCATGTTCCCAATGATTTTATATATGTTCATGAATATGTGAACATATCGGTATTTGGTATTTTATGGAATCTGACATGTTATCTATGATTCGATCCTTGATAATTAAGTGCACAAAATAACTAATATCTGAACTGATATTTCAAATTATGTATGTGTGAATAGGAACTTCGTGTTATTTGTGTCCACAGCCATAGCATTATTTTACTTAAATGCTTAATAAGTTATTTATATGGACATCTAAAGGTAATGAAGGAAGGTGGTGCCACACACCTTGTTTGACATTAAATTTGGAATTTGTGAGGAATTGACTTGCCTGTGTAGAATTTGGTGCTGCATGCCTGATGTTTGACAGCATTGGCAGCATGTAGGTTATTAACAAATTATATTCTAGCTTTGACAGTTTTGGCCAAGTCCCAAAATGCTGTTCACAAATAGTGGCAACACTTCTGACAGTCCTTTTTTCTAACTGGTATTAATGTATACTCTTTTTTTCTTTCCACCATAAAGATGTTAAGAATATACAATGTATTTCATAGCAGAATGATACTGGCATCATACGAAATACACTACAAGAAACGGTACATAAGCTATTTATTTCCGTATCATGGCCTTAAAATAACTGCTTAACACCAACAGCAAGGGCATGACATTATTTCAGTGTGCAAGGAACCTTTAATCTTACAAAAAACCCTGTATATAAGCATGAAATAGGGTTAAACGTCAATGAGAGGCGGCCATTTTGAATTTATGCAAATTAGGTGATGTTCCACTGAGTTGATTTTGGTAGACTTTTTTATGTTCATCTGGGTAACATTCTGAGACTGTTCTAATTTGTTCTGGGTCATTTCATATTTCGACTAGACTAGTAGGGCTCATCACGAAATGACTGCAATAATGTTGAAAGTGATGTAAAACCCCAAAAACAAACAAACAAACTGATATCGTAGGGAGCCCGTTGGATCATCTGACGATGCCCTGGGTACATACAAAATTTCAAAAAATCTTATTTTCACCGGACGATGCCTCCGGCAGCACTCAGATAATCTTATGATATGCCTGCAGGACACTGGGAACTTGCCGTGTACTATAAGATGATATTTGGTGATAAGACATGATGATATTTTGGTGACAAGACGTCTCAAAGATGCCCAATTGTGGCCGATGATCTCCCAGTGCCCTCATGGCAATCTGAACTGCCAGCTGATTTTGTAAAAAAAAATACCCATCAGCCGGACATCTTTTCTGAAATCGGTGTAAATGTGGCTGTGGTATTAACAGACATCTTGAAGATATCCTACAGACGTCTGTAAAATGATAGAGACGTCTGTAGGATACCCTATAGACGTCTGCGTCATTTCACCTTGTATGTGCCGTGCGGTGCCCTTGTATAATGTGACCACAGCAACTGCATAACTCTTTGATAAACTCACCGGCACCAGGGATCGTGTGAGGCCCATAAATTCTTACTTTTCGGTCGTTGCTCAGCACAAATGTGACTGAGGCATAATTTTTGCCATGCTGAACAATAAAGAAATTTAAAAGTATGTTCATCTCCCCAATCATTTAGAGCGAGAAAGTGAATTTAGTTGTCTTCTGTCAATTGATTTGCACATATGCATTAAGCGGGATAAAATATAATTTTCTGTCTAATATCAACCCAAGAAACATACTTCCACAACAGGCACTCAATGTACAGCTCGTGATCTTTGCTGACCTTTCACTATCGACTTATTATCAATTATCTGTCTGTCCACTTCTCTTATACTCTACTAGTTTGAACTGTCGTGAATGCTTTTGGATCTGTAAATAATTTTTTTTTAAATCATCAACAAAAAAGAAAGCACATTGCTTCAGGCTTTGGATAAAATAAAGTGAGAATCAAACATCAACCCGAAGTACACCTGTGTTAGAAAGCACCAGAAAGTAATATTGTTCAAAGGTATTAAACATTTTATCATTTTCCTGACGGGTTTACTATTTTGTTCAGTTTTTTTATCTATATAATTCAGTTTACATAGGTAATGGGGGGTGTCTTGAATTATTGTTTGAGTTGGATGCAGTCGCTCTGCGAACACTCGCATCACCACATAAGGGGGGAAGAATCTTTCTTAATGCCTTGAAGAAATCTGGGTTAAGTCGAGCATAGATGAAAGGATTAACCACTGCATTACAAAGGTAGAGGAGAAATGTAATTTCATACAGTATCAAGTACCAAATGTCATGAGACAGTGGGAAACTAGCGAGGATCATAATAGGCAAATAGCATATATAATATGTTCCCAGAACAGTGACAATCATTTTGCGGATCCTTGTTCTTTGTGAGTGCTTCTTTGTCAGTTGAAAATCATTGCCTCGTACCTGCCTGTCTGACTGCTTCCATGCCAGGTGAGCAACTCTTGGATGCAGACTCTACTTGTCATAACTGTTCCCAGGAAAGAAACTGATCATGAGCCAAGTAAAATGCTAAGAATCTGTTATTGAATGTCAATATGTATATCTTTGTATATATCTTCATGCCGCATACTATGTATTCAATCACCTATAGTTCATCTATTTTGTATGACTGCACTGAAGAAGATAAGAAGATGTGTGTGTGTGGGGGTGCTGGGTGTCTGTGGGTGTGCATGTGTGTAGAATAGACAGGAGCAGGAGGGCAGGGGGATAGACTCAACTGAAGATGGGAGAGGAGGAATAGACTCTACTGGACATAGGGCAGGAGGAATAGACTCTACTGAACATAGGGCAGGAGGAATAGACTCTACTGAAGATGGGACAGGAGGAATAGACTCTACTGAACATAGGGCAGGAGGAATAGACTCTACTGAAGATGGGACAGGAGGAATAGACTCTACTGAAGATGGGGCAGGAGGAATAGACTCTACTGAAGATGGGGCAGGAGGAATAGACTCTACTGAAGATGGAGCAGGAGGAATAGACTCTACTGAACATAGGGCAGGAGGAATAGACTCTACTGAAGATGGAGCAGGAGGAATAGACTCTACTGAAGATGGGGCAGGAGGAATAGACTCTACTGAAGATGGGGCAGGAGGCATATACTCTACTGAAGATGGAGCAGGAGGAATAGACTCTACTGAACATAGGGCAGGAGGAATAGACTCTACTGAAGATGGAGCAGGAGGAATAGACTCTACTGAACATAGGGCAGGAGGAATAGACTCTACTGAAGATGGGACAGGAGGAATAGACTCTACTGAAGATGGAGCAGGAGGAATAGACTCTACTGAACATAGGGCAAGAGGAATAGACTCTACTGAAGATGGAGCAGGAGGAATAGACTCTACTGAAGATGGGACAGGAGGAATAGACTCTACTGAAGATGGAGCAGGAGGCATATACTCTACTGAAGATGGGACAGGAGGAATAGACTCTACTGAAGATGGAGCAGGAGGAATAGACTACTGAACATAGGGCAGGAGGAATAGACTCTACTGAAGATGGAGCAGGAGGAATAGACTCTACTGAAGATGGGGCAGGAGGAATAGACTCTACTGAAGATGGGACAGGAGGAATAGACTCTACTGAAGATGGAGCAGGAGGAATAGACTCTACTGAAGATGGGACAGGAGGAATAGACTCTACTGAAGATGGAGCAGGAGGAATATACTCTACTGAAGATGGGACAGGAGGAATAGACTCTACTGAAGATGGGACAGGAGGAATAGACTCTACTGAAGATGGAGCAGGAGGAATAGACTCTACTGAAGATGGGACAGGAGGAATAGACTCTACTGAAGATGGGACAGGAGGAATAGACTCTACTGAAGATGGAGCAGGAGGAATAGACTCTACTGAACATAGGGCAAGAGGAATAGACTCTACTGAAGATGGAGCAGGAGGAATAGACTCTACTGAAGATGGGACAGGAGGAATAGACTCTACTGAAGATGGAGCAGGAGGCATATACTCTACTGAAGATGGGACAGGAGGAATAGACTCTACTGAAGATGGAGCAGGAGGAATAGACTACTGAACATAGGGCAGGAGGAATAGACTCTACTGAAGATGGAGCAGGAGGAATAGACTCTACTGAAGATGGGGCAGGAGGAATAGACTCTACTGAAGATGGGACAGGAGGAATAGACTCTACTGAAGATGGAGCAGGAGGAATAGACTCTACTGAAGATGGGACAGGAGGAATAGACTCTACTGAAGATGGAGCAGGAGGAATATACTCTACTGAAGATGGGACAGGAGGAATAGACTCTACTGAAGATGGAGCAGGAGGAATAGACTCTACTGAACATAGGGCAGGAGGAATAGACTCTACTGAAGATGGAGCAGGAGGAATAGACTCTACTGAACATAGGGCAGGAGGAATAGACTCTACTGAAGATGGGACAGGAGGAATAGACTCTACTGAAGATGGGACAGGAGGAATAGACTCTACTGAAGATGGAGCAGGAGGAATAGACTCTACTGAACATAGGGCAAGAGGAATAGACTCTACCGAAGATGGGACAGGAGGAAGAGACTCTACTGAACATAGGGCAAGAGGAATAGACTCTACTGAAGATGGGACAGGAGGAATAGACTCTAATGAAGATGGACAGGAGGAATAGACTCTAATGAAGATGGGGCAGGAGGAATAGACTCTACTGAAGATCGACAGGAGGAATAGACTCTACTGAAGATGGAGCAGGAGGAATATACTCTACTGAACATGGGGCAAAAGGAATAAGATCTACCGACGATGAACAAGATGAATAGATTCTTTTGAAGATTCAATTGGATAAAATGTTAATGGGAACCTGCTGTTACTGAGTGGAGTGATTCAAATGCCAGGATTAAATTATCCTCTACTATACCCTGCTTTTAGCCTTGATATTTTCAATTCAGTGTTAATCCCTAAATGTTAAGGGAACTAACATATTGTGCTTTTTTGAAAACAGAGGGCACTATAGCTAAATATAATGGGTTGTATCAAAACCATTTCACGAAAAAAGCATGGAAACATAATCCTTTATGTGCTTGATTGCCTGTTTTCCTCATCCAGTCGAATGAAATCAAACATGTTGGCAGATGTTTGAAACTGCTACCAAATCCTATTAGGAATTAAAGTATATCCAGGGAAAGAGGTCTATTTTGATTTCTATATTTTGCTTTATCTTTTGACTTGTATTGGCAAATCATTCTTGCAAATAATTTTCAATTTCACAATATTTCAGCCATGGGAGCCCAATTCTATTTTAACGTATTATTTACAAACAGAGAGGAAGTTAGCATGATATTATTGACAGGAGGCATGATATTATTGACAGGAAGCATGATATTATTGACAGGAGGCATGATATTATTGACAGGAGGCATGATATTATTGACAGGAGGCATGATATTATTGACAGGAGGCATGATATTATTGACATGAGGCATGATATTATTGACAGGAGGCATGATATCATTGACAGGAAGCATGATATTATTGACAGGAGGCATGATATTGTTGACAGGAAGCATGATATTATTGACAGGAGGCATGATATTATTGACAGGAGGCATGATATTATTGACAAAAACAAATGCACTGTAAATGTTTGCTGCAAATGTTTGATGCCATTCTAGCCATATGGGCAGAATATTTTCAGATTATGTCAAGCCTTTTATAGAATGCCAGTGTCTATTTTCTAGAATATTGTCCCAACTTGGACAGGGAACTTAATTTACCCTTGCCCATACACATGATTTGTTTCTAAATGACAGTCTCCTTAGCTTCGGCCCAGCTTGAGGCTGAGAACAGATGTTCATATAGGTTCGTATCATCCTTGTCCTCCCCTGTGACTTCCCTGAACTTCTTATCATCTGATTCAGAAATAGTATCTGTGTTATGTTGGTATCGCTTGTGTTTCCATAGTAATATTGCCACAGTCATGTAGAAGAGTCCAGCTATGGATTTGAGTCCGGCTGTTATGCCATGCAGGTTATATCTGAAGCTAACATTGTCATATACCATGCACGCCCCCTGGGTGCCACAGGAGGAGGAGCGCCAGAACATACAGGCTGAATCTATCACTGACCCATAGATGATAGGACCAGGCACAAAACCTGAAATCACACAATAAATCAATATTCTAGGACTCAAATTAATATGGTTACAATTTAGATAAATGGCAAATTCCGGGCGGCTAAATTTTATGCAGTCTATCATGTTAAATTATTTCTATATGATTAGTAACAGACATAAATATATAAAGTTCAGTTTTCCTCACTTGCCAATGCTGCACAGGTCCCTCCAAAGCCCATTGCGACTGATCGGTCAGCTTCACCTACAGACCTGTAATATATACATCAGCAATTTAACTGTGCTACATCGCTTTATAAACAAACAATGTCCATTGTGTGAAGCTACCATGGAAATGTTGACAAATTGGCATTTCTGACAATATTTATCCATATATTCCATAGTTTAAATCTCATTTGGAATTTTCATATTATTATTATTATTATTATTATTATTATTATTATTATTATTATTATTATTATTATTATTATTATTGTTATTGTTATTGTTATTGTTATTGTTAGTGTTGTTATTGTTGTTGTTGTTATTATAATTAACATTATTATTATTGTTAATAGCAATAATAACAACAATACTACTACTACTACTACTACTTTTAATAATAATAATAATAATAATAATAATAATAATAATAATAATAATAATAATAATAATAATAATAACAACAACAACAACAACAACAACAATAACAATAACAATAACAATAACAATAACAATAACAATAACAATAACAATAATAATAATAATAATAATAATAATAATAATAATAATAATAATAATGTGCAAAGCACTAACACCAGACCCAGTTTGGTGAATTTAATAATTATTGACCTTTAGAAATGCTATTTGAGGCGTGTAAAATGGACATAAGGCATCGTGATTTGTAAATACCTAATTGTGACAGTGAGTCCAGGAATGCTGGCCATGAGACCCAGCAGGGCGCCCAGTGAGAGGAATATGACGTACGTGATGCTGCCCCAACACTGGGAAGGGCAAGGTCCAGGGACTGACACACCTCCAGCCACACAACTGCACGAATAGTACGTCTGAAAGCATAACCACATATTCCAAGATGAACTACGCAGGAATGACCAACACATAAATACCAACACACGAGTGACCTCGGAGGAGTGACTGACACAGAAGTGGCCTCACAGGAGTGACTGACACAGAGGTGACTGACACAGGAGTGACTGACACAGGAGTGACTGACACAGGAGTGACCCCACAGGAGTGACTGACACAGTAGTGACTGACACAGGAGTGACCTTACAGGAGTAACTGACACAGGAGTGACCTCACAGGAGTGACTGACACAGGAGTGACTGACACAGGAGTGGCTGACACAGGAGTGACCCCACAGGAGTGACTGACACAGGAGTGACTGACACAGGAGTGACTGACACATGAGTGACTGACACAGGAGTGACTGGCACAGGAGTGACTGACACAGGAGTGATCCCACAGGAGTGACTGACATAGGAGTGACCCCACAGGAGTGACTGACACAGGAGTGACCCCACAGGAGTGACTGACATAGGAGTGACCCCACAGGAGTGACTGACATAGGAGTGACCCCACAGGAGTGACTGACATAGGAGTGACTGACACAGGAGTGACTGACACAGGAGTGACTGACACAGGAGTGACCCCACAGGAGTGACCCACAGGAGTGACCCTACATGAGTGACTGACACAGGAGTGACTGACACAGGAGTGACCCCACATGAGTGACTGACACATGAGTGACTGACACAGGAGTGACTGACACAGGAGTGACTGACACAGGAGTGACCCCACAGGAGTGACCCCATAGGAGTGACTGACACAAGAGTGAGTGACATAGGAGTGACCCCACAGGAGTGACCCCATAGGAGTGACTGACACAGGAATGACCAAGATCACTAAGATATTTGATATTTGTTTTAAATTTTGCGTACAATAATAGAAATCATCTTACAGACCTTTTATTAATTATGATATGTGTTTAAAGTGTTTCATAAGGCACATGTTCTGAACTGCCTTAATTCCTTAACTTATGTTTTTTTTCTATTACTGAGACTGAAATGGTATATATTTATCATTATGTTTACATCTGTCCATTGCCCAGATACATGGTGATAGATGAATTATTAATTATAAAAGAAATTTATGTGAATGTCATGATCAATGTAGACGTCATGATACGTGTTAGTAGGTACACAATGAAAGGTCATGATGTGGTGTGTGTGCTAGAATATCAATAGGATAGTTATGTAATGTTATTTAGAGTCTTGTGTACCTGTCAAAATGGAGGGTCAGAGTGCATGAAATAGACTTGAAAATAGATCTAAAAACATGCAAGCCGCAAATAAAAAGAGTAGGCAAAATAGCCATGAAATGATCCTGAATTTTAACAGCATTGCAGGCCTAAATATGTTCATGTTCATGTTGAACCACTTCAGAAAATGATGTGTCATCATGCTGATATTCAGATCAATTTTCATGTGTCACCAGGTACCAGCCAATCATATTCTTGGAAATCATGACACTTTATTGTGGTAATGAAGCAAAAATACATTGTACCTCAAGATATCATAATATGTAAAAGTTCTGTAATGCAATTATTGATATTAACATTCATTAAGATGTATGTACCTGGTTGGGGAAGTGATGTGTGCATCCGGCGTGGCACGGTGTTCGGTATGTGATGCCGTCGCTGCCGCACACTGGGCTGAAGGCATCCAGGGAGCAGTCACAGTCACTGGCACAGGAAAGGTTCACCATCTCACTGACCAGCAAACACATATCATTGAATACATATGTAACCTTAAGCTCATCAAGCATTCCAAAATGCAATATAATCTTTTTGTTAAATAGAAAATTAACATATTCATATATATTTCATTTGGAATATAATCTTGTTATTTACAGTTTTAACAAAAAGAGGTTGGACACACTGACACTACCATGGGACAAATGTATTATTTCTGTCAGCTGAGCCATTCAATATGTGAATGTTTGCCATACATCCTGTGTTTAAATGACTGGCTTTAAGTGGCCTTGCTTTATCCCTTTCTGTCTCACAAGACCTTACAGAATCCTGTTGGATTGGCCTGACCATATCACTGTCTGTGTGAAATGGACACACCTGTATTCCATAGTTTAAATCCGGCAATATCCCTAATTTAATATTTAATCTCAGGGGGGAAGACAAGGAACTGACCTGTTCTCGTTTATTCCGACAATCGGTGGCTGTTCACAACTCGTGATCATGAGCAATAGAACGATGAAAACAAACAAATAATTCATGACCACGATGAAGATTGAAGCATGTTTGGCTTCCCATCTGAACTTTGATGTGATCAAACCACCTAAAAATATCCCAGCCCCAGCCAAGAGAGTTGCCACACAACCTGCAAAATGATTAGCAGGACTGAGAAATACAATAAATACAACAAATTACGGTAACTAGCTTTGAATATTACAAACGCAATATATTACAACTTTCTTATATATTCTTTCATATATTTTTTTCATTTTCAGATTTGTTTAAGAAATACCAGGTTATTACCAGTCAACAGGTTAGCTACTGATGCTGTTAAGAAGAACTGTGTTTCCATGTATTTGGGTATAAAAGGGAAGAATCCTGAGATGACAAAGGCGCTGAAGCAGCCCCCAGCAACAAAGAGGACATAGGCCGGGTTACATAACAACCTCCAGAGCGTTCTGGCAAACTCTAAAACCACAACAATTACCAGACTGAAAACACAACAATTACCAGGCTGAAAACACAACAATTACCAGACTGAAAACACAATAATTATCAGACTGAAAACACAACAATTACCAGACTGAAAACACAACAACTACCAGGCTGAAAACACAATAATTATCAGACTGAAAACACAACAATTACCAGACTGAAAACACAACAATTACCACATGTCTCAAGTCTAAAAACCACAATAATTACCAGTCTAAAAAATACATCATTTACAAATCTAAAACCACAACAATTACAAGTCAAAACAATTTATGATTCAACAAAGCTTGATTTTAAAACCAATTCAATCTAGCATATACCCCAAGTTATAATCAAGACTCAAAATGTTACAGACCCAAGAATGAATTACATGATATTTCCTTGTGTATGTCTTTGGTCTGGGTTTGCTTTGTTGACTGCGACTTTGGAGTTAATCTGCGAGGGAAGAAGGGAAGGAGAAGTGCTGAACCCATAAATATGATGGGTATGATGAGGTAGCCAAGCCACCAAGCTCCAACCCACCGCGGATCGGACGAGTCATAACCAGGGTCTAAAAATACAATCACAGTTTAATAAACTAGAGTTCATTGAGATTCTCGATCAATTGATACAGTACAAACAATCTACCTTTCAGGTTCTTAGTCAATTAATGCGCTGTAAGTTGCCATACCCCTGGGTTTCTTTGTCAGTTGATCCAGTTATCATTTATATCAATATATATCCCAGTCAATCAATGGAGTATAAGCTGTCAGGTTCTCAGTCAGTCAATGGAGTATAAGCTGTCAGGTTCTTAGTCAGTCAATGGAGAATAAGCTGTCAGGTTCTCAGTCAGTCAATGGAGTATAAGCTGTCAGGTTCTCAGTCAGTTAAGCGGAGATTATCATTTTTCATTGATAATGTGTGTTAGATTTTAAGGTACAAGCATGCTACATGTCACTTATCACAGTTAGTTAAGTGTCAACTCACTAGGGAGCACTGAGCAGTGCTCCACCAGCATATGCCTACCCCCTGGGGGTGTCTTATGCTCTGGTCAGCCTTTCTATGTATTCATTCAGGTGGCAGCTCCCTGGCTGCAAATACATTAATTTTACACTGAAGCAGATTTGATCAGGCATCAACCCCACCAGTGGGCCAAACAGAAGGTAGGCACGTGTCCAGTGTCCAGTGGGTTTTGAAACATATAGCCAAGCCTGGTGAGTCTGAAACAATTAAAACACAAACATTTTATCATGCCCAGAGAAACTGCCCAGAGACACTGTAGAGCATGCGGTAACCCCACCAAGGACCATGAAGGCCCCTATGGTGTGGGAGTGTGTAGAAATCCCCCTGCTAACCCTGAGGAACTTCTTGCCATGCAGTCCGACTCTGAGTCTGAAGCAGGTAATGCAGGAGAGGATGGTAACATGGACAGTAATAGATCAAGTGTTACAGAGGAACAGGTCTTACCTGTGCCAGAGAGGATAATAATCAGTCCCAACAATCCATTTGTAAATGGACCAAGTACATCAGGGCAACAGCCCAACAGCTTTCAAACACCTACAACACAGCGACCAGCGGCCCCTGAATCAGCCACAGGAAATACCACAGGCCTGGAAGCCACAGTAAAAATGTTGTGTGATAACATGCTAAAGATGCAAGTGCAGGTTGAGAATGTATGCTCCACCATAAACAACATGCAGACAGTCAATCTGCAAGAGAACAATACTCAGCCATTGGCACCACCTCTGGCAACCCAGGCTTCAAACACTGCATATCTACAACCCACACATCCTCCAGTGCTTACAACACAGCAGATGATGCATCCATGGCTCAATCCACATCAGGTGACTGGTGGCTGGCCTATTCCTGGAAGTATGGCTGCTTCTCCTCTCATCCACCAGCTGGGCAACACCCCACCCCCTGCACTGGGAGGTCCCCTGCCAGGACTAGCAAGGGTTGACCATGTAACAGACTTCTCCAACCTATCCCGTGTCAAATCAGTGCCAGAGAAGCATGTCAGAAGTGCACTCATGGGTGAGTACACGCCTATAGATGAATTCTTGCCAAATCTAGTGCTTAACACTGACAGCATAACAGACTTGCAAACTGTATTGGACAGCTCAGGCAATGTGACCTACAGACCGAGACGGCAGAGGAGAAAGGTCCAAAACCTCAGCACATGGATTGAGGCATGGGCTGAATACGAATGGCTGATGGTCCACTATCATGGCCTCTACCTTTATGATCAGATGAGTGAATACCGCTCTATGGTCATAGAATGGGACAAGAGATATACATGGTCCAATGTAGCAATCCTCGATGCCAGACACCGCATGGCACTGCACAAGATGTCAGTAGCATTCAGCATAGTGGACCCTCAGCTGATATACTCTATTTTTGACATAACAGCAGTCAAAGCCTCTGCATCCAAGTGCCCGAGATGCAGAAGCTTTACACACAACAGACCATCTGAATGTCCTTTTCCAGCCCCCGCGCCACCACAAGCGTCACAGGCGGCACGTGAATCCACGAAGATGCGTCAAACAACATCAACAGAGGTCTGTAATAACTTTAATAACCTCAGATGCACCTTCAAATCATGCCGAAGATTGCATGTATGCAGACAATGCAAGGGCCCCTTGCCCTTTGAACTTTGTGCAAAACAAGGAAAATGTGCCACCACAACCACAAAATTTGTTTCTCAGACCTGAATTTTGGAAAGACAACTTATTGGATCACCCCGATCAGAACTTTGCACAGGCCCTGTACAGCAGGGCAGAACATGGAGTAAATATTGGCTTTGAAGGTCCATCAGCTTCGATTACTTAAAAAAACTGGCCGTCAAGCACTCTTCATCGAGAGGAGGTCACAAAATTTGTTGATAAAAACATTAAACTGGGAAGGGTGGAAGGACCTTTAAAGGACCCCCCCACAGGCTTTAGATCCTCGCCATTAGGGGCTTTCCTTAAAAAGGATAAAAAGAAGGCTCGAATCATACACGACCTCTCCTGGCCACATGGCAATGCAGTGAATGACTTTATTGACTCCCAGTAAGTACACATTGAAGTATGCCACTGTTCTTGATGCTGTCAAAATGATATCAAAATATGAGGAACCATGGTTAGCCAAGACTGATCTGGCCTCAGCATTCCAGAGCGTCAAAGTTGCAGAGACAGACCGCCATTTACTTGGGTTTACCTGGCCAGACACAGACGGAACACACCAAAAGTACCAGATGGCCTGTTTACCTTTTGGTCTGACAAGTGCCCCCAGGTTATTCGACGACTTCGCTGCTGGACTCGAATATGTCTACAAGAAGCGGGGGCGTCACCTGACACCATCAGGTATTTGGACGACATCCTGACAGCATCTGCTAGTAATACCCAGTGTCAAAATTCACTACAGGTAATTTTAGAGACCTGTAACATGGCCGGCTTTGAGGTACAGGGAGAGAAGACAGTAGGCCCCACCAGAGTTATTGAATTCCTGGGAATAGTTATTGACACCACAAAGAAACAGCTTCGGATATCCACTGAGAGAATAGACAGTATATTGATGGAGTTAAACACAATGGATGGTAGTAGGCATGCAACCAAACGTGAATTACTTTCCCTCATAGGGAAGTTAATGTTTTGCTCCAGAGTGGTCGCAGACGGTGCACTCTTCACCAGACGATTATCACACCTTGCCCATCGTGCAAAACACCTTCATCACAAAGTGAGACTCTCTAAAGAAGCGAGATCTGACATTGAATGGTGGAGGAGATGTTTGACACTCCACAATGGAATATGCTGGTTCCCAACAGAATGGTCAATGGAGGCAGCAGAAATTATTTTTACAGATGCCTCAGACATGGGAATAGGTGTTCACTACAGAGATTCCTGGTGCCTACTCAAGTTTGAAGGAAAAAATAGATGGATGGCAGAAATGACCATAGCATGGGGTGAGTTATATGCAGTTGTTGTGGCAATTGCCACCTTTGGTGTGCGTCTTACCAACCAAAAAGTGGCAATGAACATTGATAACCAAGCTATTTGTTATTGTATAAATGATGCCAGGTCTAAAGACCCACTGTTGATGAACTTGGTCAGAGCTCTCTACCTTTATACAAGTATATTCAGAATGGACTATAAGGCCTTCCATCTAGGCACATTTTACAATGCCTCAGCAGATGCTCTCAGCCGTATGGATATAAGAAGATTCAAGCTCCTTAACCCCCATAGTGAAAATCACATGACACCCCCCATGCCTGTTTTGATTGACTTTTGAACAGCTGTTGACTTTTGTTTTGTTTACATAACAGGTGTCAGGTCAGTGGGTTACAGGTATGAAGGGGCAGAATATGGAACTGTTACCTAGATCTTAATCTCATTACAAGGCAATAACAATGTCATAATAATGCATCATAGTAGCAACCGAGAATGTATTTATATGATTGATATTTGGTGTAGTTTTATATGTAACTGAATGTGTATTTATGTTAACTTGTATTTTGACAAAATGTAATTCCTGTATAATCTGCACCAAGGCAGGGGAGATGTTTGGCCATGCGCACAGCCTCTGACCACTTCTGCCTCCAGCCTATGTGTGCCCTTGTTCGCCACAGAGGCTGAGTCTATATATGTGAACATTTAATTTACTTTCAGACCTAGATGTCAAGGCCGCCTCATTGGTATCTTCTGGTCTCAGGTCAAACATCCGGAGGACATATACCTCCGCTCAGGTTCAGTACCTGAAATTCTGTGCAACCTTTAATTTGTTATCTCTCCCAGCAACGGAGAGCACAGTTCTTAGATACATTGCCTACCTCAGCAACAGGCGAGGGAAGGCCCACACTTGTCTTGCACCCAACACAATTTCAGTTTATCTGGCAGCGGTGAGGTCCCTCCATGTCATGCAGGGTTTGGACCCACCCCCAACTAGCACGCCTAGAGTTAACCTTGCACTCAGGTCAATAGCTCTGGTGGCCCCAGAGCCTGTTCAAAAAAAGCCAATCAACTTTAGCTTATTAGCAGCAATGTGTAGCAGGCTATCAGATAGCCCTCAAGATGCTATGTTCAAAGCAATGCTATGCCTCGGCTTCTTTGGGTGTCTCAGGGGGGCAGAGTACACGTCTACCACCCATAGTGTGAGTCATGCTTGTCTCTCCCCACCTCCACTGGCCTCATCAGTGGCGTTCGGCACTTATCAAGGAGCTCGTTGCATGACATTCTCTGTACTCAGCTCTAAAACAACAACTCATGGTTTCACTAGGAATCTTGGATGCTCACGATCCACTGTCTGTGCTGTTTGTACTATGTGGGACTACCTGAGGTCGAGAGCCTCCTCTGGCTTGATTAGTCCCTCAGCCCCACTGTTTGTGCTCGACTCAGGTGCACCAGTGTCCAAGTTCCTTCTGAACCAGAAGATAAAGCAGCTGGTTTCATTAGTGGGTCTTCTACCCTCAGGCTACTCCACCCACAGTCTGAGATGTGGTGCAGCCTCAGAGGCTGGAGCCAAGTCTTGGCAGGGGTGGGAAGTGTCAGCCCTGGGGGGCTGGAGATCCGATTCTTATAAGGGATATATTAGAGATAGGAGTCACGAATTCAACTTTTCTAGCAGGTTAGCATCCCACAAATAGTTAGAAATCTCACAATACATAATACTACTACAACTCCATGGAATACAATCTAATTACATTAGATTCTTGGCATGTCATCCATGTAGTATGTGCTTTAATAATGTTAATTGTCATTATTATGTAAATGTTATAATTATGTATTCTCCAGTTAAGTAATTTGTTAGATTAAGTTGTACGCCTAACACCAGGGTGTTCATTGTATCCCTGGGAGTTATGGCATAGATTTATTATCATCAATAAATCTTACCTCCAATTTCTACATCTTGTCCTGCGTTATCTAAGCGGAGATTATCATTTTTCATTGATAATGTGTGTTAGATTTTAAGGTACAAGCATGCTACATGTCACTTATCACAGTTAGTTAAGTGTCAACTCACTAGGGAGCACTGAGCAGTGCTCCACCAGCATATGACTACCCCCTTGGGGTGTCTTATGCTCTGGTCAGCCTTTCTATGTATTCATTCAGGTGGCAGCTCCCTGGCTGCAAATACATTAATTTTCCCACCATCCCACCCAAAAAGACAGGTTCTGGGCTTTAGAAAGAACCAGGGCAAGTGATATGCATGTCATCCATGTAGTATGTGCTTTAATAATGTTAATTGTCATGATTATGTAAATGTTATAATTATGTATTCTCCAGTTAAGTAATTTGTTAGATTAAGTTGTACGCCTAACACCAGGGTGTTCATTGTATCCCTGGGAGTTATGGCATAGATTTATTATCATCAATAAATCTTACCTCCAATTTCTACATCTTGTCCCGCGTTATCTAATGCAGTATAAGCTGTCAGGTTCTCAGTCAGTTAATGCAGTATAAGCTGTCAGGTTCTCAGTCAGTTAATGCAGTATAAGCTGTCAGGTTCTCAGTCAGTTAATGCAGTATAAATTCATAGTCACGTGATGGAGCGGAAGATTTCATACCTGTAAGATTCTCCGGCAAGCTGATAAATAATCCTCCTAACAGGAAGCCCAGCATTGGTCCAAGAGGAGACATACTCTTTATAACACCTGGTGATAGAAATTGAAAATAATACTTTGTAATATTGAATACACACTGTCTTTAATTATAACAATTAAGTATTGCGCTCACACCAAATCCAAATCACTCCTGTGTTCCATCGTGCCCCATCGATAGCAAACATTAAATAAGCAGGTATTTGAATGAGATCACTGGTCTGTTATGCAAAGTTTGTTTGGATGATATGGATTTTAGAGGAAGACTCCTTTACTTTCAAAGGGCACAGAAACTTATGTTGGAGAAATATGATGGGTAACATTTGGTCACAAAGTTTAGGGTATAAACATTTATATTATGTAATGAAAAAGTGTTTGGATGGATGGATGGATGGACGGACGGACGGATGGATAGATAGATATGTAAACTTACCCAAATAGAAGGCTGTTTCAGCAGTAGAGCAAGCATCATCCACATAGGTTGTGCTAAGAGGCCCATGACATGAGTTTGTACATCCCATCAAAATAGAGCCAAATGCAAACAGAATCAGCGCCCCCTTTTGGTAGAGACCATCACTATCAACCGTGGAACAGGACATCTCACTGACCTCCGTGGATGAATTTACATCAGACATTTGACAAATATACTTCTGATCAGCTGTAGTATTTTGTGTCACAATTTCCATTCCATCGCCTACATCGAACATAAAGTGTGGGAGGAGGTAGACAAAGCCCCCTAACCCACCAATAATGCCTGCTAGTGCTAGGACTCTTGGGCGATAAGATGTGTGAGCAAAGTGACTGACAAGCAGAGCAGTGCACAGGTAGGCCAACTCCCTGATGCTGAGCAGCATCCCAGACTGGGAAGAGGTCAGACCAAAGCGTTTCTCAATGGTAGTAATGATAGCTAATAGGTACATCTCCATCATTACATAAGACAGGGTGAAGTACGAAAACACCCCAACAAAGACTTTGATAGTTGCATATTTCTCTAGCCACATTGGCTGTATGCACATAAAGCCACACTTTGCACGTGTTTCCATGTTGCCTTCTCTGGGATCTCCCATTAGGAATAATTCATCATCCATACGAGAGATGTCATCTGAGATTTCCCGCGACAAGGCACTCCTGAAATAAAATAGAAGATTTGCCTTAAGATTTGGATTGCAAGGTTTGGATTACACGTGAAAAGGGTCATGTCTGTGATGTATCCTGTATGCATGGTAATAGCAAATAGTGTAAAGATTGATAACATTTCCTTCATATAGACAATTATGTGCCACCTTAATGACACCATTTAAAGTATACTATTTCTTAAATATTGGGTATTAGACTGAAATTGATCCCCTGGAAGTAAATGTAGTTCATTTGTATTTTTATACAGGTATCATATGTAATCGTGGCCGATTGACAAAGGCGATAACAGTTGATAAAGGCGTCCGGTATATTGACTTTGTATGCTAATATATTTGCATACTTTGGACAGAACAATATACAAAGATAACACAGTGGGTCCATGTCCTTAATATGTACCAACTTCACATCATTATTCCACATTAATTAATACAAAATACAAACCCAGTAGAAATCGGTTACACTTTAATGTAGGTTGACTAATGCACATAGAAGAAACTAAAGCTACATTACCTTGGCCATTATAGGCAACATAAGGGTCCTTGAAGTTTAACTTGAGTCTATAAAAAGAAACATATAATGAGAAAGTGGGGCATGTTGTTTTATCCATTGCAACGTACATTCACTTTATAGCATATTTACATCTGCCATTAAGGATTTAAAGTCTGTTGAAGTATCATACAAGGCTTAATATGTACAAACCTTATCATTCACTCTCGTACACCCCTTATGAACACAGGTGTCTGTTGTCCTAAATGCATGTATCAACATATTGACACACAGTTCGTCAGGTGACTGATATATGTTGTGTATAATTCATGTTTTTTATCTTGTCCCAAATGAGCCTGCCCATTGAAGTTATTAGTTAGTTATGGCTTTTGTGCAGGCACAAATTTATACACACACACACACACCACTCACACACAGTGGAGTATATATAAATATAATATAAATAAATGTATATATATATATATTCTTCAATTGTCAATCTTCATACTATGCTACTTCCAATGTTTCTTCCAATATATTTCCCCTCCATATATTATTGTGCCATTTGAAAGTGTATGAGTCTTCTGCTAAAATCCAAATCATCCATTGGACACTTAGTCAACAAACTTTGTTTAGCTGCTCTAGTGTGAACATCTGCTAAATTTAAAAAGTTAAACTGTGTTCACTATAGGAAACCTTAAGATTGGTACAATGGAGCAATTTGCCTTACAGAGGCCTGTTTGTCCATTAGTGTTTGTCCATTGGTACAGGTCTAACACCCTGACAGGCCATAGTAGAGGTCACATGATTGTATAAATGTGGCCACCTGGTGGACAAAAGAGTACAGGCAGTACTTGGCACTTTCAACAAAACACAATAACCATAGTCAGTGTACTTTGGTTGATTATTGTGATATAGCTTGCTTGTATCACAGTTTCTTAGCCACATATCATTTAAGCATACCCAAAACCTTTGTAAGATTACATGTGACCTCTGTGATTCTATTAATGCATTAAGTCAGTTCTACTTATTAATCAGGTAGATTAGTCCAAAATTTGGCATAGTTGTACATTGAATCATTCTAAATCATTCTGGATATGGAACCTCTTTGGTAGCACCCCCTGGTGGCTATGGGCATCACCTGTAGTTTTACACTATTCCAATCTGAAGTACGCTCAGAACAAAAAATCATAATATTCACATTTGAGATATTTTCATTCTGATTAAGAAGAAACAATTCCCTAACAATCACTTAATGACATCAGAGACTTCTCATACATATTTGATCTTTCAATTTAAATATTTTCACCAAAAGATGAAATTGATATCAATGTTTTTTTGGAAATATTGAAATTAGGGATATAAAATAATGGTTATATGATTTTCTGCTCATTAGATTAAATATAATGAATATATTATGGAATCAAGGTGTTTAATCAGAATGTGAATTAGATTAATAGAAAAAAAGCTACGAATTTTACAATGACTATATGTTTTCTCTTTTGTATTTTATCATGTATCCATATTTAACCATGTGTAAAATATAAAATGTAACCTCACAAATACTAATTGTATTGATGTTTTCAGGTTTTGGGGTTGATAGATTACACATAATAACATAATAATAATAATAATGATTTATATTATTCAAATGCGTCCTTGCTGCTCAGCAGGTAAATACAGGTGGGTCAAATCTTTTGAATGTTGGGAACAGGATTACATTGAAAACTTAACTGTCCACATTATTATTGATATTTCACATTGAAACTATAAATAACAATTCTCTTTTTTTAGAGCACAATGTGAGGGAGACCCAATTCTATTCACCAAAACTTTACATAGACTAATTCCATGTTTCTTTGCTTTGGATCATACAAATTATGCAAGATGGTCGCCTGTGCCTATTGGGGACCTCTCAATCATGAAAAGTATTTAAATCCATAGAATATTCTTAGAAGGTCATTTTATGAGACTTGCTGTTTATTCTCTGTATGTGACCAAGGTGTATTGCATGTATTTCATGTGATCAAGGCCATTAACAGAACAACAAAAAGAAGTAATATGCCCAATTTTCAGAAGAAAGAAACCTCAAAGAAAACTCAACTAAAAACAACCTTTAACCCATTTTTAGGCTACAAAAGACACTTAAATCTAAATCACACGTCACCGTATCAATGTTGAACCCACATGTTGATTCCACAGAGGTATACATAATTGGGGCTTACATAGTGCATTTTCAACTTCAATATCTGTAATCTTTTTTGTGATGAACCCAATCTCACCTTCAGACAGTGAAACACTTAGACATGTTTAGGATAGGTGTATCCCTGATAGTCTAAAATCTTCCACAAGGAAAAATAGAGGAAAAGGAGAGAGGCCTTCATCCAAAATGCCATAGAATTGGTCAAAATCCCTTTTCGTTAATGCAAATATAGTGGAGCTGTTTAAATTCTTGGCACATTTTCTATTGATAAAATTGAACCAGATAAAGAGGTTTAAATCACTGATGGCATTAATGTTCTCTGAACCAAAACGGTAGGAGATAATAATTGGTATGACTACACTATGTTACCATCGTCTAATTATAATTACTTCAAGGTCTAATCATCCACCTTGATCAGAGCAGTAGATACAGATGTCTCTGTGCTAACAACAGCATATGCAGAGAGAATAGGAGTAGATGTGATCTGGGTGGGATTTGGGGAAAATCGAAATTTTAGATTTTGTCTGGAGATGATACATAGTAAAAATAATGTCAGCTGTCCAGGCAGGCATATACCTGTGATGTTTAAGCTTCTTATTACAAATAATTCCATGGAATATGGTCATCAGTAAGTCTAATTTAGATGATGTATTGTACTATTCTAAGACTATGGTGTGCATATCATTCCCATGGGCCTCGATGCAGTTGGTTAGAGCATCAGCCTATTAGCACCAGTTCCTGTGGTGATCCAAAGGTTGTGGGTTCGATCATCGGCCATGCCGAGATTGATTTCCTGATAAAATTTCACATATGAGCTGAGGCCAGTGCTTAAAGGGTTAACTACTTGTTCTTGTAAATCTGTTACTGGGTGGGTTGTCATGTCAATTTGTTTGTGTGGGGTTTTGCATCACTTTCAACATTCCAGTCATTTCGTGATGAGACCTACTTGTAGCAGATATAGTGCTGCCTCACTGAATTGTCATGTCGCAGGTCATGTCGCAGGTCCATGACATGCGATATGACAATTAAGTGAGGCAGCACTATATCTGCTGCAAGCATATGCAGATGTAAAAAGCAGATGCAGATGTAAAATGTTAAACCCCAAACAAACAAATAAACAAACATTTCATTCTTGAAATCCAAATAAACCCGAAAACAGCAATGCAGTTAAAATATGTGACAAGTTACATTTTATATGCTACACATGGTTTAATATGGATACAGCACAAGTGAAACAAACAACCCACCTGGGCGAGATAGAGACAATTATCTAAATTAGAGACAGCTAAATACAGGCGAACAGCTATGCAAATGAGATGCCTGTCGAAATGAAAGATGGTTACATAAATGAGTGACAGCTACATAAGTGATAGATAGCTGCATAATTTACATAGCTACACTAAGCTGCACAAGTGAGACAGCCATGTCTTACATAAGTGAGAGACAGCTACATAAGTGAGAGACAGCTTCAACAGAGAGATATTTGCACAATTGAGGCATACATTATAGACACAGACAAAAAATATGGAATGAAGATATCATGTTTTTTTTATTTAATTCAGAGTACAGTGATATCACCACATAGTCCTTTATGTGCAAATAAGTCAAGATGTGTAGTATCTCGTTGCCATCAACGACATAATGCGTGAGGTCATATACCTTATGACCCTTTTACCAAGTAACACTTACAGTTAATGAGTCAGTGAGTCAGTTAGATGGTGGGTTTTATTGATTTTTCACTCTTTAGAATCCAGGATCATGCTGTTACAACATTTATCAACATAGAATTCCCTATCAGTACCTAATTTCTTCTGGCCGTTTTCAAATAGACCTTATATATCATAAAATACCTAATGATAGTTGTTTCTAATGTGATGGTATTCAAATTGGACAAAATGAGATATGAGCACTGTAGATATGTTGTATTTGGGAACAATAGCTGACCTTGACCTAAACATGACCTGACTGCAACCAATCCATTCATAGATAGTAAAATTAGCCCATTTCATGGAAACATCCTTCGACATTGCTATAGTCGCAAGTTACCAAATAAGTGATTGATTAATTTTTTAATTTATATACATTGATTGGTGGTGTTGATATGATGGTGTTCACATGAACAAACTTGCAAAATAATTTGAATCAATGAACAAAATTCAAGAGACATACATTTGACTCCCATGCCAAATAGAATATTTGCTGATAAAGTAGTACCTATAAAAATGACGCATTTAATCAAGTCATGCATCTGAGAAATATATATTTAGTTCTACTGTTGACATCATTGTCTAATCTTGATCTCTCTTGTGAGTCATTAAACGGCTAAATTAATCATTAACCTATTCATAATCTAATATATCAAAAGTCTGCATGGTGACCAGGTGTATGTATTTTTCTCATCTTTTTGTCCACATGTGCAATAACCTTGCACAGGTACGAAATGCTCATTTATTTGAAACACAGAAGTTTGGCTGATAAAATTTCTCATTTCCTTCAGTTCCTTCTGCAGATTTTTGATAGCCACTGGCATCTCCCTATAATCTGGAGGGGAAAATATGTTTTCTTTATTTCATTGACAATATCAGACACCTTGGTTAATAGCACATCATACACCAGCCACATCTCCCTGGAGATCCAATGGTCGGCCCTTCTTAAGCTTGGGTGATGGGTTTAGCTTGAGTGATGGGTTCTTGCGCATCTTTAGCATGTTCATCTTGGAGCTTGTGTTATGGCATCTTGACAAATTTCTGTTCACTATCGCCCGTCTCCCTTTCAATTAATTATTAGATATTTTTCTTGAATTCTTATTGACTTCAACATAATCAAATACATTTGATCATAATGTCCACTTTATCATGTTGTAAATTAATATGACATTGGGTAAATATTGCACACCTTAACCTCATACTGGAATTTCTTACCCTCATACTTATGAATCATATCTGAATCATATCTGCAATGTTGATGGCACAAACATGTGCATGTAGAGAACATAGTTCAAACTGGAACTCTCCTATGACCTTTGCCTGGTCGGAGACATGACAATGTTCTGTTAGACACAATGTTCATCCATTCCTTCACAATTATGACGTTTATTGTTTTCTATTCAAATATAATATAAACTTTGTCGATTGCTTTTATTTTTTACATTATATTAAATTCATACCAAGTAGTAAAAGATCGCCATCTGGTAATGTGATATTATACATTGATTGATTCATTTACCCAAGAGTCTGATATTTATGATAATAGCAGGCAATCCTTGCATGTATTACATGTTATATAAATGGTTTCCAGGGACAGCTGCTATTTAAATTAATTATTCGGGAAAATGGTGTATATTAGGTGGTAAAAATGAAACTAAGATTGTAAATAACTACCGGTAGCTATCAAATATTAATTGATGGTTTTAACATAATCCGTGTGTTTATCTAATAACAATTCAACATTATTTTTCATTACCATGTCGTTAGCCTCTCACAAACATCTGCTCTTTAAAGTGTCATGCACAGAGAGAACCAGTTCTCCTTGGAATTCTTTCGGGGATCTGCAGGTGAGCGTAGAGTACAGCTCTGATGGGTCGAAGTGGAACTCTAAGGCCTCAACCTGACTGTGGAGTGCTTCAGTCATCCCAAGAAGATTACAATCACACCTCCACGGATTCCCGCTTAATTGCACTCGAAAGTCATAGGGAAGCACATACGATAAATCAATACTCGTCAGATAATTATCGCGCAGGTCAATTCTTCTCATTTGAAACATGTAATGAGATAAAGCTAATATTCCACCTTCAAAATAACTTAGCTTATTTCCCCTCAAAATGAGATCTGTCATGTTCATGAACTTTCCAAAAAATGGTAGGAGTTGGGACTCTGTAAGATTTTCTATTTTATTATTACTGAGGTCAAGAGTTTCAAGTTTACTGCAGCGCCCAAGCCAATATTTGATGTCACCTGAAATATGGCTGATATCATTGCCAGCGAGCGAGACGTGAGTGAGTTCCGGGGCATCATATGGGAAGAAGTTGAACCAATCACTGCTGTCATTGATGCCACATCTAATGAACGCCAGGCTCTGGAGTGTAGCAGGAACCTCCTGCAAGGCATCAATGGTATCATACTTTACAGCAACATCAGGACTATCAACAATTGACAGCGATCTCAAATTGGGATTATTCCAACCACCATATCGTCTCCAACCCAAATCTCCGAAGGAAATTGAGAGAACTTCAAGTTTGGGCAATCTGTCAAAGATGTAAGGCTCGACGTCCAATAAATGATTGCCTTCCAAATATAATTCTTCTAAATTGGGCAGGATATATTTCACAGAAAATAGCATTTTATTATAGCTCAAATCCAATACTCTCAATGCTTCAGCTCCAGGAAGTGCGATGCCAGAACTACCATATCTGAGTTTGTTGTGACTTAAGTTCAATCTCTCCAGAGTTGACTTGAGACCACCCAAGAAATCTTCCTCGAATTCCTCTATTTGATTGTTGTCTATTATAAGTCTTTTAATTGAAATGTTTTGATAGCCGGTAAAATCACGTTTTTTGATGATTGTTATGTTATTGTGGGATAGTTTGAGAGTGTGAATGTCAACTTGTAATGCATTGGATGTCAGCTGAGGGATGGACGTCAGCTGCAGGTAGCTGCAGTCAACCTGGGGACGGTCTGGATCTCGGCATATACAACCAGATGGCAGCACTTGGTCACACTGGAACACGTGTGGTACGGCATACAATGCCTGCAGCCACCACAGTAAAACTGCCCTGAAATTTAAGACACAACATGATCACACTGGTACACACACCAGGATACTTCTGTCATTTATGTTACTGAATGAATGGCTTCCATACTCCAATTCCATTCTTGACAACATTTTCCAGTTAACTCGTTCATTGAAATAATCAGAAAGTAAATACAAAACGATTGAATTAATCAGCAATAGCCCAGAGAAGTGGGAAAAAAAGAAAAATCTCATAAACATAGTATATAGCAAAAAAAATCTCATTATGGTCACATTGTGACGAATGTCGCCCATCTGCCGAGCTGCGGCGACTATTTCTGCTCTGCTATGCTGAATGCTAACGACATCGCAGCTGGCATTGGAATATTACTGAAGGATCTTTCACGAGAATTAAATATATATATGAAAGTTTCAATGTGTTTGTAACATTTCAACTATGATATATTCATATTATCGGTACTCACAGACGCCAGGTTGTCTTCCATGAAGTCATTATGTGTCAGAATCAACACTTTGCAATGTTTAGTACAATGCACTAATATGAAACAGGTCATGTTAAACACAGGACATCGCAGTGCAATTATGTGTCCTATTTTGCCCAAATCATCAATTAGTTAATGAGACAAATATAGGTCGCGTAAATATATGATCCAAATCTACATTGAAAGTTGACTTTCCTTTACAATAAGGATGATGGGCCGATATCGAGCCCAATGTGGAACTGAGCGCATTGATGATCTCCATTAGATAAATGGTCTGCTGCAAACAACGCATTAATGATGCGTTATTCTTGTGCAAAATTTAATGTTCCTTGCTGATTTACATGGGTCAGTTTGTTTGTTTGTTTGATTGGGGTTTTACATCACTTTCAACATTATTTCAGTTATTTCGTGATGAGACCTACTTGTAGCAGATATAGTGCTGCCTTACTGAATTGTCATGTCGCAGGTCCTTGACATGACAACCCTCCCGGTCACAGATTTACAAGGACAACGGGTAAACCATTTGGCACGGAAATTATCAAAGGGTTAACTTGTGAAATTGTGTGTCAAATTGTGTCATGAGTTAAATCTCGGCATGGCCGTGGATCGAGCCCAAGACCTTTGGATCACCACAGAGGAGCTGGTGTTAATAAGCTGGCGCTCTAACCAACTGTGTCACAGCCTGTGGCTACATGGGATCAGTTTGGTTTTACGTGTAGAAGGGCTTGCATGAGTTTGTGGTTGAGTTATCCGTTTCCTGGACCTGAGGAATCTTACCCCTATATCACCTAATACTTCTGTCGCACCAGGGTTGCGACCGCATTGCAATGATAAGCACCGTCAAGCAGAGCAAGGTCTCGTAGCACGCACGGGAGAATACTCCAAGATACGCCTGGCTCGCTGGGGGTCCGCAGAGGACGTCCGCTGTGCTCAGTTCTGTTTGGATTTTATGTCAGGTACTTGACACAAGTTAAAATCAATATGTCTCTAAGAGAATTTATACATAACTCATAAGACCATTCACTAGTTTTTATTTCTGAATTTCGCCTTTTCCTCCACTCGACCTTTTCGTCTGACACACTACAACTCCCTTTATGATGGAAATAAACCGCGAAGGAATACAACATATATTGCCACTTCCAACATTTACCTTCGCAGTTCCCTAAACGATATCTCTCCTTTCTGTTAACTCCACAGCTTCACTGCATTTCCGTTGGACATACCACTAGTCACGTCAATATATACACAATTCAAATGATAAAAATGCACACAATACAACAACATTGCAAAAGACCATAAAGAATCTGAAAAGCTAAGATAGTGTCGAAATTGTGTGATCGATGCAATGTCAATTCACCTTTCTCTCATATACAACTAAAGGGATGAAAGCTTAAATCACAACCTTGGATGAGATCATTTTTATTCCATGCATAAAGTTATTAATTTTACTTTCATGACCTTGAAGTGTTGATATTTCTGATCTGTGCCAACCAATCCTTAAATTCAATGTTTCAAACCCTTACCTAGCCTTACCTTTAATTAATAATTCTGTCAAAATCTGAGATCACTTTTTATAAAAATCAAAAAGCCTGTGATCCAGCTGAGGCAATCATGGAAATCAATAGTGTCCTATGCTCACTGGGGTGTGACAAAGACTTGTAGTTCTTTGCAAATAGTATGAGCAATTAAACAACAGGGAGCTCAAAATTTGTAAATTTCCCACAGAATGATATTATTTACAGGGTGTTCCACCACTCAACGTTTTTTCATCTCTCTTGGAACACAATTTTCACATCCATGAAAGAAATATTTAAAAAACATAAGGTAGAGTCTACACTTATTCTTTGCTGTCTCAGCACTGTATGGATCATTTCCTTTAAATTTTAGAATTTACATGAAAATTTTCAATCTAATTTGAAAGATCAGATTGACAGAAATGTGGTGCAAAAGAGTTCATGCCCTAGGTTTATATATATATATATATAATAATACTATATATAGCTCAGATCAAACCTATTCTTATCAGTCGGTATGCAGGCAGCTCATGGTGTGGAAGCTAAAGGGCATTTATGATTTAACAGGCCAAACCCAGCTCCGTTAACTTCTTTAGAAATAAATTCTCTCATAACTTTTTTAATTTTGGTCTGATATATGTCATAATAAGTCTATGATCTCTTATGATGTTTGGTATAATAAGGAGTATTGACAGAAAGTGACCAATGCCAATATGGGCAAAATCACGGTGGCAAAATAGTTTGATGGCAAAATGTATTGGCATACGCTTATTAGCCCCGGTTCCTCTTTGGTGATCCAGCCGTGCCAGCATCTATTTCATGTTATAATTTCTCACATAAGCTGAGGCCCATGCCCGATTGGTTAACCTGATGTCCATGTCAATCTGTGACTGGGTGGGTTGCTGATGATGAAGATTTTTAACAGCAACTTTGGTTTACAGTAACCATTGCTGTAAAATATTACATATATCTTGGTTTTATTTAGCATTGATTAACAGAGCATCCATTTGAGCAAATCTCCCGAGAAATCTCAAGAGAAATTTCTTGTTTTTGAAAGATCGCTTTCAAGTTCACATTTCCATCAATTTTTAACATTTTCAGGATATTTTGAGTTAATTCAAATCATATAGCTGGGAATAGGATACTGAGGAAATTGTTTTGTGTGTTAAAGGATTAATGAACACAACAAATATAATATTTTAATGATAAAATGAGTCCAGTATTTTATGGTCAATTAATATAACATTAGATCATCTGTTAATGAAGTAGACTGGTAAAGGCGACTCTGGATTTTCAACACTGGTGTTGTTTTCCTCTGGCCTGCATGTCTTATTCGTGTTTTCATTATCAATATCACTGTATCGCTTATGTTTCCACAGTGTAAGGGCTACCGCAATGTAGAAAATTTCAGCGATACTTTTGAGCAGGGCTGTCACCCCATGCAGCTCATAACGTAAACTGTCATTGTTGTAAAGCAGACATGCGCCGTCCGCACCGCCGCTGTTCTGCCACAGGATGCACGTGGAATCTATGAGTGATCCATATATAACCGGGCCTGGGATAAAACCTGAAAACAAATTCCACGTTAATCTTGGTTATTGCTATTTTTAGAAACTTGTGACAAAGCATCAATCACATGGAACAAAACTATACATCATTGGAAATGGGAGGCGTTGAACATGAAATGGACAACAAAAGACTTCCTATTGCAGTAGACATATATCGTCACTTTTATCAAACATAGATCGGTTTACTATGTCACAGATTATAGATTATTGAAACAGGCATATAATTATTTCTTGAACTAAAATGAAATTGTGCTTTGAAAAAATGTATGTACATATTACATGAAGAAAGGTAATAAATGTGAAAATATGAAGCAATTATATTTTATTATGTAACAGAAGCATATGTACTTCATACGATGACCAACTTACTTGCCAAGGCCACTGCGGTACCGTAGAATCCCACCGCCAGGGAGCGGTCCTCCTTCATCACAATTCTGAAAAGCACAATTGTTTGTTGTGTGTCACTTTGGGCAGAGAAGCCTGATCAGTGGCGGATCCAGGAGGGGGCTTTGGGGGCTGAAGCCCCCCGGGTCTGTGGTTAGGGGGCTTTTGGGAACTTTAGCACATTTGAGCCCCCCGGGGTAAAGAATCCTGGATCCGCACCTGCTGATCCTATGTCAGATGGAACAGAGTTTAATTTGACGATTAAATCTTTTATAAAAGATACACACCTTAACTGGATGGTGACTCCTGGAATTGTTGCCATCAAACCGAAACAAGCGCCCATGCCGAGGAGTATCATGTAGATGACAATATTCCAGCAATCAGATGAACACATTTCTCGTTGCGCAATGGCTTCACCGGCGATACATCTGCAGGAATAATATGTCTACAAGAAGGAACACAGCACATGGGCCATTAAGGAGGAGGATCATTGCTCATACATTAATCATTCTTCTGATTGTGATCTTCATTGTTACTCTAATATGAGTTTTGAAAAAAATGTTTGATGGTGATTAATTTGTTGAAACCACGCCGATGCCCTATCTGGGCTGCTCCGAACCACTTTCTTCATGTTCTTGGGGAATCATGATTTATAACTAACATATCGTCTTCTTGAGTTGAATAATTGATTAGGTAAAAATATTCATACTGTGGCCATACTGCGTGTTTGTGAAGTCTCTGTATACACAGAGTTGCGAACAGTGAGTTTCATTTTCAATTTTTCTATCAAAATGAAACATAATTGAAATCAATGATTTTTTTGTGTCGGGAGGAATCAATGGTTACATAGTTTTAAGGGTGGTAAGTGGCTATATAGTGCTGAGGGAAATCCATGGCTATATGGTGTCGGCATACAGATGGCTACCGACCTTGTTCTCATGCTGCTGGGTGCATCCTGCTTGGCAGGCAGATAGATAGGTCACTCCATCGCTTCCACACACTGGCTGGAACACTTCCCTGGAACACCCACAACCCAACACATCCGCACAAGAGCCTCTGTCAATGGTGCTATTCACAATGTCACTTGCAGAGGTGTCAGAGACAGTTTGAACATTTGAACGGTTACTGCAAAATAATAATTTCTCTAACAAATCATAGTTGATATTATAGTCAATGCAAAAACTATGGTTTATGGATTGGTTGAATATATTTCAGCCTCAATTTTGATATGTTTATTTCTTTTGTAGCAAAATAAAGGAACTGATCTTAATGAGCTTGTGATTGAACCAATTGCGCTTTTATGTTTTTGTAATACTAGTATACCCGATTTTATGAGCTGACGTGAAATTAACACATATTGTGAGGAACAGCTACCCGTGTCCACTTCAGACTATTGTGGTGGAACATTTGGGGATATTTGTGTTATAATGATTTGTGTTATAATGATGCATACATTGATGCTTTATAAGACATAATAGTGAGATGTCTCACACATGAGCAAACATGATGATGTTTGGCATTTTATTTCTGAGATTGCAAATGTGTTTTGGGGAGTTCAAAGCAAAACGCGTCTGTTACAAAAGGATCATAATTGATAAGGTTTGTACATTTTATGTTTTCAGAATTGCCTCACCTCCTTTTTGTATTTACTTGGGCTTAATATAACTATACTAACCTGTTAACAATTCCTACAATGGGAATTTGATCACATCTTATTGACATCAAGAGAAGTATGCCAACAATAAAGACCGCATTGACAACTGCTACGAAGAGTGCAGCATGTTTTGTCCTCCACTGATACTTGGACACCATGACACCGCCCAGGAAGATACCAACGCCTGCGAATAATGTGGCCAACGAGCCTGGCAAATACCAAGTCAATCATATACACAGCAAATTTCAGCTGCCGTTTAATGTCTTAAATGTTGAACGATAAAAAAGTGCTAACTGACCTGTAAGAAGGTTGGCTTTTGAAGCAGACACAAAAAATTGTTTTTCTATGTATTTGGGCAAGAATGGGAATAATCCTGAGATAACAAAAGCGCTGAAACATCCTCCAATCACCAGCAACATATAGGCAGGGTTTTTCAGTAATCGTGAAATGGCTTTGAAAAATTCTGAGAAAAATAAATATTTGTTAAAATAGATATAAAACTGGATTATTCATTATTTACATGAACGTGTGTTTATTATTAATTATAACTTTGCAGTACAATCCATTAATGTCACTCCTGGAAGCCTGCAACAGAACTCAATGCCACACTCCTTTTGAAGGAATTTTACTTGTGGAACTTGATAATTTCAGACCAAGGCACTAGAATTAGAGACAAATATCTAACCACTCAGACATATCCCTCAACCAACAACCTATGGTTATGTAAAATTATTGATAATAATAAAACAAAAAATATAAAGGCTTGGCATCTGATAATGATACATACCTTTTAACTCTGATATGAATACTGCTCTCTTTTCCTGTGGAAGAGATTTTTGGGATGATTTCCCTGGCTGATGCAAATATGATGGAAAGAACGGTACCACGAGAGAGGCGACGAGGAAGATAGTGGGAAGGACGATGTAGCCCAGCCACCAGGCTCCCACCCAGCGGGGGTCAGAAGACGCGTAGCCCGAGTCTGCTCAACACAAAACCATCTCATTATCAACACAGCTTCATCAGTTAAACATTCTCTTTTTGCATTGAACATTTGCAGGTCAGGCATTGGTCAGATTAAATCTGGCTTTGATAATGACAGATAAAGATAGATAGATGTACCTTGCAGATCATCATGTAAACTTAAAAAGGCGCCGCCAAATATAAATGCAACCATCGGTCCAAAAGGGTACATGCTCTTAATTATGCCTGCAAATCAAGATAACACAATCTATTATGTAGAATTTATATTCTATTAAAATTCCATTATGTGTTCGACCATATAGACAACGATTTTGCCAGCCAAAACAAGTTATCTGTGTGCCTGTGAATGCATTAATCTAGACAATTTAATCTAATCAATAATAGAGTAAAAGTTATGTCGACGGTTCCCAAGGTGACCCGGGCAAAGCCAGAAAGTGACAGTTAAATGAGGGAAAATTTCAGAAAGGCTTGCCACTTTGAGCATTACAATATGTGAATGAATAGAAAGGTGGTACCTAAGTAGAGGGCGCTGTCAGTTGGGGTAGTAGCATCGTCCACATAAGTAGTACTGAGCACCCCGTATGAAGAACTGGAGCAGCCCATCAGCACTGAGCCAATGGCAAATATGACTAGTGCTCCCCTCTGGTGGGAATATCCAGCGCCCTCATAGGGTCCCGGAAATATCTCTGATGAACCATTTGAACTTGTTAAACATAATGATGCACGAGCTTTGGATGTGACGTTATAACTCTCTCCACCATTGAGGGCCACCTTGTCGTATGCAATGTGCGGTAATAAGTAAGTATATCCTCCAATAGCGCCGGTTATACCAGTAAATGCCAGAAACCTGGGTCTGTGACAGTCTCTGGCAAAGTGGCTGACAAGCAGAGCCGTGCAGAGAAAGGCTATTTCCCTGACGCTCAGCAGGAGTCCCGACTGGGAGGAGGAGAGCCCAAAGCGTCTCTCTATGGTGGTGATGATGGCCACTACGTAGTAATCTAGGCTGAGGTAGGACAAGGTGAAGCAGGAGAACACGCCCACGAAGCTTTTAATGTGAGCATGTTTCTGAAGGCAGGGATGAGTGAGGCAGAGGAAACCACAGCGGTGCTCCGGGTCCTGCGGGTCCTCCTCTACCAGGCCCTCGGTATCGTCTGCAGACATCCCCACGCCCACAACACCCTCTGAAATACACAACCCAGGGACAACTTAAACATAGGGGAAAACGTTGCATCGAGTTTATTGTGGAAAATAGCTCGATCATACGGTGTTGCTTTTTATATAAATTTTAAAAAGTTGTCTTCCTCTCAGCAACAGCAAATTAGATTTTTCCCCGAAATTAAGCATTCCCACACTAAAATCTTAAATACCAATTACGACTGACAATCATTAGCGTCATTTTCAATTTCAATTTTGGTTTACATTTAGGATCACACCAAATGGGTATTTGTATGCTCAGAGCGGAATAACATTGTATCGATCGATATTATATTTCCGATGACACCATTGGATACCATCAGAAAAATGACAGGGAGTAGAAGGATAATTGAGCTGCACCTGTCATGTCGCAGAATTCAATTAGTAATTGTTCACCTGTCACATCACAAGATGTATTTAGTGTTGTCACTGGAAGCAAATTCTCGCATGTCAAATATAAGCTTACCGTCTTCCTTCATCATGATCATTGATGCGTCCTCACGTCTCCTTCATATCAATGCTTTAATATTGCTGTACCATTCATGAAACAAGCTGAACATATATCCCACACTTAGCCCAGCCACTTTCCGGTCATTCCATCAACTTCTGCCTCTGAATGACTCAATGAATGGACGATTCACGGTAGAAGTAAAATATGGCGGTTGTTTGCTTGTCATGTGATTTAGTTTGGCCGTGGTGTTATGGCAGGTTACCTTCCCATGGTTGGCTGTATTTGTAGGTCAGGTGCACGGACTGATTGCTGCCCGCTGATCAACCCCTTTGAACATGATCGATTTATTAGTTACTTCAGCTCAACAGGTGGCTCGCATATTTCTCTTGTTATTTTGAATAGACTAGCTCTTACAGTTAATAGCTCTTACAGTTATATTCATATATATATATATATATATATATATATATATATATATATTGTTTGTTTCTTTGTTTGGGGTTCATGATGAGATAGGTGGCAGATATAGTTGGTTAGAGTGCCAGCTTATTAGCACCAGTTCCTCTGTGATCCAAAGGTCATGGGTTCGACCCCCGGCCGTGCTGAGATTGAATTCATGATACACTTTCACAATTGGAAGTTAACCCTTTGATAATTTCAGTGTCAAAGGGTAAACCCGTTGTCCTTGTAAATCTGTGACCGGGTGGGTTGTCATGTCAAGGACCTGCGACATGACAATTCAGTGAGGCAGCACTATATCTGCTACAAGTAGGTCCCATCACGAAATGACTGAAATAATGTTGACCGTGATGTAAAACCCAAACCAACAAACAAACAAACTCGCAGATCTGTTGATATGATTTGACCTTCTCTAATGGCTGGATTGCTCACTCAACATTTTGCCTGCATCCACATTTCAACATAGACTGTGTCTATTCAAGGTGTTATAACAATTCATCAACCCCAAACACATACCTGCAAACAATGCTCATTCTTAAATATATTACAATCCATGTATTCACATGTGCAAAAATCACCTCTTGGAACTGGTGTCAACGCCTCCAAAATAGTTCTCTAGTCTCACAGTTGTTTAAACACTATTAGCAATATAGAATTAGAATTTCTATATTTAAAAAAACCAAATATTGCACTCATTATTTTTATTGTCATATAAACCGCGATTGGAGAAATACGTGTAGTAATAATGCTCAGAAATGTGTTCAGTGATTTGCCCATTATTTTAGACATGTGAAAGTGATCACACACCCCACTAATCTGAGTACTAATTTCAGCAAGCGAGTGTTCTCAATAGGACGCCAACTCATATTTTTAATCTCTCCTGCTGTTACCCTGACTCGAGACTTGGGGAAAACACGAGGGGGTAAAATATCAGTAGTTAAATAAAGACTTTTACATATTCTTGATTCCAACTTTCTTTTTGATTATGCATTTCAAGATGAAGAAAGCAAATATGCTTAAAAGAGATTGTAACTGATTGTCTGTTAACATTTATAATGTCTTCAAGAACAGATTGTTAAAATTATAGAAATAAAGGTGTTTTGAAAAAGAAATGCAAAATAAAACATAAAAAGGTTTCAATATCCAACCATAGTATGTTACCATACGATGCTTAATATCATAATATATGTTACGTTATACCCTCCATAGCAGGACTTCTCTATCATATCAATCCCTGCCACCAAAGCTATAAATGTTCACACAGAATCAAGCGCAAGTCAGTCTTAGAAGGGCTATTACCACATCAGAAACCTAGCGGCTATCAGACAATGTCTAGACGAGAAGACAGTTGTAACATTAACCCATGCTTTTGTTACATATACCCTAGATTATGGAAATGGCCTTCTTGCATGTCTTCCTAGATCTGATATTAAGAAGCTACAATACCTTCAAAACTCTGCAGCCCATGTCGTAGGAAAGATCAGGAAATTTGATCGCAAATCAGGAAAATTGAGGGAGCTACACTGGCTCCCTGTTCACGCAAGGATAGATTTCAAAATCCTTCTCATGACTTGAAAGGCCCTGAATCACTGGGGGGATACTGGATTCGGTAACTGCAGTTACCGAATCAAAATGGCAGACCCTGCACCAGGTCAGAAATCTCAGCAGCTTGTTTTGAGGGGTATATTGCATACTGTGCCACTGTTCTGTGTTCCTTGTTAGAGATAAAAGCAATATAATAATATCTCCTGCAACAGGTAGGCAGGACAATGGCTTAAATGTCTGATTTGGGCCATGTTGTTTTGTCTTGAGATTCGGTAACTATGATCAGTGTATGTCTTAAGATTCGGTAACTGGGGTGTCATGATTTGGTAACTGTGTTGTGGGTCCTCACTTATTAGATGCTTATTGAATACAATCATCATTGCTTATCACTGAGAAGGACCTGATCTTAGAATATGGGCTTACTCCAAGTCTGAGCATCCCATTTTCTTGGATTGTTATTTTACTTTAAACACATAATTAAGCACTTTACTATCCCAAAATAATTTCAGGTTATGAGATCATATATAGATCTATCAATCAGCAGGTTCATGCATTCAGCATAATCGATATGCATGCCATTAAATTGTGGGGCAGAGAAGTGTACAACATATAACACATGGTTCACAAGTTTATTTTGTTTCATTTGACACATATTTCAGTAGCTGAAAACATGGATGCCAAAGAAACAAATTTAGTAAGTATTTGAGATAAATCTTGATAATTTAATCTATTGTTTCCTGTACCACACCATTTCAATTAAGTTGTATTTGAATGATCACTTGTTGTATGTTGTCACAAGCTTTAATGCTTTGATATTACCAGAGCACCATGGAATCTTTGCATCAAGTAGATGGTATGTATACATGTAGATACTCCTAGGATAGCCCCAGCTGGAGCTGTATGGGATTGATCAACTTGAGACTACATCTACATCTATAAGTTTACTCGGCAAAACCAAATGGCATCCCAACAAGAGAGCACGGTTGTACTAAGGGGTGCAGCTGGTACACACCAGCTGCTTGTTGCTAACCTTTATACTCTGACAAGGGAGTTTCTGAAGGATGCCGAGCTACCTGTTTCCAATGTAGTTAATTGAAGGGAAAGTTTATTCCAGTCAGTCACTGTCCTTGGAAAATAGCTGTATTTATAAGGGTCACAGCTTGTCACAATTTCGATATAGTGATTTCCATGTAGGAGCTGATTTCATTTTGACATGTTCTGGAAGTTAGTTTCAAAGCTATTTCAACATATATAGCCTTGTACAATAAAACTAGCCTCTATGTCCTTCACCTCCCTGCTAGTGAATCCCATTTTAGGTCTTCCGGGATTTTTGGTACAGTGCCTGTTTCTCTCTTCCAGTTGCCAGACACAAATCTAGCAGCTCCATCAGCAATGGACTGGATAACACATATGAAGTTCTCCTTTCTACCCTGCTGATCCATAAGATCAAGGACTTTCATTAATTTGTCAGTCAAAAATTTGCAAACTTCAGACTCTTTCAAATAATCCCCTGCTTAGGAATATACCTTTTGTCCTTTTTCTTTTTCAGGTGCATTATAATCAACAGTTTGTTCAGAACTAATAACTTCTCTTGATCTTTAGAATATTTTTTGTACCATTTGTTTAAATATATGGTTCACAGTTCTGCCCATATTTATTGATTATGACATTGACTGTTTGGCCAAAGTTAACAGATCTATATATTTTGGTTTAGTGGTTTCATCTAATTCTTCTTTCCGAATGCTAAAAGGCAAATTCTGGTGGCTGGATTTAGCATGGTTGAATATATTTAGTTCTATTTTACCAGTTTTAGTGCAATGGTAACACATAAAGGCTGATAAAGTGAGCATGTCATATTATAGTTACAGTTACAATGAACATTGCAACCTCTGGATTGCAACACATCATACATACCTGCAGTCATTATACAGAGCATATTGTTCTGGTAACTTTACTATTATTGTTTGCTTATAAGTACACATTAACATTGATATTTTGTTGGCATACACATATGGCAGTTACCAAATCATTCAACAGTTACCGAATCATCCACATGGAGAAGACTACAGTTACCGAATCATGCATGTACAGTTACCGAATCATGAGTGAAACTACATTCCCTCTTTTTCACATTACCTGTAAAGCTATGTGAATCATTTTGATCAAACTGTATTTATATACTATACTGAAGCACTTGGTCATGGTAGCAGTTATCAATAACCCCAGGAAAGATGAAATACAAGCTGCTGAGATTTCTCACCTGGTGCAGAGTCTGCCATTTTGATTCGGTAACTGCAGTTACCGAATCCAGTATCCCCCCAGTGTGAATGGTAAGGCGCTGCGTGATCTACTCCTAGTGAAACAGGGCGTTTTCATCTGTCAGCCCCATATTATGAAAACGCATCACTTCAGGGAGCACATCCTGAACACAGTTTATTATTATTATTATTATTATTATTATTATTATTATTATTATTATTATTATTATTATTATTATTATTATTATTATTATTACAAGTGAACCGACAATAATATGAAATGCAGAGGTCCAAATTAATATAAACCATAGTTTTGTCAAACATTGGAGTAAAAAGAAGATTTAACTTGGAATGGAGAAAGAAGTCTTGAAGTCGCAAACAAGGTAAACACAGTTGCGTGAAGCTACGTGATGCACAATCTAATTATTTCAACTGAATATTACAAAAACAAAACACCCCAGTTTCGTCAATAATTGGAGTAGGAAGATAATTTAATCTGGAGTGAAGTCGTCTTGACGTTTCGATCAAGGTAAACACAGCTGCGTGAGGCTACGAGATGCAAATTTCTTTCCACTGAATATCGTATATACAAATTACCACAGTTTCGCCAATAATTGGAGTAGAAAGATTATTTTCCTTGCTCTAAAACTGTATTGACGTTGGGGGCAAGACAAACATGGTGACGTTATACAGGAAAGTGTCATCATAGTGACGTCAGAGAAGAATATGTTGTCATAGTGACATCAGACAGGAAAGTGTCATCATAGTGGCGTCATGGTAACATCATAAATTATGTTAATATGATCATTTAGAATCTATGCTATTACCTTTGATAAAACTCCTCGCTCTGTTCTTCTTGAAATGCCTGTTTTTGCCAATTTTGGCTATTTTGACTAATAATAAAAGGAATGTATGCTATGTCCCTTCCACCTTTCCTAATATTTCACCTTTTTCTTTCAAATGAGCTCAAGATCAAGCCAATTGGTACAGCGGATTATTATCATCATTATACAGAAAAATCTGACTGTCAACTCAATTGTTTTGTGCTGGCAGTTGTATTGATTGTTAGGTATATGTTTCAGACACCTGGTCACAGTTTATGACCTTTTGTTGGTCAATTCAGATTTGATATTTTTGTGAGCAAGGCAAATATTTATGACTCGAAAATTTCTAAATTTTAAATGAGATAAAAAAACAGGGCAAGGACTGCAGAGGTAGTAATTGAATACTACCTGTGTGATGTAGAGTAGTTACGTTAAGCATATTGACACCCCTTAAGAAACATTTTCAAGACATTTATGAAAATATCTAATATTCCCGAATGTGTGCATTCATAAATGTTTCATCGATTTGTGATAGGAGGTGATGCCATAGACCTATAATTTGAAAAATATGATTAAACATACGCTTTCATTTCAGACATTCAAATAAGGATAATTGCTTGATAGCACATAACATGTAGAGAAATGAGCATGGTCACGTGAACGTCCCTCACGTGATATTTATTTGAGTGTGAGTGTTCATGTGGCGAGGCCTCGTACTGTGGCGCAGTTGGTTAGAGCGCCAGCTTATTAGCACAAGTTCCTCTGTGATGATCCAAAAGGTCGTGGGTTCGATCTGTGCCGAGATAGAATTCATGACACAATTTCACACATGAGCTGAGGCCCGTGCCAAAGGGTTAACTTGTTATCCTTGTAAATCTGTGACCGGGTGGGTTGTCATGTCAAGGATCTGCGACATGACAATTCAGAGAGGCAGCACTATATCTATGTAGGTCTCATCATGAAATGACTGAAATAATGGTGAAAGTGATGTAAAACCCCAAACAAATAAACAAATTCATGTGGCTTTTCTATTTGTGCCCATGGTGGCAAATACAGAACGTCCCCTCTTGTGATCTGAACTTGAGGTTCCAAACCAAAGTCACAAAGGATACTACCGTACAGCTGCCTGTTTAACACAGAATCATCAAACCTTTTTGATAAATATGTGAAAACATGCAGTTGGCAATTGTTATTTGTATCAGTTGACCTTGTTATTAACGCATAAAGGGTCTCATTTGGGGAGATTAATATTCAGGGGTGGGAGAGCTCTGAACCAATCTGTGCAGTAACTCTGAACCAATCTGGTTAAATCGCGTCATTCTGGTCGCTCACAACTGATCTGGGTGCTAAATGACGTCATTCTGGGCGCTCGCAACAATCTGAGCACTAAATCGCAGCCAATCAGAGTGGTATTTGACCGTTGTTTTATGGTGGACAATGGCGAGAATGAAAAAGTTGCGTTCTTTAATTTTTATATATCGACTATCATACCCATTTTAAAAAGAAAATAACATGCTCATCAGTTATATATATAACGACATGATAATCTAAAACTGATTTTTAACGAGATTTTTGCGTAATTGTAACACAGGAATGTGCCCCAGTATAAGATTGCATAACAAGGGGTAATTCCCGACTTGGGGGCACAAATATTACCGTAAACTCGTCATAAATTTATCATAAAATTTACACTATTAGTAACAAGACACTGTTACACACTCAACTGTAACGAAATTTGTTACATTTTGTGATGATTTTGATGCGATTTTGATGCCTTTTGTGACACATAAAAAAGTCGTTATGTAACAGAACCGCCCAGATTGGTTCAGAATTGGTTCAGAACAATGGTATGACGTCATACCGCCCAGATATGTTTCGAGCACCGACCAGATTGGTTCAGAGCTCTCCCACCCCTGATATTGGCAAGCTATTAATAGCACATTATTGATCTCATCCCATTTTATCCATTGGTTTTGCGATACCGTCAGTTATATTTTGTGAAGTAATAAAATTGAACCTTGTCGAGAGACCCATGTGTTAGAGGTAAAATACAAATTTTGCTACAATAAAATACACAATGGTAGTCTATAAAAATGTGAATAACAGAACAAAACATAAATGTTAATTTCCTTTTTCAGATTTTATAGAACTTTAATCTAAATGATAATATATAATTTTCCATATTTCAGTGAAATTTGACTTATAGACACGAGCGTTAATACATAAAAATGCTTAAGTGTACAATTTTATGAAAAATTAATTTCATGAGTGTGAAGATAAAAGCACGGTATAATTTCCTTTCTCGAGAAATAGTTTTGTTCCAAGTGCCCCCCAATATAAACCGGATGTTATTGTATAACTTCCTGCAATGTTCACAAAATATAATTGTAATTGTACACTCAGGCCAAATGACTGCTGTAACACTAGACAAAAAGCATCGCACAAAAAAACAAGAGCGCTAAAGCATAAAATCGATTGTCATATTATTATTTCAATTAATTAATTGCACACAAACACACTCTGCACAGTATTGGGCATATTATCAAAAGAACCTTCAGATATTGTTGCTAGTTTACATGATGTTAAATCATCAATCTAACTATTCTTGCTATTTTATTTCTTTTTATCTAATCAAATCCTTTCCTGGTAATTACATGTTTTGTCCCATTCTTGTAACTGTTCTTTGTATTCGTTATGCTTATCCCTGAATATATTTTTCATGATCATTTAAAGATCACAGTTTTACTGGAGCTTGCCATAATAATTAAAATCGAGCAGAATTGGAGGTGACAAGATTCATATCGAAAAAATATTGTGTAAATATTTGAATGGAGAATGTTTATGTCAAATATATTTGTTATAGTCTAAGCCCTTTATGAAAATAATTGTTCATATCCAAATAAACATATATTAAATATGGTTCACCTAAATTAAGCTCACCTCTTTTCACTGATAGTACTGAAAGTTGTTCAATCTTCTAACTGCCTCGGTCATCACTACCCTAGATTTGATATCATTCGAAATTTTGAAAAGAATGGCATGATAAGTAAATTTTGATTTTTTTGTTGTGAGGGCTGTGCTAGTTAAATGTTTGTTTCTTGTCTGCCGACCAACCCTTAAAGTGGTCAAATTGGAAAAAATATAAAATAATTATTTCTTTAGTTGTCCATCACCCTACCCTGAATTATGCTGGGTAAATAAAAAAACAAAACAAAAATCAGACACAGATATTCAATAATATTTTCCTGTAAACTGAAACATTTAATCAGAAATTAAAGTCAGTACTTAAGCACTAAAGCTGGTCCATTGTGTAGTCATAGAAAAATGGAAACGTGAGGATCTGGATGCAATGCTAGCGAGACAAAAGCTCCTCTGGATCTCTTTGGATTCATCACATCCTTAGTAATAAACATAAATAAATATTATGCAAAATATCACATGATTTTGAGATTTATATATTGCATATTCTTTGGAAAGAAGGTGTATTTTTAGGGGACCAATTCTATCTATTTTCCATTAGGCTCAGATTTCTTTCCATTTTTTAAAGATTTTTTGGAAACTATAATAGCTATCACTAAGTTGTCAAGGAGGCTGTCTTTTTGAAATGTTACAAATATTAGCCAATGAGAATTGAGATAAGACATTGGGGTCAAATTTAATATGAACATGCAATTTGATTGGTCCAAATTATCAAAAAAGCAATGATCAGCATAGCTCTAAGGCCATTTGCCTATGTTTTATGTTCTATATATATCAAATTTGATTGCAGAATCTGCTAGATTTATTCAAGAGCTTACAGGAAAAGGAATGATTTGGTTTTGTCATGGGTGAAAACATGAATTTCCTGGGTCTCAATAGAAGTATCAATATGGCTAAAAGACTTTACAAATTTTAATGAAAAGTTGATGGATTGTCAATATTTTATAAAATTTCAAGCTTGATAATTTTTCCAGCTTCGGAAACATGGGTTTTTCCAGGTCGCAAATTCCAAAATTAAATTCATGAGTTTTTCATGTTTCCCAGGTAGCACAAAGACCATAATAACAAAAAAAAACAACTTGGCTAGTAAAAGTGAAATCAGGATTGACACTGAAATATTTGACACTGAAATTTACCAGTTGTATATGATATGAATAAAAATGATGTTAAAAGGTAACTTTGTGTGTTAAAAAATTATAATTATTGAAGTTGTTTTAAAATAGTGTTTAGATGACCTACTATCAAGTGTGAAATCTGTATGTTCTTTGTGTGAAGCATATATTTCAAAACACACTGTCCACCAGAGGCACACGCAAACTACTAGTATTACCTCTGGCCAACCCAGATTAATATTCCTCCGGTACTACTTTTACTGGCCATGTGCTCAAGAACTGTCAGTGTGTTGTAAATGTGATTGACGTATTAACATCTCTTAATATCAAATATGAAGTTGCCTTGAGATGTATTTGAGTTCATTTGTTAACATTTGAACATTTTTTGTTGGTTATATTGACCAAAAGTATAAAAGATTAAAAGAATTCAAATTGTAACCAAAGCGGCCATTTTTGTTGTGGTTCTGCCTTATCACTACCCCAGGAAATGGCTCCTCCGGTTGAGAAAGTAGTTCCAAGTTTTATTTCTCATAATAGTTGTTTCTACATGCACAAACTTTTGTATTAAGGGTGAAATATATCATAATATACCAATCTGAGTCCAATTTAAGAAAAAAAGTAAGACGGACAATTACATAAAAATTGGTGGATGTGGTGAGCCAGCACCAAAAGGCACCTTGTACAGAGGTGATAGGTTCACCACGTTTCCCTCTGGTGGAGTTTGATTTCAAAATACTCTTTTCATATGGCTGGAAAGTTTGACATTGAAAACAAGATTGCAAATCAGATAAATATAAGAATTTTATTACAACTCTTTTACAACTAGATACCTTGTGATGAATGTCACAATTGGTAATGTAATAATCTGTGGTTTCAACAATAATAGTATACATGGCTAAAGCCAGGTTCTTCAATACTAAATACATTACACTGGTTGATATCTGACCTAACAACATAGGTCTTTTCCTCTGTGTTGCAGGCTGTTAAGTGCACTTACATTCTGCTTTCTCGTCTCATTCATTGACCCTGTCATATATCAAGACCCCTGCCCCATCCCCATGTCAGTGGCCTGAATACAGATAACATAATCCACGGTGTCCACCCATATTGCCATTTCATCCCATGGTGTTATTGGCTTCATTGTACATGGATGGGGACATACTTTGAGCTGCTGCTTAAATGCCTCAGAGGTTAGTTATAGCAATGATTCAAATGTTGGTCAATAGCAACAATTGAGACTATTGAGTTCTGTGCAAGTGATAAGGATCTGATTGCCCTACTCAGTAACAGTTGTCAGCAAGCCAAAATAATCACCCCCCCTCCAAAGCTAAAAGATCAAAGAATCATGAAGTTACCTTCCAGTGCCTCAACAAATGACAAATATTTATGACTGAAATGTATTGGTAAGACAGCTTTTGTTTCTCAATGTTATATTTACTTTATATCATATGATATGAACGGATATTTTTCCCATTTTTATTCATATTAAATATTTCCAAACTGTGAATAAAATGGTAATTTTTTTTTTTTTTTTCAAAGGTTTTCTACAAAAATATAATAACCTAATGTAATGCAAGCTTTTACTGTCAATGGGGATTTCTTCTTTCTGCATTATGAAGGCCATATCAGGTTTCTCCTCAGTTGCATTCAAATGATTGAGAAAAAAACATGTTTGGTCAAAAATAAACATTACTAATAAAGTCATACAAGATTGGCTTGACAATATTGTGCTGCATATTTGGTATGTGAGCTAAATTTGAAGTCATATCCGTGGAAGGCCAGTAGTATATGCTATTTTGACCTTTCAGAAACACTTCTTTATTAAAGACTGATGTATACAGCATATTATGTATCGGAACTGGATGTTCCACCTCGTGAGAAAAACGTCGTCAGTATGTGTGCATACATGAACACGTATCCGCACATGAATAAAATATGCACTCAAAATCAACCCAAATAACACAATTCTTACATTTGTGTGATATGAATACACCATTTCTACAGTGTTCACAGCACTTTATAGTTTCTTTATTTAGGAGATCTTTCTTGTTACTTGAGAAAATATATATATGGCTCTGAAAGTCACTTGTGTCTACAGTGGGATTTGAACCCAGCACCTACATATCTACTTCAGGCAGATTCATTGCTTTGCCAATTAACCAAACAATTTGGTTTAATATTGTGTACTCAGGCCTTGACAAAAAGATAAACTTGTTGGTTGTCTAGTTGGGCCACCAGAACATGAGAAGTGGTGGTCCGAAGTTTCTAAGGATAATAGGATGTGTGATATAATAAAGAGCATTGTATATTAAGCTGTATAGTGACTAGTGTCTTAGAGGGGGGTTACTTGTCCCAATCATTTACAAGTACATTGATCATGATATGAGACAAATATCTATCAAGGATTTGAACAAAATCAAGATAGTTTGGGCTGCTAAAAGACCAAAAATATAGTTGCCCAACTGGGCCACTACAAGACCACTCACTGGCCCAAACTGAGGATCTGGTGGCCATGGGCCACCGGGCAGTGTGTATGTCAAGGCCTGGTACTTACAAATCCTGATCTTGGGTAGATTGTGAGATAAGGCAACATCATGATATTATGACATTATTCACAGGCAGTAAACACCTACCTCATCTTTTAAAACTCACCCAAGTTCTGGTTTCACAGATTTTGTATCAGTGCAGCTAAAAAAATTGTTTTCTCTATACAGAAGTTTCTTTGAATCAAAAAGGGTCCTGGGTGTCTGCATAAAGTTAAAATACAATAATAAACCATTGAATACAAGATTTTATCCTTCAACACGTTATTGACTGGTCTCATTTGGGAATGCAAACTGTCCAGTCAAAACTATTTGATGCAGGATGCCATTATTACATAGATTACTTGAACAGTCTAAATCAGCATATATGATATATGCTCGGCTGAATATATATATATATATATATATATATATATATATATATATATATATATATATATATATATATATATATATATATATATATATATATATATATATATATATATATATATATATATATATATATTGGTATTTAAAGGTCAAAAAACTTTCTTAACAATGCTTTTAATACTATTTAAAATATCTGGTTCAATGTCAGTTTCTATGCACAATGAACCTGAAAGCATTAATGAAAAACTCTTATTGGACCACTTCATATGATAAAGGAACTTTTTAATTTGATAATAAATGACCTGATATTTGAAGAAAAAAACGGACTTTTGGTATTTCATATTGCATAAAATATTTAAAATACCACAAAATATATAATATAAATCTGCTCAGTGTACAATGGATTTTATCCAATTCAATAAAATAAATATATTAAATGATGTTCACACTTATCAAAAAACCTTAAGGCAACATTCTTCCTATTAACATAGAACTTTGATAAAATTATATTTATTTGATATGGTCATTTTCAGATCACTAGCTTAAATTCTGTTGACATATCTGTTGTTCTTTCAAACAGAATAATTCATACACATCTACAAATAAATATAAATCAGCACAAATATCTACTTTGATGTACATATTTGTGACAAAAAATGATGCAATAATTGATGTTTACAATAAACACAGCTCAGCAAGTCATGTGATAACTGCACATGATCTTGGAAATAGTTCAATATACTAAAAATCAATGTTTCCATCTTCTCTTTTATAATGTGTCATAATAATCAAACACAAGAGATCAACAAATATATATCATACTTTGGTGCTAATTCTGACTGTAAACATTGTAGCACATCATATCATGATACTTAGATTACAGTAATCTAACTGTCGTCACGATAATGGGCTTGGAATGTCTCATCTCAGCAGGACTCTCTGCACACCTCAAGACACAATGCATGATCGACCTAAACCAAATACTTCGGTACAAACTAACTGTGGGGGTCCTCGGAGTAATAGACTCTGAGACTGTCAATGAGTTCTCCACATATCACTATGATTCTTCCTCTCCCTCCTCTTCATCCTCCTCTAATTCTTCTTTCTCTTCTGTTTCCTCTTCTTCTTTTGTTTCTGAATCCTCTTCTGTGTCTTTCTTTTTCATTTTTTTGGTCTTTTCTTCTCCTGGCATTTTTCTGCCTGTCATTTGATAGAAGTCTTTCACCTTGACTTTCATGGGAATTATGTCTGAAAATAACAGAATTTGGAAATATCTGACACTAAATGAATTAAAAACAAAGTAAAAGCAGTCATACTGAATCCTCTTAAATATAAATAAAGGGTGCTCACTTGTCCAAAAGCTGTGGAGATATTGTGAAATGAGAAAATTATGTTGCAAAAAGTATGGACAGATGGACAAGTAGATGGATGAGTTAATTATTTGGGTACAAACATACAGTTGGGAAATTATATCAATAATTAGTTTGATAACAAGTCCAGTAATTCTAAATATCTTGTGATTTACCTTGAAGAAACTGTAGAGTTTCGTTGTCTTCCACCATCTTGGCAAGATCATTATACTGCAAATTTTCAGCATCTTGACTCTTCTTAAGGGTCATCAGTGACAGGTCTTGGACGAACAGTTCCTGCAATAAGAAGAACATCATTGAAAAAGAGTGAATGGCATTAATAAGACGAAAGTCATAAAAAACAACTCCTACAATAAGTAAGAGGAGTGCTTCCCTAATTCTGGAATGACTTAATTGCACCTGAGAATATTGCTTTATCACAGAACGTGATCTGAGAACTGAGAATCAACAAATAGTGATGAAGCAAACAACACAAAATATTTTCTCACTGTTAGATAGAGCTCTCAATCTTAACTGCCTATTTGTTCTGCTTGGAGACTTAAACTATTCTGGGATAGTATGGGATGATCTTAATTCTGATTCTAATGGCTAACAGTTCCTGGATTTTAGCCAAAACAAATTCCAAACTCAGCAAGTAACTATCCCCACCAGAGGTGACAACATGCTAGATCTTGTCCTTACCACAGAGCCAGCCATGGTTGATGGAGTGCAGTCTTTGGGGATGCTTGGTGCCAGTGAACATAATATTTTTGAATTTGACTTGTGTGTTAAGACTGATATCAAGGAATCCACCAAGTGGATCCCAGACTACAAAAGAGCCTATTTTGCTAAGATGAGAGTATTTGAGCAGCATCAACCGGATGGACATGATTGATGACAAACACATGGACAAGGTTTGGGCCAAGTTCGGAGACACTCTTCAAACTGCATTGGTTGACTGTATACCCATAAAACTGAGGAGGAAGAAAAATGGTCTTTTGTACATGAAAAGACAAAGCTGTCAGAAAGCAGAAACTGTGAAAGATATACCGAGTGTCCCATTAGTAGGTTGGCCCATTTTTGAAAATTTTAGAAAATCATTCCTCCCAATCATGATTTGAAAGTGTATGGGTATGAAAAACACTGATTTTTTCAGAATTTTTTGACAAATTTTACTCTGCGCACAGGGTCAAAGCCCAAATTTGCCATGTGAAAAAAAATCAACCTTGCCTTAGAAAGTTGTTTGATAGTTCAAATTGTATGTATTGATGAGCACAACGTGCTTTGTAAATGAGCATGTGCTCTAAAACTTCATCTTCATACCACAAAAATGAATATAGCACTTTTTAGGCCACCTGGTATGTGCCAAATCTTAACCCATCTCAAAATCACATTGTCAAAATGTGAAAAATTCCCTTCATGTTTTTTCTATTCCATCATAAATTAGGGTCAAAGAAAGTTATTTATAATCTAAATTTTGTTAGAATCATATAATCCTTGAAAATAAGTTATTTATTTTGACATTCCTGCCAAAAGAAATTTAAATATCAATAGATTTATTTTGTAGCAGGACCATAACCAAAGTGGTTTGCATGACAACTTTTGTCATCAGGTGGCACTCTTAATATTGAGATTAGATATTTTGGTTAATATTGATTTTACTTATTTTTACAGGATAAAAAGGGCTAATTAAAAATATTAAGAGTATTCATAATACCTTAAAGATAACCCAAGCTCTAAAAACCAGAGCTTTGTATGATACGTAGCTTATATATAATTTTTTTAGTGACTTTCACGCACTCTGACCTTGAAAATTATGAAATTGACTGAAATCAATTTTTGAATGCATAATTTTCAATGTAATTAATATATGCTTATTCTGTTCACATTATATAGGCAGTATATATCAAATATTTTAAAGAATTATCACTGAAATGTGGCTTTTCATTTTCAAATTTGTGTGTGACACACCGAAAGATGGCAAAGTTGGCAAAAACACAATAATTGTGAAGTTGAATCTCCTCCTGAAAATTACACATTTTTTCTCATTTAATTTAACACTTTTATCTCATTAGCTACAAACATGGCAAGACATCAACAAAACAGAATCATTTTAATGAGTATTTTGAGCTTATGGCGGCAGATCCAAATTTCAAAATACACAGAAAAGGTAAATGTGGGCACAGCCATGGGTCCTAGGAAAAAGTTGCTTGTTTCAGAGCGAAGAAAATGCTGTGTAACACGGGGGAGGGGGATAACAAACAAAACAAAACTTACAACAAGCAAAACAAAAAATAAAATAAACAAAACAAAAATTACAACAAACAACAAAAAATTACAACAAACAAAACAAAAATTACAACAAACAACAAAAAATTACAACAAACAAAAAAAACTGGGGTAGTTGAAATTATTTTTATTCATCTTTTAAAAACATTTAATTTGGTATATGAACAATTTTTTAGCACACCTATATGCAAAGATGTGCCTTTTCAGGCTCGATTACGTAAATCGCTCTATTATCGCTCAGGCGCCATCGCAAATCATCGATCAAACTTTTGCATGTGATTTCTGTTCTAATTATCCGATTTACTGCAAATTTACAGAAAATTCCTTGTTCTAGAAATTGGGAAGCATTTCCAAGCAATTTAAAGTGATAGTTTTATGCAATGATGGACGAAAACGACATCATTTTGAATGTTCTGCTTTACATCATGCACTTCTTTTCTTTTGTTTTACTTCTTTAAGATATGTATTCATACGCCGGGATGCATGCGCAAATTTATCACATGCACACGACGAACACTCCACAGTGGCGTCAGTTGCTTCAACAATAACGACCACAGAAAAAACTGAATCACATACCACAGGAAATGAATGCACATTCCCCATGATCTTATCGATCACAGAATAATACAGATAGTTGCAATTTTTGACAATGATTGCCATCCGTGTTACAAAAAAATTATATGTTATTCAAAAGATTTAGCCAGTGGTATTGGTTTTGTAAAGATCAAAGCAAACTGATTTTTTTAACTGACAGCCCTACATTTGCCTGATCAGTTTCCTGTCGCTACCAATTGCCGCCGATTTAAGCCTTGTAGTCACGGTCTACTTCATCGGCGGAAACTGGTCGCTGACGAGTACCGAAAGTTTTTGATGTTAGCTCCAATCCTCCAAAAAATATTCCAAGACTCACTCGACAGAGGAGAAATTCCAAAAGCATGGCGCACAGCAAATATAGTTGCAGTCTTTAAAAAAGGAGATAAAAGTTGTGCCGCTAACTACAGGCCAGTTTCCTTGACATTTGTCCCCTGTAAGATTTTGGAGCATAGAATTGTCAGACATATGATGAATCACTGCGAACTTTACAATATCCTGGTAAATTTTCAGCATGGATTCAGGACAGGCCACTCGTGTGAAACTCAGTTAATCACAACCTTACAGGATACACTCAAGGCAAGAAATGATGGGCAAAATGTTGACATGCTCATTCTCGATTTTAGTAAAGCCTTTGACACAGTCTGCCATGAGCGGCTGAATCGCAAGCTTGAGCATTATGGAATCTCAGGACAGTTTGGTTCATGGATAAAAAACTGGCTTACAAACCGTGAACAGAGGGTGGTTATTGACGGTGATGAATCTGACCCCGTCCATGTTAAATCTGGAGTGCCTCAGGGTACAGTACTTGGCCCAATACTATTTCTACTCTATATCAATGACATTGGAGGGAAGCTAAAATATTCAAACATAAGGCTCTTTGCTGATGACAGCCTCCTATATAGAATAGTTGATTGAATGAATGAATGAATGGTTGCTTAGAGGCACATCAACCACTAAGGTTATTTAGTGCCTAAAAATGAGAATAGTTGAAGATGATGACGATGCAGTAAAACTGCAAGAGGACCTAAATATGCTGGAGGAATGGTCAAGTCAATGGCAAATGGATTTCAATGCTCAGAAATACTACACCCTGAGCAGCAAGAAAAAAAGCCAAGCTCTTGATTTAAGAAAATATACATTAAATGGTCACATCTTGCAACATGTTGAACATCATCCCTACCTTGGAGTTGAGCTCCAAACAGATATGAAATGGGATGAACATATTAACAACATTGTCTACAAAGAAAACCAAGTACTGGGATTTGTAAGAAGAAATTTCAATATGTGCCCAGGAAATATCAAAGAGGCTGCCTACAATACACTTGTGCGCCCTCACTTAGAATATGCATCAAGTGTGTGGGACCCTTACCTCAAAAAAGATATAGATCGCATAGAATCAGTTCAAAGACGAGCTGCTCGATTTTTGGCTGGCAACTGGAAGAGAGAAACAGGCACTGTAACAAAAATCCTGGAAGACCTAAAATGGGATTCACTAGCAGGGAGAAGAAGGACCCAGGGGCTGGTTTTATTGTACAAGGCTATAAATGGTGAAATTGCTTTGAAACTTCCAGATCATGCCAAAATGAAATCAGCTCCTACAAGGAAAAACCATGGAAATCGCTATATTGAAATGGCGACAAGCTGTGACCCTTATAAATACAGATATTTTCCAAGAACAGTGACGGACTGAAATAACCTTCCCCCTCATTTAACTACAGTGGAAACAGGTAGCTCGGCATACTTAAGAAACTCCCTTGCCAGAGTATAAAGGTTGGCGACAAGCAGCTGGTGTGTACCAGCTGCACCCCTTAGTGCAATCTTGCACTCTCGACGGGATGCCGATTGGTTTTGCCGAGTAAACTTATAGATGTAGATGTAGATCCGCAATGCGCCATTTTCTTCAAATTTAATACATATTACTAGTAACGGAGGGACAAATGTTCAGGTTCATGCAAGTTGTTATTATTTCAGTTATTTGCCAGAAATTTTTATTTCTTAAAGTGGTTTATGTCAAGTGGAAATGGACACAAACAATTTATTTGGTTAAACATGTATTGGTTGGCTAATATGTGGTCTGTCACCTGAGAGACAATAGACACTTCATGTTTATACTCATGCATCAATCAACATGGTCATTGATACATAATTCCATTTCCCTGTCTACATACTCATGTATTATAAACACTGGTTTTCAATACTGTCTGAGTTTATGGCAAAAAAATCATATTTGTTTGCATTGGTACTTTAGTCCCCGGGGGGGGTACTCTCATAGTCAGCGTTACCGGGGAAGCTGGGCTAAATAGGGTCCTTTTCGCTGATATTTTCCCTAAAACAGGTTAAGATATTTGATCATTTTCCCTAAACCAGGGTACTGTTTTTCAAATTTCTCCCTAAAACAGGGATCACAATCCCCCTTTCCAAATCTCCCCCTTCTGCATCATCCCTAAATGAGGGTATAAAAAATTCAGCTAGTCCTAAATCAGGGCACCAATAATGATAGAATATTTCCCTAAATCAGGCTCTGGGGTTTTCAGTTCCATCCGGGTTAAGATATTTTATCATTTTCCCTAGAAACGGGGTACTGTTTTTCAAATTTCTCCCTAAAACAGGGATCACAATTCCCTTTTCCAAATCTCCTCCTTCTGCATCATCCCTAAATGAGGGTATCAAAAATTCAGCTAGTCCTAAATGAGGGTACCAAATTTCAGCTAGTCCTAAATCAGGGTACCAATAATAATAGAATATTTCCCTAATTCAGGCTCTGGGGTTTTCAGTTCCATCCCAGCCTCCGCGGGTTAAAATCATGAGAGTACCCCCCCCGGGCTTTAGTCAGAGGAAGAAAGCCACCAGCTGACCTGCACTGGGTACACAAGCTGTCTCATCAGAGACAACACAATTGCTGTTTGATAGGTGTGATTCCTTGTGACACTATGTAACCGTTTAATCTTGTCAAAGTGTCTAATTTACCTGACAAATCCATTCTTAGGGATAATGCAGTGTTCCTGGCTTACAGTTAGGATAACACAAGGCTAAGAACATGATGATGTAATGGAATGAGTTGTGTGTGTCATCCTTATGATGACCAAAATGACCATGGTCAAAATGACCATGATACGAAGTAGACCGCTGGACCAAGTGCATGTGCATTTCATTTGATAGCTATATATTCCCTCCTCTTATCTAAAACCTGAACATAGCTGCCAATCTTAATCTTATTCAGCTACTTTCTGCCGTCATTATACCTCATGTCCGTCATAACTTTCTGTTAATATTTTCACTTTTCACTCAGGCCTGGACATTAGCATAACCTTTAAAGCTTGGCGTCCATTTTAAGTCTTAGTCTTCAAAAACATAAATAGTATGCATTTCTAAGCATTGTTAAACTCATATTTTCTCCAACTTGTAGATAATTTACACTTGTGGATAATTTAGATTCATAAAATGTCCAAATTCTGTCTAATGTGGCAGTTCAGTACCACGGTCACCTTTGTCACATGGTTATTTTGACCATAATCCATCCTTAGTACCCAGTTGTCATTTGTGGTGTGTATTTGGTCTTTGTTACTTATGTTATTTCATTCAATTTATTCTGTAAATTTATTCTGTCAAGTTCATAAAGATTTAGCACCTAAATAGTACATGTACAGTTTGCTACAGAAGTTACTTGTTGAAAAGATTACAGCTGAACATTTGTGTCCCTTCGTTACTATTTTCTGTTGTCCCTCTGTTACGACAATATTTCTTTAATAAATAAAACAGTGTTAAGGTTATAAACTTGATATTTTGGTATTTACTACTTAGGTATGTGTAGATGATATATGATATAGTGATTTTTAAGAATATTCATAAGAACTTTATGTTAAGCCCATTTTGCTACATGACTCCAAAGCTGCTGTTCAAAAGTGTCCCTCTGTTACAGAAAACATATTTTGATACCATACATAAACTGTTACAGTATGATCCTCAATACTTTGGCATATTGTAATGTTCAGTGGGCTTTGTCAAAAACAATAATTAAGTTTTTCTAATAATTTTGTATTTCTGGAATAAATGCATTTATGTTATGCTGTTCAGTGATGCTGTCCCTCCGTTACCGCTTGGCCGAGCCCAGCTGCATAAGTGAAAGATAGTTGTACAAGTGAGACACAGTTACATAAGTGAGATAGCTGCATAGATGATAGTTACAGTAAGAGACAGTTACCATGGTTACAACAATGAGACATACGGGTTGCTGAGTACTTTGCGCTCGCTAGTACTTTGTGCTCAGGGCCTTGCACATCCTGTCGGTGAAGTTTTGTATCCACGATTAAAAGTGTTTGATATTTCAAGTATTACAGGCAGATTTTTTTCTTCTGAAACTTGCCATGTAACTTCCCAAATATATCATTGTAATTTGATAACAATTTTAAATTGTCTACATACTTTTAATTCGGCAGGATTCAGACGCAAAAAGAGGAGCGCAAAGTGCTCCACCTGCTCAAGTTTGTGACCTCAAAAAGGTTTAACAAATGAGTGATGCTCCCTCACCATCAGCGGGGCATGGCAGACACTCGATAAGGCCGACTTCTGCAGCTCGAACCCAAGATGAAATGGTTAAAAATTTGAATGTTTATTCTACATCTATAAGTTTACTCGGCAAAACCTATTGGCATCCCGCCGAGAGTGCATGGTTGCACTAAGGGGTGCAGCTGGTACACACCAGCTACTTGTTGCTAACCTTTATACTCTGGCTAGGGAGTTCCTGAAGGATGCCGAGCTACCTGGTTCCAATGTAGTTAAATGAGGGGGAAGATTGTTCCAGTCAGTTACTGTCCTTGGGAAATAGCTGTGTTCATAAGGGTCACAGCTTGTCGCCATTTCGATATAGCGATTTCCCTGGTTTTTTCGTGTAAGAGCTGATTTCATTTTGACATGTTCTGGAAGTTTCAAGGCTATTTCACCATGTATAGCCTTATACAATAAAACCAGCCTCTGCGTCCTTCTTCTCCCTGCTAGTGAGTCCCATTTAAGATCTTCCAGGATTTTTGTTACAGTGCCTGTTTCTCTCTTCCAGTTGCCAGACACAAATCTAGCAGCTCGTCTTTGAACTGATTCTTTGCAGTCTATATCTTTTTTGAGATAAGGGTCCCACACACTTGATGCATATTCTAAGTGAGGGCGCACAAGTGTATTGTAGGCAGCCTCTTTGATATTTCCTGGGCACATATTGAAATTCCTTCTTACAAATCCCAGTACTTGACTTGCTTTGCAGACAATGTTGTTGATATGTTCATCCCATTTCATATTTGTTCAAATGGAGCTCAACTCCAAGGTAGGGATGATGTTCAACATGTTGCAAGATGTGACCATTTAATGTATATTTTCTTGTATCAAGAGCTTGGCATTTTTTCTTGCTGCTCAGGGTGTAGTATTTCTGAGCATTGAAGTCCATTTGCCACTCTCTTGACCATTCTTCCAGCATATTGAGGTCTTCTTGCAGTTTGACTGCATCATCGTCATTTTCAACTATTCTATATAAGAGGCTGTCATCAGCAAAGAGCCTTATGTTTGAATATTTTAGCTTCTCTCCAATGTCATTAATATATAGTAGAAATAGTATTGGTCCTAGTAGTAGGCTGGTCGCGGACAGCCGCGAGTGAGCGTGACGAGAGGTTTTTTTCACCAAAATTCCCCAACTTTCGGCCGCCGATATGAAAAAACTATACGATGTACAGTTTTGAAACTTTGCATGATTATAGATACATCCAAGAACTATAACCTACCGCAAACAGAATAAAGATTGCTTGGATATCTTCAGAGTTACGGCGATGTTTATAGGAGGTGTTTGACGTTTTTTCACTTGTCTAGTTTTTGCGTAAATGAAAAACGGCCTTTTGGATGCAGTAAACAAATTGATTTCCACACCTTAGTTATGAACGGATTTTCTTCAAATAAAAAGTAAAAAAAAATTCAAATCAACAGGTTTCTAAAACCGTTTGAGAATTTTGAAAAAGTTAATTTTAAGTATTTGTAGATTTGATTTTAGAGTTTAGTTTTGCAGCATTACCTGGACCCGTTTGGGACTTCAAATTCTCACGTGGATTCCATATAAGGAGGTCTTTGACTGTGTTGACAAAAAAATTGACAATGATTGGTTGAAAACTAAGCTGTGGAAACTGTGATTGGTGGAGCATGTTTTTCTTGTTTTGAACCTTTGGCTCAGGTTCTTGAGATAGTCACGTGACACGATGCGGTACCTTTGAAGTCAGCATTGTGACGTCAGAGGATCTGCAAGATCATCATTCCCCCAGGCCTATTTCACAGCTTCAAAGCATAGGAAATAGTAATTATAGCTCCTATGGTAAGATGCTTTAACATGTGGTCTTGCTATGGTAAATCACAAACTTTGTCAAGTCACATAATTTGTCATGTCACATACTTTGAAAAGTCACATATTATGTCAAGTCACACACTTTGTCAAGTCACAAACTATGTCAAGTCACATACTTTGACAAGTCACATACTTTGACAAGTCACATACTTTGACAAGTCACATACTATGTCAAGTCACATACTTTGACAAGTCACATAATTTGTCAAGTCACATACTATGTCAAGTCACATACTATGTCAAATCACATAATTTGTCAAGTCACATACTTTGTCAAGTCACATAATTTGTCAAGTCACATACTATGTCAAGTCACATACTATGTCAAGTCACATACTTTGTCAAGTCACATAATTTGACAAGTCACATACTTTGACAAGTCACATAATTTGACAAGTCACATACTTTGACAAGTCACATAATTTGTCAAGTCACATACTATGTCAAGTCACACATTTTGTCAAGTCACACACTTTGTCAAGTCACATACTTTGACAAGTCACATACTTTGACAAGTCACATACTTTGACAAGTCACATACTTTGTCAAGTCACATAATTTGTCAAGTCACATACTATGTCAGGTCACATAATTTGTCAAGTCACATAATTTGTCAAGTCACATATTTTGACCAGTCACATAATATGTCAAGTCACATAATATGTCAAGTCACATACTTTGACAAGTCACATAATTTGTCAAGTCACATACTATGTCAAGTCACATAATTTGTCAAGTCACATACTTTGACAAGTCACATACTTTGTCAAGTCACATACTTTGTCAAGTCACATACTTTGACAAGTCACATACTTTGTCAAGTCACATAATTTGTCAAGTCACATACTATGTCAAGTCACATACTATGTCAAGTCACATACTTTGTCAAGTCACATACTTTGACAAGTCACATAATTTGACAAGTCACATACTATGTCAAGTCACATACTTTGACAAGTCACATAATTTGTCAAGTAACATACTATGTCAAGTCACATACTATGTCAAGTCACATACTATGTCAAGTCACATAATTTGTCAAGTCACATACTTTGTCAAGTCACATACTTTGACAAGTCACATACTTTGTCAAGTCACATAATTTGTCAAGTCACATACTATGTCAAGTCACATACTATGTCAAGTCACATAATTTGTCAAGTCACATACTTTGACAAGTCACATACTTTGACAAGTCACATAATTTGTCAAGTCACATACTATGTCAAGTCACATACTATGTCAAGTCACATACTTTGTCAAGTCACATACTTTGACAAGTCACATACTTTGTCAAGTCACATAATTTGTCAAGTCACATACTATGTCAAGTCACATAATTTGTCAAGTCACATACTTTGTCAAGTCACATACTTTGACAAGTCACATACTTTGACAAGTCACATAATTTGACAAGTCACATACTTTGACAAGTCACATAATTTGTCAAGTCACATACTATGTCAAGTCACATACTTTGACAAGTCACATAATTTGTCAAGTCACATAATTTGTCAAGTTACATACTATGTCAAGTCACACAATTTGTCAAGTCACACATTTTGTCAAGTCACACATTTTGTCAAGTCACATACTTTGTCAAGTCACATACTTTGTCAAGTCACATACTTTGTCAAGTCACATACTTTGAAAAGTCACATATTATGTCAAGTCACACACTTTGTCAAGTCACAAACTATGTCAAGTCACATACTTTGACAAGTCACATACTTTGACAAGTCACATACTTTGTCAAGTCACATACTTTGTCAAGTCACATACTTTGACAAGTCACATAATTTGACAAGTCACATACTTTGACAAGTCACATAATTTGTCAAGTCACATACTATGTCAAGTCACACAATTTGTCAAGTCACATTTTGTCAAGTCACACACTTTGTCAAGTCACATACTTTGACAAGTCACATACTTTGTCAAGTCACATACTTTGTCAAGTCACATAATTTGTCAAGTCACATACTTTGTCAAGTCACATAATTTGTCAAGTCACATACTTTGACAAGTCACATAATATGTCAAGTCACATACTTTGACAAGTCGCATACTATGTCAAGTCGCATACTATGTCAAGTCACACACTTTGTCAAGTCACAAACTATGTCAAGTCACACTTTCACAAGTCACATACTATGAAAAGTCGCATACTATGAAAAGTCACATACTTTGCCAAGTCACACACTATGACAAGTCAATACACATGCTATGGTAAGTCACATACTATGACAAGACACATGTGGCAAGTCACTTTGGAAAATCTGTGGTCTGTCACTTTTATGGTAAGTCACAGTCACATGCTATGGTAAGTCACATGGTGAGGTCTTTATATGGTACGTCACATGGGCGTTCTCTGCTGAGAGTAAATTTAGAGGGAAAGCCAATTAGAGCAACCAGTCACATTTGAGTGATAGTCAGTTTAGAAAATTACATTTGAGAGAAATTCAATTATATTTGAGAGAAAGTCAATTACATTCGAGAGAAAGTCAATTACATTCGAGAGAAAGTCAATTACAATCGAGAGAAATCCAATTACATTCGAGAGAAATCCAATTACAATCGAGAGAAATCCAATTTCATTTGAGAGAAATCCAATTACATTTGAGAGAAAGCTTACTTCCCTATTATTGCTAACATGCCTGGTCTACAATTCAGAATTCGGCCTTCTAAATTATTACATTATGTTTGAAACAAGTCTCAAAATGACTGCAATAGAAACACTGTCTGCACTTGAAAAGTTATTTCCTGTGGTCAGCATAAGGGATAAAGGTGTCATGGCTGTCATCACTTCGTGTTTACCACAATTTGCATTTAATTCATAACTTGTTTCTTACTGGCTGTTATTAATTTAATCCCCATGAGAGAAATTATTAAAGTGATATCTCAAAAATATTTTAATATAAAATAGGTGGATATTGATAAAACTTAAATTGTTATTTCACAATTTCCAAAGGTTTCCTTCCCCTTTGATTAATGTTACCGGATTCCAAAAGTAATTCAGAATATATTATCTTAAAGAGAAAACAATTACTGATAACTTTATTCCATTTGCAAATATTTTATTAATCCTTTAAGTTTAAAGTACTCAAATCCACAGCAGTCCTGAAATTATAAAGTACTGAAATTATAAAGTATAATATTTTATAATTGCTCATTGATGACTTCTTCGTAACGCACAAGCCCAGTAGCCACGTCAAGGCCAGCCATCACCATACTGGGTTTCTTTTTTGTTACCCAGAAAGACCAACACAGTGGAATAGCCAGTATTGCATATTTGAAATGACTGCTATCAATTTTAGATCACATTACAACATCATTGTAATTATTGAAAACCCCTGGCTACACCACCCAAGTTGCTTGATGTTTGAGCACAACATCAAGTATGTTGGAGAAAACTGGGCTTATCTAGCAAGCAAATAGAACAAAGCAGCATATTAATTTGCAAATAACAGAGTTAGTTTTGAAAATTGAAAATTTGCTAAAAGAAGTTTATAATAACTCATAATAATGAACTGAAAAAACATTTAACAATTTTTTTACATTCATGAGGTTAATGTCATGCATCGTGATATTTAAATAAATATTGCATTCAACATAAACAAGTGAAACTCTCCTAATCTTCTCATACTTATTTTGCAGTATAATCTACAACATCTGCCACCATCTGCAACAAAAAAAAACTAAAAAAACCAAAGACCTCCCGAGGCTAGGCCACGTGACTCCAGATGAGGAGGTTCAAGTCAAATAAGGAGTCACAGAAGCCTTGTACTGATTGTAGAATGCAGTTGCCAGGACCTGGATTATTACATGTTTTCCATGTTAAAATCTTAGATAGGCTGCACAGCAACTGATGTAACATCACTTAAAGAACACTGCAATCAAAATAGAATTTTGTTATGAAAAACATCAGAAAATCACGAAATTAACCAAAAATAAGATCTTATTCAACATGTACTTAAAATAATGGACATTAACAATAATATTCTTATTGTGTAATAGAATGATATTAAACAAAATCATTTTGTATCTAAATATTAATGAATCTCTTTGTTTTTCATTGCCCCCCAGTTTGCTTATAGAAATTTAGCTTTAACATCTTCCATTCTTCATAAGATTTTACCGCGACGCTGAAATTTAGAAATTATTTGTAGAATATTTGTTTTGACCTCCCTTGATTCAGTGTCATACCTCAGCTATTGGAATGCATTTTACTTTGCATATACCCATTTAAGATATTGCCAGGAATATTACCTGTAATATGATGCAAAAATTTTGTAAATATTCCTATGCATTGCGAAGATATCGTATTTTGAATGGAAAAAATCCATTTTGTTGAAAAAAAGGCGCTTTTTTCGGGTACAAAAATAGATATGCACAATTTTACAAATTTAAACCTAAATATTTAAATCAAATTTCAAACTTAAACACCTTTAACTGAAATTCCCTCTTTATTGATATGCCATTAATGAGATTTCAAAAGATAATGGTTGAATCTGTGATAATATATTTTTTATCAAATCTTGAAAAGTGATGTTCAGAACAGCTTTTTGCAATTTTACGCATAAAAATGGCAAAGTCCAATGCAATAAATTTGATTTTTGGGACCTCTATATTTCTCCACTGTCAACATATTGCCTTTTGATATCTTAGAAACATGCTTATGTAGTAACAGTTAGTTATTTTAAACCAAATGGTAACTTCTGAGATCATTTTTTTGCAAATAGTGACTGCTCAAACATGGCCCGGAGCCCAGATTTGTTCCTCGGCCGAAGCTGAATCGCAAAAAAGACCAAAATTCGGAGCTTAAAAATTAAATATCTCCGCAACCGTTTGACGGATCTTCTTCATCTTTTTTTTGTTTAATTTCTGTCAATGAGCTCTATACAATAGGCCCATAAAATATGCAAATTAGACAATTTAATTTTTTGAGTGTCCACCCTACTAGTAGCTTTGTTGTTGTCCATTAGGTTATTATTTTGAGCGCAAAGTGCTAGGCCCGTAGACACCTGCATAAGTGAGATATAGCTGCTCAAGGGAGAGACAGCTGCATAAGTGAGAGATAGCTACAACAGTGAAAGACAGCACCCTTTCCCAGCCGAAGGCACTTGTAGATGTAGAAGTAAACGTGTTTTGTGCAAGCACATGAGCAAGTCTTTTCAGAGAATACCCTTTTCAGACAGTGAGCGGCTTGGTCTGTGTACCTACATTTTTTTCACAATAAACTTACTGTTGCTTTTGTAATAAGGAAAAGAGATTCTTGTCCAATAACTGACACTTCTGGTGAGCTTTTCATTATCGTCTTCACTCGTGAAATTGGAAGTATGCATCCTAATTTTGATTTTTCCGCCATTTTTAGGGCCGGCTCCTGCGTTTCTCCGCTCCTACTTTCAAAGCTTAATAACTATTATCGCATCTTAGTATACTAAATCCCGATACATATTTTTCATTTATTAAATTATATTCATTTGGAATAAAAGTGATTTTATTTGAACTATTTGGAACACTTAAGTTTGCATTCTAAATGAATTTTGGCCAATCAACTATAAGCATGTTCGCGCAGATGCCCTGAATGGTCTTTCCGCATGGTCCTTTTTACAGCCGAGCCCATTTTGCCAGCACAGCTTGCTAACAGCTCCAGATAAATTCAGGTAAATTACTGTTATTTTGTGCCCACTGCAGGCAAGATCCCACGAACTGCCACATAAATGTGTATTTTGTTAAAATATGATGTTTTTGTTCTGCATAAATTGAGATAAACTTGGTTTAAACCCGGTCAAAATTGACAGCTCATCGATTTGACAAACTGGAAATTTAAGAGTTGAACACTCAGGTAGGTCTGAACAGGAGTGACTGCTTTTGACAGATGTAGATTCCTTTTCAATCGATTTTTTACACAGACACATCATTCAGAAAAATAAATCCAAATGTCTGCTATTTTGAACAAAATGACATTTTCATCAGTTATGATTATGGCATTCCAGTGATGTTTGAAATGAAAGCTGCTGCCCTGACACAGCTGTTCTGGTATCAGGACCCTCGGCACCCTGACACACCGCACCCGTCATTCCGCACCCAAAACTGCAACGCACCCGAGACAGACCGACCCCGCCAAGTTTACTCAATATAATCAAGCCAAATCTTAATAAAATATAGCTATTTCTCTTCCTTGTGCAAAAAATGTTTCAATTCATTTTGGAAACGTAATATTTGGCGAGATTTTGCAGGGACCATCACATACATGTACGGATGTTGCTCCGCCATTTTAAAAGTCGCAGGAGGAAATAACATAACAAAGGTGAAGCAAACATGAACTACAGTCTTCCCGATAGTCACCAGACCTTCAACGGACATTCGGTCCGACAAAGTTGACATTTTCGCCGGACCGAAAGCATTTTTACTGGACCGTAAAAAAAAGAAAGAATATCGTCGTGAAAAGTAAACAAGCCAGGTAGGTACAAGCTTCCCAAACGGCGATATAATTAAAATCTTTCTTTTATTTTGCACATATAAATATTCTGACACGTGTCGGCAATAGTCCGCCTTCATTTTATCAGTTTAAAGTATGCACAAGTCAGAGAAAATGCGAGTTTAACAATGCTTAAATACGCATATAAGACACGAGGTCATCATTATGAAAACCGGAAGTGACAGGGACAGGCTCGTATTTTTGGCACGAAAATGATCAGACGCTATTCATTCGCATTGAAAATATTAATGTATTGCGCAATGATGGATCCCTGACACTTCGTATTTACATTTTACTTTTTAAATGACTGCCGAACATCTCGAGGGATAAATTTTGAGAAAAGTTAGAATTTCACAAAAATACATGTCCGACATGAGGTCCGACTACGACAGAAAATATGCCGGACCGTGGCAAAAAATATCGGTCTGGACCGGCGGTCCAGCGGTTATCAGGAAGACTGGAACTATAATCAATGCCAAGAAGACAAAACCTTTGCTAAAAGTGTATGAAACATCAAACAAAACTTTTCATCTTGTTTATTTGTGCCAAGAATGGATCCAGCTCAGCATTACTTCCCGCCATTTTGAAGTTAACGTTCCAGCTCACAAGATTTCAGAAAGCAAGATATGGCGACTTAAGTTTTGGTCACTTGTAAATAAAAGACGATTTAACAATGTTTTAGCATCATTAAATGTTAATATATGGCGGCGGATGATACATAATGATAATTGCAGGACAGTCAGGGTACAGTCAGTGTTGGTTGTGGATTGTCTCGGGTGCGGTTGTGTGAAGGGTGCGGATCATCTGGAAAGTGCTGTTCTAAGGGTATCGTTCTAAGCAGGGATATTTCATTGATTGAATTCTTCATTCTGGGTACACTTTACAGTGACTAACAACCAATTTTTTTGACAAGATCTGCCATAACTGAGTAAAAACTTCTTTACAGCGATAGTAGATCATAAACTTTGGATGTCTATGAAGTGAATTTGAAACATTGATTATTCATTTACACTGACCGGCAACTGTCCGAAACCGGCAGTTGAAACTCAGACATTTTTAACACAGCATACCTTGCTGTACTAATTGCAGTTGAGCTGAATGTTGGGTCTCACATGTCATCTTGTAATTCCTATGCCTTTAAAAACGTTAAAAGTGTTATAGTTTTCACGACACGAGTGATGTTGTCACTGTCAAATGACGTCAGAAGTGGTGATGTTACCAACATCCTTGTATAACTCAATATAAAACTTGGACAAATGCAGGTTTGCTGAATGTGTCAATTTCTCGATAATTCTGTACATAATGAACATGTATCATTGTTACTTCACATGCCTTTAAAGCAGATGATCTACTATAGATTTGTGAAAATCGGGAGTGAAAAACATGAAAGTGTCTGGATTTGGCTGAGTAAACTTCCAAGGAGGATAAAAGGTTACTTGTGTATCAGCATATTAAATTAATAAAATTTATAATCATGTTTATTCAGTATGCTGTATAAAGACAGGGTCAAAAGTTCATATAATCCAGGCTGTTTGACATCATTTTATCATTATCATGATTGCATTGTAACAAGTTGCAGCTGTACAGAATGTTACAAAATGACATCATTAAGCCAGAACAAAAAGGACGAGAACATTTTTTGTGTCTGTTAGGTGTTAAATCAAACAAACCCCAAAATAAAAGAATAACTTAAGAAGCTTAACAAACAAGAAATAACAAACCAAACAGATATTTCACAAAGGTGAGGTTGTTGAATTTTATTATGGTATTTTGTTCCACGGGGTGTCATAGCTGTACTAAAAACTATATCTTTTCAGTTTTGTAAACAACTTTTGACTTCATTGCATATTATTTATTATATGTAGAAAGTGTGACATCATAGGGCGTCAAGTTCCATGTGCAGTTTAGCATGCTACATTAATACAAAATACTTTTTACCAATTTTTATAGATTTCATGTGCAATGAACAATGAAGAATAAAAAAAAACCCTCTGCCCTGTTAGTACTTGAACCATGTATTGTTTTTACAGCAATGGCCCACCCATACTTGTCCGACTTATCAGAAGGTATCTGGTTTGAAAAATGGAGATGTGATGATGCAGAGGTCAAATTCCAGATGAAAAAGGCAGGAACTGCCCCCAGTGCCCCAGCACAGGTAAGAATGCTCTCAGAAGGTGTTAGCAATACTTCTAGAAACTATTGTATTGTCACAATAGATTGAAACACCTGGTGATCCATTGGGTGTTTTTTTTTCACCCAAAGTTTATCACATAGTTTTGTAAGCTTTGAAAGAGTACAAACTTTTGATTATCAAAAAAATTCTCCTTGAAATATGAAATGATATTGAAATTTAATTTGTCTTTAAAAGACTTTTACCAAAGTCCAAGCATTTGCCCTGTGAAAATTTTGATAAATTATACTAAAAGAAATGTTATGATGTTATCAGGGACATTAATGATATCAATTTATTTTAACAACAGTGATTCTTTTAATTTATGTCCAGGAGCATTCTTTTTTTATAACCTTTTGAATATAATCTGAATGGAGACTTCTCGATCCTTTGATCCTTTGGGATAACTTATGTCACTTGTGTGCAATAGAATAACATCAATATGAATAAAATGACATACTATCATGTAATGGGTTCGAACTAATATTTCCAGACAGAATATAACTTATTACATTGTGGTTTTCCATTCTATAACTTGGCAAGTGGTAAACTTTCTGTCTTTGGTGGGCTCCTTACTGTCCCATGCCAGCTTGGAGATTCCCTAAGTGTCATGCACAGCAACATAGCAAGGTGAAATCAAGTTACAAAGGGCCTCAATCAATTTCTTGCATTTCACATACTAATCCTGGAAGGGTCATTGTTTTCTTTTCATATTAAATATTTAAGATGCTAAACACAGGTGTGCCCGAATTAATTAATTACATTATCAACCCTAAATGACGACTCTTTATCTCACTTTTCTAAATGCTTTGTCTCGTCTCGCAAGTGTCAATATGTAAGTAAACTATATGCTCCTTCATATTCCGTGTTAAAAACAATGATAGGGCTGTGGAAACAGAGGCAGGGAATCATCTACTTCTGTTTAGCAGAGTGACTAAATTGAAAAGGAAACAAATTTCTATAATTTGAAAATATAAAAAGCTTCCCATAATTTAAGTGACCCCATATACATTGATTGAAATCTGAATAATCCAGTGAAGCAATCATAGTATCTTCAGAAATATAGAGTTTTCTCAGTGAATTTTTAATGCTTATTGAATGGTTAGAGCCATGTAAGACCTCATTTGATCAGATTTATGCATGGCTGAAAAGGTGTTTGACCCCAAATTTTGCGCAACATTCACTTCCCAAATTATTCACTTTGTTTAGCCACATGAATTACAAAGCTGTACCACCAATAGTCTCAGGCTGTACTCTCAAAATGCTAATTTGAGAAGAAGACTTGCTAATGCAAATGGATAAATGTGATATATAGTTTTGTTGCACTATTTGTAGTTTGGAAAAAGTAAATCCCACTTTTAACTTTGAGCAGGATATTGATTGACTTTAAATGCTGCATCTTTAAATGACTTTAACTGAATAAAAAATTAGAATTAGAAGAATTGATTGAACATAAGTGCATCAGAGTAGATGTAGCTGTGCATGATTGGGTTAATGTGACATCTAGTAGTGATTATGGGTTGATGTGACATCTGGTGGTGATTATATCTCCACAGGCCCCCAGTGCTGCGACCACCAGCAGTTCCTCTCTGGTCTCTGAGATTGCCAAGGCTCGCCAACACATACAAAATTCTCTCAAAACTGATGTGAGTAACCTAGATTACTTTCAGGCTTTATGTTGTCAGCAATGTTAATCAGTTAGGACAAGCATTAATTTATTCACATCCTTAGTTGTGACCCTGTCAAGTCATGTTGGGTAAATTATAAATTCATGGGTGTGTGACTTTATTTGATTCTCCTTTAGTTGGTTAAAAAAAAAATTGGTCAAAGGAGATTCCAAGCATGACTTCATTTGGTCACATTTTTTAAAAATGCTTTCAACTGTTAATATTCTTTCTCTTCAGCTTAGAATTGATGTTGTGAAAAATAGTTTTTTTACAGTTAAATTCATTGTGGTCACGCCAGATTTCTCTATTGATTTATTTACTACTTTTGTCAAAATTTTATTTTAAATGACAAAAGGTTGAATCATCTTACTCATATAGTTAAACTATATTGTGTAAAGACTTTTGACATGTTGTTTTGAATGCTATATTTGTATGGTTGAGCTGCATGTCTTTTTGATAAGTTTCTTGGTATATCTGACTGTTGCTTTGTAAATATTTGCTTTTATGTCCTATTTCACACAAAGATTTTGCTAAGTCCTCTTCCCATGTTTCCTTATTATTTGTGATGTCTGTGGTGTAAGTGATTTTTACTGGCACATTTTGATGTTATTAAGTTTATGTACATATTTCTTTGTTCTTGCAAATGTTGAATTTTCTCAAGGAGATTGTACTTTTAAGAACCTTTTAAGATTCATTTCATGTGCCTTTTGAATTATTCCCATCTGTGTGCATGTCAGTGGTGCATAAGACATAACCATAAAATCACAAAAAATGGATACAGGAGAATCACACCAGTTCAAAGAGTCTCTCGCACAAAGGACCTTGCAGTCTGAAGAATCACTCCAATCCCTACAAAGAATACACCCTCTCGTCCACCACTCCAGTCAAATGAATCCATCCATTTCGAACCAGTGTTGTCTCAGGGAAATTGTATATCTTTGCCGCAAACCCACTTTTCACAGTTTAGTTTTATCCTAAATGATATCAAGTCACTTTCAAACTATTTCTGGCTTGCTCTGTTCTTTTACAAGTACCCAATCTCTTGTGTGATAAAATCTTTTTGTCTTTTTGTCTAATAGTTTTTGTTCGGGAAGAGGGAAAGAGCAAGTCAGTCCACAAATTGGTTAAATTAAAATAAGACACATAGCCTTACCAATAATATCTAAATGCTTTGATATATAATCTAAATTCGAAGATACAGAAAACGTTTTCACAGAAAGAGGTATCATTTAATTTAACAGAAAGGGGTATCCAGTTCCTATTTTCACAAGGTTTTTTTAATTGGGAGTGTGAAACTAATGGTTTGAACAAACATTGCAGGATGTACCAGCTGCTGTGGACAATACAGTCATGAACAGACTACAGTCCCTGGAAAAAGAAAACAAAGACCTCCGCAGAAGTAAGCTTCTTTTAAAATATGTAACGGGGGAGGGGGAAATTATTTTTTACAAAACCACAAAAAGGAACATTAAAAACAATATGAACTTTTTAATCACTCATCACCATGTCTTTATAGACAGTAAATGACATTCTGTTTAAGCTAATAGACCACTATAATGACAAACACAATTTTCCATGATAATTGATAAGTGTTTGATAAAGCTTTATGGTGGTTTTACGATCGTAATAAAAATGTCTAAACCAAAATATTTGTTATTTAGTCACAGATGATCTTCGTCAGTTGGTGAAGAACATGGAAAACCGAATAATTGCTCTGGAGACCAAATCCTCATCAGCCCCAGTCAAGGTAGGACCATGCCTTATGATTAGGAAAAAATGTTTTGGTCAAATATTACAACCAAATTTTAATGTAGGGACAGATATGAAGAAGTTAAACCTTAATTCATAAACATATGTATGGATGTTTCCATGTCTGGCCATTGCTTATGGAGGTACAGAATGAGCTCAGTCTGGAGAGCTGTTTCTTAATGAATCTCCTCAACATAAATAAATATGGTAATATAAATGAAACCACAGGAGTTGACACACGCTTGTGTTTCAGATTCCAGAACCTGCCAAGAAAGTTGAGGAGCCAGAAGACGATGATGATGATGATGATGATATTGACTTGTTTGGGAGTGATGACGAGGAGGAAGCCGCCATTGCTGAGCAGCTGAAAGCAGAAAGGGTTGCAGCCTATACTGCCAAGAAAGCCAAGAGTAAGCCTCACAGTGAATCACACAGTTAAACTTTAATGGCTCAATAGCTTGATTTATGGGCTGATTCGAGGCTAGGTCAAGAATAGCTTGCCAAATCAGCCCAATATCATCTCAATTTGATGGGCCATTTTCAAAGTAAAGGACCTAATGGTTAATGGCCAGAACAGATATATATGATATATATATGTTTATAAAATTTTGCCAACTTTTACAGAGGCTCCCCTCATAGCCAAGTCCAATATCATCCTGGATGTGAAGCCATGGGACGATGAGACTGACATGAAGGAAATGGAGCGGTGTGTGCGAACTGTTGAGATGGACGGTCTGCTGTGGGGAGCTTCCAAACTTGTACCACTGGCTTATGGCATCAGAAAACTACAGGTAAATATTGTGCCACAAAGGTTGAACACAATATGTCTGATGCTGAATATGATATATAAAATTTTTACAATAAACGACTGATGTTTTATGCAAGAAAGGACTGAGGTTGAATAACTAGTTCTTTCAGTTGGGAAAGGATGTTGTCTCTCACTGTTGTAGCTATCTCAGTTAAGCAGCTCTCTCTCCCTTGTCTCACTGCTATAATTGTCTCTTTCTCAATTATGCAGCTGTCTGTCCCTTGTACAGCTGTCTCACATGTGCAGCTATCTCACTTATGCAACTGTCTATCTGTCATTGTTGTTACTCTCTTACTGTAAATATCTCACCTTTGTAGCTGTCTCGCCTGTGCAGCTGTCTCTCACTTATGCAGCTATCTCTCACTGGTGCAGCTATCTCGCACTGCTGTAACTAGCTCTCATTTATGCAGCTGTCTCTCACTTGTGTAGCTGTCTAAGTAATGTTTGCATTTTATCTGTGAAGGCCCCTTTGTGCAAAACCATGTGGGACCTCCACTGGCTCAATAATTAGGTCAAATTCCTAATGGTTAAGAATCCTAATGGTTAAAAATCAAAGCCATAATAAGTGAATGTATATTGTTGGTAATAGTTCATATCTAATGTAATTCTGACAACAAATAAGTGATAACTGTACTAACTGTACTGTTCAAAATATTCCTATGATGCAGCGTATCACATAAACTTGCAAAATTTAACTGAAGTGGAGACTGGTTAAGTGTCAATAAAATCTACCAGAGGGCAGGCAACATGGTGACGGAACATCGAGATCGCACTCTCTTTTCAGTGGCGGATTTTATTGCAGCCCATTCCTCACACAGCAACTTTATTTTTTTTCAAATCTCATCACACTTCCTCTTTGAACATGTTCATACTTTTTTTATAAAGTCTGTACCGAGACTGATGATGAATGTAACATAACTAATATTGAATGTAATATGACTTGTTTAGAATTTAACATGACTCATAAAATATTATAAGTAATGGATCTTTAATATGATGAATGCTGTATGTTGGATATAACATGATTGATGTTGAATATATCGTGACTGACATTTAATGTAATAGGTGAGGGTTGTTGAAAATGATAAATGAGGCATCCCTCATTTAACATATTAAATGAGGGATGTTGTATATATGATGACTGATGCATATTAATGTGCTCCGTGTTGCAGATCTGCTGTGTGGTGGAAGATGACAAAGTGGGCACAGATGATTTGGAAGAAAAGATCACTGCATTTGAAGATTTTGTAAGCATTTTATAGCATAGAAAATATACAGTTTCTGGTTCACGAGTCCAAACTGATAAATAAAATAAGTAAAAATGGCCAGGCTTTTTTACCTCAAAATCCTTAGAGTGGTGATTGGGAATGTATGGGCCTTTGCAAGAGATGAGCAAGAAAAAGTGGTGCTCCACATGTGACACAGATGGAGAAAAAAATAACAAACAGAACATAAATTACAATAAACAAAACAAACATTACAACAAACAAAACAAATATAAAATAAACAAACAAAAATAAATTTAAACAAAATGAAACAATCATTGAAAACTGATAGAATAGTTGAAATTATCTTTGTTCATCTTTTAATAATTTGGTATTTGACTGCTTTTTTTTAACACAACCATATGCAAAGTTGTGCCTTTTCAATCTTGATTTATGTAAGTTCCTCTAATACTGCTCAGGCGCAAACGCAAATCATCTATCAGACTTTTGCACATCATTTCAGTTCTAATTGTCCAATTTACACCAAATTTGAACTTAACTTGCTGAGAATTCCTAGTTTTATTGTTTGGGATAGTCCCTTTTTGATATCCAAGTTCAAAAATAGAATAAAATCTATTTGTGTTTTTAATCCAATAGTTGATTGGCATTTTATATGTATTAGCAATACTGTTTAACGGCATTCTTGAATATTTTTAAAAGCAAAGGTGTGCTGACTCATATTTGAATTTTGCAGGTCCAAAGTGTCGACATAGCAGCCTTTAACAAGATCTAGCCGTCCTGCCACATGCATGTACATTAGGTGCTCATGAGGTTCATCACTACACTCTTCAATCATATGTACAAACACAGACTTGTATATGTATTTTTCTGAGGAAAAAAATAAAAATTATGTAAAATAATTGTGGGCATGGTTTTATTGAATAAGAGAGAAAATACTTTATGCACATCTCAGTAATGTTACCAGTTATTTATCAGTAGTAAAAAAGGAGTGTGTTGAAACAAGGTGCTCCCCTTGCTATTAAAACAACATTGTGATAATTCTATGTCCTTTTTGTAAAAATTTCAAGCATGATTGACATTTGAAAGAATATGGCATGGGTATCAATGACCGGCTTTTGTCTCACCTGATGTTGCCAACACTGAAGAATGTGTTTTAATGCATTGAATCTCCCCCACTTCTAAGTATAAATCAGATAGATCAGATTGGAGACCGCTTTCAATTACTTATATTTTGGTTAGGGAAAAATTGTTATTTTAAAAGAAATTTGAACTATTTCAGGTCTAGAGATTATCACAGTGAAAAAATGTGGACATATTATATGGAGATTTTATGATTGTAATGATTACAATTACAAATGTAAACAATAAGACTCAAATTAAAATTTATAATAGAAATGTGACAAAAACCACTAAAGTCCTTATTAATCCAGAATATGATGTTGACTATAAATTTGATCCCAATGTTGTTAAATTAGTCATTGAAAATAATTAATTTTGCTTACAATTAGTTAGGGAACTCAATTATCCATCCATGTGACAACCCTGAATTTATCAAATATTAGAGTTTGAATGTTCCTCCAAACAAAATAGCAAGAGCAGACTGGCCTACTAGCGCCATCAAGTGAGGATAGCCCAAGGCAGTGTGTCCCAAACTGGAAAGTTCATTGATCAGTGCCCTCTATTGGCCAATATTTGTTTTTCTTTAAATGTGGACAGTGCCACCTGGCTTGGGGATGTGCTCCTATTGGAATGGTTGCCTGTCCTATTGAAACATTTTCTTCTTTGTTGTGGTGAATTATTTTATCCATCCTATTCAGACATTTTCTATTTTGATATAGTGAATTATTTTATCTATCAGGAAGGAAATGCATCATTGTAATGATATATTTTATCAAGATATGCAGACAAAGACTTCATCAGTGTGTTTATTTTAAATCAGGGAATATTATAAAATGTAATTTTGCATGGAAATGAGATGTGTTTTATTCATAGCTTCTGCATTCCATGTCCTTTCTCATTCACATGATTTGTACTGAATTTGGATTCATTTTACTGGGCGTAGCATGTGGACTGTCGGGCCTTTAAAGTTTTCTCAGATAACCATTGTTCATTTAAATTTTACTCACTTATATTCATACCTTCTGTATGGACCCTCACAACATAAAATAGGTTCATTAGGGAAACAAAATTACCATGACTGAGGTTTGTTTAAAAATTGATATTCTTGCTTTGAAAAGGAAAAAATTGCCATGTATTTGGAAAACATAATCTGTATTCAAAGGTCCTCAGTAATCATAAAAATGTCTGAAATGTAAGCAGCACCAGAAAAGTCAATATAGTTCAATGAATGAAATATATTTTTTGGAAAAAGACAGTTTTACCCTAAACTGGTTTCTTTCTTAATCCTCCCAATATGGTTTGGTTGTGTATAGGATTACAAATGAAGTGAGGGTGAATTGCCGCACCCCTTGCAACATCTACTTTGTGTGCAAACAAAAAATGTTTTATCTGTTTCGTAAATCATTATTTGACTTCCAAAAAAATACTTATGTAAATCTAGGTTCGGCATCCATATTCCCACACAATTGCAAATATGAAGTATTACCTCTCGGCGGGATGCCATTTGGTTTTGCCGAGTAAACTTATAGATGTAGATGTACCAACACAAGTTTGCTGCTTCATCGCCATGGTCTCAAGGTAACGCCACCGACGTACGCCGTATGCTGCGCACCGCACAATATACATCAAGCCTGACACGCCGGGTGGTGATTGGCCAAGAGTCGAAAGGCAGGTGAGTCCTCGTGCTTCTGTTTTGATGATTTTTTCCTTAAAATCGGTCACATTTCGACTAACTTCTGATGTCATTGTATTCTACATGTCTCCGTGAAACTGTTTCAGTGAAATCGGACAATTCCACGAGCCCACATAAGGCTTAAATAAGGACAAACACAGGAATCGAGGACAGGGACAAAAGTTCGGGTCCAAGATGGCAGCCTTCCTCGGTGACCGGGAGAGTCTTCAGCCGTCAGGGTCGAAGCGAAAACGGGGAGGCAAAAAAGGCGCTGCTGTCGCCGCCCAACCCTCTCAAAACGACTCCGATGGTAAGTACTTATAACTTTAAGTGTATTTGATTTTATTTCACGTAAAAAGGTTTGGGTTTAGGTATTTTGAGAGGTAGGAAGTCGGTTTAGCGGCCTGCTGGCGCGGTGTGGCTTCGGCGCCGGGGCGAGGCGAGCAATGTCCGGGTGAGAACCGACACGTCAATGCCCGCCCGGCTGCCTCCCACCAAACTTAAGGGAAAATCATCACTAAACACCGCGTATAGTGGTTTTATTTCGTGGAGTCGGTGCCTGGGCACGGAGAATACGGGGTTTATGTAGTTGTCAGTGGTGCATGGGGGCCGTGAGTTGAGGTCTTTGTTGGGGCGGTGACGGCGAGGCGGAGAGCTCTCATGTCTGGCCAACGCCGCCCGCACAAACAACGCACCAGCCGGCCGCTGCCTCCCGCCCGCCTGCCTGCCTCAGCCTGCCTCAGCCAACCAGCGCTCCGCTCAGCGCAGCTCCCACCACCAGGCCCCAGTCGATGACACAGGCAGCCGGGAGAGAGCCAGCCAAGCCAAGCCAGCCGGGGGAGGGGCGCTCACGCTATCACGTGGACTGAGCCGGTGAGAACTGGCGGTGAAGTGCGGGCCTCACTCCGCCTGGCACCCAGGCAGCATGGCTGCTCTGCGCTCAGTCGCTCCGCTATGTGCTCACTGCACTTGGAAGTCATGACAGTCAATCAAACATCAATAGTTTTACATAGAAACATGCACTTTTTAATATTATGCACATGATATACATGCATTCCAGTTCTGATTATAACAAACGTGGTATCTTAAGGAAAAAAACAATAATTGACAAGTACTTGAAAATCACCAAAATCAAAGAAGTAACTAGCTTTTAACTCACCCATGCAAGAACAAGAGTGCAAATAGATCAACTTTCACATTAACAAAGATATTTTTATGATCAAAAGGTTTCCTTAATACTTTAAAGATCATGTTTGCTAATTGATATATAGTCACAAATAGACACAACATGGATTGATATGAATCTGGTAACAGGTGATAAAAGATCATGTCTCAGGATTTTAATTGAAAAGACTGAAGATCCTGTGGAAAGGGTTTTACACTCTTTAACAAATTCCTGAAGAAGAAAATAAGAATTATTGTAATCTTAATGTGATCAGGCTGATCTCTTGAGAATATCCAGGCCTCAACATACACACTGGCCCAGTGGCCTGGGGCCACCAGATCCTCTCTTTGGGTCAGTGAATGTTCTGTTGTCGTGGCTCAATTGGGCAACCATATTTTTGGTCTTTAAAGTGGCCAAAACTAAAACCCTAGTCACTATACAGCCTTATTTGGACTGCTCTTTATTATATCACATATCTTTAGAAACATTTAGCCACCACTTCTTATGCCCTGGTGGCCCAACTGGGCAACCAACATTACCTTTGACCTTGCTGCAATGGAAAATAGCTGACAGTTGAGGTTTTGATAAATGCACAACTAAATAATCTCTAGCACCGATCAGTTGGAACCAATCACATTTAATCAAATAATACCAAGCAGTATGAGTTGAGATAATGCCATGACTTTGTTTACATGTGACAAAAAAGATACCAATTGGTATGGCCAGGATATAGAAATGAAAATGAGAAATGAAAAGTATATATATATGCATGTCTCTCAGGAAATGAAAAGTGGGGATCATACCACAAACTTGCTGCATCAAGGTGAGGCTTGTCCAGATTGTCACATGATATGCATCTGTCCACATTTTTGTAGATGGAGCAACAGCCAAGAAAGTGAAGAAGACAGTGAGAGAGGTGTCTGAGGAGCCAGAGGGATCCCCTGAGGTGGCAATCTCCCAAGCCAAAGGTGGGTATCTCCATCAAAGTATCGTGCATACCAGTAGCTCCCCCAGGCCACAATATCAACACTGCCCCAAGGACCACTAGGTCCTCAATTTGGACCAGAAGATATTACCTTGTTGTGACCCAATACAATTTCTGGTGGTCCCATTATCTTGTCAATCCATTATATACAAAGTTCCAATTTTTTTACATGTAAAACAACATTAGAAATCTAAGGCACTTTGAATGAAGTAAATTAATTTAAGTTTAGCTGTCCTGTACCCAGCATCCTCTATTATTTCAGGCCACTACCGGTACTTTTCCCTATATTAAGGTCCAACTGGGCAGCTAATATTTTATTGAAAATGTCAAGGCCCAACCTTTATTGAAAATCATATTTTTATAAGTTGTCAATCAGATACATTTTTCATTAGCTCAGTGCAATTACAGCCACTCTTGGCCCTGGAAAATAAAGGATTTTGAAGTCCAAATAATGAAATTTTGGTTTTGCATTATTTTGGTCACTGATCGAGCATTGGAGCGATGGCAAGAGATTTGAACAGTTGAATCTACAATTACCAGTGCCTTATCTTTGTTTCTTTTTTTTTTGTTTTAAATGAATTTAAATGATAACCAGTAAGGTGCATGTTATTGACAGGCATATCCTGGCCCAAGGAGGATGTGGAAATGCTCATTGAGAAGTTGTCAGGTGTCCTGCCAGAAACTGACACGGTAAAGTACAACACTCAGGCAGAGAAACTCAAATGGGACGAGGTGGTCTTCAAGGACTACACAGCCGATGAATGTAAGGAGCAGTGGACAGCCATCAGCACTAAGGTGAAGCCGCCGCTACTCAAACTTTTTGCCTTGTTTTCAATTTTCTTATTTACCCTCAGTCAAAGCCAGTAACTATATTTTCCATGGACATTCTGAGCAAAAATATACAGGATCAGTGTAAATTTGATGCTGTTCTCAATACTTAATATAATCTAAATTTTGTTATCAGAAATAAGTTGACACAGTATGCCAGGAATGCTGGACAACTTGTTTTTAGAGCATTGAAAACCTGTGGATCCTGGGATCTAAAAATCAAACAAACATATATTATAAAATGAAACTTTATCTTATGTTTTAGTATTCTAATTAAAAGTTATCAACATAAAATATTGTAAACTTTTCTTTCAGTTGCGAAGATACAGGACCATGACCGAACTGGTAAATGATGCAAAAGAATGGTCAAAACAGCCATGGAAAACATTTACAAAAAAGGTATTTAGATGCCTCTTGACACCAGTAAAAGTTTGTTCACATTAATTTTTTAGTATCTCCAATAGAATTCAGTGAGAGAATACCTCTGCCATTGAGTGTGCATCAGTTGTTACATCAGCCTTGTCATATATCTGGTGGGTTGTTTTTACAGCAGCAGAGACACCCCGATATGCCTAAGAAGCCACTGACCCCCTACTTCCGCTACTTCATGGAGAAGCGAGCCAAGCATGCCAAGTCCAATCCCAACATGTCCATGACAGAGATTTCTCAACACCTAGCCGCCAAGTTCCGAAGCCTTGCCGATAAGAAGAAACAGAAGTACATAGATTCCTACAACAAGGAAAATGAAGTTTATAAAATTGCTCACACCAAATTCAAGTACGTTAGAATATTTCTCATACCAATAAACCTTTTTAGCTGTGCTGACTATGTCAGTATAGCTTCTGCAGTTAGAGAGGGAATTTTCTGTCTCAGTTTGTGTTTGTCCATCAGTTTGATCTTCTCCTCTGAAACACCCGGGTTGAGTTCTTAGCTATTAGTAAGTAAGATGCTGTGTTATCATGGAGACCCATTCTGTCTATTTGCCATGGGGCTCAGATTGTTTCTATTTCTGTCCTGATTTGAAAAGAAAATCAATAACTATCACCCAGGCATTGAAAATATCAGACAAATGGAACATCAAATATCTCACTCTTGTAATCTGAAGTGTCAGTTTGAAACTTTCAGAAAAAAAAGGAAAGAGGTGGTGACTGAGTGCCCATGCATATACACCTGGAACATGCCTCATTCTATAAATCTAAATAGAGTATCAATCTGAGGCTTGTCATTTGTATAGCAATTTGCAGGTATTTCATGAAAATGGTCATAAATATTATAAAAAAAAGTAATGGTCAGCACAGGTCAAAGGCCAATGGCCTTTGTTACCCTCAGCCCCTAATGTAATCAGGCTGAGGGTATTGCAGTACTCCTGGCGTGGGTATGTATGTATGTCTGTAGCGAACATCCTTGTAATCGCAATAACTCAAGAACAAATGATGGTAGCTTCATGAACTTGACACACATAAGGATCTGGTGAAAATCTCGGACGAGTTCGACGAACGGCAACCTTGACCTATTTTTCAAGGTCACAGGGACAATTATGTTAAATCCCAAGAATCACAATAACTCAAGAACAAATGATGGCAGTTTTATGAGATTTAACACACATAAGCATCTGGTGAAGACCTCAGATTTTTATTTATGAAACATGACCTTCACGTACCGTATTTACTCGTGTATAAGACGACTCGTGTATAAGACGACCCCCCAAAATTGAGCTTATTTTGCTCGAAAAAAAACAATTTCCGAATATAAGACGAGTTGGTTTTTCAAGAGATATCGGCTCTGCTACCATTCAAGCTTAAGCTGAAGCTTGGCGGTCATTTTAAAAGTGAAACGTAAATATGCTTAAAATATAAGATATTAGCCGTCTTATACACGAGTAATTACGGTAAAACGTAAATACGATGTTCATATTTTCGAAATAACGAATATTGGAGGTAGCAGATTGATTTTAATTGCGTTTTAAATGATAAATAAAGGTATTTACCCAATATTATCACAAATTGTTCGAGAACAGAACAAAAACATCAATCCATTTAAAATGCAATTAAAATCGAAACACATGTGAAAGCATTTCTGTCTAAAAGGGAAGACACGACTCAAAGCAGTGGAAACAATGACGAAATGCAAAACTGTGAACGCTGATAATTGGAATCAGCGAGAACAAAGTCACAACAAAGTGTTTCGAAATAATAGACATCAGACGTAGCAGATTGATTTTAATTGCGTTTTAAATGATAAATAAAGGTATTTACCCAATATTATCACAAATTATGCTTTGCAGGTCGAGAATTTCTCCACAAAGTAAAACGTAATACGATGTACGTGACGTCCTTGATCTTAGCGTCTGGGTGCACACGAGACAAAAGTGGAGCGGCCAACATGTCAAATTGAACTTTCATATCCGTAGCTGATCGATTTTAATTGCGTTTTAAATGATAAATAAAGGTATGTACTTAATATTATCACAATTACGTCGAGAATTTCTCCACATCATTGATTTTAGCCTCAAAACAAAGCGTTTTCATTATTAATCATTTGAAATGCAATTAAAATTGATCCGCGTGTGAAAGCATTTCTGTCAACAAGGAAGACACGACTCAACGCAACACGTGGTGGCAATTTTGAAAGACGGAAGTGACGGGAAGAGGCTCTTGTTTTTAGCGCGAAAACGATTGTTAATATATTGTGCAATAATGGATGGTTTTGTTCTGTTCTCGACCTGCAAAACGTAATTTGTGATAATATTATGTATATACCTTTATTTATCTGAAATACGCTTTGCAGGTCGAGAACAGAAAAAAACCATTCATCCATTTAACATGCATTACGCAATACGAGGTCGTCATTTTAAAAAGCGGGAGTGACGGGGACAAGCTCTTATTTTTGGCGCGAAAACGATCAGAGCCTACTTAACACGCATTGAAATATTAATATATTGTGCAATGATGGATCCCTGGCTTCTCCTCGTGTTGCGGACGTGAATTAACGTGACGTCACGTACATGATATTTACGTTTTACTTCAAGGATAAATTCTCGACCTGCGAAGCATAATTTGTGATAATATTGGGTGAATACCTTTATTTGTCATTTAAAACGCAATTAAAATCGATCCACGTGTGAAGGCATTTCTGTCAAGAAGGGAAGACACGACTCAACGCAACACGTGGTCGCAATTTTGAAAGGCGGAAGTGACGGGAAGAGGCTCTTGTTTTTAGCGCGAAAACGATTGTTAATAATGGATGGTTTTGTTCTGTTCTTGACCTGCAAAGTGAATTTGTGATAATATTGGGTAAATACCTTTATATATCATTTAAAACATATTATTTCGAAATGCTTTGTTTTGACTTTGTTCTCACTGATTTCAATTATCAGCGTTCACAGTTTTGCATTTCGTCTTTGTTTCCACTGCTTTGAGTCGTCTTCCCTTGTTGACAGAAATGCTTTCACACGTGGATCGATTTTAATTGCGTTTTAAATGGATTGATGGTTTTGTTCTGTTCTCGAACAATTTGTGATAATATTGGGTAAATACCTTTATTTATCATTTAAAACGCAATCAAAAAGGGAAGACACGACTCAAAGCAGTGGAGACAATGACGAAACGCAAAACTGAACGCTGATAATTGGAATCAGTGAGAACAAAGTCAAAACAAAGCGTTTTGAAATAATAGACCAATAATATTGGGTAAATACCTTTATTTATCATTTAAAACGCAATTAAAATCAATCTGCTACGTCTGATATTCGTTATTTCGAAAATATGAACATCGTATTTACGTTTTACCGTATTTACGTTTTACCGTAAATACTCGAGTATAAGACTGCTCTCGTGTATAAGACGACCCCCTAAACATTAACTAAGAGTTTTTGGAAAAAAACCTCGTCTTATATACGAGTAAATGCGGTACTTTTCACGGTCAAAGGGACAATTATGTGAAATATCAAGAATCACAATAACTCAAGAACAAATGATGGTAGCTTTCTGAGATTTAACACACATAAGCATCTGGTGAAGATCTCAGACATTTTTGTATGGAACATGACCTTCACCTACTTTTCAAAGTCACATGGATAGTTATGTGAAATCCCAATCATTGCTATAACTCAAGAACTAATGATAGCAGCTTTATGAGACTTGATGCACATAAGCATCTGGTGAAAACCTCAAACGAGTTAGATGGACGGTGACCTTGACCTATTTCTGAAGGTCACAGGGACAATTATGTGAAATATCAAGAATCGCAAGAACAATAACTCAAAAACAAATGATGGCAGCTTTATGAGACTTGACACACATAAGCATCTGGTATAAAGACCAGTCTTCCTGATAACCGCCGGTCCAGACCAATATTTTTTGCCACAGTCCGGCATATGTCCGACATGTATTTTTGTGAAAACTTTTCTCAAAATTTATCCCTCGAGATGTTCGGCAGTCATTTTAAAAGTAAAATGTAAATACGAAGTGTCAGGGATCCATCATTGCGCAATACATTAATATTTTCAATGCGAATGAATAGCGTCTGATCATTTTCGCGCCAAAAATACGAGCCTGTCCCCGTCACTTCCGGTTTTCATAATGACGACCTTGTGTCTTATATGCGTATTCAAGCATTGGTAAACTCGCATTTTCTCTGACTCGTGCATACTTTAAACTTATTAAATGAAGGCGGACTATTGCCGACATGTGTCAGAATATTTCTATGTGCAAAATAAAACAAAGATTTTAATTATATCGCCGTTTGGGAAGCTTGTACCTGGCTTGTTTACTTTTCACGATGATATTCTTTCTTTTTTTTACGGTCCGGTAAAAATGCTTTCGGTCTGGCAAAAATGTCAACTTTGTCGGACCGAATGTCCGTTGAAGGTCTGGGGACTATCGGGAAGACTGAAAGACCCCAACAGAGTTTGATGAATGGTGACCTTCATCTACTTTTCAAGGTCACAGGGACAATTATGTGAGATATCAAGAATCACAATAACTCAAGAACAAATGATGGCAGCTTTATGAGATTTAACACACATAAGCATCTGGTGAAGGCCTCAGATTTTTTTTTATGAAACATGACCTTCACCTACTTTTCAAGGTCACAGGGACAATTATGTGAAAAATCCCGGTCATTGTGATAACTCAAGAATAAATGATAGCAGCTTCATGAGAGTTGAGACACATAAGCATTTGGTGAAGACCCCAGATGACTTTAATGGACGGTGACCTTCACCTGCTTTTCAAGGTCACAGGCCCATCATCTCAATAATTCTAGAGTAAATGATGAAAGTTTCATGATATTTGACACACATAAGCTACCAAAGGAAGTAGATGTGCACTATTATGGGTTTTTTTTACCCCTGCATCAATTTGCCTTGGTGCAGTGACGTTTTGTTCACAAATATTGTGTGGAGCGAATGTTGTGCAGTAAGTTACCAGGGCTGAGGGTTGATGCATCTCTGATGCCTATGTTTTGGCCTTTGTTTGAATATTTGAAAGGGTTGATGAATAAACATAGGCCTGGCAAGGAAACCTTCTATCTGTTTTTTGCCTTTGAAACCTTTAAGACCCTTTTCCTTGGAAACTGACAGGACACTGGACAATTTTGACATTAGATAGGCAATGTCTGCCCATTGTATTTTTGATGTATAATTAAATTCAACAAGAGGCATTAGCCTGTATTCAAAACTACTTTTTTATATTTGAATGTCCGGCCAGAAAAGAACCTGGTTTTCTTAAAAGCTGAATGAAAATTATCCATTTATTCAAGTATCTAGATCTCAAATGCTTGTTATATGATCAGTGTCCAACCGAAATATTTTTTTTTAACTAAAGATTTATAACTGATGTTAGAGAGAATTTAAAAATATTTTGGTGATTAAAGACATTGTTATGAAGCTCCATATTCAAGCAAGATCATTCTTTCAACTGGCATAATCACAACAAGACTGCTTCCACAAAAAGTTTATAATATTGCTTGATATACTTCCAGAGAGGAGCACCCAGAGTTGTATCCTGAGAAAGAATCCACCAAGAAGGAGAAGCGAGATATAGAGTCTCGGAGCCGAGATGGTCACACACCTCCCCCCAAAGCCTCCACCCCACTCAGCATCTTTGTACAACTTAAAACTGAGGAGCACATGAAGAAAAACCCAGAGGTAGCAAAGACCCTCATTCTATGTTATTTGTCAAAATTATCCATTTCAGTAGATATTTCAAAATCATTTTCTACATAATGTGTGACCTGAAGTTAGTAGAATTTCTAGTAGAATTAGTTGATAAAGATTTGGTTAGTATTACTTTCAGGATTGCACATTATATATAAAATGCAGGATTGCTTATATTGCTAATATGTTGCAACATCTTACACATAGCATGTTTTGGCTTTGTTAAATTTGCTCTGCCACATATGGATAATTTATATTTGTGGAAATATAACAGGCTGGCATGAACACATTGGAGAATATTTGCTGAATTCAGATTTATTCACACCACTTCAAGATGAAGCCTTTAATGATGAAATGTTTTACTATTATTAAACCAATTAAAAGTTGCTTGTGAATATACAAATTAGTGGAAGTCTGTGAGTCTGTGGATCCAGATTCGGTCCTTGTTTTAGTATTTATGCTCGAATTCTGCTTCGCAATATGTTTTAAAAATCGCCTTGATCTCGTGCAATCTCTGATTACCTCTTACAATTTGTTTCATAATCATTTAGTGCCAATCACAATCACTGTTTGGCACTAGAGACTTGAAATCAATTTTATCCTATGCTGTAATAACACTTCATTTTGCTCAATTACAGTTGACAAAGAAGCAAGGAAATGAGTTGTTTCGTGTCAAGTGGAATGAACTTCCTGACAGCAAAAAGTTGAAGTACATAGACAAGGCTTTGGATGCCAGGAAACAGTATGATGTGAGTATGTCTAAATGTGTCAAGGTCGTGTCACACGTATTTGATTGTGTACTTCCTCAACATACAAGCATCACCATGATGTGCTTGATGATATATGTATGTGGATATTCCAGATTGATCTCAAGGCGTATTGCGAGAGCCACCCGGACTACAAGCCCAAGGCATGCAAGAGTTTCCTCACCAAGGTTGAACAGAAGATGAAGGACAAGCAGATGGGCAAACCAGACAAACCTCCACCGTAAGTCTCCTCAAATATCTTAGTCATATCAGGCCTTGACATTAAGAATTTTGCGGACTCAAATTCACTAGCTGTTTATTGTAAACTACTGGCCTATAACATGAAATACTGAAAATGAGGAATCTTTACTCAAGTAAAGAAATTTAAAACTAAATAGTGCCAATATTAAACCAGGCATATATGTCACACAATCATTCTTCGTTTCCTTGTGTTATGGATTGAATAGAAGCCCATTTTAGCTCTGCTAACCTTTAAGTCACAGAGCTTTAGGAGTGGGGAAGATGTCTGTCCATCTGTCTGTCAACATTTCCTTAAAAATCTTCAAAACTACCAGTAATATATGTTTCTTATTTTATATAGAGATAGATATAGAGGTGAAGATTCAGATTCGTTCAAAGCTTAGTGATCTCATCATTGACATAAGTGCAGTGACCTTGAGGTCACAAATTTTGGACAGAGCAAAGCTTAGCAACCACTTGCTTATAAGAGGAAATTAAAACTTGGCATACAGAAATGTCTCAGGTCATAGCCACCTTTAACAGTCATGTTACCTTTGACCTAGACACATTGACCTTGAATTCAAGATTTGTCTGCATGTAAAATTTCACAACCATTAAAACTGAATGAACATATGTCAGTGGCCTTAGAGCTATGCTTATCATTGCTTTTTACCCTCAGCCCCTGATGTAATCAGGCTGAGGGTATTGCAGTATTCCTGGTGTGGGCATGTATGTCTGTCTGTAGCGAACATCCTTGTCATCGCAATAACTCAAGAACAAATGATGGCAGCTTCATGAAACTTGACACACATAAGCATCTGGTAAAAACCTAGGATGAGTTCAATGGACGGCGACCTTGACCTATTTTTCAAGGTCACAGGGACAATTATCTCAAGAATCGCAATAACTCAAGAATGAATGATGGCAGCTTTATGAGATTTGACACACATAAGCATCTATTGAAGACTTCAAACATTTTTGTTTGGAACATGACCTTCACCTACTTTTCAAAGTCACAGGGACAATTATGTGAAATCCCTATCATTGTGATAACTCGAGAACAAATGATGGCAGCTTTATGAGATTTGACACACATAAGCATCTAGTAAAGACCCCAAAAGAGTTTGATGAATGGTGACCTTTACCTAAACACCTAAGCTATCAAAGTAAGTATGGGTTTTTTACCCCTGCATCAATTTGCCTTGGTGCAGTGACGTTTTGTTCACAAATATTGTGTAGAGCGAATGTTGTGCAATAAGTTACCAGGGCTGAGGGTTGATACATCCCTGATGCCTATGTTTTGTAATATTTGTAAATTTTTCTTCCTTAATGATCATTTAAATCCTTTTCAAGAGCAGACTTGAGCAGATGATGATTTTGACCAATCAAAATGCATGTTACAACTTGGTTTCTCGGTTCTCATTGGCTAATATTTCTATCTTATTAAAAGCAGCAGCCTCCTTGAAAATATCATAACAAATTGGAAATAGAACTGAGATCTTGGGATCTTGTATGGAAAACCATAACCTGTTTGCAAATTACACTTTATCTCAGTACATGTGTTTTCATTCAAGTCAGCAGAGCTATGCTATGTTTTATGTTTAAATTGTGTCTTCAAAACCTTTAAGAATAAGCATTTTAATCTAATAAAAAAAAGTAAAGTAATTAAAATTTTTAAAGATTCCTTCCAGGAATTCTAATTTCACTGCAGACTCCAATTATTTTATTTTATCATGCAAAAAAGTGGAGGGAAGAAGCCAATGTGTCATTCTAACTTTCCAGAAATGGTTACGGTTTGTTCTCATCTGAGTTGTTGCCACGACTGACAGATGTAGCCAGCAATGAGAGAATGGCAGAGGTATCGAGGCAGTGGAAGCAGCTCCCAGATGGACAGAAGGACAACTACAACAAAAAGGCACAACAGGTCAGTGCTGTCACTAATTTTTAAATTAATAATTAAGTGCCTTTTAGACTGTCCTAGATGTTGACCTGATAGAGGAATCACAAGATTACAATGTGATCTTAATTTGCTCTGGAATCTGGATGATTTAACACATTGAATGACTTGTAACATATAGAGTGTTCAAAATGACAGTGTTATGTTTGTTTGTTTGTTTGTTTGTTTGTTTGTTTGTTTGTTTCCATGTACCAGCCTTTATTAAACCACCAAGGTCCCCAGTAATCTGTTGTGACCATGCTCCTGCACAGAAAATCTTCTTTTATGTTATATTCATAACTTGTGTACATCATTACATAATTATGGCACCATTGACTTCAATAATATATCCCAAACATTAAATACATTCATTTCCCCAACCCATATATTCCCATTAAACTCCAGTGAACTGAAGTATGTCAGCTTTTTTAAAAATAGAAAATGGCAGACTACAAAGAAGAGTACCAAAAGTACCTGTCCAAGTTGCCAGCAGACCTGAGAGAAAAGGAAGAAGGTTTGGAGTCCAAGAAATCCAAGCCAGCCAAAGTTCAGGAGGTCAAGGTCATTGTCAATTTTATTCCAAATCTTGTTATACAAACAAGAACTACTAAAATGGTCTGCCAAACTTGTTAAATGGTAAAATTTGATTTTCATTGTAATAAGCCAGATGATCTGAATGATGTGTTACAGCCTATTCAGAGTCGTACCAAGCAGCCCCACTCTGCCCTGTTTGCCTTTATCAAAGAGAGAAGGGAGAAGTACAAGAAAAGATACCCACATATGGACCAGCAAGAACTCACCAGGCTCATGGCTCGAGAATTCTCTGCCCTTGCACCTGAGGAGAAGGCCGTATATGAGAAGAAACAGGAAGTGACACCAACAAGCCCGTAAGATAACCGCAATAACATGGAAAAATTGTTAATTTTCTTCTTCTTTTTTAACATTAATATTTCAGTTTTTTATTAATGATTCTATTATCTTATTTTTTTTCGTCAATTTAGGTCACCAAAGAAAGCCAACGCCAAGGCAAATCTGGCCTTCCCCATGGCACCCAAGAAACCACCATCGTAAGTACAGAGAACTATTTTTTTGTTAAGGATTTTCACCTTTAATTGGTCAGGAAACTTGGGACTAAATGATTTGCACAGATATTTGTAAAGCTGTATTTGCTGAAAGCTGTATTTGCTAAGTTGATTTGTTTGTGTTCAGGAGTGGTTATGCCTTGTTCTCCACGGAGATGCTGAGCAAGCTGCCAGACACTCCCACTCAACAGAGGATGGGCGTCATCAGTGGCAAGTGGAGAGAAATGACCGATGCCGAGCGCAATGGCTATAAGAAGAAGCGAGACACAATGCAGAGACAATTCCTCAAGGCAATGGAAAAGTTCAAAAAGGTGAGAGCGGATGTTTGTTACATCTGCCATTTTATGCCATGTAGATCTCCTATTCGGCCCTGGTAAATTGTGCAGGAAAATTGGGCTTTCTCACAAAACTCATGGTTGTTTTCCAGCTGTTGTAAATATATACTTTATATTAAGATATAAAATCCAAAAAGGAATTGTAAAGATATATAGTTATTAAAGAAAAGTCAATTGAATCATGTTTACTCTGTGCACCTAAATATGTTGAAAAGCTTCAAATCAAAAGTCTGATCAGCATGACAGATCTGCAGATTTTATCCACTTTGTAGAGTTTATCTCCAAAAGATTTAAAGAGATTTGAAGAACAAGAAGAAGCAAAGAAGAAAGGTAAAAAAGGCAAAACAGCAACTAAAAGTAAAGCCAAGCAACCAGCAAAGGTAAGGAAATCAGATAAATAGAGACCTATAGTATTGTGATATATCTTGTGAATTTAGCCTTACAGACCTGGTACCAGGAGAAAACTATTTCAAATAAATTTATTTAATTTTATAATTCAGAGATTACTGGTCTTATTAATTAGCCAGTATATGTCTGATGGTAATCCTTTGTTTCTGGCAATTTTTTTTACCATTTAAATTATTTTTGGATAGCAGTTAAATTTCTCAAAAAGATATTAACCAGCTCTAAGAATATTGAGTGATATATGTGTATGTAAGAAACATAGCAAGAATTCCTAATAACTCTTTTTCCTGTGTAGCAGGAGTCTGAGCCCGAATCAGATGAGTCGGAGGAAGAGAAAGAGAAGAGCGACTCTGAGTCCAACTCTGGCAGTGGCTCTGGAAGTGGAGAAGACTCTGGGTCAGAGTCTGATGCAGAGGACAACAATAATGACGAGGACAGTGGATCAGGTCTGTCAACGTATAGTATATAACATCATGTCTTAGGATGAAAATGCCCGGTCATGACAAAGTGTAGGATAATGATATGTTGTATACATCGTGGCTTCTTTGCTTATTCTTAGGCTCGGGGTCTGACGCAGAGTCTGGTTCAGAGGCAGAGTCGCCATCCCAGTCAGCATCTCCATCAGCCTCAGACAGCTCGGCATCAGAGTCGGAGTCAGAGTCGGAAGATGAGGCAAAGAAACCTGTGCAGAATGGACCAACTTCTAAGGTCAGTGGAATTTCTTGATCATTGTGAAGAAATTAGATGACACTTTCACGGAGAATCTTTTAAAAAAAATGAGATTTTGTAATCTTTTTAAAGAAATGGTTTGTAACTGTCATCTGTGTGTTTCTGACTCATGCTTTTCACCAAAGTTTGGCTGGTTTTTCATTTTAAAATCATCAAGTCTAAATGAAAATTCAGACCATCAAATGTTTTGATTTTTGAAAATCATTGAAAATGGAGACTTCGGCCACTAGGTGTCTCTCCAAGTTGTCATATCTGTCAGAGCTGCCATTAAATAATCATTGATTGTAAATTGGAATATCTTGTCATAAAGCAGTGCCAGTTGAATTTGAAGTGGTGCCACCTGACTGTAAAATAGCACTAGATTTGTGCCACCTGGCTTCTTAAACATAGGTACAGTTAGAACCTTTGGCCTTTTGATTTGAAAGAACCAATCAAAGTGGCATCAACTCTAAATAAATTGCAGTAGACACAGATGAAAGCTTTATTTTATGATTGTCATTTACAAATGTTTATGCATGTTGTGTTATTTTTATTGTCAGCAAAGACTAACCTCTTAACATTAGGTTAATTTTTACTTTTCAGGACAAAGAGTCCGACTCTGATAGTGATTCCGACAACAGTTCTAGTTCCGGGGCGTCAGGGTCAGGATCTGGGTCAGAAGACTCTGGATCGGAGTCTGATTGAACACAGTACAGTACAGAAAAACGTCCCACACTGCAGATTATATAGGAACTTTATATTGATGTATACAGAGTATTTTAGCTAGAAGCACAACGTATTTGTATATGTGTATGAGTTTTACTTATTTTGCACTGTTCACAACACTTTAAGTAAATATATAAACACATTTGTAAAGCAATGCATTACCAGTCCAGTCCAAATTCATGCAACATGCAGGCTTTCTCCTTATCTTAAATAATATTACAAGGTACATAAAAAGACCAGACATGCGACCAGAGAAAGGGTAGCAAATTTAGAACAGTAACTTTAGCCAACTTGATGGTATTTGTTCTGATGTGTGATACTAATGATTACCACATGCTGAGCCCAGCCTACTTGCAAGCTGAGTAATCAGGACTGATACAGCCAGACCTAGACATGGCTTGTAGTGCATTATTGAAGAAATCTTAACACAGATATTTTTTTATGAAAGAAAGGGATGGGGAAAGGTGCTAATTGGGTTTGTTTGGCCAAGTCAAAGGATATTTTGTGTGTTAATTTTTCACCTGTTCAATGAGGGATGTGCAAGCCTGCTACACTTCTTGGAATCTAAAACGCAAAATCTGGTGTGTGTATCAATGCTGACTGAGTTGCACTGACACAATGATGCTGGTGTGAAGCCAGGAGCTGATGTGATGAGTGATATCACTTAGGGCTGATGTGATGAGTGATATCACTTAGGGCTGATGTGATGAGTGATATCACTTCGGGCTCATGTGATGAGTGATATCACTTAGGGCTCATGTGATGAGTGATATCACTTCGGGCTCATGTGATGAGTGATATCACTTCGGGCTCATGTGATGAGTGATATCACCTAGGGCTCATGTGATGAGTGATATCACTAAGGTCTCATGTGAGGGGTGATATCACCTAGGGCTCATGTGATGAGTGATATCACTAAGGTCTCATGTGAGGGGTGATATCACTTAGGGCTGATGTGATGAGTGATATCACTAAGGTCTCATGTGAGGGGTGATATCACCTAGGGCTCATGTGATGAGTGATATCACTTCGGGCTCATGTGATGAGTGATATCACCTAGGGCTCATGTGATGAGTGATATCACTAAGGTCTCATGTGAGGGGTGATATCACCTAGGGCTCATGTGATGAGTGATATCACTAAGGTCTCATGTGAGGGGTGATATCACTTAGGGCTGATGTGATGAGTGATATCACTAAGGTCTCATGTGAGGGGTGATATCACCTAGGGCTCATGTGATGAGTGATATCACCTAGGGCTCATGTGATGAGTGATATCACTAAGGTCTCATGTGAGGGGTGATATCACCTAGGGCTCATGTGATGAGTGATATCACTTAGGTCTCATGTGATGAGTGATATCACCTAGGGCTGATGTGATGAGTGATATCACTTAGGGCTCATGTGATGAGTGATATCACTAAGGTCTCATGTGAGGGGTGATATCACCTAGGGCTCATGTGATGAGTGATATCACCTAGGGCTTATGTGATGAGTGATATCACTAAGGTCTCATGTGAGGGGTGATATCACCTAGGGCTTATGTGATGAGTGATATCACTAAGGTCTCATGTGAGGGGTGATATCACCTAGGGCTCATGTGATGAGTGATATCACTAAGGTCTCATGTGAGGGGTGATATCACCTAGGGCTCATGTGATGAGTGATATCACTAAGGTCTCATGTGATGAGTGATATTGCTCAGGACTGACTTCAGTTCATATTAAAACAACTATTATGGAATTACATTCAAAGCATTTCGTCACATCGAAAGAAGTGCAAGTTGTCTCATAGAACACATTTATCTTCTTTCTTTTGCTATTTAAATAGAGCCAAAAAAGTCTTTTGCAAATGAGTCTAAACCATTAAGTTACTTCCAGTGGAATATTTGGTGTTGCCAGTTAGTGGTTTCTCCTCATTTTTATTATTTTTTGATGGAGTAGGCTATATGACACAAACCAAATGCTGTAGGAAATTGAGGTGCATGTTGCATGCTAAATCTGAAAAATCCTGTATATTTTATAATATTCTGTATATTTTCATTGTTTCTCTGGTTTAATTTTCAGCAATTACATGCCATACATTGGCCAATATAACAGACTTATTCATGCTGAATTTACTTTTTTTTCCTCTCTGACACTTTGTAATGTTATTTTGTTATAATATGTTTACAGGCAGCATTACATTCTGATATCCTCTTTTTAACATTGAAGTTGATTCAAGCATAAAGAAAATAACATTTCATAAAGGCTTTAAATAACCAATCATAAAAGTCTTTGAAAACATTGGTGGAGAAAGTTCTGATGAATATTTTTAAGAACCTTGGAAGATATGATTGGTTGAGGGTGATAGAAAGGTTACCGACAAAGTAGTCTGAAATTGTAATTTGAGAGAAATATAGAATGGATTGTAAAGAAAGTTCTGATGAATATTTTTAAGAACCTTGGAAGATATGATTGGTTGAGGGTGATAGAAAGGTTACCGACAAAGTAGTCTGAAATTGTAATTTGAGAGAAATATAGAATGGATTGTAAAGTAAAATTCAAATAGAAGGAATTTGAAATGTCTGATTTTGACACTGATAAATTGATATAATGCTACAGCAGGCCTAGTTTGGTTGGTTGTATAATGTAATATGTTCATTGCATTTGATATCCATCTATCTATATATATAGAACTGCATCTTGAGTATTGTATATTTTGCGTCTTTGTAATCAAATGAGTTTGAAGCAGGCTGGTAGCTACTTGTTAACCGTGTGTGTATGTCGAGTCCCTGACAGGAAATCTTTATTTTAAAAAAAAGAGTAAAGAAAAAAAATAGTGCATTTATTTGATTACACAGTTGATGTGTATCTATATATACAAGATACTTATTATTTTCTAATAATGTTTTGCACAAATATGAGTCGTCAGTAGTATTCAGCACTCCACTGGTATGTGCTTTTCATGTGACTGACAACAGATAGGGTTCAACCATAAGAATATTGACAACATTATGGAAAACTTCCTGTGTCCTTTCAGGACAATTTTAAAAATTTTTAATGTCTCTCATTTCCCCCTTTTTTTCCAGTTGATTCTAAATGTTATCAAGCAAAGCAAGGGTAAATTTATATGCAAGGCAAAGTGTCTGGACTATCAAACTTTGCACAAACCTTTCTTTGATTTCAGAATAAATCATGAAATCAGTCAAGATGTGAGACCAGTTCTGGGAATCACACCAAGGTTAACCTTTTCCTGTTGGTATCACATAAAATGGCCACTACCAATGGATGTTATTCAAAATATTGCCTCGAAGGTTTCACACTAAAGAGTCTGTGATTTACAGAACTACAACGATATTTAGGTGAAATATTAACACTGGTAACTATATGAACTGTGATGTTTTTTTTCTGTTAACACAAGGGAAATGGATGCCCCCAGACAAAAAATGTTCTGTAGTCTGTAATTTGGCCTACCTCCTGTCAATCATAGAATTAGATATTAATTATGCATCAGCAAATTGCAATATAGCATTGAAAAAGAACATATAAATAGGAACAAACTTCCCATTTCATAAGAAGTGTCTTTTTTTTATTAATTTTATATTTTCAGAAGTATAATAAGGAGCGAGTTAATTACAAGGAATGCATGTATTTATTCAAGATTTAGACATTAATGATCATCCATTAACATTTTGAAAGGACTAAAATTGTGAAGGCTGACTTTGGAAAAGAATATCAAGGATTGAATTCAGAATAAGTCTTAGTTATTAATTTAATTTACTTTTTCAAAACCAAACTGACAGCTCAATTGCTAATACCGCAGCTATAGCTGAAGAAACCTGCCTAGAATAAGAGTTGGTAGTCTTTCTCATCAGTCTGTCTTTGAAACTAATGAACATTTACATATATTAAATGTTTGTATAGAATTTCAAGGAAATTATTTGAAAAGTTTTTGGATTAATCACATATCTGAAACCAGATTTCCCTTTTTTTTTCTTTTCATATATTTTTTGTTTGTTTTATTTTTTTTTGTGTGGGAAGGCAGTGATTGACCTAAAAATGGGACAAATCATATTGGCTATTCATCGATTCACATCACTTGGATAATAGGTTGGGAAGGCTTTAACCTTGCTTTTTGGGCTTTAATTTTTAACTTCAAACTTTGTTTTTTGGTGAGGGAAAAAGACTGAATGAGAATGGGTGCTTGCAAGGATGTGTAGCATATGCCTTTAAAGAAGTGCAATTCATCTATAACTCAACCTGAAATCCTGTTAAATAATATATCAGAATGCATGCATATTGGAAATGGATTCTATTATTGATGATCAAAATATGCTTCAGTAAAATGGATACTGATACCAGTCAGTGTAGACAATATTGTAAAACATTTTAACAGAATTTGTAAATGCCTTAACATCAGGAAGATATGAGAAACATCCATGCAGAATGTAGAGGCCAACATTTTAAACCGAATATCAATGTATAGTGTTTTATCTTAATATTGGGGAAGCCAAGTTTTATATTATTAAACTTAGTATGCAAAACAAATGTTAAGTGGCTTCCTATGTTTATGTATAAAATTTCGTGATTAAACACTGAAAACATAGCCTTTGTTTAATTTATTTTATTCTTCACAGTGATATTTATACCTAACCATTGAGGTATTTAATGTTAATACACCTTTTTACCCTCGGCCCCTGATGTAATCAGGCTGAGGGTATTGCAGTGCTCCTGGCATGGGTATGTATGTATGTCTGTAGCGAACATCCTTGTCAGCGCGATAACTCGAGAACAAATGATGGCAGCTTCATGAAACTTGACACGCATACCAAGGCCACGGGCCATGGCGCAGTTGGTTAGAGCGCCAGCTTATTAGCACCAGTTCCTCTGTGGTGATCCAAAGGTCGTGGGTTCGATCCTTGGCCATGCCGAGATTGAATTCATGATACAATTTCACATACGAGCTGAGGCCCGTGCCAAAGGGTTAACCCGTTGTCCTTGTAAATCTGTGACCGGGTGGATTGTCATGTCAAGGACCTGCAACATGACAATTCAGTGAGGCAGCACTATATCTGCTACAAGTAGGTCTCATCATGAAATGACTGAAATAATGTTGAAAGTGATGTAAAACCCCAAACAAACAAACACACATACCATATTTTCTCGAATATAAGACGACTTGTGTATAAAAATTGAAGGTTTTTTGCTGGAAAAGACCAATTTCCAAATATTAGACGAGTCACTTTTTTCGAGACATTGAAACTGCTAACATTCAACCATTTGGCGGCCACTTTAAAAGTGAAACATAAATATGCTTACGATCTTAAGGGTATTTATGGGTGTTGGTAGTTAGTGTCCTCTGGTGGCAGATTTTCTGAAGGAACTACTTTCTGTTTACGCCAAAATGGAACGTTTTCAAAAAAGTACAGGAAAAATGCTCAACTATCCAAAAGAGTTCCCTTTTTATTAAAACTTTCTTATCATGAAATGACATTTTATGGTATTCATTTTTGTAATGAAATTATTGCTTTATGATTTGAAAATCACAATGGAATTTCTTTGATTATATTGAAAGCTTCATATCTTTTTAACTCTTAAAAAGTGGTGTAGTAATATGTTACTGCTGCAAAATTTATTTTGTCATGTCAAAATGTTAAGGGAAAAAGTTCTGCAGATTGTGGGACCATAATAAGGTGGATTTCCAAACAATTTTGTAAAATTGATCTAAACAATATTTACTGTGATCCTAGTGAAGCAGATTTTCTATTTTTCAAATACATTAAGAGAAAAATAGAGGTCAAGTTCAAGTGAATTTTTTCACCTCCCTTCACATATCTGATTGCCAAACTTCCTTTTTGTTTCCAAATTACACAAATCAAAATGAGAAAATCTGTTTCACTTTGGATCACAGGGAATTTTCTTCCCAATGAAATGAAATAAACACAGCCAAAAACAAGCCTACTTCTGTTGAATTTATATGCTTCTCTTCTTCATTTCTCATGAAAACTATCAAGGAAAATTAGGACAAAATACTATTTTGAAAGAAATATACTTGTAATCATACCTTATAGTTCAACTATTGAGATGTCATTAATGCTTTTAATTAAATAGGGAATGTATTTTTACACCGTAAATGTACCAATTCCCATCAAGTCACGGACAGAGCAAGCGCAAGTGATGTCTCTGAGATCAATTTGCATAAATTTTTCAGTTTCCCTTTGGTGACCTCATTTATACATTATATAATACTAATATTATGTAATATATAGGCCACTCAGTGTCAGCTGAGGCCTTGAACACACTTGCGCTTGCTCTGTCCGTGCATCAAGTACAGTATTTTGGTAATTTACTCCTCTGCCACTAGGGGGCACTCACTACCAACACCCATAAATACCCTGTATAGCCTTTTACAATAAAACCAGCCTCTGTGTCTTTCTTCTCCCTGCTAGTGAATCTCATTTTAGGTCTTCCAGAATTTTTGTTACAGTGCCTGTGTCTCAGTTGCCAGACACAAATCTAGCAGCTCGTCTTTGAACTGATTCTATGCGGTCTATATCTTTTTTGAGGTAAGGATCCCACACACTCGATGCATATTCTAAGTGAGGGCGCACCAGTGTATTGTAGGCAGCTTCTTTGATATTTCAACATGATGTTCAACATGTTGCAAGATGTGACCATTTAATGTGTATTTTCTTGTATCTAGAGCTTGGATTTTTTTCTTGCTGCTCAGAGCGTAGCATTTCTGAGCATTGAAGTCCATTTGCCACTCACTTGACCATTCCTCCAGCATATTTAGGTCCTCTTGCAGTTTTACTGCATCATCGTCATCTTCAACTATTCTATATAGGAGGCTGTCATCAGCAAAGAGCCTTATGTTTGAATATTTTAGCTTATCTCCAATGTCATTAATGTAGAGTAGAAATAGTATTGGTCCAAGTACTGTACCCTGAGGCACTCCAGATTTAACATGGATAGGGCATCACACCGGTACGCGATATTATCGATATACCGGTATACAGACATCGATACGATAACCGGTATTGTCATACTGGTGCTTCGATATATTAGTTGTATCGAATTGGGCCCTCCTATCATCATAATAACAGATTTTTTACTCGATATTTTACGCATCGTAAATTTTTCAATCTTTCAAATGTAAATACGACGACTGAGGGATCCATCATTGCGCAATATATTAATATTTCAATGGGAATCAATACGTTGTGACAGCACTCCAATCGTTTTCGCGCCAAAAATAAGAGCTTCTCCCCGTCACTTCCGGTTTTCGAAATGACGAACTCGTGTTGCGTATGCATATTTAAGCATTGTTAAATTCACATTTTCTTCGTTTTGAGCAAGATATACACTTATTAATAGGAGGCGGACTACTGTTGACACGTCGTAGAATATTTCTGTGTGTATTTTAAGCCGAAGATATTAAATATATCGCCGTTTGGGGAGCTTGCACCCGGACCGATAAAGACAGTCAATTATTCTTCTATTTCGGTTCAGTAATATCGATATGTATCGATATGTATCGAATATTGATAAATCATCGATACGTATCGTATCGTATCGATGAAATCCAACGATATGATGCCCTAAACATGGACAGGGTCAGATTCATCACCGTCAATAACCACCCTCTGTTCACGGTTTGTAAGCCAGTTTTTTATCCATGAACCGACCTGCCCTGAGATTCCGTAATGCTCGAGCTTGTGATTTAGTCGTTCATGGCAGACTGTTTCAAAGGCTTTACTAAAATCGAGAATGAGCATGTCAACATTTTGCCCATCATTTCTAGCCTTGAGTATATCCTGTAAGGTTGTGATTAACTGAGTTTCACACGAGTGTCCTGTCCTGAATCCATGCTGAAAATTTACCAGGATATTGTAAAGTTTGCAGTGATTCATCATATGTCTGACGATTATATGCTCCAAAATCTAAAAGGGGACAGATGTCAAAGAAACTGGCCTGTAGTTTGCGGCACAACTTTTATCTCCTTTTTTAAAGACTGCAACTATATTTGCTGCGCGCCATGCTTTTGGGACTTCTCCTTTTTCGAATGAGTCTTGGAATATTTTTTGGAGGATTGGAGCTATTTCTTGTGAACATTCTTTCAAGACACTTGTGGGTATTTGTCTGGGCCATTGAGTTTTTCGCAGTAACTGTGATGGTAATTGGCTCTATTTGTGGAGAAGTTGGATCACCTTTGTCAGGAATATTTTCCATGTTTTCAGTAGAAAAGACAGATTTGTACTGACGTGTAAGAACATTGCCTTGCCTTTACTGTCTTTCACTTCAATGCCATTTTCTGTTAGTGTTGGTACACCAACAGTATCTTTGTGCCTGGATCTAATATAGTTCCAGAACCTTTTTCCCATTGATGGTCTACTGAATTCAATGTCAGGTAAATCAAGTAGTTGGGTGCGGGTTTACTTGTGTGAGACAGTGTTCATTAAAAGTATCAATCATTTCTGTATTAAGTTCAATCCCATATGCAGGGCTTGGCTTATGGGACATATTCTCCCAGGTTATGTCTGGTACATTAAAGTCCCCTGTTCGTAATATATTAGGGGTGTTTGTGTCAGACTGGGGAATCTTTCCAAGAGATGCATTTAATTCATGGACGTTAGATATATTTCTGTCTGTTGGCCTATAGTAACATCCTATGAACAGTGGTTTTGTTCCTGTTATGTTAAGTTTTCTCCATACAAGTTCACAGTCAGTTTTTAGGCTCTCCTCCTTAGGGTCTGACAGCCACCTTTTATGGATAATAATAATAATAATAATAATAATAATAATAATAATATGGATTCCATAATGCATAATATATCAGGGTATTTATGCTCAGTTATTAGTTCCTGTAGCTCCAATTGCTTTTTGGTTGAGTTAAGACCTCTACAGTTCACTGTCATAATCTTAAGCTTTTGAATTTTTTGCTTTTTTCTACCTTGCATTGGTCTTGTGGTTTTCCTGCAGATTGATCTTCTGTTCTTTCACTTGTGATACATTCATCACTTAGTGTTTCAAAGAAAGTACTTGTTTCAAGTTCATTTACAAAGAAAGCATCAGAAATATTAGGGAGGCGACATTTCCAGCACTCCCATGACAGCCATCTTTGTTTATTGAATAACTCATAATCTTTATTTGTGAGCCCATAAACGTCATGTCTTCCCTTTTTGACAGAAATGCTTATTTATCATTTAAAATGCAATTAAAATCGATCTGCTACGTTCGATATCTGTTATTTCGAAAAAACAAGTCTGTAATGAAAACACTTTGTTTTTACGCTAAGGTCATGGACATGGAGAAATTCTCGACCTGCGAAGCGTAAGTTGTGATAATATTGGGTAAATAAGTTTATATCAACGTCCACAGATTGCCCTCGTGTATAAGATGCCCCCTTGAAAACCTTGGCTGATATACGAGTAAGTACGGTAAGTATCTGGTGAAAATCTCTGAGAAGTTCAATGGACGGTGACCGTGACCTATTTTTCAAGGTCATAGGGACAATTTGACACACATAACCATCTGATGAAGACCTCAGACACTTTATGAAATGTGACCTTCACCCACTTTTCAAGGTCACGGGGATAAATGCAAAATCCCTATCATTGCTATAACTTGAGAACAAATGATGACAGCTTTATGAAATTTGACACACATAAGCATCAGGTGAAGACCACAAAAGAGTTCACAGGGTCAATTATGTCAAATCCACGTCATTGCAATAACTCAAGAACAAATGATGGCAGCTTCATAAGAATTGACACATATGAGCATCTGGTGAAGACCCAAGCAGATAATTCTAGAGTAGATGGTGACAGTTTCATGAGGGTTAATGCATCTCTGATGCCTGTGTTTAATTATTTCCTTGAGGCTTTCTTCCTGAACCCTCTTATCCCAGTGATAAATGAGATGTCCTTTAAAAGGGATGGTCTTCACTTTTCATCTCACTTTGAGATGAAAACTGTTGTTTGTTTGTTTGGGGTTTTACATCACTTTCAACATTATTTCAGTCATTTCGTGATGAGAACTTCTTGATATAGTGCTGCCTCACTGAATTGCCATGTCGCAGGTCCTTGACATGACAACCCACCCACATGGTCACAGATTTACAAGAACAAAGGGCTAACCCTTTGGCAAGGGCCTCAGCTTGTGTGAAATTGTGGCATGAATTTAATCTCGGGGATCGAACCCACAACCTTTGGAACACAACAGAGGAACTGGTTCTAAAAAGCTGGCACTCTAAACAACTGCACCACGGCCCGTGGCTAAAACTGCTGTACAAGTGTAAGAAAATTGTTAAATTAAAAATTTATAGAAGGTTCTCAAAAAAATTGGTTAAATTAGTGACATTTGAATTGTTCTAAACAAAATCACTTCTGTGCGGTGAATGGTAATGAATCCAGTACCAGAATGATCAGCACACAATATCCTTCCCGACTGAAATACAACAATGAGTGTAAAATGCCATCTTGCCATCTTGAGGACAAAGCATGTTTAGCTGCATGGACACCGTGGCATGGAGAATGAGTGGATGGTATCAAGTGTCAGAGTGGCCCTCTCGAAGTCAGGTGATCACAAGATTTCTGTGCTAGAGGGAAGAATTCAAGTTTCACCAAAAATAAAACTTAAATTGTTTCAAAAATGGAGGTGTATTATTTCAGAGCTAATATAATAGAATTACAGTATCCTGATTATTGTCATGGGGTCAATCAAGCAAGTGAGCTCCCTACATCATTAGTTTGTGCATGCTGTGTGGGGGGGGGGCATATTACATGATTCCAGACCAGAGAGTGTAGAGGTTGAGATAATTCCTACAATTAGGGAGTGAATGAGAAGGAACCAAAAAAGGCTGTCGACGTCTGACAGAGTCATGATAAAAATCAACCTCATGTCAAGTGGCCTGTCTCCACAGAGACCGACCAATCCAACAAGTCTTCCACTTCCAAATCCCTGTTGCCAATTCGATCAGCGGTGTCATCTGGTGTTTGTATTTGGGCTTACATGCCAAACTGTATCCACCAGAGGGTGATGTGGTGGACTTTCGCTGTTTATATTTTATGAGAGCAATTATAAATTTTACATTGTTCTCGGGTATTTTAGAAACAGGCTCTGACAACTGTCATTTTCAACTTCTGTAGCTACTGGATTGTATCTTAGTAATCACTCCTCCCGTCAGGTCTAATGCTAAGATGATGATGAAAATTCATGTTTACAAGCGCCTGATCCTGATCACAAGGCCCAGTCAGTGGTCTGCATGTACTTGCAAGGTGTTTAACATTTCATGAAGGTGGTGAATAGTTTGATGAGAAAACAAGAAAGGGGGTTTGTATTGTTGGGGGAAGTTTTATTTTTTTTTTGGGGGGGGGGGTAAAGATGAAAGTGTAGGTTTTACATGTAATCTCGGGATTTTAACCCGCGAAGGCTGGGATGGAACTGAAAACCCCAGAGCCTGATTTATATGGAAAGCCAAGTGTCTCAATATTTGGTTGTGAAAATTCTTTTCCAAAAAGATTAATCTTTGTTCAATATGATGGAAGAATGGTCAATTTGTTAAAGAAAATGCCAATATAATCTTTTAAATAATCAGTAGGAATGTTCATATTGAACAAAGATTAATCTTTTTGGAAAAGAATTTTCACAACCAAATATTGAGACAAACTCTGAATCATTTCAGTTATATTCTGTACTGGCATTGGTATATGGGGAAATAAATTGCACAATGTTTGAAAGTTGAATGCTGGGATTTAGCCATTAACCAATAGGCAACCGTCTTGTCATCACATGACTTTGATTGACAGGCCATTAAAGTGGCTCAAACCTGCTCTATCTAAGGGTGCATGCTATTGGTCAGTACATTTATATAAAGTCATCATCATCACAGATGACTCGGGGCTGTGCAGGCCTGGTCTGGCCATGTGCTTGCACTACATTGTAAGCTGCATTGTGCTGCCGGCTCTTGACTGGCTGGCCAGCCTACCTCCTAGCTTATACCGCCACCATTCATATTGTTTTATCTCATGCATATAAGATGCACACCCATGGCATTTATCCTGTGTGTCTTCACTCTTAGCTTATACCGCCACTATTTACATTATTTATACTTTACGCGTATATGATGCACACACATGGCATCTATCCCGTGTGTCATGAGTTGTTTGGGACCCCCCCCCCCCCCCCCTTGGGAAAGCAAGCGCTCCTTAGATACATAATAGACGTGCAGTGCCTGGTCTCACATTTTCACCCCTGGTATCTGTGCAGCACCGGTGGGGGGCTTGGAGGGCGCTCTCTGGGGTAACTGGCGCCGGTGGAGGGTTTTTCCCTCTTTTACCACTGTAATGACATATATATTACCGCCTTGGCAATATGCCCCATTGGTACAATTTCATTTAACAATTACTCTGCTACATTTTACGTTATATCACAGTATGGACAATATGTCCATTTCATCGTGTCACCTTTTATTATAATTGGGGACATAGCAATAAGCTAGCAGCTCAGGCATAGTCAGTACATGTGTTCTGTTCTATGTTCTATTTTTAACTTCACAACATTTTAATCATTCACGGTCACGTGCTTCTGCACACCAGTGCTTCGCCACAACATATACCGCCTGTGCTTAGGTAGCGCACTATGGAGGGCCACCAGATCTGGCTATGGCCCTCGTGGGTTTTAATCCCCACGAATCATCATCATCATCATCATCATCATCACCATCATCATCATCATCATCATCATCACAGATGACTGTCAGAAATGGAGAATCAATACAGTTTGTTTTGGTCCCCACTGGAATCTTTGTTAACATTTTGCCAGGAAAATAAACCAGAGTTTATTCAACCATCAACACGCGATGATATTCATAACCGCCTTTGCTTGGCCATGGAAAATATTTCTTTAATTTTACATGAATGGCAAGACAATCAGGAGATTGTACAAGTCCTCAAGCAGATGCAGATTTGTTTAGTAATCTTGATTCGTGAATGTCATGTTTCTAGCACATACGAATGTACTCATGTGTGTGGCAGCTTGCACAATGTCAAAGTTCACACTGTAGAACGACTACACAGTGGACAACCAGGACAACCAAGGATCAAGACAAATAAAGAACAGGTAATTTAATTGTTTTCTATCATAATGCTCAAAAACTTTTTTCAATCGATATCAGTATAACACATCATGTTAATCCTCAGCACGTGTCTTTGTTCTGTTGTTTAAAGATGGCATTTTTGTGGCAGTGGCACCAATTAACTTTCTTCTAATATCTAAATGTATGAGATAACCAAGTTCAGGCTCAGATCTCACAATTGATTGATTCACTTAAATTTTACCTGACTGAGAAGTTATCAAAATAAAGATTTTATTCAGTTTGGGCAACTTAAGTCAGTAACCAATCTTGCATTGCCAAAATGGTAGTTGATTTCCCATTTCAATTTGGTAATTAGTATCCATATTGTGGCTATAGATTTGTGTTGCCTGAGAATGTAAAACCTTCCCCAGGTGTCTCAAGTGTGCAAGTGGATGAGCTTAATTCCACCAGGTGTCACTAGTATGTTATAGTCAACACTTCAAGGTCCATTGTGGTAAACATTTGTATTCGATATTGTCATAATAAACTCATTAAATTCTCAAGTCCCTCTAATTACAGATTTAAGTAATTAATTTCATCTCTGCATCTTCTGCATTTTTTAATACTCTGTGTTGATATATTCACCAAATATGTGACTAATATATTAAAGGTATTTTACACTCCTAACTTTAACTTTTTGTGACTTTGGGTGCGGCCATGGTCATGACCAGGATTGTATTAAATTGCACTTATCATTGGATATGTATTTTTTTCTTTTAGATTGAGTTCCTGTTCTCTATTCACTTTAAAGCCTCAGATATAGCCAGAATGTGTGGTCTGAGTAGGGCAACACTTTATCGTAGAATGGAGGAATGGCAAATACAGAGAGATGGGTTTACAGATGTGACTGACGAAGAATTGGACAGTGTTGTTAATGGGATTAAGATGAACCATCCACATGCTGGCATCGCAATGATGCAAGGTTATTTGCTTGCAAGGAACATCAAAGTGCCGCGTTACAGAGTGAGATCATCCTTACGAAGAGTGGATCCAATCAACTCCTCACTCAGGTGGGGTCTAGTTGCCTACCGAAGAAAATATTGGGTTCCTGGTCCCAATTCATTGTGGCACATTGATGGCAATCATGCCCTGATAAGATGGCGCTTTGTCATACATGGAGGTATTGATGGATATAGCAGACTGATAGTCTACTTAAGGTGTTCAACAAACAACAGAGCTCGCACAGTTGGGGATCTTTTCTTGGAGGCAGTTTCCAGATGGTTTTTACCATCAAGAGTACGGGCAGATAAAGGTGAGACTTTTAATCAATATTAATACATTCCAAAAATGTGGTCACTGATTAAAGAAAAACCTAATCAATCTTATTCCCTGTAATAGTTGAAGTGATCAATACCTCCAACACCATTTCCATTATTGACATGAAGAACTAGTTGATAAATGCCATCACTCACAGCATATTTAACAACAATCCCAGGACATTCTAAATTCAGTGGGAATAGTGCTCATGTTTGAATATTTTTTGCACTCCTTCATCTTGCTGGAGTTTCCTTTGTATGCTCCAGCCAATTCACATCACCCCTCTCCAAAGGACACAACACACTCACAAACAGACATGTGTCTTCCAGAATGTTTATTTAAACAAAGCTGTAGTCAAACACTAATTGGTATGATGAGCTTTTAGCTGTCACCATGAACATCTTTTTCAGGTTGACAATTGGTCACCAGAATTCTCAAACTTTGGATCATCAGAATGAGGCATTGGATGATTCAGGTGTTTTGTATGTGTGACACAATTCACTCTTTCCAAAAAAATAGAAAGCATTCATCTCCTGAACTTTATGGCTGAATTTCACTTCTCCCAACCTTCACCCTAACTTCATGTGAATGGTGCAAAAATATATGCATTTCCATTCAAACATTGCACATGTGGCTGAATCATAAGCTGGATGGGTGTATCTTAATCAGTTAATTTGCCATTTATTTATTATTGGCCCAGTGAACAACTTGTGTAATTTCATGCACAAAAATACCCCCATGATGCTCATTGAATCAAAAAGATAAAGATATATGATTAGGCATTAAAATAAACGGTCAATTCAAAAGTTGATGACTAGCTCAACCAGAGACTGCTTTCATATGGTCCTCATAAATGCATACTGTATTATCCCTAATAGCTGCCATTTACCTCCTGTCTGAAGCCTATCTGCAGACCAGGGCCCGATTTTTCCATCGTACTTCAAATCTCAAATCTGAGCATGTACTCAGATTTGAAGCCATACTTACCGAAGTTTGCTTCCAAAAGTGAAGTATTTTGGATTTTTTCATCTTGCTCACAATTTCAATTGTGCTTACTTCACGAAGTATTTGCTCAGACTTGAAGTACGTACTTGAGCAATATGACGTCATATTTCCATTGTTTAGTTGAGTAAATACTCCCATGACGTCATATTCAAATGAGAAAATACAGAGGCCCAAAATAGGGGATAAAAGGGGCTCGGAATGGGGGATCACTTTATGTAACGTAACAACTTTTCCAGTGACTGGGAATGCATCTGCATGTGATTCTATTCAATTAAACCTTATCTAAACCTTTAATTTAACATAAATTGCTCAATATTTCGTAAAAATTCATACTTTGGAGCATTGACTTCAGCTTGAAGCCAGCCTCTGAGCTGTCTCAGAATCTGAGCATGAAAACTCCGAATCTGAGCAAGAAAAATGTCTAAGCACATTGGAAAAATCCAAAAATCTTGGATCTGAGTAAATACTCAGAATGTGAGCACGAACTTCAAATCTGAGCAAAAACTTCAAGTCTGTGTTTTCCAAGCATGATGGAAAAATCGGATTTGTGTATATACTCAGAATCTGAGCAAAACTTCAAATCTGAGCATGAAATTAGGATCTGAGCATGTACTTCAAATTGAAGTACGATGGAAAAATCGGGCCCAGGCCTTGGTGACTGGGGTAGTGGAGCTGAAGACTTACAATCCCACAGCGGTTTGCTATCTCAGTAATTAATATGTAAACAGTACTCACATCTTCACTTGATAAATTGCAATACTCATGCAAACATATAAAAACAGACACAACTTGCAATGTTTGCCACAAACCTTGTTTCATATTTCTCAATTTCACATTCACTGTAAACAACTGGTCATGTTTGCATCAATATGTAAGATCTGACAGTTGAGTGCTGAGTGAGGATTACATGGTAGTCACAGTATGGTAACACACCCCAGCCTCTTGTATCTTAATTGTTTAATTACCCTCAAGGCATGTGGTCGATTGGGGGAACTACAGGGTTCAATACTGATTTGTGTCTGGACTGACATATTCATTTTTATTAGTTCATCTAAAATATATTGAATAACACTGTTACATATTAGTGGCCCCCTCAGTGGCATTGTTTCCACCCCAGGGTGGCGATTAGGGATAATATGGTACTGCTTGTATCTTGCTTTCTCGTGAGAGGGGATAAACTCAGTAAAATAATGGTTGTACTTGAAGAAAAAATTCCCAGGTTTAAATATATTTGGAAATTAAATGTTATGATCATGATCCTAACTTTATGATAGTGAATGTCAATAATCCCCAACATCTTTGTTAGAATGTTTCACAATGTGCCTTGTACCTTAGTGTATTAATGTTAGCTTGTAATAAATAATTATTTTAACCTACCAGACACATTATTCTTATTGCTAATGCATATTAAAAAAAATATCTATTTCCATTCTAGGAGGTGAAAATGTATGTGTCAAAGCAGAAATGGAGAGGAGACTGGGTGCAGACAGAAAAAGCTTTTTAGCTGGAAAATCCTGCCATAACACCAGAATTGAGCGTTTGTGGAGAGACATGTACTATGCTGTAGGACAAACATTTTATGCATTGTTTTATTATCTTGAGAGTGTTGAATTATTAGATCCTACATATGAAAGGGATCTATTTTGTTTACATGTCATTTACAAGAGCTTTATCAATGAATGTCTGGTTGAGTTTTTAAATGCATACAACAACCATCCAGTTCGGACAACAGGACACAAAACACCAACTCAAATGTGGCATGCAGGCATGATGAATGTCCAAAATCAAACACAGACTGGCATACAGAATGCCAGGTCAGCATTATTTACCGACCCAAATGAGGTGGATGATTTGTATGGTCATGACCCCCATGCTCCTACTGCTCCACTAGAGTATAACCTCAGTGTTGTGGATGTTCCAGAGACAAGCCTGAATTTGAGCCAGCAAGACTATGCACAACTTGCTACTTTCATTCCCATTGCAGGGGAACATGATGATGATTACCATATACAATACTACAGACAAGCAAGGGAATTCCTAATATCTATTGGCTATTAAGGGTATTTATGGGTGTTGGTAGTGAGTGTCCTCTGGTGGCAGATTTTCTGAGTGAACTACTTTCTTTTTATGCCAAAATGGAACAAAAAAGTACGGTAAAAATTCTCAACTGTCAAAAAGAGTTCCTTTTTCATTAAAACTTTCAAGTCATGAAATGACATTTTATGGTATTCATCTTTTTAATAAAATTATTGATTTATATTTGAAAATCACGATGTAATTTCTTTGATTATATTGAAAGCTTCATATCTTTTAAACTCATGAAAAGTGGCATCGTAATATGTCACTGCTCCAAAATTTATTTTGTCATGTCAAAATGTTAAAGTGAAAAAGTTCTGCAGATTGTGGGGCCATAATAAAGTGGATTTCCAAACAACTTTGTAAAAGTGATCCTAGTGAAACAGATTTTCTTTTTTTTTGTCAAAAACATTAAGAGAAAAATAGAGGTAAACTACACACTTGACCATTTCAAAAATATTAATTCTTTCACCTCCCTTCACAAATATGATTGCCAAACCTTTTTATTTCCAAATTGTACAAATCAAAATGAGAAAATCTGTTTCACTAAGATCACAGTGAATTTTCCTCCCAATGAAATGAAATAAACACAGCTAAAAACAAGCCTACTCCTGTTGTGTAATCTACAGAACTTATTTGCTAGTCTTGTTCATTTCTCATAAAAAACTATCATCTAGGAAAATTAGGACAAAATACTACTTTAAAAGAAATATACTTGTAATCATACCTTATAGTTCAAATATTGTACTGTTTAAATATTGATTCAAATTGTTATTGTTTAATTTAACAGGGAATGTGTTTTTACACTGTGAATGTACCAATTCCCATCAAATTTAGTATTTTGGTAATTTACTCCTCTGCCACTAGGGGGCACTCACTGAAAAGACCCATAAATACCCGTAACACCACAATTTTGTTTTTATGTTCATGCATGTCTGATGCCTGTTAGAAAATTTTATGTCTAAATACTTTAATGTATCTGAATAAATGTAATGTTATGAAAACAAATTAAAATGTAAGTTTGAGATTTATACAAAATCTTTTTCCCTGTCATAGGAATTCTCCACAGAAAAGACTCATAGAAATTGTCCTTAGGTATTTTGTCATTATATATCTTTTGAGGGGATCATTCACAATGCAGTGCATCTCTCTTAATCCTGAGCTGTGGGTGAGGCAAAACTGATCTGTGAGTGAGGCTACATCTGGGTGAATTGTATGGATGAGCACCTGCACTCAAACTATATGTCCTCAATGAACTGAGCATGTTTAGAACATTGTAACAATGATTTGTAGAAAAAAATGTTTCTTGAAATATTTGTTGGCAATAGTTGCTTGCCTTGTACTGGAATTCTGGGCTACATATAAGAATACAATTCAGCTTTGCAATTCATGGAGTCCTGGATATTTCATTTATATTACCTGCCTGCTACCGTACACTGTGTTGTCTGCATGTCCGTTTCAAGAGTCATTAGGGATGAACCATTTATGATTTGGGGGGGGGGGGGGTTAAAAAAGATCCTTTGATGGAAAAACAATTATTGAGATAAGCCTTTCATGAGAAATGAGAAGATTTTTTTTGCCTGTTTCATGGTTTATAAACTCCAAAATTTACAAAATGTGCATTGGTCTTTTGCAGTTTTCTTTTGGTTTACATATTTGTAAACATTCTGTCAATGTTTTTTTTTTGCACAAATATGTAATTCATCTCTAAATTATGCATGGTGCCATGCGCTCGGTCCATTTTCACTCTATACCAGAATATAACTGGCAATATATTTCAAAATAATTGAAACTTTGAGGTAAATGCCGCTCTGTAGAGGCATGACATGGGAAATCAACAATGCTGTGCTCTTAACAACATATCTTTGTCAATCCACCCACATGAGAACCTCCATAAGCTCATTGCATAACAAGGTCAAGCACGTTTCTCAATCCTTTTGATTTTTTTCTCTGCTGTGCATTTCCTTTGTCAGCCTCTCTGACAACTCTACAAGCAGTGACTTCTGATGGTGTTTTTACGAAATGATCCTCCATTTCTTGGTGAATGTTTAACCCCTTACGGACGGGAAGGACGGCAACGTCCACCACCGGCAACGGACGGGAAGGACGTTGACGTCCCCATTGTTCTGGCTTGATGACGTCATTTGTAACATTCTGAAGGGCTGCAACTTGTTACAATGTAATCATGATAGTGACGTCAGACTGTCTTAATCATGAACTTTTGACCCCAGCACTTCATTAAGCATATTGAATAACCATGTTTATAAATTTTATTAATTTAGTACATAGATACACTAGTCCAGAAAAAAATTGGTTAGTCCTGCCAATCACCAAAATTTAAATGGGCTAGTCCGTTAGGGGTTAAGGTAGGAATAAAGAGAAAAAAAATGACCGCTTGGCTAGATGAAATTCCAAAGGTCTGGTGAGTAATGAATCAAATTGCAAAATCACTGCCAATTTGCCCCTGAGCTTGTGAAGTCTTCTCATAAAATGCTCTTCATCTTGGCTTGATGACATGGAAGAGAATGGATGAGTAAACACTCTCTAGGAAATCATCACTGTTTGATTGATTGGAGCCATTCCTGTAAAGGAAAAAAATATCAGATTATAATTGACTTACTTTTTTTTGATAGTATCTTAAAGCATCAAAGGTAACATAACTTATTAACATGGAAATATTGGCATGAAATGTGCTGTGTCGGTCTATTTTTTTGGATACTTCTACCTGAAAAGTGATAACTATAATATAAATGCTACATCCATTTTGCAATCTACTGGATTATATTTGTTCTGTTTCTTGAAATACATACCAGCAACATGCTTGCTCTGGAAATGTTGAATAATCCAATATCATTTTCATGCCAGTTCTGTACAACATCTTTGATGATACAGTCAAGGGACTTCTAGCAACAGTCCTGGAACAGAGCTTTGAATTTTTCTGGGGAGGCAGTCCGTTGATCTGTTACCTTGTTAATATGATTTTCTTGGAATTCTGTAGCTGAAAATACAAAATCATAATTAATAAAAAAACATCACATATTGTCAATATGCACACAGAATTGTAAATTCCTGCAAATTCTTCCCGGATGTTAATACCCATAACTCAGAAAATATTCATCCGTTTTTAATAATTTTACCACCAAAAGAAAGCCAAGAAAAGGCACTATCACTATGATAAGTGTCATCCTCCAAAACTCTCTCTAAATAGTGAAAAAATTGGCCGAAAATGTGTTGTTCCGATTTTGAACATTGTCATTATGCACACAGATTTGTAAATTCCTGCAAAATCTTCTCAGACGTTTATACTCATAACTCAAAAAATATTCATCCGTTTTTAATAATTTTACCACCAAAAGAAGGCCAAGAAAAGGCACTATCACTATGATAAGTGTCAACCTCCAAAACTCTCTCTCTAAATAGTGAAAAAAATGGCCGAAAATGTGTTCCGATTTTGAACATTGTCATTATGCACACAGATTGGTAATTTCCTGCAAAATCTTCTCAGACGTTTATACTCATAACTCAAAAAATATTCATCCGTTTTTAATAATTTTACCACCAAAAGAAGGCCAAGAAAAGGCACTATCACTATGATAAGTGTCAACCTCCAAAACTCTCTCTAAATAGTGAAAAAATTGGCCGAAAATGTGTTGTTCCGATTTTGAACATTGTCAATTTGAATAAAAACCTCCTTCTTTGTATGCCCATCAAGTCATTTGCCAATCAACCTATATATTGCTATAATTGATATATCAGTACATACCTCTCACATCTGGCCTGTTGGGTTGCTTCCCCATGTGTCCTCTGAAACCTGAGATACTTCTGTATGTTTATATATTTGAAAAAGTTTAATAGTGTTGAATAAGTTGTGCTGACAGTTGGGCAGTAATATGGCATCCTTTTGAAAGTAGGTCACAGTATCCAGCCAATTCAGGTCACCTCAGGAGGTCCTGATTGCCCAGTGCTAATTGTGGGCTGTCTCAGCTTAGGGGCGATCCATTTGATTTTTGTGGGGTGGGGTGGGACAGCAGTACTGGATGAATAATTTTTTTTCTTTGGTAGGGTGGATGAATAATATTTTTTTCTGGTGTGGGGTGGGTGAATAAATTTTTTTTCTGGTGTGGGGTGGGTGAATAAAATTTTTTTCTTGTTAACAATCCGTCATTAATTACTGGGCGGGGTAGGACAAAACTACAAAATATAAACCATCTAAATTATTTAAAAAATATTATCACCACATTATTTAAAAAATATTATCACCACATCCACAGGGTGGATGAATAATTTTTTTTTCTGGTGTGGGGTGGATGAATAATTTTTTTTTTTTGGTAGGGTGAATGAATAATTTTTTTTTCTGGGATGGGGTGGGTGAATAATTTTTTTTCTCCAAAATCTCCCACCCCACCCCACAAAAATCAAATGGATCGCCCCTTATCAACCATACACATGTTTACAAGTTTCCACTCCTGTTATATTGCTCTCAGCTGAAAGGAAGTGGGCCACCTTGAGCATGAACTCATGCCCATTTGCAAGCCAGGTTTTATTTATTCACAAATGGCCAGTTTTAACATGCACATGTTAAGACAAATGCTTGCTACAGTAAATCACAGACAAATACATGATGCTGGGGATACCTCATATGCTTCAAAGGGTAACAGGGTATGTGGTAATTTTATAATTGCACATTAAAATGTGATATGTTCCTAGCCCAGGTGACATAAGGAGAGATGATATCTGAGTGTGAACAGTGTGCAGCAATATTTCCGAATGATATATCAGAAAAATTGCCTCCCATATCTTTTTGATGTCTCCCATATTGCCTTACATGTATATCAGTTCAGCCCCACTCATGGCAAGATTGCTCACTTACTATATTTGTTGAGCTCAAATTTCAACACAAACTGGTCACTGACTGGCATATTCACTGTGTTGTGTGACCCTGTTCTCATATTGTCAGTTTCATTCAGTGTGAGTGTGGTCATTCATTTGGCCAGACATACATGGACAGCAGAGGGACCCATGTAATTTAAGTTAAGTGTCAAACTTTGTGATATTATACTTTTATGCTCATATCCTATGACATTAACTTACATGTATACATTGTTTCCTTAATGTGGCAATGCATTAATTAAGCACAAATTGACTTGTTCTTGCTTTGTTTCCTTCCTCATATATTTATGATTGGACATTAGGGCTAACACATGATAATATGTTCAGGCCTGGGATTTTTTTGGCTTTATAGTGGTATCTAATGCAATCTATCTAATCACATTATCATCCATCCTATGAGGGGCTCAGACAAATATAATGTACAAAATATAACACTGGGTGCAATGATATAAATGGAATATATGTGAAGTTGAAGGCATGAACTTAGTTTAAAATACTTTAAAAAAATTATTATATGCTTGTGAAAGCCTTGGTCCTCCCTATTGTAGTGCGTCGTGGTCTGCAGTGCTGGAGTATCGCGGAAAGTAAAAGGTAGTAGTAACTGTAAATGATGACGACTAACTTGAGCTGTGAGGGGTGTAAGGCTGTGAAGGAGAGTCCAGTTTACAGTGAAAGGGAGCCCTGTGCTTCTGTCCTACGCTACCTGGAGATTGTACAGATGGCACAGTTCTAATTGTCGTCTTCACTTTCCGATCGCTGCTTCTCGACACGTCAAGATACTCGATAAGCTTGTGACAATTGGATATGGCCAAGGCAAATTGACCACAAAATTATTTTCAAACCTTGAATATTGTAAATTACCAGACAGGAAAGGCCAGCTCACATCCCTTCTTGTTGGTCATTGCAATAATTTTCTTCTTTAAACCTCTCAAATAGGAAAGTACAAAATTTATAACCATTAATGTATCCAAATTCCTGAGACATGTTGAAGAATAAAAGAAAACAAAATATGGGTAAAATGATGATTTATTATACATTGCTGCAGAAATATTTCATCTCTATATCTACACAACAATATTGTGTTGGTGGCAAGATGATTTGTTTTTACATATATGAGTAGCTACGGAAGACACCCAAAAAGATGAGACCACATATTGTATAAATATTACCAAAAAATAGTTTAATATTTAAACCATGCAAAAACAAAAACCTATGCAAATTACCTCATTGTAAAGAAAGGAAGTAACACCTTCCTGCCACACACTTTTCCAAAAAGTTTTTCTTTGGCTTTATAATTATATTTTATAGTATTTCAGGGTTTTTGAACAGGGGAGAATTAAGTTTTTATTCATTTATTTACTTTACTATGCATTTTGATAAGAGTATAATGTTCATAGTAAGCAATGTTTTCAATAACATCTTTCTTATTGTTTCAAGAGCACTTTATATTAATAGAAATAAAACAGAAATTATTTAAAAAGGAGAAATATGTATTAGAAAATATGTATTAATTGGTTTAATCATAAACATGGTTTCATTTGAAAATATGTATGTTAGATAATTTCTCCATGATTATTTAAATTTAAATTTTATTCAAATTTAAATTTAAATTTCACAAAAAATAAGCTCACAATTATACTCTCACACTGTTCCAAAAAAATTATCTGCTCCCATTAATGCTGTCACCATTGCCCTTGCAAAAAGGGCAGGGTTTTGTGTAGCATTATTCACTTTTAACTCAATGAAGTTGCTGCAGGTTGTAGCTTTGGGGAGCCTGTCTTTTGTGTCAGATGTTAAAATAAAATGGGTGCTTGGTGATGGTGAAAATCCAGTAGTTGGAATTCCTGATGCACCAGTTGCATATATCAACAGCTGGTTGGGATTTATGGCAAGGAGGAAACTTTCCATTTCTGAGGTCATTGTAAAGGGCTCTTTCTCCACCTCAATGGATTCTCCTTCTACGTCATTGATAAACCGTCTCCAACTTGTTATATCCCTCTCTAAAATAATAATTGAAGTTATATTTAAACACATAATTTGAACATGGTAATGCAAGTACAAAATATCATTCCAACTCTATATTTCCATGCACTTAACTTCAGGACAAAGTGATTTGTTGTATTCAAGTTACCATGAAATATATTTAGCAATTGAAGATTTTGACAAGTCAAAACCATTCCTGACAAACGAAATTACATTGAAGATGAATTTACCATGTGCTGCAAACACTGTGTAATTAACTTTTATAATAAATGACAGCACATTTTGTAGAAATAGTCATATTGGTTCAAACACATTTCACATTACACTGATTCAGCTTTGATTGTAATCAGACTTGAAGAGCAAGTACTTGTCAATTTTGTAAATGTGGTAATAAAATCAGAACAAGTTTGAATATTCTCTTCTCTCAAGAGTGACAAGCCAAAGTTGCATCATAACACACCCATTGAATTTACAGTAATGTATAAAGTGATTTCACAATCAGACATGAATGTTAACTGTTTCAGACATCTTTAACAAAATTTGTAGACAAATTTTAGGCGTCAGACCACACAATTGTGTGTGATCACCATATGAATGCTGGAATTAAATTTATTTTACTGTGTGACGAGTAAAATATGTGCTGCCACTAGGAAAATGGGTCAGATTCACAACTTTCACTCTGTGGGTTTAAACCCCCCTGCCACCTGTGATATCTAAATTTACCAGCAGCCTGCCTGAATGCCACTCCTGCCCCCCCTCCCCATATCCTCTTTCACCACCCATCTGTGGTCAGTATATCCACTATATCCACAACCTGCAACCTAACACCGCATCACAATGTGACTTAATTGTATACGCCGCATTCTAACCATAATCATTTGATAAAAACACTTGTCCTGTTATCTGTGGTACAATTTTACATGCTTCACTTATTAATTTAACATCTTCTGTTCAAAGACTCATCTCTAATTAATGAACTGTCAAAGTCTAAACCCCCACCTCCACTACTGGCCTGCTGGTCTATCCCTCACCACTATATAATCCACTCCCTCATCACTGGACTGTCCATCCTCATCACCATGTGACTCTCACTAAAATGTCCATCCCTCAATACTAAGTGACCCTCTCCCTCATCTCTAGAATGTCCATCCCTCACCACAATGTGGCAATCTCCCATATCACCGAGCTGTACCTCCCTCACCACTCTGACCCTCTTTCTTATTTTAGAACTATCCCTCCCTCGCTATTTACCCATGATGCCTTGATGATGAAAATGTTACGCTCACGAATCTCAAGGACAAAATACGGAGAGTATACCTTCACAAAATGAAATCAATCATGCATGAAGTTAGTGGTGGACTATTGCTGCCACCTGGTGAATTAAATGTGCAAAATCATTTTGTGATGTCTACACATCACACATTTTGTGGCCCCAGTGGCCCCAACTGTTTGTTGAGAGTTAGACTGGGACATAAAAAGTGGACTCATTTAAAATACATACCAACGTACCTTCTATTTTACGTAAGAATTGCTCAAGGTTTGCATAGACAATCTCTTGCTGTGATTTTGCCTCCTGTGAGAGTCTGTTGAGGTATCGTGGTTTTAAAAGTCGAAGCACCTGTGTAGCTGTCAAGTTACTCTGCATGCTGAAATCAAGAAGCTGGCGAGCCCTATGTTTGACCAGCCAATCAAGTGTCTGCAACAAAAATTTTGTTTTTATCTTATATGTTTTTTAAAACTTCTGCTTTGATGAAATATTTAGAATTTAGTGAGTAACTATACGAATTATATTTTTTATCTTTTCTGTGGAAATTTATCAGTAGATATTTCAATACCCTCAGCATGATCAAAACTTACACCATATGTCTCTTCGAGGCCTTCACGGAATTGATTTATGTACATATTTATGGCATGCTGTGTAAAGAATTCAGCAGCACTGTCTGCCCAGCTTTCACGATCCTCAAACCTAACAAAATTGGGCAAATCAGGGATCTGGCCTATCCATGGACAGGCATCCCAAACTTCTGAAAATACTTCCACAGTTTCAGCTTCAGCAATCTGAAAAAAGTAGTGTTAAAAATATTAGTCACATTATTCATTGAGTCATTTTATGGTGAAAGGTTACTCTGCATTACACAGGAAGTATTCAATTACTACCTTTGCCATCACTGCCCAATATTTGATACCATTTAAAATTTGGAATTCCCCAAATTATAAAATCTTGCCTTAGTTGACCATGTTACATGTGGGAAATTACGCATGGACAGGTTGTTTATGCCTGCAAAGAAGAGCTGTCACTTCAAATTTCAACACCATAGAATCCTTTATTTTGGAATACAGTCATACCTTTGCTTTTTTCAAGTATTATATCATCTTTACAATGTAGGCAGTACAAAACAAATCTATTTATATTCTTTCACTATTCAGTGGCTAACCAGATTTTTATGAATTATGAGGCAGGGACTGATATTAGAGAGAAATTCTGTTATGGGGGGTAGGGTCTCTGCAGTAACATTCCAACCTAAAAAAACTTAATTAATTGTTGAGACTCTCAAACCATTAATCTAAAAGTACTTTGATCCTACATGAGTTCATCATTAGTTATCTGGGTGTGCTGACCTGGGTGTCTTGGGGGGTCAGTGGATCTGACTTTAAGAGAGATACCAACCCCATGTGAGTACAATCTACTTTAATCACTGGCACTCCAGTGACACTCTCGAGACATGTATAAAAGTATTCCCTGATACCCGAGTGACATGTTTAGTGACACGCCAAAATAATTCTACATGCTACACTTCTATAATGGGTTTTTCGCATTCCATGCCAAATACCAAATGTGCTCAGAAGAAAATAACAAGACCATTTCTCAATGTCTTTTACCATATGTCGATCAAATACCCGCACTGCTTCCAAGAGGTCCTGCGTCAAAAGGTCCTGGGCACAGTTGACCATAACTTGTTTCTACTTTGTCTATTTTGTATATTGAGCCCCATTATGCCAGGTACAGGTGCATCATGAAAAGGTCCTTCCCAGACTTGACCAGAACATGTTTCTATTTTGTCTATTTTGCATACTTTGTATATTGAGCCCATTAACAGAATGTCCTCCCAAGACTTTTGCACCACAGTACCACCGAGAGGTCCTGCGTCAAAAGGTCCTGGTCACAGTTGACCATAATTGTTTCTACTTTGTCTATTTTGTCAATTTTGTATATTGAGCCCGATTATGCCAGCTACAGGTCCATCATGAAAAGGACCTTGCCAGGGTTGACCAGAACATGTAGGGTCTCTGCAGTATCATTCCAACCTAAAAAAACTTAATTAATTGTTGAGACTCCCAAACCATTAATCTAAAAGTACTTTGATCCTACATGAGTTCATCATTAGTTATCTGGGTGTGCTGACCTGGGTGTCTTGGGGGGTCAGTGGATCTGACTTTAAGAGAGATACCAACCCCATGTGAGCACGATCTACTTAATCACTGGCACTCCAGTGACACTCTCGAGACATGTATAAAGGTAGTCCCCTGATACCCGAGTGACATGTTTAGTGACACGCCAAAATAATTCTACATGCTACACTTCTATAATGGGTTTTTCGCATTCCATGCCAAATACCAAATGTGCTCAGAAGAAAATAACAAGACCATTTCTCAATGTTAGATATTCAGTGATGAATAAAATATAATCATTATAATCATGTGGCTTCGATGAATTGCCAGTGGCTATGTTCTCTGTGATGTATTTGCCACAACTTGTCAGCCAGTTGGGCATACAACCGGGAATACGTCATGTTCCAATTATAGCATCAGCTGCCCATTCATTCCCTGCTCTATATTCTATTACACGGCTTATCTGGACCCTGGCCTCACCCACCTCAGAGGGACACCACCTGCTCTCACAGAAACTTCACTCAAGAAAATACTATTTAAGTAAACCACAATATGTCAAGTTCTTTACAATCACAACTAAATGTAATGTACAAAATTAAAATATTTTGTGTGCACTTTTAATTAGAAAAGTACCTTGTAGTCTTAATGTGAAGAAGCAAATTTTATATAAAAAATCCAAAAATATTTACACAAGACTCTCTTCCAGCTCTCTTCAAAAAGATATCTTCACAAACTTTGTTTTTGAGAGTATCTTGACATGTTGAACTGATGTATTAATTATTAGACATACAACCCATTCTAAGTGGGCTTTTAGAAGGGAATTCCCTCTCAAGGTTTTGCAAAGAATTTCACTAAAATTCACACTTTAAGTTATAAGCCCTTTGTGAGGGGAAGAATGCTAAGAAATTTGCATATGTTGTAATAAATACACCCTCTGTAGCTTTTTTCTATAAGGATACCAAATGTTACTACTGGGGGATTGAAAAAAAAGAAGTTATATTGCACAACTTGTGACAACGTTGGTCACAGATTGACTCGAATCTCCCCTAACTTGGTCTCACAAACCCCTCTCTTCCCGCTCTCTTCAAAAACATTGGACAAAAAGATGGTTACCACTAGCTTCAAATGTTTTATTGAAAGTAATATTTCAAAGGTCTTAGCTATCTGATACATTTTACCCCCCATAATTTAGAATCTTGATCCCTCCATCATTTTAGGGGCCAATCCCTGCCCTACCTGCACAAGGAAGTGCTTGTCATGGCCATTTAACCAAGACTTTGAATTTGTTATTTATAGATATACTTGTGGTGAATGCCCAGATTGTGTCAAGATCATAATCTAGGCTAACATGTGTGTAAAACAAGGGATAATTGGGTCAGAATGGATAAGATCCCTTAATCCCAGCAACAAGTTGTTGTCAGTGCGCATGTGTTAGTGTGTCTTACAAGGGCAGCATCCCTGGTTGCCTAGGGTTACTACCCAGGCAGGACACTCAGCAATTGGCTGGGACAGTGTAAGTGTGTCTCAGGGTGGCTGTAAGTTGGGGTAATACCCCTCTCTCAGAGGGGTGACAGAGTGATGACGCTGTCCTGACTGGCACACTATAATTGGAAACATGACTCTCAACTGAGCTTCATATTACTCAAACAACTCTAGACTGAGTATGTAATCACATTAATCAGGTCATAAAGGTCACAGGGGTTTGATTCTGGTACTGATTTATCAGTCAGAAATAATTACAATTACAATACTCAATAATTCTAGGTGATAAATTCATTAAATGATGACTTTATTGTCCCATTTACCAAATGTGTTCTGTGGAATACAGAATCCCCATTCAATTTATGGGATAGATACACTATTTGTTGGAAAGATGGGATTGATGGTGCATTTCTTGGGCCTTTGACGATATAGGTGATAAAAGGTCTTCATGCCTCAAACTCAAAAGCGTTCATTTTGTAGATTATGTGTGAACTACTTGAAAAGAATTTTTATGGTTTTTTCCATGTATTATTTCACACTAACTCGAAATAAACTTCGAGAAAAAAATGATTATCATACCTTTTTTAGCTGTTGTTGTTTGGCCTCATCCACCAGATCATGTAGGGGATCACCTTTTTTCTCCCCCAGCAGAGCATCAACCAATGTTGGGGTGAAGATTTGTGGGGGTTCTCCACCCTGGACGATCATTATACCAATCATCCTACCCAACATTTTATACGTTTTTTTACGATACTCTGCCAGAGAAGGATGTAAGGTAAGGCCTTGTCTGCTGTTCCCTAAAATTGAAGTTAAATTTGTTAAGTTGTGCTCTCTACAATGATGTTCTCATTCAAAGTTCATAACGGAATATTTGTTCAAAACTATGCCTTGGCCATTGCATTTTCAACTTGATCATATTACAGATATTTTATTTCTCAATAAAATCAATAGATCCTCAGAGGAGTATATCGAAATGGCTTATGTTTGGAGTGAATGCCTGCTTTGCAGGTGTAAAACAGCTTTGAAGTTGCACTGAATGATAAGGCACATTTGCAAATGCATGAAAAATCAAAAGCTGGACCCCATTGGCACTTGCCCCTTCATGGCTTCGCAATTAAAAATTTATCCGAATAATTCTATGTGTAAGCCTGTGTAAGTCGAGGATATTAATTATATTGCCGTTTGGGGAGTTTGTATCTGGACAGTATGAGTGAAGTTTATTTACTTTTCATGCTGATAAAGTTAATTATTCTTGCCGAAAAATTACCGTCCACAGGTTGCCCTCGTGTATAAGACGGCCCACCCCCCCAAACATTAACTAAAGGTTTGGGTACGAAAACCTCATCTTATATACGGGTATTTATGGTTATCTTGAGGAGCCATAGTTATTGCAAACATCACAGTGATAATTTTAAAATCTGATCAAGGTAAAAATTGTAAATTCTAATTGACTTCTATTTTTAATCCGGACACAGGTCTTACCATGGCAAGGGGATTTTCACTATAATCAAATTTCCTTACCAGTAAGAAGAGTACATTTTGGGTGTTTCCACTCCTCCAAAATTAACCGGAAAAGCTCTCTTCTTGGCCCACCTTCATCAATTCCAGGTTCCTCTGCATCCTGATCGTTTGTCAGGTCCAAGGCAAATCTGACCTGTGAAATTATCACTTCGTCATACCATCTCAAACATTTATTTCAAACTGTGAATGTATTTTTCTTAGTCTTTTTTTAAGGAATCCATATTTTAATGTAATAGGTTTTGTTTGTTCTAAGATAATAGTTTTTATCCAGATTTTGACTTCCTTTGATTTAAAAATACCTTTAAATAGCCTTTTTGCCTTGAAAAGGAAGGTTGGTGCAGGTATCTCAACAGAGATTGCCAGGGGGAACTCCTTCTTATGATCACATCCCGCACTGGTGTGTTCTCTGGAATCTCTGTTGAGGCAAATGCCTCAAGCAATCCCTGCAGCTCATCTGGCTTCAGCTCGGGATTCCTTGTGCTGTTTTCTCTGCTAATTATAACATAGTTTTCTCTTATCCTGCCTTAAACAAAGTTTGAATTTTATTGTATTCTGACAAAGAATGTCAACAACCTATTTTTTATGGATAAAATATTTTTAGTAGTAAAAAGATCATATTAAGAAACAAAAAAAATTCTTGTTGGTAAGAAGATAATATATTTATTCATGTTTTTTTTCTTTTGCATCCATACCTGATGTTTAAATTGAAAGCTGCATAATGTACATCTAAAATGTGAGCAATAAGCATACCTATTGTCAGAATCTTCATGATGCATAAACGAAGCAACACTTTGTTGCAATGCCATTTCAATAGCTTCATCTTCTTCAAGTTCACCCCTGAAATATATTAAATTTGTATTATATACCATTCTTTGAATTCTTAGATATTTTTCATTTGAAAGGGACTAGTTTCTTTAACATCTCACATGATAGATCTGTAAAGATCATGATCTGTTGAACTTGGATATTCAGGATGATGAACATCGGACATCCGGCTTGGCCCAGGCTGGGGATCAGAGTCCCTATGCCGTGTCCTGGGTAAGGTCATTGAAGGCAAGTCTTGGGATGCAGCTGGAGAGTTTGGTCTTCCAGAGCCAGGAGAAAGGGATCTCCTGGATAATCTCTCCCTGTCCTCCCTTGATGACCTTGACCTTCCACAGCCAGGAGAAGGGGATCTATTGGATCTCTCTCGCGAGGGTCTTTCACTGCACCCTCTGGTTGACCCCTGTCTTCCAGAGCCAGGAGAAAGGGATCTCCTACAGGATCTCTCCCTGCCCATCCTTAAAGACACAGGTCTCTCAGAGCTGAAAAAGGACCTAGAGGATACTGGCCTCTCCTCTATGGGTGATATTGGTCTCTGAGATACCAGTGAAGAGAGCCTCCTTGAGGATATCCCCCTCTCCTCTATGGACAACCTTGGTCTCTGAGATCCAGGTGAAGAGGACCTTGCGGATATCCCTCTCTCCCCCCTGGGTGACCTTGTTCTCCAAGCGCGAGGTGAAGGGGACCTCCTTGGGGATATCCCTTCATCATGTTCAGATGACCATTCTCTCCTCTCTGGAAAGTTTATCTCAGTAGAAGCAGGAGAAGGAGATCGAGAGGATGATTCAGGGTGCTCTAAATTCTGAAATGATACAAGTGGCTTATAAATAGTTTTATCAATTTTTTTTTGCCCATAACTGCTCTTAGTTAACTGAGATATTTAATAATAAAAAGATAACTTTAAGAGAAGAAATCATATACAACAGGAGGGGGCGTGCATGTTGCGATTATGAAATTGCATCCACAAAAAACTATACATCAAAGATCAGTAATAATCATAAAACACTGCATTGTTGAAATATTCAAATGACTTATCATAAAACTTGTATGACTTTCACAAGATTTTCAGAGTTCAATTGACATGACCTTAGAATGTAAGTCAACAAGGGCACCATTGTGAGAAATTAATAAATCCAGGGTTTAGGTTTGGTAATGCTATCTTTAATTGCTATCAACTTCTCATTCTATATAAGTTGATTTTCAAAAACAGGGTCAAAGCCATCAATAATTTTTCAAGTGACCCTTGACTGAGTTTCAGACCCCCTTCTCACATCGGGTATGGATCAGGTAGGAATCCTCACAGCATATGGATGTTAATGGTAAAAGGATAGAAACAGACAAATAAACCACAGAGAAAATGTTGTGCAATTTTCTAAAGATATTGATTGATATTTTATACAAAAACAGATCTTCATAGTTACCTGTCCCAATTGCACATAAAGCCGGCCCTGTCCATACAAACTTTTAAGCTTGCTGCCATTCCACTCAAAGCCTCTTGCCACCACTGGGAATGTCACAGTCCTATTCTGACATTTTAAGAATACAATGTCTGTGGCCTGAAACCAGAATGCCAATTACCATTTAGTGACGCAAACAGTGTAAAATAGACGATGGTCAAAGAAGACCATAGTCCATCACACCCCGTGGGACAACAGCTGTCAATCACTGGTGGCTGGGGCTCATTAAAAGATGTTGTGCATCATGGAATAATTGAGACTGACATTATTTTGTTGTTTTGTAACCAAACACATTATGGACACATACATTTTTATGAATATTGGCTGATAACAATTGTCACAATGTTTCCAATTCAATTCCTTTAATCACATCTTACACACAAAGATATAAAGATGAGGAAAATATATACACTTGACTATATTTCAAACATTTTATATATTAGATTCTGAATATGTTGATGATTAATTTAGTGGCTTGATGACTCACCAGAGATATCAACAATTGATTACCATGATGTCATCAATTTAACTGAATATTCATTGATTAGATGCATAACTCTCACTTCATTATACACCTTCATTTTCATGTTTTCTAATTTACTAGTAAAAATGTTGGTATATTTCTAATTCTGCTTCTGTTATTGACATAATATATTATCAAGCAGATATGCACTTCTGAGTAGGGATGGGCCCGGTACTGAAGAGTCCTGGGAACCCATTGGTTTTTAATGTTTTGGAACCGTCCTGGTTATTTCTACTTGAACCGATTCTTGGAACCGGTACTGTACTAACCTACAGTATTATCTATTATAATCAGCGTTGAGCCCTGAAGTTTCCCCACTTGACCACATGCCTATAGGGTAATTAACCAATTAAGTTACAAGAGGCTGAGGTGTGCTACTGGGCACCATTCAGGTGTCAAATCTTACACATTGATGCAAACATGAGGAGTTGTTTACAGTGTAGCATCATGTGAAATTGAGTAATATTCAAGTGTTTGTGGCAAACATTACAAGGGGTGTGTGTATCCTTTGATATGTTTAAATGCATATTGCAAGTGAAGTTGTGAGTACTGTTTGTATATTAATTACTGAGATAGCAAGCCCGTGTGGATTGTAAGTCTGCAGCTACTCTACCCCAGTCACCAAGGCCTGGTCTGCAGATAGGTTTCAAACAGGACTATTAGGGATAATTCTTTATTGAGTTCAAAAAAGTTTTTTTTGCACTTTCAATTTTGTTTGTGAAGTTCTGGTGTGTTGTTTTCAATGGGACAGTATGGCAGTCCTATTGTCAGGTATTGGTATCATTTATAAAGTATCAGTATCATCCTGCTAAATTATCAACGGGGCCCATCCCTACTTCTGAGAGTTGTCTTTTGTCAGCATCATGGCATGTGGAGTGCATGTGAGTCATGTGTATGTTTCTTGAGCTTATTTTGCTAGTTTGTGACCATCAACAAGCATAAATGTTACATAATGATCATATAAATTGGTTATTTGAAAGTATTATTCTCATTTTATCACTCTGAATATGTTTGACCTGTTCAAAAAGTTGTACTCTACGAATGCAATACTAATCCAGGCTGATTAGACTTTATATATAACCAAAATCAATTTCTCATTTGGTAACTTGTGAACTGAGCAATGTCAAAGGATTTTTCATTGAAATGGACTATTTTTGGTATTCATGAATGAATGGGCTGCACTCAGGTCATGTAAGTGCATGTAAACAACTCACATGTGGACCCAAATACAACTTATTCGCACTGATTATATTTCATTTTGTTCACTCATGAAAAAAGATTGAATATGATCTCATAAGAATCAACTATTTGTAAGTGTTCTGTGAGATATAAAGTCAATTTTCGAAAGGACTTTGCCAGAGAACCAAGGTACTGACAGGGAATTCTATATGGATATGTTTGTGACAATATGATTCTCGGACACATGGAGAGCAAGTCTGAAAGGAAAAAATACCCTTTGATATATGTTTATAAAATATATCAAAATGTACATATAAATGTTGAATGGGCGTTTTTTTCCTCTGTACTTGCTCTCGATCTCTCTGTGGTCTTGAGGCTTGTGAGAGAAAATATCCACAGACCCACCTTGAGCCTCTCACTTACTGACTCACCACAGGTGTCACTATGCAAATGAGTAATGAGACATAAGAATCACAAACTGTGCTAATGACTTCACTCACTATGTTGCTAAAAGTAAAGAGATGAGACACATCTTGGCTTTATTACACATCTCAGATGATGTGTTGATGTCACTGTACTCTAAGTTTAATACAAAAACAAAACATAATGTTTTCATTTTCCATCTTTATGTCTTTGTCTATAAACATATTTTTGTTGTCAGGTGTGATAATTCTTTTCAAGCATACCATTGTTTCTTGATAGCCAGGAATCACTTGCGCTGTCTCAGCAATGGTCTTTCTGATGTTGTGGTGATCATCATTCGAAGAAATATCCACAAATCCCTCCCCTATTTTGTAAGCGTCTAATACACCATAAGATGTCTCTCTTCCTGTTGGATTTTTCATGAATACCACATTAACTGTTTTTGTAATGCTATTCTTTGCATTTGATGTGGCAGAATATTGGTCTCGAATGGATTTTCGTGATCCTCGTCCTCTAGTGGCATGCAAACTTGGATTGAAGTTCGAAATTGCACTAGCACCTGTTGAAGAACTTGTGCCTGGATTTTCAAATGCCCTTGCCAGTCTCTGCACCAGACCTACTCCTTGTGCTGAAATAATAGAGAAGAGATTTGTTTGAAATGGTCAATAATAATTTTCTTTAACCTCAGTTTGACACAAAATACTCAGGCTCTATTACATTGCTGACCACTATTTCCTCCTATGTTCCAACACAATACAAGTGTGTTACACACACTATCAATATCTGACTGCCATGCGAGTCACACATATAACTACGTATAAAGCAAGCTTGCCAAAATCGGTTGAAAATGTATTAATATCTTGGCAACAATTTCACTTATAAAAATATTGCAAACAGTTCTGAACAGTTTATGCTGCAGTCATTCTCGATAAATAGTGGAAATGACACTGAGACACTTCATTTTTAATTGTGATGATGTGACAAATATTGTATAATTAAGTTCATATGTAGTATTAATCTCTAAATTCTAGATCAATTGTGCTGTCAATTTATGCAAGTACTTTCATTTTATGGCTTTTAAATTGCCTAGCCTTTAAATGCTGTCTTTGCATTTTCTTGGTGTCCAGTATCCCCAAATGTGCTGTCTTCTATGTGGCTGGCCATAACATAAGTTCCTGAGATATTTTTCAAAGATCTGTATCTGGACTACACTACTAACATGATATGAATTTTTGTCAAATGTTGTCTTAGTCAAGTCTCACGTGAAGTGTGGTGTGAAGAGTCTGGTCAAAATCTGAAGTGTAAAGTGTCCCCACCCTGTGGAATTAGTTAACTGATTTCCCTACCCACAAAGTGAAGGTTGGGTCATATAAGACAATGCTATTTAATTATGTATGCTTATGTGATCATTTTACCCCGAGGGGGATCGATTCTGTTGTAGGTCAAGTACCCCACTGATCCAACCTGATCCTGGTCAAGTAGTCCCTGATATGATATCTTTCCACTGTTCTATTGTTTCATCAGTTCATTTCTCTTCCTGACACTTTGTATACCCAGTTGCTAAGCCCATTAAGACACTTTCAGTTGTGCCCAAATCCTGCTTTGTCTGCAGATTCTCATGGATCCCACATGTTCCTAAATGTACCAAGACTGACTGTACTCATACAAATAAGATCTTATAATAATACAATAGATATAAATATTAATATTGGATAATCTTATAATTAATATTTAATTAGAAATATTTTAATTAGATGTAATATGGTGGACTTAACAAAGTGTTTACCCTGCAGAGCAAAACATGTGCTCTACTTGTCGGCCGGCCATTGTTTGATAATTTCAGAAACTAAATATTCATGGTAAGACATCTACATAGTAAATTGAGAAGCTCTGCATTTTTTTCAATGTAAATTTCCATAAAAGCAGTATCGGTGCTCAGTAAGAAAATGGGATTATTATCATTGGGAGATAAGATAAACAAAACCAGACATGTTATCCCTCAGTTGGTCTCCCTGCAAAATGCCCCCCCCCCCCACACACACACCCACATCTTCTAATTATGGGGCATGGTGTCGGGTATGAAATTTAATTATGATGATGGTTGTTTACAATACTGGTCCATGTGTCATAGATTTCAGCTCAACATCTTGTGATAAATCATGTTTCAATGTAAGACTGTTTGGTTATACAAGACCACCAACATTTGATACAATCAATATAGGTCTTTAATTTTTTAAAAGTCATGTGATCTTGATTAACTTATCTCCTTATAAGCATTGAAACATGGAATAATTACACAAATGTATTGTGTCATAATAATAATCCCTATGATCCGAATATATCTATCCTATCATGCCCCACAAACACACCGTCAGCCACTGGTGTTTGTTTACATCTTATATCTATTAAGGGTTCATTAGCAACATGCAGAAATGAAACCCTCCCACAAAAATACATTATCACTCGGGCGTGGGGCTATTATAAAGATATTTTGTTCTAATTATGATATAACAAATGGTTAATATGATTACAGACTAAAGACAATTTTTTTGGAAAACAGTGAAACAGTGAGTGCCATTATACTATACTTGCCGAATAGAGAACTTGTATAATAGTTCTTGTTTTATTTGGATGGAATAATACTAAATGTGAAAAGTAAATTATGTAACTGGTCTGCTGTTAGGCTTCAGAAAGGAGGGGGCAGTAATTAGGTAAAGGGTGGCTATTTGGGATAATATAGTAATTCTGTAGGTCTTCTAGTTAATCTATTTTCATACATAAAACGACTTGAAAAACTTGATGTTAAAAATATCCAAATTTCAATAACCTTACCTCCTGCATTCTGTACAAGGAATGGATCATATACCCTGTTGTCCTCATGGTCAGCTGGTAAAGTGATACTGTCTTCTGTAATGGGCAGAAGAATTTTTCCTAGTGGTGATTCAAAAGCAAGAGTCCTAGCTCCTGGTGACAGGGTCTTCAAATCCTGCAGATCAATTTTATTGTCTCTTGCCAAGAGACATAATATCTGATTGTCATTGATACGTACACGCACAATTGACATTATGGTACAGACTTGTAAGTATACTTGGACACTCTCACTTTGATGGATAGAATCCAGAATGACTGCAACTGGGAAGCAGTAAATGAAATCCTCATTTGAAAGTGTTGTGTGTGCTGTGTGTGCTGTGTGTGAAGACTCCATGAGCTATGAGAGTAGTTTACATTCTTTGATTCAGTTGTTCCTGAGCAATGACTTTCACACACTCTGGTCAAAATAGATTTCCATTAAATTTAGTACATGGCTAGATGACCATCAGAAATGATCAAATTTGAAATATTTTGCCCAGTATATGTTTATAATCATGGTAACCATAAATTCCTTAGTAACAGGCTCTGAGGCTCAAAGTGGCACTTTTCTATCCTTATTTTTGGCCATTTTCGACCCACCATTACAGATGGATAACTCTCTCTCCCAAAAAATGAAAATCGATGAATTCAGTCTGTGTGAAACAAGGTAATTCCATTACCTGATTAGCATAGCAACATTTTTGATCTTAGAAATTTTGTGTGTAACATTAGAGTATGACCTGTGTGTATCATTAAGGACAGTTTGTTCATTCAATGTAATTATGATTAGGAATTGCAAGGCAAGCTGGTACATTCATATTATTTTACACTGAGATCATGGAGGTCAAATATGTCATTTTGAGATGAAAATGCAGTAATGAAAATCTGATGACCTTTGAATAACCTTGAGATGACCTTGACTATAATCTGGCACGTTTCTTTTCACATCAATTTATTCATTTTGGTCTTTTTCAACAATGATTAAGATATTTTAAGGATCAATTTGATTTTGGGATGTTAATTTTGCTTGTAAACTGACCGCAAAGTTGCTTGGGATTAATTTCCTGTTGTCATGGTAACTGTGTTAGATTGTTACAGGCAAGGTTTCTGTAATTAGCATGATTTTCAAATTTCAATGAATTAATCTAGGAATTGATAATTTATCTATAAGGACAGGTCAAATATGGCAAGAAACAAGGTTAGAAAAGTGTCATTTTGAGCCTCAAAGTACAGAATTTGTGGTTACCATGGTTACAGGAACGTCAGAAGTGAAATATTTCTGATTTGTCATTTTTTAACAAATGCCTAGCCATATACAAATTTTAAAGGAAATCTTTTTTTTGACCATGTCCACATGTTTATCAGTATTCAATATTCAGATTTATGGTTATATTCATTTGGAATTCATCCACCTATAAAAAGGAATCAACTGTTATAAATATATTGATGTTCAGGACACATATTCTGTATGCCAAGAAAATTTAACAATCAAGGTATTTTCATAAATTTCAAGCAGACCAAAGTGTCGATGCCTTTGCACAATTGTTGTTAGCAGAGGATATGCAGCTATCCATGATTCAGTCAACCTTTGTTAACCTTTGTTGAAATGGCACAAATATGGAATGCCAGGGAATTAGGAAATATGTCACTATTACCAGTGGCTGACCAGCTCATGTCACTGGTGTGGAACCATTGCCAGTCTGTTTAATCTATATTTCTCATTTTTACTCTCCAGGTAATTAACATCATCCTTGTCTCGTTTTCCTCTAAATCAAAGATGATTTTAAAATGTTTGAGAACATATGATAAACATAAAGGAGGGCAGAAAACAAGTATTTAGCAGTGTTTATACCAGATATTTGAAAAGTTGAGATACATACTTTGGCAAGAATTGGCATATGTAACAAGTATTTTAAAGAACATTTAACCAAGGTCAATTATACAAGACATATCAAGTGAGTTATACAATTGTAGAATTCACTATTTCCTTCTTTGCACTATTACGCTGATTTGCCGTCTTTAATTATTCCATTTTTCTTCAATTAACAGGCCATAATTTTTTATCAAAGTCTTGATCAAATTTGTAAATGAACGATTAGCTCAAATTTCCAGTTGGTAGTAAAAATGTCCTGACAAAGAACACATCTGTTTTCTGTTATATTAGACATTTATTTTAATCGTATTTGTTTGATTTTTTTAATTAAAGTTTTGATGACTGGATGAGAGGCAAACTATTCAGTAGCATCATTTCTTGGAATAAAAAGTAAAATGCAAGAACATTAATATAATTAAACAACATGTAACCAGATATTTGTTAATATGTGCAAGGTTTTGGAAAATATATTCATGTACATTTTTATTTATTCCATAATCATCATTCCAAAGCTATAAGAAATAGCACTAATTCTGCTACAAACAGGTTTCATCACGAAATGACTGAAATAATGTTGAAAGTGATGTAAAACCCCAAACAAACAAAATCCATGTATGACCTAATCTCCTTTACATTAGGATCACTGTCACAACACCAGTAATCAGAGACAAGGCTGACCATGTATGGATATATATGACCAAATAAATGCTGAAAATTACATTTGTTGAAGAGACCAATCAGAGAAAATTGGGAATTTAGATAGGATGCAAGAATGGAAACATTTTGTGGATATGGAGATATATTTTGTGGGTTATGTGGTATGTGGTATTGAAAATCTGCATAATTTGCCAGCAAGACAAGGAGACCTTTGACAAAGAAGTCACAAAATATGGCGAAAACATATTGAATATTCAGCTCTTGACAGAGATCTGCTTGCAATAGAAATGTGGATGCCAAATATTTAAACACTGTCACTGAAATATCACAGAAATATTTTAGGACTAATTTGGGATCTCTGAAGTACATGTATATTGAGATAAGCTAAGAGCATTGCTCTCAGAGATAAGATATCTCATTTAAAATTTATCCCCCCAAAAATATAAATTTTTCCAGCATTTTGTTTTCTTGAATGAATGAAGAGAGGTGTAAAAGCTGTCATCTGCAGGAATATGGAAGGGAAAAGGGAATTATGATATGCTGCTGTACGAAAACAAGGAGGGTGTCATGATGAGTTTATCTTCAACATGGGGTGCAATTTGCATATACCTACAGAGGTAATTACCTCTTCTCTCAGATGTTATGGGACTATTTATGAAATAATGATAGGAAAATTGGAGATTGGGTACAAATTGGGGAGATGAGGGGCAGGGAACTTCAAATCACGTTTAAAAAAGATTTTTTTATCGAAATAGATGAAATATTAAAATTTACAAACAAAATGTATTAAATCTCAAACAAATTTCATGTTATGATCATGATATTTTTACAAATAAAAGTCCTTCATAATGGTACAATTTGAGTTGAATCCCATGGTTAATTGACAAAACTTGAGTCATACAGAGTAAGCCTATTCCATCAAGTGTTTAATGTGTTTGTATGGCAATGTAAATCATCAAGGCGTTGGGGCCTGGGAAAAATGTTATATGTGTATAAAGAAGTCATTTTCAAAGGGGTATCATAAAAATATCATTATGGTTGATAGGCAGCTCCTTCATCTAGCCTGCTCCAGAACATTTCCTGTCCATTATGCTTTGATTTTATGGAAATAAAAGGAATATCATATGTGATGACATTGCAAAGTACACAAGTTCATGACAGTATGCTGAGTACAGCTCAATAAATAAGTAAATCAAAAGTAGGGTTTTATATCTGCTTCTGGTTCCAGCCTCACTTTTATTATATTCAAATTAGTTTTCAAATATATTGATAAATGACAAGCATTCCATGAATGTGGTAATTGCTTCAGAACATGTACTCTGCATATCAAGGTAGAGTCACTTACTACCTCTGCCTCAAATGTCATCAAATGCAGAAAACTTTCTTTGCATATTAGCATGCTATTACCATAGCGCAGTTGTGGGTTTCCATCTTGTTTGTTTGTATTTTGTTTGTGCGGCTTTGTTTGTTTTCAATGAGGCGACCCCTAATTAGCCCATACGGCTCTGCAATTGGTTGGCTTTTGGACAGTGCCACAACCACACATATGTACATGCCCATTTTATATGTTCAACAGTAATTTAGAATGTATCTTTTCAAAGATGATTCAGGGGGAAAGATATGTACCGGTAAGAACCTTTAGAGCCCAGGATATGTCAATGGAATAAAATATATAAATAGAAACTGTGTTTGTTGCCCACCTCCATCATAAAAGATGCTTAATTGCTTTTTAATGTACATGCATCTTAATTGCCTCCTGATTCTGATGCCTCAGACATCATCCCCGTGAATACTACACCAGGAAAATAGTTCCATGCAGGAAAATAAATCTGTTCTGAATTAGCTATTTTCTTTTGAAAAGTCACATTTAGCCACCTGGCTGCTGAAGTAATCCAGCCAACATTCAAAATAGTCTATAAAGGTGGTACTGGGTATGGTCTCCTAAAATTGTAAATATTTTGTCCATGTAGTACAAATCTTTCGCCTCTCGATCCTATAATAATAATAATTATTTAGGGTGGAGCATATGCAACATGTTTTATTCAGTCATAATTCAACCATCAATTAGAATATAAAGATTTAAACATTGTTTGGTCGAGTGTAAAAATAAATGAAAGTAAATATATATATATATATGTGTATATATATATATATACACATATATATATATGTATATATATATGTATATATATATGTATATATATATATGTATACATATGTATGATATATATTTATACATATATAACTGCACATATTTTGAGCCTCAAAAGTTATATCTTGATTATTGTACTTAAGCAAAAATAATATCTCTGCGATACAGAAAATTTTGTATGCATGTTTTATTCAACATTAGAAATCAAACTAACCATTTGCATAATGCTTCATTAGATTGATTAGATCAGTTAAATAGTTGTTATGAACCCAAATGTTGAGAGGCAGATAATACAACTTGAGTGGCCTCTGGTGAGTTACTTGGTAACTAAAATATCCATATTGCTGGTGACACAAATGCCATTGACCTGTTTGAAAATCTCACAATTACAGAAATAATTTTATTCATGTTTTATTCAACATTAGAAATCAAACTAACCATTTGCATAATGCTTCATTAGATTGATTAGATCAGTTAAATAGTTGTTATGAACCCAAATGTTGAGAGGCAGATAATACAACTTGAGTGGCCTCTGGTGAGTTACTTGGTAACTAAAATATCCATATTGCTGGTGACACAAATGCCATTGACCTGTTTGAAAATCTCACAAGGCCTGCTGTGTGGACAATATTTCTTTGATTTATCTAATGACCTAATTAAATATTATCAGATTTAAAAACAAAATAATCACATAAATAACAATTTCTGCTGACAATGTTTAGAAACAAGTGTTGATTTTAAAAATTCAAGCTCGCGAAAGTTTGCCAAATCCCAAGGCAAAATCCAACGAAAATCTTCTTACTCTACCACGCACTCACAAATCAGTTCTCAAACAAAAGCGACATTTGACGGTGTAAGCAGAATTATTGAGCCAAAACATGGCCACCATGGACCGATAATTGGGGTATGCTCCATAGACTTGCAGCTTAATCAGTCAAAACCTCGAACATCTAGCCCTAAAGGCAAAACAAACGCGAGCGAAAATTGACCAAAACAAAGATGCCACGTTGAGGTGACCAAAACAAAGATGCCATGTTGAGGTGCACACCCGCACACAGTATCATCAGTGATGTGTGCCCGACACTGAGAAGTGTGTGAGGTGATGAATGGCCACTGTGTGGGAGGAGTCCACTTCTCATGGTTGAGAAAGTGGGAGGAGTCTCTATCTCTTTCTGATGATACATATGTTAGGCTTGATCTGATTGGTCCTGACAATTTGTGGAATCCTACCCACAATTCAATTTTCAAATAGTACCCATGATTCATATACCGAATGGAATTTGACTTGACTCCAACATTATATTTGGAAACCAAACATCAGTTTTTGATAGTGAATTGGTATATTCAAACCAGGAATATATCATTCAATATAGTTTTCTGAAGTATTTGCAAATCACTGGATTATAGTCAATTAAGAAGGTTTTTTCAAACAATAATTGCATATTTTTGATGATAAGTGTTGGGTTATTGAAAATATAACCACTCACTAACCCACATTCCCCCTTTTCCACAATGAGAAACTAAATAAAATGAAAATAAAAAATACCAAATATTGAGACACTTTACATGCCATAGATTTAGGGAAATATCATTATTGGTACCCTGATTTAGGACTAGCTGAAATTTGGTACCCTGATTTAGGACTAGCTGAACTTTTGATACCCTCATTTAGGGATGATGCAGAAGGAGGAGATTTGGAAAAGGGATCCCTGTTTTAGACTCTTTGAGCTAGTTTTTGAAAGATGTAGATGATTTAATATTGAAATCTATAGTAAAATCCACGGAAATAGGAGTTTCATTTTCAATGTCACTCAAAGATCACTTCAAGGTCACTGGCCATATTCTATAAAAATATCCTTCAAAGGTCCACACCAGTGAGAGACAGCTGCATAGGTTAGGCAGCTGCACAAGTTGGAGAGATCGTTACAACAGTGATAGATAGCTGCATACATGAGAGATAGCTGCACAAGGGAGAGACAGTTGCATAAGTGAGAGATAGTTACAACAGTGAGAGACAGTTACAACTGAGAGATATATAGCTGCACAAGTGAGATACAGCTACACAAGTGAGAGATAGCTGTACAAGTGAGAGGCAGCTACATAAGTGAGACAGCTGCATAGATGATAATTACAATAAGAGACAATTACAACAATGATACATAGCTGCATCAGTGAGATAGCTGCACAAGGGAGATATCTGCACAAGGAAGATATAGTTACAACAGTGAGAGAGAGTTACAACAGAGAAATAGCTGTACATGGGAGAGATAGCTGCATAGGCGAGAGACAGCTGCACATGTAAGAAATAATTACAAACAGAGAGAGTTACAACAGGTAGAGATAGCTGCACAAGTAAGAGACAGCTGCATAAGTGAGACACCTGCAAAGGTGAGAGATAGTTACAGTAAGAGACAGTCACAACAATGAGAGATAGATGGCTCATCAGTGAGAGATAGATGCACAAGTGATAGATAGTTACAACATTGAGAGACAGCAGCAAAAGTGAGAGATAGCTGCACAAGTGATAGATAGTTACAACAGTGAGAGACAGCAGCATAAGTGAGATATAGCTGCACAAGTGAGACAATTGCATCAGTGAGAGAAAGTTACAGAAACAGAAAGAGATAGCTATACAAGGAAAAGACAGCTGCATAAGTGAGATATAGCTACACAAGTGAGACAGCTGCATATTTGAGACAGCTGCCTAGGTGAATGACAGCTGCACATGTGAGAGATAATTACAGAGACAGTTATGAGTGAGAGACAGCTACACAAGTGTGAGATAGTTGCACAAGTGAGAGAAAGCTGTATAAGTGAGAGATAGCTGCACAAGTGAGAGACGGCTTCACAAGTGAGAGATAGTTACATAGACAGTTATGAGTGTGAGACAACTGCACAAGTGAAATATTTACAACAGTGAGAGATAGCTGCACAAGTGAGAGACAGCTGCATAAGTGGAGAAAGCTGCATAGGTGAGAGACAGCTGCATAGGTGAAAGACAGCTGCACATGTGACAGATAATTACAGAGACTGTTTCAAGTGTAAGACAGCTGAACAAGTAAGAGTTAAAATGGTGAGAAATATATGCACAAGTGAGATATAGCTGCACAAGTGAGACAATTGCAACAGTGAGAGAAAGTTACAGAAACAGAAAGAGATGGCTATACAAGGAAAAGACAGCTGCATAAGTGAGATATAGCTACACAAGTGAGACAGCTGCATATTTGAGATAGCTGCCTAGGTGAATGACAGCTGCACATGTGAGAGATAAATACAGAGACAGTTATGAGTGAGAGACAGCTTCATAAGTGTGAGATAGTTGCACAAGTGAGAGACAGCTGCACATGTAAGAGACAACTGCACATGTGAGAGACAGCTACATAGGTGAGAGATAGTTACTTAGACAGTTATGAGTGTGAGACAACTGCACAAATGAAAGATTTACAACAGTGAGAGATAGCTGCACAAGTGAGAGACAGCTGCTTAAGTGGAGAAAGCTGCATAGGTGAGAGACAGCTGCATAGGTGAAAGACAGCTGCACATGTGACAGATAATTACAGAGACTGTTACAAGTGTAAGACAGCTGAACAAGTAAGAGTTACAATGGTGAGAAATATATGCACAAGTGAGAGACAGCTGCATAAGTGAGAGATAGCTGCACAAGTGAGAGACAGCTGTATAAGTGAGAGATGCACACATGAGAGATTGCTACAGTCAATGAGTGAGAGACAGTTGCACAAGTGAGAGATAGTTGCAACAATGCACCAAGAGAGAGATTGCTACAACATCAAGAGGTAGCTGCATAAATAAAAGATAGCTACAACAGCAAGAGATTGTTACAACAGTGAGATAGCTGTACACGTGAGAGACAGTTGAGGTGAGAGAGCTGCAGCCACAAGTTAGAGATTGCTGCACCACAAATCAGAGATGGATACAAAAGTGAGAGACAGCTGCATAAGTGAGAGATAGTAGCATATGTGAGAAATAGCTGCAAATGTGAGAGATAGCTACAACAGAGAGATAGCTGCATATGCCAGACATAGCTGCATAAGTGAGAGATAGCTGCGTATGTAAGACTGAAATAGCTGCATGTGTGAGAAATGGTTGCATATGTGAGAAATAGCTACAACAGAGAGATAGCTGCATGTGCGAAAAATAGCTGCATAAGTGAGAAATAGTTGTATATGTGAGAGACAGCTGCACATGTGAATTATTGCAACCCCACCCAGCGAAGGCACTTGTGCTATTAAAATATTGTTAGTCACGACAATAGCAATATGATTATCATATCTAGATAAGGGGACAAATTCATGAAAATTTATGTCCTCTATTTACGATGCCTGTATAAATGGTGTTTTTTTCTTTATTTTTTATTGGTGAAATGAATCAAACTTGGTTTTCTTTTCACAAAAATAATATAAGAATCAACATTTCATTCAAGATTGCACTTATTCTATAAAAATTTCAGTTGAAAAATACCATGTATGACATAACATTGTGTCCACTTTGTTACGTCTGGGGACTCCTGTGTAGTGAGGTAAAATATTTCAGAACACCACCTGACCTGGATGTCTTTTCAATGTGATGCCATTCTGGTGCAAAAATATGCTGGTGAAGTAAAATATTTTTGAGCTTAATTCTCAGAAAAGTGCACATTTCTTCTTTACATTTCTTTGGTGTCAGGATGTTTCATCTGGGACTTTTTATATAAAGTTAAAAATAAAAACTTCATACTATTTTTTTACCCACCAAAAAAGGTAACTAAAATTTTATAATATTCCACAAGTTGGTACTTCAATGCATAGCTATTTTGTGGCAGTTTCAACTGGAAACTGAATGTCACCAAATGTTCAGATAAGAAAATTGATTGTTACATCCTGTTATGAATATCAAAACATCACAAAAAGGATATTTACAATCTATAGAATCTTTTAAAATGTGTATTATATGCCAGTTTAGTAGGATTTCTCTCATAATCCACTGAAAGATATGGAGCATGTGTCTCTAAAACCTCAAACAAGATCATTGAAAAAAAATGTTCCTGGGTTTTTTAGTGTCTTCTGTAACGTTGGTTTCACTTTTTACATAAAAAGTAAGATTAGAATAAAACTTTGATCATTATTCCTGTCCTATCTTTAAGTGAAGATGAAAAAACATTGTGACAAAAATCCTGATATTTTGTTTCTACAATTATATGTTTCTTTATGAATTGTAACATTGGACACAAAAAGTATTGAAGTTGTATGGAGTCCCTGTTACATTGGTCCATATCACACATTGATAACAGACCAAATGTAAAGTAATGACACTGAACTACAAATTGATATAGCATAGATACTGTAGAAAAATTATGAGAATTTGAGGTCATCTTCTGAAAGCATTTTTGTGAAATTTTGTAACACCAGTTTGTAACAAGGACTCCATATTGTATGTATTCCATGATGTACATAATTTTGTCACATATTTTATAAGTTAAATTGATTAGGTGCAAAATTTTAAGATCTGTCCATTCTAACTATTAATGAATCATTTATAACCCTCATATATTTATCAACCCCTACTTCCCCAGATGTAACACAGGACACCAAAATGAAGAATTTTTTTAATGTATAATGATGAGGCATCACTAAACTTAACAAATGAAAAATACCTCCCTGGAGCAAGCAATAAAACAATCGGGTTGGACACAATCAAGGTCACTAGAGGCAGTCACTTAACATGAAAAATCAAACTTGTGACCTGCATTTCTAACTTATGTTTTATTAAAATGCAAGGTCTCCTTGACATACCATTGAAATTTTATGGTTGCTTAACATACGCATGTTGCAGGGGGTACGTACTCTACAAACTATATACACTGATTTTGGATAATAAAGAAATCTTATCTAAATTAGTTATATTAATGAAACAAATATAAAGCAAATAATTTAATATAGTGTATATAATGTTCTAACATAGTTAAAACTAAATTTGGACAACCAAAATTTTAAATATATGGAGAAAAAATGTTGAGACGGGGAAATAACATTTTGATATTTTCAGTGCTGCTCCAAGCAAAGATTATGACAACAAATTAACTTCAAATGAATCTTAACTCATAATGCTTATCAACTGCAGATATAGAAAGAATATTTTTGAAAGATATAATATGCAACTGCCTAAGTATTTCACTTCTTATTGTTTTGAAAAAATTGATACATTACCTGGGGTACGTACTCTACACATAAACTAACACAGAAACAACACTGATTTTCACAACAAAAATGAAATTGAAATGTTTACAAAACTGATTTTTATTTTGAATTGACTTGCAATTGACATTCCATACATTTTTAATACTTAGATATCTTCTTGAGCATCAAATAATTCTGTTACAGTATTGGGATGGGCTTCATCAAGGTCTGAATGTACACTCGGCAGTATTACAATGTAATAAAATATTTTTTGATGTCACCAAACATTTAAGATGTTGCTTATGATAACAAGCTGAATAATACCTTTTAGATAAAAAAAATAAACCATGAATCAGTGTACTATTTCCAAAACAATAAATATTTTGATGTCCTATACTTATTAAAAATAAACTTAAGAAATGTGCATTGTGTGCTGTACCTTTTTGTCAAGTTAAAGTTAACAACTAATATAAAGGATACATTGCACAAACAAGGTATATTTTGACTAATTATTATTCATTTAGTTTGTTTAGGATTGTCTCATGTATGACATCATGGCAAACCTGGATATTCCACAATACCAGAAAAAAATGTGTTTTTTTAAAGGAATTTTTGGTTTTAACCCCTGTAATAAAAAATTCTACATTTCTAATAATGATTGATTGATTATATTTTTATAGTTGTTTATACACGTACAATATAGGTACAAAAATATATTTGACCAATGTTGAGTATTGTAAGTGAAATAATTGTTGGTTGAAAATGAGATGTCTTGTCTGTTTGTAGTGTACGTACCCCCATCATAGCATACTTACCCCATTGTACACAGAGATGTTAGTGTTGGTCTTGATAGAATTTTAAATCATTTATGTTGTTTGTAAAGTGATGTTAAAAAACCAGGTTTGATAATTATGTTTTGCCTTTTAACACAAAATTTCTAAAGATATGAAACATGACGTTGCCTCCATATTTTTAATTGTACATGTATTCTTCTTTAAGTTACTCATTTTGGCTATGTTCTTAGAATGAGAAGTCCACAAACGTTTGTACTTGATGGATTCCTTGCTCTATTTAGTTCATAAATTGTTATGAGCCACCTAATCCAAGGGTGATCAGTATTTGGTAAATATTACTCAAATGTTGTAGTGTACGTACCCCAGAAGCAATTACATTTCAGTAAGTTCATGGAGTAGACTATACAGACTTTTATGATACTCATTTTACAATGAAATAATTATCAAACCATTTGTATTTACTTTTTATATACTTATTCAAAATTAATGAATTTGGTAGAAAGTCAAATATTACCAAAATTATTGAAAGAAATTTTGTGTAGAGAGCAAACACATATTTATTAAACAATTTCTAAAACTGTTGTTTTGTTAAACAGAGATGTCCACTTGACATCTCATCACTTTACAAACAATATAAATGATTTTAAAGTCAATCAAGACCAACACTAACACCTCGAGCTCTGTGAACAAGGGGGTACGTACTCTACAAGGGGGTACGTACACTACAAAACAGACTTCACATCTCATTTTCTGGTTTTGGGAGCATGCTTTCAACCAATAATTATCTCACTAATAATACTCAACAGTAGCTCAATATGACTGTATAATATGAATTACTTGTCTTTTCTGGAACTACCAATTCACATGGGGGTACGTACTCTACGCATTTTTGTTGAAATTCTCCTCAAAATATGATATGGCATAATATTCACATAGCAATGATTTGACTAACTTAAAATATTTATTTGTTTATTCCTTTATATGATATTGTCAAATGAAGGTATTTATTAATCCATTTGTGTTATTAGTATTAGAAATGTAGACAGTGTTTTATTATTGGGGTTAAATTTGAGAGGCAGATCTAGATGTAAATGTTTGTCATAATTTTATTTAATTCTGAATATGATGAAGCGTGAACAAAGGCAAATGTGTTGACTCTCATTTTCCCCCCATTTTCTCATTGTTCGCATATCCTTCTAAAACAAAGATTCAAGCAAGTTTCCAACTCTTTAAAAAATAGACAATGTGCACTCTGTTTCTTTCACCAGGTGGCACATTTGTGCCAGACAGGTGCTCGGAACTACTTTCTCCTCTGTGACATTATACAAAGAAATAGTCCATCCTATTTAACACATTACATCTTTGATGCTCTCTCATATTTTTATTTTTGTATTATCCACAAAATGTATTGAAACTGCATTGTTACTTCTTTGAATGGCCATTTGATGGTAATTGAACAATATATACAATGTTTATTATTTCCAGTTTGAGGCCAGTCTGCGTATAAATATGGTAAATAGGGTCAAGAGTGATTAGGCGGAACGTGAATCATTGGAATATGGCTGCCAGTTGATAAACGGATTTTGAGTCATTTGACACACTTATAACATAAAACGCCAACATGGACAGTATACAATTTCTAGGAGTACTTTTTCTGTCAATAGGAACATGTGAGTATTTAAATTTTGTCTTAAACCAAGGAAGATACGCTGCCGAAGGCACTTTAAATGGGTTTAGTTTAGATGTATATTAGGACTGGACAAGCGAGATCGGGGGGTTGTTTTGGGAAGGCACCTCTTCTCCACTTGTTTGGCCATGTGCGCAGACACACCCAGCGTCCACATATCTCGTTTGCTTACTCATCCACTATAATATAATTAGTTCCCTTTCCGAGAGTTTTCTTGAGACAGTAAAAACTTCTGTGATATATATTTGAAATCTGTTCTTTATTTTCCACAAGTTCGGGGTTCTTGTTGTGTACATTTAAAAGTCTGGGCCAGTGACCTAGTTTTGATATATGATGCATCAGTTGTCAATCATGAAACCGTGACTGAAAAAAATTGTGGCCGTTAGAATATAAATTGTTCTTTTAAAGATTGAAATATAACAAATTGATCAAACGTTAAACTAGACAAAGTAGTGCTCCACTTGTAGTACTAAAACCAACAAATAAACTATATTACTTTTGAATTTCATCTTTTGAAATAAATTTAAAAAAGTAGAACTGGACTGTACCATTCATATTATCAAATAATTATGGTTCAGATTAAAGCAATCAGATCCACAGATGTTGATGGCACTGTCACCAGACGCCAGTGTATATCTTTGGACAAAGGTGTATGGTTATGAACAAAGGTGTATGGTTATCAATATGAAAATAAAAAGTACTTCATATCTGTTATATATCAACACTATGTTGAGCACCATATACATGGTTACAGATTTGACCATTGACCTTGATGCTGTGACCTTGACCGTTATATTTTGTGCAGGTCATATGTTGTGTGGTAAACATGGTAAATGATGGTAAATTATGAAATTATTTAAAATAAGATCTATTTATAAACAATAAGACTAACCAGATTTTCAAACCACTTGATTTGTTTGATATTTGACAGAGCTTTACCTCCTGTAAGGTGTATATAAGGTGTATAGCATGTATCAGGAATATACCTACCAATTGTCATCAGTGGAAAGAAAGACAATTTTTTGCCATAAATGCCCTGCCCATACTAATTAGTAAAGCTTTTGTTTCTTTCAGTGAAAATTTCAGAGGGAGCCATTGAAATTTTCCCACAAAACACTGCAGATTTGACAGAACTAGAAACAAGGCTGCAGTGCAAGCTTTCAGGAGGTGATCCAGTGTGGGCAGTCAGTAAGGACAGAGGATTTTCCTATACAAACATTGCCGCTGGAGAGACTGTCATTGGTGACAACCCACATTACAGGGTGGAAGTAGGCATCAATGGAGAGTACACTCTGGTCATAGTGGAGTTTATCTTTGATGATGTTGGCCTGTACAAATGTGCCGATATTCTGGGCTCGCAGGATGGGCTTGCCTACGCCATAGCACTGAGTAAGTCACCTTCTTTACCTTATGAGAATAAATATCGAAAAACAAAAACCATTGTCATATAAAACTACTCACAAAACCATTCATCATGCATGTGTATTGGGGCACATTTCACTGTTGCTGATCTGTTGAAATTATGACATAGTCATGTTGTGTCCATGCATGACTGTATTTGGTATAAGTATATATAATTGCCATTGTCTCCCACTATTGTCTTGACTGCTGTGATTGGTCAGCAAACTGGATGTAATATTTGTGTACAAGTCAGAGAAAATGCGAGTTTAACCGAGAAGCTCTTATTTTTGGTGCGAAAACAATCAGAGCGCTGCCAGTGTAGTCATCCCAATTCAAATATTAAGATATTGCACAGTAATGGATCCCTCAGTCTTCGTATTTACAATTTAAAGATACTAAAAACTTATTGATGTGTAAAATATCGAAGCAAAAATGTATTATTATGATGATAGAGGGCCCCTTTCGATACAAGGCAATACCAGTTATTGTATAGATGTCTGTATACTCGTATGTCGATATTATTGCTTATCGGTGTGAGGCCCCATTTCAAAGGGGATCAATGTTTTTCGATACACATGGAAACATCATTTAGTGATTTTTTTATGACTAATCCATTAACCAGTAGTTGCTGCATTAGACCTAATCACTGCCCATTGATTATAAATTAGAAGTAATCAAAATATCATATTTCTCAAAATTTCCCATGATATTTATGACAAAATTGAGAACATCTGCAAGTTTAATTGCCCAAAAATGTTTTTCAAGTTAGCTCTATCCTTGCTTTAATTGTCACTAAAAAAAACCCATCTTTTTCGGATTTTTACTTCAACTTTTAATCTAAAATTATTAAAATTGATAAAATGTTAAAAGCAAATTAAAAACCAAATCAAAAGACACATAAACAGCTGAAATCGTTTTGTAGTTATTGTAATACAAATCAATTACCTTCCACTATAATAATTTTGGGGGTTCAAATTTGGGGAGGGGGGCATGATTTTTTTTCGGGGAAAAATAAATTTGGAAGACATTGTTCCCCCTAACATAAAAACACAAGAAAAATAGATTTGATTTTGCAGATTTCTGAAACCATGTAATGTTTCTACTAAGGCATCTTTAATGCTTATGATCAATAAATGGATGTTTTCACAGACAACATGGCTTGCACAGTCAACTATAACCTGACGGCTGAGGTGGTGGAAGGGGACAGCTTGGAGATGCAGTGTACACTGCCTTACCGGGGGCTGTGGGCTCCCATCATACAGTGGACAAGCTTCATCGCGGATGCTGAGTTACCCGTCACCAATGTCGACAATGCTACCTCAGACATTCTTGTTTCTTACACCGCCAAACATGTTGTAACACAGAACGACGGAGGACGGATTTTTCAGGCAAATCTGATGTTTGAGAGTCCACCGAATGGAGCCATACCGGATGTCACACCAGAAAATGTGTTTTATTCCATGAATGCTCCAGGTTACACGCAAGGAACTGACTTCAGCCCACTTATTGTCCACTGTGAGTCCAATTATATTCCTTACTATATTGCATCATATTGCAACTCAGTTTAAAAGTAAAATTGTTGAATCTTTGATGTTAATATAATTGTCAATGTGTCTAATGTAGCCTGTCATTATGAATTTTTTTTATCAGTCAGTACTTTGTACTTGTCTGAAAGATGGTTGTGCCTTTGTCCTACTCTGAACATATACATGTATATACAAATTGTAAACTTACAATTTCTGACTCATGTAATATTTTTACAGTTTCACCAAGAAATCTGCAACTTGACTATATCAAAGAGGAATACAATCCAGGAGATGTAGTAACATGCACTGCAGATGGTTCACCCACACCCTCCATACAGTGGATTAATGATGAAACCAACAACACATTGGATACCCATAGATTAGTGATTACTGAAGAAATGGAGGGAGATGGCAGGTCATTTACTTGCACTGCTTTCAACGAAATCCGTGGGGAAGCCCTACAGGTTTCTCAAACTTTGACATTTATTGTTACAAGTGAGTATCTTATTTTTCTTTTAAAATTCTACAAAATAGTACAGAATATTAACAATTTGTCAACCCATTGATATTGAGAGAAGATCACCATATTTAGGTTAAATTATAAAGATATAGTCTATACATACCATGATATATTGTCTGTCGCAGAATGAAAAATAAGATGGGAATGATTTGTATGATTATGTGATAGATTCATTTGGTCAGTATGCAGATATAAGGTTTTGTGATTGTTTTTTCATTCAAATTGTAAGCAGATTATACATTGACAAGGATGACTTCCCTCACCTCTCTCCTCCCACTAACACTCACGCATGCTCTACGAACACTAACAATCTCAGCTTTTTATTCTGCCACCCTCACCTTGTTTAAACATATTACAACAACAAACAGACATGGCCAAAGGAAAAAAAACCCTCCAATGGTGCAAGAGAACTCACACCACATAAACACTTCCTACCTCATGACTCACTCAATAATTCACATTGGGAAGACCTTTAGATATGTTTATATACATATAATACATTTTGGTATTGGAATTTAAAAAAAATATTTTTTATGATCCTTAGTTTATATTGAAAAACACATGTACAATACAAAAATACATTTGATGTTGTACATTATTTGATTGGCTCCCATTGATTAAGCTGCATTTCTGACATTGCTGATGGTCTGATGGTCTTTTTGCTGATGGTCTTTTTTTATAAAGTTTACAGTAATAGAAACAAGCACTCGCCAACTAGCCAAGGCTAGTACTAAATCCATTTGGCTAGTACTAAATTAGCCTTTTTCTTGTTAAATTTAATCATTCACTCGCCAAAAATTCTCAGTTGGTTAGTACTGCTGAAAATCTGCTTCTATCATTGGTTTAACAACAATTTTCCAACTATTTGCAAATGTCCTGCCTTTTCACAGAAATAATTGAAAGTCGATAAGATTTTGGTCTTATATGAACATCTATATTAAACTTAAATGACAATTCCTTTTATGACTTTACATATTGTGTATGGCAGTCAGTTAAGCAAAACATTTCAGCACCAATGCCCCTTTGCTCATTGTACATGTTTATAAATTCAGGGTACAACCTTAATATTCATCAACAAGTTTGTAGCTGGAGGAGACATGGAGGACCTGCAAAACTCATACTTTTTAGGTTACTCTTAAGAAAAAAAATCATTAAAAATGATATCTTGACCTGTTTTAATATGAAATTTCAAGGTTTGATCCCAGATACACTTAGTTATAGGATGTGAAACATTTACTGAACAAATGTTAATTATGGAATGGATAGTAACTGGGCGAATGGTAAAATGGTAAATATATATATTTAACAAGAAAAAGGCTAATTTAGTTCTAGCCAAATGGATTTAGTACTAACGTTGGCTAGTTGGCGAGTGCTTGTTTCTATTACTGTAAACTTTATAAAAAAGACATATATATATGCGTGTAAAAGTTGGCTTTGATGAGCATGTTTAGATTATATTGTGCAGTGCAGAGCTGAGCATATTCTAGTCTTTAAAATTGAACATTTGATGATTTATCAGATATTACTACTCTTAACCATTTTTGCTTATTAATGCAACTTATAAGATAGAAAGATTCTAAATCAGTACAAGATTCTTTATTTTATATCAAACCTCTCTTTGGTAATGCAAAACAAGACCAAATTAGGTCACACATGATGATATTATGAATTTATTTGTTACACTCAACTGTTACATGGCCCTATTTGTTCATGCATATCATGTTCATGGTGCAATTTAGTCATTCATGGTCCTGCTAACCTCTTTTTGGTTGTTTGTTCATGATCAAATAGATGTTGGGCTCTAGCTGGTAAATTTTCACTCATTTAGAAAACATTAATGCACTCAGCTATTTATTTTGCACAATTATATATCTGACCTTTATCTTGCAGTTTTTGAATACAAAGCTTTCTGAACAGTAACTCTTGAACAGCAGATATCTCTCTAGCTTAGTAGCAGATGTCTCTCTAGCTTAGTAGAAGATATCTCTAGCTCTAGAAGATATCTCTAGCCTAGTAGCAGATATCTCTAGCTGAGTAGCAGATATCTCTAGCTGAGTAGCAGATATCTCTAGCTGAGTAGCAGATATCTCTAACTGAGTAGCAGATATCTCCAGATGAGTAGCAGATATCTCCAACTGAGTAGTAGATATCTCTAGCTTAGTAGCAGATATCTCTAGCTGAGTAGCAGATATCTAGCTTAGTAGCAGATATCTCTAGCTTAGTAGCAGATATCTATAGCTTAGTAGCAGATATATATAGCTTAGTAGCAGATATCTCTAGCTTAGTAGCAGATATCTCCAACTGAGTAGCAGATATCTGTAGCTTAGTAGCAGATATCTCCAGATGAGTAGCAGATATCTCTAGCTTAGTAGCAGATATCTCTAGCTGAGTAGCAGATATCTCTAGCTTAGTAGCAGATATCTCTAGCTGAGTAGCAGATATCTCCAACTGAGTAGCAGATATCTGTAGCTTAGTAGCAGATATCTCCAGATGAGTAGCAGATATTTGTAGCTTAGTAGCAGATATCTCTAGCTGAGTAGCAGATATCTCTAGCTGAGTAGCAGATATCTCTAGCTGAGTAGCAGATATCTCCAGATGAGTAGCAGATATCTGTAGCTCAGTAGCAGATATCTCCAGATGAGTAGCAGATATTTGTAGCTTAGTAGCAGATATCTCTAGCTGAGTAGCAGATATCTCTAGCTCAGTAGCAGATATCTCTAGCTGAGTAGCAGATATCTCTAGCTTAGTAGCAGATATCTCTAGCTGAGTAGCAGATATCTGTAGCTTAGTAGCAGATATCTCTAGCTTAGTAGCAGATATCTCTAGCTGAGTAGCAGATATCTCTAGCTGAGTAGCAGATATCTCCAACTGAGTAGCAGATATCTGTAGCTTAGTAGCAGATATCTGTAGATGAGCAGCAGATATCTCTATGACTGAGTAGCAATTTTTTCTCAAAAGTAGCATGCTGAATGAGCGTTTCTGTCTGTTTCAGTACCCACCACTACTACGCCGTCCCCCACTACCAGTGCTGCTACCACGATACTACCAACCACGGATGAGCCAAGTGAGACACACACTTTGTTATTCACTGTAGATGTTTAGATTTGTCCTGGTCTCAATCCACAAACATATATAGGAGGGGCTCCATAGACTATGAGAAAGAAACTAGCAAACCAATATATGTGATGTATATTATCATGCTGCGTATGCATTTGATATATGTATTATATTTATTGTATGCATCTCTTACTTACATCTTGCAATACATTATGGAAGCTTTTTCTCATATTTTATAGAAAACCTCTTTCAATATTTGACAAGATATATACATGTATATTGCATTTATGAATCATGTACCCTTTCCCAGTAGGATTGTATGTTCTCCCCAGAAAACAAAGCACATATTTCACCTGGTCACAGCCTGTAGTTTTCTATCTCCCATATATACAAATCCATCCCACAAGCCCTAAACACCACTCGTCCTTGTCTTTGTTGTTGTCATGGGAACTTGCCTTTGTTGGCATAGCAACAAGTGTGGATTGTCATAGAAACAATGGCTTAACCCATCATACATTTTCCTTTTCAGATTCAGATTGCATTGTCAGAAAACAATATTTCATAATTAATTTTGATCTGCTAATAGTCATAACCTGTATTTGTAACATTGCAGGCCCCTTTAGTTTTAAAAGTTATGACAATAATATTTGTTCATGGAATGATGAATGTGTGATATAAAAGTTGGTAGGGGTTTGAAGGAAGTAAATTATGTCAAACATAAACACATTAAAATTAATTGCACACACTGAATGCATCAGTTGAATGCTATACAATATTTGCAATTTACTTGTTGCCAGCATTGCGCAGTGAAAGCTTTTCATTACCACTCATATGACACTCATCACAACCCTGTGGCACGTAGATGACAGTAACATATGTCCATTTATTTTTTATTTGCAGCGGTGACAGCGCTTCCCGGTAGGCCTTTTATAAATAATAGTTACCATGGTTACAGCATGGATCAGTTTTGCCCTTTTTTGCCTGGAATGTAGAACAAATAATAATTTTCCATTCTAGAATTTTGGTAGCACTCACACCTTTTGTTGTAGCATCCCTCTAATATATCGCAATTTGATTAAATATTATGCATTGTACATTTGCATTAAACATTTTAACCAATCAAGACATTGACTGATATTGAATAATTGAATCAATGAAAGTGAAAAGGTGGAGGTAGAGATGTAAAGAAAGCAATGGATAGTTCTAATGGGGGAGATGGCAGGTTCACACCAAGCCTCTTATCAACTGTTGAAGATTACTGTCAGATTGCGATAGGAACTAACCAGGGCTCATATGCACATAAACAATAGTATCACATAGATTACTCTTGCTTACATCTAAAGATTTATATATATGGCCCCTTAAGTCTTGCATGATCCCAATTATATATCAGATGGACTTCTGAAGTCAGAAAATGTACTGTAGAACCTTTCGCAAGCAAGATTACATCACTGAATATGGACACTTTTGACATTGATTGTCAACTTGAGAGGCCACTAGCTGTGGCACAGTTGGTTAGAGTGTCAGCTTATTAGCACCAATTCCTCTGTGGTGATCCAAAGGTTGTGGGTTCGATTCCCGGCCGTGCCGAGATTGAATTCATGATATGTTTTCACAAATGAGCTGAAGGCTGTACAAAATGCTGATTATTTGGTTTGGCACAGTGTTAAATGATAGATTTGTCAAATGAAAAATGATTTGAGTTATTTCTGGAAACCTTGAAATATGATTTCTTTATATTTGCTCTCAAGGAAATAAAATCCCAGGGGTTACTAATGCTGGTGAAGAAGGTATGTCTAATAATCACAAATTAACACGTCTGCATGGTGTTCACACATACACATCAGATAGAGGTTGATAGCACACATAAATATACCAAACACATATCTAATGTAGATATCCTGACTGCTTTGCATGTTTGAGAGTGTGTGACAAGAATAATTTAGGCATAATCTGTCTCAGCTGGCAACTATTATTGTGTGAAGCTGTCTCTATGCCTATTATAGTGTAATAATCGGAAGTATTTGCAGACATTATAATTTCCTGACATAATGGCTGCAATCTTTGCTGTAATCAGTGTCAAATCTCTCTGGCGTGATTTTTCTAGACTATAGTCAGAGGGGACTCAGAGAATGGTTTGCATACTATCGTAGATGTAGAGCTCTGTAGAAATTTGACCATTTAGTTCTGCTGAAATTTAAACTACCACAGATGTTCTGCATTTGCACATTATGATGAGCATATTAAACTGTAATGTTATATGTACAATGGGTTTTTTTGTTGAATATAGTAATATGATACTACTATCAAGCAACATATTAGGTTTCCTCTGACAACATGTAACATTGAGCTAAGTTTTTGGGTTGATCTGTTTGTTGATGTTTAAAAGTGGACAGAAAATTAAACAGGTATAAATTGGTGAAGTTGTCATGGCAACTTGATAAACTGCAGTTTTGTTGAGAAAAAGTGGGTGGCATTCAGATTTGACATCTCATTTTCACATTCATATTGAGTTCTTTTCTTGAATTTCAGAAAGGAAGGCAGTATAATATAATAGCAATTATGTGGCACATGCCTGGCAAATAATAATATAGATATGATTTCTTTCCAGCGAAATTAGAAATGTATATTTTTCTTTTCTCTAAATTATAGTTTTGACATGGGGGTGAAGGGTTTACATAAACAAGAAGCGTGTAAAATGTGTGCCTGGATATGAGGCAACTCTGCTTGTAAAAAATAACTTTGTAACCCTCTGCAAGCCATGGGCCTGAACAGAGGGCATTTTCCCAGTGACATGGCACCACAGTGGGTTTTTCTAGTCAATATGTTGTATGAAAGTGGTAACGCTTGTTTCCATAGCTACAACAAGGGCCACATTTTGAAGTTTTTATGAACAGAGGAATTGTTTTGTGCTGGAAACTAAGCTACTACAAGCACTCGTCAGTTAATCTGACAGCTGCCAGGGATTTGGCATTCCTGCCCAGTGCACCATGGGAAAAAACTCAATGTGAAAAGCAGAAGGCAAGTGCATCATGAGTAAGGACCAAAAAAGATTTGGGTGAGGAAATGTTCGTTTTTGTTAATATTCTGGGACAAAGAAAGGAGAATGAGGGAAATAGATGCAAATATTGTGTTGTATTTCTCCTGGAGGGAAAAAAGTATTTCTGGTTTGAAAAAAGAGAATGCAAAGTTGGAGCGTGCCAAGAATGTAATAATTTATTTAGCTCATAGAATAGCATGGATGTTTGCTGACGAGTAAATGTCAAACAGGAAATAAACACATATATATCTTGTTTGGAGCTTAAGATGCTAAATATTACATTTTAATAAAAGTAAAATTAGCAGACATAGGAGGCCTATTGACAATTCATATTGCTGAATATGTATATTCAGTTATATGAATTCTCAATAGGCCTCCCACACAGATGCAGTGTTGATGTTTATTTCCAGTGAAGTTTGCGTGTTGTCAATTTATGGGACTTTGATCAGAAGCATTTGACAAGTGTTCCTAAACCTTGATCACATTTATAATCTTAATCCCCTTGTAACCATTAGCCTCCAGCTGCAACAACCCTGCTGTATTTGTCAACAGTTGGCAATCCTGACCTCTCTTACTGGTTGCTATGCAGTATTATACTTTGCACTCTTGGCTGATCGGGTTTCTATGACTACTGAACCTGGTTACTTTGCATTGCAGTGATGACACATTTCCATGACCTGTGTGGCCCATTTCATGTCATTTTGAGATTATCTCCTGTTTAGCAACAGTTTACACAAGCAGCTTGTGACAGGTCAGCAGACACCCTTGCCCCACACAACAGCTACAAACAATATATGGATCTCGGCCTGCCATCAGACTTCCCCATTGGGGTGTCAAGAAGAGGAAATAATGACTGTGTGCCTCATTGGCTTGGAATGTTTGCCGAGCCAGATAACAGTCTCTATTGGGAATCTTATGATCCACGGTATCCAAGCTGAGGAATGATCCCCATCTTCCTGCTTAATGTAGTAGAGAGAATAAGTTGCTTTTCGATATTGATTTAACATTTTATGGTGGAAGTTTTTCAGGAATTTTAATGTGCCTGCTTGTGGTTTCCTCATGACTTCACGTGTCATGATGATTGGCACAGGTGATGGGTCAGGGGCCAGAGGTCAGGGTGAAACTGATACATAGCATGAAAGAAGGAGTGCCATATTAGAGAGGATAATTACTCTAGCTGTCATAAAGTCACATGACACACCACTGATAACTTCTTCTTTCTGAAATCATAATTCAAATCTTTGAAATATTAATCCTTGCTTTTAGAGTGTTTCAAAATTTAATTTAAGTTGCCACGTTAGCCTGGTAATGTTCCATGTATAAATGGAGAGTATGTTTATCCCCTTATACCACATGCTGGGATGGCAGGCCAGGTTTGATATTTGACATGCTTCACACTTCTGTGGATGTAGTCATGAGCTGTCAGAGGAAAGAATGGCATCAGTGACCTCGTGATGACCTCATTATGACCTCATCCCACAAGATTCCTGCCACTTCAGAAGGACATGACATGTAAGATCTGAAATTGATCTGGAGCCGACACAGCCATTCATCACAGCATATGTCTCTGTATGTCTCCGAGCCATTTCTGCATTTGAATCACTTTGATCATTATATCTGCCCTCAGTCAGATTTAGCAGTAACTTGTGTTTGCACTTTTAAAGTTTGGTTTTCCAGCTTGTTAAGTGCAGACCCCCACACAGTTCTGGCAAACTCAATTGGTTTTTTGATGGATCTGGACTGTTCCGGTGTGATTTACAGTGGTCTGGAAGTATGATGGATGTTGATGTAAATCTATACCGGATTGATTTACAATGTGCACTTATGGAAGATATATACATGTATATTTTAAGGCCAATTTATGGGTTGAAGTCTATTCCTTTTTTCTCGAAAATTAGAGCAAAATATCTCCCAATATCCTTCAGACCATTCACTAGTATACTTGAATTAAAACTTGTGCAGATCAATGTCCATGTCAGGGATTTTCATTTTTATTAAAGTTTTTAAGAATGACGATAGAAAAAGAAAGTAAAGAGACATTTAGCTTTCCCAACTGCCCACTTCCCCCATGATGTTTGCATTGGGGGTAGTGGTTTTGTGGTTTTGTAACTGGATTCAGATTTGATAGAGGATGATGAGACCTGACACTGTAATGAGTGACTTTATCTTGTCTGTTGTGACTCAGGATCCCGGGAAAACTGACGGTTTTAGGAGGGTTAAGATATGGACTGAAACATACCATATTTAAACCCTCAGTATTAGTGTTGATGCAAAGATTTGCTAGCCATAATTATGAGCACACAGTAGTTCAGAGCCAGGCTACATGGTCTGCAGGTGGCCCCTGGATATAATGCAGTACATACACACTACTAATACTTGATCTGTTCTCAGACAATAGGCCACAGCCAGCTGATGTCAATGGTCCTGCAGCAGGCAAATACCACCATTCGAAATGATTTATTCTGTTGGTAATTTAATCAACACAGACTCCTTTGTGCCAGTAAGGTGATTTACATTGAGTTTGCATTGTTACCCAACATGCAAATAAGCAATTTGCATGTGAATGTAACAACTCGGGTTCCAGACTTGTGTGGTCAGTCTGTGGCAACCAATCCAAACTGAAATATTTCTCCTAGGCCGAAGTGGTAACCTGTGAAAATCAATTAGCAGGGTTTACTTTTACCCCAGTTTCTCTTCTGGTCTTGTCAGTTGTATTTGTCCAGTGTTGGTTTTGCTGAGGGTAGACAAGTATGCAGTCATGTGCTTGTAATTTAATTCTTGGAATGTTGGTCATGATAAAGCCAGCATGAGGAAGGTGCCTGAGGTGGTGGCCACTCTGCAATCAGGGCCCTCATCAAAGTGGCACTGATCAGCCAACTGTTGAGCTTTCCCTGAATTGCCCGCAGTAATGAGTAGAATGTATGCAGGGAAACCACCTCCGTGCAGTTAATGTGAGACTTCTCTTCTAAGGGAAACCACCTCCCTGCAGTCAGTCAGAACTCATACTTGCTGGTGAGGCACACACAGTTATTGCTCTGTAATCGAACATCTTCCTTGTTCACTGAAATGAAATTTTGATAAATATTTTACCACAATCTAAAAAGTAGATAAGTATTAAAAGTATAAGATGTATCACTTTGGTTTTACCCGTTGGAGGGGTGGCGTTGGGAGAAGGGAATTTCCCTGAGTCAGATGTGAGTAAGAGGAAAGGTGGATGACACCGCAGGCTATTACCACCACCAGTCGGACTACATCCCTTACTTATTTTTTGCCATTGATTACTTGCTCCTCATGTGAAGGCAGTACTTTGCGTATTAACTTGTACTACTTTCTACAACTGAACTTTATTTGCTCCTTGATTATTTCTATCTCCAGATAATAGGTACTTTGTTGAGCATTGTTTTGTGTTCTATAGAGGGGACTAAGTGTCTGCAGAAGATGGATGTAAATTGTAGAATTTCTGAACGCCAGTAAATCATTGAGCATCTTACAAACAAACTGACTGGTGGCATGTGGTCCACCTTCTCTATGGCAGTGGTATGCATTAAGACTGACTCAGGAAACCACAGAGGGGAAAAGGTTATAATTCCACATGGCCTCAAATAGATACCTGATCTTCTGGAGATGATACTTTCCTCTGGAGCTCCGGCACATACCATGCTGGCCCCCCCTCCCTTTGTTGCATTTCTGGCACACGTCCAGCCCTGCTTTGGTATCTATTCTCAGTTAAGTGGATACTGTTGTATATCCATGATGAACACAAGTTTCATGTTACTCTCAAAATATTCTCGCTGATTTCTTGATGTGAATGGTGATAATTTGAAGGTAAAAAATACATCAATTGCAAACCCTGTACCTTTGATAATGTATTTGGGGGGATTTTTCTCATCAAAATCCCAGGTGGTCTAAAGTAGAGACTGTGAACATGTGAAGCAAAAATGACATGCTTAGCTCATCATATGGAAATCATTGACATCTGGGGATACTCCACCCAGTCATGTTTTTTCCAGGTTTCTTCACCATTTCCTCTCTTCTCCTTCCTGTTTTTTTGGTCTTTGCCATTAAGAAGGAGAGTTGTTGAGGGGGGCAGCCAGGAGCCATGTTATGACCACCAAAGGTGACAGGTCATATATTTAGCCAATCCTTGTGCTATATTTACTCTAAATGGGTTGTTGTACAACAATTCCTGTCCTTAGGATATATCCTCTCAGAGTCTTGAACTGTCCCATAGTGAACACAGCCAGTTCGGTCCATTTCTTTATATTATATTCATAATCTGCTTTTCCCCTCAGCTTAACCATAAGGTACATTATAAAAGGCTTTGTCGACATTTTATGGCAGACAAGGTGGTAATCCTTTGTGAAGCAGAGTTTTAAAAGAATACAAGTGATGACTTAATAGAGATTTCCTTGACTATCTCTTCTTACCTAAAATCTGACATCTATAATAACTAGGCCAGACCACTTAAAAGTAGCCAATGCCCATTTCTCTGTAACATATTGGGAACTGCATAATCATGTCAATTAGGACTAAGGAACTTTGATTTCTTTACAACTCAAATGCACCCTGGATAAAACAGGAAAACTGCTCTGCATTTTTTGTTATCTGATATAGAATCTAAATGTTATCTGGAATCTGTGGTGTCTATCCAGACATGTAATTAGGGTGCTATGGGGCTCTGTCTGGAGTCCTGTTCTGGTGCAGAACCCAGTCGCTCAGTGTCTGTCTGTGGTGAGATTATTCATAGTGGTTAGTGTAGCAGCTGTTAGCACAGGTCTGGTATTTCTCTTCGCTGCCATTGTCCCCTTGTCTGGATCTGTTGTCCAGTTTTCCAGCAGATCTGGTTATATTCCATTCTAGTTCCACACTGATGAGGCATCCATACAACCACATTATACCTCCTGCAATGACAAGATATGCCACGTAATGTTTTAGGCACAGTTTAGAATGCTTTGTAAGTGGTTTTATACCAAACTTTAATTCAATGCACATTTGTATCAAGTAATTTTTTTATATAAAAGATTCATGTAAGGGCTAAATGATAAGAAGTTAGACATGAATACTCTACTCCATGTCAAACTTCTTATCATTTAGCTGACCCAGGTAGACTATCAGTCAAGTGCTGGACAAGTTGATAACAGGCATCAAATAAATCTCCCCATCATGTCTATGTCTATAGCACAGCCCAGCAACACTTAATTTGTCCATGTTTGATTGATGGCGGGTGAATCTTTATCAAAATTCTGAATATCTCATTGGCACTGTGCCCTTTATCACTTGGCATATACTACTTAAAAAAAGAAGAAAAAAAAGAAATGTGCACAAAACATTAAATAATAGATTATGTCATAAAAGTATTAAAATTTAATCTTCAGCCAATTAAAATGTGATAATTCTTCATAACTTTTGTTTGCAGTTATGGTCCATGAATTATTTATTATAAATTTATGCACTTTAGAAATTTTGGGACTTTTGCCAGAAAACTATAATTTCCAACAAAAGGAAATCTTTAATCTTTCAGTGTGAGTGAGCTTCACATCAATAAGTATTGAGCCTGAATTATTTGTTATGGAATCTAAAAAAAGGTGTTTTAGCAAAGGACAGATAAAAAAAAAATAAAAAAAAAATATACTTTTTAATCTTCAGACTTTAAGCTTGAGTGCATAATGCATAAACAGAGATTGGACCCCAAAAACATATTCATTTGAACCGTGACTGAATGAGTCCCATATAAAACGTAAACAGCAGAAAAAGGAGAGCATTTATATGTGTGCATGGGAGCGTGTCCCCTAGTTTATAAAGGTACTTCAGGCAGTCATATATCAACATGTACAATCAGCATTATACCTGACCTTACTCCGTCATCATGAAATTATCATCATTGCGGAATAGATAAGTAACTAATGATAGGAGAAAACAAACAAATGAAACCCAGCAACCACTTTGATAGTTGACTGATAGTTGTAAGCTCAGCACAAACTATGACGATTTTATTATTACACTTTGTCAACAACTCAAAATGCTGTTGATCATTGGAAAGCAATCAATCAGTCAATACCTGGAGATAAATCACTGTAGTATAAAAGTAAACTGCTTGAGGTCTGAGGTGAAGTGATCAAACAATAATCACACAGCTTCATTTTGTATGATTTATCATGACATATTTGATCAAGGAGATAATGAAAGGTATATAGGTCCAAGTCTGAAATGTTTTATTTTTTATTTGTTGGTTTGACTTGGGGGAAAGCCCTGCATAATAACATTATTTCAGACATGACGATCATTTCAATTGAAATGCTAGCATTATCCTATATACACTGCAATGTTGCCCAACAGCTGTGCTTTATTGACACAGATCATAATATAAATGAGTGGTGCATAATGATGATAAAGGTGGCTTCAATATCACACCAATCAAGCTGATAATAACTATCATGTCATTGTCATCGTGGTTGGTGATGTTGACAGAGATGAGCGGTCTGGGCTATGCTATACATAATCCATTAATCCATTATCCTCACAGATTTGATGTGGAAATGATGAGCAATTGAGTTAATGTGCAAGCAGCTGGGATTTTTTAGGCATCATTTATTAGTTATTTGGGATTAAGTGTTTGTTGTGTTTACCAGTCCTAAAATCATCATCCATATCTAATCAGTACACCTTATGTAATTAGAAATTATTTTGTATACAATTATATATCAGCAAAGAAGTTCAGTTGTAATATGTATTTAATGAGCCTCAGAGGCATGTATCTTTTATATGTTCACTTGTGATGTTTAAAAAAAAGAGATGAAAATGATAAGGATTTGATAGTTATAAACTCTGGATTAGATTAGTTGTAATTTTGGTGTGTGTATACAATACCTTTCTCAAAGACAAGGTTGCAGGGTGTCTCAGGGTGTCTCAGGTCAGATTTCAGGTCAGATATGATACCCTTTCTGTGATAAGACACACAGATACCACTCAAATACAAATAAAAATATGTTTATTGTCACTGTCATACAGATGATATGCTCACCAATTCACAACAAACTATTTTGATCAGAAGGTCAATTAGCACCTTATCAAATTATCAGCTATGGTGAATCATCACTGTGATAAATGTGTTTTATACACTGAAGAAATTAGGTGTGTATGGGTGTGGGGATTTGCAGTCTGTCTCATCTGCCTATTAGACATGAGAGTCTGAGGGATACTTTCGATATTAAGAGTCCTGGGTTATCATTCATGGTTGTGAGGGTTTAGGGCACACAAGCTGCACATGAAGGCTGGGAGAGGTCAGCCTGCCTGCTTGACCTTGGTGATGGACAAGAGGGGGGTGCAGGTATTTCATTGATAAGGGCCCTCCACCCTTGGCTGATAAGTGGTCATCCCCACCATGCCACTTTCAACAAGTCACCACTTAGTGGGCTTTGCTGAGGAGAAGTGATGAATGTTTTACTCTCAGTGGTGAAAGCCTACTCTATTCTTAATGTTAAGCAAGGTTGATTAAAAGTAAATCAGTCAATATATGAATAAGGAGATTGCAAGTTGACCACTTTCGTGACTTGGAAAATAGGAAAGGACGAAATCATGATTTTTTTAGACTTCTGTGGATGATAGAATATAGAGCAAAATATCAGTGGAGGTTAGTCATTATCCATGGTAACTGGATGTCATTACCATAGATACATACCACAAACAGTCATGTAACCATGGTATTATTCTATAAAGTTCTTAGAATAGGTCTTGGGCTTGGAATATTCTTGGTCATGAAAGGCGAGACAGCAGAGCTCTTGACAAGAATAATGTAAATATTACATATTTTTTTATTTACAGTTGGTGCCAGGTTGATCCTGCACAGCCTGTGCATAATACCACCTTAATCAAATCTCTTGTTATGTCTGCTAGTTCTGTGCTCACATAGATATGAAAAATAAAAGATAGGTCTAGACCCATAGCATAATGTGAATGAAAAAGTTGCAAATTTGCATTGGCTGATGAATTTAGCAAGTGTCATGTCTTGGATGAGGGCCAAAATGGCACATCAGAGTTGACTGCCAACCTTTCGGCATGATTGTAACATGTAAAATCAGCACAGAACTTGGTGAAAAAGTGACAAATTGGATACAAACATTTCTAAATGATGCCCCAGGGGTGAGAGCTGAATATAGCCACAAACAATATTATTCCTATGTCCATTACTGAGACTGATATGAGGTAGTCTGAAAGTGAACTAGACAGCTATTTAGCAGGTTGACAGATCTTCTGCTATCAGATTTCCTCCCCAGTAACAGGATGCTCAGAGGACAATAAGCACAGGTTGTGGAACCTAATATGCTGTGAAATGATTTACTATTGTCAGTTTCTTTAATCAGTGAAATAAATGAAAATAAGAGAAATATACCTCATAAGTGGCTGGCCCCAATCGAAAGTGGCTTGTTTCGGCATAATGACAAACTAATATTGGAAATGCTGCCGACAGTCAAAGTTCAAGTCTAACATAAACAGTCTTTGATGCAGTTTATAAGGCTTGCACTTTCAGAGAAAGGACTTTATGAATTACAGCAATGATTTTTTCCATGGAAGCCATTGTGTAGCTAAATATTGGCTTATTGATGGTTTGTGTAACTTATTGGACATTTGACAATTAACAGTTTTGTAATATTTACAGATCGTGGTTGGAATGTATTGTTGAGTCCAAGATCAACATGACAGCCCTCGCCATGTTGCCCAACAAAATTCCAACCAAATAACTAACTTCAGTACTGTCAGCCAATGACAGGAATTGTAACAAATGTGAAACACATGAACTGGCCACTGAGGGAAGTTGTTTCAAATATTGAGAGATTGAATTAAGTTTGGTGTAGTCAATATTGGTATCGAGATACAGAGCCTTGTCCAAACATGGCACTGTTCTACAGCAAACATCCTCAGTCCTGCCTCAGTCATAAATACACCAGCAAATATATGATAAACTTATCATTATTGCCTGAAAGATAATTGATAAATTCTGCTTTTCTGATAATCATTTTCATTTATCTGGTTGGCATTGTGCCGGCATATTGGCAAATTAGAATTATGTAATTGTTAGGGAAGTAATTAAATCTGGATTACAACTTCAGTTTGTATAGCATAAAAGTAATATATCAGAGGTTTCGTGTAATAAGTGATCAGTTTTAAACTAACAACAGGCAGTTTGTAATATCTTTTCCAGGTGATAATAAAGTTGTGATATATTTCTAAAGGTAAGTGATAAAGAGAAATATTCCTGAATGGCACATACCTCAAGAGGTAGTGGTGAAATAGAGTGTGAGGTTATTACTGCTCGTGGGCATGCCTGGTCAGGAAGTGCTGGACTCATTCCTCAGGATATATCCATGTATTATTCAGGAAGTGTTTGGTAGGGGGGTGGCAAGAATCGAAATCCAGAATCCCTGAGGTTAACAAATCTGATGTGGTAAGATGTAGAGTACAGGCTAAATATGGCCATGTGATAATCCCTTTTTGATTGCCATAATACTTATGCAGTTATATTACTAGTGTGAAAAGGAATTTGTGATTTTCATTTCCACAGATGTGTGAAAAAATTGAGGTAATTTGACACAAGTTAATGAAAGTTCAGATAAGCTTTTTGGTGTACATTGGTCATTCAAAGAAACTCATGTTTTGATCGGAGGGGTGGAGCTGCTGTGGTGGCCAAGCTGGTCAAGCCCAGAAGTGCCACATTAGCTCCATGTGGTGCCTCTACTGAGAATAGGTATAGCATGCAACATATTTCTGTGCATATCCTGCCCAGCTGTGTTTACTATGGAATCCTAACATAGTAGATATGTAAACATGGCACAGTCTTGCTATCAGCAATATTTACCTTCCCTTTGGGGTACCTGGACTAAGATAATATCTGCTGGGGATGGGGGACGTGTAGAATGCTCGCTGTTCTGCTCATTGCAGGGCTGTCACCAGGACTTCCCTCAGAGAGAGAGAGAGAGAAACTGACCAGTTTACACTATAAAATAGTTGAAAGGGAAATGACAAAAGTACAACTACATTTTTGTTTTATATTGGGTGCATTGGAATAATAGGTTCAAGGTTTGCAGGTCTGTGATGGAAAAAACAATTTTTCTGAGAAAAAGTAATTGCAAAAACTGGTGTATGTGGCTCCAGAAAATAGAAATAGTTTTGAAATTCCCATGTTTTTGGTTGCAAATAAATGGATAAGACAACGCAGTATCTCACTATACTGGTGCTGGAACACAATGAAGATTGATACCAGAGACAAAGTTCATGTTTACATAGAGAATACACTTGGCTGGAAGATGAGATGAACTTTGCAGGGTGATACCCTATCTGTGTTATTAATTTCAGTCATATTTGTGGTGGATAAGTTAGCCAGACAATTGGAAATCTCACACCCACATGCACTGACTCATAGAGGTTGTATCAGTTCTGACCCATCCACTGCTCCAAGCCGTCTCTCAGACAACTGATGGCAGAGTTACATAATTACCCATGGCTTAGCCCACAAACATTTATTATTGATGCTATTGATTGAGGGTTAGCATTTTTGTTCCTTGTACCATGACCTCTTTCTTTAAAGGTCATTTCATTGATAGTTGGGCAGCACATATGTAGTGTTGTAAGAACAAGAAGAACAATAGATAATAAATCATCTATGATTGCATGTCATTGTGTTAACAGGCAAAAACATTGTCATTTACTGCAATGATAAATATTAGCAGATTTTATCATGCAAACGAGCATCAATTTTAATGGTTTCTGTATATTAGTGCAATTAACCATACTGCTCAATAATTTTACTGCCTGCAATTCTCTCTATCTATCTATCTCTATCTCTATCTATATAGAGAGATAAAGAGAGAGACATATATGAATTGTCTCAATGCAAAGAACTAACCATAGGTTAGTAGAAATTACAAAGGAAGTATTAAGGCCTTTGTGCTTTTCATAATATTTATTTTTTGGCTTTGTGCTGTTGGAGTAATTCCATAGGAAGCTTAGGCTGCACCATTAAATCCTCAAGGGGATGATAATTTTTGGACAACAGTTGTCACAAGATTCAGTTCAACACTAACAAATTGTTATCAACAGACTTGATTCAATTTAATTTGTTTGGTATTTTGAAGAAATATTGGAAGAAAACGCTTTAAATTTGTTGCATATTTTGCCCATTCCCAAATACCACAATAAAATGCACTGTTATTGTAAAGAATCAGACGTGATTGGTTAGGCCAGAGCTAATCTCTTCCTGTTTAGAAATAATCACTGGAATCCTATTATGCTGGAATCTTATTAAATTGCTGGAATCTTATTAACCAGGTTTGGCTTGGGACACATGGCACGTGGCCATTCTCACACCTCACTCAACGCTTCCAATTCTGACACTTCTTTAAGTTTGCAATAGGCATACAGTACTAAAAAAGATCAAATGCTGTTTACACATTTGAATGCTATTTATCACATTTAGATGCTATTTATCACATTTTAAATGCAATTTAACACAAATATAAATCTCAAGAGATAATGTGAATTGCAAAATTGCTGATTTAAAGTGTTCTTTTGGTTGGTCATTTGAGCGAGGTGTATTAGACTTTCAACAATAAACTTTGCATTAAATATTTAAAAAGCAATTTTCATGTTCTGTATTTTTAGATCAGAAATTATGCTGGTCTGTTTAAATATTAATGTTATCTGAAAACCCAGTAGATCATCATTGTCTTGAAACAGAAAAACCTTTTAAGGGCACACGTTTATCTGCTAGCAGAAATAGCTGCCCATTTTGGAAAGCTCCCAAAAATGGAATAATTGAAGTAGATTGAAATCTGCTTGGTAAGGAAATCAATGTTTACTGTGGTCAGTTCCTCACACATTATGCACAGTTCATACAGGTTGAAGTCATGACCTGTGTGTCATTTAGGTTCTTTATAATTGCCAATATGCTTATCTAATTTGAAAAAAAAAAACAATGGAAGGTTTCTCATTTTGTGTCTCTTTATTTAGATTGAAACTTTTGACATGGAATGTATGTTTTATTTATTCATGTTTCATGTGGGATAGTTGGATATCATACCTGTCAGTGTGGGAAAACCCTGTTGAAGTCTTTTTGATGATACAGGTGTAAACCTAATAAAATCCCTGTGTATATATTTTCATGATTTTTTTGTATTGCTGTCATGTTCACAGATTTCACAGAGACCAGCGACAGTCCATTCAATTGTATGACATATACTGCCCCCTGGGAGCAGTAATGAGCATTAGCTAAATGTGAAACCACCAGCATCATAGCTTTCGTTGGCTCAAATGCCTTTTCCTTCATGCTGTACTATCTGAGGTAGCGCCCCCTGAGAGTAGTAATAACCTCTTCCTTCACTCTGCACTACTGGATGTCTGCCGGGATTAAATTGTTTCTTATGATTTCCCACTCATTTTGAGAAAATTAAATTCATTTTTTTACTGTAAAGAATACATTTTTTGTTGAGGTATCCAAGATAGTCTGTGGTCAGTTTGGCAAAGAAACTTTGCGATCACACTCTGAAGTAGCATGTGGTAGAGATGTGCTGGTGGTGGGGAGCATGCCTTCGTTGGGCGGGAGGCATGTTTCCTATCAGACAAGGCCCAGGTGGCAGGGCAGCCCACTACACCTGTGTGAAGCAACCCTCCCTTGCTTGCGTGACTGGTGGAGGCACAATAATGAGCATATCTGCAAATTACAACAACAATACCCACCAGAGGGCGTTATGTAATTACCTGAGGACCAGATTGCCTTAATTTATAATTTGGTTAATTGTACTTCAGGGGTTTATTTAATTTAGTTTTTTGTACTTCCAATGACAGATGGTGGGGGAAGTATTGGAAGTATAACAAAGGTGATGTGGCTATTTTCAGTGGCTGAAAAAACCCTCTGACACCCCAAGGAAATGTTTGCATATGTTATACGTCTTATGCAGAGTCACGTAGCACAAACCTTGTTTATTACTTGTTGTATGCAGATAGACTTGCAACAAAAAGGTTTCTTATGTTCCCTAATTTTTGACAATGTAGAAAGTTAGTTTAAAAGCCTGCCAGGCCAGTGAAAAGTTTGATGTGTTTTTCATGCATGACTGATTGAAGTGTAAAGTGTCTGTGTGACTCAAACTTTGGGTTGCTAAGCGTTTTTTGCCCATCATAGATTCTGTGAAGCATAAAAGTAACTTACATTGGGCCCTAAAACAAATTGTACAGTTGCAAATATACACGCTTTGTTATATCAACAAGCACAATTTATCGTCCTTTTAAAAAGTGATGGCCAAATTGCAATTTCCGACTGAAGTTGTCATAGTAACGCTGTGCGAGTGACTTGATATGTAAGAGATGGGCGGAGCATCTATCACTCCCACCAGTAATATCCACTTTGTTGAGGAGTGAGTTTGCAACAAATCTGAATGGATAGAAACGTGAAATATGAAGAGAGCTATTTGATTTACACTCACCTCACTAACTGCTAGGAGCTGCCACATATGCTGACCCTATGTTCATGGGTAATTTGTTATTTATAAAGGAACATTACCTGTATCTTGTAACTTAGAGATGCAGGTTTTTTGTATGTTATCACAGTTTTCCACATATTTTCTCAGCACACTGAGAATAGAATAGAGCAAACAACCAGGATTGAACTTAAATGTTCTTGAATGTTGGTTTGAAATAAAAAAAAATATAAAAGTAGAATATGGCTCTGTTCTAGAACGTGAGACCCAAACTTGCATGATTTTTCGAATTTGGGAACGTGCACGAATTTCATAGGTTGTTTTATCCATAGGTGCCCCTTGGTCTCTTACATGCTTACATGGAAGGATAATGGATTTATTCCAGTGATTTCAAAAAAAAGTGGAAATAACACCAAAAGATGGATGCTTCATAAAAAAAGCAAATCTGAATTTAATTCAGATCTCAGCAAAATTAGAAATTAATATTTGATTTAATTCTCCTGGCTGGGAGTGGGGACAGGTTCAGTGTATAGAATTTACCATATAATGATACTTGGGATGAAATTGATTAGGTGTCAGAAACTGAAAACTGAAGATGAGTGCTTTTTTGACATGTCAAGAAAAGTCCAACTTTTTCAGGGGTGTAAAAATTGGAGTATTTATGCCATTGAAATATACATGACTGCCCTGGGCATGTTTAAAAATAAGGATATTTTGTAGAAATATGTTATTTGAAAAATAAGCAATATGTTCGATTCCTGGCCCAAATTATGGATGTTTTTTGACTTTAAGGGGAAAATGGTAGATTTTTATTGAATCTCATTTCATAAAGGTACCTTTCAATCAAAATCATGCCAGGAAGGTGTGCTTAACTGAAATATTCCTTGTAGCATAAAATTAAAGTATAATATTGTAATAATAAATGCCAATCATTGCAAATGTGTTCTTTTTTTTGCAAACAAAGGACACTTTTTGACATATTTTGGCCTAAAAACAATCATTAAACCTATTCTACACATTCTAGACCATTCAATTTATAGTCATGAACTTTAATGGAATATGTCCTATGATGCACATCTATAAGTTACAAAAAGCTAGTGTAGATGAGCAAAGTTGGGGTATGGACACTTTTTGACGCATCGTGAAAAAAGGGCACATAATATCCCAAATCCTCAACTGCTTGCACATATATGATAATATAGATGGGCAAATATAATTTCCTTGTTTGTATTCATATCAGCAATATTGTGCTTTTAATTTACTTTGATGATTTCCCTAGAGCAATTTGGTTCAACCATATCAACTGCTGACATGATTTTTGGTCTACAAAATAAGATTGGTTCAATTCCTGACATTCAATATTGTGAATGACTGACTATTTTGAGTAGGAGTGGAAAACCTTTCCAACACCAAATACAATACTTGATATATTAAAAGATTTTTTGCATGTTTTAGTCACCCAATGATTAGGAGAATGAATTTCAAATTGGACACTTTTGGACAAGGAGTCTCAAAATATGTGCAGATTTTTTGACCCTGGTCAAAAGTATACAAAAATCCATTCACAATCTAATGACCTTCAAGGTGACATTGACCACACCATATGAAAGTCAGATCACATCCCCTCACAAAAAAAACCCAAATGTTCACTATTTGTGGTGAAATAATGCCATAACAATCCTTTCAAAATATGCACATTTCCCTGGTGGACATCTCTTTGGACTGTCCATGAAGGGGCCACCCTATTTACCATTGTCTAGTTTTCTTTTGTGCCTTCTTCTTTCTTTTTTCACTACCCACTGCTACCAATATGGCTGCTCCCACCAAAAATACTGTCTACACCAAATGTTCCCCCCTATAATTTTCTGCTTGCCTCCTCCAACACCAATGTACACTTGCTGGACGTTTATGCTTTTTTTTGACTGAACATTGTTTCCTAAAATATGGAAAAAATTAGTTATTAATTTCAATGTTTTTGGTATTTTTTACAAGTTTTATCAGTTCTTATAAATGAAATATAAGTAGGATATCATAATTTGCCTCTGCCTACAAGTAAAATGGGCTTTTTGGAGGCAAGTGGACACTTCCAAAATGGAGGGAAAAATTTGGTTCACTGATCACTTTTTGACTGGATATAAATCTTGTAAAAAAGCAGGGTTAGCCTTGGAATTACCAAAAACTGGCTGGACAAAACTTTCATTGGACTCTTTGTGTGGATTTCATACCATCTAGACATCAGTAAGTCATTTTATTTCAAAGATTGAAGCTTTTTAAGAAGATGTGTTTTAACAGGATGTGCACAAAATGCACAAATTTTCCTTGACATTGAACTTCAATCTTCCAGTTTAGCAAGTTAATTATACTTTTTAGCACTTGAAATTATGATCCCAATGTTGCCATATTTATTAGTGACAAGATACTGAAAACCGTTTTTCGATATTGAAAAAAAAAATTTCACCGCAATTCATTCTTTACAGTAGTGTATGAAATGGTGGATGTCCCTCTGACCGGTCTCACGTTCTAGAACAGAGCCATATAACAATACAAAAACAGGACAGTCATAAATTTGCAGTTTAGATATCTTATCACTTATGTGTTACCAGTTCATGCTTGGATGGACATCTGAGACAATGTTTTGAATCAGTGAGTCATTGTGCTAGTATTTGAAGAAAAAAAAGACTTGGAACAAATTAAAAAGATGAAAAAAACAGACACATACATGACATGCATAGGTTTAGACATGCATAGGTTTAGACATGCTTTGCCTGACATGTCATAACCTCTGATCAAGGCCATCATTAATGCACTGACATCTGAGGGAGTTTAGAACAAACTCAATCACCATACAAATTAATGGGCTCAAATCTGGGACTTTTCCCAGTGCTGTTCAAAGTTCTTTGTGAAACATGCAGGTTTATGTTGGTTGTATAATAAATGAAAAACGGGACATTTTTAACTTTGGTGTCTAGAATTGCCAGCAACAGGTTTTGAAAGGAGGTGTTTGGCAGAGAATTTTCCAATCTGCCAGATGTTGGTAAATAGGGTTTTCAGGAGATACACATTACAGGCTTCTTGTTGGTGTATAGCATGTAAATAGATTCATCACATTCTAGCCACTGTATCGAGTCATGCAAGTCTAAGTGGGGCTCTCCATTGTTCTCTTGTAAGTAATGCTATGTGAACAATGCCATCAGGATATTCAGAAGATCTGATAACTGTCACTGTAAAATGCATGCATCCTGGTGCAGATTAAACAATTTCATTCAAGGGGTGGAGGGCAAATATGATGTCTTTATTTAAGAACCATAGAAAACTGACTTTGATATGTGCATATTTACTTGTTTACTTTTCTTGGTTAGTTATTCAGGAAGGACAGGATAGTCTGGACAGTGTCACGATGCCCAAGTCAGCCAGATCATATACGTTATAATACCAATCTCTATTGTGATGCACTTAACAAAACCTGCTGTCGCCACAGCACGAGATGGTTTACCCAAGACCCTGGACCAGTTCCTGATAACTGTCCTTTACCAAACAACACTCAGTGTGACAGATGACATTGTGTGTGACACGCACAAGATATAACGCACCATATCGGCACAAGGTGAGATGGGTCATAGTAGAACAAGTGGATAATGTTGTGTTTGAGCGGTGGTATGAATGGCAATTGTTTGCTATATATTCACCTGTCCATGCCAGGAACCCTGGGGCAAACTTCATATCTAGTATAGAGCACGCTCAAGTGCTACATCCAACTAAGTGTTTCTTTTGAGGCCAACACAAACTAACAATTCTTGATTGCAATATTGATAAGAGAGTACCATGTCTAAGGCTTCTCCTAGGTCAATAAAGTGCAGGAAACCAGTGTGGAGAAATTTATAGCAAAGTGTCACATTTGTTGTTTATTTTCCAATTGTTTGTTTACAGACTGCCAGTCCTGGTGTAAATGTCAAAATGAGATAGTTGCAGAATCATTGTTGTACAGACACAGTATCAAATACAAAATTTGCTAACAAATTGATCAAGTGCAAGTGGTAGGAGAAACTCGGTATGTCAGGACCAGGGGAGCACAATGGTATCACTTTCCTAATTGAATCTTGCCATGATATCCATGCAGAGGCAGAGGCAATTTGATCTGGTTGGTAAACAGGGCAATAATACATTGTGATGGCGGAGATCAGCACCACCTTCAGGTTGAATTATGTTCAAAAGGACCTTTTGAACATGTTGAAGACTTTCACTATCTGACCTGTCTGGTGTTTCATGAGACCCAAAAATGCTCTCATGTTTGTCAATGATTGGTTGCGTCCTTTTTAGACTGCATCTTTGAAGAGTTAAATATTTTGCAATCAGCAAATATCAAAATTACAGTATACGTGCCTGGAGATTTGTATTTTAAATAATTGCTGATAGAGGGGGACAAACCATCCTTTATACTAACTTATACACCTTTATTCATGTGAAAAATGTTTTCCGAGATCAACCAGGGATGGCATTTTATTATTATTTGATTAACCATCAGAAAACTGGGTTTCTTGTCTTCGAAAGATTCATCTGTCAGATTGTCATCTTTAAGAACCAAAGTTTTCAACCTTATTCTATGGTCGGGTGACTTGTTATTTGGCAACCCTGCGGGTGTTTTACCAGGCATGCATTTATATGTTACATATAGAAAAGACCAAAATATTGCCTCAGACATGTAACAAGCATGCAGTCTCTGTTAAGTCGCCGTTAAAAAAACCTTTCTGCCAAACAAAGATCAGTGGTCACAATTCTAATCAGTTATATTGCCGAAATAATGAGATGACAGAGGAGTTGAGGTTGATAATGGACTGGTGTGAGGAGTTTTGTCTACTTGGCAGCCTCGGGGCAGATTTGTACAGAATCTGTCACCTTTATGGCCCTTCAAAGTATTGCTTAAACTTATAAATGGGCACCCAGTGTGTTGCTGAACAAACCATATAATGACCCTCCTGGACTGGCCAGTGCACATATGCCTCTCTTCACCAATGTACAGCTATAATTTTGAGAAAATAGCTCACATTAGAACCATCACGGCTGTCTTGGGTTATTTATGTCACCAAGATTTTTTATCAGCAAGTTTTTGATAATATCTGTGGTGTATTTATTGGTGCTATAGGAGTTTTGTATTTCAGCATTCAAAATATTTTTAACTCCAATATCGTATTGGCATCAATAGAAAAAAGAGATTGATTTTTTTAGATAACCACCCTCCCTAACCACTCCTCACCATATCTTGTCAGATACAAACCTTGTTGACAGAGTGAGGAAGAATAAACACAATTTACAAAACGAGCAATGGCATGGACATATCAGAAGGAGATTGGCATATTCCATTACTGTATACCTGTATACCTGGAGATTGGCATATTCCATTACTGTATACCTCATACAAAGAAAATTATATGTTTCCATGACTTGTGTCCTTTTCTTGTCTTGTATACTGACCAGTTTTGCTCCATTGAAGCAGAAATGGCAGCACTGTGTCATGTACATATAAACGGTGTATAATTTCGGCACACTTAGGGCACTGTCTGGTCTGAAGAATGAAGAAAATACAGGCACTTTGTCCAGGTGACCTGTAAGTAAGGTCATAGCCATGTTGTTCGTCATATTTATTTTCTATAAGACGTTTTAGAAAACTGGATCAGTAATTGATAGCATCAATAGCTTTAATCTGGGTCAAGATGGCCGATTGGCAAATATCTGTCAGATGACAAAGGAGGAACATATGATCATCAGACATGCCATTGAAAATAAGGAGATTTCTACCACTTACTGTAATATCAATATTTTAACTCAGAAAACATCTCATCAAAACAAAATTTCTTATAGAAATTACACAAAAACATTTCTCCCACATACTGAAATCAATGTGGGTGAAATTGGTGCATGCTTTTTGCTGTGCCAAGAAAGTGATGCATCACTTTACTGTTTTGTTTGATTTATAAAGCAGTACAATAGCAGTCATAAAACTGATAATATTTTGATGTGGGGTGATTTTAATACATGAAAAAACCTGAGTCATGAAAGTTTTGATCTAGTGACTGGGGTGTCTGGTATGCAGGCCAATTGATATGAAATATTATTTGGCAGACATGAGAAATAAACTTGATTAATAAAAGATAATAAAATATAAGAATCTGATTCACTGTTGAATTTTTCATGTGGTGATCATGGCATTTGGATGATTTGATTGCAAGTAATTTGGACCAATATTGTGGGAAGTTTCTTGAACTAAAATATATAAATGATAGATTGACATACTTTACACCAAGTTAGATTTATATAGTTGTGATGATCAATAGACTTGATCTGTCTATGACATAACAGCAAGTGCCACTTGACATTTTTACCTCGTCTCTTTTAGGAATGGTGTATTGACATAAGTACTGCTGAAGCATGGGCATTTTTGTCAATATACCAGCACTTTTACCCGACCTGGACGGCTGATACCACTTGACAAGATCTTTGCCATTGCCATGTTGGGGGGTGGTGTGTCAGCAACCTTTGTAGTAATACCTAACAATAAATGGTCAGACAAATGCAGGCTATATTAGCTCCAATAACCTCTGTGAAAGCAATGCAGCCCAATGTTTATTTTGGGACCAGTCCTTAAAACGTATCATGAAGCACTTAGGAAGGTTAAAGGTCATCACAGGATATCACTGAGGATCCAGATCAATATTAGGTTTGAACATTTTGATCACTGTCAAATATCAATACCCATAAAAATCAAGCCTCCAGATGGCATTGTATGAAGTGATGGCTTTATAGTTGAACTTTTATCACATTGTTTTTAGCCTTAATATAATTGCATGAGATAAGACAGATTCCAACCCAGTTGTGGTTCAGTTGCCCTTTTATCTCCACAAGTTTAATGCTTTTTAATAGCATATGAGGGATCTTTGGGCACTTAGCTTTTGTTGTTTATTGGGTGAGAGAAATGTTTGGAGAGAATAGTTGTAAATGGCACACTGCCTGTGGGGGTGATTAGAGTCCTGTAAGCTGGTGTTCTCAGACATTTGTCCACTCTGTCAAATGCTTTATTGCTCCTCCACACGAATTGCATCAGATGCTCTCTGTGAGGTTACAATAGCCATATATCTTTCAAAATTGTATGTGCTATCTCATGAGGCATTGATTGCCCCTAAAGTGCTGAAAATATCACAAAATAGGCAGGCTGTTATGATGGGGAGATGGGCTGAGTGGCACATTCTCTGCAGCAATAAATGTGGAATCTTTCAGAAGTAAATTGGTAGATTGTGATGGGAAATGATGACTGTATGACGAAATGAAATCTCCGTCAGGTAATTCCCACTCAATATTGCAATGTTATGGATGAACGCCACTGGAGAAACAGGTGGCATGTCACGTACATCAAAGTGGGTCAGGCCGTTGGAGTTACGGGTGACAATGGGTGACAATTTAATACATCGTATCTTTCTCACCCTCTATGGTCTGCTTACTCTGCTCATCATTGTTAAACTTTCACCCGGACTTGAATATTTTAAATAGGATTTCCAAGGCTTATATACAGTGTGTATTTTAAACATAAAGGCCAAAAATGGTGACAGCATTTTGCAGCATGTTGAGTTGGTGCTCATCTTACAAGTAAAGGGGAGGGGAGATTTTACATTGAAATGTTGAAGGTGTAATTTACAATTGGTGAGGTCATACTCAAGCATATTTATTATGTTCAAACTGGTTTGGATGTTACTCACTTGAGGGGAATGGCTTACCCCTCTAGATTGGTGGCATTTATTTGTTTCTTTTTCAAGGTTTGAGTCAATAGAGATTTTAAAGAAATAAAAGACATCAGAAAAAATATTTTACAAAAAAGACTGAAATAATAAAAGGAAGGATATCTAGTTTTTTAAATTTTGTTTTAAGGAGAACATTTTGCAGGCTTCCCCTAACTCAAATGAGGATGCTTATAAAAAGAATTTGTAAAGCAGTTCCCATGGGATGTTGGATTCACTTAAAGTAATTACAACTTGCTGTCTCTGAACAAAGGAACGAGAGCCCAACATTCCTGTCAGGGTCCTGCAGGGGGTCCATATAAAGCCTCTACCCCCTGCATGCAGGAAAAGAGGCTGACCTTATCTCTGACTTATAAGAGAAAGGAAATGAGGCTGCTGTGAACAGGTAGAGCCCTGCTGGAGGGTGTCCCCCACCTGGAAACATGGGACTGTTCTCTTGTATTCAAGTGGTGTTCTGCAACATGAAGTTCACATGAAAGCCACTTTTGACACTGCCAAGTGCATCTTGCACAACTTATGCCAAAGGTTTATTAGATTCTGATTTGATAAACAGATGAATACTTATAATATGATGACAGGGTGAAGAAGATTTGGCATTCAAGTCAGAGATGACAGTATAAAATGGATATATGGACAGTATAAAATGGAAGTACGAGGAAAATAGAAGTTCAAGGAAAGATTGTTGTGTTATATGATGGCATTCATCTGTATCCGAAAAGCTTATCACAATAAGAGCTTAAAACAGTTGATGGGCTTTGCTGTTTGAGATCATAGATCAAATGGAAGAGTTCCATTTATTATTTTTGAGAAGAGAAGAACACTTTGTTTTCAAGAAAACTAATTTTCGATTTGAAAGTGGCAATAAATATTGGGGTCTTTTTAAATCCTTGATGCTTGAATACAATCCTGCACAGATCAGAATAAATGCAGGTGTAGATTGTTTGTATATGAAGGTGGGGATTGCATCATAGAAGGTGTGATAGTGTTTACAGGTGACCCTCTGATCATCTCCTGCTGGCACCCCACGACACACTCAGCTTGCTCCTAGTGTGGGCCATTCCCACATTCATTGCCTCAGGTGAAGTTTTTGATTGATTGAAAACAAACTGACTTACAGAAGTGCACAGACCCTGAAGTAGTTTTAGGTTTCTGCTGTTTGATCATAACATTGTGCTGTTTCTGGAAGTGTGCATTCAAGTGATGCTAAAAGTCTGTTGAGTCAGTGGAGTGGATCGGGTCCTGGATGGCCGGTCGCTTGCTGTGATGCAGGAGGTTTCAATAGGTTTACTCACCCAAATGCTATAGGTAAATGTAAACAAAAGTGAACTTCCCTTTCAAAGGCAGGATTTCGAAATATACAGTTGGCAGAGCAACACTTACTTTGTTCAAAGATTAGAATTTTTTTTGTCCACATTATTTTTCATGCCTCGACGCTAAAGAGATGTAGTGTTTAGTTGGAAATAGAGCGTACAAAGTTGTAGATGCTGTTGACTAGAAAAAACAAAAAGCAAACATTTAAAATTAGCATAATGATTAGTTGTAGGTACAAAGTAAGGGCTGCTCTTTATTTTACAACACAGTGGCATTTTGCTGTCTACCTGCCCTGAAGAAAGAAGTCGAGCCATCACTGAAGTTCATTTTAGCAGCCATTTTTCATTTTATTCATGCTTGTGCACAATCTTCAAATTTTAAGGGTTTTCATTTCACAAGTTTGTCAGAAAGATGCATATATTTTATGCTTTGATTTGTTTTTTCAAATTTACACAAGAAGATATATTAATAAATTGTCAAGAAATTTTGCAGTACTTAAATATTTTTCACTATTTAACACTTTCCATTGTTCAGGAACTTTTTAGCATGATTTGCTTGAGAGTGTAAGTATTTATAGTTTATAAAAGGAAATGCAGCATTGTCTGTTATTATGATACTTGTTCATACAGGTCCCAGGTATTGACAGCATTGAATAAATAACGTCCAGTATTTATGGATGTAGACTGTATATGGCCTCATTAGACTGACTGAGAAATGGGGACAAATTAGGACCTGTGTTTGGGTTGTGTTGAGGTATTCATATTGGGGTGACACCACAGTGAGAGAATGGCGTGCTTGAATGGCAGAATATGACCAGTGTGTGATTCCTTTTGACCAGAAGCAGATCATTGCCTTCCTACACATACCCAAATTATACCAGAACATTTATGGCTAAATCTATGTATACGGACAAAGAATTATTATTAGAAATCTTGTAAATCACGACAGTATTGATAGACCACTATAACCTTTATTATTATCTATTATCCAAGTTTGACTTAATATATAGCGCATAATGCTCTGTGATTAAAACAGCAGCCTATGGTGCAATTTTGACTGATTTCTATCTAAAACGCCAGCAAATTTTACATGCCAGTATTTCCTTTAAGTTTGATCAAGAATTTTAGATGTTTCTGAATATATGACCAGAAGCACATTGACCTTGACCTTGATGTAGATGTACTTGTTCATAGACGGAACAAAAGAAAGTTGTCGGTTTCCTTGTATTGGACATGTTAGTCATGTGACCATGTTCTGTTATCAGGTCTTTATGGCTGCATTGCATGCTAACAAAACAAGGCCAGGCAGTAGGGTATACCGATTTTTAACCTTTAATTCTTTGCATTATTTAAGAAAACATATATTATTTAGCATACATTTTATTTTGTTAATCAATTCAGGAAAATAAGGCATTTGATATTGGTTCTGTTTTGATTGGCCTGAGAGTATGACTTGCACATTTAGCCATGTTTAGTGGCCTAAATATCATGCCGTGCTTCACATTAAAAGACGGCAACCTCATACTCTGCCAGAGAATTAGCCAGTAATAGACATCTCATGCTCCGCCACAGAAACACACAGGTGTTGAAATGCCACTCTTGCCATGTAGGCAACAAGCCCAAGTAAAAACAGTCATCTGTAAGAATTTGCCAACTTTCAAATTTGTTTTATGTTAATGCTCTGATGCAGCAGTGAGGCCTTTCTGAAATGCCAAGAGTGGGTGATATTTACAGCAGTTCAGAAATTAATTAAAGCAACATAAACAATAGACATCTTTATTTATTCTGTATCTACTAGCTATAGTGGGGGGGGGGGGGGGGGAGCGTAGTGAGAATCGAATCAGAATCATTATCAGATAATAGATATATAGATACTTGACAGAGAAATCTTATCAGCCCAAATATGGTCAGAGATGAGTAACAGTCACTATGCGTGTTGTAGCCGGATATGTTGAGAGTATGAGACATCTATCTGATCAGCATATCGTCACAAAAACTTTACAGGTGTGCTGCTCTTTGTGTAGTGGTCTGAAATATCTGACACCAGAGGGCACCACAACCTAGCATCATGTTGGGGGAAGGCAGAATGTTTTATGAGAGGTTATCATATGCAGAGGTTATCAGTGCAGCGTTGTTTTAACCAACCTGACTTAAGAAGTGCATGCCTCAGGGACATGCAATTTTGGCTGTTAAATGCCCTGTGGATATTTATCAACAACCATCTTTGTTTGCAACTATCTTGAGTTTGCATTTGTCAGTTGTATATATATATGTAAATAATACTGCACACATAAATTTTCTCAGTTCCATCACATAAAGTGTGTTTATTCTGATAAAACTAATTAACAGAGAGAAAGATCTGAGAAATATGCTTCAATCATCCATGCTTATATCAGTGAGTGCACTTTACAAATATTGCACCTAGTTAAGTAGGTCCAGCCTATTCTACTAACATGTACATACCAACACTTAAAACATTGTGGATTTAGTCATTGGAAATTATATCGCACCGGAATGTATGGCTAATTATTTACCTTTTATTTGTTATTAAAATACGTCAGTATGTGGCATCCAAGTTCTGGTGTTGGTCTAAAACAACAATACCCGAAAAGTGTCTGCAATACCTCTATTGTAAATGTAGTGCCAAGGAGATTGTGATCATATGACTCATGCGTTGTGTTCGTGTTCCTCCAGGTGGCAGCAGCGGAGGCTTGACGACGGGGACCATTGTGGGCATCGTGCTTGGAATCCTCTTCTCTCTTCTCCTCATCTTTGTGCTGTTTTTCTTCTGCTGTATCCGCAAGGCTCCAACAAAGGGTAAAACAACTCATAACAATAGAGACGACCTAGGCCTGTAGTTTAACACTTTGAAATTTACAACCGGTTTTTGAAAAAGTATTAAAATATGTTAGTTTCTGATGTAAACAAGAAGGACTTTTTAAAACTTAATCACTTATATTTAGGGTATATATGATCCCTTGATTGGTATTTTTCAGCTAAAGACAACAAGAAGAAGTCTCATATGGATGGTGTTGATGCGATACGCCCAGCACAACCAGGAAAACCAGCTGATATATCATATATAGCTGAGAGACCTCCACCCTACAACCAGTACAATCCCTATGCTCCGGTAAGTGTCAAGAAACCACTGTCCTACAACCAGTACAATCCCTATGCTCCGGTAAGTGTCAAGAAACCACTGTCCTACAACCAGTACAATCCTTATGCTCCGGTAAGTGTCAAGAAACCACTGTCCTACAACCACTACAATCCCTATGCTCCGGAAAGTGTCAAGAAACCACTGTCCTACAACCAGTGTAATCCCTATGCTCCGGAAAGTGTCAAGAATCCACTGTCCTACAACCAGTACAATCCCTATGCTCCGGTAAGTGTCAAGAAACCACTGTCCTACAACCAGTACAATCCCTATGCTCCGGTAAGTGTCAAGAAACCACTGTCCTACAACCAGTATAATCCCTATGCTCCGGAAAGTGTCAAGAAACCACTGTCCTACAACCAGTACAATCCCTATGCTCCGGTAAGTGTCAAGAAACCACTGTCCAAAAACCAGTACAATCCCTATGCTCCGGTAATTGTTGAGATCATAAGAGAGTAATGCAGGTGATATTAATATATTTGAAAAACACACAAAAAGAAGAAACTTGTAGAAGGAAGAACTCTTCCAAACATATTTTTGGCATCTTGACTGTTTGACTCTAACCATGTTCTTTATGTATTGCAGCCTGCTGATCGCAATGTGGAGGGTCTAATGTATGGTGATATGGCCTTGGATGACACACCGAGGAGTAGGAAACCCATACAAGTATATGAACCAACAAATTATGACGACATACGGCGGGTATAGTGGCAGCCTCTTGTGGACTGTGAAACAACCAGCTGCCACATTGATAGATTAAACCCTCTCACACCATGATCCAATGTGGTACGGATGGCGTGAGAAGGGTTAAATCCAAAATACTAGACTTGTATGTCAGGACTGTCTGATAGAGAATCTTATTCTCACCCAAAGCTTGAGACAATGTCAAGTGTTTTAGTGAAGCACCCAGTTGAACTGGGAATATTTTATAGTCATAATCACAATGGACAGGATAGTCTTGACAAGGATAGTTGCTGGACATGCTCAGAGCATTGCTATGGTGACTGTTGTCATGGATACCATTGTATGGAAATATGTGGCCGTGGTGGTTGACTGGATCACTGCTGCCATGCTCACTGTCGCATTTCTGCATAGGGATTATAGAATGTGGCTCTTTAGGGGCTTCTTTGAATGTGCAGCCAAATTTGGGCCCACAAAGGATTACATTTTCTGTATATACAACACTACACAACATGCATCCTGCCATCCAAAACACACACACTAGATCTAGATGCATCCGGAAATAATACAAATAATTATGAACAGTAAGCAGCAGGTCATAACACAAGGTCAGGGTCATATTCATGGAGGTGAAACAAGGTCTGCTTGGTGCTTCACTTTTTTATAAAATATAAACAAAAGAAAAAATAAACCTATTAAATTACATTATCTTCAAGAAATACAGGGGATGGTCAATAAAGGGGCATTCCAAGAGTTTGTCATTAATTTAGAATGACATTTCGAGTAAAGGAAATGAGCTATTACTTTTTATGAAACAGTTGATGCTGCACTGCATACCTACTTAAACCTTTATACTGCACATCACAACCACAGTGTATTCAGAGAAACCATTTTGTATCAAACTTTATAAGGTGGAAAATTTAATGTTGGAAAAAATTTGTTCAGAAAGTTAAAATTTTATATTTACAATCATATGTATATTTCAAATTGAATCTTGAAGTTGCTAACCGTCCAATGTTATGAAATTATTGTTACAATTTTGCAAATAATGATATCATCAAAATGTGATTGAATTTTTGGAACTAAAATGTGGCCTTAATACGAGATGTTCTGTACTTCTCAACACATATGGTCCAATATGATCATATGCATGAAAACACAGTTGAGTTGACTAAATTGCATAGTTTTATTAATCGTTAATTTCACTCATTTCCCAGTGTAAATTATTTGTAAATTGATGAAATACTAGATTTAACTTGATTAAGTAATTTTAGTTGTACAGTGTTGTTTATATCATGGTTTTATCATGGTTATTAATGAAGTGAACGTACCAGACCATGCATTATTGCACAAGATTTTAGCAATAGTGAAACAAATGATCTCTCTGATAATGAATTTAATCATATGTATATATTATATATAAACACAAAAGTACTTCAGAATAGAAACTCCAGAGATATTCTTTCCAAGAATTATAACATATGAAAGAAATGTTAAAAGTTTAAAAAAACCAAAAGTGGCTGTTTGAATTGAAAATATTCTCTTCTAGAATTAGGAAATCTCAGTTCAATAGCTACATTGAAAAACTTTTTGATCAGATCTCTGTGGTTGATTCTTGACAAACAGAATATTGGACAATCTTCATAATATTTAATGTGAAGTATAAATCATTCGGTAATATCATGAAGTCATTTTTCATCAAGTATTTGTGAATGATTGTAAAACATATCATTGTGTATATTGTAATTTCAGGTTGTATATTATGTAAAAAAAAAATACTATGCCAAAACCTGTAGTTTCTGTGGTCGGGAATGTTCCAATCTTGTATTGTACATATCTATCACTATATAATGTGGTTGTGTATATGTATAGTCCACATCGATCCTAATAATCCCCACTAAGCAAGGGAGATGTGTAATTAATCTGCATGTACCAGTATGAAATTCATCATCTGTATCATCTGCAATCTGGAGGAACTTGGTAGAAAATCAGCATATCACAGTGACAATGGTCTGTCATTGATTTGAGCCATTATATTTAAAATGGTTAAAATGAAATTACAATATTTCCTTAATAAGATTTAATTATCAAGTATTCAGGTAAAAACATAAATTAAATAACTGTTAAATACTGCTAATTATTATTGATCATTGTTTCACTGTGTTCTCCACTTTGGGGTAGAAATTAAATATTGCAAATTTGCAGTAAAATTATTTACATTTGGGAATCAAGATAAACAAAAAAATGTGATTACATTTTAAGGAGTAAATGATATTTTTGTATTGTGTATATTGTGCATAACAAGAACACAGTTCATTGTTTATATGTAGCTAGTTAACTGCCCACCTTCCAAACTCTTATCCAGGTGAAAAGCTAAACTACCAATTTGATGTTGACAGAGAGAATAATTTTTTTGTTTCCAAAATATTTCAAAGAACAAAGGTCTTATTCTTTATTGTTCAAAATATTTCATCATTTTTAATAAATCATAAGTTCAGAGCCATATTTCTGGTTTAGTGTCAACATCAATTTTTTGGGTATGGTTTACACTGAAAATATTCTGGATATATTTATCAATAAATTGTGTATATGTATTTTATGTTTTACTTATGAATCAATGGGTGCTTTTTCTGTACAAGTCATAATATACACTTTAAAACACCATGTAGAGGACAATGCGTCTTGTGAGTTTGAGGACGGTTTACTTAAGAAAGTTTAGATTTCGGAGTACTTAAAGATTGGCAAATTGGATTTGTAGAGCACTGTCAAATGTTTGAAAATAGTGAGAAGAAATATATTTTTATATACAGTGTATTCACAATTTTATAAAATAAAAGGTTAAAATCTTACATAAAACTGACAATAGTTAATTATTGTAAATTTACCTTTACTTTGGTTGAAAAAAATCACAGCCAAAAATTATATATTGTGCATGTTCATAAATTACAGTGTTTGTCAAACAGAAATCTTCATTTTGTTTTTAAAGATTATGATTGGCAGATTGAAAGAATATTGTTGGAAAACTTTCATTTTTATACAACAGTCAATGTTTACTTTTGAATATACCAACACTTTTATAGTTCCTGAATCCAGGACATAGATCTGCTGTAAAATAAACTGTGACCTGAAAAGAATATCATCCATCTGATATGCCACTGATCAAGAAAATATTCAAAAGCTGGCTGTTTACAATAAAGAATATTTTTTATACACTTTTTGTGTCCAATGAAAAATGTTTCACAATGGAATTAAATTTTCAACTACCCATATAAAAGAGACTTTTAGTGTTTAAAGGGACTTCTTTAAGGTTTTGTATTCACCATGGCAAGAAAATAGAATTTTTCATGTGTCAGATGTAAAGTTTTTACAAAAATTGCCAGCCAATATATCGGGACCACAGATGGTGCTTTGTCCTGAATATAGGTAAATACCAGGGTAGTAGAGACATAGCAAAACTAGCAAATACCAAGATCACTGAGGTTGTAATCCTTTATATCTGCTTCTTTATCAAGTCTGGACCTCTGAGTAGCTCTATGTGATGATTTGTTGGACACAAAGTGCCTCTGTGATGTCATAATTGTCCATAGCAACAATAGTTCAGAAACAAAGTCCATTATTCTGAGAGGTAGAAGTAAGATTGATTTCTTCATTCTACTGTGGTCTATATGACTACAATAACAAGGAGTGTGAGGGCCAATGGAGTGAAAACTGTGTCTAAAGTTGAAATATCATTTTATACCTCCAATACAAAGTACAAAGTAAATTGATTGCTTTAGATAATTTGGTTCACACTGTCTTTAAGCTTACTTGTGAATTGGAGGAGTAAAAAACATCAAATAAATCAATTTTTATTTTTGTGTTTAGCAGCAACAGCTAATTAGTAATTTTAAGGGCAGCAGTGGGTTATTTTGCCATTGGGATCTTGCCATTATAGATTTCCATTCCACCTTTTTCTTTTATTTTCAACTTTTGGATTTATTTGTCCTGTTAGAGGTAAATTGTGCAATATGACCTTTGAAGCACAGGTGTTTGGCTTTATTACTATGAGAGGTATCTTGGTCTGGTCAAATGTAAATAATGTTTTATTTAGCTTTGTACCAATCTTAAAAGAAAAATAATATAAATAAAACAATTTTAATCAATAAATTGGTGTTTTGATGTTTGTGAACTAAAAAAAAAAAAAAAAAAGATATATTTTAATAAACATTTTTATTATCACAATAAATATACAGATAAATGTACAGATTTGTCTATATACACCTTTGAAGAAGACATGCGGTAATATCTATGATAACAAGAGTAGTTTGCTCAGCAGGTTGGTTGTTCTCTAGAACTTTTAAATTTGACTAATCCAGGTGATTTTTTTTGTCCAATTTGTTAATCTTTTTCTCAATATAATGAATTATTATTCATAATATACTTCAAACCAAAAATAAACCTGATATGGACATTTCTATGACAAATTTGAAATGGGTTTTTGTTAAGATCTTTATCTTGTGTAAGTAAATCTCCCAATAATTTCCATTGAGATATACATTTTTGATCATCTTTGTATATCATCACATTAAGACCTCAATCTGAGTCTGAGTCCTGGCTTTGGCCATTAATGCGCAGGTCAAACTGGTCCAGCTGTCTGAGGGCCGCCGCAGCATCCTCCGTATCCTCGTCCCCACTGTCTACTGGCAGCTCAAAAGCATCCAACTGCTTGCGAGGCCGATATGGTGAGGATATGGACTCTTTCTGTCAAAACATGTTTTTTGTAAATATATAAAACCTAACAATTATCTCATTTGTTCTTAAATGAGGATATGTTTATATACAGCTGTATAAGGGCAGCACTCCACAGTGGTCACTTGGAGCTTTGCAGCCAAATTATTGTACAATTCTCATCATCAGACCAAGTGGATTCTAAACATCTGATGAGTATCAGTAACAGATCACGCAAATTGAACAGAAATACTCCATACTAAAATAAATAATAAATTCTGGCACAAACAAAAAATTCCTGTATCTTTCATTTTATTCATTCTTGTGTATTTGAAAACATAAAGAAACATTGCACAGCATTTTTGTTATCCAGTTTGTTCATTGATTGTTCTGCTTTGCACAAACAAGTGTTCAGTCACCTTGAACACATTAGACATGACTTTGAGCTGGCCTTTACCTGTATCCTTTGCTCCCTGTGCTTATGAAGCAAGCCAAGGTCGGCCTGACGCAGGGATGATAACTTGTCAATCCGTCTCATCTCTTCTCCCTTCTCCTGCATCCGAGCATTCTCAAAAAATTCTTGCAATTCTGGATGAAAAATCACAAATTATAATGTGTTACCTTAAAAGTTTATTTTTGACATTCATAAGGGCAAATTGTTTGCTTGTTGGATGACCTTGTTAAACTTGACAATAAGATCTAGATTTTTTTTTAAATCCAGACATTTTTATTGCCAGATTATTATGAAGATTTCTGAGCCATTGCCAGATCAAAGACTGCCCAGTTCAGCTGAGTTGTAAGTACCTCTGTAGCTACTCCAGATTTATAACTTATTGAAAGCAGATTTTGGCACATAATTTTTTTTTTTTTTAAATTAGTTTTTACAAAGATATATTAAAAAGTTACCAAATACTTACTCATAGGTTCTTCAAACGGCGGATATGTCACATTGATAGCTGTAAATGAAAGATTTCAACAGTGAGAAATATATATGAAAAAAATAAGATGTCTGTCGGCCTAAATAATATCTTGAATAACTGACAATTTTTTTTCCTTAGACTTTAGAGTCACCTTATTTTCCTATTCTATTACCAGCCAAGCCATACAGGAGAGAGCTTGTTCCAATCTATACATTGAAAAGCCAGTCAGAAAATTTCCTGGAATAAAAAGTCTCAACCATATAGCTTCCATTTGGACTTGCCTGATTGGAGATTTGTAAAAGTTTTGTTTTATTAAAAGTGGAACTACGGTACCTTAAAATCACCATTAGTTAGGCCTTGTGGTGACATAGCCAAACAACAAAAGCTATAATTCAGGTAAGTCCTCCCTGCAGGGAGACAGTCACTAGTAATAGAATTGTCCCTTGAATGATTTTGAAATAAAGGTTGGGAGGTCAAGACAGTGACTTGTAGGATTCTGAGTGGTGGCTTTTCACAAAATATTGGCCAAGTTTAGATCATTGTCACTTCGTCAAAATATGTAAGAACAATATTTCCTTTTGGAATATGAATATTAGTATAGGAACGCACATATATTTTAACAAATTGTGAAAAATATCAAAATATATGCAAAACAACAGCGATAAAAACAAATTGTATCACGATTTGGAAAAGCCATTTTCAGTGTCACCTTAACATGATCTAAAAGTCCAAACTTCAAAACCTATCCATGGTTTAAAAGATATATTCAACCATATAGGTTATTATTATTTGAGACAAGGTAATTTTGGAAAAGTGGTCTGTAGGTGTCACTGTCAAAACTGAAAATTTTCTTTCATGTTTTTGCTACTCCATCATGAATTGGGATCAAATATTTATATTTCATTTTAAAATCATGTAATAATCCTTAAAAAAAGGTAAAATATTATTCATTTTGATATTCCTGCCATAACATATAAATATCAATAGGTTCATTTTATAGCAGAACCATCATCAAAATGGTCTGTATGTGAACTTTTGCCACTAGGTGGCTCTGTAAATACTGATATTAGTTATTTTGATTCATGTCAATTTTACTTATTTTTACAGCTTAAAAAGGGTTGATATAAAAAAAGTAAGGGTATTTAAAATTCAAAAGAGCCAACCTCTCAAAACCAGAGCTTTATATGATTTACAGCTCAAAAAATATTTTTGGCACCAGCCAATATTTGGTTTCCATAATATTTAGGTGAATTTCACACACAATTCTACACTTACTCAACTGTACTCAACAGTTTAACCCCTAACGGACAGGAAGGATGGCAACATCCACCACCGGTAACAGACGGGAGGGACGTCCATGTACCATTGTTCTGGTTTAACCCCTAAGGGACTAGGCTATCTAAATTTGGTTGATTGGCTGGACTACCAATTATTTTTTCTGGACTGGTGTATCTACATACTAAATTGATAAAATATATAACCATGGTTATTCATTATGCTCAATGAAGTGCTGGGGTCAAAAGTTCATGATCTACTTAGTCTGATGTCATTATCATGATTATAATGTAACAAAGTTGCAGCCCAAGGGAATATTATAAAATGACGTCATTGAGCCAGAACAATAGGGACGTCAACGTCCCTCCCGTCTGTGGATGTTGTCGTCCTTCCTGTCTGTTAGGGGTTAATGATGTTATTTTGTAGCATTCTCTTGGGCTGCAATTTGTTATTTGAACTTATGACCCCAGTGCTTCATTCAGCATATTGGATAACCATGGTTAAATTTTTTTATCAATATAGTATGCAGATACACTGGTCCAGAAAAAAATAGGTTAGTCTTGACAATCAACAAAATTTAGATAGGCTTGTCCCTTAGGGGTTGAGTAGTGAATGGCTTTATTAGTTTATGAGATTATAGGCCGATTGCGGGTTACCATCTTGTTTTTTTTAATGATTAGATTTTAGAGAGTTTTTTGTGCACTTCCGATTGTAATTGTGCATTTCCGGCGTGTTGTTTTCAATGGGGCAGTATGGCGACCCGCAATCGGCCTATAGAAATTTTCCAACACTTTTAAATTTTCAGGTTGTGCCCTGGAGGTTTTACATGATTTTAAATGCGGGAAAGATTTCCCCATCTGACCATCTCATTGTGCACTTGTGTACATACACAGGAAGTCATTTACGAAAAAGGATTATTGTAATGAGTATTTTGAGCTCATTGTCACAAATCTCAAAATACACTAAAATGAAAAAAAAACTTAAAAAGGTAAATGTGGGCAGAGGTCCTCGGAAGAAGTTGCTTATTTCAGAGCGAAAAAATGCTGTAACATTTTGGATTTTGAGATAAAAAGAGAATCTTTTTTGGAAAAAAAATCATATGATATTCAATGACATTGGTTTTGTAAAGATCAAAGCGAAGTGAATGAAACTTCACATGATTTCAATGATTCTGTCATGCGCAAAGTAGGAATCTTGCACAATGTAGGAATAATTCCTACATTGTGCAGGACAAAGTAGGAATTCCTACATTGTGCAAATAAGTAGGAATATCAAAGTCAAGAATCCAAATGCCAGAAACAAGAATAAGGAGGTTTAGGCAATATGAACATAGGACTGTTATAATAATAATGATGATATGAGCATGCACTGATATTAGTTGTGTGCATAAAAAATATGAATTATCAGTGATATGTACATTTCTGATTGGCAAATAGGTAGATATCTGGGTGTGGGCTTGTAAACATATAATTATGATACAAATATTAACAAGAAAAAGTGGTGCTCCACATGTAACACGGATGGGAAAAAATAACAAACAAAACAAAACTTGCAACAAACAAAACAAAAATTAAAATAAACAAAACAAAAATTACAACAAACAAAACAAAAATCAAAATAACCTCCCCCCCCCAAACATCTTTTAAAAACATCTTTTAAAAACATTCAATTTGGTATATGAACGAATTTTCTAGCACAACTGGGTGCAAAGATGTGCCTTTTCACACTCGATTACGTAAGTTTCTCTATTATCGCTCAGGCGCTATCGCAAATTATCGATCAGAGACTTTTGCATGTTATTTCTGTTCTAATTATCCGATTTACACCAAATTTGAACTAAACTTACTGAATATTCCTTGTTCTTGCGATTGGAAAGCATTTCCAAGCAATCTAAAGGGATAATTTTGTGCAGCGATGGGCGATGACGATGTTGTCATTTCGGCGGGATGCCTATTGGCTTTGCCGAGCATAATCGCAATCGCCTCGTGCACGTGCCAACCATTGACATGACGTCAGTGACCAGCACGTGCAGTGAGAAAAAACTGATGCGGTTCTCTTTGATCTTGGAGACATCACTTGCGCCAAAGAATCTAGATCAATGCACAACGAAGGGCGAACACGATGATATCGTTTTGAATGTTCTGCTTTGTTTACATGACACATTTCTCTTTTGTCTTTTGTTCACTTCTTTTAGATATGTATTCATTCGCCGGACGCATGCGCGAATTGGAATCTTTCGCAAGCAGACGACGAACACTCCACAGTGGCGTCAGTTGCTTTAACAATTATGACCACAGAAAAAACCGAATTACAACCAAAAGGAAACAACTACCCATTTCCCATGATCGTACCGATCACAGAATAACACAGATAGTCCCTTTTCGACAGGCAGTGGATATCAAAAAAGGACCATCCGTGTTACAAAAAAAAAAGGTTGTACATTTTTAGTCAAAGTAAAATGACAATCAACATTTCTATTTCCAAACATAGGCATCAGAGATGCATCAACCCTCAGCCCTGGTAACTCATTGCACAACATTCGCTCCACACAATATTTGTGGACAAATTTTTCATGAAGCTGCCATTACTTGTTCTTAAGTTGTTGCAATGACGTGGATTTGACATGACTGTCCCTGTGACCTTGAAAAGTAGGTGAAGGTCATGTTCCATCAAGAGAAGTCTGAGGTCTTCACCAGATGCTTATGTGTGTCAAGTCTCATAAAGCTGCCATCATTCGTTCTCGAGTTATAGCAATGATAGGGATTTCACATAATTGTACCTGTGACCTTGAAAAGACAAAAAATGTCTGAGGTTTTCATCAGATGTTTATGCGTGTCAAGTTTCATGAAGCTGCCATCATTTGTTCTCGAGTTATCGCGATGACAAGGATGATTTCACATAATTGTCCCTGTGACCTTGAAAAGTAGGTGAAGGTCATGTTTTATAGAAACAATTCTGAGGTCTTCACCAGATGCTTATGGGTGTCCAATCTCATAAAGCTGCCATCATTTGTTCTTGAGTTATGCAATTCTTGGGATTTCAGATAATTGTCCCTGTGACCTTGAAAAATAGGTCAAGCTCACCGTCCATCGAACTCGTCCGAGGTTTTCACCAGGTGCTTATATGTGTCAAGTTTCATGAAGCTGCCATCATTTGTTCTCGAGTTATCGCGATGACAAGATGATTTCACATAATTGTCCCTGTGACCTTGAAAAGTAGGTGAAGGTCATGTTTCATAGGAAAAATTCTGAGGTCTTCACCAGATGCTTATGTGTGTCAAATCTCATAAAGCTGCCATCATTCGTTCTTGAGTTATTGTGATTCTTGGGATTTCACATAATTGTCCCTGTGACCTTGAAAAATAGGTCAAGGTCGCCGTCCATCGAACTCGTCCGAGGTTTTTAGCAGATGCATATGTGTGTCAAGTTTCATGAAGCTGCCATCATTTGTTCTTGAGTTATCGCGATGACAAGGATGTTCGCTACAGACATACAGACATACATACATACATACATACCCACGCCAGGAGTACTGCAATACCCTCAGCCTGATTACATCAGGGGCTGAGGGTAAAAATGTCATATTTCAAAATTTCTAACCATATTCCCATATTCTTTAATGCCAATATAATGTTCAATTGAGCCAGAGGCAGAGGAAGTGTCTGTTATTTTTTTAAATGTAAAATTTAATAGAAAACTGATAAACATTGTAATTATATTATCCGCATCCAGTCATCTCAGTTATTGATATATCTTAATATTCCTACTTATTTGCACAAGTAGGAATTCCTACTTTGGGCAGTTGCACAATGTAGGAATTCCTACTGGGTCACGATTCCTACTTGGTGCAAGACAATTCAATCAATCAAGGGATTGCCTGCTTACGTTGACTACCAGGCGGTGCCACTTTTAGCCTTTGCTTTATGTTACTGGATACAAGTCTTGATTCCATAGTTGGCAGAAGTTGTACAGACTGCCAAAATGTCTTCGCATGCACTTTATCCTCCTCTGAAGAACCGAAAAACACTGTTTCGTCTTGTGGGAAGCTCATTTCCATCACTGTGGTCGCCATTTTGGCGTTGATATCAACAAATTCGCTTGCGCAGTCTTCTAACGCATTTCCGATTAGACAGTAATAACATGTCCATATATATTGGACTGCATAGTCTAATTTCCGATCCACTGCTCACACTCCATAACATCGGAGATAGAAACATTCCCATGGACGCCAACTGTTGGAACATGCACTTTTTAACTCGGTCGTAGACGCGTTCAGGGCACAAGCAAAGCAAAATTGGTTTCCCATTTCGCTTCAATTTCAAAGAGTAATCCTGTGTATTTTTTAACCTGCAATTTTCAAATGAAGAGAAATGTAAGTATGTTAGAATCATAGTGTGGTAAGCCCACTGATATTCTGTTAAGTGTACGGGTTGCCGAGCACTTTGCGCTCAACATAATGACCTAACATTAGTAACAATATGTCAACAACAAAGTTAACCCCTAACTTAAGGGACTAGGCTATCTAGGGCTAACGACCGTCAATTTCGCGCATTTTGGTCTTTGTCAATAAATAAATAAATAATCAATAAATAAACGAACACTCTATATGTGTGCTATGGTGGGGTATATCCTTTTATAAAACTTGTCATTACTTTATCTTATAAAGCGATGTGCGTATGTTCTATTCTGACAAGATTGACAAGTCAGAGTCACGTCTTTGCGCAAACAACATGAACAACCATAGACTTCGCGCACTGAACTCTCTTCAATGCCAAAAGATGAAAATTAATATATCGATCATCTGACTTACATATTTGAAGAGAAGAGCTCAATAGCTCAATTTTGAGTTGTCAATGATGTAAATCGGCCAAGAACTGACTGAGCAGCGCCAATTTGTATACAAATGTAACAAGCTGGAACTCACACACGTGCACATTGTGACAAAATCGGGGTCAATGGGTGCAATTTTCATAACAATTTATTCAAGCCATTCGAATAAACTTTTCTGTGCAAAAAAATCCAATGTTCTATTAATTTTGCGTTCACAAGACAATTCCAAAATTATCAGCCAATCCCATGATTGTGCGAATCCTATGGTTGTTAGCTCTGAATTTTGTTAATTGGCTGGACTAACCAATTTTTGTCTGGACTAGTGTATCCACATACTAAATTTATAAAATTTATAACCATGGTTACTAAATTTGCTTAATGAAGTGCTGGGGTCAAAGTTCATGATCCACTCAGTCTGACGTCATTATCATGATTACATTGTAACAAGTTGCAGCCCTTCAGAATGTTACAAATGACGTCATCAAGCCAGAACAATGGGACGTCAACGTCCTTCCCGTCCATTGTCGGTGGTGGACGTTGCCGTCCTTCCCATCCGTTAGGGGTTAAATAAAACACTCAAATTCCTACATTTTGCAAGGTTCAAATTTTGTCACTTTATTTTAACAAATTTTTTATGATAATCAGCGGAGATATTTAAACATGTTTTAAATATCTCTATAATCATCATGATTATACACACACCACAGGCCCAATGCATGTTTATATTCCACTTTCATGCTTGGCCATGCCGATCATCAGTTTCATCATAGAGAAAGTATAACTTTGAATATAAGACTCTATGGTTTCATGTATTGTAATGGGGAAAGGTGGGTATTGAACATGTGGTGATTGCATCCATAGACTCATCATTTCCTGTTTATATTTATCAGTTGTTGAATGATCGAAAATTCAAGTAAATATTCAGCATATTGATTTCAAGCAGTGCCAGTGGGAATCAAGGTAAACATTCATTTCAGGTTGAAAGGAAATGATGAGGCCATGGTTGAAGGCTCAGGGAGAACTGTGAGATGCCTGACTGATTTGAGCTGAAATAACAAATTACAAATTACAAGAAAATATATGGGAAATTACATGGCAAGCTTCAGAGGAAATTATTCCACCTGTAATAGTTAAAATATATATACATTCTTGGTGCTTATTTTCAAAGATTTAATCAGTGGAAGAGTCATACTTTTTGGAAAAAAATAATGATCCCTTGATAGTGGATCTTGGGATTGTTTTGGAAGCAAATCAAAGACTTTTAATCATGGATAAACAACTTCACACACAGGATGTGCAAGGCCCTGAGTGCAAAATACTAGCAAGCGCCAAATATTCGCCAACCCATACATTTCTGGCTGTGACATACACAAGAGCTAACTCTCGTCAATTCCATAGCCATCTCTTCATGACTCGTACCTGATTCTGCTTGGCTCAAGAGATGCCCATACATCCTTTCCAGAACCTTAGGAAAAGGTTCTGAATGGGATGAAATAAGTATTATTAAATATTGCCAAAGACTATTGTTATATTGATGGATGGCTTTCTGGACTTATTAAGCTTTGAATTTGTCAGTGCAAAGAATGCAGGGCTTGTTTTGACCTCCATCTTTATTTTCCCAGGATCCCCATTCTCAGCATGCCCAGTATGAGTTTATAGCACATGGTTCCTGTTCAAAAAGTAAACAAGCCTCATTATGATGTCATTGAGAATCAGCCAAATTGGAAAATGGTGTCAAAATTGTTTTAGAGCTTTTAATCCCAGAAAGTCACACCCATCTCATCACCTTAAGTAGGTCCTTTTTTATTTGTTAAAGAGGCATATTATCACAAAATACTTCAGCTTCAATTGGGCAAATTTTTGTACTCGTGTAATTGTGTCAAAAAACTTCCAACATTTTGCTATATCTCATCAGCTATTTGAGAAATATAGGATCCAATTTTTTACCACATGTGCATCCTATTATTGCCTAATTAGGATGACCTCAATTATGAAATTTTTTTCAAGGTGACAGGCTTGAAGTTGTTACAAACAATGGATTTGGGCTTTGTATGTGTTTTTGTTGATTTGTCCCCAAAAAACATTTTGTTATATGATATAAACCTATTTCAGTTACAGCAACAAAATTGACATGTGCCTCCTAAATGTGTACATTTCATACTCGTAATAAATTTTCTACATACTCCTTCAAAATGTGGCCAATAAATTTGAAATTTCAATATTTCTCATCATTTGATAAGCAACTGGCAAGAGCATCTGGGACTCATTAGTTGCCTTGTGATCTTGGACTTTTTCAATCATTGTAGTATCCAATATAACATAGGCTGATTGCCCAGTTGTATTTTTCACCAATGGAAAAATACACACCAGAACTTTACCAGTACCAGAACTGTCCAGCTCCTCAAGATTTAATCATTGGTCAGAGTGATTAATAGGGGGCCTATTGACAGTTGATTATACATGTGCTATATTCCTTCCTGATAGTGTCCAATTTTCGCCCAATCATAGGTGGCACTACAAATTTCATGTGAGCCAGCAACTGACATCTGATAAAACAGCTTTGGAATCTGTGAGACAATACAGAGATAGTAAAATAAAATTTGTGAACAATATGACACCCAGAGAAAATAAAACTTGTCTTGGATGTACATGAATAGGTCACACCAAGGTGACAAGTGAGTTGGTTATAACACTTCAAACACGGTTTTAAGAAGACAGAGCATAAGCATTCACACCATTGTCCAACAAAATTATTTGTCCAACAAAATTATTTGGATAAAGGCATTCTGTCATTATTTCTGAGGTAAGGCTTTGAAGGGGATTCTTTTTAACCTTCGTGTCTTATTTGATAGCAACATGTGCATCTCTATTAACAATCATTAATGTAATTAAATACATAGCACTAAGTGACTAACATATTTAGATTCTTTGTGGAATTTTAAAGCAAATACAAAAAAGTTTGTTCAATTTTGTTGACTCTTGTTGAACTAAATATGAAATTGATCAGAGCTTCACAGTACTGACAATGTTTGACTCACCGGAATGTTTGGCGCCACCTAACAGCCGACAGCGTATGACATTGGCAAGGCAATAGTGGGGTATATCCATCGGTAACACTTGACATTACTTAAAGGGGAAGAAAACCGTAACAAATTGTGGATTAGCAATTTCAATTTCATTAATGTGAACACATATAACATGAAAAGAAGACATTGAGATGTCATTTTCATACTTTTACTATGGTCAAATTTTCTGAACTTACAATCATCCTTTGCTAGTGGCAGCCAAGGGGATTATAATAGTACCAGCCAATTAGAAACAAGTTATAAATTAAATGCAAATTACAATAAAAATGTAGGTAAATAAATCCAAAAATATAGGTATCAGTATCATTGTTTACCACAAATACAGTACATAATTATACAGTACCAAGTGCCTGTGCATTTTATTTGATAGCTATATATTCCCTCCTCTTATCTGAAGCCTGAAGACATCTACCAATCTTAATCTTATTCAGCTACTTTCCGCTGTAATTTTTCCTCATGTCCAGCATGTATTCTGTGAATATTCTTACTTTTCTCTCAGGGCTCGACATTAGCACATTTCAAGTTTGGCGGCCATTTTAAGTCTTCCAAAACATGAATAATATGCATTTCTAAGTATTGTTAAACTCATATTTTCTCCAACTTATATACCTAATAAATGAACTGGACCATGATGACTTCCAGTGAATACAATGGACAGCTCCAGCTTAGCTGCCATAATGAGCAGTTTTCTGGTCCCACACTAATTCAACTGTCAACTCTGAGAGTTTTCTATATGGCAGATTCCAAAACCACACTGTATTTTATCCATGCTGTTTGATACCATCAGCAGACAACAAGTGATCTGCAGAGGACAACAGAGCTGCAGTTCCATTTTCAAAGCCTTTTAAGTGCCAGATAGCATGTCAACAATATCATATGATGTGAATCACACAGGCAATATTCATGAAAGCTCTGTTGTCGTCAGCTTTAACTGATCCATTTAAAAACATTTATCATTTGTTCTTCATTTTGTAGAAGTAAAAATACATAACATGACATAGCACTTCAATGGATAAACTGCATTTGGTCACCTGACAGCTTTTTTACAAAGCTGACTACTGACACACATTCTCAGCATTTGAGAATATATGAGGTTTTTAATTGTTTGTGCAAATACTTTATTTTTGGCACGGTGAACCATTTAAAATCGTGTAAAGCAGCAATGAACCAACAATGTATTAGCTTTTTATTTGTGGATGTTTCATTGTCAACTTTCAACCTATAGTTCTTTAAGAAATACACAATGTGATATGAATATCTTGAAATAATGTCAAAGAAAATGTAACTGATAAAATTATAACCTAAAAGAGACTCAAGATGCCATTTTTCACAGTGTAAATTTTTTGTAATAAATGTGATTGTATTATGCAATGTTACAGTATTTTTAATCTTGAATTACAGGAAAGATATATTTGATGTAAATGCCAAGCGGAAAAAATATTTCAAAATGATGGACTATAAACATGATGGAAGGAATTGCTAATTTACTTATGAATACACACATGGATTTAGACTGAAGTTATTTAGAAAAGAGATATATCTTTTATTTTGATGATTTTGATTTACAAAATGGATTTAAACATGAGTGATCATGATGGTAGCAGTATGCCTCTCGCTTACTCCAACATAGCAGCACCAAGTGAGATACAAGTCAAAGTTGAACCTGACTCCAACACTGTGCCAAGATGGCCGGGACCTACGGCGCATCCCAGCACAATGCAACATGTGCAGTCATCATGTTTATGGAAGGATGACACTCTGGGTACGCATGAAAGAGGAGGCGAAATGGAGACCTTCAATAATCCTCCAAAAACAATTGTGATCGTGCCGCACAGCCAAGGTAGTGTACCAGAATACCAAGTTCTTGAGGAACATTTCAAACACTGGGAACAAATGGAACACATTGAACCCATGGAATCCCTAGAATCTCTGCCTCCAGAAGGTGGACTCACTAGTGTCATTGGAACAATTAAAGGTATGTCAACAAAAATAGGAGAAATATTAGATAAAATGGAACAAATTTACTCAGCATAATAATGATATTATAGTAACAGGAGGCAATGTCTGAGATTAAATTTTAGCATTGATTGGGAATGGTTGTAACTATTAATACCAGACAAAAACATCAGTTTCTTACATTTAGAATTGAGGAATAAGATAATGTGATAATAGACTGTCTTTATTGACATCAAACAAATATGTTTTTTTGGTATCTTGCTATTGTAAAGGGCAGATGGCCTTCACAGCCAATTAAGTCATCAGAAGCTTACAATGTTTTTGCCCTCATTCCACCACATCCTCCTCAATTTGTTTCTTTCTCATTCTTTCTTGCTTGGACATTATGCCCACATACTTAAAAACAAACTTGTAAGAAGGCCAGGGGAATTGTTTGGACTGAACCTTATACAATCTTCGGTCAAAGTCAAGATTATGATCTGTTTAGGAGCAACTTGTGAATGCTTCATTTTCTTAAAAAAAAATCCAGCAATATCAATATTATTTGGCACATGACCTGGTTTTTTCATATTCTATGTGAAAACAATCAGATGGCTTTGGAGGTAGAGGTTGGTAGAGAATTGACAACCTCTGATTTTATACATTTTAAGTTTTCATTATGTATAAATGGTGACTTTTGATCAAGGTTAAGGTCATGACCTGCATAGTCTCATCTATGCTTGTAATAGTTAGAGAATAAGTTATGTTACTATAATATATCAGTGAGCTACTTATAGCCCAATCGTGAGTTGGATATTACATGATCTTGAGTTTTCTATTTAATTAATAAGATGCAAGGAATTTTTCATGTGATTTTTGAAGGAAAAGTAGTAATAAAAAGTTAATGTGATGTAAATTTAAGGCCTAAAATCTGCTTTCATTTGTTGACTGAACTTTTTGTTTAAACTCAACAAACAAAATCTTTCTCTCTCTCTGTAACTTTCTCTCTAGTTCTATTTAGAAGTGTTTCTCTCACTCTTCATATTGTGCTTCTCCATTTCCACTAAGCTTCAATAAAAATTTTGAAATAAAATCTTTTCTCACATCACTACATTTTGTTTCAGAAGAAAAGCAAGACTTAACTTATAGCAATGAGGATGATCAGAGCAAGAGGCCAAAGAGAAGCAAATTAATTGAAGACAAATCAAGAAGATGCCAGAGAAAGAGAAAAGCAAGTAAGTGCAAATTGCAATTAAACTTTTATAGAAAAACTCAAAACATTCAGTGTGCAACAACAGATTCCAAACCTGAAGTTATATCAGTCAGTGTGATTTCAGCCTGATGTCTTTAAACATATCCAACCCACCCTTAGTATCTCTGACAGGCAGGCTTCGATTTTCCAGACAGCCTGATGTCTTTAAACATATCCAACCCACCCTTAGTATCTCTGACAGACAGGCTTCAATTCTGCAGACAGCCTGATGTCTTTAAACATATCCAACCCACCCTTAGTATCTCTGACAGGCAGGCTTCAATTCCCCAGACAGCCTGATATCTAAGGTGGCCCATGTTTTAACTTGGACTCAGTATTTCCTTTTTAAGGTATTCCTGAAATGAGAATTATAAGGACATTTTCTTTGCATGACATAAATGCTTGTACCTGAACTTTGCAATCAAAAGTTATATCCATCATATTTCCCCCACATACATTTCTGTGCTGTTTGAAAGTAGAGGAGGTTTCTGCTATAATTTAAATCATCCATTGAACACTTTGTCAACTTTGTTCAGCTGGCCTGTGCTCTTGTGCAAACACCTGCTTTGCAAAGTTTTGCTAACAATGGGGCACCTTCACATTGGTGCATTTGAGTGATTTGGCTTTTAGAAGCCTGTGTGTTCATTACCGTTTGTTCATTGGTACAGGCCATACACCCTAACAGAGTACCATAGCGGTCACATGCTGTACAACCAGTACTTTGCACTTTTAGCAAAATGCAATATCTGTGGTAGATGTATTTTGGTTTTCAGTGAGATAGCTTGTTTGCATCACAGTTTTGGGGCCAAATATTTAAATGTACCCATATTATATTTAATTATATCCCAATTAGGAATTGGGATACAATAAGGGAGCTACAAGTTAGAAATAGTCACAAGAAAATTTCTTACACTTTTTCAAGATGATAGGGAGATATAGCTGACAACTATGTAGTAATTGGGAAGCTGTTGGATAATAAAAAAATTGAGAAAAGGTATTTGGTTCAGCCCTGGTTCTTAAGAAGACCTTTAGAGTATCAAAAAACCCAATGATAAGAATGTTATCCAAAAGCATGCATGCAAAAATGGAGATTGTGAAATGGATTTGCCTTTAATTCAGGTTGTTTGAAATGGTGCCCAAAACATTGTGAATTTGACTTTGAGCTAAGCATTAAAGAGTTCATGTTTTAATTTTATTTTAGAACAAAAGCAAGACTTCACCTCTACAAATTGCAATAATCATAGAGAGAGACCAACAAAAAGAAAAAAGAGTGAGTATCAATACTGGCCAACTAGTACAAATATTCCTGATAAATTGAAAATGATGTTTACTTGTGTAACCTGACAAATCACTTTATTATCTTTTGTAACAGAAGAAATACATGATGTAAATCCCAAGAGCAAGAGACAGAAATTAACTCAGACAAAGAAGAACCTTCACCAATGTCAAACTTGTGGTGAAAACTTCAATACTTTAAAACTTCTCAAAAATCACATACCTGAGTGTATTTGGACAATTCAAAAGGGGGAAAAAGCCATGGTCAAGATGGAAAACAAGAGAGTACAAGTTCTACCGCAAGAGAGGACGTTCTTATGTAAAGTTTGTGATAAGACATTCATGAAAGGCAGCCATCTAATTGAGCATATGGATGTTCATGTCGACAAGAAGGATTTCAAATTTGAATGTGACACCTGTCATTTGTGGTTCCCCAGCAAGAAACGCTTATCCAAACATGGAGCATCAAGACACAGAACTGTCAAGTGTAATATCAGTTCTGAAAAAATGAAGGAATCTTTTTTTTGTAATATATGTGGCACCAACTTTCTGAAAAAATCTTTTCTTAAAAGTCACATGGCTGTCCATGTGGAGAAGAAAGACTTTAAGTTTCAGTGTGAGGAATGTTTAATGATGTTTCCAAGCAATGATCGCAGGTACAGACATTATGTAAGGAAACACAAGCAGGGAGTGGTCAAAGAGGTGCGCCCCATATCACATGTCTGTAGTGTTTGTGGCAAGGGCTTTTACCAGAGAAGTAGGTTGAAGGCACATATGAATGTGCACATTGAAGAGAAAGACCGTAAATTCAAATGCAATATTTGTACCAAAATGTTTGGATGTGTTGAGCGTCTTAATGAACACACTCGTCACACTCACAGGTATCAGTGTCAGTCATGTGAGAAGACTTTCTCCACCAAGATACGCTTACAAAATCATGAGATTCAACACTCAGACAACAACTGTTTATGTTCAGTGTGTAATGCCCCATTTGCCACTGAGAAAGCATTAGAAATACACAGCAATATTCACACTACAGGCTTTCCACTCATCTGCGTGATATGTCAAAATGGCTTTAAAACCCGAGCACATTTAAGGGTTCACAGCAAAAGCCATGCGTTAGGCGATTCTGTGGACTGTGAGGCTTGTATGGAGGGCGCCAAAGATAAAGAAGGCTATGAGAAGCATTCTTGTATTCACATTGACAACACCACATGTGATATTTGCTTCCAATCCTTCTCAGAGGAAAGGGATTTCAAACTTCACATGACCACACATGCTAATTTCTGTGAAATATGTAGCACCAGCTTTGCCACAGCAACCGGTTTTATGGATCATTTTATACTTCATGGAGCAGAGGAGTTTATTGGTGGGGAAATCAATTGTAGAATTTGTCATAAAGTGTACAGTTGCTATAAAACATTAAAAAGGCACATGGGAAGTCATATGAAATCATTCAGTTGTAAAATTTGTGAAAGAAAATTTAATTCCAAACCTGTTTATGAGAAGCATTTGAAGAAGCATGAGGATGATGAGTCTATGGGCAAATCTGACAGTGATTGTGATGCTGAAGATGTCCACGAGGAGCGATCAGGAAAGATTAAAACTGATGGGAAGATAAAGATAAAGGAGGAGATTGAGGATAGCGATGAGGAGTGGTACAAATATCCTCCTCCTGAGATGGACATGGTAAATATAGGTGGGAACAAAGATGGTACACTGAGGGAACAGGAAGGTGTAAATGGAGGAGACATTTTGAAGGATGGAGGAAGACCAAGAAAAGAAAACACTGAGGGCAAATGTGATTTAAAAGACAATGATTTGAATAAAGAACAGAATTATGTTGCAATATGGAATCAAACTAAGAAATTGGAGACAGGTTTTTCATGTAGTAAATGTGGCAAAGGTTTTAAGAAAAAGTATCTTCTAAGAGTTCACATGGATGTCCATGTTGAGAAGAAAGACTTTAAGTTTCAGTGTGAAGAATGTTTGATGATGTTTCCAAGCAATGATCGCAGGTACAAACACTACGTAAGAAAACACAAGCAGGGAGTTGTCAAAAAGGAGCGCTCAATATCTCATATCTGTAGTGTCTGTGGCAAGGGTTTTCACCAGAGTGGAAGGTTGAAGACACATATGGATGTGCACATTGAAGAAAAAGATCGTAAATTCAAATGTAATATTTGTACCAAAATGTTTGGATGTGTTGAGCGTCTTAATGAACACACTCGTCACACTCACAGGTATCAGTGTCAGTCATGTGAGAAGACTTTCTCCACCAAGATACGCTTACAAAATCATGAGATTCAACACTCAGACAACAACTGTTTATGTTCAGTGTGTAATGCCCCATTTGCCACTGAGAAATCACTAGAAATGCACAGCAATATTCACACTGCAGGCTTTCCACTGCTCTGTGTGATATGTCAAAATGGCTTTAAAACCCGAGCACATTTAAGGGTTCACAGCAAAAGCCATGCGTCAGGCGATTCTGTGGACTGTGAGGCTTGTATAGAGGGCGCCAAAGATAAAGAAGGCTATGAGAAGCATTCTTGTATTCACATTGACAACACCACATGTGATATTTGCTTCCAATCCTTCTCAGAGGAAAGGGATTTCAAACTTCACATGACCACACATGCTAATTTCTGTGAAATATGTAGCACCAGCTTTGCCACAGAAAATGTTTTTATGGATCACTTTGCACTTCATGGTGAAGAGGAGTTTATTGGTGAGGAAGTCAATTGTGGAATATGTCAAAAAGAGCACAGTTCCTATGAAACGTTAAAAAGGCACATGGAAAATCATTTGAAATCATTCAGTTGTAAAATTTGTGAAAGAAAATTTAATTTCAAACCTGTTTATGAGAAACATTTGAAGAAGCATGAGGATGATGAGTCTATGGGCAAATCTGACAATGATTGTGAAGCTGAAGATGTCCATGAGGAGGGATCAGAAAAGATTAAAACTGATGGGAAGATACAGATAAAGGAGGAGATTGAGGACAGCGATGAGGAGGGGTACAAATATCCTCCTGAGATGGACATGGTAAGTGCAGGTCAGAACAAAGATGGTGCAGTGATAGGAGACATTATGAGGAATGCAGGTGGATCAAGAAGAGTAATCAATGAGAACAAAATTGATTTAAAAGATAATGATTTAAACAAAGAGAATGGTGGTGATGAAAAGAACCTTACTAAAAAACTGGAGAAAACCTTTTTATGTGCTGTGTGTGGCAAAGGTTTTAAGAAAAAGTGTCGTCTTAGATCTCACATGGATGTACACGTTGAGAAGAAAGACTATAAGTTTCAGTGTGAGGAATGCTTGATGATGTTTCCAAGTGATGAACGCAGATTGAGACATCATATAAATAAACACAAGCAGGGAGTTGTCAAAGAGGTGCGCACAATATCGCATATCTGTAGTGTCTGTGGAAAGGGCTTTTACAAGAGTGGCAGATTGAAGACACATATGGATGTGCACATTGAAGAGAAAGACCGTAAATTCAAATGCAATATTTGTACCAAAATGTTTGGATGTGTAGAGCGTCTTAATGAACACATTCGTGACACTCACAGGTATCAGTGTCAGTCATGTGAGAAGACCTTCCCCACCAAGGTACGCTTACAGAAACACGAGATACAACACTTGAGCAGCAACTTTCTATGTTCAGTGTGTAATGTCCCATTTGCCACTGAGAAAGCATTAGAAATACACAGCAACATTCACACTGCAGGCTTTCCACTGCTCTGTGTGATATGTCAAAATGGGTTTAAAACCCGAGCACATTTAAGGGCTCACAGCAAACACCATTTAGATGGGGATTCTGTGGACTGTGAGGCTTGTATAGATGGTGCCAAAGATGAAGAAAGATATGAGAAGCATTCTTGTATTCACATTGACAACACCACATGTGATATTTGCTTCCAATCCTTCTCCGAGGAAAGGGATTTCAAACTTCACATGACCACACATGCATACTTCTGTGAAATATGTAGCACCAGCTTTGCCACAACAAAATCTTTTATAGATCATTTTCTACAGTATGAAAAAGAGGAGTTTATTGGTGAGGAATTAAAATGTGGAATATGTTACAAAGAGTACAATACCTATAAAATATTGAAAAGACATATACAAACTCACTGCAAATCATTCAAATGTAAAATTTGTGACAGAAAATTTAATTCCAAACCTTTCTTTGAGAGGCATTTGAAAAAACATGAAGATAATGAATCTGTGGATGAGTCTCACAATGATTGTGAAGCTGAAGATGTCCATGAGGAGGGATCAGGAAAGATTAAAACTGATGGGAAGATAAAGATGAAGGAGGAGATTGAGGATAGCGATGAGGAGTGGTACAAATATCCTCCTCCTGAGATGGACATGGTAAATATAGGTGGTGCATTGAAAGAAAAGGGAGAGTTAAATAGAGGAGACACTTTGAAGGATGGAGGAAGATCAAGAGAAGACAACAAGGACGAAATTGATTTAAAAGACAAAGACGAGTATAGTGATAATGAATGGTATAAATATTCCCCTTTGGAGGACACGGGAGAAGAAGAGTCAAATTGGGACGAAGAGAACTTGAGTGAAATCAGTGAACATGGTTCCAGCGATTCCAAAAATGAGAAAATTAGAAGTTAAGAAGGTAATTGGACAGTGATGTTAAAGGATATGCTGTTAAAGGATATGAATTATCATGTGCATGAATTATGAATTATCATTTCATTTGAAATATTGTCAGTAAATGCGCTTAATGCAGTGTTACCTTCCCAAAAAAATATTTTCATAAGGAGTGACAAATATAACATAGGCATTGAAACAAAGCTTTTAAGGCCAGGTAGAATTATTGTTATTTCAATGTGTTTTTAGATGTAGACGGTACATTTTATAGTATGAGACAAGATCATGTGAACAGTATATTGATAAAATATATTGGTAAATGTAATGTTAGCAGATTTTCTTGTTCTGGGTTTGTTTACATCTTAATTACATGAATTAAAATGCAAAGTATCTAACATTCAGTTAATTGAAGTATTTTCTGTTCAGTCAATTTAGCATGTCCATCTCCACTGATTGTTGGGAAAAGGTTTTTTTATCTTTATTTTGTATTTTTTTAAATATCACTAAAATTATTTTCCCAAACTAAAGTCAAGTGGACATTTTGCACCAGCTTGAGATATTTGACAGTAACAAATTAAATAAAAAATTATAACCACTATTATATGTCTTTATTTTTTATGTTTTGGATGCGAAAATTTGATATAGCAAATTGATTTGTGTCCATTACCTTTGGTGTAATGCTTCCACATTGCTTTATATCATAGCACTTTATCTGGGGTTTTTCTGATGGACATGTTTCTTAATGGAGCCTGTGAATAGAAAAAGGGTGCAGTCTGAAACATAAATGACAAATTGATATGAAGAAATACTTAATTTGTGTGCGACCGGCTGACAATAATATACCCAAAAGACAGTTGTTGTTGGAGTAGAAGTAAGCTCTTGAGATACCTTTCTTTGGACAAAGAAATGCATAGAAGAATTAATGAGGATGAAATCCTTTGGAAACATGAAAATATGTCATTTAGCATACCTGACTCTTGATAAAAAGTTGTCAAAGCATAATGTGATCTCAAAAATCTTGTTCTATATTAATGACATTTTCAGGTTGATAATTTTGGCTCTAAAACACAGTTGGTAGAGCATCAGATCTGTGCCTTTCTTGGTTATAGAAGATGAGGGTGGGAGGTGGTGGGTTCAACTTTCAGCAGTGTTACTTTCACAGTGGTTAAAAGGCTTGAAAGTTGACCTGATATGGTCATTGTCGCTGAAAGGCTCATAAAAACACCATTTCAAATTTCAATTTTTCAGGCTCTAAAAGGTTATATCGAAAACTGGCAATGGGACTCAATTTCTAAGCTCATTTTGAAGAATGACTTAGAATCTATTTTTCATAATCATATACCTTGTGTTTTGGGGGTTTTACATCACTTTCAACATTATTTCAGTCATGTGTGAAATTGTATCATGATTTCAATCTCACCACAACCAGGGATCAAATCCACTCTCTTTAGATCTAACCAACTGTGCCACAGCCTGTGGCCTCTTAATAATCATACAGACATGATAACACAAACCATAGCAATGCACTAGTTGCAGTGAGAATCTACTCAGTAAAAGCTGTAAACTTTCGTTTCATGCAGCCTAACCATGATCAAAGTTGTCCCAATCATCTGAAACAGACTTTGTCAATTGAATGCTGTTCCACCGCAAGAGAATGCGATTAATCATAGAATATCGCAGTGTGTGGGTAAGGGGATCATAATAAAACATTTGTTAACCATACTTAAAGTTTGTGTTCCTTTTCTGATGAATCATTGTTAAAATGTCTCCAATATGTAATGTGGTAGGTATTCCAATTGCCATCAACCACAACCATCACAAACCATATTGTTTTGTATTCCTCATCTTATCATCCAATAATTGATGACCAATCTCTTATGATGTGCTAGGCTTAACGTTTTTATCTTTATCATGTTTTCATTTGGTTTTAGAAGAGCAACAGGACTGTGTCTTTAGAAATGAGGACATTCAAAGCAACAGCCAGAAAAACAACAGTGAGTACAAATATTTAATGAGAAATTGAAAATGATATCTTTATTAAACTTAAATAGACATAGAGAATAACACTTAAATTAAGTAACTCTTGTTGCAGAAATCCAAGATGCAAAACTCAAGGGCAAGGGAAAAACATTAGCCCAGACTAACAAGAAAAAACATCACCAATGTCACACATGTGGTGAAAACCTCAAAAATTTAAAACTACTCAAAAATCATATACCTGAATGTTTTTGGACAATTCTTAAGGAGGAAAAAGACGAGGTTCAGTGTCTGCTTTGTAAAAACAAATACACCAGGAAGGAAGAATTTCTAAGGCATTTTGAGGGGCACACAGGAGTGAAACAATTTTGGTGCGTCCAATGTGGTAGTGCTTTCAAAACAAGTCGAGATTTCAAGGACCATATGGATGTCCATGTTGACAAGAAGGAAATTAAATTTCAATGTGATTCATGTCATTTGTGTTTCGCCAGCAAGTCACACTTAACTGAACACACAAATATAAGTCACAGGAAGGAGGAACACCAAAATGACCGTGACAGTGAGGTGTGGGCCAATGATGACAAATGGATTATCTCCCGAAGACAATTTTTATGCAATATTTGTAACATGGTATTTAAGACTGGTAGCAATTTGAGAGTGCACATGGATGTTCATGTGGAACTAAAAGATTACATTTTTGAGTGTGATATATGTTCCAGAAATTTTCCAAGCAAGGAATGTCTGTATAAACACAAAGTAGTTCACAAGGGAAAAATTATCCAATCTGTCCTGCTCAAAGAGCTGGAAAGAAAATTCATATGTAATGTGTGTGGTAAAGGCTTTAAGAGGAAGAATAATATGAGAGAACACATGGATGTCCATGTGGAGAGGAAAGACTATAAATTTCAATGTGGGGAATGCTTAATAATGTTTCCAAGCAAGGAGCGTCTGTATAAACATCACACTAGAAAACACAAGATAGACCTCAAAGTTACACCCCCAAGGGAGCTCCCAAGAACACACATCTGTAATGTCTGTGGCAAGGGCTTTAAAAGGAGCAGTAATTTGAAGGGACATATGGATGTACATGTTGAGAAGAAAGACTACAAATTCCAATGTAATATTTGTGCGAGTTTATTTGCCAGTAAAGAACGTTTGTATAAACATGTAACTATGACTCACAACAGGGAAAACAGGACCTCCTCATATAAGTATCAGTGTCAGTATTGTCAGAAAACCTTTCCAACCAAATTTCGCTTACAGAAACACGAGATTAAGCACTTGAACAGCAAATATTTATGTCCAGTATGTAATGCTCCTTTTACTAGTGAGAAATCATTCAAAAGACATACCATCATGCATGTCAAAGGTTTTCCATTTATCTGTGTGTTATGTCAAAATGGTTTTAAAACCAGAGCACATTTAAGGGCTCATAGACAAAGCCATACGTCAGGCGATTCTGTGGACTGTGAGGCTTGTATAGAGGGTGCCAAAGATAAAGAAGGCTATGAGAAGCATTCTTGTATTCACATTGACAACACCACATGTGATATTTGCTTCCAATCCTTCTCAGGGGAAAGGGATTTTGAACTTCACATGACCACACATGCTAATTTCTGTGAAATATGTAGCACCAACTTTGTCACAGCAAAAGTATATATGGATCATTTTGCGCTTCATGGAGAAGAGGAGTTTATTGGTGAGGAAATCAATTGTGGAATATGTAAAAAAGAGTACAGTTCCTATAAAACATTAAAGAGACACATGGAAAGTCATTTGAAATCATTCAGTTGCAATATTTGTGACAGAAAATTTAATTCCAAACCTGTTTATGAGAAACATTTGAAGAAGCATGACGATGAGGAGTCTATGGGCAAATCTGACAGTGATGGTGAAACTGAAGATGTCCATGAGGAGGGATCAGGAAAGATTAAAACTGATTGGAAGGTAAAGATAAAGGAGGAGATTGAGGATAGCGATGAGGAGTGGTACAAATATCCTCCTCCTGAGATGGACATGGTAAATATAGGTGGTGCATTGAAAGAAAAGGTGGGAACAAAGATGGTACATTGAAGGGGCAATTAAATGGAGGAACCACTTTGAGGGATGAAGGAGGATCAAGAAAAGATATTGAGTACAACAATTATTTCAAAGACGAAGACGAGTATAGTGATGATGAATGGTATAAATATCCCCCTGTGGAGGACACAGGAGAAGAGGAGTCCAAAGAGAAATACTGCGGTTCCAAAAATGAGTAGAAGTTTAACAGCAATGCTAACATTAACAATGCCATTAAAGGATACGCCTGTAAATATTAGGAAAACATATTTTCATTTGCAAAACAGCATTTCATGAAAAGTATTGTTATAATAGATTCATGTGATGCAGTATTATGATTGCCTTAAAGCAGTTTTTGCGCAACAAATTCTACATGAGGAGACATACATTACTTGTCCACAGGCATCAGAACAAAGCTTATGATGTGTAATGTTACTATGATCGTATATATCAAATAATTCAATAAATCCAAGTTCCAATTTATACAAGAGTTTATTCCATGTAGTTCTGTAGTTCTCGTTGTGTTCTCCAATTCAGATATAAAACAGTGCTAACATGCTACCAGCTCAACTGTCTGAGTGGATCTGCCCATCGAGTGATGGTGTGCACCCGTATTATAGGAACCCAATACTCGATATCTTTAAGACAAAACAATAGTGTGTTACCCAACACTCGATATCAGTAAGACCAAACAATGGTGTGTTATCCAACACTCGATATCAGTAAGACCAAACAATGGTGTATAATACGAGTGCACATAATTTAGAAACCTTATCTATGACAAACAACCTAAAGCCATGCTGTCTCACACGTAGGTCTAAATACTTGTAATATAATAATAATGATAATAATAATAGATCCTACTTGTATCATTACAGATGCCTGGTGGAATTTAGCTCTTCCATCTCCAATGATTGCAGGGAAAAGGTTTATTTTTATTAGTATTTTATTAATGTGTCTGCATAATTCATTTTAAAAACAGAATCGGATGGACATTTTGCACCAACTGAAGATATATTTTTATTTGGTAGTACTTCTTAATTAGGACCACTATCACATGTATTTATTTTACATGTGAAAGGTATTTTATGCTCATGTACTTGGGTTCTGTTACTTTAACATATGTTACTGAAACCTCAAGTGTCTTGAATTAAATGGTCTTGTCATGTTATTTTGTACTGGTATATATAAAAGTTTTGATGTGAAAAATTCAAATTGCTAACTGAATTGCAGGCCACGGGCCGTGGCGCAGTTGGTTAGAGTGCCAGCTTATTAGCACCAGTTCCTCTGTGGTGATCCAAAGGTCGTGGGTTTGAATCCCGGCCGTGGCGAGGTTGAATTCATGATACAATTTCACACATGAGCTGAGACCCATGCCAAAGGGTTTACCCGTTGTCCTTGTAAATCTGTGACCGGGTGGGTTGTCATGTCAAGGACCTGCGACATGACAATTCAGTGAGGCAGCACTATATCTGCTACAAGTAGGTCTCATCACGAAATGACTGAAATAACGTTGAAAGTGATGTAAAACCCCAAACAAACAAACAAATTAACTGAATTGCCCAAAACCTGTGATGTAATGGTTGCCTATTACATGATATCAAAGCACTTTTCTTAGCTTTTGCTTTAAAAGCTAAGAAACTGTGTCTTTAGAAATTAGGACAATCAAAGCAAGAGCCAGAAAAACAACAGTGAGTACAAATATTATTCAATGCGAAATTATGACAATGTTTTTAGTTAACTTGACATAAAGAATAACCAGTTACCTTGACATAAAGAATATCCATGGGTGCTGGTCCTCCGTCTACAGACGGATTTCCGTCAAAATTTAAAATCCGTGAACGGAAAATCCGTCAAATCGAATCGATTCCTCCGTAAAAAAAATAATTTCGTGTCATCAAAATTGCACAAATCGACTCAAAACATCGAAAATTCAGTCGTTCGCTTACCGCTTGTGGCCGCCGCCTTGTTTTGGTGTTGCGGGCTGCTTCGGTAGAGTTTGACGGATTTTGATTGGCTAATATTTTGACGACTCGGCTACCCACACCAATCGCTTTTCGGTTAAGTTTGCGAGGCTCGCTTTTCGCCGAAAATGTTCCGTCAAAAAAATTTTTCTCACCAGCACCCATGAATATCCAACATGTTCTCCAGGCATTAATGGTCTATATAGGTGTTGGTCAAATTGAGCTGCTTGGGCAGACGTTGCCTGTAATGAGAGTTTTCAAATAAGCCATATGTACTACACCAAAGACATAATGTAATTAAAATGTTTACTTGATATTATGGATATGTAAAGTAGTTGTCAAGATTGTTTGTTTGGATGAATTTTTATTGACTTTGGGTCAAGGTCAAGACCAGCAGCAATAATACGTTGATTTTATTGATCATGCTCTCTTGATTGTAAGAATATAGCAATATCAATGTAGCTTGCCACAGTGATTGAACTCGAGATGGCTCAGAGGAGTTCTCATTGACAATGGAACTAGGTCACAGTGACCTATTTAAGGGCTAAATAAGATTTTGACGTGATGTTTTCAAGGTCACAGGAGTGAATTTCCAAAATCGCATAATACCTTATTTTACAGAACACCAAATATCATGTTTTGCCACTCAATGTATCCTTTACAATATGTTCATGATTTGGAGAATAATTTATGTAATATGGTCACTTTGACCTCCTTATAGCACAAATGAAATTGACATTTCTGTGTCGGATAGTGCAAGACTTTGTCTGCAATATATACAGTGCTGATTTCAGTTTTGTGCCACTCATATTTCACAGTTCACAGTTCATTTTTCAAATTTTTTCACGAAAATTTGACTTTGCGTTTCATTTTAATTAAAAAACATATGACGCAATGCTTCGCATATGTATGGCATATTCATATATATCATTTTCTAATATATCTTACAGATATCTTTATTTGCAATAAATAAGACCTTAACTTCAGATCTTTTTTTTTTCAAATTTCAATTTATAAATAAAGCTTGTGGCAGAATCGTATTTGAATCGTATTTGAATCACAGAACATAACCTGTATTTTCACATCAATAAATATATCCAACAGATATATAAGAATAAGGTATTTCCGATATTGAGCACGGGGCGAATAATGTAGAAAATTAAATTTTGGCACTATAGAGAGATTACTTCCAGTAAGGAAATCTCAAAAAGTAATACATTCAAATAATTGAGAGTGCAATGTCTCTCGGCTCGTCTTGGCCATTTTCCGAAGCATACAATAATTGATTGTATATACATTTTTAAGAGATATTTTCATTTTTTTCTCTGATCAGCTTAATCATGTCACAATTAGACATTTAAACATTTGTAAATGGAAATGTAATGATCAGCAAATGTAAACCTTTGATGATATTGCCACTATTGAAATAGTGATACAATTTCACACGTGAGCTGAGGCCCGTGCTTAAAGGATTAACGCGTTGCCCCTGTAAATCTGTGACCGGGCGGGTTGTCATATCAAATGACCTTCGACATGACAGTTCAGTGAGGCAGCACTATATCTGCTACAAGTAGGTCTCATCACGAAAGGACTGAAATAATGTTGAAAGCTATGTAAAAAAAATAATAACAAAAACAATAAGTTAGATAAAAAAAACAGACTTAAAAAGGTCAACAAATGACATTTAGCTATAATTCAACTTTTCAATTAGCTGCCCGAGGCAAATCAAGTGCATGGCACCTGGAGTAAACTGGATATCCCACACGTGTGTAATGTGTCTGTACTGCATGGTCACACTAGGCAAATGGTCATCAGGACCATACTTTTATTTATTGGGAGCAAACACTTCAACAATTATAATTTCCTGCTAAAAACGCCAAAAACACATTTGAACCTCCAAAAGTACAGTGTGAGACTAATGTCTTGTGTAAAGTTTGAAGATGGTCTTCTGTTCATGTGAATAAAAAATGGTTTTCAACATTGATAAATTTTGACTTGAGTAAAAACGTTAAATTCAAAATATGGACCATGTTTCAAATGCCCTCTATTTGAATTTAAGAAAAAATACAGTTCAGAGTGAATGGATGTTTAGTGACATATATGTATAGAATAGAAACTATTGTAAATGTGGATAAATGATAATGTGTTTTTGTAATAGAAATTGTGGGAAACAGAATATTTTGCCACACACTCCTGTAGATGTATCATGAAGAGTTTGCCTGGAACCGGTATATCTGGCAGTTAATTATCTTTGTGTGTATGTTGCTTAATGTACATTTAATGTAATATTTCCATTGTAAACCCTATTAAGTCCAGATAACTTCTAGGAGGGGGGAGTGAAGCTGTCAATAGATGTACATATGTGAGACAGCTACATCCTTTCTATCGAAGTGTTACCTCTGGGGTCATCTGTTTGTGCTGGTCTTCTCTCATGGAGCTCCTTGCCTGTGCATGTTAACCTTAACTTGTGTAAACATCATAATCCAAAAGATACTCATTAAAGCCTTTGTTCATCTTGCAATCTCACACTTTCGTGTTAATGTGTTTTACTCCAAGTCTGACTATATTGTTATAATTATTTTTCATTTTCAGGCAAACCTAATACATTTAGTAAAAAGTGTTCAGGCTGTCAGTTGTGTTGCTTTCTCGATGTAACATATGTCAATCCTGCAGTCATAATTTTTATGTTGAGCGGCAGCAGAGAGAAAAGGCAAACATACGAAAGAGGCAAAATACAGCTCATGAAGCAGAGGGGTAAAAATGCTGCAAAGAACAACATCACATCACGAATTATTAGGCGCATCATGAAATATGGAGGTTTGTAGTACAATAACATTGATCTAATTGAATTATTTACATGTATATCTAAAGGTTTTCACAAATGTTAATTCAAATCATATAATTGTCAAAACAAATATAGTAATAACCAAAATAGCAACACAATGAGGAATATGATTCCATATGCAAACTAATATTGCAAGGCTAAACATGATATGGGCAATGGTCAAAATATACAAGGTTTGGCAGAGGCAATCGTCAAAATAGCAAAAAGTAATTTGTTTCAAATCTTGATCAATATAGCTTGAAATAAACAATTTAAATCATTTGTATTAGATATTATTATCTGAAGAAAGGTTTTGTCTCTTCTGCCAGATGGTAAGATAATTGATTATATATATATATATATATATATATATATATATATATATATATATATATATATATATATATATATTCCTATAATCATGATGTACTTGATTATAATTTTAACCTGAACAAACCAGATCGTCCAAACGTAATTAAATTTGAAGAATTACTAGATCATTTCAATCTGAAAAACCACATAAAAGAACCAACACATATACTAGGTAACACATTAGATTTATTGATCACAAATATCGATTACGATGGTATAAAAAGCTACTATGTGGATGAAAAGTTATCAGATCATGATATAATTAAAATTGAATTGAATCTGAAAGGACAGACAAAAAATGTATCATATAGAAATTTAAAAAAAATCAATATTGAAAATTTTACACGGGACATAGAAAAAGTTTTCGGCGAGAATAAGTCATATGATGAAAAGGACCTTGATGAACTTTTACATAAATGTAATAAATTGACCACTATACTAGATAAACATGCTCCATTAAAGAAGAAAACCATTAATATCAGGAAACCAGCCCCATGGCTATCGGACGAGATTCATGATGAAAAAAGGAAAAGAAGAAAACTAGAAAGAAAACACAAGAAATCTGGACTACTGTCCGATAAAATACAATATCAAATACAGCGGAACAAATATGATAATACAATAAACATGACTAGAAAACACATTTATCGGTGCGATAAATGCTTTTATGGGAGTGACGAGCAGCAAAATACGTACCGTGGTTTGTTTTGGTGGCAGACTTCTGACGGGAGTAGAAGGGGTGCGCGCGCAGCCGGAAGCGGCCAGGAACTGCGCGCGCAGCCATTCTTTCTTTCCATCGCGATATCCAACGTGTTCGCACGTATTTAAGTTTGGGAAGCATTATCTGGTTTATCTCAAGCAAAAAACAGCCATCGGCTCTGCAATTTCACTAAATTCCAAAGACAGCAATCTTCTGAAGCGAAAGTAAGAACAATTTTTTGAAAATGAGGATTTTTTAGTGAATTTTCTCGGTGTTCCTGCCTGAGTTAGTTTACCGGGCGGAAAACACGTGTAATGCATTTGGGCTAATGGCTGTTTTTGCTAATATCTAAAAGAATTTTATGACTATAACGGTTTTGAACATTCTCCTCTAACCTTCCCTGAGTCAGTTTACCAGGGAAAAAGGACTAAATATGGAGAAAAACTTAGCTATAGTGTGTGGGCACTCCTACATCACCGACTTGAGGGACTTCTGCCCCTCAAGACCAAACACAAACCTCAACCTTACCCTCAAGACCAGAGAGGTGGTGTTCATCACCAAAAGGGGGTGGAAGTTGGAAGGAGTTGAACATGATCACACACTGGATGGGCTCTGGAATGAGGTAAGACGCTCCCGTTCCAGGAAGCCCATCGTGTTCCTCGACGTGGTCGGGAACGACCTGGATGGGGACATGCCAATCCACCGGGCAGCCGACAGGCTGATTGATCTGGCCCAGGAACTCCACAACCAAGGGGCCAGGATCACGGTGATTGGCATGCCAATCCACAGAAACAAGCCGAGGAACATGTCGGCGGAGGCCTACAACGCCAAGTTGGACGATTTCAGCGGCACATGGCTGAAAGGCTAATCCGCCCCAAGGCAGGGAAAAAAACAAACGTTCGTTTTAATTTCCCACACATCTGGTGGTGGAGACATCAGAAACTCAAAGTGGACCCCCCTCTGGCGAGGGATGGCGTACACCTCGCTGATAACGGTGTATACCGTTACTACCACAGTGTAAGGAGGGCCATCCTGGAGGCGGACAGGTGTGTGGAGGAGCAGGACACGGGAAGGCCGGCAGAACAGAGCGACTAAGAACTGGCGGGATGCCAACAAACTTACAGTTTGGTGGGTAAAAATACATTACTAATCATTAACTTGGACAGTATTGAGGTTATAATGGCAGACTAGAATGATTATTTCATAACAAGATTTAAAAAAAAATATATTAACTATATTAGCATAACAAATTCACTCTATTATACACTCACAGTCAAATTAAACCATCATGAGGACTTATATAATCTTAATTGCACATATGCATTGCATGTAGTGGTAATTTTAAATATCTGGAGGTGGTTGTAGTACTGTATGTACTCAAGACATTCAATTAGGGTGAGTGTTGTGGTACTGTATATACTTTATATAAATTATGTATTGTAGGAATTGTATTTACCCAATATCTTAAAATCCCCCTAAGTCACAGTATATATATATCTGCATATTAACGGGGGGCTAGAGGCAATTCTCCCTATGCATACCCATTTCTATTCATTGCAGAGGCAATTCTCCCTGTCTCCATAAACACATTACAACACTATCAGAGGCAAGCCTCCCTGTTAGCATCTCACGAAGCACAGAGCCATATGACAGACCAAATAGTCGGCATGTGCTTTGTAACAAACTTTATCAACAACTTCCATTTCATCAGAGGCAAGTTTCCCTGTCACACAAATAGCGGTCGGAGGCAACTCTCCCTGATACACCGCACAATTTCGATAGCGTGGGGCTAGAGGCAATTCTCCCTATGCATACCCATTCCTATTCATTGCAGAGGCAATTCTCCCTGTCACAAGGCGGGAGTCAGAGGCAAGTCTCCCTGACACACCGCACATCTAATACAATACAGGAGTTAGAGGAAGGTCTCCATAAAACACATTACAACACTATCAGAGGCAAGCCTCCCTGTTAGCATCTCACGAAGCACAGAGCCATATGACAGACCAAATAGTCGGCATGTGCTTTGTAACAAACTGTAATCAGCAACTTCCAATTCATCAGAGGCAAGTTTCCCTGTCACACAAATAGCGGCCGGAGGCAACTCTCCCCGATACACCGCACAATTTCGATAGTGTGGGGCTAGAGGCAATTCTCCCTATGCATACCCATTCCTATCCTTTGCAGAGGCAATTCTCCCTGTCACACAGATAGTGGTCTGAGGCAAGTCTCCCCACCACATTTTTAAAAAATTGCCAAGTATCCTCGAACACATAAAAATAATCGAGCGCTACGAGCAGGTCAGGTATAGTGTTTGAAGATAATTCTTGATTATCATTATTATTTCTATTATTGATGATCACCATTACTATTGTATGTGAGCAGTAATATGGAATCATATCAATCCCTAACAAATCCAGGACACCCTAGGAGAGTTCGGTAAAATCAGGTGAAAACAATGTCAGACAACAATGACTATTTTCTAAAGGCATCGATATGTTTCAGTGGTAAAGGCCAGAGTCAAAAGACGAACCAGGAACGTGCAGAGGTTAGGGGAGTGGGAGATGGACCCCCCCAGCGAAGAGGCTCCTGCCCCTGGCAGTTTCCAGGGCGAGGCTGAACCGACTCCAAGCACCTCCACCGCACCAGACACTCGAAGTCCTCCAGAGACGGTGACAACCCCCATGCCTCAAGTCATCGCAGAGGCGGTAGCGCAAGCAATCCCGCAAATCGTAGCGGAAGTGACCGCCAACCTATCGGGCCCCTCTAGGCCTCAACCCCCCCAGGCAGATTCCAAGAGGGTGCAGGGCCAAGGGGAAGTCCCAACACATCTAGAATCACAGAATGCCAGACCAGATTTCAACCGAAACTCCGGGGCATCGATGGATCCTCTTCAGTTCCAAATCCAGGAGCCCATGGATGCAGTGGACCGCCACCTGGCGCACCTCAGTAAGAACCTTTGAATTTCAATATGTTATGACAGAGTCGGAAATCGAGGGCATTAAAAAACAGAGTTTTGTAGACTTTCAAAAAATATATCGTAGAACACATAGGAAATCAACAGGGGGGCCACGCATAAATATCACATACGGGGACGACCAATATGATATAGACACAAACCAAGCACGTGCCAGTACCTCTGACCTCACATTTGAGGAATGGGAGTCCATTTTTCTGGCGTTCCACAGTGAGCATGTAAAATGGGCCCCGCCTTCCACGTTATCATGAGATAATAAAGAAATTACATAAAGCAAATATGGACTGGAGAAAGTACGACAATCACTTCAGAATCAACAGGGCCAAGCGGCTGGCTAGGAACAAAAACTCCCGCCACGCGGTACCGTGGCATAAGACTGACATAGAGTTGTATCTGGGGTGCTCCCGTATGGAAAGAGCCCCTGCGGCCACGGCAAATTTTCCTGGCCAAACAAACAACTATAGGGCTAGACAAAGCAGCTTTCTCTCCACGTCCCAGGTAGGCAATGGGCCACAAGTTCCGAAGATCAATGGTACGTGCTGGAGATTCCAGACATCTACCTGCTCAGGAGCTTGCCTTTGGCCTAACACGCACAGATGTTATAAGTGTGGTAATCCGGACCACCCCACCCGACTATGTGAGTTACAACAGGATGGCCAACAGAAGCCAGATGTGACCCAAAGTTTGGAACCCACTCAGGACTATAAGCCCTTTCGTAACGGGGTCCCCAGGAAGGGGGACACACATATAAGTGTGGTAATCCGGACCACCCCACCCGACTATGTGAGTTACAACAGGATGGCCAACAGAAGCCAGATGTGACCCAAAGTTTGGAACCCACTCAGGACTATAAGCCCTTTCGTAACGGGGTCCCCAGGAAGGGGGACACACATAACAAACATTCCCCAGAGCCGAAACCACGGGACCCCCCAGGGCGCACCAGTCGCTCTCGGCGCACCTGAAACCACGAGTAGTTGGCTGAAAAAACACATTCCCAAACCATCAACAATCTCCCCTATTTCAACAAAAGCACTATCCGACTTGTTGGTCAATTACGACCCGGACACCCGGGATTTTTTGATAACAGGGTTCATGTATGGCTTTCGTCTAGATCTAGATAAAAGCATTCCCCAAATCATTTTGGACAGACAGCTTTCTGCCCAAAAAACACATCAAAAGAATCATAATTCTGCACTTGCCCACCCACAAGCGGTAGAGGAAAAATTACAGAAGGAAATTGATGCAAATAGATTGATTGGCCCTTTTGAACTAAATAATTTACCACCACACATCATATCCCCGATAGGTCTAAGACAAAAAAAGGAGCCTAACAAGTTCAGATTGATCCATGATCTATCCCACCCAAAAGGGGGAATCTCCATAAATAGTAACATAGAAGACTGGAAAGCCTCAGTGTCGTATGCCACAACTCAAGACGCCATCACACTCATACAGAAGTCTGGCCCAGGGGCAATACTGTTTAAAATAGATATTGAACATGCCTACAAACTCCTGCCTATACACCCGGAAGACATACTGGGCCTTGGGATAAGTTGGGGAAATAAGGTCTATTTTGATTGTACCATGCCTATGGGCTGCTGCACAGGCTGTGCCACATTTGAATATTTTTCTACTGCTTTGGAATACATAGCTTGGTCCCGAGGCTGTTACCCGGGGGTCCATGTTCTCGATGACTTCCTTTATGTATCAGGGACTCAATTAGTCGAGGCAAAAAATAAGCTGGAAATATTCAAAAATCTATGTGCCCAAGTAGGGGTACCGCTGGCTTCACATAAAACGGAAATGGGCACAAGCCTCACATTTTTGGGCATACATCTTGACACAGAAAGAATGCAGGCTAGCCTCCCCCTTTACAAACTGGAGAAATGCCGTACCCTATTGGGGAAGTACATTCCCCAAAGTAAAATAACGGTACAAAACCTTCAGTCACTACCGGGGTTATTGTGATAATCCCGGGGAGACCTTTTCTCCGTAGGTTATACCAATTGCTCTGGAACATGAAAGACCCACAACCCCACTTCAAAGTTCGGCTAACAAAAGGTACACGGGAGGACCTAACTCTATGGCAAAAATTCCTGGAGAATCATAATGGGAAATCCCTATTCATAGAACCATCTTGGTATACGGATGAACAACTGCATCTATATACGGATGCATCAGGGGCTATTGGCTATGGGCTATACATGAACGGCAAATATGCCCTAGGGTTATGGCCACCAAAATGGAAGGCCTATTCCATTGCACTTCTGGAGTTTTACCCCATACTCCTCAGTTTTAAGTTGTTCGGCCAATCCCTGGAAAATAAAAGAGTATTAATACACACTGACAATCAATCGGTACAAGCAATAATAAATAATCAGTCCAGCACAGATCCACACATCATGGTCATGGTAAGGGACCTAACCCTCCACCTTTTAAGACACAACACAAAACTAAAAGCAGTTTATATATCAACAAAGAACAATATAGTAGCCGACTCTCTCTCCCGACAGCATATGGAGCTCTTCCGCCAAGTGGCCCCCGAGGCAGATTCCCGGCCAACCCCAGTTCCCACCCAATGGCTACCACAGAATTACGATCTCACCTCCTGGGCCTACTAAGAAGGATTCTTGTGCCAAAATCTTTAAACCTATACCTACGAGCCTGGAGAACATTACAAGATTTCAGAACCTGGGTAGGGGACAAGGGGGAAAATATATCTAGTCACACCATAGCACTTTTCATAGCTCACCTGGATTTAAATAATTATGCCCCAGCGACAATAAACACATACATCAGTGCCATAGCCTATGCTTATAAGCTGAGCGATCTCCCGAGCCCGACTAGCTCATTTCTAATCCGGAAGTTGCTGGATGTAGTAGGAAAGGGAAACCATACACCACAAAAACAACCTATCTCCCCCAACTTATTGGGAAGGCTCCTTCAGCAGTTAGTCTACATGACAGCATATGACAACACCATAATGAAGGCCATATTCACGGTGGCCTATCACCTATGTGCCCGAATAGGGGAACTCACCCTATCAGACGGAAACTACAAGAACATAATAAAATTCAACCAGCTCTCCATAACATATAAACAGGGCTCAGTGGAAAAAATCAACATTGAGTTCCAACATTACAAGCACAAACGTACCCCACAAAACCCAATAATAACCCTACTACCAACAGGCACTCTTATATGTCCAGTATTCCATCTTATGGCATACCTTCAGAACAGACCCAGAATACCTGGGGCACTTCCTTACAAAGGGGGGGAAACCCATCATGAGCAGGGCTGTAGCAAACGCCCTTAATACAACACTGGGAAGATTAGGTATGAACACATCCCTCTTCTCAACTCACAGTTTCCGCTTGGGCAGGGCCACAACGGCAGCCTCGCAGGGCGCATCAGACACACACCTTCGCCTTTTGGGCAGGTGGCGCAGCAACGCTTTCCTGAAATACCGACTGCTTCGGGGAGGCAATCCCGGGGTTGCTTGGCCTGCTTAACCCCACCAGCAAGGGAAACCCAGGCAGCTTCCGGGGTCCCAACTCAGGGAAGAAACCGTCCAAGGTAAAAAGGGGCAAGTTAAACCAGGAATAGAGGGGAAGAATTGTAGGGGATGGGAGTAACTTGGGGAAAAAAGGGAAGCATGTCAAACAAGGAGTGCATTGTGGGGAGGGAATTAAACAAGGAGGGAAATGATTGATATGTCAGGGAGTAAATAAATTTAATATGGTAAAGAAAGTCACGGTTAACCCTCAGGTTGTAAATAAGTTCACGGGTAACCAGAGTTAGTAAGGTGAAAAAATCATGTACAAGTGATCAATTATTGGATATCTGGTAATGGACCTACCCAAATATGGGCCTAGGTCAAGGTCAAGGTCACGTGGGTCAAGGTCACGTGGGTATTAAGCGGCAAACCGCTACAAAAGGACTGTAAATACTGTTGCAAGAAACATAGCCCGCAGGGCCATATGAACTGAAGCCGTATCAGGCAATGATATATATGCAGACAGGGTACAGCTTTACTCCGTATGAGGTGGAAGTAAGTCATTGGACATAATAACATAACCACATATATATATTGTTATGTAAAAATATATATTTTTATTATCAGAATAAAGTTATTGACATGGTCTGTCGCCAAGAACTCGGTTGTTGTTGCCAGTCACTCCCATGAGGCGAGGAATTAACATAAATAGATATTTTGCTGATAAAATTGATTTGAATAAATCCGATCCAAAAAATCTGTTCAAAATCTTGAACTCGCTGATGCACACAAAAAAGACGCCCCTTTTCCACAACACGAGGACAAAGAAGAATTAGCAAATGAATTCAACAATTTTTTTCACGAAAAAATTTCCAAACTGAGAAAGGAAATGGATGAAAATGGTATAGAAGATGATATAATACACGAAGATAAAATATTTGTAACACCACTAGACAATTTTACCACTCTAAACATAGATGAGGTACGAAAGCTGCTGAAAGAAGCCGCCAAGAAGTCATGTGAGCTCGATCCCATTCCCACATGGCTTCTGAATGAATGCGCTGGACATCTATTGCCACTAATAACTGCAATCATAAATAAATCAATAACGTTAGGTAACATGCCTGACGACCTAAAAATGGCTATTATTAGACCATTAATCAAGAAACTAATCCTGGAATTACTAAAGAAAAACTATAGACCCATATCAAATCTTGCGTATTTGTCGAAATTAATTGAAAGGGCAGTGGCCAAGCAATTTGTTGGTCACCTGGTGAGAAACAATATCAGAAGTGCATTTCAGTCGGCCTACAAAGAATTTCAAAGTAATGAAACTGCATTACTGAAAGTTCAGAATGATATACTGACTGACATTGATGACAATAAAACGGTAATGCTTGTCCTACTTGATCTGTCTGCGGTCTTTGATACCATAGATCATGAAATACTTCTGAATAGACTGAAAGTGAGATGTGGTGTGAGAGGGATTGCCCTTAAGTGGTTCAAATCATACTTATCAAATAGAAAACAGACATTAACCATTGAGGGGCCAGGGGCCGTAGCGCAGTTGGTTAGAGCGCCAGCTTATTAGCACCAGTTCCTCTGTGGTGATCCAAAGGTCGTGGGTTCGAACCCCGGCCATGCTGAGATTGAACTCATGATACAATTTCCCATATGAGCTGAGGCCTGTGCCTAAAGGGTTAACCCGTTGTCCTTGTAAATCTGTGACCGGGTGGGTTGTCATGTCAAGGACCTGCGACAAAACAATTCAGTGAGGCAGCACTATATCTGCTACAAGTAGGTCTCATCACGAAATGACTAAAATAATGTTGAAAGTGATGTAAAACCCCAAAAAAACAAACAAACAAACAAACAAAAGTAACCATTGAGGGACAGAGGTCAAACCTAGAAACCACAAAGTATGGAGTTCCACAAGGATCAGTGCTAGGACCCATTCTGTTCACAGCATACATGGAACCCTTAACTGACATCATTGATAAATTCGGGTTGAAACACCATATCTATACGGACGACACGCAGATTTACATCACCTTTGACCCAAAATGCCCCGAGGAAATTAAAAACTCAGTAGATGAAGTAGAAGCATGTATAAGGATGTGAGAACCTTCCTACAAAGAAACAAAATGAAGATCAATGATGGAAAAACTGAAATGCTCATCTGTGGAAAACATATTAATTTTAAAAACAAACAAATACCAGAAGAAATAACTGTGGGAGAGGCCCAAATCCCTAGATCACATAGCGTAAAGGATCTAGGAGTTATACTAGATTAATAACTTAATATGAAGAAACATATAAAAAAAACATTCAAGTTAGGTTATTATAAATTATGGAATCTTGCACAGGTCAGGAAATGTCTGGATGAGAAAACCACAAATACCCTTGCTCATGCTCTTATTACTTAAAGCATTCATGAAACCTGGAAGGTTCCAGGCAATTTTACAGTGGTTTAAGGTATATAAAAACAATATATGATCTTAAAATTGACATACATACAGGCTATCTATCTGAAATCCACTAAAGAACATCTGCCCTGAGAATAATGATTTTTTGTGACCACCAAGTACTGCCAGTACTAAACAGGAAGTGTGTTGTGTGACCTTGACCTTTGAACTGTCAGGGGGCTCCGTAAGTCATAGGAGGTGTTGTTTACCAATTGTCAAAATTGGAGCAACACATTTTTGGCCATTTTTTTCCACTATTTAGAGAATGAATTGGAAGATAACACTTATCATGATGATAGTGCCTTTTCTTGGCTTTCTTTTGGTGGTAAATTTATTAAAAACGGATGAAGTTATAAATGAAGAAAAATCATTATTTTTTATATTATATATGTTTGCAAAAAAAACTTTAAAAAAATTCTATACAGCCCAGCTTTTAAGGTGGAATCCATGCAGCCTTTGATGTCTTCCCATTCAGTGGTGTGAAAAACCCCAAATTTCATCAAAGAGGGTCATATCATAAATTTTACTGATACCAATTATCAGCATTCACAGTTTTGCCATTCAAAGTCCTTGTGATTTAAGGCCAAACCAGTGATCAAAGGGTTTAATGTAACTTTTTCAATATCACGGCCTTTAAGTTAAGGGGGATTCCATGCAACCTTTGAGTCATGTCTTCCCTTTTTGACAGAAAGGTTTTCACATGCATAAAATACTTTTCAAATAAATAGTATACTTTTCCCATAAATGATATATCTTTCACAACCATAAGATATTTGTCACAACCATAAAATATTTTTCACGACCATGAGTTATTTCATTGATTCAAATAATATTAAAATAATCTTATGTTGTTCTGAAGTATACTCCTAGCAATAAATTGATAAATTGTACAAAACAGCTCCACCCTGTTTCCCAAGCTGGACAGGTGCACAACTGGTAACTCATTAGGTGTTAACACAAGATCACATACCAGCTAAACAAAGCTTGTTGACAAAGTGTTCAATTGCTGGTGTAGATTTTAGCAGACAACTGATCAACTTTCAAGTGCCACAGAAATTTGTTAACAGAGAATATTTTGGGTACTACTAAATAAAAGCACTGTTTAGGGTATAAACATTCATGTTATGTAAAGAAAATGTGTATGAAAGTCAGGTTTCATGAATGCTTTCAACATTGGACTATGGAAACTCGTTGTTGGCAGGATTGCCAAATTCTGAATTGGCAAAGCTGCAGAAATTACAAAATGCTGCTGCCAGAGTTGTGGGTAAACTAAGAAAGAAGGATCATATCACACAAAACCTGATGGATCTGCACTGGTTGCCCGTTTTAGGCCAGAATTAACTTTAAAATAGCATTAATTACATGGAAAATTCAAAATGGGCAAGCCCCAAAATATCTAGCTGACCTTCTGACGCTGAAACATGGTGTAAAACCCCTGAGATCGCACAATAATAATGGATATATAGTACCAAGAACGAACTCAAGTACATACGGGGATAGGGCTTTTCCAGCATATGCGCCTAAAAACTGGAACGCTCTACCAATCCATGTTAAAAACTGTAAGAAAATAGAAAATTTCAAAAAACAATTAAAAACGTTTCTTTACAAGAAATATTACCTGGATAAGCGCCATGAGCAGACGTAGTCTGAAATAGCGCTATATAAATTATTTATTACTATTATTATTATTATTATTATTATTATTATTATATTCAAAAGCGTCACTTCTATCCTACCATGAGACCGGCCCCACTAGCACAGTTGGCAGAGTGTAGGATCTGTGCCTTTAATGGTTATATAAGTGGAGGACGGGAGGTGGTGGATTCGACTCCCACTGCCGGCAGTGTTACTTTCACACTGGTTAAAAGGCTCGAAAGTCGACCTTATATGGCCATAGTTGCTGAAAGGGTCGTAAAAACACCATTTTTTTCTATCCTACCATGTTCTTGCATGCATTTATTATTACAATTATCATTGTGCCCAAAGTTGCAAAAATATTTTGTCATCTATGAGAGGTATTTATTATTGTGATGTATGAGAGGTATTTATTATCCACAGAATTTGCTGCAGAAGTCCTTAACACATCAGCCTTCCCCGTTGAATCGCCTACTTCATTTTCCACTGCATCAACCATATTTTTTGCTGTACCAACCATATCATCTACCCAATCATCAACCTCATCATCTTCCCGAATGCTGATTTCGTCATCGTACACAACACCAACCATCTCTTCATTAAGAGCTACATCGTGCCATCTACAGCACCAAAAACCTACAAGGATTCAACAAGTTTACCTCATCAATTATCTCATCCAGAGGAAGGAGATTGTGGCAAGTTGACTTTAAATTTATAAAGACCTTGCGTTTATATAGAATTTACTGTTGATTTCACAAATATTTAGAATTTACTGTTGTTTTCACAAATGTAGATTTTTCTGGCATTCGGGCATCCTTTTTCTGGCATTTTGATTACCAAATTTAAAAAAGGGCGAAATGTCTTTTCCTGTGCCTATTTAGCACTAGCCCGTAGTTCCAGACTAGTAGAAACATTGTTGGGCTTGTGCACTTTCCCCTGATGTTCGCCCTATCCAGTTGGTAATCACGATTTTTCATGTATAGTTAAAAAATTCCTTTTGGTTTTTGACTAATCAAACTAAATATGAATTTCCGTATCCAAGAACAGTACTGTAGTGCACAAACCTAAATTAGTTCATACATGTCATTGAAAAAAAAATATGCGAAGACAAGACGATCAAATGTTATATCTGATGCATGTTAAAAGGATTGTATTATCTATCAAGTTTCAGTAATCTAGTTGCTTTATCGATTAAAAAAAAAACCCCAAAGAACTGGAAAAGATCCTGGAATCCCTCCAGGAGATCCTGGAAGACACATAGTCATCCACAGTCTACAAACAGTCAAATTTGCAACATAAGTCTGTATAATACAACAAGAAACAACCAGAAAAAACCAATATGAAAATAAAATCTATTTTTACAGAAAAAAAGTTTCTTGTCCATGTTTGTATGAAACCAAACCAGGTTCCTAATCGACATTGGAATACAAACGCCCAAAAAAACGGCTCAAAAACTGGCCGAGAACCCAACAAAAATAAGGTATCTTATCCTATTTAATCATTGAAAAATTCTCGTACATATAACAAAAGAAAGAAACGAGATCAAGAAATTTGTTTAAAAACTGGACATTCCTACCCTCCGCCGGGGCAGTACGCAGCGTAAAATAAACGAACTAGTCTGGAGGCCATCCGGGATAGGGTCCGTAAATTTCAAAAGAATTAGAGATTAGAGATCAAACACTTTCGAATCGACAAAAAGTCGAAAAAGCCTCCCCAAAAATTGCAGAATATTCTACAACATATGTAGAACACTTTACAACTCGCCTGTAACCCTTGCAACGGCCTCAAAAGAATGGTTTTTCAATAGCACCTCCACCCGAGAGCTCATAGAAACCAGAACACCTCCAGACTGGAGGTGCTACAAGTGAAGGCACAGCACCTCCAGAGGTGCTGTCACCTCCACTAGATCCAATATAAACAAGAATTAGGATAACGCAGTCAGTCCCTATCCAACTGAAGAGATCGAACCAGATCGAAACCGTTGTTGGTCTTGGTCGGGACTGTGATCGTCGTCGAGCTCTTTCTTGTGATCCTCGCCTTTTCTATTGCTTTATCGATTTGTTTGTTTGGGGTTTTTACATCACTTTCAACATTATTTCAGTCCTTTCGTGATGAGACCTACTTGTAGCAGATATAGTGCTGCCTCACTGAATTGTCATGTCGCAGGTCCTTGACATGACACACCTTTCTAACTTGCGTTTGGTTTCACAAAATCCTTAGTGCCAACAGTTCTTTTTGCACATCAGGGCTGGGTCGTATATACACAGTTCCCAAACAGGGGGTCTAAGTCAGTGCTTAAAACCCAGAACAATTCCGAAGTTTGTAAGCACTGATTTGGACCCCCTATTTTAAAAGTGTTTTATGATATAGCCAGTCTTTCCCAAGTACAAGACTGATCATGAGGCTGCAAGGGCATGCAGGCCACGCTTAAGCAATCTCCAGACCCTTCTCTATCAGAAATATATTTATTTTTATTGTCATAGAGTTTACAGATATCATACTGATTGCCCTCTTATAAAGTTGTCCTTTATTGAGGAATTTCTTGATTGGATATAATTTTAATAGAGAATTTTCCTCTTTAAAGGTTTACTCTAATACAATAATTATTTTTGTATTTAATCAAATTTAGGCCTGTCACTAAAAGAAAGTGAGATGAAGGAGACAAAACACCAAAGTTAATTTTCTTTAAATAAAATAAAATGACAAGAAAGAGCGCATGCGTCGTGGTGGTCGGTTGTGTTTTTGGTGAGGACCAGTTTTCACCATCAAAAACCTCCTTAAACGGTTGAATTTCTAGGAATAATTTTTTTCACAATTACCTGATTATCTCGACTTGTTTCATTACCCGACTTGTGCGAACGTTTGATAGAATCTGATCATTTTTTGACGGATTCAAGGCACTTTCTTCATTTGTGTATACAAAATTTGAATGTGCCGCCATTTTCTATTACTTGACTTCACAGCGGTTTAATCTATAAGAGTCTAGCGATCCTTTAAGGTAGCGGTGTGGATTTGAGTTGTTTTGTCTATTAATGTTTACGTGCGTCAGCTCTGACAAAAAATAGCGTGCTAACTTGTACTTTAATCAAACATCGCTCTGCTTGAGTTATATAATTCAAATACACATAATCATTATTTGCGCAACTCGCTGAGCGAATTACTCGATCTCAAACTACACAAGTGTCAACCGGGTTAACCGCTAGAATACCTTAGTGCGGCTTTGACCCTCAACTGTGTTGGACTGACTATATTAAGCGTGGAAAATAATCTGTAAAATTGGATAAACCTGGAATCTAAATTCACTTTGTATTTAATTTAACTGTGATGAGTAAAATCCTTCAAACGTCGTTTCGCTACGATCTCATACATTGATTCGGTAAGAATTCTTTCTGATAAGAAATTTTTTAATAAGAAATCTCGATACCACCTACACGTGTGTTACCTGTACCGGTTGACATCAGTACAGGAGTGTATATCAATTGTGCATTGTGGTGATAATCATCACAAAATCATAAACGACAATTATATACATACTGAAATACCAATCAACATAATCTAAATAAATCTCATAAATCAATCAACATATTTTTAGGTTGATTTTTTGAGAGGCTCTGCAGTACACAGAGACGAGGTACTATAAATATACTTTTTTCAATCAATGTAATCTTTTGATTGAAAAGGGATAGCCAATCAACAGGGTGAAGGCATAGCCATCAGGGATGATTTGATTGAAGTGGTGGAGGATCTGGCCAGATCCCGCCTATATCAATGACATGCAGCCATTCATTGATCTCGAATCACACCATGTTGAATGAGGCTCTCACCCAATACGAGTGCACTGGCAAGATTCTGGTTCTGTTGACCACCACAGAGTTAACAAAACCATCTACCAGTAAAGTGGTTTTTTCTGCCTCAAACCACAGGCTCCAAGAAGATCCTTTCAAGACATGGGCACAAAGTGTGGCAGGCAGGCTGATACTCAGTAAGGATAAATACCCTCTTGATGCTATATCAGAGTCAGAGATGGCACAAGAGGGTACCCTGGGTTTCAATGACTCAGATTATCCTAATGAGACAGTTCGAACAGATATCCCCAATGATATGGCGGCTTCAATCATTGGCCAAGGGGGATCAACAATTAAACCGATGGAGCGGGACTCTGCAACCACTCTGAGAAAAACTGATACACTCACCAAAATCAACAAGATCCCGGGGGGGGGGGGGGGGGGGTGGGTGGGTACTCTCATAGTCAGCGTTACCGGGGAAGCTGGGCTAAATAGGGTCCTTTTCGCTGATATTTTCCCTAAAACAGGTTAAGATATTTCACCATTTCCCCTAAAACAGGGTACTATTTTTCAAATTTCTCCCTAAAACAGGGATCACAATCCCCCTTTCCAAATCTCCCCCTTCTGCATCATCCCTAAATGAAGGTATAAAAAATTCAGCTAGTCCTAAATCAGGGTACCAATAATGATAGAATATTTCCCTAAATTAGGCTCTGGGGTTTTCAGTTCCATCCGGGTTAAGATATTTTATCATTTTCCCTAAAACAGGGTACTGTTTTTCAAATTTCTCCCTAAAACACGGATCACAATCCCCTTTTCCAAATCTCCTTCTGCATCATCCCTAAATGAGGGTATCAAAAATTCAGCTAGTCCTAAATCAGGGTACCAAATTTCAGCTAGTCCTAAATCAGGGTACCAATAATGATAGAATATTTCCCTAATTCAGGCTCTGGGGTTTTCAGTTCCATCCCAGCCTCCGCGGGTTAAAATCATGAGAGTACCCCCCCCCCCCCGGGACAAGATGTCGCATATCATTATAAAGGGCTCCCCTGTGGGCATCGCAAAGGCATTAGTCCTCATTAGGGACAAGGTCAGGAGCGGTCCTGACAGGGCAAGGACCTCTGAAAAGTCAAGGGAACCCTGCTATCATTATAAAAAAGGAAATTGTCAAAATGGTGAGGATTGCAGGTATTTTCACGACATTGAATATCAACACATGCAGAAGAATAAAAAACGCCCTGAGAGGATGAACCCCAGGGATGTGAGGGATAAGAGGGAGAATAACATCCAGATCCCCACCAAGTTATCGCATAGCAAAAAAATCCAAGAAATTTTGACATCATAAAAGTGGTATGAGGCTGACACTGAATATGAATACACACTTATGTGAAAAGTGTACAGAAAAAGATGTAACCAGGAAGATTTCAAATGGAAAAAGATCTTATTATGTTATATGTAAAAAAGGTCATAAGTTAATCATGAAATGCAATCAAAATGTTAAACTGGCTCAACATCCTTATGTATCGGAGATTATAAACTCAATAAAATATTATATGAAGAATATTGATGTTCATTGTGAAACTCTGTTACAACTCTGTGAAAACATAAAAAGGTTACAATAGTTCATCCATGCTCTTGTAAGAATTTACCTATAGTAAGTTTCCATTATAATGAGAAAAAAAGACCGAACTGCTATGATCTGCCCAACAATTGCATAAATATATTACTACACAATTATATAATAAATGAAAAAATACTCACACTACCGATATATAATGGGCCCTTCCAGTCCTCAGTAATCCTTGTACCACTTGTGAGTTTTGTTGATATACCTGAAGTATATAACCCTATAACAGAAAACCAAATTAATGTAACAAAATATAATAATTTCTGTGATTTCACAAAGTCCCTGGTATCCTCTACCCAGAACATGCATATAAGCATAAACTGCATAAAAGATATACTCAGACTAAATATGCTAAAAAAAGAAACAAAAGCTTATCCTTTTGAACCTTTGAAAATAATTAATATATTGCAGAATGATAAAACGTCTTCTGATTCATGTGAGGGTGCAAAACAGAAATCGATTAATGCCACGCGCTCGTGGTTAAGACAGTCGCATATATGTATGACGACGCCGACCTTAATGCCAGCCACAGAAATTCTTGCACCCCCACATGGATCAGAAGAGGAAAAATCACCAAACAGATATAGAATTTGAAAATTCAACAAGAAAGAAAAATGACACAAAATCAAACCAAAATCACCAGAGACTTAATAAGATAAAAACATTAATATAGGGGCATGTAACGTCCAGAGTATCACACATAAAGTACTGGCAATTAAAGACTACTTTGCTACAAACAATCTATATGCGCTCTTTATAACTGAAACATGGCTACATGATTATGGGGATGAAATGACAAAAGATGAACTTGAAGAAGGGGGCCTAAAACTCCACTCATTTCCTAGGATAGGTCGGAATGGAGGCGGAATTGCTCTGTTACATCGTGAAGAGCTTCCTTTCAAATCAAACAGATTAGACCCTCCACCAGTTAAAACAATGGAGTTAATGGAGGCATCCAACTAAAGGGAAAAAAGGTTACGTTTGTAACCATATACAAACCAGAGCCATCTAGTGGAAACAGGTATACTTACTCAGAATTCTATGGTGAGTTCACACAAATGATAGCACACTATGCCTCATTTAATCACGAAGTCATATTTCTAGGTGACTGCAATTTTCATGTCAATAAACCAAATAAACCAGATGTCGTGAAATTCAATGATGTTTTATCCACATTTGATATGAAGCAACTAGTAACTGAACCAACCCATCGACTGGGAAATACCCTTGATCTGATCATCACTTTTAAGGGAAACAAATTTATTAAGACCCATACCGTTGATGAATACATATCGGATCATAAAATGATTCTCATGGTTCTAGACATGTATCCTCCAAAACCTGCTAAAAAAACTCTACAATATAGAAATTACAAAAATATTAACATGGAGGCATTAAGGCAAGACATTAAGAGAATAATGACAGATTGCACATCATGGGAGTCCTTATCCCTGGTGAATATGGTAAATTTCTATGATGGAAAACTAACGACCATAATTGACAACCATGCACCCATCAAGGTTGTCAATGTATCCAAGCAAGAGATCACTGAGGAGGAGATTGGAGAGGAAGATGAAAAAAACTGGATTGCAAATCGATAAAGAAATATACAATGCTCAAAGAAATAATTATAATTCATTATTGAAAACTTCCCAATCTAACGATTTCTCAAATCTGGTGAATGAAAATAAACATGACCCGAAAAAAACTATTTAAGGTAATAGACAAGGTCATGCACAAATCAACAGAAGTCCTGATGCCATCAAATTGTGATACGGTATTGGCAGAAAAGTTTAACAACTATTTTCTTGAAAAAAATAGACACAATTAGAAAAAACTATTTTCTTGAAAAAATAGTCACAATTAGAAAAAACATTGATGATCATCATATCAGAGAAAATCCACCACCAGAGGACACTGCAATGAATTCGCCACCTACCACTAACCTAAACCAACCAACCCTAGACAGATTTAAACCTCTGACTGTGGATGATGTTCGAGAAATGGTTCAGAGGGCATCAAATAAATCTTGTGAATTAGATCCAATCCCATCATGGCTACTTCAGGATCTAGAGCTAATTGAAAAGAATTATAGACCAGTCTCGAACCTCAGTTATCTATCGAAATTAACCAAAAGGGCAGTGGCTGACCAATTAGTATCATATCTCATAAAAAATAAATTGACTGATAAATTTCAATCAGCATATAAAGAATACCATAGCACAGAGACAGCCTTGAATGACATCCTAAGGGACCTTGACCTTAGAAAAACGGTAATCCTACTTTACTAGACCTATCGGCGGCATTTGACACCATTGACCATGAAATTCTATTTGCCAGGCTTGAGTCAAGATATGGAGTTAAAGGTCAAGCACTCTTATGGAAAAAATCATACCTACAAAATAGACAACAGTGTGTGAAGGTCGGATGCAAAAGGTCCACCACTAGACCAATTAAATATGGGGTCCCCCAGGGACCGGTACTAGGACCAATCTTCTTCACATTATATATGTCGCCCCTGACAGATATCCCAGCAAAATATAACCTGAATAATTACCACATTTACGCAGACGACACCCAGATCCACATACCTGTTGATCACACCTCAAAACAGGATTATGAAATAACCAAACATAAATTGGAGGAATGTGTGAACGAGGTCAGAACTTTTCTAATACTAAACAAAATGAAAATAAATGATGGTAAGACAGAGATGTTAGCATGCTATGATGGGCATAGCGCTACCCTAGATAGGGACATAAATATTATCAGGGTGGGTGATCCACACATATCTCCCTCCTCATCCATAACTGACCTTGGCATCATATTCCATGAGAAAATGGATATGAGGGCCCAGATAAAGAAAATGTGCAAGAAAGGATATTATCATATCAGAAATCTATCATCCATCAGAAAATGTCTAGACGAGAAAACAGCCTTAACCTTAACCCACGCCTTTGTGACCTCTACCCTAGACTATGGAAATGGCCTACTTGCTGGCCTACCGAATACTGATATTAAAAAATTGCAATATCTACAAAACTCAGCGGCACTCAGACCTCTGAAATGAAGTGGGGATGATGGAATATTGGGTACATTATTCATATTCCACTGACAATTCTTGACCTGCAAAGCTGGGCAAATAATTGAAATAATCATTTTTGAAGCGATTTGCAGGCATTTCTAGGGAAATGTTAACATTACTCTCCAAGGCCATTGGCGTATGAATAATATTCTGCATATAACTGGATGATTGACATGTACTGATTGGATTTAGGTCTTTTGTAGATAATTGATCACGGTTTCATGCAGTTTCAAATACAAACATATAATATTGAGGTAGAAATTGATTTAATGCTTTCTCATTCTGCAGACAAAAAGATGCTGCAATCACAAAAAAGACAATCAGGCAAGCAGTCAATTTCCGGTAAGTAATAAATATGATTTTTTCCCTATTTGATGTCATAACCCACATTACCAGAGTCCTGTTTATTTAGCTATTGGGCCAGTGCTTTTCAGATTTTACTGGCCCATTGATATTAATATAAATTCAGTTTTGGAACATTACAAACTTAAGTTGCAATTTCTAATTTAATAATTCAGATATATTGCAGAGATTGATTTATATTTCAGATGACGGAAAGCATCAGAAGAAAAGAACTGTCATTAAAAGAATAAAAAAATAAGTTGAGTAAGAACTCTCTTTCTGAATAGATTAGTATAGCCCCCACCCCTAAATATATATATTTGATGAGGTATAGATAATCTCATAGTATGAATATTTAAGTAATTTACAGATATTTAATGATAATATTGACACAAACAAACATCCAGAATTTATTTTCATCACTTAAGTTTTTCTTTTCATATAATATGTATTTTATTAATCAAGGATGAAGAATATTTGGTGGAAGACATTGTCGATGAAGATTAGACAAATGAAAAGTCATGATGTCATGTTCTTCAAAGCCAAATGGGTGGGGCATAACGTCCCAACCTGACAGAGCCCACATAATGATGGAAGATGTCCCAAATGGGTGGGGCATAACGTCCCAACCTGACAGAGCCCACATAATGATGGAAGATGTCCCAAATGGGTGGGGCATAACGTCCCAACCTGACAGAGCGCCCACATAATGATGGAAGATGTCCCAAATGGGTGGGGCATAACGTCCCAACCTGACAGAGTCCACATAATGATGGAAGATGTCCCAAATGGGTGGGGCATAACGTCCCAACCTGACAGAGCGCCCACATAATGATGGAAGATGTCCCAAATGGGTGGGACATAACGTCCCAACCTGACAGAGTCCACATAATGATGGAAGATGTCCCAAATGGGTGGGGCATAACGTCCCAACCTGACAGAGCGCCCACATAATGATGGAAGATGTCCCAAATGGGTGGGGCATAACGTCCCAACCTGACAGAGAGCCCACATAATGATGGAAGATGTCCCAGATCTAGTGAAAAATTCTATTTGAACATTTAAAAAAAATAAGTTGGCAGTAAATGTCATTTCACATTACCAAACAGGACTAGTGATTTCATCCCATATAAAGTTTATTTTCTTTTACAACTTTACTGAGTATATCATAGTCAATTAGAAGTATTATGTAAACTTATAAATAAAAAAACACGATTAATAGAGAGGAACATTTTTTAGATTTCCCAATGTAAATACAACTGTGCCTCATCTGTTAGAATAATTATACAAGGTCATGATCTCAGATGTGACCAAAGGTGTGCTTGGAACTTATTTTATTGACTTATTTGATAAAAAGACGAAGTGAAAGAGAGGTATCAGAAACAAGTCTTTTGTTCATTGACTTGTACTTGTAAAATAATGCATGAGCAGCATTTTGAATATCCTACAATGAATTCCACTGTGGTTATTCATATATCAGGTTCAGATAAGAGGAATTATGTGAATATCCTAAAACCAGTTACTGATGTAGAGAATGTTCAAAGAAAACCAGAAGTGTGTTATTAAAATAAAACAAGTCATGGATTACACTGTGTTAACTATAAAGACGAACAGAAAAAATATTTTGATTCTGGAAAATACAAATATAAACGGGCAAACATATTTTTTAATTTAGCGATTTGAATGGTAGATTTTGTGGTACATTAAAAGAAACCATTTACAAATTTCCATGCAGATCTTTATCAAATAAAGAAACTGTTGTCAGTGTAATTGATTATGTAACAGAATATCCGCATAAAGTATTATTTTTGTTATTTTGTTGTAATGATGGGAAAAGATCATCTATTTTCACCAAAATATCTCAAGAAAGACATATATTTCTTACGTTTATCCAAAGCTTAAATAATGTGACCCCGCCTTAGAGATTATAAATTACAATTTAAATCCACTTGTTGTTTAATCCTATTTATATATTTTCCCGTAACCTTTACTTCTCCATTTAATTATTAATTTCGCCATAACAATGCGAATAAGAAACCCAAAGTCATGATAGATGTCTCTCAACAATCTTGTAAACTTGTTTAACAATGTGTGATCTTTGATTGTGGAGTATTAGAATTGGAAAAATGACATCGTACGAAAACCTAAGGTTTGAGAATAAAAAATAACTTGACTTTTTTGTTACTATCAGAAGCTGTGTAAGATCGTAAATATTTTAATGCTCAAAACTTGATTGGAATATAAACGTTTTTAAGTATTCTTTTGACTTAACACTTGATAATAATTCAATGTATTCATCAACTTCGATATAGTAGATAAGGGGCAGTAAGCTCCCATCACTTAAAATTTGTTTTGTCACTTTGGTCTCTAAATGTATATGATTTTGACATGTGGTACAATAGGGCAGGAAGGTTTTTGCTCTTAGTCCTACCAAAGTTTAGCATTTGACAAGGTTGGGCAAGGAAAATGCAGAATGGCACACTGGGCGCATTCATATGCCGGATTATGCAATTGATATTTTCACCTGAGTGGTATATACTTTGTGCCCCCAAGTGTACATATTCTATACTGACCTACTTTTAAATGGATCCAGAAATACGAACCCATAAATTGAAAAAAATGGAATTAAGAGTCATATTGTATTTGAAGTCCATTTAGTAATGGGTCTTTAAGAAGATAGCTGTTTGATTAATGCTGTATCGTTAATGAAACTTGTCACCATATACATTTCAAATAATACTTTCATTACTTGCAAAAACAATGTATTCTTTCCAGAGCATAGAGAATGGTAGTCATCTTATCAGCTGTCATGACTACAAACATATTCCAGAACACATTGCACATGAAACAAGAGACATCTGGTGGATCACAAATGTTGTGAAAAAAGTGCATAATTTCATCTCCGAGTCGTTCAACTATTGAATGGGGCCCCTCCGCTCGCTGAGTTGATTATCTTAGAAAACGAAAAGTGAGAATCCCCGTTCTGTAGAATAATTTGATGCTTCAAATAATTTGTATTGAACAGAACCTTACAAAGATGCTGTTGGAAAGAGATCTTCCTGCATGGGACCTCTTTCTCTTTGGTATTTGCTCCCTTGTCAATCATTTTTTTATCTCTCCAAAATTTAGTCCAATATTGTTTTTTATTTGAGTGAGTTTTATAATGGATAAAGGGGAAAAGATAATCGAGAGGATGATGCTGATAATATAATTGAGAGGATAAAATGATTGAGATAATTGAGGGATAAAGGGGATGAGTAATTGAGAGGATAATGTGGATGAGATAATTGAGGGATAGAGGGGACATGATAATTCAGAGGATAAAGTGGATGAGATAATTGATAGGATAATTTGGATGGGGTAATTGGGAGGATAATGGGGATAGGGTAATTGAGAGGATAAAGTGGATGAGATAATTGAGGGATGAAGGGGATTGGGTAATTGAGAGGTTAATTTGGACAGGGTAATTGCGAAGATAATTTGGATGAGATAATTAAGAGGAGAAAGTGGTTGAGATAATTGAGGGATAAAGTGGATGGGGTAATTTGGAGGATCAATTGGATGAGAAAATTGAGAGGATAAAGTGGATGAGATAATTGAGAGGAAAAAGTGGATGAGATAATTGAGAGGATATTTTGAATGGGGTAATTGAGAGGATAAATTGAATGAGATAATTGAGAGGATAAAGGGGATGGGTAATTGAGAGGATTAAGTGGATGAGATATTGAGGGAGGAAGGGGATGGCGTAATTGAGAGGGTAATTTGGATGGGGTAATTGAGAGAATAATTTGGATAAAGTGGATGAGATATTTGAGGGAGGAAGAGGATGGCGTAATAGAGAGGACAATTTGGATGGGGTAATTGAGAGGATGAAGTGGATTAGATAATTGATAGGATAAAGTGGATGGGATAAATGAGGTAAAAAGTTGGTTGGGTAATTGAGAGGATAATTTCGATGGGGTAATTGAGAGGATAGTTTGGATGGGGTAATTGATAGGATAAAGTGGATAAGATAATTGAGGTATAAAGTAGATGAGATAATGAAGGTATAAAGTGGATTGGGTAATTGAGAGGATAATTTGGATGGGGTAATTGAGAGGATAATTTGAATGAGATAACTGAGAGGATCATTTGGATGAGATAATTGAGAGGATAAATTGGATAAGATAATTGAGGTATAAAGTAGTTTGGGTAATCGAGAGTATCACTTAGATGAGATAATTGAGAGGATAAAGTGGATGAGACAGTTGAATGGGTAATTGGGAGGATAATGGGGATAGGGTAATTGAGAGGATAAAGTGGATGAGATAATTGAGGGATGAAGGGGATGGGGTAATTGAGAGGATAATTTGGACAGGGTAATTGCGAAGATAATTTGGATGAGATAATTGAGAGGAGAAAGTGGTTGAGATAATTGGGGATAAAGTGGATGGGGTAATTTGGAGGATCAATTGGATGAGAAAATTGAGAGGATAAAGTGGATGAGAAAATTGAGAGGATAAATTGAATGAGATAATTGAGAGGATAAATTGGATGATATAATTGAGGTATAAAGTGGATTGGGTAATTGGGAGGATAATTTAGATGAGATCATTGAGAAGATGAATTAAATGAGACAATTGAGGGATAAAGTGGATGGGGTAATTGAGAGGATTAAGTGGATGAGATATTGAGGGAGGAAGGGGATGGCGTAATTTAGAGGGTAATTTGGATGGGGTAATTGAGAGAATAATTTGGATAAAGTGGATGAGATATTTGAGGGAGGAAGGGGATGTCGTAATAGAGAGGACAATTTGGATGGGGTAATTGAGAGGATAAAGTGGATTAAATTATTGATAGGATAAAGTGGATGGGATAAATGAGGTAAAAAGTTGGTTGGGTAATTGAGAGGATAATTTCGATGGGGTAATTGAGAGGATGAAGTGGACTAAATAATTGATAGGATAAAGTGGATGGGATAAATGAGGTAAAAAGTTGGTTGGGTAATTGAGAGGACAATTTGGATGGGGTAATTGAGAGGATGAAGTGGATTAAATAATTGATAGGATAAAGTGGATGGGATAAATGAGGTAAAAAGTTGGTTGGGTAATTGAGAGGACAATTTGGATGGGGTAATTGAGAGGATGAAGTGGATTAAATAATTGATAGGATAAAGTGGATGGGATAAATGAGGTAAAAAGTTGGTTGGGTAATTGAGAGGACAATTTGGATGGGGTAATTGAGAGGATGAAGTGGATTAAATAATTGATAGGATAAAGTGGATGGGATAAATGAGGTAAAAAGTTGGTTGGGTAATTGAGAGGATAATTTCGATGGGGTAATTGAGAGGATAGTTTGGATGAGGTAATTGATAGGATAAAGTGGATGAGATAATTGAGGTATAAAGATTGGGTAATTGAGAGGATAATTTGGATGGGGTAATTGAGAGGATAATTTGAATGAGATAACTGAGAGGAATATTTGGATGAGATAATTGAGAGGATAAATTGGATGAGATAATTGAGGTATAAAGTGGTATTGGTAATTGAGAGTATCACTTGGATGAGATAATTGAGAGGATAATTTGGATGAGATAATCGAGAGGATTAAGTTGATGAGATAATTGTGGGAGGAAGGGTATGGAATAATTGAGAGGAAAATTTGGATGGGGTATTTGAGTGTTAATTTGAATGAGATAACTGAGAGGATCATGTCGATGAGATAATTGAGAGGATAAAGTGGATGAGATAATTGAGGTATAAAGTGGATTGGGTAATTGAGAGAATAATTTGAATGAGATAATGAAGGTATAAAGTGGAGGAGATAACTGAGAGGATCATTTGGTTGAGATAACTGAGGGGATAAATTGGATGAGATAATTGAGGTATAAAGTGGATTGGGTAATTGAGAGGATAATTTGGATGAGATAATTGAGAGGATAAAGTGGATAAGATAATTAAGGTATAAAGGTGATTGGGTAATTTTGAGGATAATTTGGATGAAATAATTGAGAAGATAAAGTGGATAAAATAATGAAAGTATAAAGTGAATTGGGAGCTTAATTTGAATTAATTTGAGAGCTTGATTTGAATGGGGTAATTGAGAGTATAGTTTGAATGAGAGAACTGAGAGGATCATTTAGATGAGAAAATTGAGTTGATACATTGGATGAGATAATTGAGGTATAAAGTGAATTGGGCAATTGAGAGGATAATTTGGATGAGATAATTGACAAGATAAAGTCGATAAGATAGTTGAGGTATAAAGTTGATTGGGTAATTCAGAGGATAATTTGATGAGGTATAAAGAGGTATTGAGGTATAATGAGGTATTGAGGTATAAAGTGGGTTGGGTAATTGAGAGGATAATTTGGATGAGATAATCGAGAAGATTAAGTGGATAAAATAATTGAGGGAGGAAGGGGATGGCATAATTGATGGGGTATTTCAGAGGATAATTTGAATGAGATAACTGAGAGGATCATTTAGATGAGATAATTGAGTGGAAAAATTGGATGAGATAATTGACAGGATAAGTGGATGAGATAATTTAGGGACAAAGTCGATAAGATAATTGAGGTATAAAGCTGAATGGGTAATTGAGAAGATAATTTGGATGAGATAATTGGGAAGAAAAAGAGGATGAGATAATGAAGGTATAAAGTCGATTGGGTAATTGAGAGGATAATTTTGATGGGGAAGTCGAGAGGAAAAATTGGATAAGATAATTGAGGTATAAAGCTTATTGGGTAATTGAGAGGATAATTTGGATGAGATAATTGAGAAGATAAAGTGGATGAGATAATGAACATATAAAGCTGATTGGGTAATTGAGAGGATAATTTGGAGGAGATAATTGAGAGGATTAAGTGGATGAGATAAATGAGGGAGGAAGGGGATGGCATAATTGACAATTTGGATGAGGTAATTGACAGGATAATTTAAATGAGATAATTGAGAGGATCATTTGGATGAGATAATTGAGAGGAAAAATTGGATGAGATAGATGAGGTATATAGTGGATTGGGTAATTGAGAGGATAATCTGGAGGAGATAATCGAGAGGATTAAGTGGATGAGATAAATGAGGGAGGAAGGAGATGGTATAATTGACAAATTGAATGAGGTAATTGAGAGGAACATTTGGATGATATAATTGAGAAGATAAATTGGATGAGATAATTGAGGTATAAAGTGGTATGGGTAATTGAGAGGATAATTTGGATGGGGGTAATAGAGAGGATAAATTGGATGAGATAATTGAGGTATAAAGTGAATTAGGTAGTTAAGAGGATAATTTTGATGAGATAATTGAGAGAATAAATTGGATGAGATATTTGAGGTATAAAGCTGATTGGGTAAATGAGAGGATCATTTGGATGAGATAATTGAGAGGATAAATTGGATGAGATAATTGAGGTATAAAGTGGATTGGGTAATTGAGAGGATAATTTTAATGAGATAACTGAGAGGATTGTTTGGATGAGATAATTGAGAGGATAAATTGGATGAGATATTGAGAGGATAATTTGGATGAGATAATTGAGATGAGATAATTGGATGAGATAATTGAGGTATAAAGTGAATTGGGTAATTAAGAGGATAATTTTGATGAGATAATTGAGAGAATAAATTGGACGAGATAGTTGAGGTATAAAGCTGATTGGGTAATTGAGAGGATCATTTGGATGAGATAATTGAGAGGATAAATTGGATGAGATAATTGAGGTATAAAGTGGAATGGGTAATTGAGAGGATAATTTGGATAGGGTAATTGAGAGGATAATTTGAATGAGATAACTGAGAAGATCATTTGGATGAGATAATTTAGAGGATAAATTGGATGAGATAATTGAGGTATAAAGTGGATTGGGTAATTGAGAGGATAATTTTAATGAGATAACTGAGAGGATTATTTGGATGAGATAATTGAGAGGATAAATTGGATGAGATAATTGACGCATGAAGTGAATTGGGTAATTGAGAGGATAATTTTGATGAGATAATTGAGAGGATTAATTAGATGAGATAATTAAGAGGATAAATTGGATGAGATAATCGAGAGGATTAAGTGGATGAGATAATTGAGGCAGGAAGGTGATGGAATAATTGAGAGGGGAATTTGGATGGGGTAATTAAGAGGATAATTTGAATGAGATAATTGAGAGGATGAAGTGGATGAGATAATTGAGGTAAAAAGTGGAATGGGTAATTGAGAGGATAGTGTTGATGAGATAATCGAGAGGATTAAGTGGATAAGATAATTGAGGAAGTAAGGGGATGGCATAATTGACAATATGGATGAGGAAATTGAGAGGATAATTTTAATGAGATAACTGAGAGGATTATTTGGATGAGATATTTGAGAGGATAAATTTGATGAGATAATTGAGGTATAAAGTGGGTTGGGTGATTGAGAGGATAATTTGGATGAGATAATTGAGAGGATAAATTGGATAAGATAATTGAGGTATAAAGTGGAATGGGTAATTGAGAGGATAATTTGGATGGGGCAATTGAGAGGATAGTTAGGATGGGGTAATTGAGAGGATTAACTGGATGAGATAATTGAGGTATAAGTGGATTGGGTAATTGAGAGGATAATTTGGAGGAAATTATCAAGAGGATTAACTGGATGAGATAAATGAGTGAGGAAGGGGATGGCATAATTGACAATTTGGATGAGGTTATTGAGAGAATAATTTAAATGAGATAGTTGAAAGAATCATTTGTATGAGATAATTGAAAGGTGACATTGGATGAGATAATTGAGGTATAAAGCTATTTGGGTAATTGAGAGGATCATTTGATTGAGATAATTGAGAGGATAAATTGGATGAGATAATATAGGGAAAAATTGATTGGGTAATTGAGAGGATAATTTGGAGGAGATAATCGAGAGGATTAAATGGATGAGATAACTGAGGGAGAAAGGGGATGGCATAATTGACAAATTGGATGAGGTAAATTAAAGGATTATTTGGATGAGATAATTCAGAGGATAAATTGGAAGAAATAATTGAGGTATAAAGTGAATTGGGTAATTGAGAGGATAAAGTGGATTAGATAATTGAGGTATAAAGTGCATGAGATAATTGAGGTATAATGTGGTTTGGGTAATTGAAAGGATAATTTGGATAGATAATCGAGAGGATTAAGTGGATGAGATAATTGAGGGAGGAAGGGGATGGCATAATTGACAATTTGGATGAGAAAATTGAGAGTATAATTTGGATGAGATAATTGAGAGGATAAATTGGATGAGATAATTGAGGTATAAAGCTGATCGGGTAATTGAGAGGATCATTTGGATGAGATAATATAGAGGATAAAGTGGATGAGATAATTGAGGTATAAGTGGATTGGGTAATTGAGAGGATAGTTTGGAGGAGATAATTGAGAGGATTAAGTGGATGAGATAATTGAGAGAGGAAGGGGATGGCATAATTGACAATATGGATGAGGTAATTGAGAGGATAATTTTAATGAGATAACTGAGAGGATTATTTGGGTGCGATATTTAAGAGGATAAATTGGATGAGATAATTGACGCATAAAGTGAATTGGGTGATTGAGAGGATAATTTTGATGAGATAATTGAGAGGATAAAGTGGATGAGATAATTGAGGTATAAAGTGGGATGGGTAATTGAGAGGATCATTTAGATGATATAATTGATAGGGTAAATTGGATGAGATAATTAAGGTATAAAGTGAATTAGGTAATTGAGAGGATAATTTTGATGATATAATTGAGAGGATAAATTGGTTGAGATAATTGAGTTATAAAGCTGAATGGGTAATTGAGAGGATCGTTTAGATGAGATAATTGAAAGGGTAAATTGGATGAGATAATTGAGGTATAAAGTGAATTGGGTAATTGAGAGGATAAATAGGATGGGGTAATTAAGAGGATAATTTGGATCGGGCAATTGAGAGGATTAACTAGATGAGATAATTGAGGTATAAAGTGGTATGGGGAATTGAGAGTATCACTTGTATGAGATAATTGAGAGGATCATTTGGATGAGATAATTGAGGTATAAGTGGATTGGGTAAATGAGAGGATAATTTGGATGAGATAATCGAGAGGATTAAGTTGATGAGATAATTGAGGTAGAAAGGTGATGGAATAATTGAGAGGAAAATATGGATGGGGTAATTGAGAGGATAATTTGAATGAGATAACTGAGAGGATCATTTGGATGAGATAATTGAGAGGATAAATTGGATGAGATAATTGAGGTATAAAGCTGATTGGGTAATTGAGAGGATGATTTTAATGAGATAACTGAGAGGATTATTTGGATGAGATAATTGAGAGGATAAATTGGATGAGATAATTGACGCATAAAGTGAATTGGGCAATTGAGAGGATAATGTTGATGAGATAATTGAGAGGATTAATGAGATGAGATAATTGAGAGGATAAATTGGATGAGATAATCGAGAGGATTAAGTGGATGAGATAATTGAGGCAGGAAGGTGATGGAATAATTGAGAGGAGAATTTGGATGGGGTAATTGAGAGGATAATTTGAATGAGATAATTGAGAGGATGAGGTGGATGAGATAATTGAGGTAAAAAGTGGAATGGGTAATTGAGAGGATAGTGTTGATGAGATAATCGAGAGGATTAAGTGGAAAAGATAATTTAGGGAGGAAGGGGATGGCATAATTGACAATATGGATGAGTTAATTGAGAGGATAATTTTAATGAGATAACTGAGAGGATTATTTGGATGAGATATTTGAGAGGATAAATTTGATGAGATTATTGAGGTATAAAGTGGGTTGGGTGATTGAGAGGATAATTTGGACGGGGTAATTGAGATGATAATTTGAATGAGATAACTGAGAGGATAAAGTGGATGAGATAATTGAGGTATAAGTGGATTGGGTAATTGAGAGGATAATTTGGAGGAGATAATCGAGAGGATTAAATGGATGAGATAACTGAGGGAGAAAGGGGATGGCATAATTGACAAATTGGATGAGGTAAATTAAAGGATTATTTGGATGAGATAATTCAGAGGATAAATTGGAAGAAATAATTGAGGTATAAAGTGAATTGGGTAATTGAGAGGATAAAGTGGATTAGATAATTGAGGTATAAAGTGCATGAGATAATTGAGGTATAATGTGGTTTGGGTAATTGAAAGGATAATTTGGATAGATAATCGAGAGGATTAAGTGGATGAGATAATTGAGGGAGGAAGGGGATGGCATAATTGACAATTTGGATGAGAAAATTGAGAGTATAATTTGGATGAGATAATTGAGAGGATAAATTGGATGAGATAATTGAGGTATAAAGCTGATCGGGTAATTGAGAGGATCATTTGGATGAGATAATATAGAGGATAAAGTGGATGAGATAATTGAGGTATAAGTGGATTGGGTAATTGAGAGGATAGTTTGGAGGAGATAATTGAGAGGATTAAGTGGATGAGATAATTGAGAGAGGAAGGGGATGGCATAATTGACAATATGGATGAGGTAATTGAGAGGATAAATTTAATGAGATAACTGAGAGAATTATTTGGGTGCGATATTTAAGAGGATAAATTGGATGAGATAATTGACGCATAAAGTGAATTGGGTGATTGAGAGGATAATTTTGATGAGATAATTGAGAGGATAAAGTGGATGAGATAATTGAGGTATAAAGTGGGATGGGTAATTGAGAGGATCATTTAGATGATATAATTGATAGGGTAAATTGGATGAGATAATTAAGGTATAAAGTGAATTAGGTAATTGAGAGGATAATTTTGATGATATAATTGAGAGGATAAATTGGTTGAGATAATTGAGTTATAAAGCTGAATGGGTAATTGAGAGGATCGTTTAGATGAGATAATTGAAAGGGTAAATTGGATGAGATAATTGAGGTATAAAGTGAATTGGGTAATTGAGAGGATAAATAGGATGGGGTAATTAAGAGGATAATTTGGATCGGGCAATTGAGAGGATTAACTAGATGAGATAATTGAGGTATAAAGTGGTATGGGGAATTGAGAGTATCACTTGTATGAGAAAATTGAGAGGAACATTTGGATGAGATAATTGAGGTATAAGTGGATTGGGTAAATGAGAGGATAATTTGGATGAGATAATCGAGAGGATTAAGTTGATGAGATAATTGAGGTAGAAAGGTGATGGAATAATTGAGAGGAAAATATGGATGGGGTAATTGAGAGGATAATTTGAATGAGATAACTGAGAGGATCATTTGGATGAGATAATTGAGAGGATAAATTGGATGAGATAATTGAGGTATAAAGCTGATTGGGTAATTGAGAGGATAATTTTAATGAGATAACTGAGAGGATTATTTGGATGAGATAATTGAGAGGATAAATTGGATGAGATAATTGACGCATAAAGTGAATTGGGCAATTGAGAGGATAATGTTGATGAGATAATTGAGAGGATTAATGAGATGAGATAATTAAGAGGATAAATTGGATGAGATAATCGAGAGGATTAAGTGGATGAGATAATTGAGGCAGGAAGGTGATGGAATAATTGAGAGGAGAATTTGGATGGGGTAATTGAGAGGATAATTTGAATGAGATAATTGAGAGGATGAGGTGGATGAGATAATTGAGGTAAAAAGTGGAATGGGTAATTGAGAGGATAGTGTTGATGAGATAATCGAGAGGATTAAGTGGATAAGATAATTTAGGGAGGAAGGGGATGGCATAATTGACAATATGGATGAGTTAATTGAGAGGATAATTTTAATGAGATAACTGAGAGGATTATTTGGATGAGATATTTGAGAGGATAAATTTGATGAGATTATTGAGGTATAAAGTGGGTTGGGTGATTGAGAGGATAATTTGGAAGGGGTAATTGAGATGATAATTGGAATGAGATAACTGAGAGGATAAAGTGGATGAGATAATTGAGGTATAAAGTGGGATGGGTAATTGAGAGGATCATTTAGATGAGATAATTGAGATGAGATAATTGGATGAGATAATTGAGGTATAAAGTGGTATGGGGAATTAAGAGGATAATTTTGATGAGATAATTGAGAGAATAAATTGGATGAGATAGTTGAGGTATAAAGCTGATTGGGTAATTGAGAGGATCATTTGGATGAGATAATTGAGAGGATAAATTGGATGAGATAATTGAGGTATAAAGTGGAATGGGTAATTGAGAGGATAATTTGGATAGGGTAATTGAGAGGATAATTTGAATGAGATAACTGAGAAGATCATTTGGATGAGATAATTTAGAGGATAAATTGGATGAGATAATTGAGGTATAAAGTGGATTGGGTAATTGAGAGGATAATTTTAATGAGATAACTGAGAGGATTATTTGGATGAGATAATTGAGAGGATAAATTGGATGAGATAATTGACGCATGAAGTGAATTGGGTAATTGAGAGGATAATTTTGATGAGATAATTGAGAGGATTAATTAGATGAGATAATTAAGAGGATAAATTGGATGAGATAATCGAGAGGATTAAGTGGATGAGATAATTGAGGCAGGAAGGTGATGGAATAATTGAGAGGAGAATTTGGATGGGGTAATTAAGAGGATAATTTGAATGAGATAATTGAGAGGATGAAGTGGATGAGATAATTGAGGTAAAAAGTGGAATGGGTAATTGAGAGGATAGTGTTGATGAGATAATCGAGAGGATTAAGTGGATAAGATAATTGAGGAAGTAAGGGGATGGCATAATTGACAATATGGATGAGGTAATTGAGAGGATAAATTTGATGAGATAAGTGAGGTATAAAGTGGGTTGGGTGATTGAGAGGATAATTTGGATGAGATAATTGAGAGGATAAATTGGATAAGATAATTGAGGTATAAAGTGGAATGGGTAATTGAGAGGATAATTTGGATGGGGCAATTGAGAGGATAGTTTGAATGGGGTAATTGAGAGGATTAACTGGATGAGATAATTGAGGTATAAGTGGATTGGGTAATTGAGAGGATAATTTGGAGGAAATTATCAAGAGGATTAACTGGATGAGATAAATGAGTGAGGAAGGGGATGGCATAATTGACAATTTGGATGAGGTTATTGAGAGGATAATTTAAATGAGATAGTTGAAAGAATCATTTGTATGAGATAATTGAAAGGTGACATTGGATGAGATAATTGAGGTATAAAGCTATTTGGGTAATTGAGAGGATCATTTGATTGAGATTATTGAGAGGATAAATTGGATGAGATAATATAGGGAAAAATTGATTGGGTAATTGAGAGGATAATTTGGAGGAGATAATCGAGAGGATTAAATGGATGAGATAACTGAGGGAGAAAGGGGATGGCATAATTGACAAATTGGATGAGGTAAATTAAAGGATTATTTGGATGAGATAATTCAGAGGATAAATTGGAAGAAATAATTGAGGTATAAAGTGAATTGGGTAATTGAGAGGATAAAGTGGATTAGATAATTGAGGTATAAAGTGCATGAGATAATTGAGGTATAATGTGGTTTGGGTAATTGAAAGGATAATTTGGATAGATAATCGAGAGGATTAAGTGGATGAGATAATTGAGGGAGGAAGGGGATGGCATAATTGACAATTTGGATGAGAAAATTGAGAGTATAATTTGGATGAGATAATTGAGAGGATAAATTGGATGAGATAATTGAGGTATAAAGCTGATCGGGTAATTGAGAGGATCATTTGGATGAGATAATATAGAGGATAAAGTGGATGAGATAATTGAGGTATAAGTGGATTGGGTAATTGAGAGGATAGTTTGGAGGAGATAATTGAGAGGATTAAGTGGATGAGATAATTGAGAGAGGAAGGGGATGGCATAATTGACAATATGGATGAGGTAATTGAGAGGATAATTTTAATGAGATAACTGAGAGGATTATTTGGGTGCGATATTTAAGAGGATAAATTGGATGAGATAATTGACGCATAAAGTGAATTGGGTGATTGAGAGGATAATTTTGATGAGATAATTGAGAGGATAAAGTGGATGAGATAATTGAGGTATAAAGTGGGATGGGTAATTGAGAGGATCATTTAGATGATATAATTGATAGGGTAAATTGGATGAGATAATTAAGGTATAAAGTGAATTAGGTAATTGAGAGGATAATTTTGATGATATAATTGAAAGGATAAATTGGTTGAGATAATTGAGTTATAAAGCTGAATGGGTAATTGAGAGGATCGTTTTGATGAGATAATTGATAGGGTAAATTGGATGAGATAATTGAGGTATAAAGTGAATTGGGTAATTGAGAGGATAAATAGGATGGGGTAATTAAGAGGATAATTTGGATCGGGCAATTGAGAGGATTAACTAGATGAGATAAATGAGGTATAAAGTGGTATGGGGAATTGAGAGTATCACTTGTATGAGAAAATTGAGAGGATCATTTGGATGAGATAATTGAGGTATAAGTGGATTGGGTAAATGAGAGGATAATTTGGATGAGATAATCGAGAGGATTAAGTTGATGAGATAATTGAGGTAGAAAGGTGATGGAATAATTGAGAGGAAAATATGGATGGGGTAATTGAGAGGATAATTTGAATGAGATAACTGAGAAGATCATTTGGATGAGATAATTGAGAGGATAAATTGGATGAGATAATTGAGGTATAAAGCTGATTGGGTGATTGAGAGGATATTTTAAATGAGATAACTGAGAGGATTATTTGGATGAGATAATTGAGAGGATAAATTGGATGAGATAATTGACGCATAAAGTGAATTGGGCAATTGAGAGGATAATGTTGATGAGATAATTGAGAGGATTAATGAGATGAGATAATTAAGAGGATAAATTGGATGAGATAATCGAGAGGATTAAGTGGATGAGATAATTGAGGCAGGAAGGTGATGGAATAATTGAGAGGAGAATTTGGATGGGGTAATTGAGAGGATAATTTGAATGAGATAATTGAGAGGATGAGGTGGATGAGATAATTGAGGTAAAAAGTGGAATGGGTAATTGAGAGGATAGTGTTGATGAGATAATCGAGAGGATTAAGTGGATAAGATACTTTAGGGAGGAAGGGGATGGCATAATTGACAATATGGATGAGTTAATTGAGAGGATAATTTTAATGAGATAACTGAGAGGATTATTTGGATGAGATATTTGAGAGGATAAATTTGATGAGATTATTGAGGTATAAAGTGGGTTGGGTGATTGAGAGGATAATTTGGAAGGGGTAATTGAGATGATAATTTGAATGAGATAACTGAGAGGATAAAGTGGATGAGATAATTGAGGTATAAAGTGGGATGGGTAATTGAGAGGATCATTTAGATAAGATAATTGAGATGAGATAATTGGATGAGATAATTGAGGTATAAAGTGAATTGGGTAATTAAGAGGATAATTTTGATGAGATAATTGAGAGAATAAATTGGATGAGATAGTTGAGGTATAAAGCTGATTGGGTAATTGAGAGGATCATTTGGATGAGATAATTGAGAGGATAAATTGGATGAGATAATTGAGGTATAAAGTGGAATGGGTAATTGAGAGGATAATTTGGATAGGGTAATTGAGAGGATAATTTGAATGAGATAACTGAGAAGATCATTTGGATGAGATAATTTAGAGGATAAATTGGATGAGATAATTGAGGTATAAAGTGGATTGGGTAATTGAGAGGATAATTTTAATGAGATAACTGAGAGGATTATTTGGATGAGATAATTGAGAGGATAAATTGGATGAGATAATTGACGCATGAAGTGAATTGGGTAATTGAGAGGATAATTTTGATGAGATAATTGAGAGGATTAATTAGATGAGATAATTAAGAGGATAAATTGGATGAGATAATCGAGAGGATTAAGTGGATGAGATAATTGAGGCAGGAAGGTGATGGAATAATTGAGAGGAGAATTTGGATGGGGTAATTAAGAGGATAATTTGAATGAGATAATTGAGAGGATGAAGTGGATGAGATAATTGAGGTAAAAAGTGGAATGGGTAATTGAGAGGATAGTGTTGATGAGATAATCGAGAGGATTAAGTGGATAAGATAATTGAGGAAGTAAGGAGATGGCATAATTGACAATATGGATGAGGTAATTGAGAGGATAATTTTAATGAGATAACTGAGAGGATTATTTGGATGAGATATTTGAGAGGATAAATTTGATGAGATAAGTGAGGTATAAAGTGGGTTAGGTGATTGAGAGGATAATTTGGATGAGATAATTGAGAGGATAAATTGGATAAGATAATTGAGGTATAAAGTGGAATGGGTAATTGAGAGGATAATTTGGATGGGGCAATTGAGAGGATAGTTTGGATGGGGTAATTGAGAGGATTAACTGGATGAGATAATTGAGGTATAAGTGGATTGGGTAATTGAGAGGATAATTTGGAGGAAATTATCAAGAGGATTAACTGGATGAGATAAATGAGTGAGGAAGGGGATGGCATAATTGACAATTTGGATGAGGTTATTGAGAGGATAATTTAAATGAGATAGTTGAAAGAATCATTTGTATGAGATAATTGAAAGGTGACATTGGATGAGATAATTGAGGTATAAAGCTATTTGGGTAATTGAGAGGATCATTTGATTGAGATTATTGAGAGGATAAATTGGATGAGATAATATAGGGAAAAATTGATTGGGTAATTGAGAGGATAATTTGGAGGAGATAATCGAGAGGATTAAATGGATGAGATAACTGAGGGAGAAAGGGGATGGCATAATTGACAAATTGGATGAGGTAAATTAAAGGATTATTTGGATGAGATAATTCAGAGGATAAATTGGAAGAAATAATTGAGGTATAAAGTGAATTGGGTAATTGAGAGGATAAAGTGGATTAGATAATTGAGGTATAAAGTGCATGAGATAATTGAGGTATGATGTGGTTTGGGTAATTGAAAGGATAATTTGGATAGATAATCGAGAGGATTAAGTGGATGAGATAATTGAGGGAGGAAGGGGATGGCATAATTGACAATTTGGATGAGAAAATTGAGAGTATAATTTGGATGAGATAATTGAGAGGATAAATTGGATGAGATAATTGAGGTATAAAGCTGATCGGGTAATTGAGAGGATCATTTGGATGAGATAATATAGAGGATAAAGTGGATGAGATAATTGAGGTATAAGTGGATTGGGTAATTGAGAGGATAGTTTGGAGGAGATAATTGAGAGGATTAAGTGGATGAGATAATTGAGAGAGGAAGGGGATGGCATAATTGACAATATGGATGAGGTAATTGAGAGGATAATTTTAATGAGATAACTGAGAGGATTATTTGGGTGCGATATTTAAGAGGATAAATTGGATGAGATAATTGACGCATAAAGTGAATTGGGTGATTGAGAGGATAATTTTGATGAGATAATTGAGAGGATAAAGTGGATGAGATAATTGAGGTATAAAGTGGGATGGGTAATTGAGAGGATCATTTAGATGATATAATTGATAGGGTAAATTGGATGAGATAATTAAGGTATAAAGTGAATTAGGTAATTGAGAGGATAATTTTGATGATATAATTGAGAGGATAAATTGGTTGAGATAATTGAGTTATAAAGCTGAATGGGTAATTGAGAGGATCGTTTTGATGAGATAATTGATAGGGTAAATTGGATGAGATAATTGAGGTATAAAGTGAATTGGGTAATTGAGAGGATAAATAGGATGGGGTAATTAAGAGGATAATTTGGATCGGGCAATTGAGAGGATTAACTAGATGAGATAATTGAGGTATAAAGTGGTATGGGGAATTGAGAGTATCACTTGTATGAGAAAATTGAGAGGATCATTTGGATGAGATAATTGAGGTATAAGTGGATTGGGTAAATGAGAGAATAATTTGGATGAGATAATCGAGAGGATTAAGTTGATGAGATAATTGAGGTAGAAAGGTGATGGAATAATTGAGAGGAAAATATGGATGGGGTAATTGAGAGGATAATTTGAATGAGATAACTGAGAGGATCATTTGGATGAGATAATTGAGAGGATAAATTGGATGAGATAATTGAGGTATAAAGCTGATTGGGTGATTGAGAGGATATTTTAAATGAGATAACTGAGAGGATTATTTGGATGAGATAATTGAGAGGATAAATTGGATGAGATAATTGACGCATAAAGTGAATTGGGCAATTGAGAGGATAATGTTGATGAGATAATTGAGAGGATTAATGAGATGAGATAATTAAGAGGATAAATTGGATGAGATAATCGAGAGGATTAAGTGGATGAGATAATTGAGGCAGGAAGGTGATGGAATAATTGAGAGGAGAATTTGGATGGGGTAATTGAGAGGATAATTTGAATGAGATAATTGAGAGGATGAGGTGGATGAGATAATTGAGGTAAAAAGTGGAATGGGTAATTGAGAGGATAGTGTTGATGAGATAATCGAGAGGATTAAGTGGATAAGATAATTTAGGGAGGAAGGGGATGGCATAATTGACAATATGGATGAGTTAATTGAGAGGATAATTTTAATGAGATAACTGAGAGGATTATTTGGATGAGATATTTGAGAGGATAAATTTGATGAGATTATTGAGGTATAAAGTGGGTTGGGTGATTGAGAGGATAATTTGGAAGGGGTAATTGAGATGATAATTGGAATGAGATAACTGAGAGGATAAAGTGGATGAGATAATTGAGGTATAAAGTGGGATGGGTAATTGAGAGGATCATTTAGATGAGATAATTGAGATGAGATAATTGGATGAGATAATTGAGGTATAAAGTGAATTGGGTAATTAAGAGGATAATTTTGATGAGATAATTGAGAGAATAAATTGGATGAGATAGTTGAGGTATAAAGCTGATTGGGTAATTGAGAGGATCATTTGGATGAGATAATTGAGAGGATAAATTGGATGAGATAATTGAGGTATAAAGTGGAATGGGTAATTGAGAGGATAATTTGGATAGGGTAATTGAGAGGATAATTTGAATGAGATAACTGAGAAGATCATTTGAATGAGATAATTTAGAGGATAAATTGGATGAGATAATTGACGCATGAAGTGAATTGGGTAATTGAGAGGATAATTTTGATGAGATAATTGAGAGGATTAATTAGATGAGATAATTAAGAGGATAAATTGGATGAGAAAATCGAGAGGATTAAGTGGATGAGATAATTGAGGCAGGAAGGTGATGGAATAATTGAGAGGAGAATTTGGATGGGGTAATTAAGAGGATAATTTGAATGAGATAATTGAGAGGATGAAGTGGATGAGATAATTGAGGTAAAAAGTGGAATGGGTAATTGAGAGGATAGTGTTGATGAGATAATCGAGAGGATTAAGTGGATAAGATAATTGAGGAAGTAAGGGGATGGCATAATTGACAATATGGATGAGGTAATTGAGAGGATAATTTTAATGAGATAACTGAGAGGATTATTTGGATGAGATATTTGAGAGGATAAATTTGATGAGATAAGTGAGGTATAAAGTGGGTTGGGTGATTGAGAGGATAATTTGGATGAGATAATTGAGAGGATAAATTGGATAAGATAATTGAGGTATAAAGTGGAATGGGTAATTGAGAGGATAATTTGGATGGGGCAATTGAGAGGATAGTTTGGATGGGGTAATTGAGAGGATTAACTGGATGAGATAATTGAGGTATAAGTGGATTGGGTAATTGAGAGGATAATTTGGAGGAAATTATCAAGAGGATTAACTGGATGAGATAAATGAGTGAGGAAGGGGATGGCATAATTGACAATTTGGATGAGGTTATTGAGAGGATAATTTAAATGAGATAGTTGAAAGAATCATTTGTATGAGATAATTGAAAGGTGACATTGGATGAGATAATTGAGGTATAAAGCTATTTGGGTAATTGAGAGGATCATTTGATTGAGATTATTGAGAGGATAAATTGGATGAGATAATATAGGGAAAAATTGATTGGGTAATTGAGAGGATAATTTGGAGGAGATAATCGAGAGGATTAAATGGATGAGATAACTGAGGGAGAAAGGGGATGGCATAATTGACAAATTGGATGAGGTAAATTAAAGGATTATTTGGATGAGATAATTCAGAGGATAAATTGGAAGAAATAATTGAGGTATAAAGTGAATTGGGTAATTGAGAGGATAAAGTGGATTAGATAATTGAGGTATAAAGTGCATGAGATAATTGAGGTATAATGTGGTTTGGGTAATTGAAAGGATAATTTGGATAGATAATCGAGAGGATTAAGTGGATGAGATAATTGAGGGAGGAAGGGGATGGCATAATTGACAATTTGGATGAGAAAATTGAGAGTATAATTTGGATGAGATAATTGAGAGGATAAATTGGATGAGATAATTGAGGTATAAAGCTGATCGGGTAATTGAGAGGATCATTTGGATGAGATAATATAGAGGATAAAGTGGATGAGATAATTGAGGTATAAGTGGATTGGGTAATTGAGAGGATAGTTTGGAGGAGATAATTGAGAGGATTAAGTGGATGAGATAATTGAGAGAGGAAGGGGATGGCATAATTGACAATATGGATGAGGTAATTGAGAGGATAATTTTAATGAGATAACTGAGAGGATTATTTGGGTGCGATATTTAAGAGGATAAATTGGATGAGATAATTGACGCATAAAGTGAATTGGGTGATTGAGAGGATAATTTTGATGAGATAATTGAGAGGATAAAGTGGATGAGATAATTGAGGTATAAAGTGGGATGGGTAATTGAGAGGATCATTTAGATGATATAATTGATAGGGTAAATTGGATGAGATAATTAAGGTATAAAGTGAATTAGGTAATTGAGAGGATAATTTGAATGAGATAATTGAGAGGATGAGGTGGATGAGATAATTGAGGTAAAAAGTGTAATGGGTAATTGAGAGGATAGTGTTGATGAGATAATCGAGAGGATTAAGTGGATTTGATAATTTAGGGAGGAAGGGGATGGCATAATTGACAATATGGATGAGTTAATTGAGAGGATAATTTTAATGAGATAACTGAGAGGATTATTTGGATGAGATATTTGAGAGGATAAATTTGATGAGATTATTGAGGTATAAAGTGGGTTGGGTGATTGAGAGGATAATTTGGACGGGGTAATTGAGATGATAATTTGAATGAGATAACTGAGAGGATAAAGTGGATGAGATAATTGAGAGGATAAATTGGATGAGATAATTGACGCATAAAGTGAATTGGGTAATTGAGAGGATAATTTTGATGAGATAGTTGAGAGGATAAAGTGGATGAGATATTGAGAGGATAATTTGGATGAGATAATTGACGCATAAAGTGAATTGGGTAATTGAGAGGATAATTTTGATGAGATAATCGAGAGGATTAAGTGGATGAGATAATTGAGGTAGGAAGGTGATGGAATAATTGAGAGGAAAATTTGGATGGGGTAATTGAGAGGATAATTTGAATGAGATAATTGAGAGGATGAAGTGGATGAGATAATTTAGGTAAAAAGTGGAATGGGTAATTGAGAAGATAGTGTTGATGAGATAATCGAGAGGATTAAGTGGATAAGATAATTGAGGGAGGATGGGGATGGCATAATTGAGAGGAAAATTTTGATGGGGTAACTTAGAGGATAATTTGAATGAGATAACTGAGAGGATCATTTAGATGAGATAATTGAGTGGATAATTTTGATGGGGTATTTGAGGTATAATGCTGATTGAGTAAAAGATACGATCATTTGGATGAGATAATTTAGAGGATAATTTGGATGAGATAATTGAGAAGATAAAATGAGTGAGATAATGAAGGTATAAAGTTCATTGGGTAATTGAGAGGATAAATTAAATGAGATAACTGAGAGGACTATTTGGATGAGATAATTGAGAGGATAAAGTGGATGATATAATTGAGGTATAAAGTGGGATGGGTAATTGAGAGGATCATTTAGATGCGATAATTGATAGGGTAAATTGGATGAGATAATTGAGGTATAAAGTGAATTAGGTAATTGAGAGGATAATTTGGATGGGGTAATTGAGAGGATAATTTGAATGAGATAACTGAGAGGATTATTTGGATGAGATAATTGAGAGGATAAATTGGATGAGATAATTGACGCATAATGTGAATTGGGCAATTGAGAGGATAATTTTGATGAGATAATTGAGAGGATCAAGTGGATTAGATAATTGAGGTATAAAGCTGATTGGGTAATTGAGAGGATCATTTAGATGAGATAATTGATAGGGTAAATTGGATGAGATAATTGAGGTATAAAGTGAATTGGGTAATTAAGAGGATAATTTTGATGAGATAATTGAGAGGATAAATTGGATGAGATAATTGAGGTATAAAGTGGATTGGGTGATTGAGAGGATAATTTGGTTGGGGTAATTGAAAGGATAATTTGAATGAGATAACTGAGAGGATAAAGTGGATGAGATAATTGAGGTATAAAGTGGGATGGGTAATTGAGAGGATCATTTAGATAAGATAATTGATAGGGTAAATTGGATGAGATAATTGAGGTATAAAGTGAATTGGGTAATTAAGAGGATAATTTTGATGAGAGAATTGAGAGGATAAAGTTGATGAGATAATTGAGGTATAAAGTGGGATGGGTAATTGAGAGGATCATTTAGATGAGATAATTGATAGGGTAAATTGGATGAGATAATTGAGGTATAAAGTGAATTGGGTAATTAAGAGGATAATTTTGATGAGAGAATTGAGAGGTTAAATTGGATGAGATAATTGAGGTATAAAGTGGGATGAGTAATTGAGAGGATCATCTGGATGAGATAATTGAGAGGATAATTTGAGTGAGATAACTGAGAGGATCATTTGGATGAGATAATTGAGGTATAAAGTGGGATGGGTAATTGAGAGGATCATTTAGATGCGATAATTGATAGGGTAAAATGGATGAGATAATTGAGGTATAAAGTGAATTAGGTAATTGAGAGGATAATTTGGATGGGGTAATTGAGAGGATAGTTTTAATGAGATAACTGAGAGGATTATTTGGATGAGATAATTGAGAGGATAAATTGGATGAGATAATTGACGCATAAATTGAATTTGGCAATTGAGAGGATAATTTTGATGAGATAATTGAGAGGATTAAGTGGATGAAATAATTGAGGTACAAAGCTGATTGGGTAATTGAGAGGATCATTTAGATGAGATAATTGATAGGGTAAATTGGATGAGATAATTGAGGTATAAAGTGAATTGGGTAATTAAGAGGATAATTTTGATGAGATAATTGAGAGGATAAATTGGATGAGATGATTGAGGTATAAAGCTAATTGGGTAATTGAGAGGATCATCTGGATGAGATAATTGAGAGGATAAATTGGATGAGATAATTGAGGTATAAAGTGGGATGGGTAATTGAGAGGATCATTTAGATGAGATAATTGATAGGGTAAATTGGATGAGATAATTGAGGTATAAAGTGAATTAGGTAATTGAGAGGATAATTTGGTTGGGGTAATTGAGAGGATAATTTTAATGAGATAACTGAGAGGATTATTTGGATGAGATAATTGAGAGGATAAAGTGAATTGGGTAATTAAGAGGATAATTTTGATGAGAGAATTGAGAGGATAAATTGGATGAGATAATTGAGGGAGGAAGGGGATGGCATAATTGACAATTTGGATGAGAAAATTGAGAGTATAATTTGGATGAGATAATTGAGAGGATAAATTGGATGAGATAATTGAGGTATAAAGCTGATCGGGAAATTGAGAGGATCATTTTGATGAGATAATATAGAGGATAAAGTGGATGAGATAATTGAGGTATAAGTGGATTGGGTAATTGAGAGGATAGTTTGGAGGAGATAATTGAGAGGATTAGGTGGATGAGATAATTGAGAGAGGAAGGGATTGGCATAATTGACAATATGGATGAGGTAATTGAGAGGATAATTTTAATGAGATAACTGAGAGGATTATTTGGGTGCGATATTTAAGAGGATAAATTGGATGAGATAATTGACGCATAAAGTGAATTGGGTGATTGAGAGGATAATTTTGATGAGATAATTGAGAGGATAAAGTGGATGAGATAATTGAGGTATAAAGTGGGATGGGTAATTGAGAGGATCATTTAGATGATATAATTGATAGGGTAAATTGGATGAGATAATTAAGGTATAAAGTGAATTAGGTAATTGAGAGGATAATTTTGATGATATAATTGAGAGGATAAATTGGTTGAGATAATTGAGTTATAAAGCTGAATGGGTAATTGAGAGGATCGTTTTGATGAGATAATTGATAGGGTAAATTGGATGAGATAATTGAGGTATAAAGTGAATTGGGTAATTGAGAGGATAAATAGGATGGGGTAATTAAGAGGATAATTTGGATCGGGCAATTGAGAGGATTAACTAGATGAGATAATTGAGGTATAAAGTGGTATGGGGAATTGAGAGTATCACTTGTATGAGATAATTGAGAGGATCATTTGGATGAGATAATTGAGGTATAAGTGGATTGGGTAAATGAGAGGATAATTTGGATGAGATAATCGAGAGGATTAAGTTGATGAGATAATTGAGGTAGAAAAGTGATGGAATAATTGAGAGGAAAATATGGATGGGGTAATTGAGAGGATAATTTGAATGAGATAACTGAGAGGATCATTTGGATGAGATAATTGAGAGGATAAATTGGATGAGATAATTGAGGTATAAAGCTGATTGGGTAATTGAGAGGATAATTTTAATGAGATAACTGAGAGGATTATTTGGATGAGATAATTGAGAGGATAAATTGGATGAGATAATTGACGCATAAAGTGAATTGGGCAATTGAGAGGATAATGTTGATGAGATAATTGAGAGGATTAATGAGATGAGATAATTGAGAGGATAAATTGGATGTGATAATCGAGAGGATTAAGTGGATGAGATAATTGAGGCAGGAAGGTGATGGAATAATTGAGAGGAGAATTTGGATGGGGTAATTGAGAGGATAATTTGAATGAGATAATTGAGAGGATGAGGTGGATGAGATAATTGAGGTAAAAAGTGTAATGGGTAATTGAGAGGATAGTGTTGATGAGATAATCGAGAGGATTAAGTGGATAAGATAATTTAGGGAGGAAGGGGATGGCGTAATTGACAATATGGATGAGTTAATTGAGAGGATAATTTTAAAGAGATAACTGAGAGGATTATTTGGATGAGATATTTGAGAGGATAAATTTGATGAGATTATTGAGGTATAAAGTGGGTTGGGTGATTGAGAGGATAATTTGGACGGGGTAATTGAGATGATAATTTGAATGAGATAACTGAGAGGATAAAGTGGATGAGATAATTGAGAGGATAAATTGGATGAGATAATTGACGCATAAAGTGAATTGGGTAATTGAGAGGATAATTTTGATGAGATAGTTGAGAGGATAAAGTGGATGAGATATTGAGAGGATAATTTGGATGAGATAATTGACGCATAAAGTGAATTGGGTGATTGAGAGGATAATTTTGATGAGATAATCGAGAGGATTAAGTGGATGAGATAATTGAGGTAGGAAGGTGATGGGATAATTGAGAGGAAAATTTGGATGGGGTAATTGAGAGGATAATTTGAATGAGATAATTGAGAGGATGAAGTGGATGAGATAATTTAGGTAAAAAGTGGAATGGGTAATTGAGAAGATAGTGTTGATGAGATAATCGAGAGGATTAAGTGGATAAGATAATTGAGGGAGGAAGGGGATGGCATAATTGAGAGGAAAATTTTGATGGGGTAACTTAGAGGATAATTTGAATGAGATAACTTAGAGGATCATTTAGATGAGATAATTGAGTGGATAATTTTGATGGGGTATTTGAGGTATAATGCTGATTGAGTAAAAGATACGATCATTTGGATGAGATAATTTAGAGGATAATTTGGATGAGATAATTGAGAAGATAAAATGAGTGAGATAATGAAGGTATAAAGTTCATTGGGTAATTGAGAGGATAAATTTAATGAGATAACTGAGAGGACTATTTGGATGAGATAATTGAGAGGATAAAGTGGATGATATAATTGAGGTATAAAGTGGGATGGGTAATTGAGAGGATCATTTAGATGCGATAATTGATAGGGTAAATTGGAAGAGATAATTGAGGTATAAAGTGAATTAGGTAATTGAGAGGATAATTTGGATGGGGTAATTGAGAGGATAATTTGAATGAGATAACTGAGAGGATTATTTGGATGAGATAATTGAGAGGATAAATTGGATGAGATAATTGACGCATAATGTGAATTGGGCAATTGAGAGGATAATTTTGATGAGATAATTGAGAGGATTAAGTGGATTAGATAATTGAGGTATAAAGCTGATTGGGTAATTGAGAGGATCATTTAGATGAGATAATTGAGAGGATAAATTGGATGAGATAATTGAGGTATAAAGCTGATTGGGTAATTGAGAGGATCATCTGGATGAGATAATTGAGAGGATAAATTGGATGAGATAATTGAGGTATAAAGTGGATTGGGTGATTGAGAGGATAATTTGGTTGGGGTAATTGAAACGATAATTTGAATGAGATAACTGAGAGGATAAAGTGGATGAGATAATTGAGGTATAAAGTGGGATGGGTAATTGAGAGGATCATTTAGATAAGATAATTGATAGGGTAAATTGGATGAGATAATTGAGGTATAAAGTGAATTGGGTAATTAAGAGGATAATTTTGATGAGAGAATTGAGAGGATAAAGTTGATGAGATAATTGAGGTATAAAGTGGGATGGGTAATTGAGAGGATCATTTAGATGAGATAATTGATAGGGTAAATTGGATGAGATAATTGAGGTATAAAGTGAATTGGGTAATTAAGAGGATAATTTTGATGAGAGAATTGAGAGGATAAATTGGATGAGATAATTGAGGTATAAAGTGGGATGAGTAATTGAGAGGATCATCTGGATGAGATAATTGAGAGGATAATTTGAGTGAGATAACTGAGAGGATCATTTGGATGAGATAATTGAGGTATAAAGTGGGATGGGTAATTGAGAGGATCATTTAGATGCGATAATTGATAGGGTAAAATGGATGAGATAATTGAGGTATAAAGTGAATTAGGTAATTGAGAGGATAATTTGGATGGGGTAATTGAGAGGATAGTTTTAATGAGATAACTGAGAGGATTATTTGGATGAGATAATTGAGAGGATAAATTGGATGAGATAATTGACGCATAAATTGAATTTGGCAATTGAGAGGATAATTTTGATGAGATAATTGAGAGGATTAAGTGGATGAAATAATTGAGGTACAAAGCTGATTGGGTAATTGAGAGGATCATTTAGATGAGATAATTGATAGGGTAAATTGGATGAGATAATTGAGGTATAAAGTGAATTGGGTAATTAAGAGGATAATTTTGATGAGATAATTGAGAGGATAAATTGGATGAGATAATTGAGGTATAAAGCTAATTGGGTAATTGAGAGGATCATCTGGATGAGATAATTGAGAGGATAAATTGGATGAGATAATTGAGGTATAAAGTGGGATGGGTAATTGAGAGGATCATTTAGATGAGATAATTGATAGGGTAAATTGGATGAGATAATTGAGGTATAAAGTGAATTAGGTAATTGAGAGGATAATTTGGATGGGGAAATTGAGAGGATAATTTTAATGAGATAACTGAGAGGATTATTTGGATGAGATAATTGAGAGGATAAAGTGAATTGGGTAATTAAGAGGATAATTTTGATGAGAGAATTGAGAGGATAAATTGAATGAGATAATTGAGGTATAAAGTGGGATGAGTAATTGAGAGGATCATCTGGATGAGATAATTGAGAGGATAATTTGAGTGAGATAACTGAGAGGATCATTTGGATGAGATAATTGAGGTATAAAGTGGGATGGGTAATTGAGAGGATCATTTAGATGCGATAATTGATAGGGTAAATTGGATGAGATAATTGAGGTATAAATTGAATTAGGTAATTGAGAGGATAATTTGGATGGGGTTATTGAGTGGATAGTTTTAATGAGATAACTGAGAGGATTTTTTGGATGAGATAATTGAGAGGATAAATTGGATGAGATAATTGACGCATAAATTGAATTTGGCAATTGAGAGGATAATTTTGATGAGAAAATTGAGAGGATTAAGTGGATGAAATAATTGAGGTATAAAGCTGATTGGGTAATTGAGAGGATCATTTAGATGAGATAATTGATAGGGTAAATTGGATGAGATAATTGAGGTATAAAGTGAATTGGGTAATTAAGAGGATAATTTTGATGAGATAATTGAGAGGATAAATTGGATGAGATAATTGAGGTATAAAGTGAATTAGGTAATTGAGAGGATAATTTGGATGGGGTAATTGAGAGGATAATTTTAATGAGATAACTGAGAGGATTATTTGGATGAGATAATTGAGAGGATACAGTGAATGAGATAATTGAGGTATAAAGTGGGATGGGTAATTGAGAGGATCATTTAGATGAGATAATTGATAGGGTAAATTGGATGAGATAATTGAGGTATAAAGTGAATTAGGTAATTGAGAGGATAATTTGGATGGGGTAATTGAGAGGATAATTTTAATGAGATAACTGAGAGGATCATTTAGATGAGACAATTGAGTGGATAATTTTGATGGGGTATTTGAGGTATAATGCTGATTGAGTAATTGATACGATCATTTGGGTGAGATAATTTAGAGGATAATTTGGATGAGATAATTGAGAAGATAAAATGAGTGAGATAATGAAGGTATAAAGTTCATTGGGTAATTGAGAGGATAAATTTAATGAGATAACTGAGAGGACTATTTGGATGAGATAATTGAGAGGATAAAGTGGATGATATAATTGAGGTATAAAGTGGGATGGGTAATTGAGAGGATCATTTAGATGCGATAATTGATAGGGTAAATTGGATGAGATAATTGAGGTATAAAGTGAATTAGGTAATTGAGAGGATAATTTTGATGAGATAATTGAGAGGATAAATTGGATGAGATAATTGAGGTATAAAGCTGATTGGGTAATTGAGAGGATCATCTGGATGAGATAATTGAGAGGATAAATTGGATGAGATAATTGAGGTATAAAGTGGATTGGGTGATTGAGAGGATAATTTGGTTGGGTTAATTGAAAGGATAATTTGAATGAGATAACTGAGAGGATAAAGTGGATGAGATAATTGAGGTATAAAGTGGGATGGGTAATTGAGAGGATCATTTAGATAAGATAATTGATAGGGTAAATTGGATGAGATAATTGAGGTATAAAGTGAATTGGGTAATTAAGAGGATAATTTTGATGAGAGAATTGAGAGGATAAAGTTGATGAGATAATTGAGGTATAAAGTGGGATGGGTAATTGAGAGGATCATTTAGATGAGATAATTGATAGGGTAAATTGGATGAGATAATTGAGGTATAAAGTGAATTGGGTAATTAAGAGGATAATTTTGATGAGAGAATTGAGAGGATAAATTGGATGAGATAATTGAGGTATAAAGTGGGATGAGTAATTGAGAGGATCATCTGGATGAGATAATTGAGAGGATAATTTGAGTGAGATAACTGAGAGGATCATTTGGATGAGATAATTGAGGTATAAAGTGGGATGGGTAATTGAGAGGATCATTTAGATGCGATAATTGATAGGGTAAAATGGATGAGATAATTGAGGTACAACGTGAATTAGGTAATTTAAAGGATAATTTGGATGGGGTAATTGAGAGGATAGTTTTAATGAGATAACTGAGAGGATTATTTGGATGAGATAATTGAGAGGATAAATTGGATGAGATAATTGACGCATAAATTGAATTTGGCAATTGAGAGGATAATTTTGATGAGATAATTGAGAGGATTAAGTGGATGAAATAATTGAGGTATAAAGCTGATTGGGTAATTGAGAGGATCATTTAGATGAGATAATTGATAGGGTAAATTGGATGAAATAATTGAGGTATAAAGTGAATTGGGTAATTGAGAGGATAAAGTGGATTAGATAATTGAGGTATAAAGTGCATGAGATAATTGAGGTATAATGTGGTTTGGGTAATTGAAAGGATAATTTGGATAGATAATCGAGAGGATTAAGTGGATGAGATAATTGAGGGAGGAAGGGGATGGCATAATTGACAATTTGGATGAGAAAATTGAGAGTATAATTTGGATGAGATAATTGAGAGGATAAATTGGATGAGATAATTGAGGTATAAATCTGATCGGGTAATTGAGAGGATCATTTGGATGAGATAATATAGAGGATAAAGTGGATGAGATAATTGAGGTATAAGTGGATTGGGTAATTGAGAGGATAGTTTGGAGGAGATAATTGAGAGGATTAAGTGGATGAGATAATTGAGAGAGGAAGGGGATGGCATAATTGACAATATGGATGAGGTAATTGAGAGGATAATTTTAATGAGATAACTGAGAGGATTATTTGGGTGCGATATTTAAGAGGATAAATTGGATGAGATAATTGACGCATAAAGTGAATTGGGTGATTGAGAGGATAATTTTGATGAGATAATTGAGAGGATAAAGTGGATGAGATAATTGAGGTATAAAGTGGGATGGGTAATTGAGAGGATCATTTAGATGATATAATTGATAGGGTAAATTGGATGAGATAATTAAGGTATAAAGTGAATTAGGTAATTGAGAGGATAATTTTGATGATATAATTGAGAGGATAAATTGGTTGAGATAATTGAGTTATAAAGCTGAATGGGTAATTGAGAGGATCGTTTTGATGAGATAATTGATAGGGTAAATTGGATGAGATAATTGAGGTATAAAGTGAATTGGGTAATTGAGAGGATAAATAGGATGGGGTAATTAAGAGGATAATTTGGATCGGGCAATTGAGAGGATTAACTAGATGAGATAATTGAGGTATAAAGTGGTATGGGGAATTGAGAGTATCACTTGTATGAGAAAATTGAGAGGATCATTTGGATGAGATAATTGAGGTATAAGTGGATTGGGTAAATGAGAGGATAATTTGGATGAGATAATCGAGAGGATTAAGTTGATGAGATAATTGAGGTAGAAAGGTGATGGAATAATTGAGAGGAAAATATGGATGGGGTAATTGAGAGGATAATTTGAATGAGATAACTGAGAGTATCATTTGGATGAGATAATTGAGAGGATAAATTGGATGAGATAATTGAGGTATAAAGCTGATTGGGTAATTGAGAGGATAATTTAAATGAGATAACTGAGAGGATTATTTGGATGAGATAATTGAGAGGATAAATTGGATGAGATAATTGACGCATAAAGTGAATTGGGCAATTGAGAGGATAATGTTGATGAGATAATTGAGAGGATTAATGAGATGAGATAATTGAGAGGATAAATTGGATGTGATAATCGAGAGGATTAAGTGGATGAGATAATTGAGGCAGGAAGGTGATGGAATAATTGAGAGGAGAATTTGGATGGGGTAATTGAGAGGATAATTTGAATGAGATAATTGAGAGGATGAGGTGGATGAGATAATTGAGGTAAAAAGTGTAATGGGTAATTGAGAGGATAGTGTTGATGAGATAATCGAGAGGATTAAGTGGATTTGATAATTTAGGGAGGAAGGGGATGGCATAATTGACAATATGGATGAGTTAATTGAGAGGATAATTTTAATGAGATAACTGAAAGGATTATTTGGATGAGATATTTGAGAGGATAAATTTGATGAGATTATTGAGGTATAAAGTGGGTTGGGTGATTGAGAGGATAATTTGGACGGGGTAATTGAGATGATAATTTGAATGAGATAACTGAGAGGATAAAGTGGATGAGATAATTGAGAGGATAAATTGGATGAGATAATTGACGCATAAAGTGAATTGGGTAATTGAGAGGATAATTTTGATGAGATAGTTGAGAGGATAAAGTGGATGAGATATTGAGAGGATAATTTGGATGAGATAATTGACGCATAAAGTGAATTGGGTAATTGAGAGGATAATTTTGATGAGATAATCGAGAGGATTAAGTGGATGAGATAATTGAGGTAGGAAGGTGATGGAATAATTGAGAGGAAAATTTGGATGGGGTAATTGAGAGGATAATTTGAATGAGATAATTGAGAGGATGAAGTGGATGAGATAATTTAGGTAAAAAGTGGAATGGGTAATTGAGAAGATAGTGTTGATGAGATAATCGAGAGGATTAAGTGGATAAGATAATTGAGGGAGGATGGGGATGGCATAATTGAGAGGAAAATTGTGATGGGGTAACTTAGAGGATAATTTGAATGAGATAACTGAGAGGATCATTTAGATGAGATAATTGAGTGGATAATTTTGATGGGGTATTTGAGGTATAATGCTGATTGAGTAAAAGATACGATCATTTGGATGAGATAATTTAGAGGATAATTTGGATGAGATAATTGAGAAGATAAAATGAGTGAGATAATGAAGGTATAAAGTTCATTGGGTAATTGAGAGGATAAATTAAATGAGATAACTGAGAGGACTATTTGGATGAGATAATTGAGAGGATAAAGTGGATGATATAATTGAGGTATAAAGTGGGATGGGTAATTGAGAGGATCATTCAGATGCGATAATTGATAGGGTAAATTGGATGAGATAATTGAGGTATAAAGTGAATTAGGTAATTGAGAGGATAATTTGGATGGGGTAATTGAGAGGATAATTTGAATGAGATAACTGAGAGGATTATTTGGATGAGATAATTGAGAGGATAAATTGGATGAGATAATTGACGCATAATGTGAATTGGGCAATTGAGAGGATAATTTTGATGAGATAATTGAGAGGATTAAGTGGATTAGATAATTGAGGTATAAAGCTGATTGGGTTATTGAGAGGATCATTTAGATGAGATAATTGATAGGGTAAATTGGATGAGATAATTGAGGTATAAAGTGAATTGGGTAATTAAGAGGATAATTTTGATGAGATAATTGAGAGGATAAATTGGATGAGATAATTGAGGTATAAAGTGGATTGGGTGATTGAGAGGATAATTTGGTAGGGGTAATTGAAAGGATAATTTGAATGAGATAACTGAGAGGATAAAGTGGATGAGATAATTGAGGTATAAAGTGGGATGGGTAATTGAGAGGATCATTTAGATAAGATAATTGATAGGGTAAATTGGATGAGATAATTGAGGTATAAAGTGAATTGGGTAATTAAGAGGATAATTTTGATGAGAGAATTGAGAGGATAAAGTTGATGAGATAATTGAGGTATAAAGTGGGATGGGTAATTGAGAGGATCATTTAGATGAGATAATTGATAGGGTAAATTGGATGAGATAATTGAGGTATAAAGTGAATTGGGTAATTAAGAGGATAATTTTGATGAGAGAATTGAGAGGATAAATTGGATGAGATAATTGAGGTATAAAGTGGGATGAGTAATTGAGAGGATCATCTGGATGAGATAATTGAGAGGATAATTTGAGTGAGATAACTGAGAGGATCATTTGGATGAGATAATTGAGGTATAAAGTGGGATGGGTAATTGAGAGGATCATTTAGATGCGATAATTGATAGGGTAAAATGGATGAGATAATTGAGGTATAAAGTGAATTAGGTAATTGAGAGGATAATTTGGATGGGGTAATTGAGAGGATAGTTTTAATGAGATAACTGAGAGGATTATTTGGATGAGATAATTGAGAGGATAAATTGGATGAGATAATTGACGCATAAATTGAATTTGGCAATTGAGAGGATAATTTTGATGAGATAATTGAGAGGATTAAGTGGATGAAATAATTGAGGTACAAAGCTGATTGGGTAATTGAGAGGATCATTTAGATGAGATAATTGATAGGGTAAATTGGATGAGATAATTGAGGTATAAAGTGAATTGGGTAATTAAGAGGATAATTTTGATGAGATAATTGAGAGGATAAATTGGATGAGATAATTGAGGTATAAAGCTAATTGGGTAATTGAGAGGATCATCTGGATGAGATAATTGAGAGGATAAATTGGATGAGATAATTGAGGTATAAAGTGGGATGGGTAATTGAGAGGATCATTTAGATGAGATAATTGATAGGGTAAATTGGATGAGATAATTGAGGTATAAAGTGAATTAGGTAATTGAGAGGATAATTTGGATGGGGTAATTGAGAGGATAATTTTAATGAGATAACTGAGAGGATTATTTGGATGAGATAATTGAGAGGATAAAGTGAATTGGGTAATTAAGAGGATAATTTTGATGAGAGAATTGAGAGGATAAATTGGATGAGATAATTGAGGGAGGAAGGGGATGGCATAATTGACAATTTGGATGAGAAAATTGAGAGTATAATTTGGATGAGATAATTGAGAGGATAAATTGGATGAGATAATTGAGGTATAAAGCTGATCGGGTAATTGAGAGGATCATTTTGATGAGATAATATAGAGGATAAAGTGGATGAGATAATTGAGGTATAAGTGGATTGGGTAATTGAGAGGATAGTTTGGAGGAGATAATTGAGAGGATTAAGTGGATGAGATAATTGAGAGAGGAAGGGGATGGCATAATTGACAATATGGATGAGGTAATTGAGAGGATAATTTTAATGAGATAACTGAGAGGATAATTTGGGTGCGATATTTAAGAGGATAAATTGGATGAGATAATTGACGCATAAAGTGAATTGGGTGATTGAGAGGATAATTTTGATGAGATAATTGAGAGGATAAAGTGGATGAGATAATTGAGGTATAAAGTGGGATGGGTAATTGAGAGGATCATTTAGATGATATAATTGATAGGGTAAATTGGATGAGATAATTAAGGTATAAAGTGAATTAGGTAATTGAGAGGATAATTTTGATGATATAATTGAGAGGATAAATTGGTTGAGATAATTGAGTTATAAAGCTGAATGGGTAATTGAGAGGATCGTTTTGATGAGATAATTGATAGGGTAAATTGGATGAGATAATTGAGGTATAAAGTGAATTGGGTAATTGAGAGGATAAATAGGATGGGGTAATTAAGAGGATAATTTGGATCGGGCAATTGAGAGGATTAACTAGATGAGATAATTGAGGTATAAAGTGGTATGGGGAATTGAGAGTATCACTTGTATGAGATAATTGAGAGGATCATTTGGATGAGATAATTGAGGTATAAGTGGATTGGGTAAATGAGAGGATAATTTGGATGAGATAATCGAGAGGATTAAGTTGATGAGATAATTGAGGTAGAAAGGTGATGGAATAATTGAGAGGAAAATATGGATGGGGTAATTGAGAGGATAATTTGAATGAGATAACTGAGAGGATCATTTGGATGAGATAATTGAGAGGATAAATTGGATGAGATAATTGAGGTATAAAGCTGATTGGGTAATTGAGAGGATAATTTTAATGAGATAACTGAGAGGATTATTTGGATGAGATAATTGAGAGGATAAATTGGATGAGATAATTGACGCATAAAGTGAATTGGGCAATTGAGAGGATAATGTTGATGAGATAATTGAGAGGATTAATGAGATGAGATAATTGAGAGGATAAATTGGATGTGATAATCGAGAGGATTAAGTGGATGAGATCATTGAGGCAGGAAGGTGATGGAATAATTGAGAGGAGAATTTGGATGGGGTAATTGAGAGGATAATTTGAATGAGATAATTGAGAGGATGAGGTGGATGAGATAATTGAGGTAAAAAGTGTAATGGGTAATTGAGAGGATAGTGTTGATGAGATAATCGAGAGGATTAAGTGGATAAGATAATTTAGGGAGGAAGGGGATGGCATAATTGACAATATGGATGAGTTAATTGAGAGGATAATTTTAATGAGATAACTGAGAGGATTATTTGGATGAGATATTTGAGAGGATTAATTTGATGAGATTATTGAGGTATAAAGTGGGTTGGGTGATTGAGAGGATAATTTGGACGGGGTAATTGAGATGATAATTTGAATGAGATAACTGAGAGGATAAAGTGGATGAGATAATTGAGAGGATAAATTGGATGAGATAATTGACGCATAAAGTGAATTGGGTAATTGAGAGGATAATTTTGATGAGATAGTTGAGAGGATAAAGTGGATGAGATATTGAGAGGATAATTTGGATGAGATAATTGACGCATAAAGTGAATTGGGTGATTGAGAGGATAATTTTGATGAGATAATCGAGAGGATTAAGTGGATGAGATAATTGAGGTAGGAAGGTGATGGAATAATTGAGAGGAAAATTTGGATGGGGTAATTGAGAGGATAATTTGAATGAGATAATTGAGAGGATGAAGTGGATGAGATAATTTAGGTAAAAAGTGGAATGGGTAATTTAGAAGATAGTGTTGATAAGATAATCGAGAGGATTAAGTGGATAAGATAATTGAGGGAGGAAGGGGATGGCATAATTGAGAGGAATATTTTGATGGGGTAACTTAGAGGATAATTTGAATGAGATAACTGAGAGGATCATTTAGATGAGATAATTGAGTGGATAATTTTGATGGGGTATTTGAGGTATAATGCTGATTGAGTAAAAGATACGATCATTTGGATGAGATAATTTAGAGGATAATTTGGATGAGATAATTGAGAAGATAAAATGAGTGAGATAATGAAGGTATAAAGTTCATTGGGTAATTGAGAGGATAAATTTAATGAGATAACTGAGAGGACTATTTGGATGAGATAATTGAGAGGATAAAGTGGATGATATAATTGAGGTATAAAGTGGGATGGGTAATTGAGAGGATCATTTAGATGCGATAATTGATAGGGTAAATTGGAAGAGATAATTGAGGTATAAAGTGAATTAGGTAATTGAGAGGATAATTTGGATGGGGTAATTGAGAGGATAATTTGAATGAGATAACTGAGAGGATTATTTGGATGAGATAATTGAGAGGATAAATTGGATGAGATAATTGACGCATAATGTGAATTGGGCAATTGAGAGGATAATTTTGATGAGATAATTGAGAGGATTAAGTGGATTAGATAATTGAGGTATAAAGCTGATTGGGTAATTGAGAGGATCATTTAGATGAGATAATTGATAGGGTAAATTGGATGAGATAATTGAGGTATAAAGTGAATTGGGTAATTAAGAGGATAATTTTGATGAGATAATTGAGAGGATAAATTGGATGAGATAATTGAGGTATAAAGTGGATTGGGTGATTGAGAGGATAATTTGGTTGGGGTAATTGAAAGGATAATTTGAATGAGATAACTGAGAGGATAAAGTGGATGAGATAATTGAGGTATAAAGTGGGATGGGTAATTGAGAGGATCATTTAGATAAGATAATTGATAGGGTAAATTGGATGAGATAATTGAGGTATAAAGTGAATTGGGTAATTAAGAGGATAATTTTGATGAGAGAATTGAGAGGATAAAGTTGATGAGATAATTGAGGTATAAAGTGGGATGGGTAATTGAGAGGATCATTTAGATGAGATAATTGATAGGGTAAATTGGATGAGATAATTGAGGTATAAAGTGAATTGGGTAATTAAGAGGATAATTTTGATGAGAGAATTGAGAGGATAAATTGGATGAGATAATTGAGGTATAAAGTGGGATGAGTAATTGAGAGGATCATCTGGATGAGATAATTGAGAGGATAATTTGAGTGAGATAACTGAGAGGATCATTTGGATGAGATAATTGAGGTATAAAGTGGGATGGGTAATTGAGAGGATCATTTAGATGCGATAATTGATAGGGTAAAATGGATGAGATAATTGAGGTATAAAGTGAATTAGGCAATTGAGAGGATAATTTGGATGGGGTAATTGAGAGGATAGTTTTAATGAGATAACTGAGAGGATTATTTGGATGAGATAATTGAGAGGATAAATTGGATGAGATAATTGACGCATAAATTGAATTTGGCAATTGAGAGGATAATTTTGATGAGATAATTGAGAGGATTAAGTGGATGAAATAATTGAGGTACAAAGCTGATTGGGTAATTGAGAGGATCATTTAGATGAGATAATTGATAGGGTAAATTGGATGAGATAATTGAGGTATAAAGTGAATTGGGTAATTAAGAGGATAATTTTGATGAGATAATTGAGAGGATAAATTGGATGAGATAATTGAGGTATAAAGCTAATTGGGTAATTGAGAGGATCATCTGGATGAGATAATTGAGAGGATAAATTGGATGAGATAATTGAGGTATAAAGTGGGATGGGTAATTGAGAGGATCATTTAGATGAGATAATTGATAGGGTAAATTGGATGAGATAATTGAGGTATAAAGTGAATTAGGTAATTGAGAGGATAATTTGGATGGGGTAATTGAGAGGATAATTTTAATGAGATAACTGAGAGGATTATTTGGATGAGATAATTGAGAGGATAAAGTGAATTGGGTAATTAAGAGGATAATTTTGATGAGAGAATTGAGAGGATAAATTGGATGAGATAATTGAGGGAGGAAGGGGATGGCATAATTGACAATTTGGATGAGAAAATTGAGAGTATAATTTGGATGAGATAATTGAGAGGATAAATTGGATGAGATAATTGAGGTATAAAGCTGATCGGGTAATTGAGAGGATCATTTTGATGAGATAATATAGAGGATAAAGTGGATGAGATAATTGAGGTATAAGTGGATTGGGTAATTGAGAGGATAGTTTGGAGGAGATAATTGAGAGGATTAAGTGGATGAGATAATTGAGAGAGGAAGGGGATGGCATAATTGACAATATGGATGAGGTAATTGAGAGGATAATTTTAATGAGATAACTGAGAGGATAATTTGGGTGCGATATTTAAGAGGATAAATTGGATGAGATAATTGACGCATAAAGTGAATTGGGTGATTGAGAGGATAATTTTGATGAGATAATTGAGAGGATAAAGTGGATGAGATAATTGAGGTATAAAGTGGGATGGGTAATTGAGAGGATCATTTAGATGATATAATTGATAGGGTAAATTGGATGAGATAATTAAGGTATAAAGTGAATTAGGTAATTGAGAGGATAATTTTGATGATATAATTGAGAGGATAAATTGGTTGAGATAATTGAGTTATAAAGCTGAATGGGTAATTGAGAGGATCGTTTTGATGAGATAATTGATAGGGTAAATTGGATGAGATAATTGAGGTATAAAGTGAATTGGGTAATTGAGAGGATAAATAGGATGGGGTAATTAAGAGGATAATTTGGATCGGGCAATTGAGAGGATTAACTAGATGAGATAATTGAGGTATAAAGTGGTATGGGGAATTGAGAGTATCACTTGTATGAGATAATTGAGAGGATCATTTGGATGAGATAATTGAGGTATAAGTGGATTGGGTAAATGAGAGGATAATTTGGATGAGATAATCGAGAGGATTAAGTTGATGAGATAATTGAGGTAGAAAGGTGATGGAATAATTGAGAGGAAAATATGGATGGGGTAATTGAGAGGATAATTGAGGTATAAAGTGGGATGGGTAATTGAGAGGATCATTTAGATGCGATAATTGATAGGGTAAATTGGAAGAGATAATTGAGGTATAAAGTGAATTAGGTAATTGAGAGGATAATTTGGATGGGGTAATTGAGAGGATAATTTGAATGAGATAACTGAGAGGATTATTTGGATGAGATAATTGAGAGGATAAATTGGATGAGATAATTGACGCATAATGTGAATTGGGCAATTGAGAGGATAATTTTGATGAGATAATTGAGAGGATTAAGTGGATTAGATAATTGAGGTATAAAGCTGATTGGGTAATTGAGAGGATCATTTAGATGAGATAATTGATAGGGTAAATTGGATGAGATAATTGAGGTATAAAGTGAATTGGGTAATTAAGAGGATAATTTTGATGAGATAATTGAGAGGATAAATTGGATGAGATAATTGAGGTATAAAGCTGATTGGGTAATTGAGAGGATCATCTGGATGAGATAATTGAGAGGATAAATTGGATGAGATAATTGAGGTATAAAGTGGATTGGGTGATTGAGAGGATAATGTTGATGAGATAATTGAGAGGATTAATGAGATGAGATAATTGAGAGGATAAATTGGATGTGATAATCGAGAGGATTAAGTGGATGAGATCATTGAGGCAGGAAGGTGATGGAATAATTGAGAGGAGAATTTGGATGGGGTAATTGAGAGGATAATTTGAATGAGATAATTGAGAGGATGAGGTGGATGAGATAATTGAGGTAAAAAGTGTAATGGGTAATTGAGAGGATAGTGTTGATGAGATAATCGAGAGGATTAAGTGGATAAGATAATTTAGGGAGGAAGGGGATGGCATAATTGACAATATGGATGAGTTAATTGAGAGGATAATTTTAATGAGATAACTGAGAGGATTATTTGGATGAGATATTTGAGAGGATTAATTTGATGAGATTATTGAGGTATAAAGTGGGTTGGGTGATTGAGAGGATAATTTGGACGGGGTAATTGAGATGATAATTTGAATGAGATAACTGAGAGGATAAAGTGGATGAGATAATTGAGAGGATAAATTGGATGAGATAATTGACGCATAAAGTGAATTGGGTAATTGAGAGGATAATTTTGATGAGATAGTTGAGAGGATAAAGTGGATGAGATATTGAGAGGATAATTTGGATGAGATAATTGACGCATAAAGTGAATTGGGTGATTGAGAGGATAATTTTGATGAGATAATCGAGAGGATTAAGTGGATGAGATAATTGAGGTAGGAAGGTGATGGAATAATTGAGAGGAAAATTTGGATGGGGTAATTGAGAGGATAATTTGAATGAGATAATTGAGAGGATGAAGTGGATGAGATAATTTAGGTAAAAAGTGGAATGGGTAATTTAGAAGATAGTGTTGATGAGATAATCGAGAGGATTAAGTGGATAAGATAATTGAGGGAGGAAGGGGATGGCATAATTGAGAGGAATATTTTGATGGGGTAACTTAGAGGATAATTTGAATGAGATAACTGAGAGGATCATTTAGATGAGATAATTGAGTGGATAATTTTGATGGGGTATTTGAGGTATAATGCTGATTGAGTAAAAGATACGATCATTTGGATGAGATAATTTAGAGGATAATTTGGATGAGATAATTGAGAAGATAAAATGAGTGAGATAATGAAGGTATAAAGTTCATTGGGTAATTGAGAGGATAAATTTAATGAGATAACTGAGAGGACTATTTGGATGAGATAATTGAGAGGATAAAGTGGATGATATAATTGAGGTATAAAGTGGGATGGGTAATTGAGAGGATCATTTAGATGCGATAATTGATAGGGTAAATTGGAAGAGATAATTGAGGTATAAAGTGAATTAGGTAATTGAGAGGATAATTTGGATGGGGTAATTGAGAGGATAATTTGAATGAGATAACTGAGAGGATTATTTGGATGAGATAATTGAGAGGATAAATTGGATGAGATAATTGACGCATAATGTGAATTGGGCAATTGAGAGGATAATTTTGATGAGATAATTGAGAGGATTAAGTGGATTAGATAATTGAGGTATAAAGCTGATTGGGTAATTGAGAGGATCATTTAGATGAGATAATTGATAGGGTAAATTGGATGAGATAATTGAGGTATAAAGTGAATTGGGTAATTAAGAGGATAATTTTGATGAGATAATTGAGAGGATAAATTGGATGAGATAATTGAGGTATAAAGCTGATTGGGTAATTGAGAGGATCATCTGGATGAGATAATTGAGAGGATAAATTGGATGAGATAATTGAGGTATAAAGTGGATTGGGTGATTGAGAGGATAATTTGGTTGGGGTAATTGAAAGGATAATTTGAATGAGATAACTGAGAGGATAAAGTGGATGAGATAATTGAGGTATAAAGTGGGATGGGTAATTGAGAGGATCATTTAGATAAGATAATTGATAGGGTAAATTGGATGAGATAATTGAGGTATAAAGTGAATTGGGTAATTAAGAGGATAATTTTGATGAGAGAATTGAGAGGATAAAGTTGATGAGATAATTGAGGTATAAAGTGGGATGGGTAATTGAGAGGATCATTTAGATGAGATAATTGATAGGGTAAATTGGATGAGATAATTGAGGTATAAAGTGAATTGGGTAATTAAGAGGATAATTTTGATGAGAGAATTGAGAGGATAAATTGGATGAGATAATTGAGGTATAAAGTGGGATGAGTAATTGAGAGGATCATCTGGATGAGATAATTGAGAGGATAATTTGAGTGAGATAACTGAGAGGATCATTTGGATGAGATAATTGAGGTATAAAGTGGGATGGGTAATTGAGAGGATCATTTAGATGAGATAATTGATAGGGTAAATTGGATGAGATAATTGAGGTATAAAGTGAATTGGGTAATTAAGAGGATAATTTTGATGAGAGAATTGAGAGGATAAATTGGATGAGATAATTGAGGTATAAAGTGGGATGAGTAATTGAGAGGATCATCTGGATGAGATAATTGAGAGGATAATTTGAGTGAGATAACTGAGAGGATTATTTGGATGAGATAATTGAGAGGATAAATTGGATGAGATAATTGACGCATAAATTGAATTTGGCAATTGAGAGGATAATTTTGATGAGATAATTGAGAGGATTAAGTGGATGAAATAATTGAGGTATAAAGCTGATTGGGTAATTGAGAGGATCATTTAGATGATATAATTGATAGGGTAAATTGGATGAGATAATTGAGGTATAAAGTGAATTGGGTAATTAAGAGGATAATTTTGATGAGATAATTGAGAGGATAAATTGGATGAGATAATTGAGGTATAAAGCTGATTGGGTAATTGAGAGGATCATCTGGATGAGATAATTGAGAGGATAAATTGGATGAGATAATTGAGGTATAAAGTGGGATGGGAAATTGAGAGGATCATTTAGATGAGATAATTTATAGGGTAAATTGGATGAGATAATTGAGGTATAAAGTGAATTAGGTAATTGAGAGGATAATTTGGATGGGGTAATTGAGAGGATAATTTGAATGAGATAACTGAGAGGATTATTTGGATGAGATAATTGAGAGGATAAAGTGAATTGGGTAATTAAGAGGATAATTTTGATGAGAGAATTGAGAGGATGAATTGGATGAGATAATTGAGGTATAAAGTGGGATGAGTAATTGAGAGGATCATCTGGATGAGATAATTGAGAGGATAATTTGAGTGAGATAACTGAGAGGATCATTTGGATGAGATAATTGAGGTATAAAGAGGGATGGGTAATTGAGAGGATCATTTAGATGAGATAATTGATAGGGTAAATTGGATGAGATAATTGAGGTATAAAGTGAATTAGGTAATTGAGAGGATAATTTGGATGGGGTAATTGAGAGGATAATTTTAATGAGATAACTGAGAGGATTATTTGGATGAGATAATTGAGAGGATAAAGTGAATGAGATAATTGAGGTATAAAGTGGGATGGGTAATTGAGAGGACCATTTAGATGAGATAATTGATAGGGTAAATTGGATGAGATAATTGAGTTATAAAGTGAATTAGGTAATTGAGAGGATAATTTGGATGGGGTAATTGAGAGGATAATTTTAATGAGATAACTGAGAGGATCATTTAGATGAGACAATTGAGTGGATAATTTTGATGGGGTATTTGAGGTATAATGCTGATTGAGTAATTTATACGATCATTTGGATGAGATAATTTAGAGGATAATTTGGATGAGATAATTGAGAAGATAAAATGAGTGAGATAATGAAGGTATAAAGTTCATTGGGTAATTGAGAGGATAAATTTAATGAGATAACTGAGAGGACTATTTGGATGAGATAATTGAGAGGATAAAGTGGATGATATAATTGAGGTATAAAGTGGGATGGGTAATTGAGAGGATCATTTAGATGCGATAATTGATAGGGTAAATTGGATGAGATAATTGAGGTATAAAGTGAATTAGGTAATTGAGAGGATAATTTGGATGGGGTAATTGAGAGGATAATTTTAATGAGATAACTGAGAGGATTATTTGGATGAGATAATTGAGAGGATAAATTGGATGAGATAATTGACGCATAATGTGAATTGGGCAATTGAGAGGATAATTTTGATGAGATAATTGAGAGGATTAAGTGGATTAGATAATTGAGGTATAAAGTTGATTGGGTAATTGAGAGGATCATTTAGATGAGATAATTGATAGGGTAAATTGGATGAGATAATTGAGGTATAAAGTGAATTGGGTAATTAAGAGGATAATTTTGATGAGATAATTGAGAGGATAAATTGGATGAGATAATTGAGGTATAAAGCTGATTGGGTAATTGAGAGGATCATCTGGATGAGATAATTGAGAGGATAAATTGGATGAGATAATTGAGGTATAAAGTGGATTGGGTGATTGAGAAGATAATTTGGATGGGGTAATTGAAAGGATAATTTGAATGAGATAACTGAGAGGATAAAGTGAATGAGATAATTGAGGTATAAAGTGGGATGGGTAATTGAGAGGATCATTTAGATAAGATAATTGATAGGGTAAATTGGATGAGATAATTGAGGTATAAAGTGAATTGGGTAATTAAGAGGATAATTTTGATGAGAGAATTGAGAGGATAAAGTTGATGAGATAATTGAGGTATAAAGTGGGATGGGTAATTGAGAGGATCATTTAGATGAGATAATTGATAGGGTAAATTGGATGAGATAATTGAGGTATAAAGTGAATTGGGTAATTAAGAGGATAATTTTGATGAGAGAATTGAGAGGATAAATTGGATGAGATAATTGAGGTATAAAGTGGGATGAGTAATTGAGAGGATCATCTGGATGAGATAATTGAGAGGATAATTTGAGTGAGATAACTGAGAGGATCATTTGGATGAGATAATTGAGGTATAAAGTGGGATGGGTAATTGAGAGGATCATTTAGATGCGATAATTGATAGGGTAAATGGATGAGATAATTGAGGTATAAAGTGAATTAGGTAATTGAGAGGATAATTTGGATGGAGTAATTGAGAGGATAGTTTTAATGAGATAACTGAGAGGATTATTTGGATGAGATAATTGAGAGGATAAATTGGATGAGAAAATTGACGCATAAATTGAATTTGGCAATTGAGAGGATAATTTTGATGAGATAATATAGAGGATTAAGTGGATGAAATAATTGAGGTACAAAGCTGATTGGGTAATTGAGAGGATCATTTAGATGAGATAATTGATAGGGTAAATTGGATGAGATAATTGAGGTATAAAGTGAATTGGGTAATGAAGAGGATAATTTTGATGAGATAATTGAGAGGATAAATTGGATGAGATAATTGAGGTATAAAGCTAATTGGGTAATTGAGAGGATCATCTGGATGAGATAATTGAGAGGATAAATTGGATGAGATAATTGAGGTATAAAGTGGGATGGGTAATTGAGAGGATCATTTAGATGAGATAATTGATAGGGTAAATTGGATGAGATAATTGAGGTATAAAGTGAATTAGGTAATTGAGAGGATAATTTGGATGGGGTAATTGAGAGGATAATTTTAATGAGATAACTGAGAGGATTATTTGGATGAGATAATTGAGAGGATAAAGTGAATTGGGTAATTAAGAGGATAATTTTGATGAGAGAATTGAGAGGATAAATTGAATGAGATAATTGAGGTATAAAGTGGGATGAGTAATTGAGAGGATCATCTGGATGAGATAATTGAGAGGATAATTTGAGTGAGATAACTGAGAGGATCATTTGGATGAGATAATTGAGGTATAAAGTGGGATGGGTAATTGAGAGGATCATTTAGATGCGATAATTGATAGGGTAAATTGGATGAGATAATTGAGGTATAAATTGAATTAGGTAATTGAGAGGATAATTTGGATGGGGTTATTGAGAGGATAGTTTTAATGAGATAACTGAGAGGATTTTTTGGATGAGATAATTGAGAGGATAAATTGGATGAGATAATTGAGGTATAAAGCTGATTGGGTAATTGAGAGGATAATTTTAATGAGATAACTGAGAGGATTATTTGGATGAGATAATTGAGAGGATAAATTGGATGAGATAATTGACGCATAAAGTGAATTGGGCAATTGAGAGGATAATGTTGATGAGATAATTGAGAGGATTAATGAGATGAGATAATTGAGAGTATAAATTGGATGTGATAATCGAGAGGATTAAGTGGATGAGATAATTGAGGCAGGAAGGTGATGGAATAATTGAGAGGAGAATTTGGATGGGGTAATTGAGAGGATAATTTGAATGAGATAATTGAGAGGATGAGGTGGATGAGATAATTGAGGTAAAAAGTGTAATGGGTAATTGAGAGGATAGTGTTGATGAGATAATCGAGAGGATTAAGTGGATAAGATAATTTAGGGAGGAAGGGGATGGCATAATTGACAATATGGATGAGTTAATTGAGGGGATAATTTTAATGAGATAACTGAGAGGATTATTTGGATGAGATATTTGAGAGGATAAATTTGATGAGATTATTGAGGTATAAAGTGGGTTGGGTGATTGAGAGGATAATTTGGACGGGGTAATTGAGATGATAATTTGAATGAGATAACTGAGAGGATAAAGTGGATGAGATAATTGAGAGGATAAATTGGATGAGATAATTGACGCATAAAGTGAATTGGGTAATTGAGAGGATAATTTTGATGAGATAGTTGAGAGGATAAAGTGGATGAGATATTGAGAGGATAATTTGGATGAGATAATTGACGCATAAAGTGAATTGGGTGATTGAGAGGATAATTTTGATGAGATAATCGAGAGGATTAAGTGGATGAGATAATTGAGGTAGGAAGGTGATGGAATAATTGAGAGGAAAATTTGGATGGGGTAATTGAGAGGATAATTTGAATGAGATAATTGAGAGGATGAAGTGGATGAGATAATTTAGGTAAAAAGTGGAATGGGTAATTGAGAAGATAGTGTTGATGAGATAATCGAGAGGATTAAGTGGATAAGATAATTGAGGGAGGAAGGGGATGGCATAATTGAGAGGAAAATTTTGATGGGGTAACTTAGAGGATAATTTGAATGAGATAACTGAGAGGATCATTTAGATGAGATAATTGAGTGGATAATTTTGATGGGGTATTTGAGGTATAATGCTGATTGAGTAAAAGATACGATCATTTGGATGAGATAATTTAGAGGATAATTTGGATGAGATAATTGAGAAGATAAAATGAGTGAGATAATGAAGGTATAAAGTTCATTGGGTAATTGAGAGGATAAATTTAATGAGATAACTGAGAGGACTATTTGGATGAGATAATTGAGAGGATAAAGTGGATGATATAATTGAGGTATAAAGTGGGATGGGTAATTGAGAGGATCATTTAGATGCGATAATTGATAGGGTAAATTGGAAGAGATAATTGAGGTATAAAGTGAATTAGGTAATTGAGAGGATAATTTGGATGGGGTAATTGAGAGGATAATTTGAATGAGATAACTGAGAGGATTATTTGGATGAGATAATTGAGAGGATAAATTGGATGAGATAATCGACGCATAATGTGAATTGGGCAATTGAGAGGATAATTTTGATGAGATAATTGAGAGGATTAAGTGGATTAGATAATTGAGGTATAAAGCTGATTGGGTAATTGAGAGGATCATTTAGATGAGATAATTGATAGGGTAAATTGGATGAGATAATTGAGGTATAAAGTGAATTGGGTAATTAAGAGGATAATTTTGATGAGATAATTGAGAGGATAAATTGGATGAGATAATTGAGGTATAAAGCTGATTGGGTAATTGAGAGGATCATCTGGATAAGATAATTGAGAGGATAAATTGGATGAGATAATTGAGGTATAAAGTGGATTGGGTGATTGAGAGGATAATTTGGTTGGGGTAATTGAAAGGATAATTTGAATGAGATAACTGAGAGGATAAAGTGGATGAGATAATTGAGGTATAAAGTGGGATGGGTAATTGAGAGGATCATTTAGATAAGATAATTGATAGGGTAAATTGGATGAGATAATTGAGGTATAAAGTGAATTGGGTAATTAAGAGGATAATTTTGATGAGAGAATTGAGAGGATAAAGTTGATGAGATAATTGAGGTATAAAGTGGGATGGGTAATTGAGAGGATCATTTAGATGAGATAATTGATAGGGTAAATTGGATGAGATAATTGAGGTATAAAGTGAATTGGGTAATTAAGAGGATAATTTTGATGAGAGAATTGAGAGGATAAATTGGATGAGATAATTGAGGTATAAAGTGGGATGAGTAATTGAGAGGATCATCTGGATGAGATAATTGAGAGGATAATTTGAGTGAGATAACTGAGAGGATCATTTGGATGAGATAATTGAGGTATAAAGTGGGATGGGTAATTGAGAGGATCATTTAGATGCGATAATTGATAGGGTAAAATGGATGAGATAATTGAGGTATAAAGTGAATTAGGTAATTGAGAGGATAATTTGGATGGAGTAATTGAGAGGATAGTTTTAATGAGATAACTGAGAGGATTATTTGGATGAGATAATTGAGAGGATAAATTGGATGAGAAAATTGACGCATAAATTGAATTTGGCAATTGAGAGGATAATTTTGATGAGATAATATAGAGGATTAAGTGGATGAAATAATTGAGGTACAAAGCTGATTGGGTAATTGAGAGGATCATTTAGATGAGATAATTGATAGGGTAAATTGGATGAGATAATTGAGGTATAAAGTGAATTGGGTAATGAAGAGGATAATTTTGATGAGATAATTGAGAGGATAAATTGGATGAGATAATTGAGGTATAAAGCTAATTGGGTAATTGAGAGGATCATCTGGATGAGATAATTGAGAGGATAAATTGGATGAGATAATTGAGGTATAAAGTGGGATGGGTAATTGAGAGGATCATTTAGATGAAATAATTGATAGGGTAAATTGGATGAGATAATTGAGGTATAAAGTGAATTAGGTAATTGAGAGGATAATTTGGATGGGGTAATTGAGAGGATAATTTTAATGAGATAACTGAGAGGATTATTTGGATGAGATAATTGAGAGGATAAAGTGAATTGGGTAATTAAGAGGATAATTTTGATGAGAGAATTGAGAGGATAAATTGAATGAGATAATTGAGGTATAAAGTGGGATGAGTAATTGAGAGGATCATCTGGATGAGATAATTGAGAGGATAATTTGAGTGAGATAACTGAGAGGATCATTTGGATGAGATAATTGAGGTATAAAGTGGGATGGGTAATTGAGAGGATCATTTAGATGCGATAATTGATAGGGTAAATTGGATGAGATAATTGAGGTATAAATTGAATTAGGTAATTGAGAGGATAATTTGGATGGGGTTATTGAGAGGATAGTTTTAATGAGATAACTGAGAGGATTTTTTGGATGAGATAATTGAGAGGATAAATTGGATGAGATAATTGACGCATAAATTGAATTTGGCAATTGAGAGGATAATTTTGATGAGAAAATTGAGAGGATTAAGTGGATGAAATAATTGAGGTATAAAGCTGATTGGGTAATTGAGAGGATCATTTAGATGAGATAATTGATAGGGTAAATTGGATGAGATAATTGAGGTATAAAGTGAATTGGGTAATTAAGAGGATAATTTTGATGAGATATTTGAGAGGATAAATTGGATGAGATAATTGAGGTATAAAGTGAATTAGGTAATTGAGAGGATAATTTGGATGGGGTAATTGAGAGGATAATTTTAATGAGATAACTGAGAGGATTATTTGGATGAGATAATTGAGAGGATAAAGTGAATGAGATAATTGAGGTATAAAGTGGGATGGGTAATTGAGAGGATCATTTAGATGAGATAATTGATAGGGTAAATTGGATGAGATAATTGAGGTATAAAGTGAATTAGGTAATTGAGAGGATAATTTGGATGGGGTAATTGAGAGGATAATTTTAATGAGATAACTGAGAGGATCATTTAGATGAGACAATTGAGTGGATAATTTTGATGGGGTATTTGAGGTATAATGCTGATTGAGTAATTGATACGATCATTTGGGTGAGATAATTTAGAGGATAATTTGGATGAGATAATTGAGAAGATAAAATGAGTGAGATAATGAAGGTATAAAGTTCATTGGGTAATTGAGAGGATAAATTTAATGAGATAACTGAGAGGACTATTTGGATGAGATAATTGAGAGGATAAAGTGGATGATATAATTGAGGTATAAAGTGGGATGGGTAATTGAGAGGATCATTTAGATGCGATAATTGATAGGGTAAATTGGATGAGATAATTGAGGTATAAAGTGAATTAGGTAATTGAGAGGATAATTTTGATGAGATAATTGAGAGGATAAATTGGATGAGATAATTGAGGTATAAAGCTGATTGGGTAATTGAGAGGATCATCTGGATGAGATAATTGAGAGGATAAATTGGATGAGATAATTGAGGTATAAAGTGGATTGGGTGATTGAGAGGATAATTTGGTTGGGTTAATTGAAAGGATAATTTGAATGAGATAACTGAGAGGATAAAGTGGATGAGATAATTGAGGTATAAAGTGGGATGGGTAATTGAGAGGATCATTTAGATAAGATAATTGATAGGGTAAATTGGATGAGATAATTGAGGTATAAAGTGAATTGGGTAATTAAGAGGATAATTTTGATGTGAGAATTGAGAGGATAAAGTTGATGAGATAATTGAGGTATAAAGTGGGATGGGTAATTGAGAGGATCATTTAGATGAGATAATTGATAGGGTAAATTGGATGAGATAATTGAGGTATAAAGTGAATTGGGTAATTAAGAGGATAATTTTGATGAGAGAATTGAGAGGATAAATTGGATGAGATAATTGAGGTATAAAGTGGGATGAGTAATTGAGAGGATCATCTGGATGAGATAATTGAGAGGATAATTTGAGTGAGATAACTGAGAGGATCATTTGGATGAGATAATTGAGGTATAAAGTGGGATGGGTAATTGAGAGGATCATTTAGATGCGATAATTGATAGGGTAAAATGGATGAGATAATTGAGGTATAAAGTGAATTAGGTAATTGAGAGGATAATTTGGATGGGGTAATTGAGAGGATAGTTTTAATGAGATAACTGAGAGGATTATTTGGATGAGATAATTGAGAGGATAAATTGGATGAGATAATTGACGCATAAATTGAATTTGGCAATTGAGAGGATAATTTTGATGAGATAATTGAGAGGATTAAGTGGATGAAATAATTGAGGTATAAAGCTGATTGGGTAATTGAGAGGATCATTTAGATGAGATAATTGATAGGGTAAATTGGATGAGATAATTGAGGTATAAAGTGAATTGGGTAATTAAGAGGATAATTTTGATGAGATAATTGAGAGGATAAATTGGATGAGATAATTGAGGTATAAAGCTGATTGGGTAATTGAGAGGATCATCTGGATGAGATAATTGAGAGGATAAATTGGATGAGATAATTGAGGTATAAAGTGGGATGGGTAATTGAGAGGATCATTTAGATGAGATAATTGATAGGGTAAATTGGATGAGATAATTGAGGTATAAAGTGAATTAGGTAATTGAGAGGATAATTTGGATGGGGTAATTGAGAGGATAATTTTAATGAGATAACTGAGAGGATTATTTGGATGAGATAATTGAGAGGATAAAGTGAATTGGGTAATTAAGAGGATAATTTTGATGAGAGAATTGAGAGGATGAATTGGATGAGATAATTGAGGTATAAAGTGGGATGAGTAATTGAGAGGATCATCTGGATGAGATAATTGAGAGGATAATTTGAGTGAGATAACTGAGAGGATCATTTGGATGAGATAATTGAGGTATAAAGAGGGATGGGTAATTGAGAGGATCATTTAGATGCGATAATTGATAGGGTAAATTGGATGAGATAATTGAGGTATAAAGTGAATTAGGTAATTGAGAGGATAATTTGGATGGGGTTATTGAGAGGATAGTTTTAATGAGATAACTGAGAGGATTATTTGGATGAGATAATTGAGTGGATAAATTGGATGAGATAATTGACGCATAAATTGAATTTGGCAATTGAGAGGATAATTTTGATGAGATAATTGAGAGGATTAAGTGGATGAAATAATTGAGGTATAAAGCTGATTGGGTAATTGAGAGGATCATTTAGATGAGATAATTGATAGGGTAAATTGGATGAGATAATTGAGGTAAAAAGTGAATTGGGTAATTAAGAGGATAATTTTGATGAGATAATTGAGAGGATAAATTGGATGAGATAATTGAGGTATAAAGCTGATTGGGTAATTGAGAGGATCATCTGGATGAGATAATTGAGAGGATAAATTGGATGAGATAATTGAGGTATAAAGTGGATTGGGTGATTGAGAGGATAATTTGGATGGGGTAATTGAAAGGATAATTTAAATGAGATAACTGAGAGGATAAAGTGAATGAGATAATTGAGGTATAAAGTGGGATGGGTAATTGAGAGGATCATTTAGATGAGATAATTGATAGGGTAAATTGGATGAGATAATTGAGGTATAAAGTGAATTAGGTAATTGAGAGGATAATTTGGATGGGGTAATTGAGAGGATAATTTTAATGAGATAACTGAGAGGATTATTTGGATGAGATAATTGAGAGGATAAAGTGAATGAGATAATTGAGGTATAAAGTGGGATGGGTAATTGAGAGGATCATTTAGATGAGATAATTGATAGGGTAAATTGGATGAGATAATTGAGGTATAAAGTGAATTAGGTAATTGAGAGGATAATTTGGATGGGGTAATTGAGAGGATAATTTTAATGAGATAACTGAGAGGATCATTTAGATGAGACAATTGAGTGGATAATTTTGATGGGGTATTTGAGGTATAATGCTGATTGAGTAATTGATACGATCATTTGGATGAGATAATTTAGAGGATAATTTGGATGAGATAATTGAGAAGATAAAATGAGTGAGATAATGAAGGTATAAAGTTCATTGGGTAATTGAGAGGATAAATTTAATGAGATAACTGAGAGGACTATTTGGATGAGATAATTGAGAGGATAAAGTGGATGATATAATTGAGGTATAAAGTGGGATGGGTAATTGAGAGGATCATTTAGATGCGATAATTGATAGGGTAAATTGGATGAGATAATTGAGGTATAAAGTGAATTAGGTAATTGAGAGGATAATTTGGATGGGGTAATTGAGAGGATAATTTTAATGAGATAACTGAGAGGATTATTTGGATGAGATAATTGAGAGGATAAATTGGATGAGATAATTGACGCATAATGTGAATTGGGCAATTGAGAGGATAATTTTGATGAGATAATTGAGAGGATTAAGTGGATTAGATAATTGAGGTATAAAGTTGATTGGGTAATTGAGAGGATCATTTAGATGAGATAATTGATAGGGTAAATTGGATGAGATAATTGAGGTATAAAGTGAATTGGGTAATTAAGAGGATAATTTTGATGAGATAATTGAGAGGATAAATTGGATGAGATAATTGAGGTATAAAGCTGATTGGGTAATTGAGAGGATCATCTGGATGAGATAATTGAGAGGATAAATTGGATGAGATAATTGAGGTATAAAGTGGATTGGGTGATTGAGAGGATAATTTGGATGGGGTAATTGAAAGGATAATTTGAATGAGATAACTGAGAGGATAAAGTGAATGAGATAATTGAGGTATAAAGTGGGATGGGTAATTGAGAGGATCATTTAGATGAGATAATTGATAGGGTAAATTGGATGAGATAATTGAGGTATAAAGTGAATTAGGTAATTGAGAGGATAATTTGGATGGGGTAATTGAGAGGATAATTTTAATGAGATAACTGAGAGGATTATTTGGATGAGATAATTGAGAGGATAAAGTGAATGAGATAATTGAGGTATAAAGTGGGATGAGGTAATTGAGAGGATCATTTAGATGAGATAATTGATAGGGTAAATTGGATGAGATAATTGAGGTATAAAGTGAATTAGGTAATTGAGAGGATAATTTGGATGGGGTAGTTGAGAGGATAATTTTAATGAGATAACTGAGAGGATCATTAAGATAAGACAATTGAGTGGATAATTTTGATGGGGTATTTGAGGTATAATGCTGATTGAGTAATTGATACGATCATTTGGATGAGATAATTTAGAGGATAATTTGGATGAGATAATTGAGAAGATAAAATGAGTGAGATAATGAAGGTATAAAGTTCATTGGGTAATTGAGAGGATACATTTAATGAGATAACTGAGAGGACTATTTGGATGAGATAATTGAGAGGATAAAGTGGATGAGATAATTGACGCATAATGTGAATTGGGCAATTGAGAGGATAATTTTGATGGGGTAATTGAGAGGATAATTTTAATGAGATAACTGAGAGGATTATTTGGATGAGATAATTGAGAGGATAAATTGGATGAGATAATTGACGCATAATGTGAATTGGGCAATTGAGAGGATAATTTTGATGAGATAATTGAGAGGATTAAGTGGATTAGATAATTGAGGTATAAAGCTGATTGGGTAATTGAGAGGATCATTTAGATGAGATAATTGATAGGGTAAATTGGATGAGATAATTGAGGTATAAAGTGAATTGGGTAATTAAGAGGATAATTTTGATGAGATAATTGAGAGGATAAATTGGATGAGATAATTGAGGTATAAAGCTGATTGGGTAATTGAGAGGATCATCTGGATGAGATAATTGAGAGGATAAATTGGATGAGATAATTGAGGTATAAAGTGGATTGGGTGATTGAGAGGATAATTTGGTTGGGGTAATTGAAAGGATAATTTGAATGAGATAACTGAGAGGATAAAGTGGATGAGATAATTGAGGTATAAAGTGGGATGGGTAATTGAGAGGATCATTTAGATAAGATAATTGATAGGGTAAATTGGATGAGATAATTGAGGTATAAAGTGAATTAGGTAATTGAGAGGATAATTTGGATCGGGTTATTGAGAGGATAGTTTTAATGAGATAACTGAGAGGATTATTTGGATGAGATAATTGAGAGGATAAATTGGATGAGATAATTGACGCATAAATTGAATTTGGCAATTGAGAGGATAATTTTGATGATATAATTGAGAGGATTAAATGGATGAAATAATTGAGGTATAAAGCTGATTGGGTAATTGAGAGGATCATTTAGATGAGATAATTGATAGGGTAAATTGGATGAGATAATTGAGGTATAAAGTGAATTGGGTAATTAAGAGGATAATTTTGATGAGATAATTGAGAGGATAAATTGGATGAGATAATTGAGGTATAAAGCTGATTGGGTAATTGAGAGGATCATCTGGATGAGATAATTGAGAGGATAAATTGGATGAGATAATTGAGGTATAAAGTGGATTGGGTGATTGAGAGGATAATTTGGATGGGGTAATTGAAAGGATAATTTGAATGAGATAACTGAGAGGATAAAGTGAATGAGATAATTGAGGTATAAAGTGGGATGGGTAATTGAGAGGATCATTTAGATGAGATAATTGATAGGGTAAATTGGATGAGATAATTGAGGTATAAAGTGAATTAGGTAATTGAGAGGATAATTTGGATGGGGTAATTGAGAGGATAATTTTAATGAGATAACTGAGAGGATTATTTGGATGAGATAATTGAGAGGATAAAGTGAATGAGATAATTGAGGTATAAAGTGGGATGGGTAATTGAGAGGATCATTTAGATGAGATAATTGATAGGGTAAATTGGATGAGATAATTGAGGTATAAAGTGAATTAGGTAATTGAGAGGATAATTTGGATGGGGTAATTGAGAGGATAATTTTAATGAGATAACTGAGAGGATCATTTAGATGAGACAATTGAGTGGATAATTTTGATGGGGTATTTGAGGTATAATGCTGATTGAGTAATTGATACGATCATTTGGATGAGATAATTTAGAGGATAATTTGGATGAGATAATTGAGAAGATAAAATGAGTGAGATAATGAAGGTATAAAGTTCATTGGGTAATTGAGAGGATAAATTTAATGAGATAACTGAGAGGACTATTTGGATGAGATAATTGAGAGGATAAAGTGGATGATATAATTGAGGTATAAAGTGGGATGGGTAATTGAGAGGATCATTTAGATGCGATAATTGATAGGGTAAATTGGATGAGATAATTGAGGTATAAAGTGAATTAGGTAATTGAGAGGATAATTTGGATGGGGTAATTGAGAGGATAATTTTAATGAGATAACTGAGAGGATTATTTGGATGAGATAATTGAGAGGATAAATTGGATGAGATAATTGACGCATAATGTGAATTTGGCAATTGAGAGGATAATTTTGATGAGATAATTGAGAGGATTAAGTGGATTAGATAATTGAGGTATAAAGCTGATTGGGTAATTGAGAGGATCATTTAGATGAGATAATTGATAGGGTAAATTGGATGAGATAATTGAGGTATAAAGTGAATTAGGTAATTGAGAGGATAATTTGGATGGGGTAATTGAGAGGATAATTTTAATGAGATAACTGAGAGGATTATTTGGATGAGATAATTGAGAGGATAAAGTGAATGAGATAATTGAGGTATAAAGTGGGATGGGTAATTGAGAGGATCATTTAGATGAGATAATTGATAGGGTAAATTGGATGAGATAATTGAGGTATAAAGTGAATTAGGTAATTGAGAGGATAATTTGGATGGGGTAATTGAGAGGATAATTTTAATGAGATAACTGAGAGGATCATTTAGATGAGACAATTGAGTGGATAATTTTGATGGGGTATTTGAGGTATAATGCTGATTGAGTAATTGATACGATCATTTGGATGAGATAATTTAGAGGATAATTTGGATGAGATAATTGAGAAGATAAAATGAGTGAGATAATGAAGGTATAAAGTTCATTGGGTAATTGAGAGGATAAATTTAATGAGATAACTGAGAGGACTATTTGGATGAGATAATTGAGAGGATAAAGTGGATGATATAATTGAGGTATAAAGTGGGATGGGTAATTGAGAGGATCATTTAGATGCGATAATTGATAGGGTAAATTGGATGAGATAATTGAGGTATAAAGTGAATTAGGTAATTGAGAGGATAATTTGGATGGGGTAATTGAGAGGATAATTTTAATGAGATAACTGAGAGGATTATTTGGATGAGATAATTGAGAGGATAAATTGGATGAGATAATTGACGCATAATGTGAATTGGGCAATTGAGAGGATAATTTTGATGAGATAATTGAGAGGATTAAGTGGATTAGATAATTGAGGTATAAAGCTGATTGGGTAATTGAGAGGATCATTTAGATGAGATAATTGATAGGGTAAATTGGATGAGATAATTGAGGTATAAAGTGAATTGGGTAATTAAGAGGATAATTTTGATGAGATAATTGAGAGGATAAATTGGATGAGATAATTGAGGTATAAAGCTGATTGGGTAATTGAGAGGATCATCTGGATGAGATAATTGAGAGGATAAATTGGATGAGATAATTGAGGTATAAAGTGGATTGGGTGATTGAGAGGATAATTTGGATGGGGTAATTGAAAGGATAATTTGAATGAGATAACTGAGAGGATAAAGTGAATGAGATAATTGAGGTATAAAGTGGGATGGGTAATTGAGAGGATCATTTAGATGAGATAATTGATAGGGTAAATTGGATGAGATAATTGAGGTATAAAGTGAATTAGGTAATTGAGAGGATAATTTGGATGGGGTAATTGAGAGGATAATTTTAATGAGATAACTGAGAGGATTATTTGGATGAGATAATTGAGAGGATAAAGTGAATGAGATAATTGAGGTATAAAGTGGGATGGGTAATTGAGAGGATCATTTAGATGAGATAATTGATAGGGTAAATTGGATGAGATAATTGAGGTATAAAGTGAATTAGGTAATTGAGAGGATAATTTGGATGGGGTAATTGAGAGGATAATTTTAATGAGATAACTGAGAGGATCATTTAGATGAGACAATTGAGTGGATAATTTTGATGGGGTATTTGAGGTATAATGCTGATTGAGTAATTGATACGATCATTTGGATGAGATAATTTAGAGGATAATTTGGATGAGATAATTGAGAAGATAAAATGAGTGAGATAATGAAGGTATAAAGTTCATTGGGTAATTGAGAGGATAAATTTAATGAGATAACTGAGAGGACTATTTGGATGAGATAATTGAGAGGATAAAGTGGATGATATAATTGAGGTATAAAGTGGGATGGGTAATTGAGAGGATCATTTAGATGCGATAATTGATAGGGTAAATTGGATGAGATAATTGAGGTATAAAGTGAATTAGGTAATTGAGAGGATAATTTGGATGGGGTAATTGAGAGGATAATTTTAATGAGATAACTGAGAGGATTATTTGGATGAGATAATTGAGAGGATAAATTGGATGAGATAATTGACGCATAATGTGAATTGGGCAATTGAGAGGATAATTTTGATGAGATAATTGAGAGGATTAAGTGGATTAGATAATTGAGGTATAAAGCTGATTGGGTAATTGAGAGGATCATTTAGATGAGATAATTGATAGGGTAAATTGGATGAGATAATTGAGGTATAAAGTGAATTGGGTAATTAAGAGGATAATTTTGATGAGATAATTGAGAGGATAAATTGGATGAGATAATTGAGGTATAAAGCTGATTGGGTAATTGAGAGGATCATCTGGATGAGATAATTGAGAGGATAAATTGGATGAGATAATTGAGGTATAAAGTGGATTGGGTGATTGAGAGGATAATTTGGTTGGGGTAATTGAAAGGATAATTTGAATGAGATAACTGAGAGGATAAAGTGGATGAGATAATTGAGGTATAAAGTGGGATGGGTAATTGAGAGGATCATTTTGATAAGATAATTGATAGGGTAAATTGGATGAGATAATTGAGGTATAAAGTGAATTGGGTAATTAAGAGGATAATTTTGATGAGAGAATTGAGAGGATAAAGTTGAAGAGATTATTGAGGTATAAAGTGGGATGGGTAATTGAGAGGATCATTTAGATGAGATAATTGATAGGGTAAATTGGATGAGATAATTGAGGTATAAAGTGAATTGGGTAATTAAGAGGATAATTTTGATGAGAGAATTGAGAGGATAAATTGGATGAGATAATTGAGGTATAAAGTGGGATGAGTAATTGAGAGGATCATCTGGATGAGATAATTGAGAGGATAATTTGAGTGAGATAACTGAGAGGATCATTTGGATGAGATAATTGAGGTATAAAGTGGGATGGGTAATTGAGAGGATCATTTAGATGCGATAATTGATAGGGTAAAATGGATGAGATAATTGAGGTATAAAGTGAATTAGGTAATTGAGAGGATAATTTGGATGGGGTAATTGAGAGGATAGTTTTAATGAGATAACTGAGAGGATTATTTGGATGAGATAATTGAGAGGATAAATTGGATGAGATAATTGACGCATAAATTGAATTTGGCAATTGAGAGGATAATTTTGATGAGATAATTGAGAGGATTAAGTGGATGAAATAATTGAGGTATAAAGCTGATTGGGTAATTGAGAGGATCATTTAGATGAGATAATTGATAGGGTAAATTGGATGAGATAATTGAGGTATAAAGTGAATTGGGTAATTAAGAGGATAATTTTGATGAGATAATTGAGAGGATAAATTGGATGAGATAATTGAGGTATAAAGCTGATTGGGTAATTGAGAGGATCATCTGGATGAGATAATTGAGAGGATAAATTGGATGAGATAATTGAGGTATAAAGTGGGATGGGTAATTGAGAGGATCATTTAGATGAGATAATTGAGGTATAAAGTGGGATGGGTAATTGAGAGGATCATTTAGATGAGATAATTGATAGGGTAAATTGGATGAGATAATTGAGGTATAAAGTGAATTAGGTAATTGAGAGGATAATTTGGATGGGGTAATTGAGAGGATAATTTTAATGAGATAACTGAGAGGATTATTTGGATGAGATAATTGAGAGGATAAAGTGAATTGGGTAATTAAGAGGATAATTTTGATGAGAGAATTGAGAGGATGAATTGGATGAGATAATTGAGGTATAAAGTGGGATGAGTAATTGAGAGGATCATCTGGATGAGATAATTGAGAGGATAATTTGAGTGAGATAACTGAGAGGATCATTTGGATGAGATAATTGAGGTATAAAGAGGGATGGGTAATTGAGAGGATCATTTAGATGCGATAATTGATAGGGTAAATTGGATGAGATAATTGAGGTATAAAGTGAATTAGGTAATTGAGAGGATAATTTGGATGGGGTAATTGAGAGGATAATTTTAATGAGATAACTGAGAGGATTATTTGGATGAGATAATTGAGAGGATAAATTGGATGAGATAATTGACGCATAATGTGAATTGGGCAATTGAGAGGATAATTTTGATGAGATAATTGAGAGGATTAAGTGGATTAGATAATTGAGGTATAAAGTTGATTGGGTAATTGAGAGGATCATTTAGATGAGATAATTGATAGGGTAAATTGGATGAGATAATTGAGGTATAAAGTGAATTGGGTAATTAAGAGGATAATTTTGATGAGATAATTGAGAGGATAAATTGGATGAGATAATTGAGGTATAAAGCTGATTGGGTAATTGAGAGGATCATCTGGATGAGATAATTGAGAGGATAAATTGGATGAGATAATTGAGGTATAAAGTGGATTGGGTGATTGAGAGGATAATTTGGATGGGGTAATTGAAAGGATAATTTGAATGAGATAACTGAGAGGATAAAGTGAATGAGATAATTGAGGTATAAAGTGGGATGGGTAATTGAGAGGATCATTTAGATGAGATAATTGATAGGGTAAATTGGATGAGATAATTGAGGTATAAAGTGAATTAGGTAATTGAGAGGATAATTTGGATGGGGTAATTGAGAGGATAATTTTAATGAGATAACTGAGAGGATTATTTGGATGAGATAATTGAGAGGATAAAGTGAATGAGATAATTGAGGTATAAAGTGGGATGGGTAATTGAGAGGATCATTTAGATGAGATAATTGATAGGGTAAATTGGATGAGATAATTGAGGTATAAAGTGAATTAGGTAATTGAGAGGATAATTTGGATGGGGTAGTTGAGAGGATAATTTTAATGAGATAACTGAGAGGATCATTTAGATAAGACAATTGAGTGGATAATTTTGATGGGGTATTTGAGGTATAATGCTGATTGAGTAATTGATACGATCATTTGGATGAGATAATTTAGAGGATAATTTGGATGAGATAATTGAGAAGATAAAATGAGTGAGATAATGAAGGTATAAAGTTCATTGGGTAATTGAGAGGATACATTTAATGAGATAACTGAGCGGACTATTTGGATGAGATAATTGAGAGGATAAAGTGGATGAGATAATTGACGCATAATGTGAATTGGGCAATTGAGAGGATAATTTTGATGGGGTAATTGAGAGGATAATTTTAATGAGATAACTGAGAGGATTATTTGGATGAGATAATTGAGAGGATAAATTGGATGAGATAATTGACGCATAATGTGAATTGGGCAATTGAGAGGATAATTTTGATGAGATAATTGAGAGGATTAAGTGGATTAGATAATTGAGGTATAAAGCTGATTGGGTAATTGAGAGGATCATTTAGATGAGATAATTGATAGGGTAAATTGGATGAGATAATTGAGGTATAAAGTGAATTGGGTAATTAAGAGGATAATTTTGATGAGATAATTGAGAGGATAAATTGGATGAGATAATTGAGGTATAAAGCTGATTGGGTAATTGAGAGGATCATCTGGATGAGATAATTGAGAGGATAAATTGGATGAGATAATTGAGGTATAAAGTGGATTGGGTGATTGAGAGGATAATTTGGTTGGGGTAATTGAAAGGATAATTTGAATGAGATAACTGAGAGGATAAAGTGGATGAGATAATTGAGGTATAAAGTGGGATGGGTAATTGAGAGGATCATTTAGATAAGATAATTGATAGGGTAAATTGGATGAGATAATTGAGGTATAAAGTGAATTAGGTAATTGAGAGGATAATTTGGATCGGGTTATTGAGAGGATAGTTTTAATGAGATAACTGAGAGGATTATTTGGATGAGATAATTGAGAGGATAAATTGGATGAGATAATTGACGCATAAATTGAATTTGGCAATTGAGAGGATAATTTTGATGATATAATTGAGAGGATTAAATGGATGAAATAATTGAGGTATAAAGCTGATTGGGTAATTGAGAGGATCATTTAGATGAGATAATTGATAGGGTAAATTGGATGAGATAATTGAGGTATAAAGTGAATTGGGTAATTAAGAGGATAATTTTGATGAGATAATTGAGAGGATAAATTGGATGAGATAATTGAGGTATAAAGCTGATTGGGTAATTGAGAGGATCATCTGGATGAGATAATTGAGAGGATAAATTGGATGAGATAATTGAGGTATAAAGTGGATTGGGTGATTGAGAGGATAATTTGGATGGGGTAATTGAAAGGATAATTTGAATGAGATAACTGAGAGGATAAAGTGAATGAGATAATTGAGGTATAAAGTGGGATGGGTAATTGAGAGGATCATTTAGATGAGATAATTGATAGGGTAAATTGGATGAGATAATTGAGGTATAAAGTGAATTAGGTAATTGAGAGGATAATTTGGATGGGGTAATTGAGAGGATAATTTTAATGAGATAACTGAGAGGATTATTTGGATGAGATAATTGAGAGGATAAAGTGAATGAGATAATTGAGGTATAAAGTGGGATGGGTAATTGAGAGGATCATTTAGATGAGATAATTGATAGGGTAAATTGGATGAGATAATTGAGGTATAAAGTGAATTAGGTAATTGAGAGGATAATTTGGATGGGGTAATTGAGAGGATAATTTTAATGAGATAACTGAGAGGATCATTTAGATGAGACAATTGAGTGGATAATTTTGATGGGGTATTTGAGGTATAATGCTGATTGAGTAATTGATACGATCATTTGGATGAGATAATTTAGAGGATAATTTGGATGAGATAATTGAGAAGATAAAATGAGTGAGATAATGAAGGTATAAAGTTCATTGGGTAATTGAGAGGATAAATTTAATGAGATAACTGAGAGGACTATTTGGATGAGATAATTGAGAGGATAAAGTGGATGATATAATTGAGGTATAAAGTGGGATGGGTAATTGAGAGGATCATTTAGATGCGATAATTGATAGGGTAAATTGGATGAGATAATTGAGGTATAAAGTGAATTAGGTAATTGAGAGGATAATTTGGATGGGGTAATTGAGAGGATAATTTTAATGAGATAACTGAGAGGATTATTTGGATGAGATAATTGAGAGGATAAATTGGATGAGATAATTGACGCATAATGTGAATTGGGCAATTGAGAGGATAATTTTGATGAGATAATTGAGAGGATTAAGTGGATTAGATAATTGAGGTATAAAGCTGATTGGGTAATTGAGAGGATCATTTAGATGAGATAATTGATAGGGTAAATTGGATGAGATAATTGAGGTATAAAGTGAATTGGGTAATTAAGAGGATAATTTTGATGAGATAATTGAGAGGATAAATTGGATGAGATAATTGAGGTATAAAGCTGATTGGGTAATTGAGAGGATCATCTGGATGAGATAATTGAGAGGATAAATTGGATGAGATAATTGAGGTATAAAGTGGATTGGGTGATTGAGAGGATAATTTGGTTGGGGTAATTGAAAGGATAATTTGAATGAGATAACTGAGAGGATAAAGTGGATGAGATAATTGAGGTATAAAGTGGGATGGGTAATTGAGAGGATCATTTTGATAAGATAATTGATAGGGTAAATTGGATGAGATAATTGAGGTATAAAGTGAATTGGGTAATTAAGAGGATAATTTTGATGAGAGAATTGAGAGGATAAAGTTGAAGAGATAATTGAGGTATAAAGTGGGATGGGTAATTGAGAGGATCATTTAGATGAGATAATTGATAGGGTAAATTGGATGAGATAATTGAGGTATAAAGTGAATTGGGTAATTAAGAGGATAATTTTGATGAGAGAATTGAGAGGATAAATTGGATGAGATAATTGAGGTATAAAGTGGGATGAGTAATTGAGAGGATCATCTGGATGAGATAATTGAGAGGATAATTTGAGTGAGATAACTGAGAGGATCATTTGGATGAGATAATTGAGGTATAAAGTGGGATGGGTAATTGAGAGGATCATTTAGATGCGATAATTGATAGGGTAAAATGGATGAGATAATTGAGGTATAAAGTGAATTAGGTAATTGAGAGGATAATTTGGATGGGGTAATTGAGAGGATAATTTTAATGAGATAACTGAGAGGATTATTTGGATGAGATAATTGAGAGGATAAATTGGATGAGATAATTGACGCACAAATTGAATTTGGCAATTGAGAGGATAATTTTGATGAGATAATTGAGAGGATAAATTGGATGAGATAATTGAGGTATAAAGCTGATTGGGTAATTGAGAGGATCATTTAGATGAGATAATTGATAGGGTAAATTGGATGAGATACTTGAGGTATAAAGTGAATTGGGTAATTAAGAGGATAATTTTGATGAGATAATTGAGAGGATAAATTGGATGAGATAATTGAGGTATAAAGCTGATTGGGTAATTGAGAGGATCATCTGGATGAGATAATTGAGAGGATAAATTGGATGAGATAATTGAGGTATAAAGTGGATTGGGTGATTGAGAGGATAATTTGGATGGGGTAATTGAAAGGATAATTTGAATGAGATAACTGAGAGGATAAAGTGAATGAGATAATTGAGGTATAAAGTGGGATGGGTAATTGAGAGGATCATTTAGATGAGATAATTGATAGGGTAAATTGGATGAGATAATTGAGGTATAAAGTGAATTGGGTAATTAAGAGGATAATTTTGATGAGAGAATTGAGAGGATAAATTGGATGAGATAATTGAGGTATAAAGCTGATTGAGTAATTGAGAGGATCATCTGGATGAGATAATTGAGAGGATAATTTGAGTGAGATAACTGAGAGGATAATTTGGATGAAAAAATCGAGAGGATTAAGTGGATGAGATAATTGATGGAGGAAGGGGATGGCATAATTGACCAATTGGATGAGGTAACTGAGAGGATAATTTGAATGAGATAACTGAGAGGAATATTTGGATGAGATAATTGAGAGGATAAATTGGATGAGATTATTGAGGTATAAAGTGGTGTGGGTAATTGAGAGTATCACTTGGATGAGATAATTGAGAGGATTAAGTTGATGAAACAATTGAGGTATAAAGTGTATTGGGTAATTGAGAGGATAAATTGGATGAGATTATTGAGGTATAAAGTGGATGAGATAATTGATGGAGGAAGGGGATGGCATAATTGACCAATTGGATGAGGTAACTGAGAGGATAATTTGAATGAGATAACTGAGAGGAATATTTGGATGAGATAATTGAGAGGATAAATTGGATGAGATTATTGAGGTATAAAGTGGTGTGGGTAATTGAGAGTATCACTTGGATGAGATAATTGAGAGGATAAATTTGATGAGATAATTGAGGTAGGAAGGTGATGGAATAATTGAGAGGAAAATTTGGATGGGGTAATTGAGAGGATAATTTGAATGAGATAACTGAGAGCATCATTTGAATGAGATAATTGAGAGGATAAAGTGGATGAGATAATTGAGGTACAAAGTGGGATGGGTAATTGAGAGGATAATTTTGATGAGAAAATTGAGAAGATGAAGTGGATGAGATAATTGAGGTATAAAGTGACTCGGTAATTGAGAGGATTACTTGGATGAGATAATCGAGAGGATTAAGTGGATGAGATAATTGAGGTAGAAAGGTGATGGAATAATTGAGAGGATAATTTGGATGGGGTAATTGAGAGGATAATTTGAATGAGATAATTGAGAGGATAAAGTGGATGAGATAATTGAGGTAAAAAGTGGGATGGGTAATTGAAAGGATAGTGTTGATGAGATAATCGAGAGGATTAAGTGGATGAGATAATTGAGGTAGAAACGTGATGGAATAATTGAGAGGAAAATTTGGATGGGGTAATTGAGAGGATAATTTGAATGAGATAATTGAGAGGATAAAGTGGATGAGATAATTGAGGTAAAAAGTGGGATTGGTAATTGAAAGGATAGTGTTGATGAGATAATCGAGAGGATTAAATGGATGAGATAATTGAGGTAGAAACGTGATGGAATAATTGAGAGGAAAATTTGGATGGGGTAATTGAGAGGATAATTTGAATGAGATAATTGAGAGGATAAATTGGATGAGATAATTGAGGTATGAAGCTGATTGGGTAATTGAGAGGATCATCTGGATGAGATAATTGAGAGGATAAATTGGATGAAATAGTTGAGGTATGAAGCTGATTGGGCAATAGAGAGGATCATCTGGATGAGATAATTGAGAGGATAAATTGGAATTGATAATTGAGTTATAAAGTGGATTGGGTAATTGAGAGGATAATTTTAATGAGATAACTGAGAGGATTATTTGGAGGAGATAACTGAGAGGATAAATTGGATGAGATAATTGACGTATAAAGTGAATTGGGTAATTGAGAGGATAATTTTAATGAGATAACTGAGAGGATTATTTGGATGAGATAATTGAGAGGATTAATTGGATGAGATAATTGACGTATAAAGTGAATTGGGTAATTGAGAGGATAATTTTGATTAGATAATTGAGAGGATAAATTGGATGAGATAATTGAGGTATAAAGTGGGATGGGTAATTGAGAGGATAATTTTGATGAGATAATTGAGAGGATAATTTGGATGAGATAATCGAGAGGATTAAGTTGATGAGATAATTGAGGTAAAAAGTGGGATTGGTAATTGAAAGGATAGTGTTGATGAGATAATTGAGAGGATTAATTGGATGAGATAATTGACGTATAAAGTGAATTGGGTAATTGAGAGGATAATTTTGATTAGATAATTGAGAGGATAAATTGGATGAGATAATTGACGTATAAAGTGGGATGGGTAATTGAGAGGATCATTTAGATGAGATAATTGATAGGGTAAATTGGATGAGATAATTGAGGTATAAAGTGAATTGGGTAATTGAGAGGATAATTTGGATGAGATAATCGAGAGGATTAAGTTGATGAGATAATTGTGGGAGGAAGGGTATGGAATAATTGAGAGGAAAATTTGGATGGGGTATTTGAGTGTTAATTTGAATGAGATAACTGAGAGGATCATGTCGATGAGATAATTGAGAGGATAAGGTGGATGATATAATTGAGAGGATAAGGTGGATGATATAATTGAGGTATAAAGTGGATTGGGTAATTGAGAGGATAATTTGAATGAGATAATGAAGGTATAACGTGAATTGGTTAATTGAGAGGATAATTTGGATTGGGTAACTGAGAGGATAATTTGAATGAGATAACTGAGAGGATCATTTGGTTGAGATAACTGAGGGGATAAATTGGATGAGATAATTGAGGTATAAAGTGGATTGGGTAATTGAGAGGATAATTTGGGTGAGATAATTGAGAGGATAAAGTGGATAAGATAATTAAGGTATAAAGGTGATTGGGTAATTTTGAGGATAATTTGAATGAAACAATTGAGAAGATAAAGTGGATGAAATAATGAAAGTATAAAGTGAATTGGGTAATTGAGAGCTTAATTTGAATGGGGTAATTGAGAGCATAGTTTGAATGAGAGAACTGAGAGGATCATTTAGATGAGAAAATTGAGTTGATACATTGGATGAGATAATTGAGGTATAAAGTGAATTGGGCAATTGAGAGGATAATTTGGATGAGATAATTGACAAGATAAAGTCGATAAGATAGTTGAGGTATAAAGTTGATTGGGTAATTCAGAGGATAATTTGATGAGGTATAAAGAGGTATTGAGGTATAATGAGGTATTGAGGTATAAAGTGGGTTGGGTTATTGAGAGGTTAATTTGGATGAGATAATCGAGAAGATTAAGTGGATAAAATAATTGAGGGAGGAAGGGGATGGCATAATTGATGGGGTATTTCAGAGGATAATTTGAATGAGATGACTAAGAGGATCATTTAGATGAGATAATTGAGTGGAAAAATTGGATGAGATAATTGACAGGATAAGTGGATGAGATAATTTAGGGGACAAAGTCGATAAGATAATTGAGGTATAAAGCTGAATGGGTAATTGAGAAGATAATTTGGATGAGATAATTGGGAAGATAAAGTGGGTGAGATAATGAAGGTATAAAGTCGATTGGGTAATTGAGAGGATAATTTTGATGGGGTAGTCGAGAGGAAAAATTGGATAAGATAATTGAGGTATAAAGCTTATTGGGTAATTGAGAGGATAATTTGGAGGAGATAATTGAGAGGATTAAGTGGATGAGATAAATGAGGGAGGAAGGGGATGGCATAATTGACAATTTGGATGAGGTAATTGACAGGATAATTTAAATGAGATAATTGAGAGGATCATTTGGATGAGATAATTGAGAGGAAAAATTGGATGAGATAGATGAGGTATAAAGTGGATTGGGTAATTGAGAGGATAATCTGGAGGAGATAATCGAGAGGATTAAGTTGATGAGATAAATGAGGGAGGAAGGGGATGGTATAATTGACAAATTGAATGAGGTAATTGAGAGGATAATTTAAATGAGATAATTGAGAGGAACATTTGGATGATATAATTGAGAAGATAAATTGGATGAGATAATTGAGGTATAAAGCTGATTGGGTAATTGAGAGGATCATCTGGATGAGATAATTGAGAGGATAAAATTGAATGAGATAATTGAGGTATAAAGTGGATTGGGTGATTGAGAGGATAATTTGGATGGGGTAATTGAGAGGATAATTTGAATGAGATTACTGAGAGGCTCATTTGAATGAGATAATTGAGAGGATAAATTGGTTGAGATAATTGACGTATAAAGTGAAATGGGTAATTGAGAGGATAATTTTGATGAGATAATTGAGAGGATAAATTGGATAAGATAATTGAGGTATAAAGTAGTTTGGGTAATCGAGAGTATCACTTGGATGAGATAATTGAGAGGATTAAGTTGATGAAAGAATTGAGGTATAAAGTATATTGGGTAATTGAGAGGATAATTTGGATGAGAAAATCGAGAGGATTAAGTGGATGAGATAATTGAGGGAGGAAGGGGATGGCATAATTGACAAATTGGATGAGGTAATTGAGAGGATAATTTGAATAAGATAACTGAGAGGAAAATTTGGTTGAGATAATTGAGAGGATAAATTGGATGAGTTTATTGAGGTATAAAGTGGTATGGGTAATTGAGAGTATCACTTGGATGGGATAATTAAGAGGATAAATTTGATGAGATACTTGAGGTAAAAAGTTGATTGGGTAATTGAGAAGATATTTTGGATGAGATAATCGAGAGGATTAAGTTGATGAGATAATTGTGGGAGGAAAGGGATGGAATAATTGAGAGGAAAATTTGGATGGGGTATTTGAGTGTTAATTTGAATGAGATAACTGAGAGGATCATGTATATGAGATAATTGAGAGGATAAATTGGATGAGAAAATTGAGGTATAAAGTGGGTTGGGTAATATAGAGGATAATTTGAATGATATAATGAAGGTATAACGTGGATTGGTTAATTGAGAGGATAATTTGGATGGGGGAACTGAGAGGATAATTTGGATGAGATAATTGAATGGATCATTTGGATGGGGTGTTTGAGAGGATAATTTAAATGAGATAACTGAGATGATCATTTGGATGAGATAATTGAGTGGATTAAGTGGATGAGATAATTGAGGTATAAAGTGGATTGGGTAATTGAGAGGATAATTTTCATGAGATAACTGAGAGGATTATTTGGATAAGATAATTGAGAGGATAAATTGGATGAGATAATTGACGTATCAAGTGAATTGGGTAATTGAGAGGATAATTTTGATGTGATAATTGAGAGGATAAATTGGATGAGATAATTGAGGTATAAAGTGGATTGGGTAATTGAGAGGATAATTTTCATGAGATAACTGAGAGGATAATTTGGATGAGATAATTGAGAGGATAAATTGGATGAGATAATTGACGTATAAAGTGAAATGGGTAATTGAGAGGATAATTTTGATGAGATAATTGAGAGGATAAAGTGGATGAGGAAATTGAGGTATAAAGTGGGATGGGTAATTGAGAGGATAATGTGGATGAGATAATTAAGAGGATTAAGTGGATGAGATAATTGAGGTATAAAGTGGGTTGGGTAATTGAGAGGAAAATTTGGATGGGGTAATTGAGAGGATAATTTGAATGAGATAACTGAGAGGATCATTTAGATCAGATAATTAGGTGGATAATTTGGATGGGGTATTTGAGAGTATAATTTGAATGAGATAACTGAGAGGATCATTTGGATGAGATAATTGAGAGGATAAATTTGATGAGATAATTGAGGTATATTGTTGATTGAGTAATTGAGAGAGTCATTTGGATGAGATAATTGAGAAGATAAAGTGGATGAGATAATGAAGGTATAAAGTGGATTGGGTAATTGAGAGGATAATTTGGATGGGGTAATTGAGAGGATAATTTGAATGAGATTACTGAGAGGCTCATTTGAATGAGATAATTGAGAGGATAAATTGGATTAGATAGTTGAGGTATAAAGATGATTGGGTAATTGAGATGATCATCTGTATGAGATAATTGAGAGGATAAATTGGATGAGATAATTGAGGTATGAAGCTGATTGGGTAATTGAGAGGATCATCTGGATGAGATAATTGAGAGGATAAATTGGATGAAATAGTTGAGGTATGAAGCTGATTGGGCAATAGAGAGGATCATCTGGATGAGATAATTGAGAGGATAAATTGGAATTGATAATTGAGTTATAAAGTGGATTGGGTAATTGAGAGGATAATTTTAATGAGATAACTGAGAGGATTATTTGGAGGAGATAATTGAGAGGATAAATTGGATGAGATAATTGACGTATAAAGTGAATTGGGTAATTGAGAGGATAATTTTAATGAGATAACTGAGAGGATTATTTGGATGAGATAATTGAGAGGATTAATTGGATGAGATAATTGACGTATAAAGTGAATTGGGTAATTGAGAGGATAATTTTGATTAGATAATTGAGAGGATAAATTGGATGAGATAATTGAGGTATAAAGTGGGATGGGTAATTGAGAGGATAATTTTGATGAGATAATTGAGAGGATAATTTGGATGAGATAATCGAGAGGATTAAGTTGATGAGATAATTGTGGGAGGAAGGGTATGGAATAATTGAGAGGAAAATTTGGATGGGGTAGTTGAGTGTTAATTTGAATGAGATAACTGAGAGGATCATGTCGATGAGATAATTGAGAGGATAAGGTGGATGATATAATTGAGGTATAAAGTGGATTGGGTAATTGAGAGGATAATTTGAATGAGATAATGAAGGTATAGCGTGAATTGGTTAATTGAGAGGATAATTTGGATTGGGTAACTGAGAGGATAATTTGAATGAGATAACTGAGAGGATCATTTGGTTGATATAACTGAGGGGATAAATTGGATGAGATAATTGAGGTATAAAGTGGATTGGGTAATTGAGAGGATAATTTGGGTGAGATAATTGAGAGGATAAAGTGGATAAGATAATTAAGGTATAAAGGTGATTGGGTAATTTTGAGGATAATTTGGTTGAAACAATTGAGAAGATAAAGTGGATGAAATAATGAAAGTATAAAGTGAATTGGGTAATTGAGAGCTTAATTTGAATGGGGTAATTTTGAGTATAGTTTGAATGAGAGAACTGAGAGGATCATTTAGATGAGAAAATTGAGTTGATACATTAGATGAGATAATTGAGGTATAAAGTGAATTGGGCAATTGAGAGGATAATTTGGATGAGATAATTGACAAGATAAAGTCGATAAGATAGTTGAGGTATAAAGTTGATTGGGTAATTCAGAGGATAATTTGATGAGGTATAAAGAGGTATTGAGGTATAATGAGGTATTGAGGTATAAAGTGGGTTGGGTTATTGAGAGGATAATTTGGATGAGATAATCGAGAAGATTAAGTGGATAAAATAATTGAGGGAGGAAGGGGATGGCATAATTGATGGGGTATTTCAGAGGATAATTTGAATGAGATGACTGAGAGGATCATTTAGATGAGATAATTGAGTGGAAAAATTGGATGAGATAATTGACAGGATAAGTGGATGAGATAATTTAGGGGACAAAGTCGATAAGATAATTGAGGTATAAAGCTGAATGGGTAATTGAGAAGATAATTTGGATGAGATAATTGGGAAGATAAAGTGGATGAGATAATGAAGGTATAAAGTGGATTGGGTAATTGAGAGGATAATTTGGATGGGGTAATTGAGAGGATTATTTGAATGAGATAACTGAGAGGATCATTTGGAAGAGATAATAAAGAGGATAAATTGGATTAGATAATTGAGGTATAAAGCTGATTGAGTCACTGAGAGGATAACTTGGATGAGATAATCGAGAGGATAAAGTGTATGAGATAATTGAGGTATAAAGTGAATTGGGTAATTGAGAGGATAATTTGGAGGAAATTATCAAGAGGATTAACTGGATGAGATAAATGAGGGAGGAAGGGGATGGCATAATTGACAATTTGGATGAGGTTATTGAGAGGATAATTTAAATGAGATAGTTGAAAGGATCATTTGTATGAGATAATTGAGAGGTGACATTGGATGAGATAGTTGAGGTATAAAGCTAATTGGGTATTTGAGAGGATTATTTGATTGAGATAATTGAGAGGATAAATTGGATGAGATAATATAGGTATAAAGTTGATTGGGTAATTGAGAGGATAATTTGGAGGAGATAATCGAGAGGATTAAATGGATGAGATAATTGAGGGAGAAAGGGGATGGCATAATTGACAAATTGGATGAGGTAAATTAAAGGATTATTTGGATGAGATAATTCAGAGGATAAATTGGATGAATTAATTGAGGTATAAAGTGAATTGGGTAATTGAGAGGATCATTTGGATAGGGTAATTGAGACGATAATTTGAATGAGATAATTGAGAGGATAAAGTGGATGAGATAATTGAGGTATAAAGTGACTTGGGTAATTGAGAGGATAAAGTGGATGAGATAATTGAGGTATAAAGTGTATGAGATAATTGAGGTATAATGTGGTTTGGGTAATTGAATGGATAATTTGGATAGATAATCAAGAGGATTAAGTGGATGAGATAATTGAGGGAGGAAGGGGATGGCATAATTAACAATTTCGATGAGAAAATTGAGAGGATAATTTAAATGAGATAATTGAGAGGATAATTTGGATGAGATAATTGAGAGGATAAATTGGATGAGATAATTGAGGTACAAAGCTGATCGGGAAATTTAGAGGATAAAGTGGATGAGATAATTGAGGTAGCAAAGTGATGGAATAATTGAGAGGAAAATTTGGATGGGGTAATTGAGAGGATAATTTGAATGAGATAACTGAGAAGATCATTTAGATGAGATAATTGAGTGGATAATTTTGATGGGGTATTTGAGAGGATAATTTGAATGAGATAACTGAGAGGATCATTTGGATGAGATAATTGAGGTATAATGCTGATTGGGTAATTGAGAGGATAATCTGGATGAGACAATTGAGAGGATAAATTGGATGAGATAGTTGAGGTATAAAGCTGATTGGGTAATTCAGAGGATCATCTGGATGAGATAATTGAGAGGATAATTTGGATGAGATAATTGAGAAGATAAAGTGAGTGAGATAATGAAGGTATAAAGTTGATTGAGTTATTGAGAGGATAATGTGGATGGTATAATTGAGAGGATTATTTGAATGAGATAACTGAGAGGATAATTTTGATGAGATAATTGAGAGGATAAATTGGATTAGATAGTTGAGGTATAAAGATGATTGGGTAATTGAGATGATCATCTGTATGAGATAATTGAGAGGATAAATTGGATGAGATAATTGAGGTATGAAGCTGATTGGGTAATTGAGAGGATCATCTGGATGAGATAATTGAGAGGATAAATTGGATGAAATAGTTGAGGTATGAAGCTGATTGGGCAATAGAGAGGATCATCTGGATGAGATAATTGAGAGGATAAATTGGAATTGATAATTGAGTTATAAAGTGGATTGGGTAATTGAGAGGATAATTTTAATGAGATAACTGAGAGGATTATTTGGAGGAGATAATTGAGAGGATAAATTGGATGAGATAATTGACGTATAAAGTGAATTGGGTAATTGAGAGGATAATTTTAATGAGATAACTGAGAGGATTATTTGGATGAGATAATTGAGAGGATTAATTGGATGAGATAATTGACGTATAAAGTGAATTGGGTAATTGAGAGGATAATTTTGATTAGATAATTGAGAGGATAAATTGGATGAGATAATTGAGGTATAAAGTGGGATGGGTAATTGAGAGGATAATTTTGATGAGATAATTGAGAGGATAATTTGGATGAGATAATCGAGAGGATTAAGTTGATGAGATAATTGTGGGAGGAAGGGTATGGAATAATTGAGAGGAAAATTTGGATGGGGTAGTTGAGTGTTAATTTGAATGAGATAACTGAGAGGATCATGTCGATGAGATAATTGAGAGGATAAGGTGGATGATATAATTGAGGTATAAAGTGGATTGGGTAATTGAGAGGATAATTTGAATGAGATAATGAAGGTATAGCGTGAATTGGTTAATTGAGAGGATAATTTGGATTGGGTAACTGAGAGGATAATTTGAATGAGATAACTGAGAGGATCATTTGGTTGATATAACTGAGGGGATAAATTGGATGAGATAATTGAGGTATAAAGTGGATTGGGTAATTGAGAGGATAATTTGGGTGAGATAATTGAGAGGATAAAGTGGATAAGATAATTAAGGTATAAAGGTGATTGGGTAATTTTGAGGATAATTTGGATGAAACAATTGAGAAGATAAAGTGGATGAAATAATGAAAGTATAAAGTGAATTGGGTAATTGAGAGCTTAATTTGAATGGGGTAATTGAGAGTATAGTTTGAATGAGAGAACTGAGAGGATCATTTAGATGAGAAAATTGAGTTGATACATTGGATGAGATAATTGAGGTATAAAGTGAATTGGGCAATTGAGAGGATAATTTGGATGAGATAATTGACAAGATAAAGTCGATAAGATAGTTGAGGTATAAAGTTGATTGGGTAATTCAGAGGATAATTTGATGAGGTATAAAGAGGTATTGAGGTATAATGAGGTATTGAGGTATAAAGTGGGTTGGGTTATTGAGAGGATAATTTGGATGAGATAATCGAGAAGATTAACGTTAGGGGGAACAGTGTCTTCTAAAGTTCTTTTTTCCCGCCAAAAAACGTCATTTAAACCACAAAAAATGACATGGTCCAAGATAATTGCTTTGTATGAAAATAACTACAAAACAGATTTCAGCCTTTGATGTATCAAATCCTTCGGGATTGATTTTTCTTTTGATTTGATTTTTAATTTGTTTTTAAAATTTTATCATTTTTAATCATTTTAGATTTAAAGTTGAAGCAAAAATCAGAAAAAGATGGTTTTTGTTGTAACAATTTAAGAAGGGATAGAGCTTACTTGAAAAACATTTTTGGGAATAACTACACTAACAATCTGCAGAACTAAGACATTGATCTTTAGCTAGAATGATGTTATTTAGTTTAAATAGACAGAATTTTAAAAGATGTCTTATAATTCAAGTAATTTGTGTTTTTGTAAATAAAATGATTCAAATAAATGCAAATTTTTGACACCATTTGGTAATTTTTGACTTGAGTTTGAAGAAAGTTAGGTATCTCAAAATATAGACCATTTATCAAAATTCCATCTATTTAAACTAAATAGAATAATATTTGGAGTAAACCTGTTCTTAAATTTTGGTAATTAAACTTGCAAAACTTCTCAATTTTGTCATAAAAAGCGGGGGAAATTTTCAGAAATATGAAGTTTAATTTACTTCTAATTTTGTATCACTGGGCAGTGATGAGGTCTAATGCAGCAACTACTGGCTAATGGATTAGTCATAAATGATCAATACATGATGTTTTCATGTGTATTAATAAGCATTGATCCCATCTGAACCAATATATGGTATTTATTTAGTTGGTTTTGGTGGGTTATAATGGTGCACTATTTCATGCAGTTGAAGGATCAATGACGTCATAATGGTGGTGTGGCTATTTATCAATGAAATAATGACGTCATGCACTTTTGGTATCTTAGCAACAGTCAACAACACATTTCATACAGTTGTGATCTTCTGCATGAAGTGTCTCTGTTCCCCCTAACGTTAAGTGGATAAAATAATTGAGGGAGGAAGGGGATGGCATAATTGATGGGGTATTTCAGAGGATAATTTGAATGAGATGACTGAGAGGATCATTTAGATGAGATAATTGAGAGGAAAAATTGGATGAGATAATTGACAGGATAAGTGGATGAGATAATTTAGGGGACAAAGTCGATAAGATAATTGAGGTATAAAGCTGAATGGGTAATTGAGAAGATAATTTGGATGAGATAATTGGGAAGATAAAGTGGATGAGATAATGAAGGTATAAAGTCGATTGGGTAATTGAGAGGATAATTTTGATGGGTAGTCGAGAGGAAAAATTGGATAAGATAATTGAGGTATAAAGCTTATTGGGTAATTGAGAGGATAATTTGGAGGAGATAATTGAGTGGATTAAGTGGATGAGATAAATGAGGGAGGAAGGGGATGGCATAATTGACAATTTGGATGAGGTAATTGACAGGATAATTTAAATGAGATAATCGAGAGGATCATTTGGATGAGATAATTGAGAGGAAAAATTGGATGAGATAGATGAGGTATAAAGTGGATTGGGTAATTGAGAGGATAATCTGGAGGATATAATCGAGAGGATTAAGTTGATGAGATAAATGAGGGAGGAAGGGGATGGTATAATTGACAAATTGAATGAGGTAATTGAGAGGATAATTTAAATGAGATAATTGAGAGGAACATTTGGATGATATAATTGAGAAGATAAATTGGATGAGATAATTGAGGTATAAAGTGGTATGGGTAATTGAGAGGATAATTTGGATGGGGTAATTGAGAGGATAAATTGGATGAGATAATTGAGGTATAAAGTGAGTTAGGTAATTAAGAGGATAATTTTGATGAGATAACTGAGAGGATTGTTTGGATGAGACAATTGAGAGGATAAATTGGATGAGATATTGAGAGGATAATTTGGATGAGATAATCGAGAGGATTAAATGGATGAGATAACTGAGGGAGAAAGGGGATGGCATAATTGACAAATTGGATGAGGTAAATTAAAGGATTATTTGGATGAGATAATTCAGAGGATAAATTGGAAGAAATAATTGAGGTATAAAGTGAATTGGGTAATTGAGAGGATAAAGTGGATGAGATAATTGAGGTATAAAGTGTATGAGATAATTGAGGTATAATGTGGTTTGGGTAATTGAAAGGATAATTTGGATAGATAATCGAGAGGATTAAGTGGATGAGATAATTGAGGGAGGAAGGGGATGGCATAATTGACAATTTGGATGAGAAAATTGAGAGGATAATTTGGATGAGATAATTGAGAGGATAAATTGGATGAGATAATTGAGGTATAAAGCTGATCGGGTAATTGAGAGGATCATTTGGATGAGATAATATAGAGGATAAAGTGGATGAGATAATGGAGGTATAAGTGGATTGGGTAATTGAGAGGATAGTTTGGAGGAGATAATTGAGAGGATTAAGTGGATGAGATAATTGAGAGAGGAAGGGGATGGCATAATTGACAATATGGATGAGGTAATTGAGAGGATAATTTTAATGAGATAACTGAGAGGATTATTTGGGTGCAATATTTAAGAGGATAAATTGGATGAGATAATTGACGCATAAAGTGAATTGGGTGATTGAGAGGATAATTTTGATGAGATAATTGAGAGGATAAAGTGGATGAGATAATTGAGGTATAAAGTGGAATGGGTAATTGAGAGTATCATTTAGATGCGATAATTGATAGGGTAAATTGGATGAGATAATTAAGGTATAAAGTGAATTAGGTAATTGAGAGGATAATTTTGATGATATAATTGAGAGGATAAATTGGTTGAGATAATTGAGTTATAAAGCTGAATGGGTAATTGAGAGGATCGTTTAGATGAGATAACTGATAGGGTAAATTGGATGAGATAATTGAGGTATAAAGTGAATTGGGTAATTGAGAGGATAAATAGGATGGGGTAATTAAGAGGATAATTTGGATCGGGCAATTGAGAGGATTAACTAGATGAGATAATTGAGGTATAAAGTGGTATGGGGAATTAAGAGTATCACTTGGATGAGATAATTGAGAGGATCATTTGGATGAGATAATTGAGGTATAAGTGGATTGGGTAATTGAGAGGATAATTTGGATGAGATAATCGAGAGGATTAAGTTGATGAGATAATTGAGGTAGAAAGGTGATGGAATAATTGAGAGGAAAATTTGGATGGGGTAATTGAGAGGATAATTTGAATGAGATAACTGAGAGGATCATTTGGATGAGATAATTGAGAGGATAAATTGGATGAGATAACTGAGGTATAAAGCTGATTTGGTAATTGAGAGGATCATCTGGATGAGATAATTCAGAGGATAAATTGGATGAGATAATTGAGGTATGAAGTGGATTGGGTAATTGAGAGGATAATTTGGATGGGGTAATTGAGAGGATAATTTGAATGAGATAACTGAGAGGATCATTTGGATGAGATAATTGAGAGGATAAATTGGATGATATAATTGACGTATAAAGTGAAATGGGTAATTGAGAGGATAATTTTGATGAGATAATTGAGGGGATAAAGTGAATGAGATAATTGAGGTATAAAGTGGGATGGGTAATTGAGAGGATAATTCTGAAGAGATATTTGAGAGGATCAAGTGGATGAGATAATTGAGGTATAAAGTTGGATGGGTAATTGAGAGGATAATGTGGATGAGATAATTCAGAGGATTAAGTGGATGAGATAATTGAGGGAGGAAGGGGATGGCATAATTGAGAGGAAAATTTGGATGGGGTAATTGAGAGGATAATTTGAATGAGAAAACTGAGAGGATCATTTAGATGAGATAATTAAGTGGATAATTTGGATGGGGTATTTGAGAGGATAATTTGAATGAGATAACTGAGAGGATCATTTGGATGAGATAATTGAGAGGATAAATTGGATGAGATTATTGAGGTGTAAAGTGGTATGGGTAATTGAGAGTATCACTTGGATGAGATAATTGAGAGGATAAATTTGATGAGATAATTGTGGGAGGATGGGGATGGAATAATTGAGAGGTAAATTTGGATGGGGTATTTGAGTGTTAATTTGAATGAGATAACTGAGAGGATCATGTAGATGAGATAATTGAGAGGATAAAGTGGATGAAATAATTGAGGTATAAAGTGGGTTGGGTAATTGAGAGGATAATTTGAATGAGATAATATAGTTATAACATGGATTGGTTAAATGAGAGAATAATTTGGATGGGGTAACTGAGAGGATAATTTGAATGAGATAACTGAGATGATCATTTGGATGAGATAATTGAGAGGATCATTTAGATGAGATAATTGAGGTATATAGCTGATTGGGTAATTGAGAGGACCATTTGGATGATATAATTGAGAGGATCATTTAGATGAGATAATTAAGTGGATAATTTGGATGGGGCGTTTGAGAGGAAAATTTAAATGAGATAACTGAGAGGATCATTTGGATGAGATAATTGAGTGGATAATTTGGATGGGGTGTTTGAGAGGATAATTTAAATAAGATAACTGAGAGGATCATTTGGATAAGATAATTGAGAGGATAAATTGGATGAGATAATTGAGGTATAAAGTTAATTGGGTAATTGAGAGGATAAATAGGATGGGGTAATTGAGAGGATAATTTGGATAGGGCAATTGAGAGGATTAACTAGATGAGATAATTGAGGTATAAATTGGTATGGGGAAATGAGAGTATCACTTGGATGAGATAATTGAGAGGATCATTTGGATGAAATAATTGAGGTATAAGTGGATTGGGTTATCGAGAGGATAATTTGGATGAGATAATCGAGAGGATTAAGTTGACGAGATAATTGAGGTAGGAAGGTGATGGAATAATTGAGAGGAAAATTTGGATGGGGTAATTGAGAGGATCATTTGGATGAGATAATTGAGAGGAAAAATTGGATGAGATAATTGAGTTATAAAGTGGATTGGGTTATTGAGAGGATAATTTTAATGATGGATTGTTTGGATGAGATAATTAAGAGGATAAATTGGATGAGATAATTGACGCATAAAGTGAATTGGGTAATTGAGAGGATAATTTTGATGAGATAATTGAGAGGATTAATTGGATGAGATAATTGAGAGGATAAATTGGATGAGATATTGAGAGGATAATTTGGAAGAGATAATCGAGAGGATTAAGTGGATGAGATAATTGAGGGAGGAAGGGGATGGCATAATTGACAATATGGATAAGGTAATTGAGAGGATAATTTTAATGAGATAACTGAGAGGATTATTTGGATGAGATATTTAAGAGGATGAATTGGATGAGATAATTGAGGTATAAAGCTGATTGGGTAATTGAGAGGATCATTTAGATGGGATAATTGATAGGGTAAATTGGATGAGATAATTGAGGTATAAAGTGTATTAGGTAATTAAGAGGATAATTTTGATGAGATAATTCAGAGGATAAATTGGATGAGATAATTGAGGTATAAAGTGGATTGGGTAATTGAGAGGATAATTTGGATGGGGTAATTGAGAGGATAATTTGGATGGGTAATTGAGGTATAAAGTGGGATGGGTAATTGAGAGGATAATTTTAATGAGATAACTGAGAGAATTATTTGGATGAGATATTTGAGAGGATAAATTGGATGAGATAATTGAGGTTTAAAGTGGATTGGGTGATTGAGAGGATAATTTGGATGGGGTAATTGAGATGATAATTTAAATGAGATAACTGAGAGGATAAAGTGGATGAGATAATTGAGGTATAAAGTGGGATGGGTAATTGAGAGGATCATTTAGATGAGATAATTGATAGGGTAAATTGGATGAGATAATTGAGGTATAAAGTGAATTGGGTAATTAAGAGGATAATTTTGATGAGATAATTGAGAGAATAAATTGGATGAGATAGTTGAGGTATAAAGCTGATTGGGTAATTGAGAAGATCATTTGGATGAGATACTTTAGAGGATAAATTGGATGAGATAATTGAGGTATAAAGTGGATTGGGTAATTGAGAGGATAATTTTAATGAGATAACTGAGAGGATTATTTGGATGAGATATTTGAGAGGATAAATTGGATGAGATAATTGAGGTATAAAGTGGATTGGGTGATTGAGAGGATAATTTGGATGGAGTAATTGAGATGATAATTTGAATGAGATAACTGAGAGGACAAAGTGGATGAGATAATTGAGGTATAAAGTGGGATGGGTAATTGAGAGGATCATTTAGATGAGATAATTGATAGGGTAAATTAGATGAGATAATTGAGGTATAAAGTGAATTGGGTAATTAAGAGGATAATTTTGATGAGATAATTGAGAGAAAAAATTGGATGAGAGAGTTGAGGTATAAAGCTGATTGGGTAATTGAGAGGATCATTTGGATGAGATAATTGAGAGGATAAATTTGATGAGATAATTGAGGTATAAAGTGGAATGGGTAATTGAGAGGATAATTTGGATGGGGTAATTGAGAAGATAATTTGAATGAGATAACTGAGGAGATCATTTGGATGAGATAATTTAGAGGATAAATTGGATGAGATAATTGAGGTATAAAGTGGATTGGGTAATTGAGAGAATAATTTGGATGAGATAATTGAGAGGATAATTTTGATGAGATAATTGAGAGGATTAATTAGATGAGATAATTGAGAGGATAAATTGGATGAGATAATCGAGAGGATTAAGTGGATGAGATAATTGAGGCAGGAAGGTGATGGAATAATTGAGAGGAGAATTTGGATGGGGAATTGAGAGGATTATTTTGATGAGATAATTGAGAGGATAAAGTGGATGAGATAATTGAGGTATAAAGTGGAATGGGTTATTGAGAGGATCATTTAGATGCGATAATTGATAGGGTAAATTGGATGAGATAATTAAGGTATAAAGTGAATTAGGTAATTGAGAGGATAATTTTGATGATATAATTGAGAGGATAAATTGGTTGAAATAATTGAGTTATAAAGCTGAATGGGTAATTGAGAGGATCGTTTAGATGAGATAATTGATAGGGTAAATTGGATGAGATAATTGAGGTATAAAGTGAATTGGGTAATTGAGAGGATAAATAGGATGGGGTAATTAAGAGGATAATTTGGATCGGGCAATTGAGAGGATTAACTAGACGAGATAATTGAGGTATAAAGTGGTATGGGGAATTGAGAGTATCACTTGGATGAGATAATTGAGAGGATCATTTGGATGAGATAATTGAGGTATAAGTGGATTGGGTGATTGAGAGGATAATTTGGATGAGATAATCGAGAGGATTAAGTTGACGAGATAATTGAGGTAGGAAGGTGATGGAATAATTGAGAGGAAAATTTGGATGGGGTAATTGAGAGGATCATTTGGATGGGATAATTGAGAGGAAAAATTGGATGAGATAATTGAGGTATAAAGTGGATTGGGTTATTGAGAGTATAATTTTAATGAGATAACTGAGAGGATTAATTGGATAAGATAATTGAGAGAATAAATTGGATGAGATATTGAGAGGATAATTTGGATGAGATAATCGAGGGGATTAAGTGGATGAGATAATTGAGGTAGGAAGGTGATGGAATAATTGAGAGGAAAATTTGGATGGGGTAATTGAGAGGATAATTTGAATTAGATAATTGAGAGGATGAAGTGGATGAGATAATTGAGGTAAAAAGTGGAATGGGTAATTGAGAGGATAGTGTTGATGAGATAATCGAGAGGATTAAGTGGATAAGATAATTGAGGGAGGAAGAGGATGGCATAATTGACAATATGGATAAGGTAATTGAGAGGATAATTTTAATGAGATAACTGAGAGGATTATTTGGATGAGATATTTAAGAGGATCAATTGGATGAGATAATTGACGTATAAAGTGAATTGGGTAATTGAGAGTATAATTTTGATGACATAATTGAGAGGATAAATTGGATGAGATAATTGAGGTATAAAGCTGATTGGGTAATTGAGACGATCATTTAGATGAGATAATTGATAGGGTAAATTGGATGAGGTAATTGAGGTATAAAGTGTATTAGGTAATTAAGAAGATAATTTTGATGAGATAATTGAGAGAATAAATTGGATGAGATAGTTGAGGTATAAAGCTGATTGGGTAATTGAGAGGATCATTTGGATGAGATAATTGAGAGGATAAATTGGATGAGATAATTGAGGTATAAAGTGGATTGGGTAATTGAGAGGATAATTTTAATGAGATAACTGAGAGGATTGTTTGGATGAGATAATTGAGAGGATAAATTGGATGAGATATTGAGAGGATAATTTGGATGAGATAATCGAGAGGATTAAGTGGATGAGATAATTGTGGTAGGAAGGTGATGGAATAATTGACAATATGGATGAGGTAATTGAGAGGATAATTTTAATGAGATAACTGAGAGGAATATTTGAGAGGATAAATTGGATGAGATAATTGAGGTATATAGTGGATTGGGTGATTGAGAGGATAATTTGGATGGAGAAATTGAGATGATAATTTGAATGAGATAACTGAGAGGACAAAGTGGATGAGATAATTGAGGTATAAAGTGGGATGGGTAATTGAGAGGATCATTTAGATGAGATAATTGATAGGGTAAATTAGATGAGTTAATTGAGGTATAAAGTGAATTGGGTAATTAAGAGGATAATTTTGATGAGATAATTGAGAGAAAAAATGGGATGAGATAGTTGAGGTATAAAGCTGATTGGGTAATTGAGAGGATCATTTGGATGAGATAATTGAGAGGATAAATTTGATGAGATAATTGAGGTATAAAGTGGAATGGGTAATGGAGAGGATAATTTGGATGGGGTAATTGAGAGGATAATTTGAATGAGATAACTGAGAAGATCATTTGGATGAGATAATTTAGAGGATAAATTGGATGAGATAATTGAGGTATAAAGTGGATTGGGTGATTGGGAGGATAATTTGGATGGGGTAATTGAGATGATAATTTGAATGAGATAACTGAGAGGATAAAGTGGGTGAGATAATTGAGGGATAAAGTGGGATGGGTAATTGAGAGGATCATTTAGATGAGATAATTGATAGGGTAAATTGGATGAGATAATTGAGGTATAAAGTGAATTGGGTAATTGAGAGGATAATTTTAATGAGATAACTGAGAGGATTATTCGGATGAGATATTTGAGAGGATAAATTGGATGAGATAATTGAGGTATAAAGCTGATTGGGTAATTGAGAGGATCATTTAGATGAGATAATTGATAGGGTAAATTGGATGAGATAATTGAGGTATAAAGTGTATAAGGTAATTAAGAGGATAATTTTGATGAGATAATTCAGAGGATTAATTGGATGAGATAATTGAGGTATAAAGTGGATTGGGTAATTGAGAGGATAATTTGGATGGGGTAATTGAGAGGATAATTTGGATGGGGTAATTGAGGTATAAAGTGGGATGGGTAATTGAGAGGATAATTTTAATGAGATAACTGAGAGGATTATTTGGATGAGATATTTGAGAGGATAAATTGGATGAGATAATTGAGGTATAAAGTGGATTGGGTGATTGAGAGGATAATTTGGATGGGGTAATTGAGATGATAATTTGAATGAGATAACTGAGAGGATAAAGTGGATAAGATAATTGAGGTATAAAGTTGGATGGGTAATTGAGAGGATCATTTAGATGAGATAATTGATAGGGTAAATTGGATGAGATAATTGAGGTATAAAGTGAATTGGGTAATTAAGAGGATAATTTTGATGAGATAATTGAGAGAATAAATTGGATGAGATAGTTGAGGTATAAAGCTGATTGGGTAATTGAGAAGATCATTTGGATGAGATACTTTAGAGGATAAATTGGATGAGAAAATTGAGGTATAAAGTGGATTGGGTAATTGAGAGGATAATTTTAATGAGATAACTGAGAGGATTATTTGGATGAGATATTTGAGAGGATAAATTGGATGAGATAATTGAGGTATAAAGTGGATTGAGTGATTGAGAGGATAATTTGGATGAGATAATTGAGAGAAAAAATTGGATGAGATAGTTGAGATATAAAGCTGATTGGGTAATTGAGAGGATCATTTGGATGAGATAATTGAGAGGATAAATTTGATGAGATAATTGAGGTATAAAGTGGAATGGGTAATTGAGAGGATAATTTGGATGGGGTAATTGAGAGGATAATTTGAATGAGATAACTGAGAAGATCATTTGGATGAGATAATTAAGAGGATAAATTGGATGAGATAATTGAGGTATAAAGTGGATTGGGTAATTGAGAGAATAATTTGGATGAGATAATTGAGAGGATAATTTTGATGAGATAATTGAGAGGATTAATTAGATGAGATAATTGAGAGGATAAATTGGATGAGATAATCGAGAGGATTAAGTGGATGAGATAATTGAGGCAGGAAGGTGATGGAATAATTGAGAGGAGAATTTGGATGGGGAATTGAGAGGATAATTTTGATGAGATAATTGAGAGGATAAAGTGGATGAGATAATTGAGGTATAAAGTGGAATGGGTAATTGAGAGGATCATTTAGATGCGATAATTGATAGGGTAAATTGGATGAGATAATTAAGGTATAAAGTGAATAAGGTAATTGAGAGGATAATTTTGATGATATAATTTAGAGGATAAATTGGTTGAGATAATTGAGTTATAAAGCTGAATGGGTAATTGAGAGGATCGTTTAGATGAGATAATTGAGAGGATAAATTGGATGAAATAATTGAGGTACAAAGCTGATCGGGAAATTTAGAGGATAAAGTGGATGAGATAATTGAGGTATAAAGTGGATTGGGTGATTGAGAGGATAATTTGGATGGAGTAATTGAGATGATAATTTGAATGAGATAACTGAGAGGACAAAGTGGATGAGATAATTGAGTTATAAAGCTGAATGGGTAATTGAGAGGATAATTTGGATGAGATAATTGAGAGGATAAATTGGATGAGATAATTGAGGTACAAAGCTGATCGGGAAATTTAGAGGATAAAGTGGATGAGATAATTGAGGTAGCAAAGTGATGGAATAATTGAGAGGAAAATTTGGATGGGGTAATTGAGAGGATAATTTGAATGAGATAACTGAGAAGATCATTTAGATGAGATAATTGAGTGGATAATTTTGATGGGGTATTTGAGAGGATAATTTGAATGAGATAACTGAGAGGATCATTTGGATGAGATAATTGAGGTATAATGCTGATTGGGTAATTGAGAGGATAATCTGGATGAGACAATTGAGAGGATAAATTGGATGAGATAATTGAGGTATGAAGCTGATTGGGTAATTGAGAGGATCATCTGGATGAGAAAATTGAGAGGATAAATTGGATGAGATAGTTGAGGTATAAAGCTGATTGGGTAATTCAGAGGATCATCTGGATGAGATAATTGAGAGGATAATTTGGATGAGATAATTGAGAAGATAAAGTGAGTGAGATAATGAAGGTATAAAGTTGATTGAGTTATTGAGAGGATAATGTGGATGGTATAATTGAGAGGATTATTTGAATGAGATAACTGAGAGGATAATTTTGATGAGATAATTGAGAGGATAAATTGGATTAGATAGTTGAGGTATAAAGATGATTGGGTAATTGAGATGATCATCTGTATGAGATAATTGAGAGGATAAATTGGATGAGATAATTGAGGTATGAAGCTGATTGGGTAATTGAGAGGATCATCTGGATGAGATAATTGAGAGGATAAATTGGATGAAATAGTTGAGGTATGAAGCTGATTGGGCAATAGAGAGGATCATCTGGATGAGATAATTGAGAGGATAAATTGGAATTGATAATTGAGTTATAAAGTGGATTGGGTAATTGAGAGGATAATTTTAATGAGATAACTGAGAGGATTATTTGGAGGAGATAATTGAGAGGATAAATTGGATGAGATAATTGACGTATAAAGTGAATTGGGTAATTGAGAGGATAATTTTAATGAGATAACTGAGAAGATTATTTGGATGAGATAATTGAGAGGATTAATTGGATGAGATAATTGACGTATAAAGTGAATTGGGTAATTGAGAGGATAATTTTGATTAGATAATTGAGAGGATAAATTGGATGAGATAATTGAGGTATAAAGTGGGATGGGTAATTGAGAGGATAATTTTGATGAGATAATTGAGAGGATAATTTGGATGAGATAATCGAGAGGATTAAGTTGATGAGATAATTGTGGGAGGAAGGGTATGGAATAATTGAGAGGAAAATTTGGATGGGGTAGTTGAGTGTTAATTTGAATGAGATAACTGAGAGGATCATGTCGATGAGATAATTGAGAGGATAAGGTGGATGATATAATTGAGGTATAAAGTGGATTGGGTAATTGAGAGGATAATTTGAATGAGATAATGAAGGTATAGCGTGAATTGGTTAATTGAGAGGATAATTTGGATTGGGTAACTGAGAGGATAATTTGAATGAGATAACTGAGAGGATCATTTGGTTGATATAACTGAGGGGATAAATTGGATGAGATAATTGAGGTATAAAGTGGATTGGGTAATTGAGAGGATAATTTGGGTGAGATAATTGAGAGGATAAAGTGGATAAGATAATTAAGGTATAAAGGTGATTGGGTAATTTTGAGGATAATTTGGATGAAACAATTGAGAAGATAAAGTGGATGAAATAATGAAAGTATAAAGTGAATTGGGTAATTGAGAGCTTAATTTGAATGGGGTAATTGAGAGTATAGTTTGAATGAGAGAACTGAGAGGATCATTTAGATGAGAAAATTGAGTTGATACATTGGATGAGATAATTGAGGTATAAAGTGAATTGGGCAATTGAGAGGATAATTTGGATGAGATAATTGACAAGATAAAGTCGATAAGATAGTTGAGGTATAAAGTTGATTGGGTAATTCAGAGGATAATTTGATGAGGTATAAAGAGGTATTGAGGTATAATGAGGTATTGAGGTATAAAGTGGGTTGGGTTATTGAGAGAATAATTTGGATGAGATAATCGAGAAGATTAAGTGGATAAAATAATTGAGGGAGGAAGGGGATGGCATAATTGATGGGGTATTTCAGAGGATAATTTGAATGAGATGACTGAGAGGATCATTTAGATGAGATAATTGAGTGGAAAAATTGGATGAGATAATTGACAGGATAAGTGGATGAGATAATTTAGGGGACAAAGTCGATAAGATAATTGAGGTATAAAGCTGAATGGGTAATTGAGAAGATAATTTGGATGAGATAATTGGGAAGATAAAGTGGATGAGATAATGAAGGTATAAAGTCGATTGGGTAATTGAGAGGATAATTTTGATGGGTAGTCGAGAGGAAAAATTGGATAAGATAATTGAGGTATAAAGCTTATTGGGTAATTGAGAGGATAATTTGGAGGAGATAATTGAGTGGATTAAGTGGATGAGATAAATGAGGGAGGAAGGGGATGGCATAATTGACAATTTGGATGAGGTAATTGACAGGATAATTTAAATGAGATAATCGAGAGGATCATTTGGATGAGATAATTGAGAGGAAAAATTGGATGAGATAGATGAGGTATAAAGTGGATTGGGTAATTGAGAGGATAATCTGGAGGATATAATCGAGAGGATTAAGTTGATGAGATAAATGAGGGAGGAAGGGGATGGTATAATTGACAAATTGAATGAAGTAATTGAGAGGATAATTTAAATGAGATAATTGAGAGGAACATTTGGATGATATAATTGAGAAGATAAATTGGATGAGATAATTGAGGTATAAAGTGGTATGGGTAATTGAGAGGATAATTTGGATGGGGTAATTGAGAGGATAAATTGGATGAGATAATTGAGGTATAAAGTGAGTTAGGTAATTAAGAGGATAATTTTGATGAGATAACTGAGAGGATTGTTTGGATGAGACAATTGAGAGGATAAATTGGATGAGATATTGAGAGGATAATTTGGATGAGATAATCGAGAGGATTAAATGGATGAGATAACTGAGGGAGAAAGGGGATGGCATAATTGACAAATTGGATGAGGTAAATTAAAGGATTATTTGGATGAGATAATTCAGAGGATAAATTGGAAGAAATAATTGAGGTATAAAGTGAATTGGGTAATTGAGAGGATAAAGTGGTTTGGGTAATTGAAAGGATAATTTGGATAGATAATCGAGAGGATTAAGTGGATGAGATAATTGAGGGAGGAAGGGGATGGCATAATTGACAATTTGGATGAGAAAATTGAGAGGATAATTTGGATGAGATAATTGAGAGGATAAATTGGATGAGATAATTGAGGTATAAAGCTGATCGGGTAATTGAGAGGATCATTTGGATGAGATAATATAGAGGATAAAGTGGATGAGATAATGGAGGTATAAGTGGATTGGGTAATTGAGAGGATAGTTTGGAGGAGATAATTGAGAGGATTAAGTGGATGAGATAATTGAGAGAGGAAGGGGATGGCATAATTGACAATATGGATGAGGTAATTGAGAGGATAATTTTAATGAGATAACTGAGAGGATTATTTGGGTGCAATATTTAAGAGGATAAATTGGATGAGATAATTGACGCATAAAGTGAATTGGGTGATTGAGAGGATAATTTTGATGAGATAATTGAGAGGATAAAGTGGATGAGATAATTGAGGTATAAAGTGGAATGGGTAATTGAGAGTATCATTTAGATGCGATAATTGATAGGGTAAATTGGATGAGATAATTAAGGTATAAAGTGAATTAGGTAATTGAGAGGATAATTTTGATGATATAATTGAGAGGATAAATTGGTTGAGATAATTGAGTTATAAAGCTGAATGGGTAATTGAGAGGATCGTTTAGATGAGATAATTGATAGGGTAAATTGGATGAGATAATTGAGGTATAAAGTGAATTGGGTAATTGAGAGGATAAATAGGATGGGGTAATTAAGAGGATAATTTGGATCGGGCAATTGAGAGGATTAACTAGATGAGATAATTGAGGTATAAAGTGGTATGGGGAATTAAGAGTATCACTTGGATGAGATAATTGAGAGGATCATTTGGATGAGATAATTGAGGTATAAGTGGATTGGGTAATTGAGAGGATAATTTGGATGAGATAATCGAGAGGATTAAGTTGATGAGATAATTGAGGTAGAAAGGTGATGGAATAATTGAGAGGAAAATTTGGATGGGGTAATTGAGAGGATAATTTGAATGAGATAACTGAGAGGATCATTTGGATGAGATAATTGAGAGGATAAATTGGATGAGATAACTGAGGTATAAAGCTGATTTGGTAATTGAGAGGATCATCTGGATGAGATAATTCAGAGGATAAATTGGATGAGATAATTGAGGTATGAAGTGGATTGGGTAATTGAGAGGATAATTTGGATGGGGTAATTGAGAGGATAATTTGAATGAGATAACTGAGAGGATCATTTGGATGAGATAATTGAGAGGATAAATTGGATGATATAATTGACGTATAAAGTGAAATGGGTAATTGAGAGGATAATTTTGATGAGATAATTGAGGGGATAAAGTGAATGAGATAATTGAGGTATAAAGTGGGATGGGTAATTGAGAGGATAATTCTGAAGAGATATTTGAGAGGATCAAGTGGATGAGATAATTGAGGTATAAAGTTCGATGGGTAATTGAGAGGATAATGTGGATGAGATAATTCAGAGGATTAAGTGGATGAGATAATTGAGGGAGGAAGGGGATGGCATAATTGAGAGGAAAATTTGGATGGGGTAATTGAGAGGATAATTTGAATGAGAAAACTGAGAGGATCATTTAGATGAGATAATTAAGTGGATAATTTGGATGGGGTATTTGAGAGGATAATTTGAATGAGATAACTGAGAGGATCATTTGGATGAGATAATTGAGAGGATAAATTGGATGAGATTATTGAGGTGTAAAGTGGTATGGGTAATTGAGAGTATCACTTGGATGAGATAATTGAGAGGATAAATTTGATGAGATAATTGTGGGAGGATGGGGATGGAATAATTGAGAGGTAAATTTGGATGGGGTATTTGAGTGTTAATTTGAATGAGATAACTGAGAGGATCATGTAGATGAGATAATTGAGAGGATAAAGTGGATGAAATAATTGAGGTATAAAGTGGGTTGGGTAATTGAGAGGATAATTTGAATGAGATAATATAGTTATAACATGGATTGGTTAAATGAGAGAATAATTTGGATGGGGTAACTGAGAGGATAATTTGAATGAGATAACTGAGATGATCATTTGGATGAGATAATTGAGAGGATCATTTAGATAAGATTATTGAGGTATATAGCTGATTGGGTAATTGAGAGGACCATTTGGATGATATAATTGAGAGGATCATTTAGATGAGATAATTAAGTGGATAATTTGGATGGGGCGTTTGAGAGGAAAATTTAAATGAGATAACTGAGAGGATCATTTGGATGAGATAATTGAGTGGATAATTTGGATGGGGTGTTTGAGAGGATAATTTAAATAAGATAACTGAGAGGATCATTTGGATAAGATAATTGAGAGGATAAATTGGATGAGATAATTGAGGTATAAAGTTAATTGGGTAATTGAGAGGATAAATAGGATGGGGTAATTGAGAGGATAATTTGGATAGGGCAATTGAGAGGATTAACTAGATGAGATAATTGAGGTATAAATTGGTATGGGGAAATGAGAGTATCACTTGGATGAGATAATTGAGAGGATCATTTGGATGAAATAATTGAGGTATAAGTGGATTGGGTTATCGAGAGGATAATTTGGATGAGATAATCGAGAGGATTAAGTTGACGAGATAATTGAGGTAGGAAGGTGATGGAATAATTGAGAGGAAAATTTGGATGGGGTAATTGAGAGGATCATTTGGATGAGATAATTGAGAGGAAAAATTGGATGAGATAATTGAGTTATAAAGTGGATTGGGTTATTGAGAGGATAATTTTAATGATGGATTGTTTGGATGAGATAATTAAGAGGATAAATTGGATGAGATAATTGACGCATAAAGTGAATTGGGTAATTGAGAGGATAATTTTGATGAGATAATTGAGAGGATTAATTGGATGAGATAATTGAGAGGATAAATTGGATGAGATATTGAGAGGATAATTTGGAAGAGATAATCGAGAGGATTAAGTGGATGAGATAATTGAGGGAGGAAGGGGATGGCATAATTGACAATATGGATAAGGTAATTGAGAGGATAATTTTAATGAGATAACTGAGAGGATTATTTGGATGAGATATTTAAGAGGATGAATTGGATGAGATAATTGAGGTATAAAGCTGATTGGGTAATTGAGAGGATCATTAAGATGGGATAATTGATAGGGTAAATTGGATGAGATAATTGAGGTATAAAGTGTATTAGGTAATTAAGAGGATAATTTTGATGAGATAATTCAGAGGATAAATTGGATGAGATAATTGAGGTATAAAGTGGATTGGGTAATTGAGAGGATAATTTGGATGGGGTAATTGAGAGGATAATTTGGATGGGTAATTGAGGTATAAAGTGGGATGGGTAATTGAGAGGATAATTTTAATGAGATAACTGAGAGAATTATTTGGATGAGATATTTGAGAGGATAAATTGGATGAGATAATTGAGGTTTAAAGTGGATTGGGTGATTGAGAGGATAATTTGGATGGGGTAATTGAGATGATAATTTAAATGAGATAACTGAGAGGATAAAGTGGATGAGATAATTGAGGTATAAAGTGGGATGGGTAATTGAGAGGATCATTTAGATGAGATAATTGATAGGGTAAATTGGATGAGATAATTGAGGTATAAAGTGAATTGGGTAATTAAGAGGATAATTTTGATGAGATAATTGAGAGAATAAATTGGATGAGATAGTTGAGGTATAAAGCTGATTGGGTAATTGAGAAGATCATTTGGATGAGATACTTTAGAGGATAAATTGGATGAGATAATTGAGGTATAAAGTGGATTGGGTAATTGAGAGGATAATTTTAATGAGATAACTGAGAGGATTATTTGGATGAGATATTTGAGAGGATAAATTGGATGAGATAATTGAGGTATAAAGTGGATTGGGTGATTGAGAGGATAATTTGGATGGAGTAATTGAGATGATAATTTGAATGAGATAACTGAGAGGACAAAGTGGATGAGATAATTGAGGTATAAAGTGGGATGGGTAATTGAGAGGATCATTTAGATGAGATAATTGATAGGGTAAATTAGATGAGATAATTGAGGTATAAAGTGAATTGGGTAATTAAGAGGATAATTTTGATGAGATAATTGAGAGAAAAAATTGGATGAGAGAGTTGAGGTATAAAGCTGATTGGGTAATTGAGAGGATCATTTGGATGAGATAATTGAGAGGATAAATTTGATGAGATAATTGAGGTATAAAGTGGAATGGGTAATTGAGAGGATAATTTGGATGGGGTAATTGAGAAGATAATTTGAATGAGATAACTGAGGAGATCATTTGGATGAGATAATTTAGAGGATAAATTGGATGAGATAATTGAGGTATAAAGTGGATTGGGTAATTGAGAGAATAATTTGGATGAGATAATTGAGAGGATAATTTTGATGAGATAATTGAGAGGATTAATTAGATGAGATAATTGAGAGGATAAATTGGATGAGATAATCGAGAGGATTAAGTGGATGAGATAATTGAGGCAGGAAGGTGATGGAATAATTGAGAGGAGAATTTGGATGGGGAATTGAGAGGATTATTTTGATGAGATAATTGAGAGGATAAAGTGGATGAGATAATTGAGGTATAAAGTGGAATGGGTTATTGAGAGGATCATTTAGATGCGATAATTGATAGGGTAAATTGGATGAGATAATTAAGGTATAAAGTGAATTAGGTAATTGAGAGGATAATTTTGATGATATAATTGAGAGGATAAATTGGTTGAGATAATTGAGTTATAAAGCTGAATGGGTAATTGAGAGGATCGTTTAGATGAGATAATTGATAGGGTAAATTGGATGAGATAATTGAGGTATAAAGTGAATTGGGTAATTGAGAGGATAAATAGGATGGGGTAATTAAGAGGATAATTTGGATCGGGCAATTGAGAGGATTAACTAGACGAGATAATTGAGGTATAAAGTGGTATGGGGAATTGAGAGTATCACTTGGATGAGATAATTGAGAGGATCATTTGGATGAGATAATTGAGGTATAAGTGGATTGGGTGATTGAGAGGATAATTTGGATGAGATAATCGAGAGGATTAAGTTGACGAGATAATTGAGGTAGGAAGGTGATGGAATAATTGAGAGGAAAATTTGGATGGGGTAATTGAGAGGATCATTTGGATGGGATAATTGAGAGGAAAAATTGGATGAGATAATTGAGGTATAAAGTGGATTGGGTTATTGAGAGTATAATTTTAATGAGATAACTGAGAGGATTGTTTGGATGAGATAATTGAGAGGATAAATTGGATGAGATAATTGACTCATAAAGTGAATTGGGTAATTGAGAGGATAATTTTGATGAGATAATTGAGAGGATTAATTGGATAAGATAATTGAGAGAATAAATTGGATGAGATATTGAGAGGATAATTTGGATGAGATAATCGAGGGGATTAAGTGGATGAGATAATTGAGGTAGGAAGGTGATGGAATAATTGAGAGGAAAATTTGGATGGGGTAATTGAGAGGATAATTTGAATGAGATAATTGAGAGGATGAAGTGGATGAGATAATTGAGGTAAAAAGTGGAATGGGTAATTGAGAGGATAGTGTTGATGAGATAATCGAGAGGATTAAGTGGATAAGATAATTGAGGGAGGAAGAGGATGGCATAATTGACAATATGGATAAGGTAATTGAGAGGATAATTTTAATGAGATAACTGAGAGGATTATTTGGATGAGATATTTAAGAGGATCAATTGGATGAGATAATTGACGTATAAAGTGAATTGGGTAATTGAGAGTATAATTTTGATGACATAATTGAGAGGATAAATTGGATGAGATAATTGAGGTATAAAGCTGATTGGGTAATTGAGAGGATCATTTAGATGAGATAATTGATAGGGTAAATTGGATGAGGTAATTGAGGTATAAAGTGTATTAGGTAATTAAGAAGATAATTTTGATGAGATAATTGAGAGAATAAATTGGATGAGATAGTTGAGGTATAAAGCTGATTGGGTAATTGAGAGGATCATTTGGATGAGATAATTGAGAGGATAAATTGGATGAGATAATTGAGGTATAAAGTGGATTGGGTAATTGAGAGGATAATTTTTATGAGATAACTGAGAGGATTGTTTGGATGAGATAATTGAGAGGATAAATTGGATGAGATATTGAGAGGATAATTTGGATGAGATAATCGAGAGGATTAAGTGGATGAGATAATTGTGGTAGGAAGGTGATGGAATAATTGACAATATGGATGAGGTAATTGAGAGGATAATTTTAATGAGATAACTGAGAGGAATATTTGAGAGGATAAATTGGATGAGATAATTGAGGTATATAGTGGATTGGGTGATTGAGAGGATAATTTGGATGGAGAAATTGAGATGATAATTTGAATGAGATAACTGAGAGGACAAAGTGGATGAGATAATTGAGGTATAAAGTGGGATGGGTAACTGAGAGGATCATTTAGATGAGATAATTGATAGGGTAAATTAGATGAGTTAATTGAGGTATAAAGTGAATTGGGTAATTAAGAGGATAATTTTGATGAGATAATTGAGAGAAAAAATGGGATGAGATAGTTGAGGTATAAAGCTGATTGGGTAATTGAGAGGATCATTTGGATGAGATAATTGAGAGGATAAATTTGATGAGATAATTGAGGTATAAAGTGGAATGGGTAATGGAGAGGATAATTTGGATGGGGTAATTGAGAGGATAATTTGAATGAGATAACTGAGAAGATCATTTGGATGAGATAATTTAGAGGATAAATTGGATGAGATAATTGAGGTATAAAGTGGATTGGGTGATTGGGAGGATAATTTGGATGGGGTAATTGAGATGATAATTTGAATGAGATAACTGAGAGGATAAAGTGGGTGAGATAATTGAGGGATAAAGTGGGATGGGTAATTGAGAGGATCATTTAGATGAGATAATTGATAGGGTAAATTGGATGAGATAATTGAGGTATAAAGTGAATTGGGTAATTGAGAGGATAATTTTAATGAGATAACTGAGAGGATTATTCGGATGAGATATTTGAGAGGATAAATTGGATGAGATAATTGAGGTATAAAGCTGATTGGGTAATTGAGAGGATCATTTAGATGAGATAATTGATAGGGTAAATTGGATGAGATAATTGAGGTATAAAGTGTATAAGGTAATTAAGAGGATAATTTTGATGAGATAATTCAGAGGATTAATTGGATGAGATAATTGAGGTATAAAGTGGATTGGGTAATTGAGAGGATAATTTGGATGGGGTAATTGAGAGGATAATTTGGATGGGGTAATTGAGGTATAAAGTGGGATGGGTAATTGAGAGGATAATTTTAATGAGATAACTGAGAGGATTATTTGGATGAGATATTTGAGAGGATAAATTGGATGAGATAATTGAGGTATAAAGTGGATTGGGTGATTGAGAGGATAATTTGGATGGGGTAATTGAGATGATAATTTGAATGAGATAACTGAGAGGATAAAGTGGATAAGATAATTGAGGTATAAAGTTGGATGGGTAATTGAGAGGATCATTTAGATGAGATAATTGATAGGGTAAATTGGATGAGATAATTGAGGTATAAAGTGAATTGGGTAATTAAGAGGATAATTTTGATGAGATAATTGAGAGAATAAATTGGATGAGATAGTTGAGGTATAAAGCTGATTGGGTAATTGAGAAGATCATTTGGATGAGATACTTTAGAGGATAAATTGGATGAGAAAATTGAGGTATAAAGTGGATTGGGTAATTGAGAGGATAATTTTAATGAGATAACTGAGAGGATTATTTGGATGAGATATTTGAGAGGATAAATTGGATGAGATAATTGAGGTATAAAGTGGATTGAGTGATTGAGAGGATAATTTGGATGGAGTAATTGAGATGATAATTTGAATGAGATAACTGAGAGGACATAGTGGATGAGATAATTGAGGTATAAAGTGGGATGGGTAATTGAGAGGATCATTTAGATGAGATAATTGATAGGGTAAATTAGATGAGATAATTGAGGTATAAAGTGAATTGGGTAATTAAGAGGATAATTTTGATGAGATAATTGAGAGAAAAAATTGGATGAGATAGTTGAGATATAAAGCTGATTGGGTAATTGAGAGGATCATTTGGATGAGATAATTGAGAGGATAAATTTGATGAGATAATTGAGGTATAAAGTGGAATGGGTAATTGAGAGGATAATTTGGATGGGGTAATTGAGAGGATAATTTGAATGAGATAACTGAGAAGATCATTTGGATGAGATAATTAAGAGGATAAATTGGATGAGATAATTGAGGTATAAAGTGGATTGGGTAATTGAGAGAATAATTTGGATGAGATAATTGAGAGGATAATTTTGATGAGATAATTGAGAGGATTAATTAGATGAGATAATTGAGAGGATAAATTGGATGAGATAATCGAGAGGATTAAGTGGATGAGATAATTGAGGCAGGAAGGTGATGGAATAATTGAGAGGAGAATTTGGATGGGGAATTGAGAGGATAATTTTGATGAGATAATTGAGAGGATAAAGTGGATGAGATAATTGAGGTATAAAGTGGAATGGGTAATTGAGAGGATCATTTAGATGCGATAATTGATAGGGTAAATTGGATGAGATAATTAAGGTATAAAGTGAATTAGGTAATTGAGAGGATAATTTTGATGATATAATTGAGAGGATAAATTGGTTGAGATAATTGAGTTATAAAGCTGAACGGGTAATTGAGAGGATCGTTTAGATGAGATAATTGAGAGGATAAATTGGATGAAATAATTGAGGTATAAAGTGAAATGGGTAATTGAGAGGATAATTTGGATGGGGTAATTGAGAGGATAATTTGAATGAGATGACTGAGAGGATCATTTGGATGAGATAATTGAGAGGATAAATTGGATGAGATAATTGACGCATAAAGTGAATTGGGTAATTGAGAGTATAATTTTGATGAGATAATTGAGAGGATAAATTGGATGAGATAATTGAGGTATAAAGCTGATTGGGTAATTGAGAGGATCATTTAGATGCGATAATTGATAGGGTAAATTGGATGAGATAATTGAGGTATAAAGTGTATTAGGTAATTAAGAGGATAATTTTGATGAGATAATTGAGAGAATAAATTGGATGAGATAGTTGAGGTATTAAGCTGATTGGGTAATTGAGAGGATCATTTGGATGAGATAATTAAGAGGATAAATTGGATGAGATAATTGAGGTATAAAGTGGATTGGGTAATTGAGAGGATAATTTTAATGAGATAACTGAGATGATTGTTTGGATGAGATAATTGAGAGGATAAATTGGATGAGATATTGAGAGGATAATTTGGATGTGATAATCGAGAGGATTAAGTGGATGAGATAATTGAGGTAGGAAGGTGATGGAATAATTGACAATATGGATGAGATAACTGAGAGGAATATTTGGATGAGATAATTGAGGTATAAAGTGGATTGGGTGTGTTGAGAGGATAATTTGGACTGGGTAATTGAGATGATAATTTGAATGAGATAACTGAGAGGATAAAGTGGATGAGATAATTGAGGTATAAAGTGGGATGGGTAATTGAGAGGATCATTTAGATGAGATAATTGAGAGAATAAATTGGATGAGATAGTTGAGGTATAAAGCTGATTGGGTAATTAAGAGGATCATTTGGATGAGATAATTGAGAGGATAAATTGGATGAGATAATTGAGGTATAAAGTGGAATGGGTAATTGAAAGGATAATTTGGATGGGGTAATTGAGAGGATAATTTGAATGAGATAACTGAGAAGATCATTTGGATGAGATAATTTAGAGGATAAATTGGATGAGATAATTGAGGTATAAAGTGGATTGGGTAATTGAGAGGATAATTTTAATGAGATAACTGAGAGGATTATTTGGATGAGATATTTGAGAGGATAAATTGGATGAGATAATTGAGGTATAAAGCTGATTTGGTAATTGAGAGGATCATTTAGATGAGATAATTGATAGGGTAAATTGGATGAGATAATTGAGGTATAAAGTGTATTAGGTAATTAAGAGGATAATTTTGATGAGATAATTCAGAGGATAAATTGGATGAGATAATTGAGGTATAAAGTGGATTGGGTAAATGAGAGGATAATTTGGATGGGGTAATTGAGAGGATAATTTGGATGGGGTAATTGAGGTATAAAGTGGGATGGGTAATTGAGAGGATAATTTTAATGAGATAACTGAGAGGATAATTTTGATGAGATAATTGAGAGAATAAATTGGATGAGATAGTTGAGGTATAAAGCTGATTGGGTAATTGAGAAGATCATTTGGATGAGATACTTTAGAGGATAAATTGGATGAGATAATTGAGGTATAAAGTGGATTGGGTAATTGAGAGGATAATTTTAATGAGATAACTGAGAGGATTATTTGGATGAGATATTTGAGAGGATAAATTGGATGAGATAATTGAGGTATAAAGTTGATTGGATGATTGAGAGGATAATTTGGATGGAGAAATTGAGATGATAATTTGAATGAGATAACTGAGAGGACAAAGTGGATGAGATAATTGAGGTATAAAGTGGGATGGGTAATTGAGAGGATCATTTAGATGAGATAATTGATAGGGTAAATTAGATGAGTTAATTGAGGTATAAAGTGAATTGGGTAATTAAGAGGATAATTTTGATGAGATAATTGAGAGAAAAAATGGGATGAGATAGTTGAGGTATAAAGCTGATTGGGTAATTGAGAGGATCATTTGGATGAGATAATTGAGAGGATAAATTTGATGAGATAATTGAGGTATAAAGTGGAATGGGTAATTGAGAGGATAATTTGGATGGGGTAATTGAGAGGATAATTTGAATGAGATAACTGAGAAGATCATTTGGATGAGATAATTTAGAGGATAAATTGGATGAGATAATTGAGGTATAAAGTGGATTGGGTGATTGGGAGGATAATTTGGATGGGGTAATTGAGATGATAATTTGAATGAGATAACTGAGAGGATAAAGTGGGTGAGATAATTGAGGGATAAAGTGGGATGGGTAATTGAGAGGATCATTTAGATGAGATAATTGATAGGGTAAATTGGATGAGATAATTGAGGTATAAAGTGAATTGGGTAATTGAGAGGATAATTTTAATGAGATAACTGAGAGGATTATTCGGATGAGATATTTGAGAGGATAAATTGGATGAGATAATTGAGGTATAAAGCTGATTGGGTAATTGAGAGGATCATTTAGATGACATAATTGAGAGGATAAATTGGATGACATAATTGAGGTTTAAAGTGGATTGGGTGATTGAGAGGATAATTTGGATGGGGTAATTGAGATGATAATTTGAATGAGATAACTGAGAGGATAAAGTGGATGAGATAATTGAGGTATAAAGTGGGATGGGTAATTGAGAGGATCATTTAGATGAGATAATTGATAGGGTAAATTGGATTAGATAATTGAGGTATAAAGTGAATTGGGTAATTAAGAGGATAATTTTGATGAGATAATTGAGAGAATAAATTGGATGAGATAATTGAGGTATAAAGCTGATTGGGTAATTGAGAGGATCATTTAGATGCGATAATTGATAGGGTAAATTGGATGAGATAATTGAGGTATAAAGTGTATTAGGTAATTAAGAGGATAATTTTGATGAGATAATTGAGAGAATAAATTGGATGAGATAGTTGAGGTATTAAGCTGATTGGGTAATTGAGAGGATCATTTGGATGAGATAATTAAGAGGATAAATTGGATGAGATAATTGAGGTATAAAGTGGATTGGGTAATTGAGAGGATAATTTTAATGAGATAACTGAGATGATTGTTTGGATGAGATAATTGAGAGGATAAATTGGATGAGATATTGAGAGGATAATTTGGATGTGATAATCGAGAGGATTAAGTGGATGAGATAATTGAGGTAGGAAGGTGATGGAATAATTGACAATATGGATGAGATAACTGAGAGGAATATTTGGATGAGATAATTGAGGTATAAAGTGGATTGGGTGTGTTGAGAGGATAATTTGGACTGGGTAATTGAGATGATAATTTGAATGAGATAACTGAGAGGATAAAGTGGATGAGATAATTGAGGTATAAAGTGGGATGGGTAATTGAGAGGATCATTTAGATGAGATAATTGAGAGAATAAATTGGATGAGATAGTTGAGGTATAAAGCTGATTGGGTAATTAAGAGGATCATTTGGATGAGATAATTGAGAGGATAAATTGGATGAGATAATTGAGGTATAAAGTGGAATGGGTAATTGAAAGGATAATTTGGATGGGGTAATTGAGAGGATAATTTGAATGAGATAACTGAGAAGATCATTTGGATGAGATAATTTAGAGGATAAATTGGATGAGATAATTGAGGTATAAAGTGGATTGGGTAATTGAGAGGATAATTTTAATGAGATAACTGAGAGGATTATTTGGATGAGATATTTGAGAGGATAAATTGGATGAGATAATTGAGGTATAAAGCTGATTTGGTAATTGAGAGGATCATTTAGATGAGATAATTGATAGGGTAAATTGGATGAGATAATTGAGGTATAAAGTGTATTAGGTAATTAAGAGGATAATTTTGATGAGATAATTCAGAGGATAAATTGGATGAGATAATTGAGGTATAAAGTGGATTGGGTAAATGAGAGGATAATTTGGATGGGGTAATTGAGAGGATAATTTGGATGGGGTAATTGAGGTATAAAGTGGGATGGGTAATTGAGAGGATAATTTTAATGAGATAACTGAGAGGATAATTTTGATGAGATAATTGAGAGAATAAATTGGATGAGATAGTTGAGGTATAAAGCTGATTGGGTAATTGAGAAGATCATTTGGATGAGATACTTTAGAGGATAAATTGGATGAGATAATTGAGGTATAAAGTGGATTGGGTAATTGAGAGGATAATTTTAATGAGATAACTGAGAGGATAATTTTGATGAGATAATTGAGAGAATAAATTGGATGAGATAGTTGAGGTATAAAGCTGATTGGGTAATTGAGAAGATCATTTGGATGAGATATTTGAGAGGATAAATTGGATGAGATAATTGAGGTATAAAGTTGATTGGATGATTGAGAGGATAATTTGGATGGAGAAATTGAGATGATAATTTGAATGAGATAACTGAGAGGACAAAGTGGATGAGATAATTGAGGTATAAAGTGGGATGGGTAATTGAGAGGATCATTTAGATGAGATAATTGATAGGGTAAATTAGATGAGTTAATTGAGGTATAAAGTGAATTGGGTAATTAAGAGGATAATTTTGATGAGATAATTGAGAGAAAAAATGGGATGAGATAGTTGAGGTATAAAGCTGATTGGGTAATTGAGAGGATCATTTGGATGAGATAATTGAGAGGATAAATTTGATGAGATAATTGAGGTATAAAGTGGAATGGGTAATTGAGAGGATAATTTGGATGGGGTAATTGAGAGGATAATTTGAATGAGATAACTGAGAAGATCATTTGGATGAGATAATTTAGAGGATAAATTGGATGAGATAATTGAGGTATAAAGTGGATTGGGTGATTGGGAGGATAATTTGGATGGGGTAATTGAGATGATAATTTGAATGAGATAACTGAGAGGATAAAGTGGGTGAGATAATTGAGGGATAAAGTGGGATGGGTAATTGAGAGGATCATTTAGATGAGATAATTGATAGGGTAAATTGGATGAGATAATTGAGGTATAAAGTGAATTGGGTAATTGAGAGGATAATTTTAATGAGATAACTGAGAGGATTATTCGGATGAGATATTTGAGAGGATAAATTGGATGAGATAATTGAGGTATAAAGCTGATTGGGTAATTGAGAGGATCATTTAGATGACATAATTGAGAGGATAAATTGGATGACATAATTGAGGTTTAAAGTGGATTGGGTGATTGAGAGGATAATTTGGATGGGGTAATTGAGATGATAATTTGAATGAGATAACTGAGAGGATAAAGTGGATGAGATAATTGAGGTATAAAGTGGGATGGGTAATTGAGAGGATCATTTAGATGAGATAATTGATAGGGTAAATTGGATTAGATAATTGAGGTATAAAGTGAATTGGGTAATTAAGAGGATAATTTTGATGAGATAATTGAGAGAATAAATTGGATGAGATAATTGAGGTATAAAGCTGATTGAGTAATTGAGAGGATCATCTGGATGAGATAATTGAGAAGATAATTTGAGTAAGATAACTGAGAGGATCATTTGGATATGATAATTGAGAGGATTAATTGTATAAGATAATTGAGGTATAAAGTACTTTGGGTAATCGAGATTATCACTTGGATGAGATAATTGAGAGGATTAAGTTGATGAAACAATTGAGGTATAAAGTGTATTGGGTAATTGAGAGGATAATTTGGATGAACAAATCGAGAGGATTAAGTGGATGAGATAATTGAGGGAGGAAGGGGATGGCATAATTGACCAATTGGATGAGGCAACTGAGAGGATAATTTGAATGATATAACTGAGAGGAATATTTGGATGAGATAATTGAGAGGATAAATTGGATGAGATTATTGAGGTATAAAGTGGTATGGGTAATTGAGAGTATCACTTGGATGAGATAATTGAGAGGATAAATTTGATGAGATAATTGAGGTAGGAAGGAGATGGAATAATTGAGAGGAAAATTTGGATGGGGTAATTGAGAGGATAATTTGAATGAGATAACTGAGAGCATCATTTGGATGAGATAATTGAGAGGATAAAGTGGATGAGATAATTGAGGTACAAAGTGGGATGGGTAATTGAGAGGATAATTTTGATGAGAAAATTGAGAAGATGAAGTGGATGACATAATTGAGGTATAAAGTGACTTCGGTAATTGAGAGGATTACTTGGATGAGAAAATCGAGAGGATTAAGTGGATGAGATAATTGAGGTAGAAAGGTGATGGAATAATTGAGAGGATAATTTGGATGGGGTAATTGAGAGGATAATTTGAATGAGATAATTGAGAGGATAAAGTGGATTAGATAATTGAGGTAAAAAGTGGGATGGGTAATTGAAAGGATAGTGTTGATGAGATAATCGAGAGGATTAAGTGGATGAGATAATTGAGGTAGAAAGGTGATGGAATAATTGAGAGGAAAATTTGGATGGGGTAATTGAGAGGATAATTTGAATGAGATAATTGAGAGGATAAAGTGGATGAGATAATTGAGGTAAAAAGTGGGATGGGTAATTGAAAGGATAGTGTTGATGAGATAATCGAGAGGATTATGTGGATGAGATAATGGAGGGAGGAAGGGGGATGGCATAATTGAGAGGAAAATTTGGATGGGGTAATTGAGAGGATAATTTGAATGAGATAACTGAGAGGATCATTTAGATGAGATAATTGAGTGGATAATTTTGATGGGGCATTTGAGAGGATAATTTGAATGAGATAACTGAGAGGATCATTTGGATGAGATAATTGAGGTATAATGCTGATTGAGTAATTGAGACAATCATTTGGATGAGATAGTTTAGAGGATAATTTGAATGAGATAATTGAGAAGAAAAAGTGAGTGAGATAATGAAGGTATAAAGTTGATTGGGTTATTGAGAGGATAATGTGGATGGCATACTTGAGAGGATTATTGGAATGAAATAACTGAGAGGATAATTTTGATGAGATAATTGAGAGGATAAATTGGAAGAGATAATAGAGGTATAAAGCTGATTGGGTAATTGAGAGGATCATTTATGCCCCAGTCACAATTTCACGACCTATCACAGGACTTGGCACGATCTGTTAAATCGTCTCACATCGTTCATCAGAATGGGATCACACGTGAGATGGTCTGCAATGGTCTCCCAAGGTCTTGTGTGGTCTGCTGAAGTCGGCACAAGCCCACAACTGTTTTGAACTGTTCAAAACAGCTGTGTCACAGCCACGATGTGAAAGTGGTCTGGAGGACATCCTGTGGCAGTCCCCACACAGTAGCCATGCTGTCTGGTGTGAACTTGTGGTGATCATGGATAGTCTGCTGCCTGTCTGGCTGGTTTGTGTGTCAAGACTGTCATATGTCCATGGTGGGATGGCCTAACGACCCCTAAAGATCCCCAAGTGACCAAGACAAGATCTCAGCAGACTAAAGAGGACTTCAATAAAATCTGTGTGTGTTGTGTTTGTGTGTGTGTGTGTATGAGGAATAGTATATATATATACATTTTTTTTTCATTTATCAAATCACTCCTTCATAATTTCATGTCATCATGGATGATGGGATGAGACTGCATTTGGTTGATTCTTTAATTGGGCTTGATAGAGATGAAGCTGACAATGATCTTGCAGTTGGCCATATTTTACAGAACAGGGGTCAGAGACAAAGAAGGCAGAGAAGAAGATATTGGGTGCTAAATTGGATGCTGAGAAGACCAACACTGGGATATTATGAGCAGCTGTTGGAAGAGTTACGTAATGAAGACATTGCTTCCTTCAGGAATTGTCTCAGAGTACATCCTGATATGTACAATGAGCTCCTTGAGAGGCTGACAGACAGGATATCCAAGAAGGACAGTTGGTGCAGAAAGGCACATGAGCCTGGACTGAAGTTAGCCATCTCCCTTAGATTTCTTGCGACAGGTGATAACTACAAGTCTCTGATGTATGGGTTCAGAGTACCTAGCAATACTATCTCTCTTATTGTCAAAGAGGTTTGTGAGGCAATCATTGAGGAGTATGCCGAGGAAGTCATTGCCTGTCCTGTTACACCTGAAGAATGGCAGGGCATAGCAGAGCAATTTGGCAGGAGATGGCAGTTTTATAATACCCTGGGGGCCCTGGATGGCAAGCATATAGCCATACGATGCCCGAATAATGGTGGCTCTCTATACTACAACTACAAGGGGTTCCATTCTATCATATTGATGGCACTTGTTGATGCTGATTACAAGTTTATCTGGGTTGATGTAGGAGCAAATGGCTCTGCTTCAGATGCACAAATATTCAATCAGTCTGAACTGAAGGAGACCATTTTAAATGGTACCATCAACTTTCCTGCAGCAGACCATCTTCCTGGTGACGACAGGCCCATGCCATATTTCATCATTGGTGATGATGCCTTTGCCTTGAGGACCTGGATGATGAAACCATACTCAAGACGTCATATGCCTGATGCAGAGCGCATCTTCAACTACAGACTCAGCAGGGCAAGGCGCATTGTAGAAAATGCCTTTGGCATTCTGTCCAACAGATTCTCTTGTCTCCTAACAACCCTTCGCCTGGATCCAAAAACAGTTCAATCAGTGGTGCTAGCTTGTGTTTGTCTTCACAACCTGATGAGAATACGGTACCCTGCATTTCAAAATGTAAACCTTGATGGAGAAGATGTTAACCATCAATTTATACCTGGAGCATGGAGACAAGGTGCACAGATGCAAGATGTGGACAACATTGTTTGTGGCAACTATGCTAGCAGAGCAGCCAAACAGCAGAGAGAGTACCTGAAACTTTGCTACAACTCCCCGGTTGGAACAGTACCATGGCAAAACAACATGATATAAAACATTATTTTATCCCCACCCCAGGTCCTTATCAGGACCACCAAGTCCTTCAAAATGATTAATTTTTAAAAATAGTCACAAAATGTCAACAACAAAAAGATAATAAATCAAAATAAACCACAAAAGAAATCTACACGGTGGGCATGCACGTGGGGGGCATTGGTAGGATCTATTTATCATTTTGATATAAAAGATATTCATGTATTACTCCTGTCTTTCAAAATTTCGTTAAAATGCATTCTTTACTAAACTCATTTCTGTAAGTGTATTATCAGCTGCGATATTATAATGTGAAATCTTCAAAACTATGTTCGCAAATACGGCATTTTCAGGGCCAAAACAGAGAGGAATCTACAAAATACAAAGATATCTGTTTGCGTCATGTTCTCACGATTTCATACATATATGAAGCATTTCTGTAAGTGTATTTTTAGCTGAGATATTAATATGAAATCTTTAAAACTACAATGAACATCGTATATCGTTCACAATTTTTTCAAAAGTCAATTGCCTAGGGGAATTGCCCCGTGAGGTATGTATGTGTAATTTCAATTAGCTAGGGTGGTCAATTGCCTCGGTATATAAATGTTCAATTGGCTAGGGCCGGCAATTGCCCCGCAGTCAGTTTTCAGAATCTACAAAATGCATAGATAACTGTCTTTCTCTCATTCACACGATTTCATACATATATAAAGCATTTCTGTACATATATTATGAGCCGAGATATGAATATGAAATAATTAAAACTTCTAGTTTTAATGTGCGCAATTGTTACCCACCATTGGTGAGTATCCGTCGTTGGGAGGTGGACGGGGGATCAATACTCTACCAATTAGATAGATACTCTAACCTGTTCTACTCTATCGTACTGTACTGTACTGTTAACCATAGCTCGCTGACTCGCTGGCTGTGAGTTTGGGGCACGGATCCTAGCTATCATGTCATACCCTCATATAAATGATGGGAAGTAAGGACTGCAGACACAGGATATACACAGTGTAATAGTTACCTTTATTCAGTGCTGTGATCCCTGCTTGTCTGGCTAGGCCGGCATGGCAATGAGCGAGGCATATGAACTACCAACTTTGCATGATACTTATGAAACCCTGACTATATGCTAAACACCCAAGTCTATGTGGTCACGATACTGAGAGTCGTGGATCTTCCGTGGCAAGTGGTCGTTGATCTCCTTCTTGGCTCCTAAACTGCGGTCTGACTACCAACTACCACGCATCCACGGTTGCGCGCCTCTTTTAAGGGGCCACTCCGCATCATCCCTGGGGGCTTGCCTACGTGGCTTCCTCACGCGTCATCAGATGGACTCTTCCTGCCTGCGTATCCTATCTAACTTCGGCTCGTCCGTCTTACACGTGACTTTCACGGAGTGGTGGTTATGGTGACTCATCAACCATCAGTATCGTGCGTTATTGTCTATGAATGTTTATGTATTTCTGAGAGTCTCTGGGTGTGTATTCCATATCCTACTCAATTACGGCAGTCATTTTCGGGGCCAAAACGGAGAGGAATCTACAAAATACATAGATAACTGTCTTTCTCTCATTCTCATGATTTCATACATATATAAAGCATTTCTGTACATATATTATGAGCCGAGATATGAATATGAAATAATTAAAACTACCATTAACTTCTAGTTTTAATGTGTGCAATTACGGCAGTTATTTTTGGGGCCAAAACAGAGAGGAATCTACAAAATACAAAGATATCTGTTTGCGTCATGTTCTCACGGTTTCATACATATATAAAGCATTTCTGTAAGTGTATTTTTAGCTGAGATATTAATATGAAATCTTTAAAACTATAATGAACATCTTATATCGTTCACAATGTACGCAATTACGGCAGTCATTTTCGGGGCCAAAACACAGCTATCTCAATTGTCTCGATAATTGGCTCGGGGATATCAATTCCACTGCCATCTCAATTGCTCCAGTCAATTGCCTAGGGCCAGCATCATGTATTTCTCTTATCATCTAAGGCTAGTATTATAATGATCAAAAGTCAATTGCCTAGGGGAATTGCCCCGTAAGGTATGTACGATATAAGATGTTCATTAGTGTTGAAGATTTCATATTAATATCTCGGCTAATAACGCACTAACAGAAATGATTTATATATGTCTATAATCGAGAGAACATGAGGAAAACAGTTATCTTTGTATTTTGTAGATTTCACTGCAATTTGGCCCCGAAAATGACTGCCGTAAATGCGCACATTAAAACTAGAAGTTAATGGTAGTTTAAATTATTTCATATTCATATCTCGGCTCATAATATATGTATGAAATCGTGAGAACATGACGCAAACAGTTATGTATGTATTTTGTAGATTCCTCTTTGTTTTGGCCCCGAAAAATAAATCTTGAAAATTTATAACATTTCAATTCAAATATATAAATAAAACAAAGATTTAATCTTTTTGAAAAATTAAAATCTTTATTGTCATTATCTGTTAACAAGAATAATATTCAATAAACACAAGAAACATATATACAAATAAGTAACATATAATTAACATATATAAATTGACTGTCCATATTTACATCAATTAGAATCAGAGTCTCTCAAATTTGATGGTGAGAGCATGGCACAAGCTGCTGCACCAATATTGGATGTGTCCAATTCTCTGACACTCCTAAGGAGAGATGTAAAGCTATCTGACTGTCTCCCAGAGGTAGATCGCTGGGCTTCCCACAATGTACTACCTGCAGCACTGCTGCCTGCAGTTGCATTACTGCCTGTACATGTAGCTGTGGTCCGAGAGAAGCCATTTGATATTGCTGAGGAGGTGGATTTTGTTGGTACTGCTGTTGTGGAAGCTACTGTTGTGGAAGCTGCTGTTGTGGAAGCTGCTGTTGTGGAAGCTGCTGTTGTGGAAGCTGCTGTTGTGGAAGCTGCTGGGCCTGCTGCTGCTGGGCCTGCTGCTGCTGAGACAGCACCTGTGTACTTTGCTGAGAACTTGGCTGAGAACTTGGCTGAGTACTTGGCTGAGTACTTGGCTGAGTACTTGGCTGGGTACTTGGCAGAGACAGCACCTGAGTACTTGGCAGAGACAGCACCTGAGTACTTGGCTGAATACTTGGCAGAGAGGACAACTCAGCATTAGACTTGTCAATTGCAGGCATGTTGGTGGCCTGGCCTGGCACATCACTGTTATCACTTCCATCAGGCAGAGACTGGACGGGACTCATAGCCCGTATCACTGGCAACCGCATGGCCTTCTTTGCTATCTTTTTGGCTGGCTTCTTCAGCTGTGGCATGATGTGTTATGGAGATAAATCTCAGACAACTGATCTTTTGTGGTTCGAGGGGTGATATATATACAGAGTCTCACGTGATGGGGGGGAACGTGTTGTGCACGTGAAGGTCTTGTTTTGGTCGCGTGGGGGTCTTGTTTTGATCGCCTGTGTGTCTTGTTTTGGTCGCGTGAAGACTTGAGCATGCACGTGCCTGGTCTGGCCTGGTCGGCCAAGGTCGGTTTACAGGCAGGTAGGTCACTTAGTGCAGACGCACTGAGGTCTGTTTATGGTCTGTTTGTTAACGTCCAACTGTTCATTTATGGACGATACAACACGATCATAGTGATCTTGTCAATTCCCCTGTGGTCCCTGGAAGTCGTGTAATAGATCGTGTAAGTGTGACTGGGGCTTTAGATGCGATAATTGATAGGGTAAATTGGATGAGATAATTGAGGTATAAAGTGAATTGGGTAATTGAGAGGATGATGTTAATGAGATAATTGAGAGGATAAATTGGATTCGATAATTGAGTTATAAAGCTGAATGGGTAATTGAGAGGATCATTTAGATGAGATAATTGATAGGGTAAATTGGATGAGATAATTGATGTATAAAGTGGATTGGGTGATTGAGAGGATAATTTGGATGGGGTAATTGAGAGGATAATTTGAATGAGATAACTGAGAGGATCTTTTCGATGAGATAATTGATAGGATAAATTGGATGATATAATTGAGGTATAAAGTGGATTGGGTAATTGAGAGGATAATTTTCATGAGATAACTGAGAGGATTATTTAGATGAGATAATTGAGAGGATAAATTGGATGAGATAATTGACGTATCAAGTGAATTGGGTAATTGAGAGGATAATTTTGATGTGATAATTGAGAGGATAAGGTGGATGAGATAATTGAAGTATAAAGTGGGATGGGTAATTGAGAGGATCATTTAGATGAGATAATTGATAGGGTAAATTCGATGACATAATTGAGGTATAAAGTGAATTGGGTAATTAAGAGGATAATTTTGATGAGATAATTGAGAGGATAAATTGGATGAGATAATTGAGGTATAAAGCTGATTGGGTAATTGAGAGGATCATCTGGATGAGATAATTGAGAGGATAAAATTGAATGAGATAATTGAGGTATAAAGTGGATTGGGTGATTGAGAGGATGATTTGGATGGGGTAATTGAGAGGATAATTTGAATGACATAACTGAGAGGCTCATTTGAATGAGATAATTGAGAGGATAAATTGGTTGAGATAATTGACGTATAAAGTGAAATGGGTAATTGAGAGGATAATTTTGATGAGATAATTGAGAGGATAAATTGGATAAGATAATTGAGGTATAAAGTAGTTTGGGTAATCGAGAGTATCACTTGGATGAGATAATTGAGAGGATTAAGTTGATGAAAGAATTGAGGTATAAAGTATATTGGGTAATTGAGAGGATAATTTGGATGAGAAAATCGAGAGGATTAAGTGGATGAGATAATTGAGGGAGGAAGGGGATGGCATAATTGACAAATTGGATGAGGTAATTGAGAGGATAATTTGAATAAGATAACTGAGAGGAAAATTTGGTTGAGATAATTGAGAGGATAAATTGGATGAGGTTATTGAGGTATAAAGTGGTATGGGTAATTGAGAGTATCACTTGGATGGGATAATTAAGAGGATAAATTTGATGAGATACTTGAGGTAAAAAGTTGATTGGGTAATTGAGAGGATATTTTGGATGAGATAATCGAGAGGATTAAGTTGATGAGATAATTGTGGGAGGAAGGGGATGGAATAATTGAGAGGAAAATTTTGATGGGGTATTTGAGTGTTAATTTGAATGAGATAACTGAGAGGATCATGTAGATGAGATAATTGAGAGTATAAATTGGATGAGATAATTGAGGTGTAAAGTGGGTTGGGAAATTGAGAGGATAATTTGAATGAGAAAATCGAGAGGATTAAGTGGATGAGATAATTGAGGGAGGAAGGGGATGGCATAATTGACAAATTGAATGAGGTAATTGAGAGGATAATTTGAATAAGATAACTGAGAGGAAAATTTTGATGAGATAATTGAGAGGATAAATTGGATGAGGTTATTGAGGTATAAAGTGGTATGGGTAATTGAGAGTATCACTTGGATGGGATAATTAAGAGGATAAATTTGATGAGATACTTGAGGTAAAAAGTTGATTGGGTAATTGAGAGGATATTTTGGATGAGATAATCGAGAGGATTAAGTTGATGAGATAATTGTGGGAGGAAGGGGATGGAATAATTGAGAGGAAAATTTGGATGGGGTATTTGAGTGTTAATTTGAAAGAGATAACTGAGAGGATCATGTAGATGAGATAATTGAGAGGATAAATTGGATGAGATAATTGAGGTTTAAAGTGGGTTGGGTAATTGAGAGGATAATTTGAATGATATAATGAAGGTATAACGTGGATTGGTTAATTGAGAGGATAATTTGGATGGGGGAACTGAGAGGATAATTCGAATGAGATAACTGAGAGGATAAATTAGATGAGATAATTGACGAGGATAAAGTGGATGAGATAATTGAGGTATAAAGTGGGATGGGTAATTGAGAGGATCATTTAGATGAGATAATTGATAGGGTAAATTCGATGACATAATTGAGGTATAAAGTGAATTGGGTAATTAAGAGGATAATTTTGATGAGATAATTGAGAGGATAAATTGGATGAGATAATTGAGGTATAAAGCTGATTGGGTAATTGAGAGGATAATTTGGATTAGATAATTGAGAGGATAAAATTGAATGAGATAATTGAGGTATAAAGTGGATTGGGTGATTGAGAGGATAATTTGGATGGGGTAATTGAGAGGATAATTTGAATGAGATAACTGAGAGGCTCATTTGAATGAGATAATTGAGAGGATAAATTGGTTGAGATAATTGACGTATAAAGTGAAATGGGTAATTGAGAGGATAATTTTGATGAGATAATTGAGAGGATAAATTGGATAAGATAATTGATGTATAAAGTAGTTTGGGTAATCGAGAGTATCACTTGGATGAGATAATTGAGAGGATTAAGTTGATGAAAGAATTGAGGTATAAAGTATATTGGGCAATTGAGAGGATAATTTGGATGAGAAAATCGAGAGGATTAAGTGGATGAGATAATTGAGGGAGGAAGGGGATGGCATAATTGACAAATTGAATGAGGTAATTGAGAGGATAATTTGAATAAGATAACTGAGAGGAAAATTTGGTTGAGATAATTGAGAGGATAAATTGGATGAGGTTATTGAGGTATAAAGCTAAGTGGGTATTTGAGAGGATCATTTGATTGAGATAATTGAGAGGATAAATTGGATGAGATAATATAGGTATAAAGTTGATTGGGTAATTGAGAGGATAATTTGGAGGAGATAATCGAGAGGATTAAATGGATGAGATAATTGAGGGAGAAAGCGGATGGCATAATTGACAAATTGGATGAGGTAAATTAAAGGATTATTTGGATGAGATGATTCAGAGGATAAATTGGATGAATTAATTGAGGTATAAAGTGAATTGGGTAATTGAGAGGATCATTTGGATAGGGTAATTGAGAGGATAATTTGTATGAGATAACTGAGAGGATAAAGTGGATGAGATAATTGAGGTATAAAGTGATTTGGGTAATTGAGAGGATAAAGTGGATGAGATAATTGAGGTATAAAGTGTATGAGATAATTGAGGTATAATGTGGTTTGGGTAATTGAATGGATAATTTGGATAGATAATCGAGAGGATTAAGTGGATGAGATAATTGAGGGAGGAAGGGGATGGCATAATTAACAATTTCGATGAGAAAATTGAGAGGATAATTTAAATCAGATAATTGAGAGCATAATTTTGATGAGATAATTGATAGGATAAATTGGATTAGATAGTTGAGGTATAAAGATGATTGGGTAATTGAGAGGATCATCTGGATGAGATAATTGAGAGGATAAATTGGATGAGATAATTGAGTTATTAAGTGGATTGTGTAATTGAGAGGATAATTTTAATGAGATAACCAAGAGGATTATTTGGAGGAGATAATTGAGAGGATAAAGTGGATGAGATAATTGAGGTATAAAGTGGGATGGGCAATTGAGAGGATAATTTGAATGAGATAATTAAGAGGATGAAGTGGATGAGATAATTGAGGTAAAAAATAGAATGGGTAATTGAGAGGATAGTGTTGATGAGATAATCGAGAGGATTAAGTGGATGAGATAATTGAGGGAGGAAGGGGATGGCATAATTGAGAGGAAAATTTGGATGGGGTAATTGAGAGGATAATTTGAATGAGATAACTGAGGTAAAAAGTGGGATGGGTAATTGAGAGGATAGTGCTGATGAGATAATCGAGAGGATTAAGTGGATGAGATAATTGAGGGAGGAAGGGGATGGCATAATTGAGAGGAAAATTTGGATGGGGTAATTGAGAGGATAATTTGAATGAGATAACTGAGAGGATCATTTAGATGAGATAGTTGAGTGGATAATTTTGATGGGCTATTTGAGAGGATAATTTGAATGAGATAACTGAGAGGATCATTTGGATGAGATAATTGAGGTATAATGCTGATTGAGTAATTGAGACGATCATTTGGATGAAATAATCTAGAGGATGATTTGGATGAGATAATTGAGAATATAAAGTGAGTGAGATAATAAAGGTATAAAGTTGATTGAGTTATTGAGAGGATAATGTGGATGGCATAATTGAGGGGATTATTTGAATGAGATAACTGAGAAGATAATTTTGATGAGATAATTGAGAGGATAAATTGGATTAGATAATTGAGGTATAAAGTGGATTGGGGAATTGAGAGGATAATTTGGAGGAGATAATCGAGAGGATTAAGTGGATGAGATAATTGAAAGAGGAAGGGAATGGCATAATTGACAATATGGATGAGGTAATTGAGAGGATAATTTTTTAAAAATAACTGAAAGGATTATTTGGATGAGATATTTAAGAGGATAAATTGGATGAGATAATTGACGCATAAGTGAATTGGGTAATTGAGAGGATAATTTTGATGAGATAATTGAGAGGATAAAGTGGATGAGATAATTGAGGTATAAAGTGGGATGGGTAATTGAGAGGATCATTTAGATGCGATAATTGATAGGGTAAAATGGATGAGATAATTGAGGTATAAAGTGAAATAGGTAATTGAGTGGATAATTTGGATGGGGTAATTGAGAGGATAATTTTAATGAGATAACTGAGAGGATTATTTGGATGAGATAATTGAGAGGATAAAAAGGATGAGATAATTGAGGTTTAAAGTGAGATGGGTAATTGAGAGGATCATTTAGATGCGATAATTGATAGGGTAAATTGGATGAGATAATTGAGGTATAATGTGAATTGGGTAATTGAGAGGATAATTTTGATGAGATAATTGAGAGGATAAATTGGATGAGATAATTGAGTTATAAAGCTGAATGGGTAATTGAGAGGATCATTTAGATGAGATAATTCATAGGGTAAATTGTATGAGATAATTGAGGTATAAAGTGAATTGGGTAATTAAGAGGATAATGAGGGAGGAAGGGGATGGCATAATTGAGAGGAAAATTTGGATGGGGTAATTGAGAGGATAATTTGAATGAGATAACTGAGGTTAAAATTGGGATGGGTAATTGAGAGGATAGTGTTGATGAGATAATCGAGAGGATTAAGTGGATGAGATAATTGAGGGAGGAAGGGGATGGCATAATTGAGAGGAAAATTTGGATGGGGTAATTGAGAGGATAATTTGAATGAGATAACTGAGAGGATCATTTAGATGAGATAATTGAGGTATAATGCTGATTGAGTAATTGAGACGATCATTTGGATGAAATAATCTAGAGGATAATTTGGATGAGATAATTGAGAATATAAAGTGAGTGAGATAATAAAGGTATAAAGTTGATTGATTTATTGAGAGGATAATGTGGATGGCATAATTGAGGGGATTATTTGAATGAGATAACTGAGAAGATAATTTTGATGAGATAATTGAGAGGATAAATTGGATTAGATAATTGAGGTATAAAGCTGATTGGGTAATTGAGAGGATCATCTGGATGAGATAATTGAGAGGATAAATTGGATAAGATAGTTGAGGTTTGAAGCTGATTGGGTAATTGAGAGGATCATCTGGATGAGATAATTGAGAGGATAAATTGGATGAGATAGTTGAGGTATTTAGCTAATTGGGTAATTGAGAGGATCATCTGGATGAGATAATTGACGTATAAAGTGGGATGGGTAATTGAGAGGATCATTTAGATGAGATAATTGATACCGTAAATTGGATGAGATAATTGAGGTATAAAGTGAATTGGGTAATTGAGAGGATAATTTTGATGAGATAATTGAGAGGATAAATTGGATGAGATAATTGAGGTATAAAACTGATTGGGTAATTGAGAGGATCATTTGGATGAGATAATTGAGGTATAAAGTGGATTTGGTGATTGAGAGGATAATTTGGATGGAGTAATTGAGATGATAATTTGAATGAGATAAATGAGAGGACAAAGTGGATGAGATAATTGAGGTATAAAGTGGGATGGGTAATTGAGAGGATCATTTGGATGAGATAATTGAGAGGATAAATTGGATGAGATAATTGAGGTATAAAGTGGATTGGGTAATTGAGAGGATAATTTTAATGAGATAACTGAGAAGATCATTTGGATGAGATAATTTAGAGGAAAAATTGGATGAGATAATTGAGGTATAAAGTGGATTGGGTAATTGAGAGGATAATTTTAATGAGATAACTGAGAGGATTATTTGGACGAGATATTTGAGAGGATAAATTGGATGAGATAATTGAGGTATAAAGTGGATTGGGTGATTGAGAGGATAATTAGGATGGGGTAATTGAGATGATAATTTGAATGAGATAACTGAGAGGATAAATTGGATGAGATAATTGAGGTATAAAGTGGGATGGGTAATTGAGAGGATCATTTAGATGAGATAATTGATAGGGTAAATTGGATAAGATAATTCTGGTATAAAGTGAATTGGGTAATTAAGAGGATAATTTTGATGAGATAATTGATAGAATAAATTGGATGAGATAGTTGAGGTATAAAGCTGATTGGGTAATTGAGAGGATCATTTGGATGAGATAATTGAGAGGATAAATTGGATGAAATAATTGAGGTATAAAGTGGAATGAGTAATTGAGAGGATATTTTGGATGGGGTAATTAAGAGGATAACTTGAATGAGATAACTGAGAGGACAAAGTGGATGAGATAATTGAGGTATAAAGTGGGATGGGTAATTGAGAGGATCATTTAGATGAGATAATTGATAGGGTAAATTAGATGAGATAATTGAGGTATAAAGTGAATTGGGTAATTAAGAGGATGATTTTGATGAGATAATTGAGAGAAAAAATTAGATGAGATAGTTGAGGTATAAAGCTGATTGGGTAATTGAGAGGATCATTTGGATGAGATAATTGAGAGGATAAATTGGATGAGATAATTGAGGTATAAAGTGGAATGGGTAATTGAGAGGATAATTTGGATGGGGTAATTGAGAGGATAATTTTAATGAGATAACTGAGAAGATCATTTGGATGAGATAATTTAGAGGATAAATTGGATGAGATAATTGAGGTATAAAGTGGATTGGGTAATTGAGAGGATAATTTTAATGAGATAACTGAGAGGATATTTTGGATGAGATAATTGACGCATAAAGTGAATTGGGTAATCGAGAGGATAATTTTGATGAGATAATTGAGAGGATTAATTAGATGAGATAATTGAGAGGATAAATTGGATGAGATAATCGAGAGGATTAAGTGGATGAGATAATTGAGGCAGGAAGGTGATGGAATAATTGAGAGGATAATTTGGATGGGGTAATTGAGAGGATAATTTGAATGAGATAATTGAGAGGATGAGGTGGATGAGATAATTGAGGTAAAAAGTGGAATGGGTAATTGAGAGGATAGTGTTGATGAGATAATCGAGAGGATTAAGTGGAAAAGATAATTGAGGGAGGAAGGGGATGGCATAATTGACAATATGGATGAGGTAATTGAGAGGATAATTTTAATGAGATAACTGAGAGGATTATTTGGATGAGATATTTGAGAGGATAAATTTGATGAGATAATTGAGGTATAAAGTGGGTTGGGTGATTGAGAGGATAATTTGGACGGGGTAATTGAGATGATAATTTGAATGAGATAACTGAGAGGATAATGTGGATGAGATAATTGAGAGGATAAATTGGATGAGATAATTGACGCATTTAGTGAATTGGGTAATTGAGAGGATAATTTTGATAAAATAATTGAGAGGATAAAGTGGATGAGATATTGAGAGGATAATTTGGATGAGATAATCGAGAGGATTAAGTGGATGAGATAATTGAGGTAGGAAGGTGATGGAATAATTTAGAGGAAAATTTGGATGGGGTAATTGAGAGGATAATTTGAATGAGATAATTGAGAGGATGAAGTGGATGAGATTATTTAGGTAAAAAGTGGAATGGGTAATTGAGAGGATAGTGTTGATGAGATAATCGAGAGGATTAAGTGGATAAGATAATTGAGGGAGGAAGGGGATGGCATTATTGAGAGGAAAATTTTGATAGGGTAATTTAGAGGATAATTTGAATGAGATAACTGAGAGGATCATTTAGATGAGATAATTGAGTGGATAATTTTGATGGGGTATTTGAGGTATAATGCTGATTGAGTAATTGATACGATCATTTGGATGAGATAATTTAGAGGATAATTTGGATGAGATAATTGAGAAGATAAAATGAGTGAGATAATGAAGGTATAAAGTTCATTGAGTTATTGAGAGGATAATATGGATGGCATAATTGAGAGGATTATTTGAATGAGATAACTGAGAGGATAATTTTGATGAGATAATTGAGAGGATAAATTGGATTAGATAATTGGGATATAAAGCTGATTGGGTAATTGAGAGGATCATCTGGATGAGATAATTGAGAGGATAAATTTGATGAGATAATTGAGGTAGGAAGGTGATGGAATAATTGAAAGGAAAATTTGGATGGGGTAATTGAGAGGATAATTTGAATGAGATAACTGAGAGCATCATTTGGATGAGATAATTGAGAGGATAAAGTGGATGAGATAATTGAGGTACAAAGTGGGATGGGTAATTGAGAGGATAATTTTAATGAGATAACTGAGAGGATTATTTGGATGAGATATTTGAGAGGATAAATTGGATTAGATAATTTAGAGGATAAATTTAATGAGATAACTGAGAGGATTAATTGGATGAGATAATTGAGAGGATAAAGTGGATGAGATAATTGAGGTATAAAGTGGAATGGGTAATTGAGAGGATAATTTGGATGGGGTAATTGAGAGGATCATTTGAATGAGATAACTGAGAGGATCATCTGGATGAGATAATTGAGAGGATAAATTGGAAGAGATAATTGAGGTATAAAGTGGATTGGGTAATTGAGAGGATAATTTTAATGAGATAACTGAGAGGATTATTTGGATGAGATATTTGAGAGGATAAATTGGATGAGATAATTGAGGTATTGAGTTTATTGGGTGATTGAGAGGATAATTTGGATGGGGTAATTGAGATGATAATTTGAATGAGATAACTGAGAGGATAAAGTGGATGAGATAATTGAGGTATAAAGTGGGATGGATAATTGAGAGGATCATTTAGATGAGATAATTGATAGGGTAAATAGGATGAGATAATTGAGGTATAAATTGAATTGGGTAATTAAGAGGATAATTTTGATGAGATTATTGAGAGAATAAATTGGATGAGATAGTTGAGGTATAAAGCTGATTGGGTAATTGAGAAGATCATTTGGATGAGATACTTTAGAGGATAATTTGGATGAGATAATTGAGGTATAAAGTGGATTAGGTAATTGAGAGGATAATTTTAATGAGATAACTGAGAGGATTATTTGGATGAGATATTTGAGAGGATAAATTGGATGAGATAATTGAGGTATAAAGTGGATTGGGTGATTGAGAGGATAATTTGGATGGAGTAATTGAGATGATAATTTGAATGAGATAACTGAGAGGACAAAGTGGAGGAGATAATTGAGGTATAAAGTGGGATGGGTAATTGAGAGGATCATTTAGATGCGATAATTGATAAGGTAAATTGGATGAGATTATTGAGGTATAAAGTGAATTGGGTAATTAAGAGGATAATTTTGATGAGATAATTGAGAGAATAAATTGGATGAGATAATTGAGGTATAAAGTGGATAGGATAGTTGAGATAAAAAGCTGATTGGGTAATTGAGAGGATCATTTGGATGAGATAATTGAGAGGATAAATTGGATGAGATTATTGAGGTGTAAAGTGGAATGGGTAATTGAGAGGATAATTTGGATGGGGTAAATGAGAGGATAATTTGAATGAGAAAACTGAGAGGATCATTTGGATGAGATATTTGAGAGGATAAATTGGATGAGATAATTTAGGTATAAAGCTGATTGGGTAATGGAGAGGATCATCTGGATGAGATAATTGAGAGGATGGATTGGATAAGATAATTGAGGTATAAAGTGGATTGGGTAATTGAGAGGATAAATTTAATGAGATAACAGAGAGGATTATTTGGATGAGATAATTGAGAAGATAAATTGGATAAGATAATTGACGTTTAAAGTGAATTGGGTAATTGAGAGGATAATATTGATGAGATAATTGAGGTATAAAGTGGGATGGGTAATTGAGAGGATCATTTAGATGCGATAATTGATAAGGTAAATTGGATGAGATTATTGAGGTATAAAGTGAATTGGGTAATTAAGAGGATAATTTTGATGAGATAATTGAGAGAATAAATTGGATGAGATAATTGAGGTATAAAGTGGATAGGATAGTTGAGATAAAAAGCTGATTGGGTAATTGAGAGGATCATTTGGATGAGATAATTGAGAGGATAAATTGGATGAGATAATTGACGTTTAAAGTGAATTGGGTAATTGAGAGGATAATATAGATGAGATAATTGAGAGAATAAAGTGGATGAGATAATTGAGGTATAAAGTGAGATGGGTAATTGAGAGTATCATTTAGATGAGATAATTGATAGGGTAAATTGGATGAGATAATTGAGGTATAAAGTGAATTAGGTATTTGAGAGGATAATTTGGATGGGGTAATTGAGAGGATAATTTTAATGAGATAACTGAGAGGATTATTTGGATGAGATAATTGAGAGGATAAAGTGGATGAGATAATTGAGGTTTAAAGTGAGATGGGTAATTGAGAGGATCATTTAGATGCGATAATTGATCGGGTAAATTGGATGAGATAATTGAGGTATAATGTGAATTGGTTAATTGAGAGGATAATTTTGATGAGATAATTGAGAGGATAAATTGGATGAAATAATTGAGTTATAAAGCTGATTGGGTAATTGAGAGGATCATTTAGATGAGATAATTCATAGGGTAAATTGTATGAGATAATTGAGTTATAAAGTGAATTGGGTAATTAAGAGGATAATTTTGATAAGATAATTGAGAGAATAAATTGGATGGGATAGTTGAGATATAAAGCTGATTGGGTAATTGAGAGGATCATTTGGATGAGATAATTGAGAAGATAAATTGGATGAGATAATTGACGTTTAAAGTGAATTGGGTAATTGAGAGGATAATATTGATGAGATAATTGAGAGGATAAAGTGGATGAGATAATTGAGGTATAAAGTGGGATGGGTAATTGAGAGGATCATTTAGATGAGATAATTGATAGGATAAAATTGATGAGATAATTGAGGTATAAAACTGATTGGGTAATTGAGAGGATCATCTGGATGAGATAATTGAGAAGATAAATTGGATGAGATAATTGACGTTTAAAGTGAATTGGGTAATTGAGAGGATAATATTGATGAGATAATTGAGAGGATAAAGTGGATGAGATAATTGAGGTATAAAGTGGGATGGGTAATTGAGAGGATCATTTAGATGAGATAATTGATAGGATAAAATTGATGAGATAATTGAGGTATAAAACTGATTGGGTAATTGAGAGGATCATTTGGATGAGATAATTGTGGTATAAAGTGGAATGGTTAATTGAGAGGATAATTTGGATGGGGTAATTGAGAGGATAATTTGAATGAGATAACTGAGAGGATCATTTGGATGACATATTTGAGAGGATGAAGTGGATGAGATAATTGAGGTAAAAAGTGGAATGGTTAATTGAGAGGATAGTGTTGATGAGATAATCGAGAGGATTAAGTGGATAAGATAATTGAGGGAGGAAGGGGAAGGCATAATTGAGAGGAAAATTTGGATGGGGTAATTTAGAGGATAATTTGAATGAGATAACTGAGAGGATCATTTAGATGAGATAATTGAGTGGATAATTTTGAAGGGGTATTTGAAAGGATAATTTGAATGAGATAACTGAGGTAAAAAGTGGGATGGGTAATTGAGAGGATAGTGTTGATGAGATAATCGAGAGAATTAAGTGGATGAGATAATTGAGGGAGGAAGGGGATGGCATAATTGAGAGGAAAATTTGGATGGGGTAATTTAGAGGATAATTTGAATGAGATAACTGAGAGGATCATTTAGATGAGATAATTGAGTGGATAATTTTGATGGGGTATTTGAGAGGATAATTTGAATGAGATAACTGAGAGGATCATATGGATGAGATAATTGTGGTATAATGCTGATTGAGTAATTGAGACGATCATTTGGATGAGATAATTTAGAGTATAATTTGGATGAGATAATTGAGAAGATAAAGTGAGTGAGATAATGAAGGTATAAAGTTCATTGAGTTATTGAGAGGATAATATGGATGGCATAATTGAGAGGATTATTTGAATGAGATAATTGAGAGGATAAATTGGATTAGATAATTGAGGTATAAAGCTGATTGGGTAATTGAGAGGATCATCTGGATGAGATAATTGAGAGGATAAATTGGATGAGATAATTGAGGTATAAAGTGGATTGGGTAATTGAGAGGATAAATTTAATGAGATAACTGAGAGGATTATTTGGATGAGATAATTGAGAGGATAAATTGGATGAGATAATTGACGTATAAAGTGAATTGGGTAATTGAGAGGATAATTTTGATGAGATAATTGAGGGGATAAAGTGGATGAGATAATTGAGATATAAAGTGGGATAGGTAAATGAGAGGATCATTTAGATAAGATAATTGATAGGGTAAATTGGATGAGATAATTGAGGTATAAAACTGATTGGGTAATTGAGAGGATCATCTGGATGAGAAAATTGAGAGGATAAAGTGGATGAGATAATTGAGGTATAAAGTGGAATGGGTAATTGAGAGGATAATTTGGATGGGGTAAATGAGAGGATAATTTGAATGAGAAAACTGAGAGGATCATTTGGATGAGATATTTGAGAGGATAAATTGGATGAGATAATTTAGGTATAAAGCTGATTGGGTAATGGAGAGGATCATCTGGATGAGATAATTGAGAGGATGGATTGGATAAGATAATTGAGGTATAAAGTGGATTGGGTAATTGAGAGGATAAATTTAATGAGATAACAGAGAGGATTATTTGGATGAGATAATTGAGAAGATAAATTGGATAAGATAATTGACGTTTAAAGTGAATTGGGTAATTGAGAGGATAATATTGATGAGATAATTGAGAGGATAAAGTGGATGAGATAATTGAGGTATAAAGTGGGATGGGTAATTGAGAGGATCATTTAGATGAGATAATTCATAGGGTAAATTGTATGAGATAATTGAGTTATAAAGTGAATTGGGTAATTAAGAGGATAATTTTGATAAGATAATTGAGAGAATAAATTGGATGGGATAGTTGAGATATAAAGCTGATTGGGTAATTGAGAGGATCATTTGGATGAGATAATTGAGAAGATAAATTGGATGAGATAATTGACGTTTAAAGTGAATTGGGTAATTGAGAGGATAATATTGATGAGATAATTGAGAGGATAAAGTGGATGAGATAATTGAGGTATAAAGTGGGATGGGTAATTGAGAGGATCATTTAGATGAGATAATTGATAGGATAAAATTGATGAGATAATTGAGGTATAAAACTGATTGGGTAATTGAGAGGATCATCTGGATGAGATAATTGAGAAGATAAATTGGATGAGATAATTGACGTTTAAAGTGAATTGGGTAATTGAGAGGATAATATTGATGAGATAATTGAGAGGATAAAGTGGATGAGATAATTGAGGTATAAAGTGGGATGGGTAATTGAGAGGATCATTTAGATGAGATAATTGATAGGATAAAATTGATGAGATAATTGAGGTATAAAACTGATTGGGTAATTGAGAGGATCATTTGGATGAGATAATTGTGGTATAAAGTGGAATGGTTAATTGAGAGGATAATTTGGATGGGGTAATTGAGAGGATAATTTGAATGAGATAACTGAGAGGATCATTTGGATGACATATTTGAGAGGATGAAGTGGATGAGATAATTGAGGTAAAAAGTGGAATGGTTAATTGAGAGGATAGTGTTGATGAGATAATCGAGAGGATTAAGTGGATAAGATAATTGAGGGAGGAAGGGGAAGGCATAATTGAGAGGAAAATTTGGATGGGGTAATTTAGAGGATAATTTGAATGAGATAACTGAGAGGATCATTTAGATGAGATAATTGAGTGGATAATTTTGAAGGGGTATTTGAAAGGATAATTTGAATGAGATAACTGAGGTAAAAAGTGGGATGGGTAATTGAGAGGATAGTGTTGATGAGATAATCGAGAGAATTAAGTGGATGAGATAATTGAGGGAGGAAGGGGATGGCATAATTGAGAGGAAAATTTGGATGGGGTAATTTAGAGGATAATTTGAATGAGATAACTGAGAGGATCATTTAGATGAGATAATTGAGTGGATAATTTTGATGGGGTATTTGAGAGGATAATTTGAATGAGATAACTGAGAGGATCATATGGATGAGATAATTGAGGTATAATGCTGATTGAGTAATTGAGACGATCATTTGGATGAGATAATTTAGAGTATAATTTGGATGAGATAATTGAGAAGATAAAGTGAGTGAGATAATGAAGGTATAAAGTTCATTGAGTTATTGAGAGGATAATATGGATGGCATAATTGAGAGGATTATTTGAATGAGATAATTGAGAGGATAAATTGGATTAGATAATTGAGGTATAAAGCTGATTGGGTAATTGAGAGGATCATCTGGATGAGATAATTGAGAGGATAAATTGGATGAGATAATTGAGGTATAAAGTGGATTGGGTAATTGAGAGGATAAATTTAATGAGATAACTGAGAGGATTATTTGGATGAGATAATTGAGAGGATAAATTGGATGAGATAATTGACGTATAAAGTGAATTGGGTAATTGAGAGGATAATTTTGATGAGATAATTGAGGGGATAAAGTGGATGAGATAATTGAGATATAAAGTGGGATAGGTAAATGAGAGGATCATTTAGATAAGATAATTGATAGGGTAAATTGGATGAGATAATTGAGGTATAAAACTGATTGGGTAATTGAGAGGATCATCTGGATGAGAAAATTGAGAGGATAAAGTGGATGAGATAATTGAGGTATAAAGTGGAATGGGTAATTGAGAGGATAATTTGGATGGGGTAAATGAGAGGATAATTTGAATGAGATAACTGAGAGGATCATTTGGATGAGATATTTGAGAGGATAAATTGGATGAGATAATTTAGGTATAAAGCTGATTGGGTAATGGAGAGGATCATCTGGATGAGATAATTGAGAGGATGGATTGGATAAGATAATTGAGGTATAAAGTGGATTGGGTAATTGAGAGGATAAATTTAATGAGATAACAGAGAGGATTATTTGGATGAGATAATTGAGAAGATAAATTGGATAAGATAATTGACGTTTAAAGTGAATTGGGTAATTGAGAGGATAATATTGATGAGATAATTGAGAGGATAAAGTGGATGAGATAATTGAGGTATAAAGTGTGATGGGTAATTGAGAGGATCATTTTGACGCGATAATTGATAGGGTAAATTGGATGAGATAATTGAGGTATAAAGTGAATTGGGTAATTAAGAGGATAATTTTGATGAGATAATTGAGAGAATAAATTGGATGAGATAATTGAGGTATAAAGTTGATAGGATAGTTGAGATAAAAAGCTGATTGGGTAAGTGAGAGGATCATTTGGATGAGATAATTGAGAGGATAAATTGGATGAGATAATTGACGTTTAAAGTGAATTGGGTAATTGAGAGGATAATATAAATGAGATAATTGAGAGGATAAAGTGGATGAGATAATTGAGGTATAAAGTGGGATGGGTAATTGAAAGTATCATTTAGATGAGATAATTGATAGGGTAAATTGGATGAGATAATTGAGGTATAAAGTGAATTAGGTAATTGAGAGGATAATTTGGATGGGGTAATTGAGAGGATAATTTTAATGAGATAACTGAGAGGATTATTTGGATGAGATAATTGAGAGGATAAAGTGGATGAGATAATTGAGGTTTAAAGTGAGATGGGTAATTGAGAGGATCATTTAGATGCGATAATTGATCGGGTAAATTGGATGAGATAATTGAGTTATAAAGTGAATTGGGTAATTAAGAGGATAATTTAGAAGAGATAATTCATAGGGTAAATTGTATGAGATAATTGAGTTATAAAGTGAATTGGGTAATTAAGAGGATAATTTTGATGAGATAATTGAGAGAATAAATTGGATGGGATAGTTGAGATATAAAGCTGATTGGGTAATTGAGAGGATCATTTGGATGAGATAATTGAGAAGATAAATTGGATGAGATAATTGACGTTGAAAGTGAATTGGGTAATTGAGAGGATAATATTGATGAGATAATTGAGAGGATAAAGTGGATGAGATAATTGAGGTATAAAGTGGGATGGGTAATTGAGAGGATCATTTAGATGAGATAATTGATAGGATAAAATTGATGTGATAATTGAGGTATAAAACTAATTGGGTAATTGAGAGGATCATCTGGATGAGATAATTGAGAAGATAAATTGGATGAGATAATTGACGTTTAAAGTGAATTGGGTAATTGAGAGGATAATTTGGATGGGGTAATTGAGAGGATAATTTGAATGAGATAACTGAGAGGATCATTTGGATGACATATTTGAGAGAATGAAGTGGATGAGATAAATGAGGTAAAAAGTGGAATGATTAATTGAGAGGATAGTGTTGATGAGATAATCGAGAGGATTAAGTGGATAAGATAATTGAGGGAGGAAGGGGAAGGCATAATTGAGAGGAAAATTTGGATGGTGTAATTGAGAGGATAATTTGAATGAGATAACTGAGGTAAAAAGTGGGATGGGTAATTGAGAGGATTGTGTTGATGAGATAATCGAGAGAATTAAGTGGATGAGATAATTGAGGGAGGAAGGGGATGGCATAATTGAGAGGAAAATTTGGATGGGGTAATTTAGAGGATAATTTGAATGAGATAACTGAGAGGATCATTTAGATGAGATAATTGAGTGGATAATTTTGATGGGGTATTTGAGAGGATAATTTGAATGAGATAACTGAAAGGATCATTTGGATGTGATAATTGAGGTATAATGCTGATTGAGTAATTGAGACGATCATTTGGATGAGATAATTTAGAGGATAATTTGGATGAGATAATTGAGAAGATAAAGTGAGTGAGATAATGAAGGTATAAAGTTCATTGAGTTATTGAGAGGATAATATGGATGGCATAATTGAGAGGATTATTTGAATGAGATAACTGAGAGGATAATTTTGATGAGATAGTTGAGAGGATAAATTGGATGAGATAATTGAGGTATAAAGTGGATTGGGTAATTGAGAGGATAAATTTAATGAGATAACTGAGAGGATTATTTGGATGGGATAATTGAGAGGATAAATTGGATGAAATAATCGACGTATAAAGTGAATTGGGTAATAGAGAGGATCATTTTGATGAGATAATTGAGGGGATAAAGTGGATGAGATAATTGAGATATAAAGTGGGATGGGTAAATGAGAGGATCATTTAGATGCGATAATTGATAGGGTAAATTGGATGAGATAATTGAGGTATAATATGAATTGGGTAATTGAGAGGATAATTTTGATGAGATAATTGAGAGGATAAATTGGATGAGATAATTGAGTTATAAAGCTGAATGGGTAATTGAGAGGATCATTTAGATGAGATAATTCATAGGGTATATTGTATGAGATAATTGAGGTATAAAGTGAATTGGGTAATTAAGAGGATAATTTTGATGAGATAATTGAGAGAATAAATTGGATGGGATAGTTGAGATATAAAGCTGATTGGGTAATTGAGAGGATCATTTGGATGAGATAATTGAGAAGATAAATTGGATGAGATAATTGACGTTTAAAGTGAATTGGGTAATTGAGAGGATAATATTGATGAGATAATTGAGAGGATAAAGTGGATGAGATAATTGAGGTATAAAGTGGGATGGGTAATTGAGAGGATCATTTAGATGAGATAATTGATAGGGTAAATTTGATGAGATAATTGAGGTATAAAACTGATTGGGTAATTGAGAGGATCATCTGGATGAGAAAATTGAGAGGATAAAGTGGATGAGATAATTGAGGTATAAAGTGGATTGGGTAATTGAGAGGATAATTTGGATGGGGTAAATGAGAGGATAATTCGAATGAGATAACTGAGAGGATCATTTGGATGAGATATTTGAGAGGATATATTGGATGAGATAATTGAGGTATAAAGCTGATTGGGTAATGGAGAGGATCATCTGGATGAGATAATTGAGAGGATAAATTGGATGAGATAATTGAGGTATAAAGTGGATTGGGTAATTGAGAGGATAAATTTTATGAGATAACTGAGAGGATTATTTGGATGAGATAATTGAGAAGATAAATTGGATGAGATAATTGACGTTTAAAGTGAATTGGGTAATTGAGAGGATAATATTGATGAGATAATTGAGAGGATAAAGTGGATGAGATAATTGAGGTATAAAGTGGGATGGGTCATTGAGAGGATCATTTAGATGCGATAATTGATAGGGTAAATTGGATGAGATAATTGAGGTATAAAGTGAATTGGGTAATTGAGAGGATAATTTTGATGAGATAATTGAGAGGATAAATTGGATGAGATAATTGAGGTATAAAGTGGATAGGATAGTTGAGATATAAAGCTGATTGGGTAATTGAGAGGATCATTTGGATGAGATAATTGAGAGGATAAATTGGATGGGATAGTTGAGATATAAAGCTGATTGGGTAATTGAGAGGATCATTTGGATGAGATAATTGAGAAGATAAATTGGATGAGATAATTGACGTTTAAAGTGAATTGGGTAATTGAGAGGATAATATTGATGAGATAATTGAGAGGATAAAGTGGATGAGATAATTGAGGTATAAAGTGGGATGGGTAATTGAGAGGATCATTTAGATGAGATAATTGATAGGGTAAATTTGATGAGATAATTGAGGTATAAAACTGATTGGGTAATTGAGAGGATCATCTGGATGAGAAAATTGAGAGGATAAAGTGGATGAGATAATTGAGGTATAAAGTGGATTGGGTAATTGAGAGGATAATTTGGATGGGGTAAATGAGAGGATAATTCGAATGAGATAACTGAGAGGATCATTTGGATGAGATATTTGAGAGGATAAATTGGATGAGATAATTGAGGTATAAAGCTGATTGGGTAATGGAGAGGATCATCTGGATGAGATAATTGAGAGGATAAATTGGATGAGATAATTGAGGTATAAAGTGGATTGGGTAATTGAGAGGATAAATTTTATGAGATAACTGAGAGGATTATTTGGATGAGATAATTGAGAAGATAAATTGGATGAGATAATTGACGTTTAAAGTGAATTGGGTAATTGAGAGGATAATATTGATGAGATAATTGAGAGGATAAAGTGGATGAGATAATTGAGGTATAAAGTGGGATGGGTCATTGAGAGGATCATTTAGATGCGATAATTGATAGGGTAAATTGGATGAGATAATTGAGGTATAAAGTGAATTGGGTAATTGAGAGGATAATTTTGATGAGATAATTGAGAGGATAAATTGGATGAGATAATTGAGGTATAAAGTGGATAGGATAGTTGAGATATAAAGCTGATTGGGTAATTGAGAGGATCATTTGGATGAGATAATTGAGAGGATAAATTGGATGAGATAATTGACGTTTAAAGTGAATTGGGTAATTGAGAGGATAATATTGATGAGATAATTGAGAGGATAAAGTGGATGAGATAATTGAGGTATAAAGTGGGATGGGTAATTGAGAGTATCATTTAGACGAGATAATTGATAGGGTAAATTGGATGAGATAATTGAGGTATAAAGCTGATTGGGTAATTGAGAGGATCATCTGGATGAGATAATTGAGAGGATAAATTGGATGAGATAATTGAGGTATAAAGTGGATTGGGTAATTGAGAGGATAATTTGGATGGGGTAATTGAGAGGATAATTAGAATGATGATAATTAGATTAGATGAGATAATTGATAGGGTAAATTGGATTAGATAATTGAGGTATAAAGTGAATTGGGTAATTAAAAGGATAATTTTGATGAGATAATTGAGAGGATAAATTGGATGAGATAATTGAGGTATAAAGTGAATTGGGTGATTTAGAGGAAAATTTGGATGGGGTAATTGAGAGGATAATTTGTATGAGATAACTGAGAGGATCATTTGGATGAGATAATTGAGAGGATAAATTGGATGAGATAATTGTAGTTTGCTTGTTTGTTTGTTTGTTTGGGGCTTTACATCACTTTCAACATTATTTCAGTCATTTCGTGATGAGACCTACTTGTAGCATATATAGTGCTGCCTCATTGAATTGTCATGTCGCAGGTCTTTGACATGACAACCCACCCGGTCACAGATTTAAAATGACAACGGGTTAACCCTTTAGGCACGGGCCTCAGCTCATGTGTGAAATTGTATCATGAGTTCAATACCGGCACGGCCGGGGTTCGAACCCACAACCTTTGGATCACCACAGAGGAACTGGTTCTAATAAGCTGGCTCTCTAACCAACTGCGCCACGGCCCGTGGCCATAATTGTAGTATAAAGTGGTTTGGGTAATTGATTTGATAATTTGGATGAGATAATCGAGAGGATTAAGTGGATGAGATAATTGACGTAGGAAGGTGATGGAATAGTTGAGAGGAAATTTTGGATGGGGTAATTGAGAGGATCATTTAGATGAGATAATTGAGTGGATAAATTGGATGAGATATTTGAGGTATAAAGTGAATTGGGTAATTGAGAGGATAATTTGGATGAGATAATTGAAATAATAAAGTGGATGAGATAATTGAGGCTTAAAGTGAATTGGGTAATTGAGAGTATCACTTGGATGAGATAATTGAGAGGATAATTTGGATGAGATAATTGAGAGGATAAAGTGGATGAGATAATTGAGGTATAATGCTGATTGCGATAATTGAGAGGATAATTTGGATGGGGTAATTGAGAGAATAGTTTTAATTAGATAACTGAGAGGATCATTTAGATGAGATAATTGAGAGGATAAAGTGGATGAAATAATTGAGAAGATAAAGTGGATGAGATAATTGAGGTATAATGCTGATTGCGATAATTGAGAGGATAATTTGGATGGGGTAATTGAGAGGTGTATTTGAATGATATAACTGGGAGGATCATTTGGATGAGATAATTGAGAGGATAAATTGTATGAGATAATTGAGGCATAAAGTGAATTGGGTAATTGAGAGGATAATTTAGATGGGGTAATTGAGAGGATAGTTTTAATGAGATAACTGAGAGGATCCTTTGAATGAGATAATTGAGAGGATAAAGTGAATGATATAATTGAGAAGATAAAGTTGATGAGATAATTGAGGTATAATGCTAATTGCGATAATTGAGAGGATAATTTGGATGGGGTAATTGAGAGGATAGTTTGGATGTGGCAATTGTGAGGATTAACTGGATGAGATAATTGAGGTATAAAGTGGTATGGGTAATTGAGAGTATCACTTGGACGAGATAATTGAGAGGATAAAGTGGATGAGATAATTGAGGCGTAAAGTGAATTGGGTTATTGAGAGGATAATTTGGATGGGGTAATTGAGAGGATAGTTTGGATGGGGCAATTGAGATAATTAACTGGATGAGATAATTGAGGTATAAAGTGGTATGGGTAATTTAGAGTATCACTTGGATGAGATAATTGAGAGGATTAATTGGATGAGATAATTGAGGTATAAGTGTATTGGGTAATTGAGAGGATAATTTGGAGGAGATAATCGAGAGGATTAAGTGGATGAGATAATTGAGGGAAAAAGGGGATGGCATAATTGACAAATTGGATGAGGTAAATGAGACGATTATTTGAATGAGATAACTAAGAGGATCATTAGGAAGAGAAAATTGAGAGGATAAATTGGATTAGATATTTGTGAATTGGGTAATTGAGAGGATAATTTGGATGGGGTAATTGAGAGGATAGTTTGGATGGGGCAATTGAGAGGATTAACTGGATGAGATAATTGAGGTATAGAGTGGTATGGGTAATTGAGGGTCTCACTTGGATGAGATAATTGAGAGGATAAATTGGATGAGATAGTTAAGGTATAAGTGGATTAGGTAATTGAGAGGATAATTTGGATGAGATAATCGAGAGGATTAAGGGGATGAGAGTATTGAGGGAGAAAGGGGATGGTATAATTTAGAGGAAAATTTGGATGGGGTAATTAAGAGGATAATTTGAATGAGATAACTGAGAGGATTATTTGGATGAGATAATTGAGAGGATATATTGGATGAGATAATTGTAGTATAAAGTGGTTTGGGTAATTGATGTGATAATTTGGATGAGATAATCGAGAGGATTAAGTGGATGAGATAATTGACGTAGGAAGGTGATGGAATAATTGAGAGGAAAATTTGGATGGGGTAATTGAGAGGATCATTTAGATGAGATAATTGAGAGGATAAATTGGATCAGAAAATTGACGTATTAAGTGAATTGGGTAATTTAGAGTATAATTTTGATGAGATAATTGAGAGCATAAAGTGGGTGAGGTAATTGAGGTATAAAATGGGATGGGTAATTGATAGGATAATTTTGATGAGATAATTGAGAGGATAAAGTGGATGAGATAATTGAGGTATGAAGTGGGATGGGTAATTGAGAGTATAGTGTGGATGAGATAATCGAGAGGATTATGTGGATGAGAAAATCGAGGGAGGAAGGGGATGGCATAATTGAGTTGATAATTTGGATGGGGTATTTGAGAGGATAATTTTAAGGAGAGATATCTGAGAGGATCATTTGGATGAGATAATTGCGAGGATAATTTGGATGAGATAATTGAGAAGATAAAGGGGATGAGATAATGAAGGTATAAAGTGGATTGTTTATTGAGAGGATAATTTGAATGAGATAATTGAGAGGATAAATCGGATGAGATAATTGAGGTATAATCCTGATTGAGTAATTGAGAGGATCATTTGGATGAGATAATTGAGAGGATAAATCGGATGAGATAATTGAGGTATAATCCTGATTGAGTAATTGAGAGGATCATTTGGATGAGATAATTGAGGGAGAAAGGGGATGGCATAATTGACAAATTGGATGGGGTAAATGAGAGGATTATTTGAATTAGATCAATGAGAGGATCATTTAGATGAGATAATTGAGTGGATAAATTGGATGAGAAAATTGACATATAAAGTGAATCGGGTAATTGAGAGGATAATTTGGATGAGATAATCGAGAGGCTTAAGTGGATGAGATAATTGAGGGAGAAAGGGGATGGCATAATTGAGAGGAAAATTTGGATGGTGTAATTGAGAGGATAATTTGGATGAGATAATTGAGAGGATCATTTAGATGAGATAATTGAGTGGATAATTTGGATGAGATAATTGAGGTATAAAGCTGATTGGGTAATTGAGAGGATCATTTAGATGAGATACTTGAGTGGATAATTTGGATGAGATAATTGAGGTATAAGTGTATTGGGTAATTGAGAGGATAATTTGGAGGAGATAATCGAGAGGATTAAGTGGATGAGATAATTGAGGGAGGAAGGGGATTGAGTAATTGAGAGGATAATTTGAAGGAGATAATTGAGAGTATAAATTGGATGAGATAATTGAGGTATAAGGTAGATTGGGTAATTGAGAGGATAATTTGGATGAGATAATCGAGAGGATTAAGAGAATGAGATAATTGGGAGAACCTTTTGGATGGGGTAATTGAGAGGATCAATTGTATGAGATAATTGAGAGAATATAGTGGATGAGGTAATTGAGGGATGAAGGGGATATGGTAATTTAGAGGATTAAGTTGATGAGGTAATTAAAGGATTAAGTGAATGGGGTAATTTAGAGGATAAAGTGGATGAGATAATTGAGAGGATTAAGTGGATAAGATAATTGAGGGTGGAAGGGGATGGCGTAATTGAGAGGACAATTTGGATGAGATTACTGAGAGGATAAAGTGGATAACATAATTGAGAGGACAATTTGGATGGTGTAACTGAGATGATGAAGTGGATGGGGTAATTGAGATTAATAAGTGGATGGGGTAATTTAGAGGATAAAATGGATGAGATATTTGAGAGGATATAGTGGAGTAGATAAATGAGAGGATTAAGTGGATGAGATAATTGAGGGATAAAGTTGATGGGGTAATTAAGAGGATAGTTTGAATGAGATAACTGAGAGAATCATTTGGATGGGATAATTGAGCGGATAAATTGGATGAGATAATTGAGGTGTAAAGTGGATTGGTTAATCAGAGGATAATTTGAATGGGGTAATTAAGAGGATTATTTGAAGGACATAACTGAGAGGATCATTTGGATGAGATAATTGAAAGGATAATTCGGATGAGAATATCGAGAGGATTAAGAGAATGAGATAATTGGGAGAACCTTTTGGATGTTGTAATTGAGAGGATCAATTGTATGAGATAATTGAGAGAATATAGTGGATAAGATAATTGAGGGATGAAGGGGATGGCATAATTGAGAGGACAATTTGGATGGGGTAATTGATAGGATAAAGTGGATGAGATAATTGAGGGATTAAGTGGATGGGGTAATTGAGAGGATAAATTGGATGAGATAATTGAGGGATATTGGGGATATGGTAATTTAGAGGATAAAGTGGATGAGATAATTTATAGGATATAGTGGATGAGATAATTGAGAGGATTAAGTGGATGAGATAATTGAGAGAGGAAGGGGATGGCATAATTGAGAGGACAATTTGGATGGGGTAATTGATAGGATAAAGTGGATGAGATAATTGAGGGATAAAGGGGATGGGGTAATTGAGAGAATAATTTAAATGAAATAACTGAGAGGATCATTTAGATGAGATAATTGAGAGGATAAAGAGGATAAGATAATCAAGGAATAAAGTGGATTGGGTAATTGGGAAGATAATTTGAATGGGGTAATTAAGAGTATAATTCGAATGAGATAACTGAGAGGATCATTTCGATGAGATAATTGAGAGGATAAATTGGATGTGATAATTGAGGTGTAAAGTTGATTGGGTAATTAAGAGGATAATTTGAATGGGGTAATTAAGAGGATTATTGAAGGACATAACTGAGAGGATCATTTGGATGAGATAATTGAGAGGATAATTTGGATGAGAACATTGAGAGGATTAAGAGAATGAGATAATTGGGAAAACCATTTGGATGGTGTAATTGAGAGGATCAATTGGATGAGATAATTGAGAGAATAAAGTGGATGAGATAATTGAGGGATGAAGGGGATGGGGTAATTAAGAGGATACAGTGGATGAGATAATTAAAGGATTATGTGGATGGGGTTATTTAGAGGATTAAGTGGGTGAGATAATTGAGAGGATTTAGTGGATGACATAATTAAGAGGATTAAGTAGATGAGATAATTGAGGGAGGAAGGGGATGGCATAATTGAGAGGACCATTTGGATGGGGTAATTGAGAGGATAATCTGAATGACATAACTGAGAGGATCACTTGGATGAGATAATTGGGAGGATTAATCGGATGAGATAATTGAGGTATAAAGTAGATTGGGTAATTGTGAGGATAAATTGGATGAGGTTATGGAGGGCTATATAGGGGATATGGTAATTGAGAGGATAAAGTGGATAAGTTATTTAATGGATGAAGGGTTGGGTAATTGGTCAGGGGAGGATATCTATGATAAGGGGCTTGAAATGATAATTTGGATGGGATAATTGAGAGGATAAAGTTGATAAAATAATTGAAGGAGGAAGGGGTTGGCGAAATTGAGAGGACAATTTGGATGGGGTAATTGAGAGGATAAAGTGGATGAGATAATGGAGAGGATAGATTGGATGGGGTTATTGATAGGATAAATTGGATGAGATAAATGAGAGGATAAAGTAGATGAGATAATTGAGGCATAAAGTGGATTAGGTAATTGAGAAGATAATTTGGATGGGGTAATTGAGAGGATAAAGTGGATGAGATAATGGAGAGGATAGATTGGATGGGGTTATTGATAGGATAAATTGGATGAGATAAATGAGAGGATAAAGTAGATGAGATAATTGAGGCATAAAGTGGATTAGGTAATTGAGAAGATAATTTGGATGGGCTAATTGATAGGATAAAGTGGATGAGATAATTGAGAGGATTAAGTAGATGAGATAATTGAGGGAGGAGGTGGATGGCGTTATTGAGAGGATATTTTGGATGGGGTAATTGAGAGGATAGTTCGGATGGGGTAATTGATATGAGATAATTGAGGGAGGAAGGGGATGGCGTTATTGAGAGGATAATTTTGATGGGGTAATTGAGAGGATAGTTTGGATTGGGTAATTGATAGGATAAAGTGGATGAGATAATTGAGGGATAAAGAAGATTTGATAATTGAGGTATAAATTGGATTGGGTAATTGAGAGGATTTTTTGGATGAGATAATTGAGAGGATAAAGTGGATGGGATAATTGAGAGGATAAAGTGGACGAGATAATTGAGGGAGGAAGGGGATGGCGTTATTGAGAGGATAATCGGGATGGGGTAATTGAGAGGGTAGTTTTGATGGGTAAGTTAAGAGGATAAATTGAATGAGATAATTGAAAGGATAAAGTAGATGAGATAATTGAGGTATAAAGTGGAATGGGTAATTGAGAGGATAAATTGGATGAGATAACTGAGGGATGTATAGGGGATTTGGTAATTGAGAGGATAAAGTGGATGAGTTTTTTGAGAGGATAATATGGATGAGATAGTTGAGAGGACTCTTAATCCTCTCAATTATCTCATCCACACCATCCCACAATGATCTTATTCACCTATTCCTTTCAATTATTTCTTCCTCTTTATCCTCTCAATTGCCTCGTCCACTTCATCATCTCAATTATCTCATCCACTTGATCCTATCAGTTATCTCATCCAAATGATCCTATCAGTTTCCTCATCCACTTAATCCCTCAATTTTATCATTCACCTTATCCCCTCAAATATTTCTTCCCCATTTTCATCTCAATTATCTCATCCACTTCATCCTCTCAATGTTCTCATCCACTTTAACCCTCAATTATCTCGTCCACATTATCCTCTCAATTATCTCATCCAGATCTTTTTCTCAATTATCTCATCCATTTTATTTTCTCAATACACCCTTCAGATTGATCCCCACCACCTTTCTCCGTAAAATATCTCATACACATTATCCTCTCAATTATCTGATCCCCTTTTTGCCCAAATTATCTCATTTACATTATCCTCTCAATTATCTCATACCCTTTTATCCACATTATCCTCTCAATTACCCCATCCCCTTTATCCCTCGATTATCTCATCCACTTTACAATGATAAATCAAAACATCTTGAAAATGTCTTGAAATGAAAATTTCAGAACCCCATTGTCATTCTATTGAAACATTTGTTTCCATCCTAAATATGTTTAATAAGTGAGTTCTAAATGTGCATACATGATCTATACACAATTGAAATGGCAAATGATCCATTCTTATCTTATATTTTAAATATATGTGCCAAATCTGCAGCCAGCAAGAGAAAACCACTGTGGTACAGCGATGCCAATTTATGAATAAAAATTTAGATTTGTACAGATTTTACACATCATACCATTTGAATATGAAAGTCATTTAAATATGAAATAAAATATAAATCATCCATTCCCTGAGGTTGATTTTGGAAATTCAGAATCATTAGCTCTAGAAAATAGATATTCACATTTACATGAAGTCGCGGTGTCAGGTGGTATTTTGGCGATCATCAAGTTATGGCGAAGTATGATCGGGATGGACGGGATTGAGTGCATTTCGTGTTTGACCCTTTAAAGATGTTGATGCAATTATTGTACTTTTGGAAACTGCTATGACTCATCTTAGTGGACATCTTAGTTTTAAGTGGAAAGATTTTTCATTTTTGGTTGCCAATGGCACAAACATGCTTACTGTAGTGGGGAGAAATTATGTTTTGTGTAATATTTTCCAAACGAAGATAGCTATTGACAATAGGACAACTATTCTGAAACTGCAGACAACTGTTCCTCCCTCCAGCGTTTCCCCTCCTCGAACAAAGTACCCATATTTAACATACAATTGACAGAGAATATTGACATTCTTAATCTGTAGATGTAAATATATGGGAGGAAAAAAACAATTAGTTATGGGCCTGTTTGTTTGTCAGCTCCTGCAGGTCGATGCTGTGTTTATGTATTATGTGTGTCAAACATTCACCTGAGCATAGACAACGACTCTGTATACCTGGTACCCTACCCACCTGGCAACCCCGATCACGTGATCTGTATCGCCACCCTTCTCTCCACCCATTTTATTCTCTGCCTGTGATGTATCCCACGACTCGTGAGCACTAATGGAGGCGAGGAGAACCATCTGGCTGGGAAAAAGCACAGCCTGGCTCGGGGCTGACCTACTCACTTGGCCAGGGGAGCCCAGGGGTCAGCAAAACTTCTTGATCTCTGTGATTTGTAGATGGTTTGTATTCCTAAAACCGGATCCGATGTATATATATATATATATATATATATATATATATATATATATATATATATATATATATATATATATATATATATATATATATATATATATATATATATATATATATATATATATATATATATATATATATATATATACATATATACATATATTATAATCATATTATAATCATATTTATATTTGTGTATAAACTAACATTTGAATGGCAGAAGCCTTCTTTATTTTTACTTCATCTGATCTTTTTGGAAAATTCTGCACACCTTGTTATGAAGTTACACGACCCACAACCCATGTGACCTAGGAACTGTGGTTTATGTGATGCTGAGGACTGGAGAGAAATGAGCTGAAGTGAACTATGGCAGCGAGGCTTGCTTACGGAGTATGTTATCATACTGTCCTACCTCCCGGAGATGGATCCAGAAAGAAAAGACCCAGAGTTCAATAAAGCCCTCCTATCCTGCCTGGGATCATCTGCAGGGATAACTGTAATGTTTCTGCCAGATTAAGACAGATTTGTGCACACCACATGGGAAAATACGCTGCCGTGTGGTACTTCAATTGCTAATGTTTTGTATGTAGATAATGTAATGTTAAAATCATATGAAGCAAACTGAGACATATCTGTTGGAAAATAAAAAAGCTAGCAATACGTTAAAAAGAAAATATTGGAAAACGTTAAAAAGAAGAGAAAAACGCCTTGTGTTCTTCACATATAGCGCCCTGGTTGTATTGTATTGAGCGTCCTTGTGGAGATGACTTGGCAATGTTGTTCACGGCGCGTGGCCTATGCCAGGTATCTGTGTTACCTGCAGATGGCACAGATACTGACCATTACATACACATGCACTACAAATATAAACCCGTAGAAATCAATCTGATGGTCGGAGCTAAAGGTTAGAGAAGCAGGATAGTGATGTATGGCGGAGTGGGCATACTTCAGGGTGATCTAGTAAGCCTGGCAGCAGGTTAGCCAACACGACCCCTGGTGTAGAGGTGAGGTATACTAAGGTGTGGCATGTCAGACATACTCACCAGGGCGTCCCAATGCGCCATACAGGTGAACCACACCATTCGAAAGGGTGTCTCATTGAACTTCAGGGTGAACCACGCCCTTTTCCAGGATGTCTTAGTGCACCACAAAGGTGAACCACATCCTTTTCCAGGTTGTCTTAGTGCACCACAAAGGTGAACCACACCCTTTTCAAGGATGTCTTAGTGCACCACAAAGGTGAACCACACCCTTTTCCAGAATTTCTTAGTGCACTACAAAGGTGAACCACACCCTTTTCCAGAATTTCTTAGTGCACCACAAAGGTGAACCACACCCTTTTCCAGGATGTCTTAGTTCACTATAAAGGTGAACCACACCCTTTTCCAGAATTTCTTAGTGCACTACAAAGGTGAACCACATCCTTTTCCAGATTTTCTTAGTGCACAACAAAGGTGAACCACACCCTTTTCCAGGATGTCTTAGTGCACACCACAAAGGTGAACCACACCCTTTTCCAGGATGTCTTAGTGCACCACAAAGGTGAACCACACCCTTTTCCAGGATGTCTTAGTGCACTACAAAGGTGAACCACACCCTTTTCCAGGATGTCTTAGTGCACTACAAAGGTGAACCACACCCTTTTCCAGGATGTCTTAGTGCACTACAAAGGTGAACCACACCCTTTTCCAGGATGTCTTAGTGCACTACAAAGGTGAACCACACCCTTTTCCAGAATTTCTTAGTGCACCACAAAGGTGAACCACGCCCTTTTCCAGGATGTCTTAGTGCACTACAAAGGTGAACCACACCCTTTTCCAGAATTTCTTAGTGCACTACAAAGGTGAACCACACCCTTTTCCAGAATGCCTTTCCATAGGGTGTCTCACAGCTCTGGTCAAGTAGACTGCACCATTCTACAAGGTGTCTCACTGCTCTGGTCAAGTAGGCTGCACCATTCTACAGGGTGTCTCACTGCTCTGGTCAAGTAGACTGAACCATTCTACAGGGTGTTTCACTGCTCTGGTCAAGTGGACTGAACCATTCTACAGGGTGTTTCACTGCTCTGGTCAAGTAGGCTGCACCATTCTACAGGGTGTCTCACTGCTCTGGTCAAGTAGACTGAACCATTCTACAGGGTGTTTCACTGCTCTGGTCAAGTAGGCTGCACCATTCTACAGGGTGTCTCACTGCTCTGGTCAAGTGGACTGCACCATTCTACAGGGTGTCTCACTGCTCTGGTCAAGTAGACTGCACCATTCTACAGGGTGTCTCACTGCTCTGGTCAAGTGGACTGCACCATTCTACAGGGTGTCTCACTGCTCTGGTCAAGTGGACTGCACCATTCTACAGGGTGTCTCACTGCTCTGGTCAAGTGGACTGCACCATTCTACAGGGTGTCTCACTGCTCTGGTCAAGTAGACTGCACCATTCTACATGTCTCAATGCATCTCAGATATGAGCTTGGTCATTCTATCGGCTTTATTTGGTTCAGCAAGTGGCCAAGCTTGTTCACAGATTAAATGAAGCTTAATTCTTCAGATTTATATAATATCCCAGGCACCTGCCTGTCAACAATATTGAATGGGACTCTGCTAAATCAACGTTAACATTATTCGAATAACGTCAGCATAGATCACACTGGAGTAGAGGTCTTAAAGACGGATAGATTGCAATTGTCAAGCACTGTCTTATAGATAGGTCAAGAATGAAATAAAGAAAAAAGATTAAGCTTTACACCTTCCAGTTTAGTTTGTAACTTTTAAAACTTATTTGGGTATTGCTAGGACGTGATTTTCGTTTAGCAAGAGAGCCTGCATAAAACTCCGGATTCCAAAATCTAATGGCCAATATTTTACCAGACAATGCAAAATAGTTCAGTTGGCCTCAAATTCAAAATGCTCTGTTTAACAATGTGACAATGAGCGAAATTATAGCTAATCTAATAGGGAATAACTACATTTCCCCCCAAATGAGGAATGGTACACTCAATATGGGTGTCATACTGGTGAGAAACCTAATCATTTACACCTGTTCAGTATGGGGTACATGTGTTTTCAGTACTAGCTGTTACATAGTCTGGTGAAGCTTCGCGTGCACACCCAGGCCTTCCGAGGGGCACTGTCTAACATCCTCACCAACTTGAACGTGGAGGCATCAGGCCGGGGTAGAAGGCCGGGGTAGAAGGCCGGGATAGAAGGCCGGGGTAGAAGGCCGGGATAGAAGGCCGGGGTAGATGGCCGGGATAGAAGGCCAGGGTAGAAGGCCGGGATAGAAGGTGGCAGAAGCGTCCTGAAAAACACTGATATTGACCACTCCATATCTGGCATTGAGGTGTGAGATGTATGAAGTGCCATCTCTCTCCATTCTGTTTGCCTTGATAATATGGACCGTCAGGCTTCAGCGTTCAGTATTTCCTGAAAATCTGTTCACCTGACACCTTTACCGGAAACTATGTCTTTATGAAACACAAAAGAATGCGTGGGAAATGTTTCTAATTAAAAGTACAGGATCCATATCCACAGGGGGTAGGGCAATCCGATTTCAAATGAAAAGTGCAGCTGAACCTGAAAAGCACTGTACTCTCTCTGGATATTGGATGTACCTTCATTTCACCTGTGAATTACTTTAATATACTTATCAATTCACTTGAATCTAGATGATATTGCAATGGTTTTTTTACTTCAGTTATCCTCAGTTGAGGATAAAATACATGAGTGTTTAATAAAAAGATGGATTTTCCACTCCGTCCCGTGAACTTGTGCCATGTTTTAGAGGATCTTCAAAGGCTAAGTCGATCTGCAGGTGCGTGGCTCAGGGTGGGACTGCCAATTCTGCTCAGCCTTAGATGCCAAATTCCCCCATCCTTCAGCAATTTCAAGATCCCATCTTATGATAAGCTTGATTACAAAGCCGGTAGTATTTTGATATTGGTTTATTAAGACAATAAACAGAACACGTGGTAAAGATAGGGGAAACATAATGACAACCACTCCATCATCGTGTTCTTATGTAATGTATTGTCAGCTCTCAGCGGAGGAGCCTCAATGTAGTGGGATGACGTCATCAGGAGGAGACAGGTCGGGGAATCCCCACTGGTTACCGGCAGCTGTCCAGACTTCCGGTCCACACAGCCTCCACACAGCAAATGCTATCATTGCCTCGCCAACATATACCATCAGGCCCTGTCAACCGCCTAGCGTTTTTTTCACACTGGAAACTTGGAAGGATTTTATGATATACCAGATTAAACATTGGGAGGATTTGATGATTTTATCTGCGGATTACATATGATTGGTTTCTGAATGAATGTGGATCACTGAAGGTAAGATTGAATCATCTTATCTCTACATCTTATCTTGTTCATATCCTGGAAGCAGTATCAGGCCATAATATGTAACAAATAGAGCATAAATATTGTTACAGCCAGAGAATATAGCAGGTAGAGTGAATATATATATCCATACAATTATATACGAGTTGTGTATTGATATGTTTATCTTATTATAAAATGTGGCCGCCGGGTCTTGTAACATATCCCACCCTGCACAGTGTATTTATTGTGAGCTGTCATCGCCTATCGTCCGCAAACATCAATATACATTGATGATGAGAAAGCAAATCTAATCTAGCTTATTCTGCTGCATAGGTAAATACCAATGCTAAATTTGTGACATTTCTACTTTGAGAGTAAAGAATAATATCAAACGGGAACGCTACCATGATGAGTGCCAAAAGTATATTTGAAGTTGATATGAATTTTTAGGTCAAATACAAATGATGATGTTTTTTTTGTCGGTATATTGAGTTGTAACCACCTGTGCTCCGTGTTGTGTTAATACATTATTGTGAAGTTGCTTCATGATTGACCTTTTCTCAATACACTAACGACCTTTGGACGCAGGCGTGTTTAGCGCACAATCACATGATTCGCACAAATCTATTTGTTTGTACATTTGATATGGATCTGTTTAAAAACTTTGAATAGTTGGGCCACGCGCTGTGACATACACCCCCACTATATGTATAAATAGAAGCCGATTTCTCTCATGCGTCACCAATTAAATATTTATTCTATGCAAAAAGATGTCACATTTAGGACAGAGGCAACAGTACAGAACAGATAATTGAAAAGAACAATTCACATTATAGGGGATCGAGACTTCCTTTTTTACCCTTCTAGTTCTATCTCTCTCGAGGGCCCTTGGCTCTTGACTGTTCAAATATAGAACCTTATCATAAAGAGATAATCCTTTTTGACGATTTCGTCCCCAATCTTATGCCTAGTTGGGCTATTCAAGTGTAGACGATCTATTCCTGATACTGACATAGCAAGGAAATATGAAGAATTCAAGCCACACCCCCGAAAAAATGAACTGGAGTTGGTGGGCAAGGGTGTTTATTTGGTCCTTGATATATAGTGGATAATACTGCTGGCACTTAGCCTGGCAGGAATATGTTATGACCCATAGCATATAGACTCCCCACCTTCCCTCCTCTTCATTGTTTGCAGATACAGAAAGGGTTGCCCCTCATTCCTGGATACTCCGCCCTCTCGTCACATGTGACCATCAATGTGTTCCCCTTTCTATCTATATGTGTTTATATACATATTTATATATACTCCTTTGTGTATAGTCTACGATGCGTTCTGTGCTTGATGTAGATACCATCCCGGCTATTATATCAACCAATATTACCAGTGAAGGTTTTGTAGATTTCACAAAGTTTCTTACCTTTAAAAATGTCCAAGTGAGTCAAGGCTAGATTATGAAATTGAAGCCATAACTGATTGTTAATGATAGCATGAAACATGAATATATGTCTCAGTAAGATAATGACGGGTTAAGACAGTGATATTATTTGATACGTTTAAGATCATATAATTGCACCCCTAGCTGTATGCACTGTGCTAATGAGCAGGTGGGTTTTTTGCAGTAATTGCCACTTTCAAGTAGGTTCTCCGGGGCAGAATGTGGTTAGCCACATGTTGCGAGTCAATTACCTGAAGAAAAAACGCCCCTTCAAAGTGGAAAGGGCCCCCAGCATGTTGTGAGGGGTTCCTGGGGTTTTTACAAGGGACACAAAATGTTCATTCAAGGGCTTCACAAATATTTGCTCTAAGCCAGAAAGTCCGTGCATTATTTATGGCACTTAACATCTGTTTATAGTGTAATAAGCTGAATATTTTACTAATGTTTACATATCTAAAAGGATCCAGTCAGATTAAACGCCCTATCTTTTTGTGTGGCGTATAAAAGAATTATGGCGTTATAAAAGCCGAGAATCGCCAAGCCACTTGGATAGAACAAATATATATGTGTAACATTTGCTGTGTGTTGTTACTTGTTTTAACATATCAAAAAAATCTAATCTGCTGTTCCAGGCAATGGCTTATTTGGCCTTGCATTGGGACAAAGAAAATGAATGATAAATCATTTCCTGGGATTTTGTAAGAAGAGAAGGCACTGCTCTACAAACCGACAGGTTTCAGGGAAGTCTGCTTTTTGAAGAGGACCTTTTTATGTGAGATATCAAAGGCTTGTCAGAGATGACCTGCAGACAAGGTCAGTGAAACTATGTTTTAAGGTGAAATGGAATCTGTGAAGGAAGTGTGGATATTTGGCTGACTCCGGGACAAGGAGATGTAAGCGCAGTCACCCAGACTCAGAATCAATACTGGAGGGGAAGAAGTCAGGGATCAGGTTAGAACTCACGCATTACGCTCTCCCCAATTTGTTCCTCTACTTGTTTGGAGAGTCTGGTCCAGAATTACTGTACATTTTGTAGACTAGGAGCTGAGAATAAAACGCACACTGGTTCCAGGTTGCTTCTTTTACCAACTTAGAATAGTGCACTCGTTTAAACAGCTCATAGAGGATAAACCACATGCACGAGGTGAAATGAAAATAATCGTATAGGTTTTAAATATCTTGAAATTATCTCCCCCTCTTCCAAAAAGAGTACACTAGTTGGTATATATAATAGAGCGGTAGATCAGGCACTTGTGCTGGGAATGGGGAGAGGTATATATTCTGGATTGTGGCTGGCTCCAGTGGCTGGGGGTAACCCGTGCCAAGCGTCAAGTACTGTCGTATGACATACCAAAGGCCCTCTTTGTTGTCCTTGCAAAAACACCACCTGCCTGCAGGGGGCAGCACAGGCTCGTCTCGCATATCTTAATGTCTGCATGGGGTATGGGGTGATCCATACAAAATGCTCATTTGCTTACATATCACAGGTCTCGGCAACCAGCATTTGATATGATGATTGGGCTGTACTCTTTCACTTAGCGCTGGGAATGACTCACGGCCATTTCTGCGCAGTGACCACTTGAGCCAATAGGCGACACACAACTACACACAACTAAATGTATCATTGATGTGAAGGCCAATGACGGATGTGTCTGAGGACTTTGTGATAACGATAATGTGATATGGCCTCTCACAGCTGGGCAGAAAGGGTGTTACTGCTACGGGCTCAGCGGTAAACAGATAAAACGGTAGTAGTCACCCGAGTGGAGGGCAATGTTAGAGTGATAAACAGGGCTGGGGTAGAGTGGTAGAGTGATAAACAGGGCTGGGGTAAAGTGATACACAGGGGAGGGGTAGAGTGATAAAGTGGGGTAGAGTGATAAACAGGGCAGGGGTAGAGTGATAAGGTAGGGGTAGAGGGATAAACAGAGTAGGGGTAGAGTGATAAGGCAGGGGTAGAGTGATAAGGCAGGTATAGAGTGATAAACAGGGCTGGGGCAGAATGATAAGGTAGGGGTAGAGTGATAAGGCAGGGGTAGGGTGATAAGGAAGGGGTAGAGTGATAAGGCAGGGGTAGAGTGATAAGGCAGGGGTAGGGTGATAAGGCAGGGGTAGGGTGACGAGGCAGGGGTAGAGTGATAAGGCAGGGGTAGGGTGATGAGTAAGGGGTAGAGTGATAAGGTAGGGGTAGAGTGATAAGGCAGGGGTAGAGTGATAAGGCAAGGGTAGAGTAATAAAGAGAGCAGGGGTAGAGTGATACGGCAGGGGTAGGTAATGAGACAGGGATAGAGTGATACGGCAGGGGTAGGGGATGAGACAGGGAGAAAGTGATAAAGCGGTTTAATGTAAACGGTAAGCGGTAATCGTCTCCCCATAGATCATTAACCTTGGTCAGTTCATTGCTAGGCCAGCCGACCTTATGTCAGATGATGAGATAAGGAGTCGATGAAAAAGGGAAGGAAACGAGCAAGTTGTCTCTTATTTTCATACAACACTGCTTTGGCAAAATATCGGGTTGTAGCACTTATCACAGTTCAATATACGGGACAATAGAGAATGTGCTGGATTGCAGGATTTAATATCAAATATAACAGGTCTCCATATTATTGTACATGTAGAGACTACAAATGGGATCTGTGATTTATATATATGCCATCTTGTTCCGGATCAATTATTTCTCTTTAATACAATGATTATATTAACAGCCTATCACATCCTGTCTAGAAAACAGCCCTGTCGTCCATTAAAATATCTTCATCTATGACCAGTATTAAGCAACATTCAAACACTCATTTGATGTCACAAAATTTAAAATTTGTAAAGATGTAGTGATGTCACTCAATTAACAATGATGATCATTAACACATACAACCAATTGATATTAATAGAAGGGATACATGTTTGAATAAAACAACACAGAAAAAATATAGTCTGCGCATTCTATTTTCATTTGACATTTTCCATGAAAGCATCGTTCCTTTGCCAAGTTCATACTTACGTATGGAAAAAACACATTTTGGCAAATGTATGCAGGTTATACATATATACACACAGATACATGGGCTAATAACCCAATGGATTCCTGAGGACCCTGTAACAAATACGTTGTGATTGCCACTCCACCTTGCGGCCAAGGTATGTTGCCCAGGATAGGAAAAATACTGGTCTCCTGTAGGATGGTATGCTTACATGCGAGTAAAGCTAAGTCACATCTTTGTGGCGCCCTCTATACGTCAGCGGTAACAGTTCCTAATAGCATGTGTGAGGGAGATGCATTGTTGTCCTCCGCAATCATCTAGTATTAGATGCAAAATGTTTCATGCTGGACTCTTGATTTCATGTTTTACATTACATAATAGCAAACATTAGAGGCATCCCAGGCAGGTGTAGGTTATGCTGATGTCTAGACAAGGTTCACCCCATACAATATCCACCTTGTTATTCTCCTCTCCTCCTTTGCTCATGCTATAATTTGCCCAGAACATCCTTTATCTGCACATGGTCAATTTAGTTTATTAATATTATAAGCTGTGACTGTTGATTCCAATTAGATGAAAAATATAGATACTGAAACAAGTCAACAAATAAGACTACCCAGTGAGGTGTAACATAAACTATATACACTGTGTCTGTTAGTTGGTATACAGTAGATGTTCACACACCAAGGATTGGCCTATTGAAAGGTGGGTTTATTTTTGTACCAATTCATGTTTAGGTGGTGCCAGTTTTCTTATCCTATAAAGGTACAAATTTGTTTTTCATTTACGGAGTGACATATGTGTAAAGGTGTGCCAAACCTTTCTCAAGAAATTTCCGATGTAGGGATCTTCTGGAACATAAGGCTGGTTAAGTGATTTGGTGACAGTTCAAGTCTCCTGTTGTCTGCAAGAATAGGGCAAACATTATGGCAAAACGATTCACCAGATCTATACACGATTTGTACTATCAAAAACTATATATTAGGTGCCGATGTTTATGTACTTTTCATATTAAATGGCAAATGGCCAATATGGAATTGCTTGCATCAAGTGCAGTTAAAATATGTCGTCAAAGAACCTAAAGGAATCTTTGATCCGCGGTTTATACACGTTCAAAACGGCCACAAGAGAACATCAGGTAGAGGTCCATCATCAAATATTTTCCCATCACTCTATAAGCATGACTGTGACACGCCACATGTTTGTGATATACACTTCTTGCCTCATTTTGCCTGGAGGTGTGTATTTTAGTCCTGGACTGACCAGTGGGTGTGTCCGAGTGGAGGCAGGAGGAGGTAGGGTAAGCTATACCCCCCCTGGGGAAATCATCCCTCACTTTATTCAGGTCTGTGCTTCATCCAGACTCTCCCACTGACTCGGTCTATCCACACTCATTGCTTTGTTATATATCTGCATGGCAAGGCTAAAATTCAATTTAACACTTTTTTAGTGCAGGGTACAAATATTCTTTATCCACTATATTTCGATTTTGTTTATAAGCATTCACACGAGGCTTGCACTCTTGACTTGAAAAAAAGTCATGATGGACTAATTGAACTGAATTGAAGAAATTGAAGAAAACAATTAAGTGTGCACTGTGGGAATGTGCACAAAATAGAATGACAAAGTTACAAAGACGCTTGGGAAATAAGGGAATACGGGTTCCTTCTGCCAGCGCAACTCCAGGACTCTGCCTGTGAGTTATATGCTTACTCCTACACATTCGAACATGTATTTATGCAGAATAAATCACCGGCACAAACCAGACTAATTCGCAGGGCAAATAGGTCATTGTGACCAATAATCCCATTGCTGTGAATCACCGACACCCTTATCTGCTGGAACCCTTCACACCACAGACCTAATAAAGATGCTTTGATGTCCAAATGGAAAAAGTTGATCATTACTTGCCTTAGATTGCCTGACTAATTCTATTTTTATGCAAAACAATTCTGACACGGGGTTCTGGATTGATTCACTTAAGGCACTGATGGTCACCTCGTTACCACGGATACCTCATTGACGCTTACTGGATCTTATTCCTCAGCCTTCAGCGAGTTTGAAAGATTTTCATAAATTAATTTTCATCGAAACAAAACTTGTAAATTGCTATTTTAGACGGAAGTCCAGTGATAGATAACAAAATATGCTAAACATCGTATTGTATTGACTCAAAGCGCCTTGTGGTGTATTTTGTTCAGTCTATGATTCGGTTCCATTTTTGTGTTAACATCATAAGGTACTGACCTTTTATGGTTCATTGTCTTATTAGTATGATTCGTACATTATTATACTTATTTTTAGGCGACAATGTTTTCAAAGTTCTATTCTATTTAATAACGAACTATACTATGTTGGTATAGGTATACCTATATATTTTCAAGAAAAGAGGGACATAGCTCGCTGGTCTTCTGTCTTAAAGGCAAGGGGTTGGTACAAATACTTTGGTCATTCTGCATGATGGAGAAGAGCGGATATCGTCTACTGAATTGTATCACTCCAGCCAGAGTTCCGTGATTTGTTATCCAAGACTGTGGTTGTGTTATCATGATTGTGTGGGTGTGAACCCCGGCCGTGCCAAGATTGAACTCATGATACAATTTCCCATATGAGCTGAGGCCCGTGCCTAAAGGGTTAAACCGTTGTCCTTGTAATGCCAAGGACCTGCGACAAACAAACAAACAAAATCATGACTGTGTGTTTATACAAAAGAAAGATCCACAGCCGCTCTCCGCAAAGAATATGAGATTACATTTTTAATCGTCGTCAGTCTAATATAATACAGGTAAGCTTTGTGAGCGATTCTTGTTGAATGCTGCATATTTTGCTGAGTATGTTGAGCTGAGCACGTGCCACCAGAAGGCTCCACCGGACACGGCTCAGATTGCCTGGACTCTAACAAGCCCAATATTTGCAGTGGTCAGGAGCTTCCCGTTTATCCCGAGTAGAACACACAGAAAGAAATAGATCAGCAAACACAGGAAGTGCTCTCCCAGACTGACCTATGCTGAATAGGGACCACACGATTGAATTCCAACCACAAGGACTTTGTACATTGATAGATTTGATTCTACCAAAAATATAATCCTGACAATAAATAAATATTCGAAAAACAATTAGGGCATTCCTTGACCAAGCAGTAAAAACCATTATGTCAAATATATGAAAGCTTTTTTTCAGAATGTTCATCTTATTTGGCAGATGTTTAGCTGTGGATAAAACACATTCCATGGGGTCATATTGTCTGAGATGCAAATGAGTTTAGTCTGGAGACGGGAGAATGTGTAAATAGTCTGATTCTTGCTGTAATTGCGAGCCCGGGCCTGATGGATGGAATCTAACACCGTTATGAGATATATTACCTTAATTACTTGTGGAGGTCGTGCAAAGATCCATGTTCATTTTCAATTAGACAATAGCTCTGGTCAAATCAAAATATGACGTATGAATATAGAACAGTGTGGGAACAAAAGGGAGCTGCATCATTGATGTGAATAATAGGCAATTCACAGAAAAAGGAAGTTGTGAAGAGGGGATTGAGAGGTAGATGTAGAAGCGAAGGGGGAAAGATGGCAGTTGGGGAAATGTAGCAGTTAGAGGGTAATGGTAGCACTGGGGTAAAAGTAGCAGTGAGGGGGTAATGGTAGCACTGGGGTAAAAGTAGCAGTGAGGGGGTAATGGTAGCACTGGGGTAAAAGTAGCAGTGAGGGGGTAATGGTAGCACTGGGGTAAAAGTAGCAGTGAGGGGGTAATGGTAGCACTGGGGTAAAAGTAGCAGTGAGGGGGTAATGGTAGCACTTTGGGTAAAGGTAACAGTGAGAGGGTAATGGTAGCACTGTGGTACAGGTAGCAGTGAGGGGGTAACGGTAGCTCATCCCTTCTTATAATCTGTTAAGTAGACCTACAATTTGCGGACCTAAAATTAATAAAACACCTGGCTCTGGGGACCAATCGTTAATTCATATATCACCTGGGATTGTGATGCAAACGACCCAATTAGCAGGGTCCCTTCATTGCCAACACTCAGACCTTGTGGTCGGGAATTCTCCCAAGTGCCATTTTGGGCCATTCTGTGCCATTCTGGGCCATTGTGGGTTATTATGGAGAACATAAGCCCTTGGCAGTAGAGCAAAGTCCTCGTGGCGATGTCTTGGTAAGTGAAGGTCATTCATTTCGCAAAGTTGACTCTGAAATGAAAAACAGAAGGGAACACAAAATTCTCTTTTAAGTCCTTCCGATTAAACAGAAGAACTTAAAAAGATCACATATTTCAAAGGAGCATATATATCCAAAGGGGGAGAGGTTCTGAACACTTTTCAAATCCCTTCTCAGACATTAACAATGCGACTTTGCCGTCACCCATCCTTCAGTAACCCAATAGATTTAGTTAATTTGGACATTGTAATTCTTTTGGCAGCGACCATAACAAATGGGCAACATGGATATTTTGAAAAGCTTCCAAGACTTGCCTGGAGAGATGGTTCACAAACAAGCATCATGCTAAAACTATTTCTATGTTTCAATCAGCGACATGAAACAAATCACTATTTGTATTAAATCTCTTAAAGTGAAATGAAGGAAGATACGGCGACACCTGGTGGGAATCAGTAATCTGTGTGAGGCTGGTAGTCCCGTTAGGCCAGGTTGACAATGAATCAAGGGCAGGAGGACCGTACAAACAACATCCACATTTCAGGACATTCAGGAGTCATTTATCAGGTTGAACGTTTTGTATCAACGTGCTATTATGAAAGTGAATAACACTAGATCACCGTACCTAACATGGCACCAATTTATGTCAAGGTTGAGTTGAGTTAGGTTGTGTTTGAGACATTGTATTGACCAAGCAAATAATGCAACCCATCAAAACTTAACAAATGACCTCTGGAATAAGGATGTTGACCCCAAAATACCTCCACCCAATTAATAAGTTTCGCTGCGAACTGTTTCCCTCACAATTTGCATCGTGTTTCCTTTAATTTGTTTTGGTGATTTTTCCCCATTATCCATGTCATTGAGATTCAAAGACCGAATAGTATGACTCTACCATGGGACCAAGGACCTTGGGACTCAGGACCTTGGGACCTTGACCTTGGGACTCAGGACCTTGGGACCTTGGGACCTTGGGACTTAGGACCTTGGGACTCAGGACTTTGGGGAGAAAGCAAAGTGATGACAGCACATGAACTCGGCATGGCTCGGCTCCAAATGACTTTTATGGCCTAAAATAAGTTGTGTAAATATAACAACTGGGGGCGCTCACCCTATTGCCTTCTGACATGCGACCACAAGGAATTCGCAAACTCATCTTATATGACCAAAGGCATATCTAGGGAGGCACCCACATTCTAATCCAATACAAGGCGTATCTCAAGGCGTATCTCGGAATTAATCCGTATTCATGGGTAGCAATTGGCCTAATGTTGGTACCATGTTAGATTGAGTTGACATGTCATTGGTGCATGCTAGATTGAATTGACATGTCATTGGTTCCATGTTAGATTGAGTTGACCTGATATTGGTACCATGTTAGATTGAATTGAAATGTCATTGGTGCCATGCTAGATTGAGTTGACATGTTATTGGTGCCATGCTAGATTGAGTTGACATGTCATTGGTGCCATGCTAGATTGAGTTGACATGTCATTGGTACCATGCTAGATTGAGTTGACATGTCATTGGTACCATGTTAGATTGAGTTGGCCTGATATTGGTATCATGTTAGATTGAGTTGACATGTCATAGGTGCCATGCTAGATTGAGTTGACATGTCATTGAGGCCATGTTTGATTAAGTTGACCTGATATTGGTACCATGTTAGATTGAGTTGACCTGATATTGGTACCATGTTAGATTGAGTTGACATGTCATTGGTGCCATGCTAGATTGAGTTGACATGTCATTGGTATCATGTTAGATTGAGTTGACCTGATATTGGTACCATGTTAGATTGAGTTGACCTGATAGTGGTACCATGTTAGATTGAGTTGACCTGATATTGGTACCATGTTAGATTGAGTTGACATGTCATTGGTGCCATGCTAGATTGAGTTGACATGTCATTGGGACCATGTTAGATTGAGTTGACATGTTATTGGTGTCATGTTAGATTGAGTTGACATGTCATTGGTGCCATGCTAGATTGAGTTGACATGTCATTGGGACCATGTTAGATTGAGTTGACATGTTATTGGGACCATGTTAGATTGAGTTGACATGTCATTGAGGTCATGTTAGATTAAGTTGACATGTCATTGGTGCCAGGCTAGATTGAGTTGACATGTCATTGGTGCATGCTAGATTGAGTTGACATGTCATTGGAACCATGTTAGATTGAGTTGACATGTCATTGGTGCATGCTAGATTGAGTTGACCTGATATTGGTACCATCTTAGATTGAGTTTACCTGATATTGGTACCATGTTAGATTGAGTTGACCTGATATTGGTGTCATGTTAGATTGAGTTGACATGTCATTGAGGCCATGTTAGATTAAGTTGACATGTCATTGGTGCCATGCTACATTGAGTTGACATGTCATTGATACCATGTTAGATTGAGTTGGCCTGATATTGGTGTCATGTTAGATTGAGTTGACATGTCATTGAGGCCATGTTAGATTAAGTTGAAATGTCATTGGTGCCATGCTAGATTGAGTTGACATGTCATTGGTACCATGTTAGATTGAGTTGACCTGATATTGGTGTCATGTTAGATTGAGTTGACATGTCATTGGTGCCATGCTAGATTGAGTTGACATGTCATTGGTGCATGCTAGATTGAGTTGACATGTCATTGGGACCATGTTAGATTGAGTTGACATGTCATTGGTGCATGCTAGATTGAGGTGACCTGATATTGGTACCATCTTAGATTGAGTTTACCTGATATTGGTACCATGTTAGATTGAGTTGACCTGATATTGGTGCCATGTTAGATTGAGTTGACATGTCATTGAGGCCATGTTAGATTAAGTTGACATGTCATTGGTACCATGCTACATTGAGTTGACATGTCATTGAGGCCATGTTAGATTAAGTTGAAATGTCATTGGTGCCATGCTAGATTGAGTTGACATGTCATTGGTACCATGTTAGATTGAGTTGACCTGATATTGGTGTCATGTTAGATTGAGTTGACATGTCATTGGGACCATGTTAGATTGAGTTGACATGTCATTGGTGCATGCTAGATTGAGTTGACCTGATATTGGTACCATCTTAGATTGAGTTGACATGTTATTGTTACCATGTTAGATTAAATTGACATGTCATTGGTGCCATGCTAGATTGAGTTGACATGTTATTGGTGCCATGTTAGATTGAGTTGACATGTCATTGAGGCCATGTTAGATTGAGTTGACATGTCATTGGTGCCATGCTACATTGAGTTGACATGTCATTGATACCATGTTAGATTGAGTTGGCCTGATATTGGTGTCATGTTAGATTGAGTTGACATGTCATTGAGGCCATGCTAGATTGAGTTGACATGTCATTGGTACCATGTTAGATTGAGTTGGCCTGATATTGGTATCATGTTAGATTGAGTTGACATGTCATAGGTGCCATGCTAGATTGAGGTGACATGTCATTGAGGCCATGTTAGATTAAGTTGACCTGATATTGGTACCATGTTAGATTGAGTTGACCTGATATTGGTACCATGTTAGATTGAGTTGACATGTCATTGGTGCATGCTAGATTGAGTTGACCTGATATTGGTACCATGTTAGATTGAGTTGACATGTCATTGGTACCATGCTAGATTGAGTTGACCTGATATTGGTACCATGTTAGATTGAGTTGACATGTCATTGGTACCATGCTAGATTGAGTTGACCTGATATTGGTACCATGTTAGATTGAGTTGACATGTCATTGAGGCCATGTTAGATTGAGTTGACATGTCATTGAGGCCATGTTAGATTGAGTTGACATGTCATTGGTGCCATGTTAGATTAAGTTGACATGTCATTGGTGCCATGTTAGATTGAATTGACATGTCATTGGTGCCATGTTAGATTGAGTTGACATGTCATTGGGACCATGTTAGATTAAGTTGACATGTCATTGGTGCCATGCTAGATTGAGTTGACATGTCATTGGTATCATGTTAGATTGAGTTGACATGTTATTGGTGTCATGTTAGATTGAGTTGACATGTTATTGGTGTCATGTTAGATTGAGTTGACCTGATATTGGTACCATGTTAGATTGAGTTGACATGTCATTGGTGCCATGCTAGATTGAGTTGACATGTCATTGGTATCATGTTAGATTGAGTTGACATATCATTGGTATCATGTTAGATTGAGTTGACATGTTATTGGTGTCATGTTAGATTGAGTTGACATGTTATAGGTGCCATGTTAGATTGAGTTGACTTGATATTGGTACCATGTTAGATTGAGTTGACCTGATATTGGTACCATGTTAGATTGAGTTGACATGTTATTGGTACCATGTTAGATTGAGTTGACATGTTATTGGTGTCATGCTAGATTGAGTTGATATGTCATAGATACCGTGTTAGATTGAGTTGACATGTCATAGATACCATGTTAGATTGAGTTGACATGTCATAGATACCATGTTAGATTGAGTTGACCTGATATTGGTGCCATGTTAGATTGAGTTGACCTGATATTGGTACCATATTAGATTGAGTTGACATGTTATTGTTACCATGTTAGATTAAATTGACATGTCATTGGTGCCATGCTAGATTGAGTTGACATGTTATTGTTACCATGTTAGATTGAGTTGACATGCCATTGAGGCCATGTTAGATTAAATTGACATGTCATTGGTGCCATGTTAGATTGAGTTGACCTGATATTGGTACCATGCTAGATTGAGTTGACCTGATATTGGTGCCATGTTAGATTGAGTTGACCTGATATTGGTGCCATGTTAGATTGAGTTGACCTGATATTGGTGCCATGTAAGATTGAGTTGACCTGATATTGGTACCATGTTAGATTAAGTTGACATGTTATTGTTACCATGTTAGATTGAGTTGACCTGATATGGTACCATGTTAGATTGAGTTGGCCTGATATTGGTGTCATGTTAGATTGAGTTGACATGTCATTGAGGCCATGTTAGATTAAGTTGAAATGTCATTGGTGCCATGCTAGATTGAGTTGACATGTCATTGGTACCATGTTAGATTGAGTTGACCTGATATTGGTGTCATGTTAGATTGAGTTGACATGTCATTGGTGCCATGCTAGATTGAGTTGACATGTCATTGGTGCATGCTAGATTGAGTTGACATGTCATTGGGACCATGTTAGATTGAGTTGACATGTCATTGGTGCATGCTAGATTGAGTTGACCTGATATTGGTACCATCTTAGATTGAGTTTACCTGATATTGGTACCATGTTAGATTGAGTTGACCTGATATTGGTGCCATGTTAGATTGAGTTGACATGTCATTGAGGCCATGTTAGATTAAGTTGACATGTCATGTGTACCATGCTACATTGAGTTGACATGTCATTGAGGCCATGTTAGATTAAGTTGAAATGTCATTGGTGCCATGCTAGATTGAGTTGACATGTCATTGGTACCATGTTAGATTGAGTTGACCTGATATTGGTGTCATGTTAGATTGAGTTGACATGTCATTGGGACCATGTTAGATTGAGTTGACATGTCATTGGTGCATGCTAGATTGAGTTGACCTGATATTGGTACCATCTTAGATTGAGTTGACATGTTATTGTTACCATGTTAGATTAAATTGACATGTCATTGGTGCCATGCTAGATTGAGTTGACATGTTATTGGTGCCATGTTAGATTGAGTTGACATGTCATTGAGGCCATGTTAGATTGAGTTGACATGTCATTGGTGCCATGCTACATTGAGTTGACATGTCATTGATACCATGTTAGATTGAGTTGGCCTGATATTGGTGTCATGTTAGATTGAGTTGACATGTCATTGAGGCCATGCTAGATTGAGTTGACATGTCATTGGTACCATGTTAGATTGAGTTGGCCTGATATTGGTATCATGTTAGATTGAGTTGACATGTCATAGGTGCCATGCTAGATTGAGGTGACATGTCATTGAGGCCATGTTAGATTAAGTTGACCTGATATTGGTGCCATGTTAGATTGAGTTGACCTGATATTGGTACCATGTTAGATTGAGTTGACATGTCATTGGTGCATGCTAGATTGAGTTGACCTGATATTGGTACCATGTTAGATTGAGTTGACATGTCATTGGTACCATGCTAGATTGAGTTGACCTGATATTGGTACCATGTTAGATTGAGTTGACATGTCATTGGTACCATGCTAGATTGAGTTGACCTGATATTGGTACCATGTTAGATTGAGTTGACATGTCATTGAGGCCATGTTAGATTGAGTTGACATGTCATTGAGGCCATGTTAGATTGAGTTGACATGTCATTGGTGCCATGTTAGATTAAGTTGACATGTCATTGGTGCCATGTTAGATTGAATTGACATGTCATTGGTGCCATGTTAGATTGAGTTGACATGTCATTGGGACCATGTTAGATTAAGTTGACATGTCATTGGTGCCATGCTAGATTGAGTTGACATGTCATTGGTATCATGTTAGATTGAGTTGACATGTTATTGGTGTCATGTTAGATTGAGTTGACATGTTATTGGTGTCATGTTAGATTGAGTTGACCTGATATTGGTACCATGTTAGATTGAGTTGACATGTCATTGGTGCCATGCTAGATTGAGTTGACATGTCATTGGTATCATGTTAGATTGAGTTGACATATCATTGGTATCATGTTAGATTGAGTTGACATGTTATTGGTGTCATGTTAGATTGAGTTGACATGTTATAGGTGCCATGTTAGATTGAGTTGACTTGATATTGGTACCATGTTAGATTGAGTTGACCTGATATTGGTACCATGTTAGATTGAGTTGACATGTTATTGGTACCATGTTAGATTGAGTTGACATGTTATTGGTGTCATGCTAGATTGAGTTGATATGTCATAGATACCGTGTTAGATTGAGTTGACATGTCATAGATACCATGTTAGATTGAGTTGACATGTCATAGATACCATGTTAGATTGAGTTGACCTGATATTGGTGCCATGTTAGATTGAGTTGACCTGATATTGGTACCATATTAGATTGAGTTGACATGTTATTGTTACCATGTTAGATTAAATTGACATGTCATTGGTGCCATGCTAGATTGAGTTGACATGTTATTGTTACCATGTTAGATTGAGTTGACATGCCATTGAGGCCATGTTAGATTAAATTGACATGTCATTGGTGCCATGTTAGATTGAGTTGACCTGATATTGGTACCATGCTAGATTGAGTTGACCTGATATTGGTGCCATGTTAGATTGAGTTGACCTGATATTGGTGCCATGTTAGATTGAGTTGACCTGATATTGGTGCCATGTAAGATTGAGTTGACCTGATATTGGTACCATGTTAGATTAAGTTGACATGTTATTGTTACCATGTTAGATTGAGTTGACCTGATATGGTACCATATTAGTTTGAGTTGACCTGATATTGATGCCATGTTAGATTGAGTTGACCTGATATTGGTACCATGTTAGGTTCAGTGACCTAGTATTGGTGCCATATTAGGTAACATTGACGTTTTCAATCATTGTCCTGGCGAGGACAATGCAGTGCCCTTATAAGGGCAGATAGGGGTATAATGGGTAATGTGACAGTAGTGGAGTGTATCTGGGCATGAAGCATGTCACACGCACGCCCGCCACCCCTCTCCGGCACCCCAGGGATTCTGCTACCCCCACCTCAGTTCTCCACCGACCACGGTGCTAGTATTCCAGGAACACAGGTGAATGCATCTTTGAGATATTCCGGTAAAATACATCATCGAATTGGATTTGACTTAACAAGTCAATAACTGGGACTTGTGTTATGTGAAGCATTAAACAGTGCCACCTAGTGAGGGATTTTGTAGGCCTGGACCCACGCCATGGGTTGTCACGCTATTCATGATATAAACTGCAGCCTGTGAAGAGGAATATACCAGCCGCAAAACTGCGGCATTTATGTCATCAAAATCTCAGATATCAAGGATTTGACATGTTGTGTAACTAGTCTGTATGACACATGCAACATTTGACAGGGGAGAGGAAACTTCTGTTACATACATCTCGTCACTGCGTGGCTGATGTTCGTCTTTTTTGTTCAGAAATCAGTTTGCTGCTGATACAGGAACAGGTACCAATCAGATGTTTGTAACAATAGGCATCAAGAGCACAATGGAGATTACTGCCAAGACGCGGGGAGTCGCCATGAAGGTGCCAAGGAGAGGATTGGGAGACTCTGTTGAATCAGGTGGGTGTTGGTGCACGATGGTTTTCATGATACCTATAAATATATATACGAGATGTGACAAACCAGAGAAGATGGGTGTATATAACTGTTAGCAGTGGTTGCGGTAATGCAGGGATCATCACGTATTTGCATCTAAATTGAAGCGCACCATGAGCTATTCTGATATTTATGTTTTGTCAAAACCAAAACCCTAACATTCCAAATCCTGCTACCAAGTATAGGCAGTCATATTGATCCAGGGTTATGAAAAAATAATGGATAAGTATAAAACAATGTATATGTGAAGCGATCTATCATCTAGGTTTACTTTCTTAAGCTGTATGGATATTGTATATAGCATTACCGCTATCATGCAAAGTACACATCAGTTTTCTTGTGTTCCAATATTGGGGTACACGTTTATTCCGCACTGACTTCAAACCCTACACCATATGTTTTGTCGTGTCATAATGGGTGTGTTTTACGCACTGCCAACTTTATGTATTGTCTGATGCATAAAAAGCTAACCTATCACACTGATGTCATAAAAGATGTATTACTTAACATAAAAAACCCTAAGGCTAATTGGCTGAACCTGAAATTCTACAAATTAAATTCTACTTTAATGACTTTTATAAGCCCTAAATGCCAAATACTATTAAGTGAGGTATGCGGAATTGATTTTTAACAATATAAAGTTAGCAAAACATTCAGCACATCTGACCGAATTCATATCATATAAACTATAAAACGCATATGCCAATTATTATAAATGCTATTTTGGGCACACTTTTTTCATCATATGTATAAATAAACATGCTTAAATAGGACTGAAAAGAAGGAAGATTGTGTCGAGTTTCCAGGGTAACAGACAGAAGCAGAATGGCATATGGATGATTTATTCGCTCAGGTCAGGTCTGACAAAGACAGAGTGACCCTGTGTCGTATGTTGATGGGGAAGCATGTCCTCTGTGACATGATTGCATTGTTCATGGTCGGCTTTGATGTAATATATGAAAACATACACAGAGAGTTTCGGGGGGGGGATAAATCATTGATACCGGCTCCCCCTTTTGATACAGGCTCCTCATTGTGATACAGGCCCCCTTTTCTATCCAGAATGACCAAAATGTGTCAGAAATTACATACCTTATAACGTAATTTGTGGAAGTGCATGTATGTGAGATGTCAGTTATGATGAGATGAGTTCAACACTTTTCTGAGCTCTGTCCATATGTGGTCGTGTGGAAGGCAGTTTTATGTCGTTCACGGCGAAGTCTTCTTCTGTAGGCACGGCAAAATACACATGTCAGGTCTCATGATACAGTAGATGGAATCATGCTCGGAACATAAAGGCTTTATGATTGATGGGGATCTGTACCTATGAAGGACTCAGTCTGTTCATATATGCCCATACACTCGTGTTCCCTTCTTTACAAAATTTTAATAATCACGTATTCAGCAATGGAAACAAATGTAAAATCTGATTACAAGACAGTATATAAATAACATTTGTTTGTATTGTTTCTTGATCTTTTGACCACTCTATTACTAGATAACACTGCCAGGGCCCATGCTTGTTCATAGTTTTATCTGATGTGTTTGCCATTCGGTAGTCATGGGCTGGAAATATGAATTCTATAATTATGTCCACAGACGAATCTGAGTGAAATGCCACTTAAGGTAGATATGATCATCTTTGTCACCACTGTCATATTGTTAATGTCAGTCTCTTCCTCGCCGATATCCCCAGGATACCTTATGTGCTGACCTACACTACACCATAATTAATGTCTCCCTTTTTATTTGAGATAAGGATCAGAAGAGTGTCACCAAAGGTTGCAGGTCAGGCTCTAGTCTCATTCAATTTTTAAGTTTGTAGTTTTGTGTGTGATATTTAGAAAACCTATATTTTAGCGACCTGATTCCTTTTGGTGAATTCAATTATAATTGAGAAGTTATTGTCCAGCTTTATTTCCCTCATTTCTCAGAAGAGTACATCTTTAAATGGATCATTATATTCTTATCTCCGCCTCAGAAGAGTACTTCCCTAAATTGTCCATAATATTCATGCAAAGTTGCATGTGGCAGGACTTGGGAATGACAAGGTTATTTTTGATCTTTGGACAGAATAGACATGTTAACATAAGGTCTTTATAAAAGGATGTCCCAAGAAAAAAGGTGAGTGCACATGATGAAAGAACGTTATAATAAAGACATACGCATTTGCCTCCCCAGAAACGGCTTGAGTTATTTGATATATTTGGAAAGTTATGAATCAGTTATTTTATAAATATATTCATTAAATCTGAGACATAGAATTATTGTCATAATTTGAAATGCAAACTATTTCCTTGGCAGTAATAAGGGTCTATCAGTCTCAAACAATCAGACAGAGAACAATTTTAGGAGCGTGATTTGAATGTTTTATTCCGCAGCTTTCATCATTTCACTATAAATCATTGTGATTTGCACATAGCATGTGCACAGCGCTTTAAACCAACTGTAAAAACTGGTCTGCTGCCAGTTAAAGTTTTTCACACCTAAATATTCATCTGAGGCAGACAGGTCTATCCTTTATGAACAACAAGGAGCGCTCCCCGACTGCCCTTGTACCTCCCCTGATATGTTGTGTCTGAAGATCTTGACTTGCTTGTCATAATATATCCCACAATATCCCACACTGGCACTTTGATGCGCGTTTGAGACGGGGAAGAATTAATAGCAGCGACTGACATATTACTGTATGGGGAGAAAGGAACAAATTGCACGTTGACCAAGTGCACCTATTTACTGTGCCCCTATGCACAGAGGGACCTTCTATTTGGGAGGGAAGTGCATTCAATTTGCCACTGATAATCGAGTCTATTTGGCACATATCAAATTGCCTAATTACAGAGAGGCCTATCACGTCAGTTATAAGCAGTCAATGAGATTCATTTTGATAATGTCATATAACAACACAGTACGGGGACCAGAAATCATAAACTTCAAACCTCCAGCATTGTAATACAAGTTGTATTGATTGAATAGGACTTTTCGCTGTGGTTTTAAAATTGTATTTTTGCTGTCATTTTCATTCATATAATACGGGCTATTGATATCAGATCTTTCATAACGCCGATATTACCGTACACAGTACATTTGTATTTCCTACTTTTGTTGGTGTTAAAGCTTGACATCTGATACCAGTATACTTATCATAAAATCACGTTTCATCATTTTACATAATTCAATGCGAGTTTTTACAAACTGTGAAAACTAGGCTTTTGAATTAGTTTCCTTTTTATATCTCCTTTTTATCAATACAGGTTTTGTACTCCAACCAAATATTACATTTTTGAATGTAAAAACACGTTTTCAAGCTGGGCCAAATGGTTGATTTTGGGTGACGGGCAGGGATGGTGTATGTTCCGAGGGCAACAGCTCAACAAAGGAGTGACGGGTAAGGGAAAAGGGGGTGTGGCGGGGAGGAGGTTATAATGCCTCAATTCATTAGGCACACACAGCAAATGCACCAAAGTTTCCTTGATTTATCATCTCTCATTCATGCTGCTTTGACATGGTCAGTTTGTTCAAAGGAAGCACTGTGAACGCCACTTCCTGGTTCAGGGTTGATAAATATTCAGCACAAGACAATGAACTGTTATGATGCTCTGTGACTTCGACGGGATGGTTTATAACCGCACAAGTTCATTTGTTGATCAAAAGATGCACTAAAAGCCAGACATTACACGATTGGGGGGATGGGGAGGTGGGGGGAGGGGGTGATTATTTGACTGAAACATCACTTTCAGGGTCGGTGTATTGCCTGATGATGATTTGTAGATGAGAAACACAAACCGCAGCTTGGTCATAAATGATATTTCACGAAACGGGTGAGAATAATGAAACGATACAACACGGTGCGAAAGAGTCATTAATTTTGGGCGTCTCTTGCAATATATACTACCGGACATTTGACACTGGTTTGTGTTGCATTGTGGTGTTGAAACATGGACCTTCAATTGCACACGAAACATATACTACCTCAAGAACCAATTTAAACGTTTACTATGCAAAGTATTGTTGAGACATCAAATTTTATTATTGATGTTTCTCGGCGTTTCTTGGTGTTCCCCGTGTTTTCCCATGTTTTGTCGTGTAGAATGTACGACTAGCCCAGTATTTATTGAGCTCTGCATCAGGTGCGTTTGCTCAATGGAGCAGCATCTATTTGTCACCGGGCGGAAAGTCGCTGATGTAGGATTCCAAATTGACAAAGAGAAATTGCCAGACAGAATATCCAAGAGAGAGAGGGAGAAAAAGAGCGTGTGTGAGCAAGCTGTCGTGGCAAGGTTACTCTCAAATAGTGTCTTTCAATTTAATTGTTTTTCATACATTTAGATCGGGGCTTCAGAAAATTGTGCCATTAAAATTCAAAAGTCTTTGCATGAATTTAAGTAAAAAAAACAAAGTACACAACTCAGGGCAGGAAATCACGTGATTGGTTCCCGTTATCCAAAATTAGTGTCTGATATTTTGAGACCAAGCCTATAATGCTGAAATGAAGGAGGAACATTGTCAACGAATGACATATTATGCTTATGTGAAATCCGTTCTTGAGAGACATGTTTGCACGCATTGACATGAAGCACTGTATGACTGTAACATTAACCTCTTAACCTCCTATAATATTACCTTCTCAGCGGGAACCATGGTATTTCACATTACTTTAGCAAACTGAGATATTAGCTAAGAAAAAACTGCATTAATAGACTTTTCAGGTCCTCAGCAGACCGCGAGTGCTCCACTTTCCGTGGGTAGACTGTCTGGTTGGCAAGGATAGAGGGAGGGGGGTACATACCGTTATTTCTTTGCAGTTAATGATGCTTGTGAACTTATTAACGCTATGAATACCATATCTTCAATATTAGATTGTTGAGCCGCAGACACGTGTTGTACCAGACACAAGATTTTTTGCAGTTATTTCAGTGTTGAATACCTGTCCTACATCTGTTAGTTCACTGCAAACACCAACACACCACTCTCACATATAAGATCTCATATTCCTGGCCAGTACATACTATGACATACCTAGATAGGGCTTGAAAGGCCTCTACCTGATCAGTGAGATCGCCAATGTTAAAATACACTTATTGGGATTGGTACCGTGTAAATGCATGGCTCCTTGTCGATATATTTCTGGAATATAAATATGAAGAGAAACTCTGATCAGATATCTGCACATGCTGAGAGCAGCTTGTCAGGTAAGTAACGTTATAATATTAGCAGTTATCATGTTTATATATATATATATATATATATATATATATATATATATATATATATATATATATATATATATATATATATATATATATATATATATATATATATATATATATATATATGTATATATATATATATATATATATATATATATATATATATATATATATATATATTTATATATATAATTTTAGCAAGAAATGTGCTCTATGTGTTTGACATTAAGTACTAAATGGTTTATGGCGCCGGGATGATATTTTTTTTCTACGGGTTTTCCCAGCTTAAGCTTGATAGTGTTGAAGGAGAGATTTCAAGTCATCAACTGTACCAAGCGTCTAGAAATTAACCATCTGTCCTTACTTATTTCTTCATTGATCTTACACCATTTCTTTTGTCAAACTCTCACCATTCATATCTGCTCGACCTAACTTACATCACCAGCAGACTTATTTCCACTAAAAAAATTCATTTTAACATAAACTAAAACAAATCAGTTAATTTGATGATAAAGCCCAGTGAGGGAATATGAGGGTACATTTGAAATTTTCTCCAGGGACTCCCCATATGTGACGTCACGGAATCAATCACCCGCATTAGAACGAGGCTTCCATATTTCATAATATCTCAAATTATATTAATTTTCAAATGCTGATGGAAACATCCGCTTTTGATTTTTATTCTCTCTCAGCGGTTTGTATTTTAGCATTAAAACGGAATTTCAACAGTGTTGATATTCATTTGCAATTTAATTGGGATATTTTACCATTTTCCGCAAACTATAGATTTAAACAACCTTGTTTATATCAAAATACGTAACAAATCTTGAAAAATGTTTATTCAAACTGATGATTTGCCACAAAAAAACTGACGTAGAAGAATGTACCATTTGAAACAGGCGGTGAAATGTATGTAGTAACATATGTAGCTTCTATTAGCAGCAGGCCGCCTACTGCATACGATACCAGACTACTGTCAAAATCCATTAATATGTGAAAAATGGCACTTAGCTGAGAATGGTCCTGTTGTATAATTCTCCATATGATTTTCATCAGATAGTTTTTTTTCGCTTGGGGAATGCAGGGAGCACTTGAACACAGCCCAGCAGGGGGCAGCACTGGACAAGTGGGCAAAGTGCTCACATGGGACCTGGCATGACCCTCACTTGATACCCAACTTTGATATAAAAACAAACATGGAGTATTTTCACAGAAACGCAATGATACTCTTTAGAGGGTTAGAATTTAATAAAATCTTGTAAGTTGTGGTGATGGGCTCTCGTAGTGAAGATTGGTGTAAACCTTTGTTTGAATTGCTTCATAGACCAGTTTACGTCCGTCTTGACTAAGCTTCACTCTTTTCCCAAATGCTTTATGGTAGGTTCATGAAAAAGACGCAAAGGGATGGTAACAGACAAGTGTCAAGCAAACTGATATGTATCACCCATTGAATGATTGAAGAATAAGCAATTTTGAATAGAATTAGTGGAATTTCCTTTTCTCCCAGCTGGGGAGGTTATCAAGAAAGTCTTTAAAAAATAATTTATATGCAATTTCCTTTTTGAAAATGACATTTATATTTCTCCATCCCCCAAACATCAAATGACACGCCTGTAATCTCGCCAAATGTCGTCTGCTGAACGGATTTTTGGGAACTGCTAAAAGAAGGAAATGTGCTCGATTCGGAGCGCCATCATCCCAAACTTGCTACGTGAGAGTACGAATCGAATGCAGCTTCATGAACGTAAATCTATGTAAGAGTACGAATCGACATATACGCACCAGCCATAGACGTCTCTCATCACTATATATGAAATTTGTTACAATATGGTCTATTTTATTTCATATATTCAAAAGAGTTCCACAAAAAGATGAATAGTGGCGTCTCGCGAGTGCATTCATATTTATTATGTTTACAGCATAATCATTTGATATAATGGTATCCAAGCCGTAAAACGCACTACAAAAATGGCGGTTGCAAGTTGGTCGAGAAATATCTCACACATGATGTCATATTGAATAGCTTATTAACAAAATAGCAAATGTGTTACTAATTAAGTGATTCATGAGTAATAACTTATTTTGCTAATAAAGAGATTTATGACTTGACACAAAGTATATGCTGTAACAAGACAAAGGGTCATTTACCAGCGACACAACTGTCAACTAAAGAAATGTTAAGAGAACATTGGGAACATATGTCAGTCTACCTTCACAGGGTGTTTGTAAACACTAATTACTGGGTCAGAAATATGTTCTACTATAAATCATTTGTCAGTTGAGAAGACCTCAGATCGTCTCATACCTCTATATTAACCACTCAAGTTGAGGCATAGACACAATGTGTCAACATCACCACCAAGCGTTTATGCTTGTAGTTTATTGATATGTTCTTTATTTAATGTTGCTGCCTTCACCATTACCCAAAGATATATTTATGTTTCAATATATATTATGTTTTACAAAGGATTACCAAAATCACCAAATATTAGTGCACCAAAAAGCACATAAAGGCTAAACCAGCCTATACATATATTTTGAAAATTGCAAGGTTGCTTCGTTTGAAGATCAAAGCTTGTTCCTTTAAAGGCGCCAATAGGTCAACCATGATGTATGTTTAGACATGCCTGTCCATCAAGTTTTTGTAATGTTAAACACATGCATCCATTTATGCTAAACCAAGATTAATTAAAGAGGGCATGGGAAAATGCCACATAGTGGAAATATAGACAAGAATGTACAATCAAGAATGGCACAGAATAATAGTCCAATAAACAAATAAATTGTCCCATAAAACATTCAACAAGACAAACTGCCATGAGGATCCAACCATTCTGAGACGAGGAATCTGCTGCATTCTGTTAGGCCGCTGAGATGTGTGAGTGATAGGTAGAGCGTTAGATGGCCGAAATAACTCAATTGGTCGACCATTCGACTTGAGACTCAGAGATTTCCGGTTCGAATCCCGGCCAGTCACAAATACACAGCTGCATAGTAGATATACGCAATAGGTGGTAGGTACCTAATATTGAATGTGGTAGGTACCTAATATTGCATGTGGTAGGCACCTATATTGCATGTGGTAGGTACCTAATACTGCATGTGGTAGGCACCTAATATTGAATGTGGTAGGTACCTAATACTGCATGTGGTAGGCACCTAATATTGCGTGTGGTAGGTACCTAATACTGCATGTGGTAGGCACCTAATACTGCATGTGGTAGGCACCTAATACTGCATGTGGTAGGTACCTAATACTGCATGTGGTAGGCACCTAATACTGCATGTGGTAGGTACCTAATATTGCATGTGGTAAGCACCTAATACTGCATGTGGTAGGTACCTATATTGCATGTGGTAGGTACCTAATACTGCATGTGGTAAGCACCTAATATTGCATGTGGTAGGTACCTAATATTGCATGTGGAAAGCACCTAATACTGCATGTGGTAGGTTCCTATATTGCATGTGGTAGGTACCTAATATTGCATGTGGTAGGCACCTATATTGCATGTGGTAGGTACCTAATACTGCATGTGGTAGGTACCTAATACTGCATGTGGTAGGCACCTAGTATTGCAAGTGGTAGGTACCTAATATTGAATGTGGTAGGTACCTAATACTGCATGTGGTAGGTACCTAATACTACATGTAGTAAGCACCTAATACTGCATGTGGTAGGTACCTAATATTGCATGTGGTAGGTACCTAATATTGTATGTGGTAGGTACCTAATATTGCATGTGGTACCTAATATGATGTGTTATATAGTCGAGGCCTGTGGGGAGGTGTAGGTATGTTTACTTGCCTCATAAAAAATGCACAGCCACGAGTTCAATGGTATAAGTAGGTAAAGGTATAGCTCCTTGTTGAATATCATTTACCGAAAAAATAAGCTGAGCTTGAGGCTGAGAGCATGGCGATTGGAAACTGTAGATCAAAAGAAGCTGCGAGGATGAGCTGCGGTGGTGTCAGTTGTTGTTAATGAGCTGGCTGGGATGGGTGAGCAATTTGTATTGTGAAAGCACCGATGATTCCAATCTTCCAAATATGGCACCTGCCTCCCCCACAAGATGAAGTGCCGGGTCGAGACTCACCACGAGACTCGGCTCTGCACCTCAGCACTGCTGCCTGTAATTTATCCTAATGTTATGCACATTCCGCCTTGCGGAGAGAGGGTGGGTGTCTGACACTCTGGCCACCTCCTTTACTATCTCAGCAGACCACAGTGTAAGGTATGTTTTTCTCCATCCTCTGATATTTTGGTCTCTAAGAAGCTAATTTTAGTGACAGTTCCACTCCCAATCTTCAGGTTGCAGGTCATATCACCCTCTTAGTTAGCGAATTTTATATTCTGATTCAGTATGATATTTTGGCGACTTTGTACAAGACATGTGCATAAGGCCTGGTATCCGGTTGGTTTGCATCAGCAGCAGATATATCGCATGTAGATGTGCCCAGACAAGTATGTTGTACCAGGAGCACTATGACACCAAGGACAAATTCTCCCCCCTGAGTGGTACCTGACACCAACCGCTGTATATCTCTACCATCTGCTGGTTATAAGGTTGATAGGAGGCTGGGCAACCAGCGCCTGCGTAGCTAGGCTGGTATGAAGGCCGTGCCTGCCATGCTGGTAGCTGGGATAAATGAGTTGGCCGGCTTTTACCTCAAGTTCTTTTATGTCACCATAATAAGACTAAATTCTGTTCCAAAGAGTCTCCTACTAATATATCTTAAGTATTAAACAACTGATATTTCATTCATCTACATTGTTATTTCATTTTCTGCAGTAATATGGTGATGCCATTCTGTCAAGTAGAGCACTATATATATATATATATATATATAAAATCACAAAATCACCAAATATTAGAGCAGTACTCAGGAATATGAATAAAGCTGAGCTATACCACACACACCAAGGCTGGGTTAGTTTGAAGCCAGTGAGAAGCCTGCATTCAGAGAGTGGAAGCCTGCTTTGCTGGCCTGTAGGGCATTCAGTCCGCTATGCCTCCCACCACACAGACCTGTGTCACTACACATATAGACTTAAATGACAAATCATTACCGACACCTACATATAATGTTAGCTATTTCAAAATCTGAGATGGGGTTGTTGCATCTTCGTAAAGCAGGTTTAACTTTTATTCTCCGTGAGTTAGATATTCCGAATTAAGAAAGGTATTCTCGAGAATATCTTATTTCTTACCAATTAATGTTTCAGTTAATTGATATATTCATGACATGGAAACTAGCAGCTTATACAAGATGACACATCAATTTCTCCAGCGTTAACAGAATGCCTCAATATTTTGAATACACCATTATGAAAATAACGATCCTATTACTGGGCTGTCACCTCCCACACATCTGCAACGTGGAAACACACATACACTGTGAACTGACAACACCCAGCATCATCAAAATCCAACTGTGAATATTGAATTCTCGTCTTAATATAAAATTCAGCAATTTATTTGGAGAGTAAATGTTACCGTAAGAAATTACTCTCACGCCCAAGACATCATTAATATGTAATGAGGGTAATGCACTGAGGAATGAAATGACCGGCAGAAACATACTCTGTAGAGACCGATGTTGTATAATGGAAGCTATGAGTAGGAAGAGGGACCTGTATATAATAATATCAATGTCAGAAGAACAGAACACAACAACATCACAATATATGTTAGTAAACTGTGCAAATCATTTACAGCAGTAAAATTCTTATATATTAGGAACAGTGTTATGTTTTGTTATAGCACAATATGATATCATATCCAGAACAATATCAATCATGAAAGCACATCAAAATGAATGGGCTGCAATACACAGAAACAAGGCGAATTGATTGATAAGCAGGCGGCATGCACAGCTTATCTCTATTGAACTGTGTTACGTCCCAGCCACCGTGCCAACCTGACACATAGGCCTATCTGACACACCAGTCTGACACACAGGCCTATCTGACACACCAGTCTGACACACAGGCCTATCTGACACACCAGTCTGACACACAGGCCTATCTGACACACCAGTCTGACACACAGGCCTATCTGACACACCAGTGTGACACACAGGCCTATCTGACACACCAGTCTGACACACAGGCCTATCTGACACACCAGTCTGACACACAGGCCTATCTGACACACCACTCTGACACACAAGCCTATCTGACACACCAGTCTGACACACAGGCCTATCTGACACACCACTCTGACACACAAGCCTATCTGACACACCAGTCTGACACACAGGCCTATCTGACACACCACTCTGACACACAAGCCTATCTGACACACCAGTCTGACACACAGGCCTATCTGACACACCAGTCTGACACACAGGCCTATCTGACACACTAGTCTGACACACAGGCCTATCTGACACACCAGTCTGACACACAGGCCTATCTGACACACCACTCTGACACACAAGCCTATCTGACACACCAGTCTGACACACAGGCCTATCTGACACACCAGTCTGACACACAGGCCTATCTGACACACTAGTCTGACACACAGGCCTATCTGACACACTAGTCTGACACACAGGCCTATCTGACACACCAGTCTGACACACAGGCTTATCTGACACACCAGTCTGACACACAGGCCTATCTGACACACCAGTCTGACACACAGGCCTATCTGACACACCAGTTTGACACACAGGCCTATCTGACACACCAGTCTGACACACAGGCCTATCTGACACACCAGTCTGACACACAAGCCTATCTGACACACCAGTCTGACACACCAACTTATCTGACACACCAGTTTGACACACCAGCCTATCTGACACACCAGTTTGACACACCAGCCTATCTGACACACCAGTCCTTCTGACACACCAGCCTATCTGACACACCAGTCCTTCTAACACACCAGCGTGTCTAATTCACCAGCCTGTTTAATTCACCAGCCTGCTCTGACAGATTGAGGATGGGGAAAATTCCCTAGATCTCACAGGATGTATTCTTACGAGAGGGTCCATGTTGGGGGAAAGAGTAAAATAATCCGTCAAGGGATAATCCGGGATTATCATGAAGAGGGGTATCAGTTACTGAGAGGGGGAAACGGAATATATCCAGGATTAGGTCTGCTACTGTATCCTGGAAGATGAGGAGTGGTCGAGGAAATATTACTCAAGATGAATATACAAACAATAAAAATAGGCCCCTGGGGTTTTTGTGCATGGTGAGAATTCTAGGAAGTTCCCATTTTAAGTGTACATAATTATGCTGTGTGAATTCTGTATATAAATCGATTCACTGTTTTAACAAAACACTCGCATCTGACAGTATAAACAGAACTGCTGTTCTTTCAATCAGTTAAACATGTGCATGTGGACCATTAAAAACGTGGGGGAAAAAACAAAAAAAAACAAACAAAAAAAAACGAAAAATAAACAAAAACATAGGCGTGACCAAATGTTGTCATGAGCCGGGTATTGTTTTATAGGAAATCATTGAGAGATCTCAATTAGGAGATTGTATACGTGGTCCCCAGGCGGCATATGACAATGAAAGAGTGAGCCGGCAGATAAATACACACCCACACGTCTGAGTGCGATCCGGAAGAGAGGAAGGGACTGGGGGCGGGGGAGAGAAGAGGGCAGAGAGGGGGAGAGAAGGGGGCAGAGAGAGGGGAGAGAAGGGGGCAGAGAGGGGGAGAGAAGGGGGCAGAGAGGGGGAGAGAAGGGGGCAGAGTGAGGGGAGAGAAGGGGGCAGAGAGGGGGGAGAGAAGGGGGCAGAGAGAGGGGAGAGAAGGGAGCAGAGACGGGGGGAGAAGGGAGCAGAGACGGGGGGAGAAGGGAGCAGAGACGGGGGGAGAAGGGAGCAGAGACGGGGGGGAGAAGGTTAAATGGGATTGGGAAAGACAAACGGAAGTAGACATAGAGGGGTGGGATACGTTGAGTGGAGAGACGGACTTCACGATGGGATGGGGGAGGGGTGTCTGCACACCCGGTGCGGAGGCTGACCCGGGTCACGTGGTATTGATGGACTCGGGTCACGTGGTGTTGATGGTGGACAATATGAGACAAGCTGAGGGCAAACACTCGTGATCACCTGAAACTGACACGGTAAACCTAAAACATCCCTCCATATCTTGGCATCTCTGTGGTTACCATGGACACCGACAGCTTCACTGTGGCAGCCTCTTTCCTCAAATATATCCATTGATTCATATCTCTCACTCATTTCCAGTGCACTTTGAAGTGTTTCTATATATATATATATATATATATATATATATATATATATATATATATATATATATATATATATATATATATATATATATATATACCATGTTGTGATATAACTACAGGTAATATGCTACAGGGAGACATACTTAATTAAAACATGTCCACTTTCTCTGCCGAGTCTGTTACATATATTTCAATTAAGGCTGATGTTCTATGGGGAGAAGTGATGGAGCCATTATAAGGCTGATATGTGTAGAGTCCTGCCAGTAAGTGATGGCGGATTATTCTCAAGGCCTGGCGGGCTTTATACATCAGACACAGCGATGACCATCACAACAGCAGAGCAATACGGCCGACTAAAGTGGCTGGCCATGAAAAGCAATCTCTTTGCCGGCAAACATGTCCATCAGACGCCAGACAGGTCATGTTAACCCTCTCCTCGCCGGACCAAACAGGTCAAATTAACCCTCACATGGCCTAGCAGGTCATCTTAACCCTACGCTTGCTATCTATGCCCTACTTCTGTGCAATGGTCATTATCAAATCATTGCCAATTTGACCACAAGTAGTGGCTAGTCTGGGATGGAGCTTCCTTTGTGGGAGACAAAAAGATTTGTTGAAGAAATCTGGGAGTGAAAATGCGCAGCAAAATTGACCATGGTTAGGAGCCTTTTGTGCAGCGATTTCAGCTTTTTCCTGCAGGAAGGTCAATAGTTTAGTCATGTCTAATTTTAGCTTCCGGGAAGTACGCGCTGCTGTCAAACTGACAGTAAAAAAATGAAATTGCTCAGTTGAAAAAAAAAAGATACTCAGGAAAAGCAATGGGGAAATGAAAGACGGTCAATAAGCTATTCTATAATAGAAAGGCGGGCTGCGAGATTCACAGCTTAGCTGGCAGGGCAAGGCTGCAGGGTGAGGAAGAAAAACTGCAGTGTTGATTTTTGCAATTGGGCAATGGAATCCCCTCATCGCTCACACCTGGCCTCGCCTGACATGGGGATCTAATGAGTGAGTGATCAGCTCATGTCTTACAAAAAGTCTGATATCTCACCCAGACCAGAATAATGGGCGAGTTCACAGCTCCACCTGAGTATACATGTCCACATATTATTGGCTACAGACTTGGCGATAATAACGCTTTCAATAAGCAGGCGATAAATACGAGTCAGGAATGGTGGGGTAATTTATGATAATGGAAATATAAAAAAATGTACGTTTCCTTTATAACAAAATAATGTTTCATATTATGGTTTTATTTCTTTTCAAAGTGCATTTATTTCCCAATGATGACATAAAATTGCATATTGTGTAAGCTAATAACACAGCGAACCCGTATGCAATCATATACATGTTATCTACGTGACAGGAACCGGAAACTTGGACTCCAGCCACGTGCTCCCTTGTCAAACAGAATAAAACAAAAAAAGGTAGAAAATATAGTGAGCTGGCGATAGCACTGCCGTAGCATCACAAGCAGGTGATGTATATGTGGTGAATTATGTTCTGACAAGTCGTGTCATTTACAGATATATATAAGTGGTGGGGGCTGTTAACACTGGGGAGTTTAATTGAGGGGACACAGTGAGGGCTTACAGCGGGGCTGCAGTGCGCTGATGGAGACGTTTAAGCTGAGATAACACCCATATACTTAACCCATTCCCAGGCACCTACATCATCCTCACTACCCCAGACCAGACAGAAAATGTCCACATACATTATATTGGATATGTTTAGGGTTTTTATGGTCCAAATTTTACACAATATAATGTCACATAGTTGGCCACATAAGAAAATACTTATTTCTAACAGAACAGAACGAACCTAATTTTTACAGAAAAGCACTTTTTTTCTCGCCATGCGTAAAGCACATACCATCTTCAAAGATGAACAGCTGAGAATATGGGCAAACTATAATAAGATTTATGTTCATTTCCTTGAACCTTCAACCTCATATACCCCCTACATAGAGATATTGTATAGTCTACCACCTGGTTATTACATACATATAATCATATTGTGACATGTCCTTTGATAGCAAACGAGAACCTGTGTTCTGTTTAGTATTTTAACTGTCCAAACAGATATTATCACATGATAATGGCACTAGGATGTCATGGATGATATTTAAAGCCGAACTCTTCAGTGTCTCTAACACAAAATTGATCGATTATGTGTTTTATCTCGCTCATTATCTAAATATTTAGCTAAAACCCACAAATAAACTTGGCAATAAACGCATTTTAATGTATAGCCTCCAACAGAATGTACTCAGTTAAGTTATGTTTAGGACATAGGACAACAGTTTATGTCCCTAGGTATTTGATTGATTGACCTCGTGACCTCTAGCAACTGCACAAATTAATTTTGTTGGTTTAGTCTGTCCTATTTGGCTAATTCCCTAAGGATATATTTTATCAGATGTGGAATTATTGAATATTTTATTGTTGACGATTTAGATACACACGTCATTGAAACCCATTTGTTTTTTATCGAGAACAGTTGGCATTTGTTTGCATCCCAATTGAAAGAATGTCTCTCTTGATACTGGTAAATACAGAGATTACTAAGACGAAAGGATATTATCCTATTTGGAAGCTACACTCCAATGTCACATATTTCTAAAGATTTCTGCTCTCAGGTGTAAATTTGTTAAACAATATATTATGATCTATTGATCACATTTACAGGTCATGTGATACCAAGGGCATGCCTGGAAGGTCACCTGTATGACTTCAAGGAACATGCTTTAAACTACATTAAACTCATTAGTTCCTTAGAAAAAATTATGTTCTTATTTTGATTAATGACATTTGGACCTCTTTTGAGAGCTTCCACTTTTAGGCTTTGAAGCCCTCAAGGAGCAGACTGTTGTGGTGAAATTGTATGGCATTGACACTTTGAGAGGACACTTCTCAGTAAGGTCACGCCAGACCGAGAGGTTATTTGCATTGGACATTCTGGGCAGCCATGCTCTGCTCTGTGCATTGACAAGACAGCGTGTACTTCTGTAAGGCTGTATTGCACTATCATCTTGTGTGTGTTACCATATAAAGGTCAAAGACATTTGCTTCAGAGCATTTTATTGCTTGTTGCTCTTGTGATACGAAAAAGGTATTTACTTTTAGAGTCTGGGAATATATTATTTATACACAACGGTATCTATTTGTCTCCTTTCTGTTTATTCCGAAGTAGAATTCTTCCCCTCCATACATGATCCCTACTGCTGGCCAGATGGATTAGATGGAGGACTTGTGTACTGAGAATGTTATGCTGGCGGGGAAGGCATGTTGTATACTAGTGCTTGGGGCAGGTGACCGCCTATGACAACTAGGCCCAGGGGTAGGGCTGCCCTACACCGGGACCCGTGCCAACACCGACACCTAGCACAGTGCTGCGTGCCATATGCTGCAATTACACTCTTACCCATAATGACATATCATTTGACAACAAATGATATTTTTATATTATGTTTAAAATAGGTATAAGTATAAATAGTCAAGTAAGTATAAATAAACAAATAAGTTGCCTAACTTGACGAAGCAATTATTAAGCATATATCTAGTGATACAATGTATTTATATCACCATGTATGATATCTATGGCCCAGTATATTAAACCACATTTTACGACACATTCATTAAACATGATAATGTAACACCACACATTATTTACACTTTAAAAAAGAAAAGAACCTGCAAATATTAAGATTTCCATTCAAATCTGCATTACAAGAAGGATACAGGACTGACTTGTTGATATTTATTTCAGATGGCTCTGCATCAAGAGTCGGTTTTGGGGGGTTATGGTTCATGTTAATAAGACCTATGGTGTATTTAAACAAATGTCAGAGGACAATTGATGATAAAAGCATAGCTAGAGGGGGGTAATTACACCAGAGAACCCACTGTACACATAGGGCCTATACTGCTCCGCTTCACACGCCTAGCTTTACATCTAGTGCGGCTCTACATTCAAGAAACATTGAAGTCTGGCAAATACAAAATGTATTTATCGTGTACGGCCAAAGGCAGAGATATCTGCTACAATTGTTTGGGCATACCATTTATCCTATAAATAAATTATTATTTTATTCATTCACATTTCACATTAAAATGGAATAGAGTATTGTTTACATTAAATACAGGTTAAAAATATTCACATTAGTTTTCACAGACTTCATTTAAAATGTCTTCCATATTTGAAACATTAAAACCAGCTATCATCTTGCTACCACAAATACATTCTCTCATTTCCATTATAAGAGAAAGCGCTATGTGATCATGATCCGTACACTCATCGATGTATGCATGCTTGAGCATCCCATGCCCACTTGTCATCACTTCACTGACCTCTGCCTTCAGTCTCTTAGCAATCACTCTCACATTCCTGCCAATCACACTTTTCGCTGTTCCAGCACATAGGCTCGCCATAAATGCTGTTCTGCTATTATCACTCTTGATCATAGTTTGGATCATCTTGAGAGAGCGTCTATAGATTTGATCCATGGCGCTACATGTGCCTAGTAGATGTGGGAGGTACCTTGTGTGTGTCCTGTACGGCAGCCTCAGTAGTCTTCTCACACACCGATTCCAGGTTCTCTGAAAACTCTCCACTTCTCTGTCCGTGAGGTCCCAGGCCTGGGCACCATAGAAGTGAGCACACTGAGAGTTAAAGACACTTGCCAACACCAGGTCACTACTCCTCACCAATGTGGCTAACACTGTGTTCACTCGGCCTATCAGATCACCCTTCTTCTCACGTATCTCCTTCTTCTCCGACAACGTAGATTCTAAGTGATTGCCAAGGTGCTCTGTGCTGTCCACCCATGCCAGCGCACTTCCGTTCAGCTCGACCAGTGGTTTCGCCGTTACTGCCCGTCGACTGAAAAGCATACACTTGGTCTTGACTGGGTTATACCCGACACTGTACTCCTCCCCAAAACCTTCACAAGAGGCGACCATTGTTCTCAGACCAGATACACTGGGTACAAGTAGGGTAAGGTCATCTGCGTAACCTAGAGCACCGTAGTAGTGCCTACCCACCCAGCAACCGACTCCACCAGCCTCCAACCTGTTGAGCAGCTCATCCATGTACACACAAAACATGAGAGGTGAAATAATTCCCCCCTGACGGATGCCGTTGCATGTCTCAAACACAGTTGAATGATGCCCTCTCCAAACAGTCCTCATTACCTGTCTCTGGTATAGGTCAAGCATAGACCGCAATGCCAATCCTGGAACCCCTCTATCGATCAGCAGCTGGAAAAGCTTGTCATGCCTCACACGATCAAACGCTTTGGTGGCATCGATGAAGCAGGCATACACTTCGGACTTGTTGTCAAGGTAGTAGTTGACCACTTCTTTCAGCATCAGCGTACACATAGTGGTGCTATGGTCCTTCTTAAACGCATACTGCATCTCACTGGTGCTCAGCAGCTTCTGATACCTCATGATCATGATGACATCTATGAGCTTGGCAATGGACGAGCACAGAGTGATGCCCCGGTAATTTGTACTAGTACACAGGCTCTCCTTCTTACTTTTTGGGATCGAGGAAATGGTTCCTATCAGAACATCCTTCGGCTGGTAACCATGAGTTATTATGGCCGTCACCAGCTTCGAGAGTTGCTCCCTCATACCTGCTCCACTCATGATCAGATGGTTGGAGATGAGGCCTCTATCACCATCAGACTTGTTGGCCTTCAGATAGTCTACAGCATCATTGATGTTCTCCGCTGTGACTACCCTATCCTCCTCCTCATACTGCACACACTGCTGCCGTACATGTATGTTCACTCTCTCCATACCTTCAGCACTCGAGGGCACAGAGTTATACAGCTGTCTGTATTTGGAGGCAAAGTTCTCAGCAATGACTGCGGAATCTGATTGGCCATCCACAGTATCCGGCAGCCTGTCCCTTGGGTGCATCTTCCTCACTTCCTTAAAGAAATCTCTCGACCTGCTTTCAGCCACTGCCACTATCATCTTCTCATCTCTCAGCTGGGCCTCTCTCCTCTTGTTTCTTCTATTGGCATACATAAATTGTCTTTTAGCATCTCTCATACAATCATATATCATTCCTACCGAGGGCTTGCCACAGCCAACCCATACATTATGCCACCATAAACACTCATCTTTGTATGGTTTCACATCCTCACTCCACCCAGGCCGGTTCCTCGACTGCTTCTTGACACGTGGGAACACAGCATCTGCACTGAGGCAACAGTCTATAAGCTCTGAACACCAACTGTCTATCTGATCTCTATGTGCACCACTCTCACATATGACATCACTACAACATGCCACATCATAGTCTTTAAGCTCAGAGATCAACTTCTGCTGCCTTTGCTGGTACTGCTTGGTGTGGATCTCAGTCACTCTGTGCCAGCAGATGGCGGGCTCGGGCTGCGGGTCCTCCTCTACCTCCACGGGCCGCCTTACTGTCTCTATACTCAGGTCCATAATCACCGGCAGATGCTTGGATGGATTCAAAGCATGCTCACATCTCTGAATGCACAGAACAGAATCACATAGCGCATAATGTACACTAAAATGGTCTATACATGACTTAGCTTCATTTGCACAATCATAATATGTATACCCTTTTTCTGCAACAGGTAGATCAAGAGTATGTATAAAATTGAGTCTCTGTAAAAAGTCTTTAAAATAAACATCATGTGCATTATGGCGACTAAAATCTAAGTTCATATCACCACCAAATACAACTCTGGCACAATTACTCTTTTCAATAAAAAGTTCTATACAATCAAGTGTCTGGATAAAATCAATATCAACATGAGTCTTTCTTTGATTATCAACAGGCATATACATATTAATACATATCAATCTTTCATTTCTATATTTAATTTCAACAGCACATGCTCTATTAGTATCTTCAATGGTTAAGAATTGTACACAATCCATCATATCCTTCTTCCATAATATACCAAGGCCACCATGTGGTCTACCCCTTAATAACTCACCATCCCGTACAGCTGATACACCATTTGCCATATATTGACTGCTGATGTTCCGCAATATGGTATTTTTGTTGGAGTTCAATAGCCAAGTCTCTTGTATGAATATAATGTCAGGATCTTTATCTGCAATCATTTCATTTAAGAAGTCCTGCTTATCACTGGCCATGCCAGTGCTATTGTGTGTCATTATTCTGAGATTGTTCTTCATAATTGATTTTCAGTAACTTTTTGCTTGTGTGTAAACCACCTCTTAAAGAAAATTCTTTTCGGCCAGAAATCATGTGACAGAATCACATCATGATGCTTATATTGAAATGTCAGTAGAAATCGCTTTGTACTCCAACCTTCGGTACTAATGTCCTCTACACTCAATGGATTCATTTCAGTGTCCTTACCTTCAACATACCTTGTAATGTCAGTAGCACTAAGAGAAGGGCTCACATTTGTTATCTGGACCTGAAATGTCTCTGGGCCAGCCAAGAGAAGGTCTGAGTCATCTGCAGTACCAACTGCTTTCACATCCTTTTTACGATCTAATGCACTATTATTGCCTTTCTTTTTACCTCTATTTGGCCTTTTGTTGTTATTTGGCCCGACAGTCTGAAAGTTCTCACCATCTGTAGCTTCATTGCCACGCATAACTGTCCCAGGTTTCGCCTGATGTCTTCTCGTCACTGCAGTGGCATACCTTCGCTGGGTACCATCCCTGTCTGTGTTCTGCACCTCCTCAACACCAGGTGGCACTGGGAGGCCTCCATGCTCCGCATCATTTGGGGCTACTGTCCCCCTCTGCTGGACCTGCTGCTGTCCTGCACCGCCAGAGGCCTGCGAGTCTGCATCAGAGACCCTTGGAGTGGCCCCCTGACTGGAGCCCCCAACTGTACTGCTCGTACCATCCCTCTGAACGCTAACAACCTGAGACTCCTTCATATCACTTATATTCTTTCTGTTTTGTGCCACATCACTAATCACGCTTGTAAGAGTTTCCTGCAGTTTCCGTAACTGCCTCTGATGAGCGGATATATCCTGGTACATAGACATCATGTTCCCAGATTCTTCGGGACCACCTGGTATCCTCGCTGCATCATCGCTCACAAATCTAGGCTTTATCACTTCACTCTGATTGACATTGTCCAAAGCCTTAAACATGTCTAGGATGTCATCTATCATAACATCACTGGCTGGCCTATTTGGTGAGTCTTTTCTCCCATGAAAATACTGACCATCAGGGATGATATCCTTCACACTGTCAATCATAGCCTGTCTAGCCTCATCTACATCATCTGCTGAGAATGCACTCAGCACAGCTGATTTGATCAGCAGCCCAGCTGCCCTTGATCTGTATGTGTTTACATACAAAAGCAGGCTGTTGATGACCACCTTTGCCTTGTTGTAGCAGTGCAGACATGCTGCATGGTCACTTGTCCTCAGGCTGGCCTTACACTCCACACACTTGCTGGTTGGCATGGCGCCTACACAGTCAATCAATACTGTTATGTAATCCACAAGTGACACCACAGGTGTGGCTGGTCACTGGAGCATAAAATATAACTGTACAATAGCTGTACAAAATGTCCTTCAAAGTCCACTTTCTTTCAACTTATATGCCATAAATGATCAGCCAATCACTTCATATTATCCTCATGTTCATGACATCCATAAAATCCATCCATTTACATTTGTATAAATAGGCGAAACAACATTCAAAACTTGTACTAGATTCAAGCTGTCTGTGCATGTGCAATGCCTGCATATAATGTGCATTGCACACATATGATTTTAATTCATATCCAATAAAACCCCACAAATACACAAAATATGTATATGTGTGTGTAATATTATAAGTGTGTGGGCAGGAATTGTCATCAAAGCAACAAATATAAGGCTGGGCTAGGAGTATTTTAATGCATGCACCTTTCTGTCAGAGTGTGGTTAAATGCCTGAATGATCCTGCAGTTATTCCTCGGACGGATTATGATGGTTTGTGTCTGAGGGCTGTAGCCTCTGTCTATGTATATAATAGTTTCACCCCCTCGGGCCTGTGGGCCTTTCAAGCTTTCATCAATCCCAGTGTGGCCTTCCTGTTCTGTGTACATCCCAGCTTCCCCAAGGATTACACAGTGTGATGCTTATTGGGCAGATCTGGCTTATGATAGAAAAACTCTCACTGACATCATCACCAGACAGCTGGCTTCTAAAGCTCACTCTACACAACCCTACACTCAGGTGAATTACTACTCTTCTATCACATTTCTATTTCTCTTTTCACTTTATTATATCGCACACCAATTCTCAACTGCATCTCCACATGTTAGCGAGTTTTTTTTTACAATTTAGATAATATATTACCGTATATAGATGATAACTTGGCACACACAAAATTACATTTTTATGGTAATATCTAATTCTTTCTCTCAAGTGGTATCTCCCTGTTAAGAAATGGTCAAAGTGGTCAGAGAGCTCAGCTCCGCGGAGCCTCTATGTCTGACTTATGCACTGAATATCATTATCAGCGTTGGGTCTTGTCCACTTTGTCTAACCTATTTGTCCTGAAACACTTCTGATCTTTTGGGTCAGAAAAAAAGGTCAGAGAAACAGTAGGTATGATGTCTGGATTATACCGACTCCATAGAAAACGTGGGATAGTCAAGATATCTGATTACGGAGGTAAGTCAAAATTCAACACATTAGGTCTACAATTAGCCATTATAGCTGTCATGTTATTTGGTAGTGTATTTATCTGGGGAGGGTAGCTTAATCCACCTTAACAGAGCTGACATCTATAGATTAGCAATATACTCGATGATATGATTGCAGGTACATTGAAACCATAAGATAACAATTGATATGGTGGAGAGGTTATGATAATATACAAAAACAAAGCGCCTATTACAATGTTACAAAGCATTTATCAAACCTCCATACTGGGAGAAATGGGCAAATACTAATATGACAGAATATTGGCTAATTGTATGTAATTGTGTGTAAGTTGTTTTAGCAAAATACAATAGTTGATGATGACAGGTCTACCTGGGATCGCTGCTGGCGACACCTGTGTGGTCCGTGCCAGTCATTAGTATGTGTGTCATAAGCACCCATATATTAACGTGTAATAATTGCCAATAATTGCCAATAATGAGACACATTTTTCATTCACATAATCATTCGGTATGTAAATATAGAATCAACTAGAAAATCATCCAGGTTTGTTGAACTATTATGTATTTCTATCACATTAAATGCAAAATGCATTGCACATGTCAAGGTTATTATAACTTGGACAAAGTTAGTATGTTTAGCATCAGGAGGTGTGAATACAGTGATGAACATGCCTGTCCATTTATCTTGCTTATGTATTCTGGAGTCTGGGTGGTATGTGAGTCCTGGGGGCTTGTGTACCTGTCTCAGGAGGCCACCAGAGGTCACTAAGATATTGTAATAACCTGCTGCCCACCAGCATACATCTCATCTGACAAGCAGTTCATAATAGTCCTATCATGTTGGAACAATGTTAACATGTTCAGATGATACGAGCAGTTCAAAATGGACCTATCGTATAGGAAAAGTATCAGTCTTATCATTTGACAAGCAGTTCAATATAGGCGAAGCTTGTCAAATAGAAACAATGTCAGTTCACTTAACAAGCAATAGCAATTCAGTGTGATCCTATCAGATTAGAAGAGTGTTAGTATTTTCTCTGGTGTATCAGTTCATAATGGTCCTTCTTAAAACAGTTTATATTTAATGAAAACCATTTTAAATTGGAAAGTATATGTGCTGACTAGGTAAAGAAGTAAAGTTAAATGTTCCTGTTGGTTATATAAGTACACAGAATCATATTCATCATAGCCAGTAAAGATGATGAGTAAGTCATTTGCTATGCATGTGAATATAAAGTATGCCTCTATATAGATGAGGTTTGGTAGAGGAGGTAGAGAGAGCCAGGACGGTTGACAGTCGCCAAGGGGTCAGCTGTCAGGATGATCATGTATGCACTCACCTTTGTCTGATAGACGAGCAGATATTAACACTGAGAGGGCACTACTGTACACACTGAGTAGTACAACATACACTGTTTTGTCATTAGTGATGTTTGCATATTTTTTTACATTATTATATTTTATTGAATGATACTAGTATACGAGTAATGTGGCATGTGGCCATGAACTGTGGTGGGGCCAGCTCACGGGTCGTTCTCAGCTTGGTGTGGTGGTTGAAAAATGTGCACACCAAATTGTATAATATCATGAAATCCCAGTGCAGTAAAAGATTGAGCTTACTCGTAATGGTAGTAAAGGTGAAAAGCAAAAGCATACAGTTATCGATCATGAAATCTCTCCTGTGTTAATTATAATTTACCATATATATTACCCAATCATTTGAAATTATTTGTTTCCGTTTTTGTTTATTCATATAAATGATTTGTTTTCACCGGCATATCCATTGAGTCATCTCCGATTTTCACAAGGTAATGCTTTCAGAGAGATATAGTTAATTTACAATAGATCTTAGTGTGATCACGAACACTTTAAATTTCTCATCTGCCTTTACAAGTTAGATTCGTAGATCCAATATGTCATCATATAGTTTCGTATACAGTTGGGCAATTATTCAAACACCAGGTGACCGAGTGTCTGCGTTGTATAGCACTTCTTGCATCACATCCCAGAGTTGTGAAATATATGATGGAAACTGTGAGGTTACACTCGGGTTACGTAACACAGATCAACCTCACATACCTGCCCAACACAGCTAAGGAAAAACCATTTTCGCTCCGAAAGGTTGGAGGATTATATCGGGCTTTCTGTTCACTTAGCCTAGATATGCCTTAAAGCGTTATACAAGAATGCAACCCATCCAAACCGCAGCCTTCTTACAGCATTTATTTGGAATACTAAAATAAGATGAAAGTAAGTGATTATACATAGACCAATCCAGCAATCAATTAGGAAGTTTATCTCTGTGATAGCAGCATAATGGCTTAATTTGGCATAGTACATCTGCAGAACGTCGGTCAGAGGCCATTTGGTCAGCAGACGTGTGAATATTGGGCGGCAACCCACCCTGGGTGCCTGTCATTAAGCCCAGTTATATATTTGGCTGCATTATGATGGGGGAGACAATTTATTAGAGCGCCCTCTGGCTGTTTACAAGATCCCACAGTCCGTTCCCCAGTCGGGGGTTTCTGCTGATTGCTACAATGTAATTTGGAAAGCAAGTATCTGGAGAAAATTGGGATCAAATCAGATTATAAAACAGAGTCTACGTTGCTCATACCCGATATTTCTACTTTATCGCCACTCTAAGGTATGTATTACAGGCTAGACCTTTTTATTGAACGCATTTCTGCACGTTGTGTGCATTTGGTTTGTTCCATGTATTGTAGCAATATGCGATAATGTAGTTTTTATCAAATATTACTCAACTGAGTAGTTTATAAATTGGATATATCCAAAGCTATCATAAACGATGATTTTATTATATTTCCAATAAATTTAAAGATGCATGTGTAAAATGCATATTTAATGACCGCAGATAATATCTGCTGATGGTGCACGAAATGTGAGCCAATTACAAGACATATACAGCAGGAACTAATGAACGATAGCAAATTGCAATCTGCAGGCTCCATGCAACAATAGCACACATTCCTTCATGATTATTTAGAACGGGAAAAATGCATCGATTCTGACATGCAACTCATTAAGGCAATGTCACCTATAGGCATATACAAATATTATATTTTACAATGATTTATTGCCCATGGACTGAGGTACTGGATCCGTTTGATTGACATAAATAGAAAACTGCTCAAATAGGTATTGACAATTGTGCAATGGCCATATAGCATGATGCGAGAGTTCCATTGTGTAAGCAGGAAAGTGGGTATTGAATAGAGTTTAACGTGTGTGAAATGCATTGTAATAGGCCTACATAGTGTGAAGGCCATGGTGGAGCTGCACGGCCTCACTGTTGTATTATATACAAGTGTGGCAAAGTGGCTTCATCAATAGTCATCAATGACATACACAATACACACACTTGTAGCATGGATCATTACATGCCAACCTCCAATCATGCATACTACATGAACATAGAGTGAAATACAACTCCAAGACTACTATCCACACAGACCGATCTGGCTTCATTTTATTCTCTCAAATCATTGCCAGGATTGTTTCCTCATCAAAGCTCCCACCATATTTAATTTAAACAATGGTCCTTGTCCCATGCATTTTATGCGTAATGAGTCGAAAATAATTATATAATCCTACATATTTTAAAGTGAGATTTCACATTTTCATTGTTGAATATTGGTTTCTAAATTGATTGTGTTTCTTTTGCATCCACTGCTTATATCATGCCACATTTATATTTGTTATTCTCTCCATTTGGCCATTTTTGGACATGTACACCAATATACATGAAAAGGAAATCTGTAACCTTGTATTGATTCACCATTTTACCCATGAATCTATGTTTCACGTTGAGAACATATATCTACGTCCTGACCCATGACAGGTACAACATGCCCTTTTTCATGGAGGCAGACTGCTGGATTTATCCGGACCCATGACAGGTACAAGATGTCCTTCGTTGAGGCAGACTGGTTTATTTATCCTGTTATGTATGGTGAGGAGCACGGTGCTTGCTGGACACTGCATTGTGAATGAATGAGGACCTTAGTGGAGGAGAGGATCAGGAGGGATGTTGGCTGTCTGATGGGCTGTCTGTTTGGCTGTTTGTTTTGCTGTCTGCTGATGGCATCAGTGGTCAGTCTCATTCACATGCAGGTCGCAACATATGGTTGGGAATCCACACATGCTTAATTCACACAGTCCACTAAAGTCCTTGCTGGACACACCATTACAATTTACAAGGACCAAGTAAACATTTTTCCTACAGTAGATGTCACGTTGATACTCCATATCGTTTTGATCGTCTTACAAGAGTCGAGGACAGCTCATTTCCATGCTATGACATTCTGGTTATCTCCATATGTTTTGTACCCCAGGCTTACATATTGGAGGGATTAGGTCCCACTCCCTGAATGATGTCTGGTTATATATCCGCTCTCTTGGTGTCTCCCTGATTCCTAGAAATCTTCTCTCTGTTAATGGATCAGGACTGAGTGATTCCATTGTCCTGGGTTAGCCTGACCTTCATGTCAGTCTGGTTGACACTCCGGGTGACCTCTGGGCGCTCTCTTGCGGCATGATAAGAAGTGTCTTGAAAAGGAATTGAAACATTTGAAAAGGGATCATTGACATAATACCTTTTTGCATTCCCACTAAGCATTTAATCAAAATAATCTGTTATGAAAAGGTGCTGCTCATGATCTGAGCAATACAAACATGAGAATTGACCAACATTGCTTATGCAATAGATAAAAAACCTGTCAAATTTGGTTTTACCCTTCTATTTACTTGATAATGGTAGATTTGTTCCTGTCACAATAGAGGCAATGCCCAACTGATTCATAAGTTTTAGCTGTGTCTGATTTGAGGTGTTGGAGGATATTAACACTTACAGGAATAGGATAAGACCTGACTAACTTGGAGGGGGGCGATTATGATACCTGCAAGGTGTCATACCTGTGGATCGTTTTGTCGGAATCACACCTGGACGGTGCTTTGATCCTCGCTGCTGGGGGCACGGCAGTGTACCGGAGTTCACCTGCCAGAGACTGACTCATGTTACAATGAAAAGTGAAGGTCAAATCTGGGGCTGTCACAAACCCATCTTGACTTTATCTACCAAAGAAAAGGTCAATTTGAGGGGATTCTTTTTGCAATTGTTATTTGTGACTTTGGTGAGAGGAGTTAGATAAAAACTCAGGAGCAACATAAATTAGACTTGCCCTGGGCAATATTTAAGTGTCCCTTTCAAATGGTAAGATGAGGATTTGATTTTGTTAAACCTGCGAGATTTGCTATTGAAATGTTAAGATGGAGTTTACCCGCAGCAGTTTGGATAAGATAAAGAGGGGTGGTATTATCTTACATTTAATTCAGAACTGTATGGCACAGGCTGCCACAGCCCCATCTCAGCTTTTGATGCCTCATTTAATCTTCTGATACCACTATACTGGATTGTATATGGTAAAAGGCAATCTCATATTGTGTACTTTAAAAGATTGCAACATACAAGTTTGACGTGAAAAGCAATTGAAATATGAAATCTTAAAAAATGTATTTGGTTAAAGAGATATACATCAAATATTTGATTTAATACAGCATGGACATTAATAATCTTTAAAGGAATTAAAAACTTTTATAATCGTGTCGACATCAATGGCATATCATTCAGACAGGATATGTCGGAGACAGCTTTTCATATCAGTTTTTTTATGGCTGTGAAATTAAATGGGGGAAGATGGGATGATGTGAACTGCAGGTGCCCAGTGTTGAAATACATAGACACTGTATTGTGGTTTTTTCCATGCTGTGACGTCCGACACTCATGAATGGCAAACCTTGGGCTGTAAGCTGAAAGAGGAGGATTGGACGCTTATAAGCAAATACCTAAGAAACAGACTTCATAGAAATCAAAATTTAAAGACCTTCAAGACCAAAAGTAGAAATTTAAAGGGAAGTATGAGAGCTGTAATGCTATCCAGGTTATTAAGTGAAAACATCCTTCAGATAACCATGCAAATTCACCTCAATGATGCCAAAAAGCAAAGAGAATTGTTCAAAGACCTTCACAAATTCACATGTCAATTAATACATGAAGTGCCATCACTCATGTCGGGTTAAAATGAGGGATGTCAGTACTCATGGGAGATGAAAAATCAAGGATTTGTTTTCAATGAATTCCAGGTTAAACCTTCACAACGTAAAAAAAGATTCCCGTGTTGGCTTTATGTCGAGCATGCCAGTACATAGCAGGTACAAGCTAGTTGTGGTAATAGCAAAAACAAATATGAAATATGAATATGTAGCCCATTTTCATATACAAATAAGATTAACAAACATTCTAAATAAAATAAATCTTTAGTTGGTTAGCAAACATGCACAAAAGGCTTCATAAAACTATACACATGCATAATATATGAGCGGGTTTTATTTTTAGTCAGTTTGATGAAATATAAATCAGGTGTTATTTTTAGGAATGTATGGGTGCAATTAAGTTTCTTTGGTGTGGCGCAGCGTCAATGTGGGCATTATCTTTGTCTGTTTAACATGCTTACATGTTGATGTTTAACATGCTCCCAGCTCGCTATTATCATGTCAGTGAAACATGTCAAGCACATCATGTTTTCTTGTCACATGCAACTTCTATCGATGTTTATTCACGTAAACATGCCAGGCATTCTTCACTTATGGATTTTATTTAACTTCTAAGTGAAAACTATTCAAATAGAACCCTATGATTTTCATTATGATTAAGATCTTTACATTATTCTATGAACAATATAAAACCAATATCTTAACTTTCGAAATATCCCAATTTAAATGATTGTTAGCCCTTTATTGAACAGTTCTTCAATAGTATTGACGGTGCACTTCAGGCGGCGCTCGTGCGTGGCGGCCATCTTGGCAAGCTTCCCTCATGGTCTGAGGTCAAATAAAGTCTGAAATTGATGCCATTAAAACCTTGTCTTCTAGTTCCAGGGACCCTGGTCGGTCCTTTATGAAGAAAACGCTGCATCATGTAGTGTCTGAGAATATCTGAATGGTCTGAAAAGGAGCCGTGAGCAAACACATAAATTGGTGAATTGGCCAGTCGTAAGGAGTATTGCTCTCAATATATTCATTTTTGAAAGGATCTTCCTTCGGTTTGACATGAGGTGAATAGCAAAGAGAAACTAATAACAAGATTCACAAGGAATGACAAAGAGGATAAAATCCCCTTTTCGTGTTAGTCAATTGATAGTGTTTTTCTCTGCACTTAGGCTTGAACTATGTCTGCTGCGATTATTTCAATGTTTATACTATTCCATTAACTTGTTCGGGATAGATGTACAATTCAAAGATAAAATTGTAAATTATACATGATTATAGATGATTACTAAATCATGAATGAATGATATTAGAGGAGATATGGGCATGTTTTTATCTTGCCATCTTCACATATCTCCCCAACATGCACTACTCAGATAATCCACAGATAGTGAATTAACCTAGTTCCATCATTTCAGAAGCAGTTTATTGACAATTTCCAGAATTGTGCCCTGGTAAAATGGACCACCATATTATGACACCCACATCATTAGGCTCGTAACCGGGAATTATGTCACATTATAACTGTATGCTACACTTCCCAGCAAATCATACATCTGCCCTGGGCTATATTTCTCTATCCATTAATTACAATATTTCATATTTGAAAAAAATAACTCGGGTTATTTAAGGGGGTCAATCAAGTTGGAAATATACAATTTATGTTGTTGATAGGGGAATTAGTTGAATCTCAGACAAAAACTACAGCCCTGCGTAGTCGATTCTCACCTGCTGAATGGGACCTAAGTAATTAGAGTAATCAGGTCTATATTATCAAGGTAATCGGGTCAAATGGTTAGGTTTGCAAGGTCAGATAAAAAGGCGTATTTAGCTGTATCAAATTTACATGTACGATGCATATTTGACTGTGTGGAATCACCATGAATATATATATATATATATATATATATATATATATATATATATATATATATATATATATATATATATATATATTTGGGCGTTTACACTTCCTGAGTGCCCGGATGTGGGATGTGAACCCATCTCCTCTCCAAAACACGTATCTGGTTTGCAGGGGTGCACGGCTATGCCTCCCCTATCAATGTCACGTTTACAGGGCCCCGTACTTCTATCATCACCCTGGCTTGAGTTACCACCTCTGACTCGGCTGGGGCCACGTGTTCTGTAAGATACAAGGATCCACACCGAGGTTGCGGGACGCTGCCGCTTGCCAAGTGTCCGAATGCAGAGAGTGCCTCCACATCTCCCATCACCTCACACGCAGCAGACGACATTTGCATATTGGCGGCAAACTCTCGCGGTGTCCTACCAGTTATGCACTGGTTCGCTCTCTCTCCCTTCGGAGACTGCAAAAACTGTGACTCCAACCAAGATAATTTGATGAAGGTGGCATTCAAAGCCGACCAATTTACTTCATTCATTTTGCCGGCATTTGGTTGACACACTATCCAAGGGGAACTGATATCGGAATACAAACAAACCTACCTGGATCTTTAATGGTTGATTCTTGATGATGCAACTTTTTACAGCGATCGGACGAGCGAAATACTTCATTAGGAAATAAAATCCTTCAAACGATAATAAATTGTTAGCATCTAGAGAAGTACCCATTACAACAGTTAGCGGGATATTCTAGTAATTGAATCATGACCAATTCTGTATCTACAGACAAGGCATAACTCCAGTTGTCGCGAGGCAGACAATAATGGTGGGCGCTCCTGGCAGCGGCGCGGCGCATCACCGCATGTTTTTATACTGGAGACAGTGCACTGGCTGACAATACCAACAGTATAAAGAGAGGATATGCAACCTATGATCTGGCGCCTAAATGATAACCTCGCGGCTAATCTTTACGCTAACATATATCAGACACATTGATGGTAAGTGTTGGATTTATCAGATGAAGCTTGTTTGAGGATTTAAAGGGTTGCCAAGGAGAGAAGTCACCCAGCTACCTGCATCCACACAGGTTGACTTGACATCCATAACCTGCCAACTAATCCATGGATAGCAAGAAGCCACGTGCTAAACCTCTAAATCTCTACCCACAACCCACACAGCAAGATTTACGATTTTGTGACACCAAGCATTTTATCTGAGATCCACAAACCTCTCATGTTTGTCATAGATAAACAAAAATCATCCTCCGATTGAAATCTGTACCACTGGAGTATATATGTTCGTGATATAGATTCTGAGATTTAAGTTTCATGACTGTGTTGGATTTCCACTGGAGTTTCGTATTTTTATACATTTTATCATTAGAAGTGATGCATATCTTTGGCAGGGAACTTTAGTGTGCCAATCAAACAAAACAAAAACCACTGGGATAGTTTGACATGGGGCAGCAGAGGTTGGCGTAGACTGTAACCAACTCTGACAAGGTAAAAAAACAGACGGCGAAGTACAGCAGACACCTGTAGGTTGGCCTGGGTGATGTTTGGCGGGGATAACGTGCACAGGTCACCACGGAAACATGTCAGTGTGTCACACACCTCTGGGAGGCCTGTAGGATGTTACATAAACTGTGTTACACACCTCAGAGTCAACTAGACAATTTTATTACACAAGATATTGTAACAGCCCCCAGGGACACTTCTCCTGAAATAATACACATCTCACACAAACGGCAGAGATAACTTACAAGGACAATACTCACAGTCTTAGCTCTTATCAACCGACTGCTGGGTTCTGTGTTTTTGTATTTATAAGAGACTACGTTTATACAAACACAATTGTCCAAATTCGCGACTGGATGTAACATTATTTGAAATCTAACCTCTTGGGTTAAATTTCTCACGATAGTTTTAAAGGAAAGTAAAATATAACTTTTTTACATATTGTAATATGTAAAAGCGAGTAAAAAATGATGAGTGTTGGATTATGGGATAATATGGGCCACACAGGAAGGAGAGTTGGAAGGCCGACACGCCGCCCAACACGGCGCCCAGCAGGATCAGGTAAATACCTTTGTCTTACAGTCTCATACCTCGTACACCTGCCCCCACAAAGAATGCCACGAACCGCCGGCTATACCTGTCACAGTGGCCGACCAAACACGCTCTCCTCCCCCAACCAAGGATTCCATTCATCCATCCATTCTGCAGGAAGTTTTTTTTCTCAATTTATTCCATGTTTATTTTATTATTTTTTGTGTTTTTTTGTGTGTTTTTTTTAATGAGGCATATGATTCAACATGTTTAAGCAGATGAACAATCAAATGCTGCTTGTAAATAGTCCGGGAACATATTGATTTGAACTTGTAAAACATCAGTTCATAATATCCAGGTTCATCATCTGAACTGTATTGGCTGGCAATAACAGGAAAAATGATTAAACGTGCACTAGAAATATGATGCTAAATGTATGTAGATTTCATTTATCATCAGGATGTTGATTTCGCCCTGTAATGTACGTTTTATTTACGATGAGATATCAGGTATTGTTCCCATGTTTGAAGGTGGCAAACTTTAGGCCAGCCAGACAGGAGCACAGACAGTCCAATTTATCATAATAAATACCTCAAACAAACAATAGAAACTCAAACAAAAGGCACATATATTCCTTAAAACGTTTACACACTATCAACAGCTTAATTTTTATCAATACTTCGGGGCTGGAGATTATAATGTGTGACACCAAATTAGCATGTATCATGTAAATTTGGCGGCACTTTCCTGCATCTGATCGTCCAGCAAGCAGCCTGACGTGAGGAGCTCGCCGCGTAGATATACATATGTCCGATGCCTCGCAGCTATATTGCTCTTAAGATGATGCTCGGACATCGACATGCGACAAGGTGGCGGACATTACAAATCGGTGGGCAGTGAAGATGTCATGAGGGTCCATCGTGTGCTCTTACTGCACACATCAGCCCTGTGCTAGGAATATCGTATCTGTATAACCTGAGAGCAATATAATATTTATTATTGCTCTCAGGTATAACCTGGTGAGGCAGAGCAACATGTGTCTCCGTATTCCAGACTCATTAATAGACATCAATGTCAACAGGTATCAACGTATGTCAGACACATAAAACGACATGTCAACCTGTGTCACAATACCACACTCTCTCCAAAACTTTGCCAGACACATAGCCATCAGTGTCATTTGAAATGTGTATCCACATATGTCAATATGTATCAGCATATATCAATATGTGTCAACATATGTCAGACACACAGCAATCAGTGTCACCACGAATGAATATGTCGCACTGCGTCAGTGTGTCAACATATATGTCAGCACAAATGTCAACATATATATATATATATATATATATATTATGGGTATGTGGGATTGTATAATAACCATTTAGTGTGTGAGGAAGGGGGCGTGATGAGAAGAAGCTGGTTCTCACAGTTCTCACATTAGTCTACTCATGTTACCTGACGTATTCTCTATGTAGCTGGAGCATTTTATGGAGAAATGATAATTCTTTGCAAACGAATCTTTTCTGATTTGCAAGACTGCATTTTACAGTGCAATATTGCTTTTAGATTGCAGTGACTAATTCACAAAGGATAATCACTGCTCAGGGTAATGTCAATAAATATTAACCTAATTGGTCTTAATAGGAATAGCATGCCAGGTAATTGTTTCTGTCCCGTCTGGAATGGTGAGAAATGATTACAAGATAGGATGAAAACAAGATGAGACATAGGAGTTAATATGAAACATTCCATTTTTATTGCCTGGTATGCTATTCCAGATAGTGAGAACATTAATAGTCAGTGTTATCTACACAAGTTGCCTTTGATCTACTAAGATATGTACGTGATACGTGTCTGTGACAAAAAAGGGACTTACAATCATGGAAAATTAAATATATACTGACCAAATATCAAGTTTGCTTTTCCTTTTAAACATGCTAGTTTCATCAAATAGCACAGGCCTAACGTATCCACTGACATCATGGAAATAACAATCAGAACGCCGATACCGTAAGATGCAATCATTTCTCCTTATTATCAAAGACACGAGCTTATCATTGAGAAAAAATGCATAAAATATTCACATTTAGAAGTCATAAAGTACAAACAACAAATTCAATCAGCTGTTTAATGTATCGCATAAATTTGTCTCAGTTTTCCTTGAACATCTGGCGATTGGTTATTCCATTAATATGTTCATTTACAGCAATTTCTATGAATACACATATAATTAAGTCAAATCTCGGGGGTGCTATCGCGCCATGTTAGTCACACCTCAGAGTGCTTTTAAGGACACCTCTGTTATTGAATACGGCTGACCGCCGCATGATTTAAGTCCCCGCAGCTATTACACCTTAATTTGCCATTGTGACAAACAACAATACATTATGCTATGGTTACGTACCTTGATGTGAAGGGAACAATGGTCCGATTGCTGCTAATTTCTCCATTCTGCTTAGTGCACATGGCGGCCCAAACAAACACAAAACACCTCTCATGTTTTGCACAGTTTTAAGTGCACATTTTACGATACGTTGAGTAGGTCAACAATAAAGTTAATTACAAGATCTCTTCATTTCTCCATGTTTTTAAGATCCTTAAATTTGAACATATAGATAAATGGGCAAATGGACGATTAAGAAGTAAAACTTTATCCTGATCATGACAATATAATTATTTATTATGAGACATTTCTAATCGGCTGAACCTCACAGAAATAGCAAAGTTATCAGGTTTCGATAAAAACTATATATATATACATATATACATGTATTAAAGGATTGCAGTGATGGTAGTATACACGTGTTTGACTGGCGGACTGCATGGAGTGTGAGAGGGCAGTGTTAGGCCAGGTGAGAGATCACAGTATACCAAGACGGGGTCACCATGGTGAGAGGTTAGAGGTCAAACCTCCTTTGGGTTCAATCTGTCAGTCTGTTGTCATAAACGTCAGCGCGATGCAAATCGCCTATCTGATCAATTGGAACTAGCATAAGAAGACAACTTGTGTTTAAACCAGGACTCGCATCTACTTCCAGGAGCACAAACAGCAGACATATGTGATCTTCAAATAATCATGTCTTTAAATATTCAAACAAAGTTAAATATTTGGATAATATCAATAGTTCCCAGAGCTGAGAGCAATAAAGCTTATTGTATGACTTTGTAATTGAATACATAACTATTTTTTATAAGATTGGTAGACGAATTATTGGTGGAACAAAATAAATGATACATATCATATAAGGTTGAGCAATCCCACTTTTTGTAGTCCTGCAAAATTGTTTATCATGAGGGCTACATAATTAGGAATAATTAATTTATGTTCTATGATGTCAGATAGGGGGCAGCACATGAGCTGTGGATCGTGCTGCGCAGAGGCGAAGATGAAAGGCGCATGATAGACCCAGCTCGGCAGAAACAATTAGCATCTGTCACTTATCAGAACACCACGTGTGCATGATCATAAAAATCTGTCCATTGGCTCCCCGGCGATTAAATATGACAACAAATGTGGCCCTTGACTCCCAAGGTCCTTACCTGTGTTGAATATTACAGTGTGTAGCAGCACGGTGGTCCGGACACATTTGTCTTCAATTACACACATCAGTTAAACAGGTGATTATTTTACCATTTCAAGGAGGAACATTTTTCTCCCACCCCAGTGGAACTATGCAGGAAACCCGGATTATAAACATCCCTTCGTACGACAGGAAGTTAATTGCTACCACTTTTATCAAAATCAGCCTTCTTATTTGTTGCCATATGCTGAAAAAAAATCTTAACGTTTTTCTCGTGTTTAATAAACATGGCAACTGGATATATAAGCAATACACTTGATACAAATACTTTCATTTTTTAAGCAATCTACAAAAAGAACAGTGAGTTATTTAATGTCGGGGTTACAGGTCTCGGCTACATAAAGTATTCATTCTTATATATCACTGAAATTGTGGCGGAATTTAGACATTGTAGATTGTTTGAATGTTGTGGCTGGTATGAACGTTAGACAAACGAGAGACTTTGCACCGACAGACACGTGTTTGGGAACGTCTGCGCTTTTTACGTCCACGTTTATAGCGTTTTTATTTGCCGGGTCGTAAGGCCAGGATCTTAGCTCCTGTCTTGAGTTGCCAAGTAGTTCTCATTCCTAGAAATTCATGGAAATTCCTTGGCGACATTTCCTTGGAATTCCAGGGAGACGTATGACGATTTAAACTGCATGCAAGTTGACCTTTCTACTGACCCGTGCCGACGGGTAGACATGTCAGAAAGACCCTCGATAACTCGCAGTGTTCTTGTTGAGTGTGGACAGGCCCCGCCAGAACACAGACCTCTGAATCCCACATGAAATATCTCATCTTAACAAGCACAAGTCAAGAGGCTCGTTTACTCTACCCCCGCCACCTTTTATCACAGAGTTTCTGCCTCTGAAGCATATAGTGCATTGTCAGCGCCAAGCATGTGTTGTGTTAGTGGCTTGCAATGTGCCATTTTGTGCCAGAAACCTGACATAAAGCAACACAAATGAGACCACACAGAGCCGAACACGCATGCGTAGTTATGTTAGGGGTATGCTGTGAAAAAGATGCTGACTGAGGAGGAAAGTTTGAAAAATATAGGTACATTAAAGTTTCTATTAAACCCACAAGAAGTTGTATTTAACTCGAAAAGTACTCAATGCCAGGTTATCAAAGTTATATGTCGTCATGTCTATATGGCAATGGAAGAGAAATATCCCTTCAAAAAGAGTAGGGCATTGAGTCCTGACAATAGGCATCTCTCTGACCTGTTATGGCCTTGTACTGAAAAGGTTGTGAATACAAACACACAAAAGAATTAGAAGAAAAGTTGTGAATATCTAATATAATCATGTCTCACCAACATACGCAAAACATGGTTTTATATATAAAGATGGAGCAAAACATGATTTCTTTTGAGATAACTAGCCTTTTGAAAAAAAATCTCCACGTTGCAACTACATTGATGCACGTATGGATGTCACGCTATGCATGTATCAGGTTTATTTGGCTCTCACTGTGTGAAACAGGACACTTTGAAGAGAATTTATGTCATGATTCTAATAAAAGGATAAAAAGACTAATTTTCATGATTTTGATTGAAAACAAAAAAAAATATCCTCATTTTGCAAACAATAAAAAAAAATCATCAGATAGGATGATTGTCCTACTGGCTGGGCCAACCTGTTAGTACCTAGATTATTGTAGGGAGCGGTGATGAATGCTTTCAATTTGATGTGCCCTGAGTGCTGAACCGATTATCTGTTTGCATGTAACCTTGGCAAAAACAGTCAATACTGCCATGGCATGAAATCTGTGCAGCTGCGACTTTAACATGTCTACAACCCTAATCAATACAGCTGTCCTGCCTACTGCAACACCCCAACAGAAGGGCCCACCACAATGCTTGATTCTAATGTCATTTGTTGACACCATCAATTCATATAGAAATCGATATCAATATCCAGTATGAAAAACAAGTATCTATAAGATTGTTTTAGTGTTGCCTATGTTCTAAATACAAGATTTGTACTTTAATAAAGGCAAATATATCTCATTTTGGAGATAGTATGCCTGGTAGCCTGGAAGTATATTATGTGGAACATACACAGGCAATGTCTGAGCATGTTACAAAGGTATGTCTGAATATAGAATAAAAAGATATCTCTGGAATTCATCATATAGATATGTAAAAAGGGACAGGCTTGGGAGAGGTTTTCTGGAGAAGATCAGTGAAGACTACCGCAGTGACACAGGCTGAATGCAGACACATCTCATCAGAAACGCATCCAGCCTGATGCCTCAAACCCCGGTATTCTGTTAAAAACAAGCTTTAATAAGAAGCTGCTGCTGACAGTAGTGCTAGTTCCTGGCAATGCCCCTGTCTGCAGGGAGATTGAAGCAGCTTGTGAAATCTGCTGACAGAAATGCTTTCCATCTAGTGTCTGGAAAGAGATGTCATTGGGTGTATTATCACATGGTCACATTTGTGAAGAATTTGGCCCAGTTTAGTAGACCACCTGCGCGAGTGAGTACTCATTCTACCTTGTGGTTAATCAACCTATATATACAGACCTATCAATACTGATCAGGGTAACATAGGGCATTAAAGGATAATATAAAGCAATATATCCAGCACACCAGTGAGTTGTAATATCAGCTGATAGATACCACATAAACTGCATAGCACACTAATCTACGAAGCTATTCTCTTATTATGTCATATGGATTACTTTCGATATTTCTCGTACATTTAATGCAAAGTTAAATGGTGGCAACTGTCTTAACAGGATAATTGAAATCCATAAGTGACAGAGGTTGATTGTGAAATGTGAGACACACAGACATTGGTGCATTTAGGTGCACGGTGATCTCAAGCACACGGTGCAAGTGAAGCACTATTTGACGTGAACATTGCTGGTGGTAGAAAATCAATACAGTCTCGTGGGTGGTTTTCTTGTCAGTCTTACTTCACCAGCCTATCATCATCATTGGTTAGAATCATGAGGCAGGTGAGATGACATGGAGTGATACATGACATGGTACATACTACATATACAGGCAGGGCAGAAGATCCTAGAGTGCCATGTATAACAGGGAATGATTATATCATTAACCCCTGTTCATATCCTGGGTGGTGCTATAGGTTTCCACATATTTATATCATGTAAATGTCAAGGATGTTTTCACAATGTTTATCTTTTTAAACATTCTGACAGGGGAAGCTGATTCTGCAGACAAACCTTTTGATAATATATGAATATATACGTTACCTTTGAGTCATATAATTATATAGCATGTTGCATACATCTTTAGATGTCCCGATTTGTTTCTTACCTTTGAAGGCAAGATAATTCAACTGAATGAAATAATGAAAGTGAGAAACTTCACTTGAACAAGAACAAGACAACAGATATAGCAGTGCTTTTGGGAAATAACAATAAAAGATCTGACGCCTGAGCCATTGTGGCATTGTGGTGGTGATGTTCGCCATGCAGCGCAGAACAGACATGTGTGGCAAGATTTCATTTTCATAATCAGATGTGTGGTTCATCTGGGATGTGTCACACTGTCAGCGATTGGGGTGCATACTATCAATGCTACAGAAGTCTAGTATTGATACTATTATAAAGGATGTCTAAATCCTATCTGATGCTTGTTGTGAGCAGTTGTCCCAGACACTTCTCCATCATCAGCAGCCACATATATATTATATAAAGACTTTATAATGAGGCAGATTGGTGTGTCAGCCCCCTCATTAAGAAATGAATCATCTGGTCTGTGATAAAACACACCCTGGAATACCACTCTCTTAAAGGCACCATATCTAAACCTATCTTTACCAGAGGGCATGAAATTATCCATCTGTGCGTGGAGATAATTTAGTTTTCACTCCTTGCCTGTTATGTCTTATGAGATATGTTATTATGGCATCTTTGTGGTATATTTAATGCAGTCAATATCTCTTGATTTAGGGCCTCGTTTTACTCAGTATGTGTCTTCCGATCCTCCCAGATTGGTCACTTATTGGCTGTGATTTCAGGCAGCCATCGCTTATTCAGCTCTTACACAGATACACAGTACCTGTTAGCTGTGGGGCGTGATAAGATCTAGACTGCTTATATACCCTGCACAATTACCTGTCCCCCCTGCTGAGGTTATCACCCCTCATCAACTCACAACAATAAATCACCAGTATACCATATGACAACAATATTACTCTCTCTTTATCTCAGAGGCAGATTTGTTTTGAATTGATTTTCAGTTGAGATTAGCTCAACTCTCTTATAGCTATGGTAATATCTATTACATACTGCATTGAATGTTGTAATAAAAATTTGGGAAGGAATTAGACAGTAACTCACCCGTTTGTTGTATTGTATTTAGCGTAGACATTGGATGTTTCATGATTTATCTTTGTTTGGTCTTTGACATATCGATAATCAGACGATGAAAACAATACTATAATAGGTAGACCTTTTTGGAATTTTGTTTGTGCAGAAAAAGAAAAGAAGGTTTTCTTTTTAAAATGTAATTTCCTGAGCAAAAAAGATTACAAAGCATTTGATTTTGGCAAGCTTTCAAAGTCGAACCCGTCCCCATTACATCTAACAGTATTTTGTGTTAAAAATGTCTTATCCTGACCCAACACCATGAAGCATTTGACACAGTTGACGTACACAAAACAGAGATGGTTTCAGGGGTATATATATACGTTTGGAATAGGATATCTTGGCGGCATTGTTATCATAAGGATTATTTATTAGTTCACTTGGAGAGATTCAAAGTATGAAAACACTCGGGCATTCATAACTTGTCTTATACTAGTTGTTCACTGAAAAGTATCATCAGCATAAATTATTGAGTTACTTAACCATATCACACATCAACTGTCATTTAATTGTATAAGGGCAATGCAGTTTTTAGTTTACAGACCCAAATGAGTATACTTTTACAAAATGCGAAATCATAAATATGGATTCACTTTTTGCATATTTGCATTTTGTTTAATTGTCAGGGTAATAATAAAAAAATAGGTCAGCCATATTTTAAAGGTTAGATATATTGAGGAATACATCAGTAATTTATTATGGAAATAAGCTTATTACTTCACAGAGAGTAGCTAGCAAATGATATAGTGGCATCCGATATCAAGGACATACATAAAGCTTTGATACAATACAACTCGAGACAATCCTTTAAAGTCAGAGATCACCCAAGTAAACTCAGCCGCCTCATATATGTGTTTAGGGAAGGCTGTCCTTTGTTACTTTCTCTGCCAGTGTTATAGGTTTTTGTTTGCAGGGCAAATTTCATGTTCACACATTTGTCATCTGGCTCTCACAGTTTGGCCAAAGAACTGTCACTCTTAACAGCCACTTGCAGAATGGTTTTAGAAAGTGTGTATATTTAGATGCATAGTTGTCAGATGATCATACTCATGGTATGTAGACTTTTTGGATTAATTTTTTCTTGATCTTATTCTGCATTCTAAGTCACATCATGAAAAAGGGTTTTTGCTATTGAGTTAGCAATAATATTGATATACTTCTATCAGTGACGCACACAACATGCCTTATGGTGGATACCACAGGCAAAATATGAGACCCCATCCTATGTGTCAAAAATGTTTTCACTTCCACTTGTGCTTTTAATGCAATTTGAGTGAAATATCTTGATCACATGGATGGCAACAAGACACTGGTATTTCTGTGTTTCTTTTATTATATATGTACAAATGTATATGTATTTTGAATTCAAGTCAGACATTCAACACTGATTATTGATATGAGAGAAGCACAGACTAGAGACACGGGACCATTTAACAAATTATACTGCAAAATATCAATTGAATCTGAAAGATAAGGTTGAGATGTCACAAAAAGATGTGAAACCTGATCCCAGACATTTGTGACTAGACTCTGGAACCAATCACCATAATGGGGACGGCATATCTAAGTATTAAACATATTATTCATTTAAACTTAGCCAGTGGTACTGCCATAAATATATCCCCACATTCTTCAAAAGCAAAGGTTAAATCCACGGTGAACCATGACTTTTGGCTCCTAATAGTATGCTGTTATTTTCTGAAATACTACTCAAAACATATATGACTCCTCCGTGATCACAGAGAACAGCGTGGTAGACTTTTTATAAAGGGCTAACCAGGTGAAAGGTTCAGGGTAGAGAGAAGCATGGATGTGCCCTAGGTGTCACAGTGTACCATAATGACATGTTATTTTGACAAAGCTGACAGCCCTTCTTACCTCTCACAATCCGATTAGTAGCAATTGCCGGTGTAATTTGTCCAAATGTGGTTCCAAACTAAAAGAAACATCCCAATATGTTTTTCGTCAATATCAGCATGTTCCCAGGCGGTCTTAGCACAAATACATTCTTTTGACAGGGTTCAATATCAACCAGTTGTAAGGGTGATGTCTTAGACATAGTGCCAACATTCTTTCTCAAATAAAGAATGATCAATGTATATATATATATATATATATATATATATATATATATATATATATATATATATATATATATATATATATATATATATATATATATATATATATATATAATGTGACGTAAATAACACGACATGAATTTGTATGAAGAAAAACTGGAATATTACAAAGAAAACAATCACACCGCTTTACCCTAACATTCTCCCCCGTATTTAATGAACAATTCCTGGGTTCATATCTTCAAAGTGTATGAATGCACTGGTGGACTATGGAGATGGTTTTTATCATTGTTCCAGTTATCTTATAATTCATTAAGCTACAGAAGGTTTTAATCCCCTCAGACAAAGTGGCGATGGTATAATCCCCCACAAGTGGTATACGGTTAGCATTAAGTACACAGTCAGGTGCCATTAGGAATGTTTGCCTTTTCAAGTGAGTTCAGAAGCGCCCCACCGGATCATTACAGACCACAATAGAGCTGTTACCTGACGCCTCAATGGGGGTACAATACATCTTTATATCCTCACTATTGTCAGATTTTAAACATATTTATCAAAGAAGCCTGAAGTTTAACACCCATATTAAACCATCTTGTCAATTCGGAAGTAACATTGCGCTAAATGATGTCCCCCTTAATCGTTCTCATTGGCTGGTTCTATTCATTTGACCTTATCTCTGAAGGTTAAGCCACAGTCAAAGTTCAAAATGCAGCTATGTACGTCACTTTGTAGGTCAAATGTTATCTCAGAAAAAGTTGTTTTTGCTATTCAAATATAAATTGGCACGTCTTGTTGCGGACATACCTGTCTCATAGTTGGACTGTAACTTTGGATTGTTGGTGCTAAAAACAGCCTTCAAATAGCAGAAAGTTATATGGGACACAAGACACATTCACTCTCAATCCGGAGCAGAAATGATGTAAAGCATATGAATACACAGAGATTACGATAAGTCACAACTAATCTGCGCTGAAATATTCCCAAACGTGAGTATATCAAGCAGAGCACATTCTGGTAGTTCACACCAGGTCAGAGGAAGTTTGTCATCAAATACTTTATCCAGAATAAATGCTCATGATATGTTAGGGCGAGAAGACAAAGTGTATAAAAGAATGCCTATTGTGGTTATTTTGTAATAAACAGTTCATCTTTGGTATTTCCACGATATCTGTAGTGTCTGTATCAGTATACTGCTAGCTTGTCTGTCTTGGTGACATGATTTATTGAGGAGACCAGGACATAGTAATAGTACAGAACTGAGAGCAAACACAGGAGGTGTGTGGACAGAACCAGATAACACTCAATATTGTGCTAACACAGGCTTTATTCCCCGCGATGACCATATCAAACCCTGTTTATACATACTCTAAGTAGGTGCACAGAAGTGGCGATAAACACTTACATATTGAAGTGGCATATATAAAACCTAGGCCTACTGTTTCTAGTCTCAATTCTACACTTGTCTGATGAAAACACTCTACTTTATTCCACAGTATTGCTAATTTACTTTGGTAGATATGATATTCCTCAATACGTATTTAAAATTATGAATGGATTTGATGTTGTACAAAATTGGTGATATTCTGGATGGTGTATCAGATATTATAAGAAGAAAATGCTTATTTGACTCTTGTCTCCTTTTGAACTAAATTGATAAGACAATTCAAAGTTGAATGGGAAAATATAATAATGCCATTTATCGGACAATGTATCACAACCAATCACTGTAGATTGCTATACTGATATGCAATTTTCTAGCAAACTTAGATGGCTCCATTGTCCTCGTGGGCATGGATCAAAATGAAATATTTGTGACTTTAATGAGCCATTATCTCGTGCATCACATGTGGCTGTATGGTGTATCATATGTGGCTGTATGGTGTATCATATGTGGCTGTATGGTGTATCATATGTGGCTGTATGGTGCATCACATGTGGCTGTATGGTGCATCATATGCGGCTGTATACTGCATCATATGTGGCTGTATGGTGTATCATATGTGGCTGTATGGTGTATCATATGTGGTTGTGTGGTACATCATATGTGGCTGTTTGGTGCATCATATGTGGCTGTATGGTGTATCATATGTGGCTGTATGGTGCATCATATGCGGCTGTATGGTGCATCATATGCGGCTGTATGGTGCATCATATGCGGCTGTTTGGTGTATCATATGTGGCTGTATGGTGTATCATATGTGGCTGTATGGTGCATCATATGTGGCTGTGTGGTGCATCATATGTGGCTGTATGGTGCATCATATGTTGCTGTATACTGCATCATATGTGGCTGTATGGTGCATCATATGTGGCTGTATGGTGCATCATATGTGGCTGTATGGTGCATCATATGTGGCTGTATGGTGCATCATATGTGGCTGTGTGGTGCATCATATGTGGCTGTATGGTGCATCATATGTTGCTGTATGGTGCATCATATGTTGCTGTATACTGCATCATATGTGGCTGTATGGTGCATCATATGTGGATGTATGGTGCATCATATGTGGTTTTGTGGTGCATCATATGTGGCTGTATGGTACATCATATGTGGCTGTGTGGTGCATCATATTTGGCTGTATGGTGCATCATATGTGGCTGCATGGTGCATCATATGTGGTTGTATGGTGCATCATATGCGGCTGTGTGGTTTATCGAATGTGGTTGTATGGTGCATCATAATAATAATAAATTTTATAAAGCACTTATACAAAACGCTGTATTCAGAAAGCTCTTTCTGAAAAGGTGTTTCTTCCGTTTACTCTTAAAAGTACTGACTATCACTGTTTATATAAATAATTTACTTATTGGGCAATCATATCATTTGTTATAGTTATGCTTCTGACAGTTTTGTAAAACATATTGGTAGTCAAATGTAGAAAATCACAGAAAAAACATTTCACTGGGGGAATCAATATGGACATCGGGGCTTGTTTGACTTTAATAAAAACAAGTAGTAGTAATTGTTGGATTTCACATCCAGGCATTGGATATGAAACCAGACAGGACATTGTAATCATTAGATGTCTAAAGTACCCTGTATGAGGTAGTCAAGTCACGATGAGTTTTAATCACTTCTAATCAGCTGTGATTGGCATAAATTGCCTGTGTACGATTATATAACATGATTTGTATAATGCAATACTCGCACTTGCTGAGCGTTCTTGCTCCGTTCGTACCACTGTATACAATATTGAGATATGTTTGCAGGAAACTGTTTTGTATTCCACTTAAAAAGTCAGCATGCAAAGCCGTAATCTGTATATTTCAGCTCTATCATCACAGGACCTGAATGCTAATATATTTTCTATTTATATTTGATTTCAATTTGGCAAATCAATAAATATGTAACTCATTTTGAAACAGAATATTCAGAACTTCATGAACACCGATTTATATTATTTCAGAGTTAAAAGGAAATCATCAATTTCAGAATATGACCTAGGCATGTGCGATAATAGTTCCAAATGATTGGCATATAAATGGTTTAAATAACTTTAATGATAGTCATTATGTTTAATTAAAGTATACAGTGCAGTGAAATAGGGAAACGTCCACAAATAAATAGCATTTATTCTCTGAAATATCTTGTGGTTTGGACAATATAGGGCGAATTATAATATATGGCTCGAGAAGTAGCGGTCTGAGTTCCGAAGGCAGCTCTACATGTTATACAAGGCTCAGCAGTGATATATGCAGACTCGTCAACTGCCTTTATATGCATTATAGCAAAATCCAATGATTTGTATCTTCATCTCACTCACAAACCTTTTGAGAGTCTAACCGGGTGAGCAGATTATGATGTTGTTTATATCTGCACAAGGATCTGTATACTGGTCTGTAGTGTATCTTGGTAAAACACACACAATTTATCATTTATCATTATATTTCACCCAGAGGGTATTGTAGCACTAAGGTAATATATATTATTTTGAGTTGTGTACCCATTGATGATGTGCTAGCATCTTATGTTAGACATATTGTTCAATCCCTCTATGTATACGAACCCTACCATTTACTGCTCATAGGGCAAACATTATTTGTCTGTAAATTCCGTCTGCATACATTGTGTATCTATGTTCTCATGGAGCATACATTGTGTATCTATGTTCTCATGGAGCATACATTGTGTATCTATGTTCTCATGGAGCATACATTGTGTATCTATGTTCTCATGGAGCATACATTGTGTATTTATGTTCTCATGGAGCATACATTGTGTATTTATGTTCTCATGGAGCATACATTGTGTATCTATGTTCTCATGGAGCATACATTGTGTATTTATGTTCTCATGGAGCATACATTGTGTATTTATGTTCTCATGGGGCATACATTGTGTATCTATGTTCTCATGGAGCATACATTGTGTATCTATGTTCTCATGGGGCATACATTGTGTTGTGTTGCAGGCAATGGTATGAGGAGCTGGCTGCTGTGGTGGAGTGCTACTGTTTGTCTGGTGGTGCTGGCGGGGTCAGTGGTGGCCGAAAACATCAGTAAGTATATAAAACCACAAACTATCTCTCACTTCCTGTATTACTACTAGTTGTAATGATGAAGTACAAACATTGAATATGTGGTACCAGTGTTAAAAATGAACCAATCAGAGATGATCGCTGAATACTCTGCAGGAACACCATATTCCAATTTCTATCGCAGACTGATTACCATGTTCACCACTGCTCCGAGCCTATCACTGTGGTGGATCCAAGGGGTTCCTTGGGGAGCTTGAACCCCCTTAAAAAACGTACATATAAATTAAAGGAGCGAAGATATTGTCAGAGAATGAAGACATTTTTTTAAATATTGCCCCCCCCCCCCCAACCAATCAGTAAATATCTGGATCCGCCAACCACTCCTCAATGATGTAGTTGTGTGTCCCTGCTGGGCCCAAACTTACACAGCTATCAATTCTTTGCCAGGGCTTGCTTGTTTTTCTGAGTTTAGAGCTTGTAACAAATTGTTAAGAGGGACGGACGATGGAATAGTATCCAACTTGCCTCATTGGTGGGGTTTGGCTCAGTTGGTAAGACGTCTGTCTTCCATGCTAAAGGTCTGGAGTTCGAATTCCGAGCCAGTGCCTCATGACTGGTTATCGAAGGCCGTGATTCATGTAAAAGAAAGAGCCCAAGTCACTCTTCAAAGAGATTAGGGCATTGTGTCCGAATGGCAATCTTCTATCTCATCTGATATAGCATAAACAGTCCTGAAAAGGTCGTTAAAATACAACTCAAATTAAGCTCAGTAGGTGCAAATGCTTCCGCCACTCTCACCTTTTCAACTTTTTATCTCCCACGACTGTTCCCCCTCTAATGTATCACACTTAAAATCAGGTATAAAACATGTCATGGATAGAATTTTCCCCAACTACAAAAATTATTTATTATTAGATCATCATTGTTATGATGTCAGCAAATCTTCACCAGTTATTTGTCTTCAAACAATAAAGGAAATGTCTTTTGTATCATTTCAATGGCTTTATTAGAAGTTGTTTAAAGGTCCTGATAAATTACCCCACAGTGCTTCCACCTCCTAGTCAACAACTGAAAAGCACAAACAATGTTTAGTTTTTTATATGAAATAAAGTGAGGAGTATACCACACATGGTGTGAACTCCCCTTGAACACGGTGCACGAGGGTGGAAACGGGGGAATCATGCGAGGTGTGAAATCGTTCAGAACAGGGTAAGTGTGGAGAGAAATGGGGAATATAAGAGTTCCCAAGAAGAGGGTACAAGAGAGTAGAAAGTCATCACTTTATTTTCAAATCATAGTATATATATTTGAGTATAAAGTTCATGGAGTATAGAATTAAGTATATATATATATATATATATATTTCACTTTCAAGAGTTTGGCAAAATTCATATCGAAAGTTTTCCTTCTCCCCCTTCCAACTCTTTGACATTTTGAATGATAAACAACTAACTGCTACTAGGTATATCTGACAGCTCTTCCCCTCCAGTTAATATACCTGTTAAAGACTCCTTTGTCAAAAAATGACACAAACCGTGTTTTTTTTCCTCATAAAAATGCAATCTCCAACAATACAATGCAGCTGAACATTGCGGCTATTAATTCCACATTAGTCTGGTTACCTTGTGGGCTAAATCAATCAACTTTCTCCTCTAGAATCATCTCACCTGGATAATGCCTTTGTGAGAAAGAGGCCAATTGTTGTCCTTAAAAATGTATATATCTTGTCGTGTATCGATGTGACAGAGTGAAATGAGTGGGATTTTCCAACCATCTGAATGTCCCCTGAGAATCTGTTACGCCCTTCCTTCATGGTCATATTATCAGCATGAATACTAAACATATTGCGAGGTTTCCTAAATAAAGAAAATAGTCTAGACATATGATAAACACTGGAAAGGCAAAACAGTGCAAAAAACTATTTAAAAGAAAAACAAACAAAAGAATTAATCATACAGTATTTGATTCTTACAATCGTTTCCTCTCCTCGAATCCTTGCCTAACATCACTCATTTTGATTGAAAGCTCGAATCACATTGATGTTTTTTGAGGATTTCTCAGCTTGTAAAGGATGTTACAATGTAGATGACATTTATGTATTGACATTGAGATACAGCTTTGTTAAGACTTGTATAAGTGTATGGTGTTTTCTTAACCACTTTTGCAACACTGTTACACAATATTATGTTTCAGAAGTGGAGACCCCACACTGATCAGAGTTCAGTCATTTAATCAAATACGTACCTTATATCTACAGTCGTGTTAGACGTCTCAGAAACAACTTGTATTATATTAAATGCCATGCTTTCTATAATATTTCTATTGCAATATACGTATAAATTATGTTGAATTTGAATATACTTCTCGAATTGATTAATAGTTTTGAGCTATTGGGCATATATTATCAATTTTAGATAAAATTGTCTTGTATTTCTTTTCAATTTCCATTGAAGTAGTCATTTTGTAATCTCGTGCTTAAGAAGATGTCGATTTATCTATATCCTAATGTGATCCTTTCCACCACGTGACCTTAGATTTGTCATATATGCGTTTTAAGCAGGCACTATCTTTTACCAGCACTGTAGAGATTTATTTGATTGCCATTATATCTGTACTATATTCCCAATGAATGTGTTGTGATATATGTTTGTTTTACTGTGATGTATGTATATGTTACTCTGATGTCCCTGGTGTATGTATGTAACTGTGATGTATGTATATGTTACTCTGATGTCCCTGGTGTATGTATGCAACTGTGATGTATGTGTTACTCTGATGACCCTGGTGTGTGTATGTTACTGTGATATATGCGTGTTACTCTGATGACCCTGGTGTGTGTATGTTACTCTGATGTATGCGTTACTCTGATGACCCTGGTGTATGTATGTTACTGTGATATGTGTGTTACTCTGATGTTCCTGGTGTGTGTATGTTACTGTGATATATGTGTTACTCTGATGACCCTGGTGTGTGTATGTTACTGTGATATATGCGTGTGTTACTCTGATGACCCTGGTGTGTGTATGTTACTGTGATATATGTGTGTTACTCTGATGACCCTGGTGTGTGTATGTTACTGTGATATATGTGTGTTACTCTGATGACCCTGGTGTGTGTATGTTACTGTGATGTATGCGTTACTCTGATGACCCTGATGTGTGTATGTAACTGTGATGTATGTATATGTTACTCTGATGTCCCTGGTGTATGTATGTAACTGTGATGTATGCGTGTTACTCTGATGACCCTGGTGTGTGTATGTTACTGTGATGTATGCGTTACTCTGATGACCCTGGTGTGTGTATGTAACTGTGATGTATGTATATGTTACTCTGATGTCCCTGGTGAATGTATGTTACTGTGATGTATGTGTTACTCTGATGACCCTGGTGTGTGTATGTTACTGTGATGTATGTGTGTTACTCTGATGACCCTGGTGTGTGTATGTTACTGTGATGTATGTGTGTTACTCTGATGACCCTGGTGTGTGTATGTTACTGTGATGTATGTGTGTTACTCTGATGACCCTGGTGTGTGTATGTTACTGTGATATATGTGTTACTCTGATGACCCTGGTGTGTGTATGTTACTGTGATATATGCGTGTGTTACTCTGATGACCCTGGTGTGTGTATGTAACTGTGATGTATGTGTTACTCTGATGTCCCTGGTGTATGTATGTTACTGTGATATATGCGTGTTACTCTGATGACCCTGGTGTATGTATGTTACTGTGATATGTGTGTTACTCTGATGACCCTGGTGTGTGTATGTTACTGTGATATATGCGTGTGTTACTCTGATGACCCTGGTGTGTGTATGTTACTGTGATGTATGTGTGTTACTCTGATGACCCTGGTGTGTGTATGTTACTGTGATATATGTGTGTTACTCTGATGACCCTGGTGTGTGTATGTAACTGTGATGTATGTGTGTTACTCTGGTGTCCCTGGTGTGTGTATGTTACTGTGATGTATGCGTGTTACTCTGATGACCCTGGTGTATGTATGTTACTGTGATATATGTGTTACTCTGATGACCCTGGTGTGTGTGTTTCAGCGGCCGGGTACCCGCCTGTGATCTCGGCAGGACCTCCGCCTCACGTGGCCTACAATGCTGGCCAGGGCATCGACATGGTTTGCCGGGCCACCGGCTCGCCGCCCATCACGTAATTACTCCTTCCTTCAATCCTATCTTCCCCGCAAAATGTTTGTCTTGCTCTGGGCGTGGCAAATGTTAATTTGTTCAAAATATAAAAAAATAAATAATAATCAAACTCTAACAAATGAATAACTAAATATTGTATATCAGGCATTTTTTCACACAATACAGCTATAAGAACCGGCACAGGGACTTGAACCACTGAAGACATTGATTTTACTTGGGCTAAAATTCCCAATAGTACAGTGGAGTTTAATTCGGAATATTTAAAGTATTAATATTTCTTGTCATATTAACTGATTGTTATTTTTGATAACTTAAAAATAATTAGTTTTTAAGAGGTTATCGGTCAAAGAAGTTAAGTTTGATAGATGCATGTGTGCGTATGTTGCAGATATGAGTGGTACAAGGACGGAGTGGTAGTCCGTGAAGGTCCTAATGGATCGTACCTGCTGCAGGTCCGGGACAGCTCGGAAGGCTTCTACCAGTGCCACGCCTTCAACCAGTACGGCAGGACCGTCTCCAACGTCTCCTGGCTGCAGCGGGCACGTACGTACAGTAACACCAATATATGTATATACATCCAAGCCTGTGATGAATCTTGATTAGAAAGAATAATCTATGATGATGTGTTGAATACTACACACATCGGGTTGAACAATTTCCTGATGTCATCGTTTTCTGTTGTACACGTAAAGGTTTGGAGCAGTTGGATCGTCGGCGCGCGTCCATCCGGTCGGTGACGGCGCCCGAGGGAGGGCGAGTGTTCCTCCCGTGTAACCATTCCAGGAGCGTGCCGCAGTCCAAGACCCGCATCCAGTGGTACGCCTCCAAGGGCAACATTCCCGGCCACCGGGACAAAGTAAAACTCACCGACCGCATCGCCCTCACCGAGGATGGTCAGTTCACTTGCTTATGCCCCAGCTCTCCTTACTATTTATTACATAGGGGTTTACACTTATCTTATAAAAAAAAAATTCGTGGTACATACATGGTGGTACATACCATCATGGCATTGTGTGATGTAAGTATCAATAGCTGCCAAAATCAAGCATAACAGCATCACCAAAATGGTCACGTGAGGCAGTCTGAATATCAATCAATAATAATCCATTAAAACGTCCTAAATTGACATTTATATGTAAAAAACTATAAAAAAGAAAAATAATCAAAAGCCAAAATATGATGATAAAAAAAATCTTCAGCCCCACTACAACATTAAGTGTTTTGAGTCGCATGTAGATTTTTGACTTATACGGTGTCATTGCAGGGACACTGATTATATCCTACCTGCTTCCCAAAGACGGGGGCAGTGACCTCCTCTACAAGTGCACAATAGTCAACCAAATTGTTGGGAGGTCATATGTCGGCAGTTTTTATAGAATAAACGTAGAAAACAGTGAGTATTGATTTGATCTTATTTGAGCATGTGACATTGGTTAAATTTTAATACACACATAACATTAATTACTCCCAGATTTCAATGTTTAAAATATGACGAGGACCATTTTAAGAAGCATTTTGTGATTTGATTAACCATTTTCAGTGTAAATGCATAATTCTTGCACATATTAACTGGAATGATGTCTAGAATAATGGAGTTGTTTGTTAATATGCACGATGGCTTAAGCATTATAGGGGAAGAGCAAAGATTAGAAAGCTAATAAATCTTGCAAACAAAATTGTTGCCATCGTGCATTACATATTTTTCTTTCGGCATTCATTTGATTGCACAGCTACCACAGCATTGACCAATGAGAGTTCAGAGATCAATTCGACTGCGGAGTTGCAAGGTTGTCGTAAAATTCATCGTCTTTCTCGGCGCATGCCCATGCATTCAGATATGATTTGTTGCTATCGTACAGCTTCCCAGACACCAGGGCATCTCCCCATTCTCAATTCTCACTTGCTGCATTTTGGACACTTTGCAAACACTTTTAATAGACATATTGAATGAGTAGAAACCTAACTGGTGGTCAGGGATAGCTCTCATTACAAAAAGATATGGTATACTCTTTTGATTATTATATGCTTCTTTAATACAAGTATATATTCTTTAATAGTTTTGATTAAAGGGTACAGTTTTTATCCCAAGAGTCATGTGTATTTTGTTTGTACTTTCTGGATATACTGTAGTTTTGTGATTGTATGGATGTCATTTAGTTCTAACTTTGTAGCTTTTGAATGCTGGGTATGTTTTTCAACCTCCAGGTGTTTTCATTTAGAATATTCAAACAAACCTCCTTTCAAGCCATAAAAAGAGGGTTTGTTTATAGATTTCCTTCTTCTTAGCTATGTTGATAATGTCAAACAACTTTGTCAGCATAGCTTTTGCAGTGGGGAGGGTGGGGTAGAGGGATTTTCTGTCATTCTGTCTGTTTCCATGGGACCAATTCTATATATTTTCCATTAGACTCATAACTATGTCCGTTTTTTATGATTGATGAAAAAGTCGGTAATAGTTATCAATGAGTTGTCAAGGAGGCAGCCATTTTGAATAACATGACAAATATCAGCCAATGAAAATTAACTGAAGTTAGGATTCTATATGTAACATGCATTTCGATTGGTTGAATTATTGTTTGCTCACGTTTGCTCTTGGAAAACATTTTTAAATGATCATTTATGATATAATTTGCAGGTATTTCCAGAAAATGTTCACAAACATGACAAAAAAGCAATGATCAACATAGCTTTAAGGTCATTGGCCTATGTTTTATTCATAATTGGAATTATTCCTATTAATGTTGTACGATTTTGAATCTTTTCTCGGTATTATGGTTTTATTTGCAAAATTGTTGTAGTCATTTGCTGGTTTTCTTTGTATGACGATGAGGAAATTAATGATCAGACAATCAAATAGATAATTAGTGCACCATTAGGAAAAGTAGAAAGAGCACCAACTCCAAAGGAGAAAAAATATTTAGAATTATTCTTAATTTAATTGATTTAACCACATTGTCTCCATGACTTCTGATAAGATTATTTCTTAAACTGGGTATCAATATTAATTTTAAACTTCTTCCTTTGAAAGCCTTTTGATTAGCGTAATTCTTCTTTTATTTGTGATTTGAATAATTGTCTGTGTTCACTGACATTCACTTATTGTATGTTGCATTAAACTTGTCTCTTTATTGTTATTATCATTATTATATTGAGGAGTTGCCACCTTTGTTTCAGACCCCTACCCTGGAGGGAGCATACCAACCCGTGTCTACACTTCTCCTGGTGTCATCACTGTCCTAAAGGGCCAGAACGTCTCCATCAAATGCATATTCTCTGCCCGGTGAGTCTTAATGGTGTATGCAAGCAGGGTATCCTAAATGAGTGGTTTATCAGAGAATAGAAGGCCACAGGCCAGGGTGCACTTGGTGAGAGCACAACTTTATTAACATCAGTTCCTCTGTGGTGATCCAAAGGCCAATAGTTTGATTCCCGATATCAGAATTGGATTTCTCATAAGAGTTGTATGCCTGAGGAGTTAACCTGTGGCCCTTCTAAATCTGTGACTGGGTGGGATGTCATGTCCAAGGGCCTGCAACGTGACAGTCTAATATGGTAGCACAATGTCTGCTTCAAGTCGTTCTCGTCATGACATAACTCAAATCATTTTTAAGTGACATAAACAAACACAAACAAAATAAATAAATTTGAGAAAATATCATAAACATAAAACTCTTTTTTTCAAAACTTCAGACTGCCCTATTTCTACAGTAAATATGATATTGAGATTATCTAGATTGAAAATTGTATCACTTATTTTTCCAGGCCTTCTCCAGTGGTTTCCTGGAGGAGAGTGGATGGTCCAGAGTTCAGTTTACCATTGGATCGTATAAGGACGGATGTTCCAAGCCATGATCTGAGTATACGGCACGTTCGTCACTCTGATGCTGGCAGATATGAGTGTACAGCAAACAACACTCTATTCAGCCAACCACAGCTCTTTGACTTAGTTGTCCACTGTGAGTTATAAGTGAATAATGTCTACTTACTTTATGCTAGTACAAAAACATATATATATGTGTCCATATAAAGCCATGGATGATGTAAAGTAAACCATTTTAAAAGCCATGCATATGTACAGTTAAATAATGAAACAATGTAATACCACAGAAAAATAAGATTTACATATTTTTCAGCATCCCCCAGAATAACTATCGCTCCATACAACCAAGAGGCCATTGAGGGCAGTGATGTGACATATACATGTGTCGCAGATGCCACTCCCCCACCTGAATATAACTGGTATATCAATGAAAAGCAAATTTCAGGTATTTCCTTTTTGTTGATCATAAAACTATAGATTCAGTGCACATTTAGCCTGAATTTGTTAGATGACTTTCAATACGTTTGTCTTCTTTTCCAACATTAAAATCAGTAAAATGAGGACATTATGTATTTTGATGCAATGGACTGTCCCCTGGTGGCAACATGTATGTATGTGTCAGTGCTGCCATCTGTCACCAAAAATACAGGATTATAATTGCATCAGTCCATTGAGTTGTGCAGTAAATATCTCTTCGGATATTTGAGAACATGTGCGATGATAAATGGTTGTCTTGTGGTTTACAGATACCAATTTATCATGGCGAATAGAAGAAGAAGGTAAACTCCTGGTGCTGCCCTCTGTGACAAAAGATGACCGCTTCACTGTACACTGCAATGCCAGTAACATCCATGGTTATGTTATGTCAGCTGCTTATCTTATTGTTTTACGTAAGTAGCCTGGAACTGGACAAGTAAAATTAATCAGCAGCTTTATAATTTCCAGATAATATCTAGTTTTATCCATTAAAAAGATCTCTCTATATCTCACCCATATCACATATATATGTGTGTGTGCGCGTGTATGTGCGCGCGTGTGTGTGTGCGTGTTTGCGTGTATTATATGTTCCTGTGCTATTTACTTGTAGTTTTAATTCTATTAATGTATATATATTTTGTAGCCAAACCATCAACAACAACGACACTACCAACTACGACAGTGACAACCACTCAGCCAAGCACAGAAGATTCCAAAGATGCTTCAACTGTCATGAACATCACCATGACAACGACAGCGATCACACCAACAACGTTACAAGTCACCCAGCCTAGTAGTGAGGATGCAAACTCGACAAACATTACTGCTACTATTATAGCTGTTGTAGATATCACAAAAGACAATGTTTTAAATAATGTCATCAAAGATGGCAAGAAAAACAGAGAAAAGGATTTTAATAGTGTAAAACCAAATCATATTGGGAAATCTGATAAAAGAGCAGGAGATCAGTCTGAAGGTAAGAATTATAGTTCGAGAACTGTTCTACTGATTTGATTGTGGTTTGTCTGGACTCATGGATGAAACTTTCAGAGGAATTATATCTTATTGAGAGGGGAATTATATCTTATTGAGAGGAACATTATATCTTATTGAGAGGGGAATTATATCTGAGTGAGAGGGGAATTATATCTTATTGAGAGGAACATTATATCTGAGTGAGAGGGAAATTATATCTTATTGAGAATGGAATTATATCTGAGTGAGAGGGGAATTATATCTGAGTGAGAGGGGAATTATATCTTATTGAGAGGGAAATTATATCTTATTGAGAGGGGAATTATATCTGAGTGAGAGGGGAATTATATCTGAGTGAGAGGGGAATTTTATCTTATTGAGAGTGGAATTATATCTTATTGAGAGTGGAATTATATCTGAGTAAGAGTGGAATTATATCTGAGTGAGAGGGGAATTTTATCTTATTGAGAGTGGAATTATATCTTATTGAGAGTGGAATTATATCTGAGTAAGAGTGAAATTATATCTGAGTGAGAGGGGAATTATATCTGAGTGAGAGGGGAATTATATCTGAGTGAGAGGGGAATTATATCTTATTGAGAGGGGAATAATATCTGGATGAGAGGGAACTCTAGCCAAACGAACTATATCCAAGTAGGAGGGAAACATCAGTGCCTTTCATCTGGCTTTAGAAGTGCCTTTTGGCCACTTAACCATCAATACCCTTATTAAATATTATTTATTCTATGCATTAAATCACAAAACAATAATATATTCAATATATATACTTGCAGATAGACATTGTGGTCTTGTTTGATAAATACATATTTATAAAGATATTGATGTTCGTCCTTCATATACAACAACAATATGTTTCCTTCTCAGGACAATAGAAAGTTTGTTTCATATAATATGTTTTGGGATTGATACGATGCTGCAATGTATGCATATTATATATCATCTAGTTTATGAATCAAGAGATAAAATTCTTCACAGTCCATGTAAATGTTGAGAAAATATCTTTTTCTTGTCCACCAGATGACAGTGCGGAGGTAACACATGTAGGTGGCGCTGTGTCTTCGACAGCTATTGTTCTCATTGTTGTGATCCTGGTGATCCTGATCTGCATCATCAGCCTCGTTGTGCTCTATGTCAAGCGGCGGACATGCCGATATCATGGTAAGGGATGATGCATTTTGTTTGCTTTTGATAATTTGATTTTAGAGACAGTTCTTCAATATTGTTTTTACTACTACAACTGCCACTTTGGCACTGAACCCACATGGGCCTATGTCTTCAATCTGAGCATATTTAAGAATTAGAATTTAATGTTTTTCACGTCCATTTACAAGACAATAATGATAAATGCATCTTTGAATATTTTTTCAGTAAATGGAAGGGAAACAGAAGTCGATGAAAGAGAAAAATTCAAGTGAGTGATATTTTATTTCCAAGAAGTTGCAAAAGAACGTTGGTACTCTGAAATTCACTATTTTAGAAGCACAAACATGCTTAATGTGAAAGTGGTTTTAAGAAACATCCATGAATAAGATTTTTTTTATTTCAGTCAAAATGGGGAACCATCAACTATACAGGTCATAGACACATCGGAAACTACACAACTGCAACATCAGACAACAGTGTGACAAATGTCCGAAGAAAAATGATATCATAAACACGTCTGCTGATCACTTGACTGTACCATGTGACATGGTAGTCATGTGACCTTGAGTAGAGAGTCAGAAAGCGTGCTGGCCACGTGACCACAGACTGCAATTTAAGGATAACTTGGCCTTGAAATTGAATTGTGAAACTGAGTAATGTTTTGTCTTTTATTTAACATGGAAGGCAAAACTATCAATGCTCAGTTAAAAAGGAACAGAAACAGGAAGTGTGATTTCATCAAGAAGTACAGAGGATTTGAGAGAACTAAAAGAGATATCACTTGGTGAAATGGAAATGCTTGATACCGAAATGTTAAAATATGTTCACACAAAAATATCCTCATATTAGGTGGAAAAATCCTGATTGGCTATGCTATTCCATCATATTCCAATGGCTGGATCCTGTAATAGTACACAAAAAAAATGTAAACTGCTTTAATTGGGTAATTTCCATGTGTATGACAGAGAAACTTACATACATAGGGTGCTTTATATAACGTATCACGGACCGATTCCACTTGCTGCAGGTGCTTACCACATTCTACAACCACTCGAAGCTTTAACATCAAGCTGCCGGGGCATTAGCCTCAAGTATACATCAAGGCCAGCTAATATGCATGAAGGCAGATATGTATGTATACACATTGAGTTAATAGTTGCAACCCTGCTGGTGTTACCATTTAAGAATTCATGGAAGTGCAGTTATATTCTATTATTGTAATTCAAAGTGAACAGCTTCATAAGTATATGAAGTTTTATACTATATTCCCGTATTATAATTTGTTCTGTATTTTGTCATGTTCCAACTCTGGTGTACATAGGATATGTAAATATAAGCTTGAATTCATTTTGAAACATGGAACATCAGGCGAAAAGAATATTTTGATTTGATTGTTTCCATCTCAAATAATGTATGTAAAATTGACTGATAACACAAGATAATACAGTCTACTAGAAATGTATGCGTTGATAGTCAGCCATCCTGGCAGATAAATAATTATTTTGACAAACAGTGCTCAAAGAATAGCCCATTTCATATATTTCTTACCCTGAACAAAGCTGTTCCAAGGTACATGTTAAAATGGTGCTGGATTATTCGTGTCACCTGGAATGCATTGTCATATATTGCTATCATGGTCATATAGTTTTATCATGACACTGTCTGCCATACTCTTCAAGTGAATAAGATATAAATTCCAGTATTTCATAAATTCCTAGTCTTACCTCAATCCACATAATACATTGACTGTTATGAGTCCTTCACATTCCCACCATATATGCCCCTCAGTATAAGTAGATGATTCAAAGATAACATCGCCAGAACCATGTAAATTAACATGTCGATCAATAAAGATGTTCCATAGAGACCATATGGTGGACCATATGAAGATGTTGCACTGGTGGGGAACATGCTCCACTAAGGACAATATGGTGAAAGAACATGCCCCACTAAGGACAGTATGGTGAAAGAACATGCCCCACTAAGGACAATATGGTGGGGGAATATGTTCTTTTGTTTTCATTTGAGAGCAAATGATCATGCTCTGTGTAATGTGGATTTGTTCAGCTGGCATATGTTAAATTATTAATGAATATGTCTCAGTACACATACGTGTACACTTGTATAGTGCATTTATAAAATGTAGATAATATTTATAAAAAAAAATAACAAAAAACCTGTGTTGTATGGTTATGTACATATTATATTGTGTAGTTAATTCAGTGGATATGGAAATATTGATATTTTAGCATACTGGCATTTCTAATTATCAAATTTTCTTGTTTGATATGTCACAAAACACCACATGGTGGCACTGCTTGTTAACTAAGGTATATACCCTTAATGCCAAAGTGACACACTACAATCAATGACAGATCACACTTTATACATTTAATTGATAGTCTACTTGATAAACATGAACAATTTATATGTGCTCATAGGTTAGTTACAATTTTAATAGAAATAATTATTGGACCTGTTGCTAAACTATTCATTTCTGTATTCATTTAAATTGACAATTACAGAGGAAGACAAATGTATGTGGAATATTCTTCTCAGCTATTTATTTTTCTTGATATTTCTCTGAGAACGTTATGATCAAAGCATCCCTGGTGAGTCAAAAAGACCATTGATATTAGTATTTGTCATACTATTCTATTTCTGTTATAAGTAAACATGTAAAACCTAAGGTATCACATTAATGGGTCATACATTGATTTTTCTCATTTTTGTCTTTTTCTGTAAAATCAGCCAAGCTTATGTCGGTGCTAATAAACTGTATATACTAGCACAAAATACATGTGGACATGTGCATTGCAATTATGTGAGATTAAATGATAGCTAAGTTTATATTTCATTCTGCCTTACATGTTTTTTAGCTGTGTTGACTTTGTCAGCAGAGCTTATGCAAATTTTTCTCTCATTCTGTCTGTCCAAAGATTTCTGTTTAGATTTCTGGATTTCGTTAAGATGATCCTTTGTCAAAGAATAAATCATAATTACCCTCTCTCACATGTGAAAAGAAGTTCAATATTAGGTTGCACTTATTTCTGCATTGTACATTGTGAGCACAGCTGAGACAGCAAAAAGATTCAATAGCTTATTTATGTTGTTTTAAAAATATGATATATTGATTCTCGTTGTAAAATGTAAAATTCAAACACATTCAATTAATAAATAATATTATGGAAAACTAATGCAGGAACTTCAAAAATACAAAAATGATGCATGTTTACTTACAGGTAAAAAAGGACAAACATATATCTCAGACACATTCATGTAACAAAAAGAAATATTACATTAATCAATAATGCATTGATTTTTCTATTTCTTTTGTTGGTATTCTGATGTATAATGGCCACTGTAATGACCAGGGTATCCACAGCTCAGAGGCCTTTGGCCAATGCTTTTCCAGTAAAACATTTTAAAATTCTGAATTATAATAAACATTTCATTTGTTACACACTCATTTTCCTCCATGGCTGTAATTGAAATTTTATGAAATAAAAGATTTATTGGGTTTCTAGATTAGACATGATTAGATATGAAATATTGATTTTAAAATTTCATAATGCCCAGTTTGTGATAAAAGTCTGACAAGGGATAGTGAACATATCCAAGATAAGATGTATCTTTTATGATGTGAGAATATAAACTGGTATCTGGTGTCTCAGATGCAAAGTGTTTTATTTTTGTACAAAATGTGTTATATATAGGAATACGTAATATATATATATATATAAATGCATATTATGTGTAAATTATGTAAATTTCTCAAAAGTTATCTGTAAAAGCACATAGACTGCACCAGGGACAAATAAAAATGATAAAAAAACAAGTTTCTTTGATTTGTAGTTGAGCACCAGGCGTCAAATGGTAAATCAATATGGCCTGTCTTGAATGATCAGATTTATGATGTGCTTTCGTTATGTGTGAAAGTAATGCTATGAACTGCTCTTTAATGTTTAAGATTGAAATATCCTCATGATAGAGATTTTGTTTGTTTGTTTGGGGTTTTACATCACTTTCAACATTATTTCAGTCATTTGATGAGACCTACTTGTAGCAGATATAGTGCTGCCTCACTGAATTGTCATGTTGCAGGTCCTTGACATGACATTCCACCCAACGGGTTAACCCTTTAGGCACAGGTCTCAGCTCATGTGTGAAATTGTATCATGAATTCAATCTCGGTATGGCCGGGGATCAAACCCACGACCTTTGGATCACCACAGAGGAACTGGTGCTAATAAGCTGGCGCTCTTACCGGCCCATGGCCCTTATGATAGAGAAGTAATTCAAGAGTTTTGATTCCCTGAACATGTTCTATTAATGATGTCATTTCTAAGTGATTAGTGTTTATCCACAAATTAGGTACCCAGGTCAAAATACTTCTTTTTAACTTAGATTTAAGAGATTTATTCCAAAGTATTTTAGAAATTAATAAGGGGATGATATTATCAGGCTATTGATAAACCTTATTTTGTAATCCATTATATGGGAATATTAAAGTAGGGTATGGTAAGTTGTAATGTGTGTTCCAAGTATTTACCATACATTTTATTTAAATGCAGAAAATCTTACAATCAAAACAAGCAATAACTAAATGCATTGCAATATAAGAAGTTTATTCCCAAGTTAAACTGAAATCAAATGCCATAGACATAATCCATACCATCAACATAAAGTTTGTCCTCAGCCAAAATAAATTGCCTGATCTTGTTGTGACTCTAAAGAATTAGATCTGTTACATTAAATTTAAAAAAATGAAAATAATAAATAAGAAATTTAAGAGTCACTCAATCGATTATTGATCAGGAATTATTCTGGGTGAAATTATTATGAAATCTCTTTATAAAAATTATAGATTTATAGCTATGGTAAATATTGATAAATTATAACATGAAGGAAACCTCAGTTTTTTATCATTAACATGTTCCTAAATAAATACATCTAATAAAATGAGAGAATATTGTCTTCATAATGATAATATTTATTTGGTATGTAAATGAAGTTCTTGAGTATAATTAGTGATTAATATATTTATCTTCAGTCCATTATCCAGTAATTGTTTTTCTTGATAAAGTAGAGTTATTTTTTCTTTCCCCTGAAAGAAAGCAAATTACTTTGTCATTAACATGAAAATAAAATAAATAATATCACTTTGGATTATGGTAAAAAGTTTAAGAGTTTGGATATATTCAGACAACAAGAATTCCCAGTCAAAATATCAGCCAAACTGTAAATGTAGACATTTTATTAAAATATCTAAAAGAAATGGCACTGATATCTGTTATAAAATTCATGACAGTTTCATAATGAAATCTCAATTATTTCTACCTAAAATCTATGGATGATATTGTGTAGAGGAGAGGGTTCATTGCTGAGTTAAGAGGCAAAATAAAAACTGCAATCCATGCAGAAACCTGAGGAGCCACAGTGGCTCCACCTAGTGATGCAAATCCTATCAGAATTATTGGCACCTGAAAGTATGAAATTAAAAAAACATTTTGCAAATATTTCACAAACAAAACTAATAAAATCACTCTGAAAACCATATCACTCTTGTGTCTCATCTACTTTTAAATGGCACAAAAAAGTTTGTAATAAGATGGAAACTTGATCACAAAGTTTATGGTACAATCATTAATTTTATGAATAGAAATGTGTTTAAAGATATGATTTCATGGAAGCTTTACAAACACCACAAAATTAATTCACGACTACTGACTAATTATAATAATACTTTTTATATAAGCCATGAAGGAAGTGTCTGTTGTCTTTACCATTTTTGTTCATATATAGTAAACAATTACCCAGCAAATGAAATCTGTTATTACGACCAGCATGAGTTTCTTGGCCAGTGCCAGTTCCATAGATGACTTGTCCGCTGTCATATTACCACCTATGTTATCTAAGTCCTTACTTGAGGATTTCACCGAAAGGAACAGTAAAGTATATCTGAAATATTCATCAATGACAAATTATTGAATAAACAATATTATTACATATCAACTTGCCTCATAAATTTGAGTGCGATAAATAAATAATGCTCACAGGATAAATTCTACTCACCCAATAAATATTAGAAGAAATGAAAAAAGATTGACAATTAGAAATATAAAAACAGAATACTCCCAGCCCTGTTGTTTTTCACGTGATACTTGAAATGGCAGACAAACACCTGAAGATTTATAAGAATTTCATCTATTCATGTTAAACCCTCTAGAAATGTTGATGCAATATTCAACCAACTTACAGCCATCTTGGAGAAATTATAAATGCAGGTGTGACATCCGTTAAATGTGATATGATGTCATGGCAACACATTGTTTTAAACAATGGATTAAAATCCTTTGATTCTATCACAGTTGCCAACTCCGAATGATGGACAATTTAATATCTACATTTTAGAAAATGAAACTGACCAACATTTAATCAATATTTCAAAATATACTTTGATTTCTTTCATGTTATGATTGCTTCAATGAAAATATTTTGAAAAAAAATGGATATTCCATATCACTTTTTAAAAACTTTTAAAACAAATTATTCTGATGATATAGTATTTATAAAATTCCTTTTGCATTTTTTATTATTTTGCTATCAGTTTAAAATGATGGGATCACACTTCCATGTATAATTATTCCAAGCAGCCAGAATGTTATAGTGTATTCACATATTGGTTTTCACTATCACAAATGAGATTGTCATTAACAGACTGGGTGAAAATACTTTTATCACTATGCCCTATATTCAACTTTCTAGTCCTCACGACTGTTCCTTATTCCTTAAACGGATAAATACTACAGCATCAAAACAAAAATAAAATATGCTGACATTTCATCTTTAAGCATTTGTCATATTACAGTTTCTATCAAAGAAATGTAGCTTTATTATCACCTGTTCTTCCAAAAAATGAATGTCCGAAGTAGGATATACTACCACTAGCTGGAAGGACAGTAAGGACAAGGCACACAAACCATCCAGTTCCAGCAACAATCCTGGCCCCTCTCATTTGTAATCTCCAGGTCTTCAGTGGAAACATTATTGCAATTGCACGATCAAGTGTAATTGCAGTTAGCATAAAGACTGACACCTGAATTAAGAGTTTAAAACAATTTTTGTTATAAAAATCTTTTAAATTGTGATTTTTTGTGACAAGATTCTTAGTATATGAATGTAATGATGCAAGGGTGCTTTGTGGTGAAACCCACGTGGCTTTCTGGTTGAAACTTGAGAAACTTGTTGGCAACAAGACATCGACCTGGTGTGAGATGTGATTTTCAAGACGTAGTATTCTGGTTCAGATTATGACTTGGATATGACGTGATCTTCAAAATGTGGTTTTCTGGTCCGGTTTATGACGTGGGTATAACATGATTTTAAAGAAAGTTTATAACGTGGTTATGCCATGATTTCCAAGATATTAAAAATTATTTGAACACAAATGGATGACATGGATATACACTTCATAAACCATGTTTAATTATCCTATATAAATTCCCAGGTTTATATAAAAGTAATTCTTTATAGAAATGATCAAATCCTCAGATTATAACTTTCTGTCATGCATTAGCCGCAGGCCATGACACAGTTGGTTAGAGCGCCAGCTCATTAGCACCAATTCCTCTGTGGTGATCCAAGGGTCGTAGTGGGTTCGATCCCTGGCGATGCCAAGATTGAACTCATGATTGACACAATTTCCCATATGAGCTGCGGCCCCTGCCTAAATGGTTAACCTGGGCCCGATTTTTCCATCACATTTCAAAACTTAAATCTGAGCATGTACTCAGATTGGAACCATAATTACCGAAGTATGCTTGCAAAGGGGAAGTATTTCTTATTTTTTCATCATGTTCAGAATCTCCTTGACTGTGACCGGGAATGTATCTGCATGTGAGTCTATCCACTTAAACTTTTTCTAATCCCTTAAATTAACATTGATTGTTTAATATTTCGTACAAATTAAACCGTGAAATATTGAAGCTAGCCTCAGCTTGAAGTCAGCTTGAAGCCAGCCTCTGAACTGTCTCAGAACCTAATCTGAGCACGAAAGAAGTCTGGGATCTGAGTAAATACTCAGAATCCGAGCAAAATTCCTGAGCATGAAATTAGGATCTGAGCACATACTTCAATGGGAAAATCGAGCCCTGTTATCCTTGTAAATCTGTGTCCAGTGAGGCAGCACTATATCTGCTTCAAGTAGGTCTCGTCATGAAATGACTGAAATAATGTTGAGTGATATAAATAAGTTATATAAAACGCCAAACCAATTGTTTTTCAATATTGATACAAATGATTTTGATTACAAATGCCTAGATAGCTATTAATGTTAATCTAAAGTAATGATGTTAATCTAAAGTGCTTATCCAGGTGAAAAATTCACGTCATATCCACGTCACTGTGGAGGATTCACGTCCTATCCATGTGAAAAATTCACATCATTTTGTTTTACATATTCCACCAGTTAACCACGTCATAAATTCACGTCAGAACCATGTCGTTTCAACCAGTATTGTCTGCTAGGTGGGGTCTTTGGTGCGAAGGTAAATATATATTGATAAAACCAGATGATCAAAACAGTGTAAACAACAATGTTTAATCGTTCATTTCCTTGTAATTTTGTATTATCTTCACAATTTTCTGGTGGACGAAAGGTTTTTTTTCAATAACCATAAGTTCCTTTTCTTGTCTAAGAATATGGAATGTTTTGTTACATACCTCGCTGGATATCATAGCTAGCATTCCTGCTAGAGTACAAAGTGCACTTGATCTCCAGTTGTCTGCATTAGTTATATATATTCCTCTATAATGCACATCCACAGAAGCAATTATCAACATATATACCCCCATTAGAAAGTCAGATAGGCCAAGATTTATAATAAGAAAAGAAGACACCTTTCCTCTTTCTGTGTGAAACCTCCATACAACCACAAATAAATTTCCAATAAATGCCATAACACCTAATACCCAAATGCTAATCTGAAGGGTATAGTTAGCCATCAGATCTTCACATGAAGAAAACTCATCAACACCTGGTGTGCAGACTTCAACATGCTTAGCAATACAACAGAATTCAAATTTATTTGAATTTAATATTTGGAGATTTGGGACTATTTCAAAAGATGTCTGGGAAATTTGGTTGAAATCATTGCCAGTTATAATTAGGTGTTGAACATTAATCAGACCCTGCCAAGTTCTACTTTCCATAACTTGCAAGAGATTTCTACTCAGGTCCAATTTGATTAATGATACGAGTCCATCAAATGCTCCAACAGATATTGAAACCAATCTATTTACACTAAGATCGAGATCAATCAAATTAACCAACTCTATAAAACATTTTGGAGGCAATCTTGTAACTTGGTTATGACTTAAATTGAGTCTAGCTAACCAGTGAAAACCTTTAAAAGTATCATCTAAAACATGTAAATTATTGAATGGAACAATAAGTGACTTTAAATGTTTATAACTTGCAGAAAGATTTATGTTCTCAATTCCTGCATTTTTGCATTCTAATATGGCACCTGAACAATTACACCTGGAAGATTGGCACAATATATCTGCAAACAATATAAAGATTATACTTTTATTTGAATCTCGAATTATTGTGAAAAAGAATTATTTGTCTTGAATATTTTAAGGTGTATGATGTTTCATATCAAATTATATTCTGTTATTGTGCAGAAAGAATTGACGCCAATTGACAGTTCATTTGAAATCATTTCAAAATAAGAATAATCTTAAAAATACCTGTTTGGCCACAGTATTTTTCATCGTCTCCATATTTGTGACAATCAACTTTACCGTCACATATTAGGTCCTGTGACACACAATATCTCTCCCCTTTGCACTTGAATAAACCTTAAATTAAAAGATAATGTCTATCAATATATAAATTTGCTCATAAATATGGCTAATGTTGAGTTGTATGATATTTAAATATTTTGAAATAAAAGCAAGTACAATTAAGTAAGTTCATGGAGTAGACTATACACACTTTTAAGATACTGATTTACAATGAAATATTTATCAATATTTAAAAACACACCAGGACAGGTATATGTATCGCATCCCATTTCATCCTGACCTCGAGGACAATCTCTAACACCATCACACACCTTGTGAAAACCCACACAGTAACTACCAGGACAGTGATACATTCCAGGACAATCGACATCACCTTATTAAAAAAATACTTTTATAAGAAAAACCATATATATTTATTAATTATTCTTTCTTAGAATATTGAATGTGCTTTATATAATTTTTTCTTAGTATCAATACTTGAATATAAACTATTTCAAACTCTATATTTCTTAATTCTGATCCTATGATATAAATTAGATTCACATTGACATATCTTTTATTGGATTCATATCCAAATATCTTGTTTTGGATTCACATTTAGATAACTTGTACTGGATTAAAATCCAGATATCTTGTTTTGGATTGACATCCAGATATCTTGTCATTGTGTTGGGTATATCTTTTACAATCTATTTAATACATAGTATTATTTTTTGGCAATAAAAACAATATTTGTCGGATTTCATTCACATTAAAAAGGTATCTAAATGAAATGTATCCAAATCAAAATCACACATTTCTTTTAAAAGATTTACCACATTTTTGCCTGATATGTGCTCCATTCCTACATGGGATTTGTACACTAAAGTCCCGATTCTCATCAACAAGCTCTGTGTTGTAGATGCAAGTATCACTTCTTCTGTAGCACATGTTAAGTCCAGGCACACATTGTGCATATCCTTCACTTTCTTTACAACCAAGTACAAGGCTCTCATTGTACCCAAGACCTTCTGCATATCCATTGTCTCCCTCAATATCTATTGATTCAATAAAAATATCAATATTACCCTCTGTATGTATTGGTTCAATAATGTCAACATTACCCTCCATATCTATTGGTTCACTAACAATCCTCCATTTCAGTCCGTGCTGTTGTTGAGGGAAAGATGCACTCAGGCTATAGAAATCAGGCTATAGAAATCAGGCTATAGAAATCAGGCTATAGAAATCAGGCTATAGAAATCAGGCTATAGAATTCAGGCTATGCACTGGTTGGTGAAATGATGGCAGAGGCCGTGAGAAATGACAAGCATTGCTGCCTTTGTAATGTATCAACATGTGCCAATGATATCCTCTCTATATATTTACTTGTCCCAACCAGGATTCAAACCCCTGACCTTTAGCAAAGAAGACCAACATCTTATCAACTGAGGCGTGTCCCATGCATTTGAATAGAGTGGTATGAAGAGTGTTTGTGTCAAGAGTATTTTGTGTGAAAGTTTAGATTTTTTTGTCAAAAATAAAATTACTTTGTCTGCCATTCTCCGAAAAAGTATTTTTTTGACTTTCATTTCTGGTTTTCTTAGATCCATCGATATACTAAAATAAAACGCTGGAATATCCCCTTTGCTGACTCATATTATGATGAGAGGTTTGCTTGTAATATTTTATTCATAAATAAACCTTTTTGTTATTTATTCATTGAATATAAGCGAAAAGTCAGGACGTTGTGAAATTAAAATGTTCTGGGTAGGTTTTGAAAATGTAACCAGTAGGTAGTAAAATGATTACAGATAGGTTCTGAGAATGTCCCTGATAGGTTGTGAAAAGATAGATTTATGTTAATTTTACGATGTAATCTCGCGACGTAGTTATGTTTCTGGTTGTCCTCACATTTAAGTAATACAATACGTTAGAACTGTATGTAACTGTGAGATAGGCACTACCTATATTACCTATATTGGACATATTATTGTTTGTTGGGTTCATGGCCATGGTCGTGGAACCTTTTACTCTTCACCTTTTACTCTTCTCACTACCTCTGCCCTCATTGCCGTATAATGACATTATTGGAAAGTTGAAACTCCATGCCCAATTGCACTTATGACTCACGCTCACCAAATATGAACAAAAATCAGAATTGACCAGCCCCGGGCCAGAACCGAGATGCTAACCAATAAGAATCTGTGTGAATTGTCATTTATTCTTTCATCAATCAAGTAACAACAAGATTAGAACTGATGATTTGTGGCTGATCCTGTAGACACCTTATTATCTTTGGCGGAGGGGAAAGATACTACAGAGAAATCCTGTTTGGAGGGTGGGGACCTTTAAACTATATTATGAAATATGGAACTAGGATCCTAAAATTAATATTCCAATTATTGATTGCCTGTTATCAGTAAAATATCTGATATCCGATATTGAAGTAAAATGAAAAAATATTGCATTTAAAATGTCTTACTTCTTGTTTCACCAAGTTCATCCTCCATTGCTACACCGGGGCAGTCACTTATTGTGTCTTTTTGAAGGTCTTGCCTCAGACATCGTCCCGAATAGCATCGGAAACCTTTGCACAATCCATCTGAAATCATAATTCTTTATCATAAACTGCTAAAACAGTGATATAACCATATAACTAGAGAATTACATATAGAGGCATTGACACCATTTCAAAGAAGAGATATATAACATACCACAATCTTTTACTTCATCTGATCCATCTGTGCAATCAACTTTGAAATCACAGTTCATTTCTAAAGCTATACAGGCACCATTGTCACACATAAATTCATCACTCTTGCATTTCTCCTTAACTGCAATATGCAAACAATATATTCAATAAGTAGGAAACAAATCTTAGGATCCTATTCAATTTGTAGAAAACAAATTTCAGTTTGCTGTATTCAAATATAACTCAATTTGAGATTCTCACCACATTTCTTTTCATCTGAATTATCTCCACAGTGATCAATGAAATCACAGTGCAGTGAAACAGGCACACATCGTCCATTTGAACATTGAAACATTTCCTCGCCGCACCCTTCACAAAAAAACAACAGACAAGATGTCAATCTTTTATCTTGGACAATTAGCTTCAGGTTTTGGTTGAAGAAACATTCTTATCCGATCTGAAATACATTCTTAGCTTTTTGAAAAAAAGGTTTTGTGTTATCATGTCCATGTGAAATCTATAGAAACGGTGCATAGTTGACAATTACATATTAGACCCTTTTTACTCACCAATATTCATAGCTTTCTACACAGATTTACATGAACCAGTATACCCTTTTAACATGGGCCTCAGTTCCAATATGAAACTGTATTATGAATTCAATCTCGGCATGGCCGGGGATCAAACCCACAACATTTGGAACTGGTGCTGATCAGCTTGCATAAAGTAATTTGGGGTCCATTTAAAGCACAAACAGAGGACAGGTAATACTATCCTGTTGAATAGTAGGTAGTAGAAATTTAAACCGGAGTTTAATGTTAACAAATTGGAATTAATTACAAAGACAAGAAAGACAAATCATTAGGATGAATAAAGTGAGTTTATCCCTGGTGTACATTTCATCATATGTGATTTCCATTAATATTAAGAATATCAATGCGTATGTGTGAAAGGATAACAAAGTTGTGACTATACCACAATGCGTTTCATCAGAATCATCCAGGCAATCATTGACACCATCACATACGCTATCCACTGATATGCAGATGTTATTGGCACACTCAAATTGGTGAACATCACATTTTTCATTCTTTTCTAGAAAATGTAAATATTTATATACATGACATGAACAAGAAACATATTAATAAATTCCAAAAGAAGTGAATAAATGTGTTAAATCTTTTTTTTACCAAATCTTAATTTTACAAAACTATCAAAACAAGTATTTCAACAAGAATGAAATATTACATCTCAAGTTCTTCTACATCAAGAAACCAGAGTATTAGAGCCTCCCATCAGTATACATTAATATGCAATATGGATCCCGGAATATGTAGCATATGTTGACATTGTATTGGGCCACCTATTCCGAGTCTAATGATGCCAAAACATTTAATAAAAGGTACAAGAGACCATAACAATTTGCCCCAAATTTGTCACCTTTGACAGAAATATATTTTATTTGACCTGAATATAAACACAAAAAATCAAATGATCATTTACCAACTGTTTGATGTTCACAAAGAATGCTCATGGCCAATTTGTTATCATGGCAATCACGGGATACTTTTATGTAATAAACATGATCATCCTGCACATTATTCTTGTAAATCTAAAATAGAAAACAGTAAAACAAGGAATATAATTGTGCTAATGATTCTTCATCTCATAAAAGGTATGACAGTAGAAAGGTGTGTAAGTTGTTTCATAAGAGGGTTTGAGCAGATTTCATGAATTTCTATTGTATTAACTTATAAAATCTAAATACATTGAAAAAAAACAAATCTAAATGCTTAAATGAAAAGATTACTAAAAAAACAAATAAACTATTATCTGAACTAACATTGTGTCCAAGGTCAATTGATAAGCCAGCTAAGGCGAGGGAAAGTAAAGCATGCATGAATAGGCCTAGCATGTGGATTATATAAAGAATTTTCTAAGAGTACATCAATTGTCAACGTACCCTTATTGCAGAACACTGGCCTCCTTTCTCAGAATCCTTAGACAGTATCCAAATATCTCCCATGTCAGGTGAAAATCTCCATATCTTAAAATAATCTTGGAGCTTAATAAATATATTACTGTCAACATCAGCAACATACGCTCCAAGCACTGAGCACTTTTTAGATGCATTAGTGTATGTCATTCCTTGAGTTCCATTTGTTGACAAAATATAGGAATAATCTGTCTGAAGACTAAAACATCTGCCTCTGATCATGATCCATCCTGAGGGACAAGCTATAAAAAAGCAATATGATTGTTATCCTCATTTTGTGGATCTTATGTAACCATACAGGTATGCACTGAATTTCATTATAAAATGAAATATATTGTTTATAATTACCCTTGTATCCATTTATGTAATTGTTATCCACTTGTGTCTGGGGTGATTCGTCTTCTTTGGTAGCTATTATAGGAAATACAAAAAACTGTACACAGAATCTTGTGAATCATGTCATATAATGAGCACAAATATATCAACATTGCAACATAATATTTAAGTATGTCTATGCCATTTCATAGTTGCTTTAAACTTATAAATTACTCACAATTTGTCAGAGCAGGCATCTTACAGATAAGTCCTGCCCTATAAATTGGGTAATCACATGGGATCTTGGCCCAGTAAAGTGATGAAAAGGGTGAAACAACTAGATTGACAGTACAGAGACTTCCAACATCAGCATTAGGCTGTGGTTTTTTCAAGTTGAACAAATCTGTTGCACGGTAGTCATCATAAACTGCAGGGGTTTGCCAATCTTCTAATGGTTTGTACCAATCTGAATATCTGAATCAAAAATGATTCAATATTGATGCAAATCTTTTTTAATGTATAGGTGTTTGGGGTTTAACCTCATATGTACATAGTTTTGAAAATCAAAGAGTACTATTTTTACACATAACTTTTCTGAGCTGTACATTATCCGTTAGAAATTTATATATTATTTATATATCAATATAACTGTCAATAGGCAAATTTCCATAGTTAGAATTGTCTAGTAATTTTGTAGAATTGTAGAAATTGTTATTGCCTCTCATCTGTCATATTAAAAAGCCTGAAGGAGATCATCCGCACATATTTTATCCTTACATCATTCAAATTGAGGCATAAAGACAAAATTCATTGAGACAGGATTAATCTTGGCTCATTTTGTGAAATCTTCAAACTTGCTAAAGCATTTTAAATTACTGATGGAAGTATTCATTACCCAAACTGTGATCCATCTGTCCATTCGTATTTGCCTTTTTTATTATGTAAGCCTAGGTATACAATTTTGTGGTTCACCTGATATGTTGATGCATAATTCCAATTCCATGCAAAGGCCCACATATACTTGCAAATAAAATATTTCATTTTATATCTGTTTCTCTATACAAATCTTAATCTCAATTTGTGACAAATTCTATACTTAAAGGAAATGTGAATGCTGCTAAGATATTTTGATAAATTGTGAGCATTTTGTCATATTCAATGTTTTATGAATTGGAACAAGAGCTTTATTATTTTATTCAAATGAAGACTACACTTAGACATCTTACCCATACAATATCTTAATATGGTAAAATATGGCATTTTATGATTTGATTCCTGAATGAATATGTATACCTTGATAAAATATGCCTCTTCTTCATCATGTATTGAGAACATATCTGCTCCTTCCTCTTGGCATTGGTCACGTGCACTTTGCCATCTCTCAAGAAAACTATATTCCTTTGGCTGAAAGTTACGGTAAGTCTGAGGATAATACCGATAACAGTTTTCTCGGTAATATTGGTAATTCTGAGGACAACTCCCTTCTTTCTCTGCAGTAGCAAAAGTATCATATATTGCATAGAAATGCATATACAGCATATATATAGTAATGCCCACACCTATTGCAACAATTCAAACCACTTCATTTCAGATATTTCAGAATTATACACTTTGCTTTGAGATTTACTTCGAAATTATGAAATGAAGAAAGTGTTTGATGTGTCTCAAATATGACAGAAATGCTGAAAAAACACACAAATATGCAGACAGGAATTGATGTGAATGTGTGAGTAGATGGCAATGTTCATCCTATTATTTCTAGGTTCTGCAAGTTATGAAACCCTGATAACTGCTGATTTTCCTTGAGATAAATAAGAACTATATCATGGAATATTTCGATATGCTGTCAAATGAAAGTTTTTACCCCTATGTAACTGTCTACAAATATGTAATGCTTGTAATGTATTCTGTAAATTATCCTATATTGGACACCACATCTTAAAAGCACATCAGATCATCAACCCTATTTTCTATCATTAAATAATGTGTAAACAAGAGCCACCCATGATATTGAAAACAATCCCAAGAAAATGGTCCACTATCAGCAAATAAATTTTCCACAGAATTTTCAAAATCTCCACATAAATCAGGATAATAAAAAACATTCAAATATATATTATATTTTATCTAAGAATATCCAGCAGGCAAAGGAAGAATGTATGCCAACAAAAAAGTAAAATCTAAAAAAGTAAACAAAAAGCCAATTTGGATTACCTTTGGCATTATTTATTCCATAAATATTAGAGACAATCTAAGTAAGTAAATAGTTTAAGTCTCACCCATTACAATAAAATCTAAAACATGTTTAAAACATTTTATAGGCCTATATAAGAAACTTAGAATGACTGATCCAGATTCACACATTTATTACACACAACAAAACAAAATCAAAAGATTGTAATAAAATTCTTTTTAAAAAACAATAGACTGGTTCAAATAATTCATTGAAAAGGTTTTAAAGAAATATCAAGGATATATTAAAAGTATTTAGAAAGTCATTAACAGTCTACTAGTTATGACAAGAAATAAATCATTCCCAAACCTGTTTAGAGAAAATTGGTTTGCCTCATAATAAACATTTTAAAGATTTCATAACTACAATTATATATTTCAAAGTATAAATGAAAACACAGTAAAAGAAAATTTAAGTACCTTAAAACAAAAACAAGTTCTGGGCGTGATGGAATCTCAACAAAACTTCTCAAGTCTGATCACAACATACATTGAGCATCACTAGCTCCTGTTTCCTAATGAACTAAAAGTTATAAAAAGGATGATGAAACACTTTTTACTAATTATAGACCAATATCACTTCTTCTATCGATATCTAAAGTTTTTGAAAAAGTGATTTTCAAGAAGCTTTATCTCCTTTTCCAAATTAACAAATCGTTTTACAATAATAGTCAATATGGTTTTTGAACCCAGCATTCTTGTTGAGGTTATGACTGTATAATGATGCCCATGGATAACAACAATATTCCAATTAAAAAAAAAAGCTTTTGACACTTTCAACCATAGCATTCTATTAGAAAAGTATACATACAGAAAATATTTTGTTGAGATAAACAGGGATTAATTTTAGGACCATTTTTTTAGGACCACTTTTCCAAATTATCTTCAAAATTCAACATAGAGATGCAAATATTGCTGTTAATGAAGAATTAAATAAAGTTAATGATTGGCTAAAAATCAACTATCCCTAAGCATTTCACAAAGTAAATACACGATATTCCATAATTCAATTCTCATTAGATTACAATAAATATCTTACATGGGCTTACCATATAGATAAAGTATCATATAAAATATCTAGAAATATAGGGATTCTAAATTTTGATTTATAATTCTTTGATACAATGCCACTTGGTAAATTTCTTTGGGGACACAGTTGTGATAAAATATTAAATTTCAAAAGAAAGAAGTTTGAATAATTCAACTGAAAAATATAATGCACAAAGCCAATTTTCTTAGCTGAAGCTCATTAAAAAAATACCTAGGTGGGTTTGGAATTTTGAAAACGGTGACTTCAATCATTTTAGAAACACAATATTAAATGTTCCTTGTTATTCCTGTTACGATGATTATAATGTGGAAAACACAGTTAAAAACTTGATGGATATGTTTTTGTCTATTGTGGAGTCCTGCATTCCACATTATCAGGCCACTATCAGGCCTGGTGTTAAAGAATTTATGAATTCAGATATCCGGTAACTCATGAAACAATGTGACAGGCTTAAAAAAGAATATAATGACACCAAAGATGAAACAATTGGCACTTTATTTTGACAGTGTAAAAATTTGGTTCTTTCTGAGTGTAGAAAGGCTGATGCAAAAATTAAAGCAGATAAAGCTGCTGAAATATCAAGTTTTAATGTGTCTTCAAAGAAACGGTAGAAATTAATGAAAAACCCATTCTCTACTCCTACACCAGGAGCCGATGGGCCCATAATAAGTAACGGTATCATTACCACTGATGATAATATTAAAACTGAGTTATTTAATGATTTCATTGTCTCACAAGCTACCTTAGATGAATTATCTTATAGTCTACCTGTTAACCAACATGCTAGTAGATTCAAAATTGATCAGTTGGTCATACAACCTGAAGTATTATATCTTTACCTCAGTACACTTGAAGTAAGGCTACTGCACCAGATGGTATAGGTAATAGAATAATCAAAGAAGCTGCAGTTCCCTTGGCTCAGCCATTATGAAATCTTCTTAATTACTGCATTAGCCTTGGTCACTTTCCTGATATATGGAAAATGGCCAGCATAATGCCTTTGTTTAAAAAGGATGATCCTTTGTTGTGTAATAATTATAGACCAATCTCACTCCTGCCATGTATATCAAAGGTTTTTGAAAGAGCACTATTTAATCATATTTTTGAATTTCTTCGCAGAACCAATATTATAAAAAGGAACCAGTCTGGTTTTACCCCGGGAGACGGCACCATCAATCAATTGCTATATGTAATAAATTATACAAGTGTATTGATGACGGAGATGAGATGGTGGCTGTCTTCCTGGATTTAACCAAGGCTTTTGATAAAGTTTGGCACAAAGGCTTATTGTACAAGTTGGAAAAGTGTGGAATCTGTGGTAGATTGTTGGACTTGTTAGCATCATATCTCACAAATGGGAAGCAATCTGTCACTATTGGGGGATCTCGCTCATCATTGTTAGACATAAAGGCTGGAGTACCTCAAGGATCTGTTCTTTGTCCTTTATTATTTCTCATTTATATCAATGACATATCTGATAATCTGCAGTGCGACAGCTTCCTTTTTGCTGATGATACATCCATTTTTCAAAGAATTCATGACACTGCTATCAGAATATTAAATAGAGATCTTGATATCATAAACAAATAGATGATAACAATTAATATTAAAAAACTGTTGTAATGTTGATTTCTCGTAAAAGATCTCCATCTGTTTTACAACCAGTCATGATTGGCTCATCTAAATTATCAGTTGTTAAAGAACACAAACAGTTAGGTTTAATCTTCTCAAGTAATCTCTCTTGGACAAACCATGTTAAAAGCATATCAGAAAAATGTAACAAGATAATAGGCATGCTTACTAGATTCAAGTATGTATGGTCTAGATCATCACTTGTTTGTAAGACCTATTATAGAGTACGGTCTGTCCCAACTAAATGCTGCTAGCTACTGGAGCCAAACATGTTACTTCACATCAATCTCTGTACAGTGAGCTTGGCTGGAACACTTTAAAAACCAGACGTGAAAACAATTATCTAATATACTTCTATAAAATAATGAATAAAACTGTGCCGGATTATTTATATAGTCTCATAGAACCATTCCTCCCCAAGCACAATCAGGGTACAAGGTCCCATTCAAATAGAAATCTGACTGTCCCCAAGTGTAACACTGTCTTATATCAGAACCTTTCCATTATCTCAACAATAATTTCGTGGAATAATTAAGATTTTTCTATTAATAACAGTCCAAACAAGCTCACTTTTAAACTATGTTTGTCCAAGCTCACTAGAGTTTTACCTTTGGTGTTTAATCACAATATTAGCAGACCTATTCAGGTTGCTTTTGCTCAAATTAGAATGGGCTTCAGTGACCTGAAAGATGAGTTGTTTAAGAGAATTAAATTGTATTGAAGATAATATTTGTGATTGTGGTGTAGAAAAAGAGTGGTGTCAGACATTATCTGTTCAGATGTAATATTCAGCCACTCGACCAACTTTATTGTATGATAATAGAACACTTTCAGAGACCCAGACTATGTATTTTCTTCAATATGTTTACAACTATATCATACAAACAAAAATATTTACACTTGTGTAGGTATCATAATTATTACAGTTAATCTCAGAAAAGTTTTATATTCATTCATACATGGCATGTTGTCTGCCATCCTGGGGCTTTTGTCCACATTGTGTAATGTAACTTTCATCTATTGATCCACAGCCAGGGCATGCACTTGTGCATGACCTGGTGATTAGTTAAGGCTAGAGGAGAAATAAATATATGTTTAAACCAAAATACCTAAAAGGCTACAGCAGCTGAAATTCTTTTATAAATTTAATAATCAGTTCATCTATATGCAGAGAGTAAAGGATTTTCCACAACATTCAACCAAAACAATTGTCATCTTTTATGTCTAAATATAGACTCTTACACTTAAACTACCCTGAATTCTATATCCATATGGCAAATAGATAGCTAGTTTTATACTCCTTTCACAGGGCGGCCCCTATGACAGCGGTAGGTATCAATCCTACCTTAAAAGGGGTCTCCCTGGCCTTTTAGTTGTCTATTAAATGATTAAGCCATGTATATAATTGTAATTATGGCTGAATAAATGAAATTTGGGTCTTGAGCCTTGAAATTAATTGTAGTCTAATTTTAAAATATTGCGAGAAAATAGCACGCTGGACTAATATTTTATTCATGAGATGTAGACATGATTTTGAGATAGAAATACCTTCCATTCCAGAGGGAACCTCCATTTGTTTGACTTGATAAGACAACTTAAATTCCCATTTTCTTTTAATGGTCATGGACAGCATATTCAGCGCCACTTTCACATACTGGTTAGGTGCGGCCTATTGCAAAAAAATAAGTAATAATGTGGACAAGATAGGTGAGCAATAAACATAATATTTAAATAATTTTGCACATCAGTTGAACAGAAAGATTTTCATCAATGAAAAACCTACCTTAATACTACGAGGAGGAATAAATAAACCTACTTCTCCACAAACTCTGATAAGGTATACTTCATATTGGGGTAAATGAGAAGCCTCTTTCCCTCTTTCTATTACTTGAAGATAAAATTGCAGGGTCTTATTTGAGATCTTTAATACTTTTGAAATTTAGTTTAACAAATTTTTTAAGTTTCCATAATGTTATTGTACATGACAGGTCTAATGTAATTGATTTTTAGTTCATAGTTGGATAATGGAGTAAATATGTTTTCATGATCAATATAAAGATCATTATCAAATGTAATTGTGTTCATCTTAATGTGCAAAGATTTGCATTTCATCTTACTTTACATAATAATTTGACTAGATCATATAATGAATAATTATAATTGACTTGCATTTAAAAAAATCATCACAGTTGCCAGTACCAGTTCCTGGACTTTGAACATAATAGATATAAATCAAGAGATATAAGTTTTCTTTTCCTTTAATGTCCCAAGTCCACACCCCGGGGGACACCAATCCTGGGAATCTTGGTGAAAGTAAAACACCACAATCCACATCTAGAAGTGTATCAGAGAATTGGTTCATCTGAGAAATACTACAATTTCCTAAATCTGAAAAAGAGAAAACACAGGAAGAATCGTCATTTGTGTGAGCTAAACCCATTCATTTTTAAATAAAAACATGCTGTTCAAATTGGCCTCTTTAATCAAATGATTAATTTCAATCAAGTCATCAAATTCAATCAAGTCATTAAATTCAAATTCAATCAAGTCATCAAATTGAGTCATGCAATGGGTTGGAAGTAAATGTCCCCTTCTCTCTGATCTCTCATCTCAACAATCGCATCACTAACCCTGGGATGTGACAAGTGCCCTTAGAATTCCATCACCTCTTCTCCCACCTCTAGCATCTGAGTAGAAGACTATTAGCATTGAGGCATCACTTGAGATTTCCTCAAATTCATTATCCCAAGAGGAAGACCCACAGTATGGACCTAAAACATAACAAAAGATTTGATTATGATAATATTTTTACATTGTAGAGTTAATATTTTCAAAGAGTGTAAGGTATTTTTTTTAAATATCAATAAAAACAAAAGTACCATATTTCTTTGCATGAGGGGAGTCACCAGTGTACACCACAAGACCGTCATAATCACAGTTCTCTGTTTGTGCTATTACCTGCACTGACAGTATCTTTAGACTGAGTTGTAATCTTTTATATCCTCGCACATGCCACTTGCAATACAATCCTAAAATGGAATATTTTGTGCATGGAGCATGATAGCTGATTAGGTGTTGTATAAAAAATAGAATGAACGTATTTCCATATACCAGTCTTTATTCTTTAGATTGCAAATATTTTTGATAGTTACAGGTCATAATTTATCAGAAATCATTATTTTTGATATTAAGGTCATGATGAATTACTGACAATACCTGCATCATAGCCTGGATCGATGTCAGCATAGGACAAGTTTGATACCATGATGATGACGGGCTCTAGCAAGTGAACCTCATTGTTCTCAGTGCCCAAACTGCTTGGGTAGTCAAAGTACTCTGGTCTGTAGCAGCCAGACAAAACTGGTATCCATTCTAAAAGGAATAGCCTCAATGTAAACTTTAAAGATCAAATAAACTAAAATCAGCAATAAAACAACTGAAGCTAACATTTTATTTTCACTATATATATATATATATATATATATATATATATATATATATATATATATATATATATATATATATATATATATATATATTTATATATATATACATATTGTTACCTGTGCTTTTATATGTTCCATCTAATTTGAAATATGGGTCAGAGATCATGTTTGTTGACATCAAAAGAGCTTGGAAAGTAGATACCAAAATTGACCCCTCTTTTGTCACAACTCCTATGGCCTGTTCCTGTAGGTCTACATCAGCAACTAGGCCTGATTCCTCTGAGAAGCCACCAAATACCTGTTTAAGTAAACTTACCAATTTTACAATAATTCTCTATGGTTTTGAAATAATACATTGAATATATTGAAAAAAAGCTTGCACATCAGGTGTTTTGATATTCATTTGTCCACCATTTTGAGATTTGTGCATACAGTTTTAAGTACCACCTCTTTCTAAATACGTAAAATGTCACATTGAGCAAAATTGAGGATATACCATATTATGGTGATTTTGACTTGATAATAATGTGTAACAATACAATGTATAAACAATTCTTACACCACAAAATCATTTTCAAGATGTCAGTTACATAAATCATTTTTCAAGATGCCAGTTATGTATATAATAAACATCTTTGGTCTAAAAACGGTTTAAAAACGACACTATCACAGAAGTATCTACATTTTCAAATAACGTATGTAATATTGAGTCCTAATTATATCAAAATCGATGCACTCATTTAAAATATGTTTAACAGTCATAGCTCTTTGACAACCAATACACTGAGGCTGATCTTCGCCTTTAAGAAGATAGCAGTGTGTCAAACGACTATTATTATACGATTTAAAACACTCTTTTCTTCAGTTCTTTCTACAAGCACCTTTAGTTTGACTAAGAATAGGCTTGATTACATGCATTTTTTGAAAAACAGCCTTGTCTGGCGCAATCCCAATAAGAATAAATCTCTTTATTTCCCTCTGACAGTAAAGGGATTATGATGCCGTTCAAGAATTGTGTAAATATAAGGTTTTTTTCCAATCGTTTGCTTTCAATACTTGCAAACAAGACAAGAATCAGAAAATATTCAATGTGAAGTCTCCACATGATCTAAGGCTAAGTACATGAAGCAAGTACAGCATTTATTTGGCAGACATTCTGAATAAATATGATTGCCCTTAACAGCAGCTACAACAGCCTTATCATCATTTTCTTTATATCTATTTTGGATAAGTGATGGATCTGTTGAGTATTTCTGACATGGCCACATTCATATTTAAAGTTGCATAGGTCCATAGAGGTTTTTCTGGATATAAAAATGTAGCTTTTTGATTTGGATTTATATTCAACAAATGTCAAGATCTTTTGAAATTATACTTTATCTCATACTTGGGGCTTCAAGAGGGTGTTCTGCACCTATGAGATATTCCTTTGCAGATCACCCCTCTGCTGAACTACTTTCGCAGATCACTGTTCTGCCGAACTACTTTCACAGATCACTCATGTGCTGAGCTACTTTTGCAAATCATCCCTGTGGCAAACTATTTTCCTTCAATTATCTTGCACCATGTCATTTTTGGGGGTTCAAATGACCCCAAAAAATGACATTTTTTGGGGAAAAAAGAACTTTAGAAGACACTGTTCCCTCTTATGTTAACCTATTGTGTTACATATTTCAATGGGATTTGTAATTAGTTAGCCATTATGATTTAGATATTTGATCGTTGCTCCCTCTCCCTTCCCAGTAATTCTTCGCACCATATCCCTGTAATTTTTTATCTGTATAAGTGTATTTAATTTGGAAATAACCTAATCCTTCCAACTTTTTCTTCTACTTATTTTTAATGATATAACATGCTTTAGCTCTTTTTATTTGAAATTGGTGCAAATTGTATCGATTTGGCTGTCGATTTATTTTTTTAAAAGCTTTTTTAAATGTATCCGTAAAACCTTGAAGAGTATCATCTATAAATTTCTGGAGTAATTTTATTAAAACAGGAAGAAATTTTGCCCAATCAGCATTATGAAATTTCCACTTAGGGATTTGCTCGTCTGGTGGAGGATAATTTTACATAAGATCACTACCCCACTGATCTTCAGTTCCCCAGATATAGTCTAAAAATAAATTTGGAGTGCACATGGAGAGATCTATTGATGTTAAAGAGCTTATAGCAGGATGTAAATATATTGGAGAATTGTCATTCCAAAGATACAAACTAATGTCATTTACAAAATTTTCGATTATACATCCTTTGTCAGGTCATCTATATAAGATGGACTTCTGAAGTCAACAAATGTACTGCAGAATCTTTTGCAAGCATGATTTCATCACTGAATATGGACACTTTTGACATTGATTGTCAACTTGAGAGGCCACAGGCTGTTACAAATAGGCCTCGTCACAAAATGACTGAAATAATGTTGAAAGTGATGGTAAAACCCCAAACAAACAAAACAAACAAAATATCCTACTGTCATCAGTATTGTTTCTGCCAGTTGATAGCAAGTGACCATCTAACCCATCCGGTTACCATCTGACATATATGGCTTGAATCCCAATTGCAATTGCAAAGGGGAAATTTATGGTATGTACAGCATCAGAACTTTCTGCAATTAAAAATCTGGGCCATTTTTGTATTCTATATGAATCATTGTCACTGTCAATTTCATTCACAAGTCGTTTTTGCTTGTTGTGTGCCATGTGTGTTTTTAAATTTCATCAGTTAGGTCTCCTACTCACCATGGAGCCGAACAAGGGGATGCTTTTTGGGCCAGTAAATCCAAGCCCTTATGCTGTGAGGATATCTAATATGGCATACTCTTCAAATAAAAACTCCTTTCAGATGTTATTTTAATACCTCAATTAACCCAATCAGCAGTAATATCCTTTCAGCACTCAGGTGATAGTTAAAATTTAATAATTAGTCCTAAATTGCAAACAATGAAATTTCATCAATAGCATGTAAATATACAGAAGATATTTAAGGATATATACCACAAGCCAGTTAAATCAGACCTGGGCCTAATCTGATCTGCCTGACTGGTGAACATCTGGATCCGAGACAGGCGTGTTGCTACTGGACCCAGTATTACTGTCAAACCAAACCCAGTGCTTAACCTGTAATAAATCCATATCCTCCGACCACAGGTCGCATCCCATGGAAAACAGGATGCTTCTGTGAAATGCTGGGGGCAGCTGGGCTATTCTTTAATCTTACACACCCACAAGGGAGTCATTGTGACCAAAGATTTATGAATAAACAGATAGTGTAAGATAAAAATGGTGGGACAACGTAATGTTTGTAGAGTATGTAGCAAAATATATGACTTTGGCAAATGCTTAGTCATATGAATATTGCTGTACATTTTTAGATCATTTAGCCTACAAATATTCCTGGCCTACATATTATCATTTCATAATATCTAGCCCCTATGTCCAAGCATAGATGAATGAGGATATAAACAAGTGCAGTGGTAGCTTGTGCTGACTTAATCATGTGATGATATTAAGTGCTGTGGACTTTTAGTGAGGTTTTGTGATACGATACTTTGAAATTGGCCAGTTTAGAAGCGGTGATAGTCCAGGAGAGTTTCAGCTTGTCCCCATGCAGCACCCTGACAAGCCACTTGTAGATGTGGTTGGTAGTGGTGGAGAAGTGAATTGAACTGAATTTTGAGCTGAATGTTCCTTCATTTCCTGCAATCTCCATTATAGGTGATTTAAACTGAACATCACTCCTATCTGAAGCAAATATAATCTTATAAATAACAATTTCATTTCTTTTGAATGTGTTTCTGTACTTACTAATATTTTGGAAGCAAGACATTTAAAGTTTATTAATTGACTAATTTTATGAGTGTTATTTGCATTCAAGGTCAATATTTATAATAAAATTCTGGTTTTGAAAGTTCATCAATATAGATTAATAAACTATTTGTATAAACTTGTCACCTATTGAGTTGTATTCTATGGAGATAAGATGATCAGAAGTAAACTGAATTCCTCCAAGCCTGAGAAGCATTTTGTTGTTCTTTGAAATGAAAGTCCATGGAAACCGTTTTCCACAGTAATGTCCAACCAGCATCTCACCATCAGAAGATACACTATAGATAGCCAAATTTCCTTTACTGCAGTTTTTACCTGTAATAGTGGATAAACAAAGAATAAACTAACTGCTTACTGTGATATATATCACAAATCAGTGCTAGATCAAAACATATGCAGCTAATTCATAATCTCACAGCTTTTAAGCATTTACAAACTGGAGTGAATTGAGAAATAACACATGTCCATCACAGTTACATTTCAGGCATACATTAAGCACTGGCTTTCTTTTGGTTTGACTTTGTTTTTATCAAAATTCATAAACAATGACTGTAATTGGCATTACGAAAAAATTGTATTATATATGTACTGAAAGTTTTTTTTACAATCCATTTTTTCATAATATCTTGGATTTTGAGATATATATTATTAGTTTGTTTGGGGTTTTACATCACTTTCAACATTATTCCAGTCATTTCGTGATGAGACCTACTTGTAGCAGATATAGTGCTGCCTCACTGAATTGTCATGTCACAGGTCCTTGACATGACAACCCGCCCAGTCACAGATTTACAAGGACAACAGGTTAACCCTTTTGGCACCGGCCTCAGCTCATATGGGAAATTGTTTCATGAGTTTAATCTTGGCACTGCCCAGGTTCGAACCCACGACCTTTGGATCACCACAGAGGAACTGGTGCTACTAAGCTTGCGCTCTAACCAACTGCGCCACGGCCGGTGGCATTGCCAAAATTGGATAAAATGCCAAATACACCATGAAGATAACCTGCCTATGTGGTGATCTCTTCAAAAGATCTGTGGTAAAACAGTTCCCTATCTGGTAAAATAATTTAAGATTATTAGTTCTTTTGAGATGATAGATGATGTTTCTCAAATGCATCCTATGATCTAAAGCTTTCCCCGAGATAATTTATTGACAAATATCTAAATAAAACAAATCATATTGATCTCTTTGAGAGAAATGAAAACTTGATTTGTACCTGTATATTCAATATTGAATATATTGAAAGTAAGGTTAACAATATATTCTTCTGAAACCAGAATATTCCATTCACATTTCTCATCTTTTGGTGGACCTTGTTTAATTTCAATCTGTCCACATAATGAGGTAAAGGATTGTGCGGTTCCACATCCGGAATCTCCATGTCTGTTCCCACACCCTGAAATCACATTTAAACATTTTGGACACTATATTACATTTCGTAAAATTTCAAGACATTAGTAAGGCTGTAAACATATACAAAAGTACATATAACAATTTTGGATCTGTTTTGAACAAGACAAATACAGATTGCACCAGAATAGTTTGTCATATTTTATACCAAGTCTTTTTCATGAAAGCCATTGTTTCAATTATTAAATCTGACTTACTCTCTTGTTTGTAAGCCAATTTAAATCCTTTCTTTTGTGCATTATCATCACTTCTAAAATATACCAGCACACTGTCTTTGGAAGAAGTCTTTTCTTCCCTAGAACATAAGAAAGGAATGTAAATGACGGTCAAAAGCATAATTATCTTTTTTATTATTTCCAATTATAATTTTAAAACATATAACAATGACAATGGACATGTGAAGTACTGACTTTTGTACATTCTGAAGTAGTGAAGTACTCCCACAGATTGGACCAAGCAATATTGAATCATTTTGTGAAGCTCCATCATAGATTATCAAATGATCATACATACAATTCTTATCCATTTCAATATCCAACTCTTCTAATCTAAAAAGGGGAAATTGGTTTTCAGCAGGTACATTAATATCATAGGTTGGAAAAATATTATGCAATCTTAAATCGTTGGAAAACAATTATATTACCTATCAATACAACTCAATGAATACATGTTTTTAAATGATTTTAATGTTAGTTTTAATTGATTAAAATCTTTTCAAAGAATTCCTACCTGACAGAAATTGTTTTATTATCATTTGATTGTATAAGCCACTGGCAATCGGTATTGCGTGGATACAGCTGAGGATAAAGAGGAGAAGTAATCACTCCCTCCTCATTACTCAATTCTGTTTCACCGCATTTTCTCCAAGTTTCCCCATCTAAAACTGAGAATTAAAGAAAGAGTAGGCGGTTGCTGCAAACTTGAAATATGGAGTATGAAATATTGGCACTTATCATTTTCTGATTCAGATCCCTGTATCAAAAAGCTTGATATGTTTCATAATTATTTCTTAATGGGCATCACATTGAATATGCATGACACCTTTAAATCCCTAAAAAGAATAAAAGAGAACTTGTAGAAACTTTGGTTATAAAACGTGAAAGAAATTTTGAAATTCCTTCATATCAATATTGTGGAAGCTATTCCATCACTAATTGTGACTTTGTAGTTCCCCATAAATCAACCTACATTGAATTATTATATAAATCCAAATGAAAACATTAAGTCATCTCTTAGGCCATGGGAATTATTTTCCCTCATACATTACCTCAATATCACAAGACTACTCATCTACAGTCAATATAAGACTTATGTCACTCATTCTTTAATTTTCTAATTTTGTACTTTGCCTTTATGAAAAAGGTTGTCTTTGAAATATTTCAAATCCTGATTATACATACACTGATATTCACAATTAGATCCAAGATAATTATCTCCACAGCTACAGATATATTCCCTTGATTCAAAAATCCGGTCAGTCAAGCCAACATAAAGGCAGGATCCATTATTCAAACAAGGGTTTGGAAAGCACTGAAGAGTCCCTGTTCAAAAAAAAGATTGACTAATTAACAATGCATTATTTGTCTTTGAACAATCTTATTGTTTCTTTGATTTGTTCAGAATATTGTTTGATAAAGTAATCAATATAAATGTATTGTATCTTGAATTTGCTCTCCATAAAGATAGATTGTAAGTACTTGAAAGTGGTTTTAGGATTATATACCTGGTCAACTTTTATTTATTTTGAAACTTTTTTTTCTATTCACTAATATTTTAACCTTGACTTTATTTATGGTTTTTTATGTTTTTCTGATCTGTAATTTAAAAAATATAAAACTAAAAAATATCAACATGTTTTAAAAGTTGATTCATGATATTTATCGAAGCCTATTTTTTATTCTCAGGTTATAAAAACTATTAAGCAATTTCTAGAATGAAATAAGCAACATATAGTTAGTATGTCACAAAAAGAATTCTCAGGTGTCATTGCTATGATTAATTTACTCTGCTGTCTTCTATTCAAAATATGTTCATATATATATTTTGGTAAAAATGACAATTGAAACAATGCAATTTGAAAATAATGATTGAACTTACTTTCACATATATATCCTTGTATTTCCTGGGGATTTGCATGACATTTGTAATCTTTCCATATATAAGTGGGCACGATACTTTTCTGAAACTCCCAGAATCTGTAGTTAGATATAATTGAGCAATCTTCTTGTCCCTTGTCATCATCTGGTTCCCCATCATACCAGGAGTGCCATTGGTCAGAAGGCAATGTCATTCTCGTCTGATCTGCCCATCTCCACTCTCCCTCTGCAAACAGGAGAGCAGAACATAAAGCATTTGAGAAATCATGACATGCATTGACGTAAACAATAGAGATTAAAATGAGAATATAATGGTCTTACATCCCACATTAAAAGGAATAACTATTTCTTTGTGAGCATTTACCTTCCACCTTATCTGTTCCACCAATAAAGGCACTCAGGGAGTTTTTGGCAAGTACACTCTCTGCAATGAATTTTTCTTCATCCTCGGAGTTGATGGACACTAGCATTCCTCCAACCTCCTCACACTTTTCACTGGCCTCTGTTGCTGTCAGACCTTTCCCAGGAAAATATCTGTACTCATGATTGTCATGCTCTACCCAATCAGGTGATATGACTAAATCAGCTGAAAAGCATGAAGTCTTCAGTTTGTGGTGCATCAGCATGATATTAGGGTATTATACTTCACAAAAGATGGATTTATAGAGATATTTAGTATTTCAATCACAGAATGTATAATTTGGACAATCAAAAGACCATTAAACCATGAGTTATGATGACCAAAGAAATATCTGCATAAGTAGGTATTTTGAATCATAAATGCACTCATTTTAGCTTGTGGCTGTACTACTAGCAATTTTTCATAAGCATTTACAATTTTGATATTCATTTGACCAAGAATAGCTACTCACGTCTACACTCTGTAAAATAGTCAAAACAACAGTTTGCAAAATTTGAACATTTATCATTACAGTAGCAAGGTCTCCCTGGGAAATACCCCTCATCACAGCGCGCAACACACGATGGCAGAATCTCTGTTAATGGCTTTGTAGGTAAAGATGTAACTAGATAAATAACAAGAAGCGTTTGAATCCACATATTTTGAAGTTGCATAATATGCACATAAATACATCACAAATATACATAAAGAAATACTCTTTCAATGAATTGATCTGTAAAATAATGTGGTCACAGTATTTTTTAAACTTATATATCAATAACTATATTTCAAATGTTTGGACATCAAATAGTAAATAAAATGGGCAAAACTGTTAAATTAGAGCCACTCTGTACATGAAGACTGCATATTGTAATGATTACCTGCCAACTCCCCTTCAGCTGTAATTACGTAGAAAAGAAGCTGTGATAGGATTAAGATTTTCATCTTGTCGGTTTCCGTGCTAAAATAGACAGGTTTAATCATTATGGATTGTAGATAAAAGTCACAATAATACATATTTTCCAATACATTCCAGCTGGGATATTGACAAAAATCACAAATAAAGAACCATTTTGTCCCGAATATATTATTTATACTTCCAGGAAATCAAAGAATAAATCAGTTCCAGTTTAGCCTTTCAAGTAGTTTTAAGCAAGTGATTTTTCTCATCCTCACCTGTGATGAAATGTGAAGTGAACTTTTATATGATTCAATGCATTCAACCTCTTGGGAGATTAAATATTACTTTCCATTTTACACTCCATTTAATATTTACAAAAAAAATAAACAAATAGATCAATAACAATAGCATTACACACAATTATTTTCACAAAATATGCAAATCTTACATTAAACAACTTGCTGATACACCTCTCAACTAAACCAGTTGTATGAAATCTCTCCTAAGTCTCATGAAGCTCATGAGGCACTTTAAAGTATATAACTCTTCCCATCTTATTTATCACGTTTCATTGAAGTCAGAACATACACATCATATTTTATGTAAATCATCTCATTAATAAAAACAGTTGGTTGAATATGAGCTGATATCATATATCAATATTTAATGTATAGAATGCACCAAATGCAAAACATACTCATTATGGATTAAGTACATTGCAAACAGCCATTACCAAATCGCACTAGAATAGATTTGTCTTACATCAATTTGTCAAAAAACCTTGACAGATGTCACATGCTATCCACCACAAGCTCTTTATTTAATGTAATATCGCAATGCATACTAAACCATTTTGAAAATAAATCTGATAAACTACCTTGTTTTTTTCCAAAAAATATATTCTTTAAGGAACCAAAATCACATGTTAGTGATGTTTTAAGAGTAGCCACCAAAAGGTAACGTCATGCATTATTCGTAAGTAAGGTTATGTTTTTCTTTGATCTTAGTCCTATCTCAAGACTCTTTACTAACCTTCCATTAGTAAGATGATATTGATAACAGGGATCATTCAGGTCAGCTTTCATATGTTCCCCACTAAAAAGTGACTTATCTCTTCGTGCACCATAAGCAAAACCTTTCTATATTTTCAAGCGGAAAGGAGATGAGATTGTTCTATTCAAAGTTAGTGTGCCCATACTTGGCCAAAATGATGCTCATATTTGGCCAAAATGATCTTATTTTCGTTTTGAGATAGGTTTATCAAGTTCAATGAGGCTTCCAATGCCTTTGCTTGGCAATGAACCCCATCAGGCAAAAGTCACTCACTTACCTATATCTTACATCATGTCAAGATATGGACATAATGTCGTTGAAACCACAACACTTTTTGCAGAGAAAACAAAGGCCACATTAATTATTTGCAAGGCACTACCTCTTTGAAGTGTAAATAGCAGGCACCATAAATCTTGGGGTGGTGCCTTTCCAAAAACTAACAACAAATAAGCGAAATCATCTCATCATTGTAATATAACAAATGAGGTCTTTAACATTGTAAACAGTTTCTTATTCTTATTTTTCTAAATAATATTTTGAAAAATATTATCTCGATTGACAAGACGTAATAATAAAGCCATATAGGTATAGAGGATCAAGCTGGCATTATTTCTTTGCCGGCTTTCTGACCAATTTGGGAATATAATCAATGGATAATGTTTACTTTAATCAACAAGATCAAAGAAATGATTCAATTGAGAAATCAATGAAAAAAAAATAATTGTAGATTTTTATGTAAATTAGCAGGCTTTCATATTCCTTTCCAGTCTTCTTTTAAAGGAATTATCTTATTATATGATTTATATGATCAGTCATCAACGTATTTGGATACCTATTTGGATATCTATAGGGAGATATTGGCTATAGTCGTACAATGACATTATCTTCAACAATATCTCACAGAGGCAAGTCATCCCACTTGGTTAAATCACAGAATAAAGACTTAATGTCAATTCAAAGGGCTACTTTGTCAAGATTCTTGAAATCCTTAAACTTAATAGACTTCTTGGGAGTTTTAGGGTCTTTAGAGCCAAGGTCAAGGTTGTAATCTTTAAGCAGCATATCTTTTTATAGGTCATTACTAGGTTGAGGGTGTTCCCTATAGGTTTGTTGCTTTATCTTTTGGGTCATTTCCAAAGTAGAGCTGCTATCAATGAATTTGATTTAAACTGTTTTGTGTTGCTTATTCACCAAGTTTTAATATCCAAGGAAAACAACTAGCGATAATTTTGGTAAGTTCATTAAACAAGTCAGAGTACCTATTTTTCAGGAGGGTCAGGTGTATAAATAGTTACAATGGTAGCTTCTCTTCCCTTGAAATTGAGTGAGGCTTACATGATCTTCCATGAACTGGAACAGGAAAATGAAACAAGACTGATTTTTCGTGAGCTCAAATTTCCATTGGTTCAATGGTGTTGAATTCTCGAAATATTTAGGGTACTAATGTTTCTGTAAGTGTCATTCATTATGTCATATTAACTGCCTTTTCAATAATTTTGTAGAGATTCGCAAATCTCCTGTTTTAAAAAAGGTTGTAGGTCAAAGAAGTCAAATTTTAGAAAAGATGGTGACTTAAAACAAAAAACTATGATGAAATCTTCATTTTGTGGTTTTATTTGAACGATAACCTTTTAGAATTGAATTCTTTTCCAAATGTAGAAAGTAAAAAAAATAATAACTTTATACAGAAGATGAAATCTTCATATTGAGATTTTATTTGAGGGGTCTTCAGAGCTCAGACGTTGCAAAGACATTATAGTTCAGTATTTAAAGACTTGATATGGACTTCGAATGAGTTGGTTACAAAGCCAATCTTGCGCATGTTTCCACAAATTAAGTATAAATACCATATTTACATGATATCATTCAAATTTGCCAATGTACATTGACAATATCTACTGGTCATGACATGTCATGACACTGTTTCAAGTCTCACACTAACCCTGATTGATGTTATGTTAGTTTCAAAGCCGAATACTTTACACGAATCCCTGGTGTGTTATTAATACCAGACTCAGTGATATTCAAATGATATGTGCTGTACAAAAATACATACCCCAATATTCTTTCCCAGGACAATCAAATCAATGAAGACCATTTAAATCATATCAATGAAGATTTTAAGGTAGAACAGTAATAACAAAAATGGAAACAGCACCTTTTCATGTGTCATACATATTTGACAATCCAGACGATGTTGTATGGTGCCATGATAAAGTAATGCTGGACATAGCAGGAAACTGTAGCTAAGAATCAGATACTGCGACATCAAATCAAAAACAAATTGGCATAGATACAGGATAATGAGGAAAATAAGAGCATAAGACCAGGAACATAAGGAACATAAGACCAAATAACCAATCATGTTGATGAACCTTTCAATTTAAAATTGTGAATGCAATTGATAATTGGAGAAAGGCATTAGTCAATGGCAAAATAGTGGGTGTGTTGCTGAATGGTGGTTTTTAAGGCTGTGGTGCATATGGTTAGAGTGCCAGCTTATTAGCACTATAGTTCTTCTGTGGTGATCCAACGGTCGAGGGTTCGATCCCCGGCCTTGCCAAAATTGAATACATAATACAATTTCACATTTGAGCTGAGGTCGGTGCCTAAATGGTTAACCCGTGTAAATCTGTGATCGGGTGGGCTGTCATGTTGACCTGCGATCAGTGAATGAATGAATGAGTTAAGGTTCCATATCACTGTTATATCGTGCTGCCCCCTATAAATCTATTTGCTGCAACCAGAAACTGGAAAAAGCATCTGTCTTCAGGTAAGACAAAAAAATTGTATTGTTGCCATGGCAACAACTGTATGACGTTATGGAAACCACTGTGACATCATGAATTACTTCATATTGCCAACTCAGTGCATAATACCTACTTTGATAAGAATGAAATGGATTTGTACAAGGACAAGCACTTGCTTACAACTGAACAGAATAGCATGGAAATGGGTTCAAAAACCAGGTAATTGTACACCATGTGTCAGGAGCTATTATCACTTTTAACAAAAACATATATGCCCTTGGATTTTATTTGGAGAGTTTTGAAGAATGACTATATTCTGGCAACATCTGACCTTCTTTGTTTGGGCCTTTATTTACAGTTGAATTCTGGTTTAGATCATGACACAAATAGATCATGACACAGTAAAGACATTTTAATGATTTTAAAAGTATTTTAAGCCACATTTGTATTAAATCCAAAGAGAAACTGTCGTTGGCATGTCTTGATTTTTTCCTTTATCTCCCGAAGGTGCCCCAATCAGTTATGAATCTGAGAGGCTCTGTAAACCTGCCATAACCCCTTAAAATATTGAGTCCTAATAATATCAAAATCGATACACTCAATTCAAACATGTTTGATAGTCAAAGCCCTTTGACAACCAATACACTGAGGCTGGTCTTGAAGAAGATAATAGTGTGTCAAATCTTTTATTCTAATGCAACTTTCAATGCTTGTAAACAATATAAAAAATAGAAAATATCACAATGTCCGATGTGGAGAATAGGGAGGTTGCTGATGGATCTCAACAAAGCTTTTGACTGTTTACCGCAAGAACCTCTGATTTACAAAATGCATGCATACAGTTTCATGCTTAAAGCATGTCAATTCATGGCAATTTACCTATTGGCCAAAAATAGAGGAGAAACATTGTGGATGCAAAGGTCAATGAAGTACAATGCAAAAGGGAATCATCCAATGATTTGTAATGGGCGGTCCAGCATTAGTTACCCATATTAATGAACTTTAGTTGCTCATACAGACGATGCACAATTTTGCCAATGACAACTCAGTGGACCACAAAGATAAATGTTAAGATGTAGTCTTAAAAGGTCCAAAGGGACCAAGTGCAATGAGTGTTCAGTTCAAATTTGATGAATGCAAAAGCTTCAAAGTTCAGCTTCATGATGCCTGCGACATTTTAAACACTGTGAATGTATCTCAATTGCTCCACACGATTTGGTCAGGCAAGTTACCCCGGGTTATCCCTTTATCCACGATTGAGACGCCGGCTAGCCAATGGCTGTACACGATTGGCACCCGCCGTCTAGCCGGCGGCGAGAGCGGCAGATCGCCGGATCCTCCATTTTGTCCCGCCGAATTCGCCGAGGGTATTCAGAGGGCGGAGGTCGGCGTCCACCGTCTTCCACCACCGGCACCCACTGGCTCAATAGTGGAGAAACGGGATAAGCCGGGCTAACTTGCCTGACCCAATCGTGTACAGCCAATGATATACGTATACAAATATGGCGTAAATGAGGTCAATATGCTGGAAATGGTGTAACACATTTGAATATCGTGTATTGAACATATTGAAAAAGGGAGGTTAGAATCTAAATAATGCAAAGGTTATTAAATCGTCAAGGCGGAATCAAGGAAAGAAAAGTTATGTTTCAATCTTTCCCGATGTCCACATTTTCATACTGTCCAACCAGCTGGGACTTTTGTCACAAAAGTGAACAAGATCCTGAAAACAGGTTGAAGAAAATCCATGAAAGAGGTCTCAGATTTGTTTCTAGTAATTATTTATGTTCATACGAGGATTTGCTGGCATTAATGGTATGTATGCTTGTACACTTGAAACATAACTTTAAGCTAAATATAATTTGTTTTATCACATTAGTATAGATATAATTTATCCTAAGACTTATTCTTATGGGTAAGTAGTCTAAATTGGCCAATCATAATTAAGGAGAGGTTTAATAATATCTGTTATCTATACAAAAGAAATAAGCCCTGAAGATTTTAAGTCACTACCAACCACCATGGTAGCTACCATTCAACTAAGTACAGAAGATTTAAAAGATGCAGTAACTGTTATAAACATCCCTGTGATAATGACAGCGATACCGCCCACAGTGCTAGAGGCCACCCAGTCTAGTAGTGGGGGTGCAGTGAGTGGGAGCTCGAGTGGAATTGAGCCAGAATCTGATGTCCTGTGATTTACGTTAAGTCACAGCAAATATACTGAATATGAACAGGGCCCAATTTTTCCATGGTACTTCAATTTTAAGTACGTGCTCAGATCCTAATTTCATGCTCAGATTTGAAGTTTTGCTCAGATTCTGAGTATATACACAAATCCGATTTTCCATCATGCTTGGAAAATTAGACTTGAAGCTTTTGCTCAAATTTGAAGTTCATGCTCACGTTCTGAGTATTTACTCAGATCCAAATTTTTGGATTTTTCCAATGTGCTCAGATATTTTTCTTGCTCAGATTCTGAGATTTCATGCTCAGATTCTAAGATAGCTCAGAGGCTGGCTTCAAGCTGAAGTCGGTGCTCCAAAATATGATTTTTATGAAATAGTGACCAATTTATGTTAAATTAAAGGATTAGATAAGGTCTAATTGAATAGAATCACATACAGATACATTCCCAGTCACTGGAAATTTGTTTACGTTATATAAGTTATCCCCCATTCTGAGCCCCTGTTATTCCCTATTTTGGGCCTCTGTATTTCTCATTTGAATAGACGTCATGGGAGTATTTATTCAATTAAACAATGGAAATATGACGTCATATGGCTCAAGTGCGTACTTCAAGTATGAGCAAATACTTATACAGTGAAGTTAGCACAACTGAGATTCTGAGCATGATGAAAAAATCCAAAATACTTCACTTTTGGAAGCAAACTTCGGTAAGTATGGTTTCAAATCTGAGTACATGCTCAGATTTAAGATTTGAAGTACAATGGAAAAATCGGGCCCAGTATTTTATAATTCCATAATTTCAACTTTCATAATTTATCATGAAGATAGAAATATCATTATTAAACCTTTTTTTTGCCTGCTATTTTTTATTGGTGAAATTAATCAAACTTGGTTTTCTTTTTACAAAAATGATTAAAGAATCAACATTTTATTCAAGATTGCACTTATTCTATAACATTTTCAGCTGAAAAACATCTTTGAAAAATACCATGTATGGAGTAACATTTTGTGTCCACTTTGTGACATCTGGGGACTCTTGTGTAGTCAGGTAAAATATGAAAAGATATCACCTGACCCAGATGTCTTTTCAATGTGATGCAATTCCGGTGAAGTTAAATATTGTTTAGCTTAAATTTCTAAAATTTCTTCTCGACATTTTTTTGGTGTCAGTATGTTACATCAGTATGTTACATCAGGGAATATAAAGTAAAAATTAACGATTTTTTCACCTACTGAAAAAGGAAGCAAAAATTTTATGACATTCCTCAAGTTGATACTTCATTGCACAGCCATTTTGTGGCTATTTCACATGGAAGCTGAATGTCACCAAAATGTCCAAATGAGAAATTGATTGTTACATCCTGTTATGAATATCAAAATATCACAAAATGGATATTTACAATGAGTAGCATAGAATCTTTGAAAATATGTATTAGATGCCAGTATCGTAATTTTCTCTCGTAATCCACTGAAATATATGGAGCATGTGCCACATTGAAAAAAGATTTGGTGTCCTCTGTAATGTTGGTATCACTTTTTACATAAAAAGAAGTAAGATTAGAATAGAACTTTGATCATTATTTCTGTCCTATCTTTATATGAAGACGAAAAAACGTTGTGACTAAAAATCCTGATATTTTGTTTCCACAATTCCTTCGTTTCCTTATGAATTGAACACAAGATGCAACATCGGAAACAAAAGGTATTGAAGTTTATACATGTTACATTTGTACATATTGCACATCGATAGCAAACCAAATGTAAAATCATGACACTGAACTACAAATTGATATTGCATAAGTACTGTAGAAAAAATATGGGAATTTGAGGTGTTCATGTTATATTAGTGTTTGTATTTCTCCTGACACTTACAAAAGTTACACAATATTGTCACATGTTTTATAAGTGAATGAATAACATTAAAACATTTTGCTCATCTTAGAATTCATTTTTTATCATAATATTTCAGTATACTGTGGTGACTTGAACAAAGATAAGAGCATTTAGAATGGTGCACACATTTGTGTCAGGCAAGGATTATTCAAGTAATTAAAACAAATGTAAATAAAACATGAAGGGGATCAGTGTATACAATAAGACTTGTTAAATTGATTAGGTGCCAATATGAATCATTTATAACTTATGAATCATTTATAACCCTCACATTTATTAACCCCTGCATCTACAGATGTAGCACAGGACACCAAAATAAAGAATTCTTTGTTGTCATGAATTAGGATGAGGTATCACTTAACCTGATACATGAAACATTCTTTTCAGGAATAAGCAACAAAACAATCACTTGTCAGTGAATATTTATAAATGGTCCTTTTTACAGCAACAACATGTCTCCATCTCTTGACAAAGACAAGTTTGATTAATATCAAATGTTCCTGGCTAATCATAATGCTCTAAAGCATGCATATTATGTCTCATGTAGATTATAAACCAAAAGATATATTTCCTCTACCTTTTTGCAAATGTTGAGAAAATATGTTTTACTTGTCCACCAGATGACCGTGTGGGGACAAAGCATGTAGGTGGCGCTGTGTCATTGTCAGCCATTGTTCTTATTGTTGCGATCCTGGTGATCATGATTTGCATCATTAGCCTTGTTGTGCAGTAGACATGCCAATATCATGGTAAGGGAAAATTTTGGGTTCCCCATAGACTTTTCGTAAAATCTATTTTAAAGAGGTATATAGTTATACTTCCATTTTTTAGACAGTTCCCTAATGTTGTGTTCATTGGGCACAATGACAACCAACACTTTTTTAATCTGAGTAAATTATAAGAATTTAATGCTTTTCACGTCCATTTACAAGACAAACCACTCAAAGTTTGAATCAACCTTTTTGGGTAAACTTATCGTTGAATAATATTTATTTCAATTTTCAGTAAATCGAATGAAAAGTGAGTGAGAGTTACTTTTCGTAAAGTTGACGCGGATGCATAATCTAAATTCATTTTAATCATACATGGTAGTCATGTGAGGAAAGGGAGCTGGCCTCGTGGATTTTAAAGGTCAACTTGGCCTTGTAATTGAATTGTGGAAATGAGTAATTGGGTAGAATTGGGTAGTATCCTTGTGTATGGCAGAGAACCTTACAAATAAGAAACTTACAGACATAGGGTGCTGCTATCACAGAGCGATTCAACATGCTGCAGGTGCTTACCACATTCTATCACTCATAGTTTTAGCATCTAGCTGCCAGGGCTTTAGCCTAAAGTATACTCAAGATAACCATTTTACATTGTTTCTATGTTGGGAGCATGTTGCGGTTTGGTGCTTAGCACATTTTAACCTGACGTATGGATGTAGATCTGTGAACACCAGCATGTTGTGGTACAACGTTATGAGCATGTGCTCATTTTGTAAAGCTTGCAAGCTAGCACGATAATATTAAGATCAATAAAGATGGTTTCATCTAATTCGATAAATATTCATCTCATTGATAAGATGTCTAAAATTGCAGTGATTATATGTTGAAAATAAACATATATGGCCACATGAAGAATAGGGGAAAGTACAGAGGAAGAACATGTCCCTGCTAGGAGCCATATGGTTGGAGAGCATGCTCCATATGGGATACAACGGCAGGAGAACATGCTCCACTGAGGACAATATGCTGGGAGAATATGTTCATACGTGTTCATTTGAATGCAAAATATCATATTCTGTGCAATATGGATCCATTCAGCTAGCGCAAGTGTTAAATTAATAATGACAATGTCTCAGTACACAAGAATGTACACTTGTACAGTCCATTCATGAAATTTGGATAATATTATGACAAAATAACAAAATCCTGTATTTTATGGTTTTGTACATATGATATAATAGTTAATTTAATTTAGTGGATATGTAAATATTGATATTTTAGCATACTGTAGTTTCTGCTTTACATTTTGTTATAATTAATGGTTTCACTTGAAAAACATGAGCAATTTATGTGCTCACAGGTTAATTACAGTTTAAACAGAGATTATTGTTATTAGACCTTATCATTGCTTAACTCTTAGTTCTCAGTATTCATTTAAATTGAGCGTTACTGATGGTGACAAGGATATGGTGAATATTATTCTCATCTATTATCATCCTTGATATTTCTCAAAGAAGCTTTTATCAAATCATCTCTAGTGAGTCTTGAAGATTATTGAAACTGGTATATGTAATTTTATTCTATTTCTGTTATAGGTCAAGATGTATACCCTTGAATAATCACATTATTGGATCATGTATTGATTTTACTCATTTTTTTCTTTGGTTGAAGCAGCCAAACTTCTGTCAGTGCTGATAAACTGCATACATATTGTTATAGCAGATTAGGCTTAAATACTTTATCTTTACACTTTTACAGTTGTTTTATATTTTAAGGTGTTACCGAAATAATCTAATTTAAATTCATTTGTTATTTTTTTATCCTGACTGGCATAAAATATATGTGGACACATGTATTGCAATTATGTGATATGAAACAATGGATAAGTTACCATTTCATCCTGTGTTAAAATATATTTTTAGATGTGTTGACCTTTCTCTCATTCTGTTTGTTCAAACATATTTCCTCAATGATTTTCTTGGTTTTTCAACGTTAAAATGTCATAGAGTGTATCCTATTTCTTTCCATGAGGTTTTTTTGTAATCTCTGGCAAATGATTTTTTTTAATTCAGTGGTTACCATGAGGAAATCAGTGCAATATAAGTTGGCACTTATATCTGCATTGTACGTAATAATAAGCACAGCTGAGAATGCAAAAGGATTCAATGAACTTCTAACTTTATCTGATAAATGTTAGGCATTGATTCTTTTTGTGAAGTGGTCACATTATATTGCTGCAGAATGTGTTAATCATGGCAGAAATATTGCATGGAATTCAATATTTCTTGTGTTTATTTTCTTATATATAATGGCCATTGACATGATCAGGGTATGCACAGCTCAGGAGGCCACGGGCCGTGGCGCAGTTGGTCAGAGCGCCAGCTTTGTAGCACCAGTTCCTCTGTGGTGATCCAAAGGTCATGGGTTTGAACCCCGGCCGTGCCGGGATTGAACTCATGATACAATTTCCCATATGAGCTGAGGCCCGTGCCTAAAGGGTTAACCTGTTGTACTTGTAAATCTGTGACCGGGTGGGTTGTCATGTCAAGGACCTGCGACATGACAATTCAGTGAGGCAGCACTGTATCTGCTACAAGTAAGTCTCATCACGAAATGGCTGGAATAATGTTGAAAGTGATGTAAAACCCCAAATAAACAAACAAACTCACAAGCACAGCTCAGGGGCCATCAGACAATGTTTTTCTAGTAAACAATAAAAAATAAGTAAACATTTGGATTCTGGTATCTGTGTCTCAGATGCATAGTGTTTTACTTTTGTAAATATATAGCAATACGCAATTCATATATATATATATATATATATATATATATATATATATATGTGTGTGTGTGTGTGTGTGTGTGTGTGTGTGTGTGTGTGAAGCAGATATGTAAATTATGTGCATTTCTTCATAGTTATCTGCAAACGCAGACTAAATAAATAGGAATTCTTTAATATTTCAAATCAAATTATTCCATTGATAGAAATTGGTTAAAGAGTTTCCATTACCTGAGACATGTTCTTTGCAATAATGTCATTTAGAACTGATTAGTGGTTTTTCACAGATTATGTATCCAGATCACAATATATCTTTTTAACTAAGATTCGGGAAAAAGAGAAGCATTTCAGAAAAGTAATAAAGGGATTGGTATTCTTAGGTTATTCATAAACCTTATTATCGAATCCATTGCATGGAAATATCGAAATTTAACACACATTTGATTTGAATACAAAAGATCTCTGAGTCATTTAAATCCAAAACAAATAAACTCTCGATGTAACAAATAAATACATTGTTTTAAGAATTTGTGGTATTTATAAGTTTATTTTCAAGTCAACCTGAAATCAAGTTCCCATTGTCATAATCCATACCATCATCAAAATGTCTGTCCATGGCCAAAACGAAATGCCTGATCTTGTTTAATTAAAAATAACTTTAAATAAATAGATTTAATTCTTATACTAAATAATGAAAATAAACAAATACAATAAAGAAATTTAAGAATTACTTATAATAAAAGATGGGTCAGGCATTATTTTGGTTTCAATTAATATGAAATATATTTAATAAATGATTAATAATCATAAATCATAATATGAAACCTCAGTTTTTACGGTCTCACAAATTGAATATTTTAAAGACAAAATACTGTCTTCCATCATGGCAATATCGATATAGTTTGTAAATAAAGATCACAAGTGTTATATTAAACAAATTTTAATTATTTTTATCTTCAGATAATGATGTATCAGATGATGTAGTGGCTGTCTTTCGTGATGAAATAATTACTTTTTTTTCTTGCCCCTGAAAAAAAAACAAACAACATAAACTAAAATGAATATAACTTTATATTCAGGTTATTGATATATTCACTCCACAAGGATTCCCAGTCAAAATAAGTTTGTGAAATGTAGCACTGATATCCATCATAAAATTTATAAAAGTTTTAAAAGTAAAATCTATTTGATGTAAATCTACCTTAAATCTATGGATGATATTGTGTAGAGGAGAGGGTTCATCGCTGAATTAAGAGGTAAAATAAAAACTGCAATCCATGCAGAAACCTCAGGAGCCACAGTGGCTCCACCTAGTGCTGCAAATCCTATCAGAATTATCGGCACCTGAAAGTATAAAATGAATAAACAGAACTTTCAAGAAATCATTGAGGTTACAGGAAATAAAGATTTCCAGTATTTTTAAAAGAAATGTGGTCCTGATACTGTAATAAAAACAAAATAAATGAGCCAGGATCATTGAATGTGCCAAGAAATATGCTTTTACATTAACATTGTTGTGGTCCATAAGGGTAAAAGGTCTTTTCTGATAGACAAACACAATTAATTGCACAATCAAACTGAAAGCCAAATCAAACTGAAAGCCAAATTTCTCCTGTGTCTCAATGTGAAGGTGCCCCATTGTTATCAAATCTTTTCTTTTTAGTTTGCACCAGATCACTGGTTAGTTCAATGGATGATTTGGATTTTAGCATAAAGTGTATCTACCTTCAAATGGAACAGGAATATATTGAATGATTAATATGATGGTCATCACACTTAATGACAAATTTTATGGTACAATAATGTATATTATGAAACAAAACAATGTTTCAAAATTTGATTTTGTGAAAGTTTTAACAACACAGAAATAATTAATGTCTCTGGATTAATACTGATCAATATGATACACGCCTACAATATGGAAGGTATTATTTAATAATAATAGATTTTTCTCTTACCCAGCAAACAAAATCAGTTATAACAACAAGCATGAGTTTCTTGGCCAGTGCCAGCTCCATTGATGATTTATCTGCTGTCATGTTGCCACCCATATTACCTACGTCCCTACTTGAGGATTTCACAGAAAGGAACAGCAAAGTATATCTGAAAAATTCATCAATGACAAATTATTGAATAAGTGATATGGAAGCATCACATAATAAATTGTCTCATTATTTCAAAAGACAAATCTGATGGCTATGAATAAATATTGCTCAAAGGTAACATTCAACTCACCCAATGAATATTAAAATGAATGAAAGAAGATTGACAACTAGAAATATAAAAACAGAATATTCCCAGCCCTGTTGTTTTTCACGTGAAACTTGAAATGGCAGACATACACCTGAAATGTTATGAGAATTACATTATTATGCAATCCTCCAGAAATGTTGATGCAATATTCTTATAGCCACCTTGGAGTAATTAAAAAGTCATGATGTCCACGATATGAGATAAGGCATCATGGCGATGCATTGTTTTAAATGGTTTTAAAATTCTATCATCATTTCACAACATATTTTGATTTCTCTTCAAAACAGTTGATGAAATTGTAAATTTCATTTTCAATTATATTATAATATATTTTTCTAACCTGCCAATAATTGTGCAAAATTGTTCAAAATTAAGTAGAAATATATATATATATATCTTAGTTCTAAATCATGGTTTTGATGAATTTAAATAATTATGAAAAAGGAAACTTTCAAATTTCTTTCTTTTCTTGCACCTATATAAGATCATCATAACAAAGCCCAAGGCGACAACTGTGATGTTCCTTTTGATTTTGTGACTTAACACCTCCATTCATAATTAATCAAAGCAGCCTCCAGGTTTTTAGTGCTTGCAAAGCTTGGCTTTCAATCTAACAAATACATTTGTCTTTATCATACCTGGTGAGAATGCTTTTATCACATCCAACTTTCTAACCTCCACAAACTGTTACTTACGCTAGTGATTCACTTCAAAAGTAAGCTATATTTACTTATGAATCAACATACTATGGCATTAAATCACAGATATGTTGACATTTCATCTTGGAGTATTGTCAAATGAGTTTTAATCAAAGACATACAGTTTGATCATCACCTGTTCTTCCGAAAAATGAATTTCCAAAGTAGGATATAACACCACTAGCTGGAAGGACAGTAAGGACAAGACACACACACCATCCAGTTCCGGCAACAATCCTGGCACCTCTCATATGTAATCTCCAGGTTTTCATTGGAAACATTATTGTAATTGCACGATCAAGTGTAATTGCAGTCAGCATAAAGACTGACACCTGAATTGAGAATTTAACCAGTGTTATGATAATAATATCATTATTATTATTGTTATTGTTAATAATATCATTATTATTATTGTTATTATTATTATTATTATTGTTCGTTTCCATGACATAGTTTTTTTCTATAGGAATGGAAGCATAAATCCTTTTACTTGAGGCAAGGATGTGAACTTTGCTGCAAAAAGATCTTTACATAACAATGTTTAATCTTTCATTTCCTTGTAATTTCATATTATCTCAATCAACTATTCTGGTGGACTAAATATTTGTTTTTCAATAACCATAAATTCTGTCTATGGAATGTTTTGTTACATACCTCGCTGGATATCATAGCTAGCATTCCTGCTAGAGTACAAAGTGCACTTGATCTCCAGTTGTCTGCATTAGTTATATATATTCCTCTATAATGCACATCCACAGAAGCAATTATCAACATATATACCCCCATAAGAAAGTCAGATAGGCCAAGATTTATAATAAGAAAAGAAGACACCTTTCCTCTTTCTGTGTGAAACCTCCATACAACCACAAATAAATTTCCAATAAATGCCATAACACCTAATACCCAAATGCTAATCTGAAGGGTATAGTTAGCCATCAGATCTTCACATGAAGAAAACTCATCAACACCTGGTGTGCAGACTTCAACATGCTTAGCAATACAACAGAATTCAAATTTATTTGAATTTAATATTTGTAGATTTGGGACTATGTCGAAGGATGTCTGGGAAATTTGGTTGAACTCATTACCAGTTATAATTAGGTGTTGTACATTAATCAGACCCTGCCAAGTTCTACTTTCCATAACTTGCAAGAGATTTCTACTCAGGTCCAATTTGATTAATGATATGAGTCCATCAAATGCTCCAACAGATATTGAAACCAATCTATTTACACTCAGATCAAGATCAATCAAATTGACCAACTCTATAAAACATTTTGGAGGCAATCTTGTAACTTGGTTATGACTTAAATTAAGTCTTGCTAACCAGTGAAAACCTTTAAAAGTATCATCTAAAACATGTAAATTATTGAATGGAACAATAAGTGACTTTAAATGTTTATAACTGACAGAAAGATTTATGTTCTCAATTCCTGCATTTTTGCATTCTAATATGGCACCTGAACAATTACAACTGGAAGATTGGCACAATATATCTGCAAATATTTGATGAAAATTATTCTTTTATTTGAACCTCAAATTATTGTGAAAAATAATTATTTGTCTTTTTTTATGGTGTATGTTTCATATCAAATCATATTATCTGGGAATATCTAGTGCAAATCAACAACTTATATTTAAAAACATTTACTGTGCACAATATATAGTAGTTGAATTTTTTTCAAAATAACAGTATTCTTAAAAATACCTGTTTGGTCACAGTATTTTTCATCGTCTCCATATTTGTGACAATCCACTTTACCGTCACATATTAGATCTTGCGACACACAGTATCTATCCCCTTTGCACTTGAATAAACCTTAAATTAAATGATAATGACTGTCATTATATATTTGCTCATTAATTTAGCCCTTAAATGTTCAGTTTTGTATAATATTTAAAAACACACCAGGACAGGTATATGTATCGCATCCCATTTCATCCTGACCTCGAGGACAATCTCTAACACCATCACACACCTTGTGAAAACCCACACAGTAACTACCAGGACAGTGATACATTCCAGGACAATCGACATCACCTTATTAAAATTATTTTGAAAAAAAGCAACATATTTTTAATTTTTTTTTCTTAGCATAAACTAAATTTTAGGATCAAGATTTAAGTATCAATATTTGAATATATGAATATATGCTATTTCCCACTATTTTTTCACATCAAAATGGTCACATTAAAAAAACACCTTAATGAAATGTATCTGAATGAAATTTGACTTGCACTACACACATTTCTTTTTGATAATTTACCACATTTTTGCCTGATATGAGCTCCATTTCTACATGGGATTTGTACACTAAAGTCCCGATTCTCATCAACAAGCTCTGTATTGTAGATGCAAGTATCACTTCTTCTGTAGCACCTGTTAAGTCCAGGCACACATTGTGCATATCCTTCACTTTCTTTACAACCAAGTACAAGACTCTCATTGTACCCAAGACCTTCTGCATATCCATTGTCTTCCTCGATATCTATTAATTAAATAAAAATATCGATATTACCCTCCATATGTATTGGTTCAATAAAAATATGAACTTAACCCTCCATTACAGGACCTTTCTCTCATATCAGTCCCTGCTGTCATTGAGTAAAAGATGCACTCTTGATCAGATGCAAGTCAGGAATATACATAGAAATCAGGCTGTGCACTGATTGTTGAAATATATTCTTCACATTATCAACTTTAAATTTCCTAAATGTCCTACTTATAAAACTAATTCAGTAATTATATTAAATATCATTTGTTATGTTTACTAAGGTTCTGATCGCTTAAAATGTAGCAGAATAATAGGTTTATTCAATCAAATCAGCATTCTGCTCTCCTACCAGTTTTCCCTACAAGGACCAGACTTCAAAACATTGCTATGCAGAGCTTCTGCAGGAAACTAACTTCATATTAACAGGTTAAGAAGAATGACATGGGATATTTGTTTTGCATGTCCACAAAGACGATCTCCAGTGGGTTCGGGATATATATTATGAAAGAATAGACCCAATGCCCCCCAGTGTGTCATAAGAGGCGACTAAAGGGGCATCCTGTTTGCTGTGGGATGCGACCAGTGTCGGTGGAAGATTGGATCATGGAGGTTGAGTGGTGGTGTGATCTGGTGTATCTATCCACTACAACACGACTCTGACCTGTATTTCATCGATACAGGAGGATCAGATAGACCGAGTCTGATTCAATCAGCTCATGGTAATCGGCTTGTGGTATTCCAATATATTTTTCAATACATATCAGATTACATTTAGGTTCATGAAAAAGAAAATTAGATTGAAAAAAATGTATTTACAAATTCATTTTACTTTATATGAAAAGGCCCAGGTCGCTAAATTAAATCGTAAGCATAACAAGAAAAGGTAATGTGTGTTATTTACGCATTCAGTATTTCCATAGTAAATTATGTCTATAATTAACAAAATACAGTGGAACTGTAGTTAGCTAAATGCTAATAGACCAGAATTAGATCTATTGGTCCAAGATATAATGCTTCTGACATCTGCTTGCAGAGACCAAAGATAAAAATATATCCATGAGCACATGGTGGAGTCACAATGTTTGTTAGGAATTGTATACCACAAAGCAAAATGATTTTTGATTCAAATGATTCCCATGATTTCCCATCACATGAGGACTTCAGAGCAATGTAATCCAAAATTATACAGGGTGTGAGGAAATATCAAGGGCCTTTATGGCCATGGTTTGTAGCATTTAAACTATGTACTGAAATATTGCACTGCAATTTTAAAATAGACTATCTATTTGTTTGCTTGTTTGTTTGGAATTTTATATCAACATTATTTCAATCATCTTATGATGAGACCTACTTGTAGCAGATATAGTGCTGCCTCACTGAATTGTCATGCCGAAGGTGCATGGCATGACAATCCAGCGGGTCACAGATTTACAAGGACAATTGGTTAACCCTTTATAAAGGCATGGGCCTCGGCTCATGTGTGAAAACATATCATGAATTCTATCTCAGCATGGCCGGGGATCAAACCAACAATCTTTGGATAACCACAGAGGAACTGGTGCTAATAAGCTGGCACTCTAACCAACTGTGCCACGGCCCATGGCCAAATAGACTATCCAATTGAGATTAACAAAAGATAGAGGAGGTTCAACACTCATCATGTGAAGAGGTCTTGCTCTTGTATGAAATATGAGGTTATGTTTATTTTTATATCAGTTGCGCCAAAATATCATACATTTTGTTATTGCCAGTAGATAATACATTCATCTGATATCAAGGTAAAATGAAAATATGGCATTGAATATATTACTTCTTATTTCACCAAGTTCATCCTCCATTGCTACACCAGGGCAGTCACTTATTGTGTCTTTTTGTAGGTCTTGCCTTAAGCATCTTCCTGAATAGCATCGGAAGCCTTTGCATAATCCATCTGAAATGATTTATATTTCATCATTTCATTAATATATTATGGACAAATGTAATAGTATATTGTGATTTATAGAACACCAACACCAAACTTTGTGTGTAAAATTATCAAATCTCCTGATCAATATTACATACCACAATTTTTTATTTCATCTGATCCATCTATGCAATCAACTTTGAAATCACAGTTCATTTCTAAATTTATACAGGCACCATTGTCACACATGAACTCATTGTTCTTGCATTTCTCCTTAACTGCAATATGCAAACATTAATAAGTAAAAAACAAATTGCGGTTTCCTATCCGATTTGTAGATACCAAATTTCAGTATCCTATATACACATAGAGCAATGTGAAATTCTTACCACACTGATTTTCATCTGAGTTATCTCCACAATGATCAATGAAATCACAGTGCAGTGAAACAGGCACACATCGTCCATTTGAACATTGAAACATATCCTCGCCGCACCCTTCACAAAAATACAAGTCATCTACAGATTAGTGTGACTCAGAAAAGTGAAGAAATCAAATGTGGCTCAGTGACAAGATGTCAATCTCAAAGGTTCTTCATATCTGGTCATATTTCTCATCAAGTAACTTTACAGGGAATGTGACATTAAATCCTGGTGTCACAGGTTTCCATGACATAAATTGTGCTAATAAGTTATTACTAACAAAGTAAATCCATTTGGATGAATGAATTTATCCCTGGTATGCAATTAATCATATATCATTTCTTTTAATATCAAATATATCAATGCATATCTGTGTGAAAGGACAACAAAGTTGTGACCATACCACAATGCTTTTCATCAGAATCGTCCAAACAATCATTGACACCATCACATACACTATCAACGGATATACAGATGTTATTGGCACACTCAAATTGGTGAACATCACATTTTTCATTCTTGTCTGAAAAAATTTCAATCTATGATATATACATACAATATTATATTATATATACAAGAAAAATAATGCCTCAAATTATGTATGTAGACAAGGAAATTTATGCATCTCATTGGTAAGAATTGATATGCATATATATATATATATATATATATATATATATATATATATATATATATATATATATATATATATATATATATATATATATATATATATATATATATATATATATATATGTATATATATATATATATATATATGTATATATATATATATATTTATTAATAATTGCATTGGGCATTTAACACAAAATATTCCAGGTCTAGTAATGACAAAACATTTTATAAAAGCTGAGAGAGACCATCATGATTTGTTCCATGCTTGGTACCTTTGCAAAAAAAAAGATAATCATCATTTACCAACTGTCTGATGTTCACAAAGAATGCTTTTGGCTAATTTGTTATCATGGCAATCACTGGATACTTTTTTGTAGTGAACATCATCATCTTGCACATTATTCTTATAAATCTAGAATAGAAAGCAATATAATAAGGAACATTGTATGACATTACAAAGGGATTTCAAGCTACTTTGAAGGGGGGCCTGTAAATATTTTACGGATTACTTTTGTAAGTTAAACAATATCCATTGGAGCAAAAAAACTGAATATTCAAATTCAAATTTATAGAAAATATTACCCCCAAAAAAATAATTTTAATCTGAAGTAACATTGTGACCTAGGAAAATTATAAAGCGATTAAAGCGATTAATGATGTCTAGATGTAAATTCAGGCATATGCTAAAAGCATATTTGTGATAATAAACTTTTGTAAGTTGAATACAGAATATGTTCAAATCTATGAAAAAATTACCCAAGTATAAATACTCTACTCTGAACTAACATTGTGACCAAGGTAAATTAATAAGCCAGTAATTGTGTCTAGAGGTAAACTCAGGCATATGTTAAAAGTATTTTGTGATAATAAAACAAATGTCAACATACCCTAATTGCAGAACACTGGCCTCCTTTCTCAGAATCTTTTGACAGTAGCCAAATATCTCCCATGTCAGGTGAAAATCTCCATATCTTAAAATAATCTTGAAGCTTGATGAATATATTATTGTCAACATCAGCAACATGTCCCCCAAGTTCTGAACATTTTTTGGATGCAGTACTGTATGACATTTCTTTACTTTCATTTGTTGGCAAAAAATATGAATAATCGGTCTGAAGACTAAAACATCTGCCTCTGATCATGATCCATCCTGAAGGACAGGCTGTAATGTACAAACACTATGATGTGATTATAATCTCCTTTTTGTGCAGCTTATGTCATTATGTAAGCATAAAATATCATCATGTATGAAATAAATTGGACATTTACCCTGGTATCCATTCATGTAATTTGTATCCACTTCTTTCTGGGGTGTTTGGTCTTTATTGGTAGCTTTCATATGAAATACAATTTAAAATATTTCATTCTGCACACAGAATCATGTGAATTATGTCATTCAAAATTATCATAAATCGATATCTAAATCAACATTGTAATATAATATTTCTATGAGTATGTCTATGCCATTTCATAGTTGGTTTAAACTTACAATTTGTTGGAACACGCATCTTGCAGACAAGGCCTGCCATATATATTGGGTAATCACATGGGATCTTGGCCCAGTAAAGTGATGAGAAGGGTGAAACAACTAGATTGACAGTACACAGACTTCCAACATCAGAATTAGGCTGTGGTTTTTTCATGTTAAACAAATCTGTCACATGGTACTCCTCATAAATTGCAGGGGTTTGCCAATCTTCTATTGGTTTGTACCAATCTGAATATCTGAATCAAAATCAGTAAATATTAATGCAAACTTTATTCTAATGTGTACAAATTTGGGGGATTTAACCTGAATTGTTCATAGTTTTGAAAAGAGTGTTATCTCCATACACAATTTATTATGCTCCACATTATCAGTAAGAAATTTACATTTTAACATAATCTTTAATAAGCATAAGTTCATGTTTGAGTTTATGTAGAAATATGTTCTTCAGTTTTATTACAACATCCCATCTATCACATTAAAAATAACTAAAAGAGAGGTGCAAGTCATAACATATCTTATCATGAAAATATTAAGAAAAACAAACTCAATTGAGAGCAGGATAAGCCTCAACTAATTTTGCTTAATCTCCATATTTCCTTAAGCATTTTAAATTATTGTTGAAGTATTTGTTACCCAAACTGTGATCCATCTGTCCATTCATATTTGCCTTTTTTATTATGTAAGCCTAGGTATATAATCTTGTGGTTCAGCTGATATGTTGATGCATGATTCCAATTCCATGCAAAGGACCACATGTACTTGCAAAAATAAAATATTTTCTTAATGATCCATTTCTCATAACATATCTTGTTGACAAATTTGATACTTTAAGTAAATATGAAAACTTTAAGTAGAACTTTTTTTTGATCATTTTTTTAGAATTCAATGTTTAATGCATGACAACAAGAGCTTCGAATTCATTTTTTAATCAAATCAAAATTTAGACTACAGCCATACAATGTCTTAATATGGTAAAATACCCTAATGAAATATGTGTACCTTGATAAAATATGCCTCTTCTTCATCATGTATGGAGAGCAACTCTGCCCCTTGCTCCTGACAATGGTCACTTGCACTTTGCCATTTCTCCAGAAAACTATATTTCTCAGGCTGATGGAAACGGTAAGTGTTAGGATAATACCAATAGCAGTTTCCTCGATAATACTGGTAATTTTTAGGACAACTCCCTTCTTCCTCTGCTGTAAAATGGTGTCATATATTGCATATAAATGCATACACAGTCAATATATCAACCTGTTCTGGAGGCACATACGGCCTATGTAGATGTTAGCATTCATCTAAATGCATACATCTTAATGGGCCATTTACACATGTAAACTTGAATAATATTGAGGGCACCACACCCAGGTGATCTTGCTGGAGCTGGTGTAAAAATGTTAAATTAATATTTGAGTAAAACATCACACAGATCTAGCAATGCCAAAACATATTTGTCAAGAGGCAAAGATTAATCATTTAATTTAACAGACATTTATGATTCAACAGACCAGCCAGCTCAGTGCACTTGTTCCCCAAAGCTTGATAAAATAACTTGATCACATAGGCCAGCCCCACTAGCACAGTTGGTAGAGCAAATAAAATGATCTGTGCCATATTTGGTTATATATGTGTAGGACGGGAGGTGGTGGGTGTTACTTTCACACTGGTTAAAAGACTTAAAAGCTGATATGGCCACTATTGCTGAAAGGGTCATAAAAGCACCATTTCCCTTTTGAAGTCAGTTTTGAGTGCCTTGATATCAACATTCTTTTTTACTTTCCTAAATCGTACTGATTACTTAGCTTTTGCAGGTATAGAAAGGTTCACATCTAAGAAAACAGTCATATACCTCACATTTATTTATCAGTAGTGATCGTGCTTCAGTCATACCTAAGTCTACAGTGTTTTTTTGGACATGGGTTTTACCCTGAACATATTGTTTAATTTTTACTGGCTCAATGACATTATGAAATCTAGGAATCTCAATCTTATTACTTTTATTCACATGACTGTACATTTCAGTGACCACAAAATATGACTTCATCATTTATGGTTTTGTAATGAATCACTATTTCCATGACATCATAATATAATGCCAGAAAATGGTGCCCTCGAACAATATTATTTTATTCATGAAGTGTAGGCATGAATTTAACGGAGAAATACCTTCCATTCCAGAGGGAACCTCCATTTGTTGGACTTGATAAGACAACTTAAACTCCCACTTTTTTTTAATGGTCATCGATAGAGTGTTCAATGCCACTTTTACATACTGGTCAGGTGCGGCCTATTGTAAGAAGCAATAAACAAGACAAATGCATTAATATTGAGAATTACGTTATGTTGTGCAATAAACATATTGTTTGAATAATTATTTATCTCAATACTTTCATCACACGATCAATATGGAGAATTTCAGAGTGTGCATTAAATATTATGTTTGATGAATTTTGCATCTAAGGTTCACAAAAAAAAGTTTTTCATCACTGAAAAAACACACCTTAATACTACGTGGAGGGATAAATAAACCCACTTCTTCACAAACTCTGATAAGGTATACTTCAAATTGTGGCAGATGAGAAGCCTCTTTTCCTCTTTCTATTACTAAAATATAAAATTTATTTGAGACTTTTAATACGTTTGATCCTTTGATATTGAGTTTAAAATCATGTTCCCACAAAGTTATTGTACATTAAAGGTCTCATGTAATTTCAGTTATATAATTAATATATTATTTCATATTTCATCTACCTTTACTATATGTTATCAATGGCATTAAATCTTTTATTTTCGATTTAATCTGGCTCTGACTATGAATCGCATAATGATTAATGATAATTTTTAATAAACTTGCATTTGAAATAATTGTCACAGTTGCCACTACCAGTGCCTGGACTTTGAACATAATAGATATATATCAAGAGATATAAGTTTTCTTTTCCTTTAATGTCCCAGGTCCACACGCCTGGGGACACCAATCCTGGGAATCTTGGTGAAAGTAAAACACCACATTCCACATCAAGAAGTGTATCAGAGAATTGGTTCATCTGAGAAATATTACAATTTCTTAAATCTGAAAAGAATACAATACAGGAGGGGATATCATTTTTATGAAAAGTGGTTCATTGTATAATAAAAAAACAACCTATTATATTCAATCAAATTATCACATTCAATCAAGTCACTAACCCTGAGATGTGACAAGTGCCCTTAGAATTCCATCACTTCTTCTCCCACCTCTAGCATCTGAGTAGAAGACTATTAGCATTGAGGCATCACTTGAGATCTCCTCAAATTCATTATCCCAAGAGGAAGACCCACAATATGGACCTGAAACATTTTGAAAGATTTTTTCTCATCATTTGATTACTATAATATTTTTATGTAGAGTTGGTCATTCAGAGAGTAATATAGAAATTTTGTAATATCAATTAAACCTTTAGTGTAATATCAATTTAAAAAAAATAAATACCATATTTTTTTGCATCTGTGGAGTCACCAGTGTACACCACAAGACCATCATAATCACAGTTCTCTGTTTGAGCTATCACCTGCGCTGAGAGTATCTTTAGACTGAGTTGTAAATTTTTATATCCTCGTACATGCCACTTGCAGTACAATCCTAAAAATACATTATTTTGTGCACTCTGTATTTTGCCTGATTAGGAATTGTATAAAAAATGAAACAAATGTATTTCCATGTACCTCAATTTTTGTTATTACCTATTCTTATTATTCAACATATTTATTTACGTTATCATGCTATTTTAGCGTTCTTTGTCATTGATATTGGCCTCTGTAATTTCAGATTTGTTTAACCAAGTAAATATTGAAACTTAGATTCTAAATGTTTTTGAGAGTAAGTGTTCATAATTAATCAAAAATCATTATTTAGGATCTTTAGGTCTTTGATGATTAATTGCTGACAATACCTGCATCATAGCCTGGATCGATGTCAGCATAGGACAAGTTTGATACCATGATGATGACAGGCTCCAGCAAGTGTACCTCATTGTTCTCAGTGCCCAAGCTGCTCGGCTGGTCAAAGTACTCTGGCCTGTAGCAACCAGATAACACTGGAATCCAATCTAGAAAAAAAGCTTAAATGAAGCTTTTACATCAAATGAATAACTGATACAAGCCAAAAAATCTAACATTGTTATTTACACTGAATAAACTATAATGCATTCAAAGCATTTTGTTTACATTAATATGGAGCTGAATATTTGACATGCATATTTCTATGGATTCTGAATTGTACCTGATATATATATATATATATTATACATATATATATTTACAAAAAAACACAAATTACTTGGAGTTATAAGATATTCTTTAGAATTCTGTCTATTTAAACTAAATAACTTCGTCACTATTTCATTGATAAATAGCCACAGCACCATTATGACATCATTGCTCCTTCAACTACATGAAGTAGTGCACCTTTATAACATGCCAAAGTCAACTAAATAGATAACATATTCCCAGGATTGGTGTCAATGTTTATTGATACACATGGAAACATCATGTATTGATCTTTTATGACTAATCCATTAGCCAGCAGTATTAAACCTCATCACTGCCCACTGATTTTTATGATGTAAATTCAAGAACAGGTTTACTCCAAATATTGTTCTATTTAGTTTAAATAGAGGGAATTTTGGTTAATGGTCTATATTTTGAAATATCTAACTTTGAAATATCTAACTTAAAGTCAAGTCGCCAAAGTTTACATATACATGTATTTGAAATATTTCATTCACGAAAACACAAATTACTTCGATTATAAGGCATTATTTTTCAAAATTCTTGTCTATTTAAACTAAAAAGCATCATTCTGGCTAAAGATTAATGCATTGGTTATAGAGATTGATAGTGCAGTTATTCCCAAACATGTTTTCAAAGTTATCTCTATCCTGTCGTTTATTATTACCAAAAAAATGTCTTTTTCTGACTTTTTACCTCAACTTTGAATCTGAAATGATTAAAATCGATAGAACTTTTAAAACAAATTAAAAACGACATCAAAAGAAAAATCCCTTCCATAGCATTTGACACATTAACAACTGTAATCGTTTTTGTAGTTTTTTTTTTATACAAAACAATTATCATGCACTATGTCATCTTTGGAGGTTCAAATATGGAGGACATGATTTTTCTGGTGGGAAACTTTGGAAAACACTGTTCCCCCTAACATTAAAGGTAATTGTTGTATTCTATATCTAGTCAGATGATCAGATCTTGATTCTGACCGGAGGCGCTACGTCGTGGGATCAAAGGGGACATGGTCTTTGCTTCCTTGGGTATTGTTATGATGATGCCATACAGGCGCAAGATAAGAAAGATTTGACGTTAATTTTTTTTCAAATCAATTTTGACTCAACAAATCTATATTTTAAAACTACACATATCGCAAATGTTCTCCATGTTTTACTTATGAAGATGTGAAGATTATGAAGATGTCAATTTGATTTCTGTGCTCCAAGTTTAGACTATTTTATGACAAGATTTGTACATAAATATCAAAGTTATGGAAATGCTGTTACAACCATACGTTTTATTGTTATTTTTGTCTTTCCAGTTTATTTTTGTCTTTCAAGTTTATTTTCGAAAGGTTTGATATATGCATTTTTCTTTTTTTCAGAATATTTATTATTGAAGCAATCAGAACAGAAATGAACAGATTTATTTGAAGTAATTTTGAGTGGATGATATTGTAAGCCTGAGAAAAGCTATTCTGATTTTTTCTTTAGAAAAAGAAACCAAAATGTGGTATAATTCTTCAATAAAACATTGGCCAATTTTTTTTTAATAAATGTTCAAGTTGTCACTGTTCTGGAGTCAGCAACTATCATGATAGCATCAAAGGATTTTTAAACCATTGTGTAAAACACATCACTACGGCAACATTTCCCTCTCAGATGTCACTATGATGTCACTTTGCTGTATGATGTCACCATGTTTATCTTCCTCATAATGTCAATACGGATTCAGTGCAAGGTGAATTATAATGAAACTGAAGTATTATCGGAGTTTTTTTTTTCAATATGACTATTTAAAAGAATTGTGCTTCTCGTTGCCTTACGCACCTGAGTTTCCCCCGCAACCTAATGAGGTTTCCAATGCAGTCTACTCAATGCAGTCTACTCAATGTAATATTCAGAAATGGTCACTATTTCACTATGACGTTGCATTTCATGTCATTGCCAGTTTACTTGTATTAATAATAAAATAATATTAATGTTTATTGTTACCTGTCCTTTTATATGTTCCATCTAATTTGAAATTTGGGTCAGAGATCCGGCTTGTTGCTACCAGAAGAGCCTGGAAAGCGGACAACATAACTGAGCCCTCTTTCGTCACCACACCTATGGTCTGTTCCTGAAGGTCAATATCGGCAACTAGGCCTGATTGCTCAGAGAAGCCATCAAATACCTGTTTAATTAATACCCATTTTACATTTATTCTCATTACATGGATATGAAGTTATTCACATCAGATGTTACACAAAACTAATCATTTGCCCACTCATGTTTGAAAATTAGCCATAGTTTTCTACATACGTAAAACGTCATAGAGTACAATTGAGGATATATCAAAGTATGGCAATTTTGCCTTAATTATTGAATAGCGTGAGTGATTGACCTTGACCTTTGACATTTTAAAGTACAATTTTGTTTTCATAACTGAGTGTATTATGAAATGTCAATAGATATTATTGATCATTGATAATATCTGATATTGAAATAAAAATATTAAATGCACTTCAGATGTTGAAATTATAGTAACATCTCAATTCGTTATACTCGGCTTTGTTATATATTATTTTTTATAAAGCGGCAATACAGGTAACGAGGTTGTGAGTGGCTCAAGCAGAGTTTTTCATGCACAATCCAACCCACAGTTCAAACCTCAGAAGGAGGTCAGAGTAACTTACATGCATAAATCATTCTTTGTATTAAAAATATAGTTTGTTTGTTTGTTTGTTTTGGTGCCAACCCAGGCAACACTGTTCAATGTGAGTATGTAGAAATAAGGTTTAGTTGTCTTTCTATGTTTTATTCAACCTGAGCACCAAGAAGGATCAGGGGCGGATCCAGGATTTTTTTACCCCGGGGGGCTCAAATGTCCCATAAAGTAAGGGGCTCCAGTTCCCAAAAGCCCCCCGAGCCACAGACCCCAGGGGGCTTCAGCCCCCAAAGTCCCCCCCCTTGGATCCGCCAATAAGGATAGCATTGTGGTCCGACCTGATAACAACATTGTCCGTCTATGTGAAACAAGGTTGTTGTTACATGTATTATCAACTGCAAAATATATCCATATAATTTCAGACAATATGCCAAATGATATACTGGAAGAGACTGCAGACGGGACAGTCCTAACTAAGTAACAAGATTTGGCAGAAGTGAGTCAAATTTGTTCACTTCTGAATGTACCAAAAAGTGCTAGAAACATGCTGCGCACATGATCACAAAGTGTTATCACATGCTCACAACATCATCTGATGTTCACAGATCTACTTCCTAACAAAGTCAAATTACAACGAGATCACAACCTGCCTACAACGTGCTAACAACGTATCGAGTTATTGCTCACAACATGCTAGAAACTTTATCCGGTGTTCACAAATCTGCGTCCATACAGCATCAGGTTACAACGTGCTTAGCATCAAAACACAATGGGCCCACAACGTAGAAAAAAAAAATTGTTAGGTGGGAATAAGAAATAATTTGTTCCTGTGGTCTTGAAAATATCACCAAATGTCAAAAATGATTTCCCTGCACGATTATCGAATATGGCAGGTCCAGATATTACTACATTTATACCTTATTTTTCCCCAAACATATATGAGGCCATGCTGGCTACAATCTGGATTGAAAGTAATCAGAAATTCTAAAAAAAAAGCTATACTTGGAATTGATGTGCCATTTGGGTGTTTATACAACCCTCAGGTGATATTATTTAAAATAAAATTCCTGTAACCTTGTAATAATTCAAAGTTACCCAATATCAAACTGATTTAAGCCCTTGTATGAGATTGATCATTCCTGTAACCTTGTAATAATTCAAAGTTACCCAATATCAAACTGATTTAAGCCCTTGTATGAGATTGAGCATTTAGTCCAAGTTACATTGATATTGGTGTATTAAAATCAGGTAATATATTTGTGGAAGATTTTAATAGGGAATGTTTTTACCTGGGTCTAATACTTTAGATCAATTAGTATCTAATATATCTCAAATAAACTGGTCTGAAAATGTATTATAAATAGAAATTTTGACGGTTCAAAATGTGTATAATTATGTTACTGTTGGAATATCTTGTCCAGTAACACTTTAGTGTACCAAAAGAAGAGATAAAATATATATTAAGTATTAAATTAAATATTAAGTATTAATATTAAGTTTTATCATGACATTCTTATTGCGAGAAAAATAGTTAGGATCTACTCTAAGATGTTTTTTGATATTACGATTTGTAATTCAGAATGGTCCAGTTATATAACATTTAATTATATCGTACCTTCCAGTAAGAAAGATATCAGAATTTAAATTCATCAAAATATATCTCCACAATGAAGCTATTGTACAGAGATTGAAACAGTTAAGATAAATTATTTAGTTGTCAGAATATATCAAAATATTGGCGCATGGTTCATCAATATACAATGGAAACATGTTATATGGCCCTCAAAGAATAAAACAGTAGTTCTTTTCTTCAATATTGCCTTTGGTACATTATCATTCAGTACCTATAAGATACGATTTTATCATGAAATAGCTTATAAACGATTCAGAATTTGAAAATTATTCTACCATGTATCACAGATTGCTAGATGTGCATAAAACCTTAAATGACTTAAAAAAATATAAAATCTTGTACAAGATATAAATTATGCTAAAAGTTATGAACAAACGTATTGTGTCAAATAAATGTAGTTGGAAGAAATGCTATTTGTAGTTTTTAGCAAAATATCACACACTTACCAATTTTGAAAATTACCACTTCTGACCTTAAAAATAAATCAAGGTCACCCAATAGTCAAGCCCCTCACGGGGAGATCATACTTGCCAAGTCATATCAATATTGTTTTTTCAGATTATTCAGTCTAAAGATATTTCAGGTCTACATATTATCATGTTATAGTGTCAGCCATCATGTCCAAGCATAAATGAATGAGGAGGAAAACAAGTGTAACGACAACAGTGGACATGTTGGAGACAAAGCAAGAACATTTAAGCTGACTTAACAATGTGATTATGACAGGTGCTATGGTTAGTTTTTGTGAAATAATACTTTAAAATTAGCCAGTTGAGAAGCGGTGATAGTCCATGAGATTTTTAGCTTGTCCCCATGTGGCACCCTGACAAGCCACTTGTAGATGTGGTCAGTGGGGGTGGAGAGGTGAATTCGACTGAATGTTGAGCTGAATGTTCCTTCCTTTCCTGCTATTGTCATCACAGATGATTTAAATTCCAATTCACTCCTATCTGAAATAAAGATATTCTTGTAAATTACAATTTCATCACAGTGTTTTTTAGAAAATGTCTGTACTTAAGAATATGGGACAAAAGTTGAACAATTAAAATTCGTTGATTTTACTGATACTTATATTTAAAATAAGATTCCGCATTTGATAATTTATCAGTATTGATTTATAAAACTATTTTTATAAACTTGTCACCTATTGCATTGTATTCTATGGAGATAAGATGATCAGAAGTAAACTGAATTCCTCCAAGCCTGAGAAGCATTTTGTTGTTCTTTGAAATGAAGGTCCAAGGAAACCGTTTTCCACAGTAATACCCAACCAGCATCTCACCATCAGAAAATACACCATAGATTGCCATATTTCCTTTACTGCAGTTTTTACCTAGATAAACAAATAATACACTAGTTCTCCACTGTAAAGCACATCTCAGAAAAGTGCTAAACCAACATATTCTCAACAGATTCTGATCAAATCATAAGTCTGGCCTTGCAAGAGTATACTGGAATATGGTGTCCCTTCAGTTTCAGCACTGTGAGATGGTCAACTCTGTCAAGAACACTCTCAAAAACCATCTGCCTGAGAAGTGGTACTAACATTTGATATCACTGAATAAATGAGCAGCATCCAATCAGATCGAGCACTAAGACCTAACATCATCTGGTATCAGTGTTATATACAAATTATTATTATCATCATTATCATTTTTTAGTACTGGCTTTATTTAACTACTGTACGACTAATTTGTTGACATTATTATTTTTATATTTCAGAAGAATGTCTGTAATTGGCATTCAAATCAATTTTGAAAGCTTATTTCACAAGCCCTTTTTTGATATTATGTGGATTTTGAAATATATATTACAGTTGCTAACATTGGATAAAGTGCACAGAGTTCTTTTATCAACAAATTTGTGTTGAAGACTTCAAAAGAGCTGTGGTAAAACACTTCCCTATCCTGTCTAATAATTAAGATTACAAACAATTTGTTCTTTTGAGATGATAGTACATGTTTCTCAAATGCATCATATGATCTAAACATCTTCCTGAAATAATAATTAGACATATCTGAAACAATCAAATCATAGTAATCTCTTTGAGAGAAATGGAAGCTTGATTTCTACCTGTATATTCAATATTGAATATATTGAAAGTAAGGTTAACAATATATTCTTCTGGAACCATAATATTCCATTCACATATCTCATCTATTGGTGGACCTTGCTTAATTTCAATCTGTCCACATAATGAGGTAAAAGACTGTGCAGTTCCACATCCAGAGTCTCCATGTCTGTTTCCACACTCTGAAATCACATTAACACAATTTTTGAGATGGTTTGGCATTTCTTAAGGCATTATTTTGATAAGGTATCGGATGGAAATGCATCATAGCATTACTTTGAAATACAATAATTACAGTTTTTAAAATGCCACCACATTACTAAGGCTGTGACCATATACAAGTGTACAATTAACAATTTTGGATGTGTTTTTGGAAAAAGCATCTTTAGCATTCTTTCATAACATATTTCTTTTTGATGACCAGCTTTGTCAATTATTTTAATGAGTAACAGCCTGACTTATCTCTTACTCTCTTGCTTGTAAGCCAATTTAAATCCTTTCCTTTGTACATTATCATCACTTGTAAAATAGACAAGTAAACTTTCCTTGGAAGAAGTCTTTTCCTCTCTAAAACATAAAAATGTAAAGTGAATGAAGATAAAAAGAAGGTTTTCTTTCATCATTTACCAATGATATTTCCAATCAAAACAATATATAACAAGTACTGTGGGGTCATACAAAGTAGATAAGATGTTGGTTAAGGAAATGGTACTGACTTTTGAGCATTTTGAAGTTGTGAAATACTCCCACAGATTGGACCAAGCAATATTGAATCATCTCTTGAGGCTCCATCATAGATTATTAACTGATCATGTATACACCTCTTATCCATTTCAATATCCAACTCTTCTAATCTGCAAAGGAGATACACTTCTAAATTATGGGTTGAAAAAATATAATGCAAAATTAAAGAATAATTGGAAATCATGTAATGTTAGTTTTGACTGTATCAAAAACAAATCAAAGAATTCATCACCTGACAGAAATTGTTCTATTTTCCACTGACTGTATAAGCCACTGACAATCAGTATTACGTGGATACAGCTGAGGATGAAGAGGTGAAGTAATCACTCCCTCCTCATTTGTCAGTTTTGTTTCACCACATTCTCTCCAAGTCTCCCCATCTAAAACTAAGGATTCAGGAAAGAAGAGGTAGTTACTGGCAAATTGAAATGTGGTCAGTGTCTAATGTTAAGTGCCAATTATTGGCCTGAATCAGGTCTTTGTATCAAGGAGCTTGGTATTTTTCTGAATGAGCATCACATTGAATAAACAATAATTTGTTTATAGCAAGACAACTTATTTGCAGTTCAAACAAGACCTATGTATCATTGTAATTTGCTTTCATGAAAAAGGTCAATCATACATACACTGATATTCACAATTAGATCCAAGATAATTATCTGCACAGCTACAGATGTATTCCCTTAAATCAAAGCTTTGGTCTGTCAGGCCAACGTAAAAGCAGGATCCGTTATTCAAACAAGGGTTTGGAAAGCACTGGAGAGTCCCTGTTTATTGAAATAAAGATTGAATAATAAACAATGTAAGTTATTTGCTTAATATGGAAAATGTTATTGTTTCTTTGATTTGTTTAAAATGTTGTTTGTTAATGTGTTCAAAGTATTCAACATAAATGTGTTGTATTTCAAATCGGCATGACATGTTTATTTCGCTCAAGCTCAAATATCTGAGAAAGTCTATGGTCAGGCTGTCAGCTGGCATCGTGTGGAGAATGGTTACTTACTGAGACTAGTACACAATTATTAAGGTGTGTGGCCACTTTCATATGTCTTGAAAAAGTGTTTTTTCTTTTTTTTTCCAACATTTTTTTTAACATTATCTCAGTCATTTCGTGATGAAACCTACTTTTAGCAGATATTGTGCTGCCTCATTGAGTTGTCATGTTGGAGGTCCTTGACATGACAACCCACCCGGTCACAGATTTACAAGGACAACGGGTCCACCCTTTAGGCATGGGCCTCAGCTCATATGTGAAATTCTATCATGAATTCAATCTCAGCATGGCCGGGGATCGAACCCACAACCTTTGGATCACCAAAGAGGAACTGATGCTAATAAGCTGATGCTCTAACAAACTGCGCCACGGCTCGTGGCCTTCGTGAAATAGTGGCCAAAACACTATAAATACAGCCTAGCATTATTACTACAAATATTTATTGATTCAAATTATGGTTTTATTTGACAATTTAAAAAAAAGATTGCAATATTTGATTTTTAAAATCTAGAAATTCTAGTTCTATATTGTTAATACTGCTTAAACAACTGTGAAAGTAGAGAACTGTTTTGAAGGCATTGACACCATATTCAAGAAGTGGTCTGTGCACACATGAGACCATGCAATTTTGACTCATCTTTGAAAGCACAGCATAAATAAGATTAACCACTAGAATCTTGTGGGAGGGAGAGACTGATCACTGACATCAAATATTGACAACTCCATATTTTGAAGATCTTGTGCATAATTGGTGGAATATATACTAGAATGAGTGTTTGCAGGAATGTGTGGAGGGTTGATCAATTGTCATTACACTTAGGGTAGGGACAGTCCATGTTTATATTGCAATGTGGATCCAGGCAAAAGGTTGAGTGAGCAATCTTGCCATGAATAAATGTCAAAGCATATCGTCATACCTGTGAGACACAAACTAATACTAAAGCTATCGCACTGGATATATTTCAAAATGCTCAAGGTCGGACGCACGAACAACTTGAGTTTAAAATCTTGAAATTGTCTTCATGTAATAGCATATTTGCAAACGTGTCTGAGCTCAAATAAAATCCCAATATGAAGATTTCATATTTATCTTCTATGTTATAATTCACATTTTCTATGCTGGCAAAAATATTCAATTCCATATGTTCTGATATACAAATCACTCAAATATAACCACAATACAATTTCATATTTGTTTTCTGTTTAAAATCATTAATATTCTTATTTTTTACGTCAATTGCAAAAAAAAAAAGAGTTATGAAGATATCATATTTGTTTTCTGCAAAAAGCTATTATCTTTTTTATATTTTCAACGTTTGATAAACATTCTGCATGTTTTGATGCACATAAATATAACCTCAATATTACGATTACATATTTGTTTTCTATATGAAGTCATTATTATTCATATTTTCTACGTTTGTAAAAAAATGAAATTTAATTCTAAATGTTCTGACATTCATACCGCTTAGATAAATCCAAAATATGCTTTCTGTATGAATTCTTTTTTTTTCTGCATTAACAAAATACATTTCCCTTATATACAATCCTGTCAGGCTTATTGCTCAAATATAAGCAACAATATGAGTTCCTCTTCAGCATGAAAAGGCACTTGTTCCAACCAGGAATTGAACTTTTAGCATGGGATATAGACATCTTATTTACTGTGCTAGAAAAGTACAATTATAACCTTCTCACTGGTAGATCACAGTAATGGACAAGATCTTCATCACTTTATCAAGTTGCTCTGTGAAGGAAGCTCTTCAATAATTTCAGGGAGCAGCCTAAGTTAAAATTATGGACTAAAGTTCTCTAAATCTATGTTTGGTTGAGATGGTATCACAATTAATGCATATAGATCAGAAATATACATAATCTACAATTCCTGTCTCATTTCCCAGTTGATTATGTAGGTAGGCCATAACATATCCAGACACATTTTATATATTCAACTTGAACTTGAAAAATAGAAAATGTGAATTTTTCTGGATGAAGGTTATCGGGAGCTGACATGTTGATATTTATTCAATACGTTCATTGATGATAGGAATCAAGATGGCCAAATAGAGGTCGAAAATGTGCTTGAGAAACATCAACATCCATTAGTGACAATGCACTTGCAGGCTGATGTGAACTATTTTGCAAACCCTAATGGAAATATCATCCTAGACCTTTAGAAAAATATACATTCATGTTGAAAATGTACATAAATATTAGAAGCTGAATGCATTTTGACAATCATGTTGATGTATGGTGTTAGATTTAAACGTTTTACAATGAAACTAATAATTAAAATATTGATAATAATCTATGAATGAGGAGATACAATTTGAAAATATGCCAGCTGATGAGAAACAAGATCACAGGCAGGATGAAAAATGCTTTGTACAAATCAATCAGAATCATGTCACATAAATGTTTTCTGAGCTATGAGCAGCCATACAGCATCTTGATCAAAGTGTTTTAAATGCCGACCCACGATATGTATTGAACCCTATGATTATGAGTCATTTTCAACAGAATAGTAATGAGCACATGGTTCTCATAAAAAAAACTGCTATTATTTTACAGAAATAAATAATAAATTAAGTTAGCATGTCATTATAAACATGATGAGGTGCATACCTGACAGTTATGATTATATTTTCTACTATCTTTTATTTAAAATGCATTCATATATTTAAACTATATTTCAATCAAAATAATAATTCAAACAATGCAATTTGAGAATAATGATTAAATTACTTTCACATATATATCCTTGTATCTCCTGAGGATTTGCATGGCATTTGTAATCTTTCCATATATAAGTGGGCATGATAGTTTTCTCAAACTGCCAGAATCTGTAGTTAGATATAATCGAGCAATCTTCTTGTCCCTTGTCATCATCTGGCTCACCATCATACCAGGAGTGCCATTGGTCAAGTGGCAATACCATTCTTGTCTGATCAGCCCACTTCCACTCTCCCTCTGTACACAGGAGAACAAAACATAAATCACTGGATAAATTATGACAAGTAACCAATAGAGATTAAAAAGGTAACAATATAGATTAAGATGAGAATATCAAGGTCTAAAAAATAGCTATTTATTTGAAAGCTACTCACCTTCCACCTTATCTGTTCCACCAATAAAGGCACTCAAGGTGTTTTTGGAAAGTACATTCTCTATGATGAATTTTTCTTCCTCCTCGGAGTTGATGGACACTAGCATTCCTCCAACCTCCTCACACTTTTCACTGGCCTCTGTTGCTGTCAGACTTTTTCCATGAAAATATCTATACTCATGACTTTCATATTCTACCCAATCAGTTGATATGATTAAGTCCGCTGAAAAACATCAAATCCTCTATTTAGTTTGTGGTGCATCAACATGCAATTAAGGTGTTATACTTTACAAAATAGAAATTTGAAGAGGATTATTAGTTTTTCATAGAATTAATAGTTTGGAAAATCAGGGGGCATTTAAATCCTGATCTTTGATGCACAAATAATTATCTACAGTGGTAGATATTTTTATCTTTAAATGCACTTGGTTGTGCCCATAGCAATTTCTCATAATCATTTGTTATATTTATGATATTCATTTGACCAAAAATAGCTACTCACGTCTACACTCTGTGAAATAGTCAAAACAACAGTTTCCAAAATTTGAACATTTATCATTACAGTAGCAAGGTCTCCCTGGGAAATACGCCTCATCACAACGTGCAACACATGAGGGCAGAACATCTGTTGATGGCTTCGTAGGTAAAGGTGTTACTAGAAAAAATAGATTACTTGGCCATTTTTATTGTTGATGAAAAATATTAAAGGTTGTCTTTTATTCGGTTGATACATTAGTGTCCAGCAACATATTTTGAAGTTGCATAATATACATTTAAAACATCTCAAATATACATAAAGAAATAATGTTCTTTCAATGAAGCAATCTAGAAGATAATTGGGTCACAATAAAACATTTATACTAATATGCTAAACAACTATAGTTCAAACGTTTGTGCATCAAATGATAAATGCATTGGGTAAAACCGTAACTCTGAACATGATGACTGCATATTTTAAGTCCTATGGGATGATTACCTGCTGATTCCCCTTTAGCTGTGATTACGTAGAAAAGAAGCTGTGATAGGATTAAGATGTTCATCTTGTAGGTTTCCTTGCAAATAAGATAGGATTAATCATTATGTATTAAAGGAAAAGGTCACAATATAACATTACATCCAATAAATCCCAGATGGAATATTGCCAAAACACAAATAAAGAATCCTTATTTTCATTTTATTTTTTCAAATAAATTACATTTGTTGAAAGCTGAAACATAAAATAGAATTGTTCATCTTTTCACAGTTCACATTTTAACAATATATTATGTTTCACAATTAAACAATCAACTTCAAGATAACATGTATTCATAGATTAATTTTGATAGTCCAATTGTAGCATATACCTTCATACTGAATTGTTTCACTTATCTGAAAAAGACTAGATTTTGTAAAGCTTGCTTTCACATAAGACTGCATATTGTTTTATCCCATCTGATATACAAATACATTTTAGATTTATTTACCTGTACTAGACTATTTGTTTTGTTTCCTTTTATTAATTTTACTATGTTCCGAATTTCAATATAGATTTCACTTTTTCCAAAAGTTCCGATCTTTACCAGTGATGGAATGTTAATCGGAACTTAATAAAATTTCAATGCTAAATGTGTCACATGAAGCTTTGCACAAGATATTGAAAATATTTAAGCAGATCAGGATATACAGGAAGAAGAATATGGTCATAACAATAACAGCCTTGGCTGCATTGGCTATGAAGAGTGCTCATGTAACACTTAAGCTGGGGCACAGTTGGCAGAGTGTAGGATCTGTGCCTGTAATGGTTATATAAGTGGAGGACGGGAGGTGGTGGGTTCAACTCCCACTGCCGGCGGTCTTACTTTCACACTGGTAAAAAGGCTCGAAAGTCGACCTGATATGGCCATAGTTGCTGAAAGGGTCGTAAAAATATTTCAGGAGTGTACATTGGGGCCACTCCATTTGTTGTTATGCAAGATAACATATTGAAGCTATATATTTGGGCTTAGGTGTATAAAATGGAAAATGAAAACTTAAAGCATACCTCAATTGTTCATGTCACCTTTTTCAGATTCCCTTTTCACTATTGTTTTGGAAACAATTATTTTCAAACAAAAATTAATTACAACAACGAAGATGAATATGTTAAAATTTGACAAAATGACAACTGAGACCAGTACGTCGGTCTTGCTCCATGATCGAAAAAAGTAGCGGAGTTGTTTCTTAGCCCAGCGTGTGCTCCATGGCTGATGTTTATCAATTGCCTTGGTTACCAATGTGTGTGATAATGCAAAAGAAAGATCCCCAGTCACACCAGTCACTCTTTGAAAGAGCACTGAGTCAATGTGCCAGTGCCCAATCCGATACAATCCAAATCACCCAATTTCAGCTCAAATAATTGCCCATGGATATCACTGAAGAGTTCTCAACTGCTGATCAAGTCTGGGATGGTAGCTGGCTTCTGTGGAACCACATATTAACTGTATATACCACTACAAATATTTTACGAAAACTACACCACACAATCAATTTCACTTGCCTGGTACAAATGATACACCTCTTCACTAAACCAGTTGGATGGAGTCTCTCCAAATTCCCATGTTGCTCATAGGGAATATTAAATGTCACGAAGCTCATTCCATTTTATTTATCAAATTTCAATCAAACAAATACACATTTTTTATGTAAATCATCTCATCAATTACAACATAGCGTACCAAACGCACCAAATGCAAAACATACTTTGTTTAGATGTGGTACATTGCCATTACCAAATTGCATTAAGATATTTTTTTCTGACATCCATTTGTAAAAAACACGACGTATGCCATATGCTGACATAAGGCGATGTCATGCATTATTTGTAAGTAAAGTTATGTTTTTCTTTGATATTATTTTTATGGCAAGATGCTTTGAAAAAGTACATTAGTATTTCAAAGCAGAAAGATGAGATGAGTTCTTTTCAAAGTCAGTGTCAGTGTGTATTTGACCAAATGGCCTTTATTTTGCTTTGAGATAACTTTATCAAGTTCCATTAGGCTTCCAATATGGTTGCTCAACAATGAACTCCATTAAGGGGAGCCACTAACCTGTACATTATATTATGTCTGGATATAGACATTTTGCTTTATAAAATATTTTCATTTTTATAAAAGTCAATCTCTTTAATGTAGTAATACTGATGAAAGTAACAATAATGATATGAGCAAAAAAAACATGAAAGTGGCAGGAGCAGCCACTACAATGTTTAATTTTGGGGTGGTGCTTTTGCAAGAAATAATGAGCATAAAAGTTGAATTATCTCATCACAGGAATACAACAAATGAGGTTTTTAACATTTTAAATTATCTCTGTATTTTGCATGAACATTGTGTATCTCTGTCTTGCACATATTTCAGATTACCTCCCATCCAGCTCTGTCTGGCCTTCTCTCTCTGTTTACTGATTTATCGGCATTCGAATCGGGAGCTCATTATTATACATTCAATCTACACCCTGTCTCGGAGGGACACATGGTCAATTTGATACGAAAATATACTGGCCCAATTAATGGCATCATTTGGAGAGAGTGTTATGTTGAGCATAGGTACATCCATAACATTGATGTTTTATATTTATTTGTTCTTTCTGGTTCATTCTCATTCTTCACCCACATTAGGGTCTACACATTAGAGAGCATCTTTTTTCTGCGAACCTATATACATTTTGATGTCTTATCATTTGATTTTTACTTGGTTTGGGGAAGGATTTTTATCAATTACATTCTTTTTTGTCTTGCGACCATGCATCCCTTTTATGTTTTCACTGGCTCTGTGAAACAAAGGCATTGGCTTATTGATTAGTTTTGTAGCATTGTAGCATTTGTTCTATCAAATGTATAAACCTCTTTGATGTCATTGACTATATTGCACATAGATATTGTCATACACACTGATAAATCAAAGCCTCAGCATTATTGTGTTATTTTTTCCCGTTCTTACATATTTATTATCCATGGAATGGGTTTTTCATAACTCATCATTTATATTGTCCGTGCATTTGTTCAACAATTTTGCTTACCTAACTCTTATAAAGGGGTATCATCCCTTGTATATGTAAATAAATATCTTGGTGACATATTATCCCAGCATGTACATTGTACATGTGTATTGTCCATATATTAAATGTCAATGGTGTATAAGAACCATAGATAGTGTAAATGAAACATAATCCATTCCCTTGCAGATTCTGTCATTTTTTCAAGGACGGAATCATAGAACCTGTTTGATATGTGGCAGACATAGGGGTGTCCCTAGATTTATGAAGAAGGGTATTTTATTTTAGGGTGAGCTTTATTTTCATCTACAAGTTGAAAGAAATAATTCAATTGAGAAATCGTTAATAAAAATAATTTTAAGGGATCTCTTTTATTTGATAAGATTAGTCATCCACGTATCTGGATTAGTCTGGGAGATATTACAATGTTGTGAGTATGTAGAGATAAGGTTTGTCTTTCTACAATTTTTCATCATGCTCACGTAGAAGGCTAACGTTATTGCCTGACCTGACAACAACATTGTCCTTATTCGTGCTAACAACGTTCTCAGCATATTGTCTTACAACGTTTTTGTTACAATGCGCTAACGTGGTGAGCATGTTGGAGGATAACGTTGTGGTCCGACCTGATAACAACATTGTCCTTTTACATGCCCACAACGTTGTCTGTCTCTCAAGGTTTTGTTGCAACATGGTAAGCATGTAGAAGGAAAACCTTGTGGTGGCCGAATTGTCCGATTGGTGGCTGCAGTACCACAGCAAATGGCGACTTGTAACAACCGTAATGTAAGTCAAGGTATATAGTGAATTTATTTACAAATAATAAAATATTGTAACAAATAATAAAATATAAAATGTAATGTTCATGTCTTTTGTTGTGATACAAATTATCAACTGCAATATATATCCATACAATTTCAGACAATGTCAACAAATCCGCATAACATGCAAGTTGATATGCCAGAGGAGATCCCAGAGACAGGGACGATAGAGACCAATACCAATATGTATGAATAGACATTTAATCTGTCACCAATTTATTTTCAGCAAGACATTTGTGAATAGTCATAATGTGTAGCTTATCCTGTGTGCACCTTTTTATCATTGGTGGAAGGGCCTGATATGATACAGAATTCATTTCTTGGAGGGTATGTCACAAAATAAAAGGTGTGTGGTGTGCCCAGGAGTGGGATTTGTGATCATGTGTCATTTTAAAAACTCGCTGTCGGTCAGTTAAATATCAGTTCAGTGCCTGGAAATAAGTGTTGATTATTGATACTGTCCTGCAATTGATTCATGTCATGGGAATTGTAAGATATTTAGTGGTATTAGAGATTGTGTGGCAAATCTATTCTTGCAGCTTCACTGACTACAATGCCTAATTAACATTGAATATATGACATTTACCTGACACAAAAATACAAATGTTGAAAATATTAAGATTCATTAAAGACTAAATAAATATTCCAACAAAGGAATGTCATTATAACTTCATCAGGAAAGTTGAAATTTGAATCATATTCAGATTGCACATATATGTAGTGCGGTAGTCCTTCACAATATGGCATTTACATACTTTATGGCATTTTGTAATGTGTATGGTCTATTTCACCTGGGGATATTATAGATCTGTCGTTTCTTATATCACATTACTCATGCAATATCACCACTACCATATAAATGGATAGTGGACCCTAAGGCCTGCGAGGAACGTCACATTATAAATGGTTATAATTTTGACCAGACTTCATAATGGCACACACACTCGTTATGGGAAATAATTCCTGAAATTGCTGAGCTATGATTGGGCAGCATCCATGCTATGAGGGAGTCTAAAATGTGTCTAAGTGTCTCAAGCCAATCACAGATCAGTATTGATCAATTGTATTGGCAATGATAAATTATGCCACTGGCAGGGGTGTGCCTCATAAAATGTGTTCTTTTTAGTACACCAAATGCCCACTGGGAGAATATATTGATGGTCCACTTCAGATATATATTGCAAGTTTCTGTGATGGGTTTTTATGCATATTATGAATAATTTAGTTTTCACTCATTTGTTGTCAGAATGACTTTTAATTTTAAATATTGGTTGCAATAAGCATATATTTCTATATTAGGGTTTAACTTACATCCCTCTGGAATTTTACATAATTATTAAACCAGTGAAAAGGCCAGCCAGGTTTTGTACAAATGAGTCTAAATGGGTAAAAATCAGACATTACGTGGACAGCTACACAAGTGTGATACAGCTGCACACAAAAGAGATAGTTGTACAAGTGACAGACATCTGTACACGTGAGATATAGCTGGAGAAGTAATAGATAGCTACAACAATGAGTGATAGCCGCAACACAACAGTGAGAAATAGCACCATTTGTGAGGTAGCAGCAAAAGTGAAAGGTGGCAACACAGTGAGATAACTCCAGAATGGAGGGACAGGTACAACATGGAGAGAAAGCTACAACATTGAGGGAAAACTACAGCATTGAGAGGAAGCTTCTACATTGAGAGAAAGCTTCAACATTGAGAGAAAGCTACAACATTGAGAGAAAGCTACAACATCGAGAGAAAGCTACAACATTGAGAGAAAGCTTCAACATTGCGATGAAGCTTCAACATTAAGAGAAAGCAAGAACAGTGAAGCTATACAAGTGAGAGAAAGCTACAACAGAATGAGATAGTTCAAACAGTAAGAGAGAGCCACATGTGAGAGCCACATGTGAGAGATAGCTGTACAAGTGAAGTAAAGCTACAAAAGTGAGAGACAGCTGCAAAAGTGAGAGTTGGCATCTCCTCCTAGCCGAAGGCACTCGTATTGTTTCAAACAACACAATGATTTACTTCCGGCCTGCTTACCGTCGTCATGAAATGAGACTGCTCATTATATAAGCTGGAGTCCTGCATTTAAACATGTTATCATGGTAATAATAATAACATGTTTAATTATGTGTTTAATCTATAGAAATAGATAAATTCAGAACTATTGATAGACATACATGAAATGATATCAATTACTGAACTTCAGTTTGAGTCCATACATTTCACTCGTCAATGACACTGTGAAATGATCATACCTTATCTTAAACAAAGAGAAGACCCACCTTGAGCCTCTAAATCTCGAACATGAGTCACCATGCAAACGAATAATGAAGCATATGAATGACATGGACTTCATATAGTAGGTAGTGGCAAAAAGATAAAACACATCTTAGCAACAGGTATTGTATGGTGTCGTAACTGTACTCTAAATTTGATACAAAAACAAACAAGAAAACGTTCAGCATGGCTTAGGTATCACATTAACAAAATAAACACAGGAAATAACAAAAGAATTAACAAAATAAACAGGAACAGGAAATAACAAAATAAACACAGGAATGTGGTTTATTTGATTTTACTGGAAGAAATTTACAGTGACACATGGATTTAAGCTGTAAGCTGGATTTAAGCTGTAATAATAACCGCTTCATCCTCAACCTGATGTCAATTCAGCAAAGATTGCCATTAAAGATGAATTTGCATAATTTCCATGGTTACATATATGGTACGAGGTAAGACAGGTATACGTATTCCGTGCATTTTCTGTGTTTTTCCGACAGCTATCCTCAGAGTTATCCTCAGCAAAGGCACATATTCTCGGAGTTAACTATCAAATATGTTCAAACAAAACAATAAGAGTATTAGTCATTCACGTTTTGAAACATATCTAGGTTATCTAGGTTAACATTACTAAGTTACATGGTTTTAGCCAACGAGCCTTCACATTTGTTATTCTGCAAATGAGATCAACTAAAAGCCATTACTTGAAGTCCAGAATCAGCAGATTCACGACTTTTTATTTTTGGTGCAAATTGTTTACAGAGAAAGACATAATGGCTCCATTCGTCGTTCATTACATTTGTCAATTCTTAATCAAGATATCACTTTGTGATATGTAAATAAAAAATAGTCAAATAGATTTAGGGCCCTTAACTCCTCACACCAGAGTGAAGAGCTATGAGGAATATGGAATCTACTTTATGATGTAAATGGTATGAATAATGATTGAACCATAGGGAATCTGAAAAGCTAAGATAGTGTCGAAATTGTGTGACCAATGCAATGTCAATTTCTCTCATATACATCTAAAAGGATGAAAGCTTAAATCACAACTTTGGATGAAAGAAATCATTTTATTCCATATACAATGTAATTAATTTTACGTTTATGACCTTGAAGTGTGGATATTTCCGATCTGTGCCATCCAATCCTTGAATGCAATGTTTCAAAACTTTATCTAGCCTTACCTTGATTAATATTTCTGGCCAAAACTGAGATCACTTAAATAAAAATAAGAAAAACCTGTGATCCAATTGAGGGAATTTTGGAAATCAATAGTGTCCCATAGAATACTATAAGCCTGTGCTCAGTTGGGTGTAACTATGCCTTGTAGTTCAAATATTAAGAGGAATCAAACAACATGGGGCGCCAAATTTGTTAACTTCCTAGAGAAAACTGGCTGCATTCATTTATGCTGCCCCAGATGCCCTCTATTTTAGGATTTAACAATCCCGAGTCGGGCACACAAAATCTCCCCGGGAACACTTATCAACGTCAGGTCGATGACTGGCAACAATACATTGAATGTTCCGACGATTAACACTTTGTCTTTGCTTGTTTCTTTTTACAGATTAAAATCAGTCCACTGAGTGAGGCAAATGACTCCAACTTTTCCTCTAGCTGGAGGGAGAAAATCTGCTCATTTGAGACTGAGTTAATCAAATTGGAAACAACACATGCCAATCACATGTCGACCACAAACAACCTCATCGCCAACACTGCCTGGAACGACCTTAAATCAAAGGTCGACAACGACTGCTTCTCCGAAGCCCAAGCAGCAGCCAACATGGTTGCAAATAGGGTTAGAATTGAAGAAAGTAACAGGCAACGGAAGCGATTCGCTTACAATCTCGAAAAAATTGAAGAGGAGACAATTGGTGTCCCGAGAAATTGGAAAAGCAAGATAATCCCCACCAAACAACAGCTCGAATACCAGAGCCGAGTTACAAAAGAGGTGAAAAGGAGAGTCCTAACAACTGGGGAACAACAACAAGCAACGAATCAGTAAGAAGAAACCTACGATCGGGGACCTCATCAACCTCTTTAGTTGATAACGGTCCAGACCACATGCCAATCAGGCACCTAATAGCAATGATAATTGCAATGAAGGTCTACCTGAAGCCAATCAATGTATGAATGTCAATAAAGAGATTCTAAACCAAACAATCTGTATTTCGTTTTTTGACAAAAATGTCACAATCGACCTTGAAAACAAGGATGAACAATCAGTCATTAACCTTGACCCTTCAACAATCAGTCATGACTTGACCCTTAATGAGAGGAACATCCTATCAAAAGGTTTGCCTCACCCCAGGGAAACCCAAAAAACATGAAATTCAATCCGACCTGAGATCCTTTTTCAGAAGGATGAGACTAAAATCCTTTTGACACGACCCGCTTCCTGAAACCCAGGAAACCCTAGACAAAACTAGACAAACTCAACCGAGCGTAACATCCCATTTTGCTCCTACCAACACTTCCCCTAATTCAGCTTCTGTCACCCCTATCTCTGATCCCCAATCAAAATACAAGCTGAAAAGTACATGGGAACCCAAATCCACGTCCAGAGACCCTGTACTCGAAACATTCTTCAAATGTGTGCAAAGAGACATAAACAATTTTGTCCCTAGGGTCTCCCACACCCAAAACCTCACACGAGAGGAAAAACAGGCCTTAGAATCCCTAAGCCATAATTCCATGATCACCATAAAAAAGGCTGACAAAGGCTCGGCCATAGTAATCATGGACACGGAAGATTACATAAAAAAAGCAGAAAGACAACTCAATGACACCAACTTCTGTGTCAAAACCCCCAACGACCTTACAGAACACCATCAAAAATGTGTTAGGAACATAGTGAACACCACGTATGGCAAGGAGAAAATAGACAACGCTGTGTATATGACATTGTGTCAACATGAGGCAAGAACAGCCAAATTTTACTTCCTACCCAAAATACACAAGAAAACGGTTGTATAAACCCATTATAAGTGGAAATGGGTTCCCCGCAGAACAAATATCTGCTTTTGTTGACCAGCACATAAAACCCTTTGTAAAATTCACTCCCTCATACATAAGGGATACCACAGATTTCATCTGGAAAATCTCTTCCTTCAGCAGTAAAAATGAGATCATTGTAGCCACTATGGATGTGACTAGTATACACAAACATACCATACAATGAAGGCTTAAATGCAGGGTATAGATGTCTGGTAAAGGCTACAATAAAGAGCCTAATGACCCTCCTAGAGACAGTATTAAAAATGAACTTCACCTTCAATGGTGAACATTACCTTCAAACAGGAGGTACCGCAATGGGAACCAGAGTAGCCCCCTGTTTATGGCCCATCTAGAGGAAACTATACTTTCGTTATATTGATGACATCTTTATGGTATTCGACCAAGGAGAAACTCCTTGACTTCATTGACTAGAGCAACACCTTCCATGAGAAAATCAAATTCAGCTCAAAACACTCCAGAGTAGGGGTTGAATTTCTAGACACCCTGGTAAAGGTGGATACCACCGAAGGTATCATCTATACAGATCTTTACACCAAAGACACGGACACCCATAGCTACCCTCATTACACCTCATCCCACCCAAAACACTGCAAGACAGACAGTCCCTATGGTGATTTTTTGAGGATCAAAAGAAATTGCAAAAATATGGAAGATTTTTATATCCATTCCCACTACAGAATGCAAGACTATCAAAGAAGAAGATATCCACTGGATATCCTAGAACCTTCCAGACTAAAGGCCAGAAACTCATCCAGAGAAGAATTGCTCAAAACCAAGACCAAACCCAAAGAGCAGCAACCAAAGACTCCACTAGTAGTCACCTACAATCAGGCCAACCCCAATTTCCAAAGAATCCTAGAGAAATACTAGCCTATACTACAATTGTCCACCAATAAAGATGCATTCCCAGACAAAGCTTTGGTGGCATACAGACGTCCAAAAAACATATCTGACAAACAAGTCAGAGCTTCTTGCAACAACAACATAACAACAAACAAACCATCTGCACCACCCTGCAGAAGACCATGGAGATGTCAATTCTGTCTGTCATGGAAAAACCACAAAACTGTGAAAAGTTCCCAGACTGGACGGGAATATAAGAGTCCAGACAAATATACCTGTAACACAAGAAACCTAGTCTACTTCATAACATGCAAAACCTGCAAGAAACAGTATGTATGGGAAACTTACAGGACATTTAAAGAAAGCATCAATTAACAGTTAGGCTATATTAGGAGAAAAGAATATGACCAAGCCACTGGTCATCATTTCAATGAACCAGGGCATAGTATAGATGACATGGAATACCAAGTGATATACATACTATACAAAAAACCAATCCCATACGACCAAACCAGGGTATCCAAGGAACTGGAATGGATTGACAAGTTGAGGACATTCAAACCAAACAGGTTGAATGAAAAGGGGAGTTAAAGAGATTATTTTCATATTATTATGCAGATCCACTATTGCAAAATAGATTCTAACTTAGTCCACCATTTGCCCCCAACGGCCAACCAAAGACTATCAAGCACTGAAGCATACCTAAAGTTTTTTTTAAACGAGGTTCAAGGTGCCAAAACGGGAGAAATGGGTCTATAAAACAATATAATAGACAAATACTCCAATAACAAATTTTTGGGTTTGAGCATTCCAACTATGCTCCATGGCCAAATCAAGCAATCAACCCTTGTAATAGCCGACCAAATTTGATTTTCCCGCTAATGAGATAGTCTCAAACACTAAACAATCGGGATGCTGAGTGACGGCGCAAGGTAACAATGCCGCCTCGACCCCATGAACCAGAAAACAATACACAATGGTCCTTAGCAACACAAACCCGCACAACATGGTGACACCATCACTGCAACACCTCTGCAGTGTCTGTGGCAAAGTCTACACGACAAAGAGAGCTCTGCTCCACCACTCAAAGTCAACGCACTCGACTCTACGCATGAGACACTAGTGTGAGTATTGCAGCTCAATATACACCAGACTGGGTTATCTAAGGAGGCATCTAAAACGGGACCAATTATGTTCCCTTCTAAATAAACATGTATTGAATGATACCGCACCCAAACATGGGACGGATCCTGACATGGACGTTCAGAGCTACCTCAAAGATGAGGTCCAAATGGAACCCACACAAAAAAGTAAATTAAATACAAACCCCCCTTTTCTACATAATTTGAATCGAGATTCAGCAAATATGCAGAACAACTGATTCAAAACACCCATTTAACCGAAACTTCCATCCTTTCTAGACACCAAGGTGAGATGAGGGAGTGACAGGGGAGATCAAAGTGATCCCACGAGCTTCGACAATGATGAGCTCCTTGAACTCCCATGGGAGACAGAAAAAAACCCCGCTGAATATACTGAAATTCTAACAGAACTGTTGAAAATCAATGGAGATTAACAAACTCTCCAGACACTAAAAAATCAAAACTTAATGCAAACAATTTATTTCTTATTTCTCTTGGAAGACAAATTTCAACTCCATGAAATAAATATTTTAAGAAAGCACAAGGTAAGGATTACAGTTTCTAAAAATGCTTTGCTTTCTGAATATTATATGGTTCATATCCTTAAAATTTCAGGATATACCTAACTATTCTTAATCTAATTTAATACATAAAATTGATAGAAATGTGGTGCAAGTTTCATGTCCTTAGTTTATATATAGTAATACTATATAAGGGCACATGACTGAGATCAAACCTATTCTTATCATTTGGTTTGCAGACACCTCATGGGTTGGACTATATTATCACAACAGATTTATTCATGAAAGATAATTCGTTTGTTGAAAATTGTACAAATATGATAATTATATAGATGACAAATGAATAAAATCACATATGAATAAATTCACATATTTCAACGCCTGTGATTGTTTACGTTTGGAAGCCAGGAATTTGGACAGCAAAAGTTGAAATTTGTCAAGTGGCTGGATGTCTAACCAACTGAAGAAAAATGTTAAAGACATGCCCATTCAAAATAATGAAATTCAAAATAAAGAAAGCTAACCTACTAGTGGTTTTGCGGACCAGTTCAGGTAGATAATCCTTCCAGAAGGCACATTCCTTGGCTCGAAGTCCTTGACCTACAGCACGGGACTTGTCTGGCTGATGCAGATACTTAGAGTTGAGTTCTAGGTACTCCTTGCCAGTTGGTGTAAATAGTGGCCACTCGCGGAGACTCTGGCTGCCAGGTGCCAGGTTGGGATCACTGTAAGAAGGGAACAATGTATATAAAGTCTAGGTCGAGTTCAACGTCATCAATAGATGCAAATTAACACCAGCTATATAACATATATAGATGGAACAAAATGCAGATTTGTGTTATACTTTATACTTGTGGGCAGCATGTTGTAAGAGCACATCACAGCAGGTACTTTTGTAACCTCCTGTAAAATCCAAAACAACGTTAGAGCTCAAATCATTAAACATTATACATGTTTGTCAAAGAACAAGAGACGTTTTGTCGCTCGGCCACTCTCAATTTATTTTTCCGAACCAAAATATATCTCCATATTTTCCCAGTTACTTGGCCACCAATATATTTTCCTTGGGTGCCCACATCCTAATTTTATACTTAAATGTGTGTTAATGGATGTATGATTTATTAGAAAATGATACAATGCTTTATTTAAACCAATTCACGGTTAATACAAATATTTTAATTATTCAGTTATTGAAGCAAACTTCACCGTGTATACTGTCCTGGGTGTCGGGATGTTTTGTCCTATTTGCCACCAGTGTGATCACATAAGATATGGGCACTGTATGGCCTTCTGAGTGCTGACCAAATATCGGCTGGACACCACACATCTTTCAGACATAAGTCTAAAGGCACCCGAGGTTGACAGCTGATTTTATATTAAAAAAAAGAGAAATTCATCGCCTAACCACCTTTTGGGAAATTGGAGTATTGTAGACACGGGGTGGGACAGAAGATAGCTTAAGTCGATGCTTTGAACAATAGGCACTGGCCTAAGCAGGTGACTCATTAGTTCTTTAGTAAAAAGTTTGCTTTACTGACTAGGAAAGTCAGTCGGTGGAACTTATCACAAATATCAGTTACATAATAAATAAATTACAGATATTATAGGATTGGGAGGAGTGCAAAAATGGTAAAATTGAACATGAGGGACAGTCAACCTCAGATAAGTCACAGCTTTGTGCTAAAAAATGCTGTAAATACTGGATTACAACCCATACATCCTTCTCCCTGAAACCCATTTGCCATATATATGTTTAACTTGAAACTGGATTTGTACTGAAATCAGACAAATAAAGCCAGTGATGTGAGTGATACCAGAAACTGAGATGACTGAAACCTGGTCGAAGATTACATCAAAGTCTATTAAGGGCCTATCACATAATGCTAAGGGCCTAACACATCATGCTTAAGGGCCTAACACATTGTTCTGGCACTGTATAAGTTTTATCATATAAACCAAACATAATGCATTTTTAATTATAACAACAGTCGACATTAAATCTGATCAAACTGATGGCAGTGAAAACAAATTCTTACTTTGTCACGTTAACTAGCTTTAACTTTTAGGTCAGCATAAAGATCCACATTGAGATTGAATATATTCAGAATAGAATGTATTTAATGAAGTTAAAATAATACTTCTTGAGAGGTATTATTTATTTATTCATTTATTTATTAATGTTCACACTTCATAGTTAAAAGCACAGTTTATCATGATTTGTAGATGTATGTCAATATCTCAGGAACTATAACATTTAAATTTTCTCTGTTTGATGAGAGCTTTAATATGAGCCTAAGATCAAGTCTGTATTCCGAAAATATTCATATAAGGATGACCTTGAAGATCGTGGGGGGGCAAGGATCCCAAGGTCAAAAAAATCCAAAAAAAATTCTGTGAGCTACATGGGCCAAGGATCAACTATGGTTCACTTTGATAGTTTGAACTCCAACAAAGTGTTATAATTATGGAACACCCAACCCTACATGTATGCTGATAATTGTGCCAATTAAAAGAAAATTACATTGCATACACATATTTACAGTCCCACATAACTAATCTAATACACAATAATCATTGATCACATTCCGGAAGCTGCTTAGCATTGTCTATATATTTTACAGTCGATATGATTATTTCCATAAGGTAGGCAATTTCTTTTGCCACTACATGAACATCATTAAGCCTATTTCCCTTGCCCTAGAAACCTCTTTGTATCTGTCTTATACTGGAATGTCCAAAATGACAAAAACATAATCTCACTAAACAGAAATCACTCGTGGTTTGCTTTTTTTCTCAAAGACAAAAAGAAAAAACATGTTTTGCCAGCAAAAACCTCGCACGAGTATTAAAATATGGGAAATAAAATAGGTCATTCAGACAGAGGCAAAAATGACGGATCAAAGCCATGCTTTTATAGTCAACCCTTTCTGTACACAGGATCTATTGGAAAGACCTCAAAAAGAGTTGATCACTGAGGACAATCTTACCCTGATCAAAGAGACAACATGTGTCTTTATATTGTAACCCAACAAATGGTGGGTCTAGTATGTGGGTGTTTAATGGTAATTAATGGGTTTAGTGACGAATGCAAAATCAAAGTTAAAACAATTACAGATAAAATCTCATATTAATGAAGTGTTATCCCCGGAGAATGGTTGAACTCAGTGCACACAAAGGCCCTGGTGATAAACATCATTCTGGGATTGAGACGTCCAGGATAAAGTATTAATCACCAAGTGCAACCTATTTCCCGACCAATCACGAAAGTACATTCTAAGAAAACATTTAAAACAATGAGGTTCAACCAGTTCTCCAGGGCGTATTCAATTATGTTTTAGGGCCTGGGGTATATAAGAGGTCCTCCCTGGTTGACCGGTGAGCCAGCCTGGAACGGCATTGTATCATGATGATGACAAATTAAAGTTGAGACCTGATCGGCACCGTCTGAACTATGATTTTACCCCGTGACATGGAGAAAAAAGAGAGAGTGCGACTCACCCAGTTTTAGCAAAGTTAGTCCAATATGTCATAATGCGCTTGCTGAGATCCCTCTCCTTGTCTGTGTAGTTGGAACCTGGCTTGAGGGGGTCCCCAAATGTAAAAATAATTTCATCCCCGTGAAGCACCCCCATCCACTGAGGCCAAGGGTTAGAAGAGTAGCGCTCTGTGAAGTAATACATATACACATCCTCTCCATAATTTGCATAGACTTGGCCAAATTCATTAACGTTGCATGTGAAATATTCATCACCAACAGCATTGTCTAGAGCCTTTATATTGGCTACTTGATCCTCTTGGTTTCCCAAATTGGAATAGAGATATGCTATAGCTTCTGAGCCAAAGGAATTCATTCGTTCAGGATATTGAGGATAATAGTCAAAGAGAATGTTTATACTGGCAAGAAACTGTTCTCTAGTCATTGTACTTTTGGTGAGTGTCAAATAATCATATAATTCATAAATGAGAAAGTAAGTTCCTTCGTTAAGGTTGGAACCCATTAAAACTGGACACTTCTTGAAGCTCTTTCGTCTTAGAGAGGTCATTGGAGATTCCAGAAGAAATGTCCCATCTATGACTGGGAGAAAAGGAAATTGCATTATCCCCCTTGATATCCATTGCCCATTAACAAGCTCCTGAGGTGAAATTGCTTGCAGGCACTTGACAACATCGTCCATGTCTTCAACCTGAGGACAGTTGAAATGATCATATGCAAGCTCTAATGACCTCCTTTTTCCTTCATTCAGGGTCATCGTGCCCCATTGCATGTTTGCTGTACCACTCTGCATTATGGCTCTCTCGAACTTGCTACTTGACAAGGGCGATAATAGATGGAGACTGACACTTACTGACCCTGCATCCCAACCAAATAGAGTGACACTGTCAGGGTCTCCTCCAAAGTTGTGGATATTTTTTTGCACCCATTCTAATGCCATGAGCTGATCAAACAAGCCTGCATTTCCCGGGGCGGAAGGGTGATGTAAAGTCAGGAATCCCAGGGCTCCCACTCGGTATCCAATGGAAACCACTATAATGTTATTTTCAGCAGCAAGAATTTTGCCATCGTAAAGATCCAAAGTTGTTGTACCACCAAAAAAGCCACCACCATAAATCCAAACCATGACAGCAGATTTTCTCAGTCGGGGGTTAGTTTTTGGAACCCATACATTCAGGTATAGACAGTCTTCACTGACTCGTGTGTTTGGATTCCACATGCTGGAACCTCGGAAGTTTCCAAAAAACTCGTCTGCTGTTTGATAACACGAGTTTGGAAGTTTTGTTGCATTGTAGATTCCATTCCAGGGTTCAATGGGTTGAGGGTGCCTGAATCTGAGGTAGCCTACAGGGGCTTTGGCAAATGGGATGCCCAGAAAGGCATCAACAACACTTGTGGTGTTTTGTAGATGGTACTGTATCCCTCTGATACGTCCTTGTTTGGTGCTGATTATGGGGTCATTATTCTGCCCTGAACTAACAGCATCTATTGGACCTAGACAAAAGAACCAGAGAAATAACAGCAAACACAGTCCGTGACAGTTCATCCTCGTCAACCTGAGTGACATGCTTCAGCTGTCCCTTTTCGGGGGGGTTCTGACTCGGGAGCAAAACTTATGTGAAAACCTGCAATCAGAAAAGTATATCGCCCGCATCAATAAAACAAGATACAAATAAATGCCTAAGATTGGTACAAACCATTGCTTTCTTGGAATGTTTGGACATTGCTTTATCAACGATAATTTTAAGTATTTACCAGCTTTGCCGTGCAAGAACAGTTAATGTGACAAAGATAAAGTATCCTCTATGACAGCCGACTCCAAACCGAGGCGATGTTCAGAGCAGAATCAGGCGCAAGGGGTTCCTAGCATATTGGACTAAAGTTCACAATATAGTAATTTCAGGAGGCAGCACACACAGATTACATTATTTAAAGCTGTAACATTGTTGACCAACCTTCAAATATAGGAGTCCAAGTTATCTTTCTATCAATGTTTTCTTTAAAATTGATCAGTATTCCATGTCAAGCATTATATATGCTCAAACCTTAGTTGGTGGGGAGTGTCTGACGTGACACGGTTGGAATAGAATTGTGTGTGTGTGGTGTCATTAAGTGTGATAGGATGGTGGCTTCTGCTGCTGTTATACTGATTCCCATCATGCCAGCATCCCATCTACCATCATAGCCTTATCTAAGCAAATCAAATATATTGTTTAAATATCCTGGTTATCGCATAGTTTTTTTCAATTATTTTATTTAATGGTATCATTTATCATAAATAACCTCCAAACGAAATGACTGGAATGTTTTCACAGATATCCGCGAGAAATTGTGTCAAACATGAGGTAATTTAATAGAGGTCTATATGGAAGGTTAGATATTTAAATAGGCAGTGTTGTGGGTTCCTAAATGGGCAGTGTTTTCTGGCACATTTTCTGGCACAACCTCCTCCTGTGGTGTTTTTCGACTGCACAAAATGGAAGATATGTTAGACAGAGTGGCCAATATGACATACATTTCATTTAAAAGATCATTTCTTTAAAGAATATCTCGTGTCTGGCATTATGTCTGCATTATGTCTGGCATTATGTCTGGCATTATGTCTGGCATTATGAATGGCATTATAATTATGTCTGGCATTATATCTGGCATTATGTCTGTTATTATGTCTGGCATTATGTCTGGCATTATGTCTGGCATTATGTCTGGTATTATGTCTGGTATTATGTCTGGTATTATGTCTGGCATTATGAGTGGCATTATGTCTGGTATTATGTCTGCATTGTGTCTGGCATTATGTCTGGTAATATGAGTGGCATTATGTCTGGTATTATGTCTGGCATTATGTCTGGTATTATGTCTGGCATTATGAGTGGCATTATGTCTGGTATTATGTCTGGTATTATGTCTGGTATTATGTCTGGTATTATGTCTGGCATTATGAGTGGCATTATGTCTAGTATTATGTCTGCATTATGTCTGGTATTATGTCTGGTATTATGAGTGGAATTATGTCTGGTATTATGTCTGCATTATGTCTGGCATTATGTCTGGTATTATGTCTGGCATTATGAGTGGCATTATGTCTGATATTATGTCTGGCATTATGAGTGGCATTATGTCTGGTATTATGTCTGGCATTATGAGTGGCATTATGTCTGGTATTATGTCTGGCATTATGAGTGGCATTATGTCTGGTATTATGTCTGGTATTATGAGTGGCATTATGTCTGGTATTATGAGTGGCATTATGTCTGGCATTATGTCTGGCATTATATCTGGCATTATGTCTGGTATTATGTCTGCATTATGTCTGGCATTATGTCTGGCATTAAGGCTGTGTTTCCATATGTGCAGTGCGTCATGCAGCGCGTCATGCAGAGCGTCAAACAGTGCGTCAATTTTTTTCGCACACCATACTGAACAATGCAGGTGTTTCCATGTATGCGTATTGCCGTCCGTAATGACGTCCGTAAGCAAATTGACGCATAGCCTTTCGCATGGGGTAGCGAATGAAAATCTGACGCATATAGTGACGCATAGGTTTCCCATAGGTTGCAAGTCTAATTTTGGTGCTAATTTGGAAGTTTGACCATGAAAACATCACAAAACTGACGCATACATGTGAACACCGCATGACGCTCTGCATGACGCGCTGCATCACGGACTGCATTACGCACTGCACATATATATGGAAACACAGCTTAAGAGTCGCATTATGTCTGGCATTAAGAGTGGCATAATATCTGGCATCGTGTCTGACAAGTGTTGGCATTGTCTTAAATTATGAAAGACAAATGGGGTTTTGACATGCTTTCTAGAAATGTTTAGAGCAGTCATTTAGGCATTGATATCTATGTCATAATCTGTGCGGAGGACATATGGCCCTTCTCCTCTGACAAAGGCGGAAATATTTACAAAACCTAGATTTTATCACATCCTATATCTTGTGACAGTGTCTTGATAGACTAAATAGGGGCTTTGACATGCGTGCGCAGTTGGTTAGAGTGCCAGCTTATTAGCACCAGTTCCTCTGTAGTGATCCAAAGATTGTGGGTTCGATCCCCGGCCATGCCGAGAGTGAATTCATGATACAATTTCACACATGAGCTGAGGCCCGTACCTAAAGGGTGAACCCATTGTCCTTGAAAATCTGTTACCCGGTGGGTTGTCATGTCAAGGACCTGCGACATGACAATTCAGTTAGGCAAAGATTAATGGGTCATTCGATGTGGACAAAGCAGCTGCGCCAGTTATTAAGGACAACCACATTCATTCTGAGAGCCTTCCGGGCAAAGTATCAGTTTATTGAGCTTAGCTCTATGAGGTCATTTTTCTAGGTGACTACAATTTTCATGTCAACAAACCCACCAACCCCGTTGTCATAAAGTTTAATGACATACTGTCAACCTTTCACATGACTCAATGGATTACTGAACTGACTCATAGGCTGGGGAACACCCTTGACCTTATTATTACCTCTTAGGGAAATATATTTCTTAAAAGCCACTATGTTGACGAATACATATCGGATCAAAAAATGTTAAAACTATGCCTTGACATTGTCTCTCTAAAACCCCGCAAAAAACAAATTCATCAGTGAGAATGAGTGACATAGCGCATGTAACGGGTTTAGCAGTGGGAGGAGCGGACGTCCAGAAAGCACACTGCAGAGCACTTTCAGTGACATTTAATATTGGCCGATATCTACTTCCATTCACCAAATCAACCACAAAAAAAGTATTTAAAGGAAATGGGCATGGAATTATCCAAATAGTAAAAGGGGTCATAAGCTATTTTAATGATTGGCCACTTTTAGTGATGTGTTTCATAGACATATTCATAAAAGAATTTCACTAACTTCCTCATATTGTTAAGAAAAATCAAATAAATGAAATGTTTTAGAAATACATCAGCTACTAAATGTTAAAACCCAATTGACTCTACATTCAATATATTTTTTATTATATTTTTTTCAATAATTTCTATTCATGACTAATTTTCTCACATTTTTCGGGGAATATTTCTTCTTTTTTAGGTATTATTATGATAAGAGCAACTTATTGCTGATTATTTTCTGAAATTAGATTAATATTTAATATATTGAATACCTCAAAAATAAATGTGAGGTCAAATTAAAGTCTGTCAATTTGTCACTTTTGTAACCCTACCGATTTAAGCTATTTTTAATCATTTTAGCTTCATAATAAATCTTGAAATTGACGGACTTTTTTTTCAATATCTTTTTAGTATTATTGTGTTTTTCTGTGCAGTATTCTATGTATTTTCATAAACTAACCCCCAATGAGCTGGCATTTTTATATTATTTATAAAAAACTTAGTATTATAGTATTTTCCTCTATTTTCCCTTAAAGATTGCCCACAAAACTATAAATTGCTCTCAAATTGTTAATTATGAACAGATTTTGATGAATACAAGCTTGTATTTGAAAGATGTAGATGATAGGATAATAAAACATGTAGATAATTTCATGGAAATAGGCTTCCTATTTTCAAGGTCATTGAAAGGTCACTTCAAGGTCACTGGCAATATTTGATCAAAATAGCCTAAGAAGGTTGACATTCGATCACATATCATTTGTAGATGTATTCTGGTGAGTAGTAAAAAAGTTTTATCCCTATGTCTGCCATTTCTAGTGATGTGCTACAGGAACTATAGGGGCTTGAACTTTCAATCACTTAGGGATGACATAAAATCAATTTCAATACATGGGAGCATCTTCCCCTACAGGGCATGGTGGATTTCTATCACAATGCACTCATATCCATAATGAATAAATATGCTCCACTAAAACATGCTGACATATCCAAACGTAAACCAGCACCCTGGCTGGATAACCAGATTAATAAATCACTCAGTGATTCTACAGTATCAGATAATATGAAAATC